>CM062280.1:1618508-3108989 GCA_031216635.1 Dissostichus eleginoides
TAAAAAGACCGATAACGTTGGAGCTTAACGGCGCCTAAAACACACGTGATGACGTCACCAACGAATCGACGACTGAATTAGTTGGCAACTAATTTGGTCATCGATTTTAATCGATTAAGTCGATTAGTTGTTGCACCCCTACTTCTGATCAGGGAGCACTGGTTCAAATCCCGCTGCACTCAGCATGCCGCTGTGTCCTTGGGCAAGGGGAATGGGGATCCTTGGGGATTGCCCACAGTATTGACTGTATGTAAGTCACTTTGGATAAAAACGTCTAATGTGGCTATTGTGCATGCCTTGAAACCTTGAACATTAATCTCTGAATCCAGTTGGTCTCCAGACTAACTCCAGGTCTTCTCTGATAGCCCCCCCCCCACCTGTTCAGAACATCTGAGCTGTCCTCTCAAAAGTACCAGCTCACTCTCCATACTTGGTCCATTCTCATTTCTGTTCTATCTCCTGGCTTATTTTAATTGTCAGTTAATATTAAAGATAAACTGCAAAAGTATTTCCAGGAAGAGTGTTGGACAAGAGCTTAACCTGCATGAGGATGATCTGAGTCCCAAGAGCTTAACCTGCGTGAGGATGATCTGAGTCCCAAGAGCTTAACCTGCGTGAGGATGATCTCTGAGTCCCAAGAGCTTAACCTGCGTGAGGATGATCGAAGTGTCCCAAGAGCTTAACCTGCGTGAGGATGATCTGAGTCCCAAGAGCTTAACCTGCGTGAGGATGATCTGAGTCCCAAGAACTTAACCTGCGTGAGGATGATCGAAGAGTCCCAAGAGCTTAACCTGCGTGAGGATGATCTGAGTCCCAAGAGCTTAACCTGCGTGAGGATGATCTGAGTCCCAAGAGCTTAACCTGCGTGAGGATGATCGAAGAGTCCCAAGAGCTTAACCTGCGTGAGGATGATCTGAGTCCCAAGAGCTTAACCTGCGTGAGGATGATCGAAGAGTCCCAAGAGCTTAACCTGCGTGAGGATGATCGAAGAGTCCCAAGAGCTTAACCTGCGTGAGGATGATCGAAGAGTCCCAAGAGCTTAACCTGCGTGAGGATGATCTGAGTCCCAAGAGCTTAACCTGCGTGAGGATGATCTGAGTCCCAAGAGCTTAACCTGCGTGAGGATGATCTGAGTCCCAAGAGCTTAACCTGCGTGAGGATGATCGAAGAGTCCCAAGAGCTTAACCTGCGTGAGGATGATCGAAGAGTCCCAAGAGCTTAACCTGCGTGAGGATGATCGAAGAGTCCCAAGAGCTTAACCTGCGTGAGGATGATCTGAGTCCCAAGAGCTTAACCTGCGTGAGGATGATCTCTGAGTCCCAAGAGCTTAACCTGCGTGAGGATGATCTGAGTCCCAAGAGCTTAACCTGCATGAGGATGATCTGAGTCCCAAGAGCTTAACCTGCATGAGGATGATCTCTGAGTCCCAAGAGCTTAACCTGCGTGAGGATGATCTCTGAGTCCCAAGAGCTTAACCTGCGTGAGGATGATCTGAGTCCCAAGAGGTGAAGAGAACTGTCACTTGTTCATGACCGACTCTCTCACGTCCCCTGTCCCTGTGTGAGCCCCTGGTCCTCAATAACAGGATTTTAAAGATCCCCTATTATACTGTTTTTCATCAATATATTATAGGTCTCAGATATATACAAACATGTCTCTGAAGTGTTTGGCTCCAAACACCAAACAGATCATTGCAGCATCCCATAATCCCCTCTGTTTCAGCCCTGTTTCCAAAGTGCTGATTCTCTGTCTGTTACTTTAGATGAAAATAAGGAGCCCCTCCCCACGCCCCTCTGAGAGAGATTTGGTTAAAAAGAACACAATGGTGCTCTAGGAGGAGATTCAGGTGATAAGGTGGGGAGGGGGTTAACTTGGTTGGTGATTGGCTAATGGTTACACAAGACAAAACATCATTATGACATCATAAAGTGGCCACAATCTGATCAGCTCATTTTCAGACAGGTTTTTATATAAATGGATCAGGACAAAAAGAGAGAGAATCTTTGTTCCTGAAACTTTCAGAGTCTCTTTACACAGAGGGGACACATGTTGATGTAGAAGAGACATGTGTCCCCCCTGTGTAAAGAGAGAGTCTCTTTACACAGGGGGGACACATGTTGATGTAGAAGAGACATGAAGAAGAGGGGACACATGTTGATGTAGAAGAGACATGAAGAAGAGGGGACACATGTTGATGTAGAAGAGACATGAAGAAGAGGAGACACATGTTGATGTAGAAGAGACATGGAGAAGAGGGGACACATGTTGATGTAGAAGAGACATGGAGAAGAGGGGACACATGTTGATGTAGAAGAGACATGTGTCCCCTCTGTGTAAAGAGAGAGAGTCTCTTTACACAGAGGGGACACACGTTGATGTAGAAGAGACATGAAGAAGAGGGGACACATGTTGATGTAGAAGAGACATGAAGAAGAGGGGACACATGTTGATGTAGAAGAGACATGAAGAAGTGGATTTTGCCTAATAGGACCTTTAAATATACCAAAACAGTGGCTTTTATCCACCGCTAACCCTTACTGAGGAATAATACAAATATTAGAGAGGCAAACTCCCTTAATAAAGAACAGCATAAATAAATAAGAGATATCCTGTTCTGATCTGCTGTTTGCTTTTTGGAATATGTTGTAGTATTTATTTACATGTATCATGTATCATATACCAGGTCACATTTAGCGTATTGTATTTATTGATTTAGTACATACTGTATATAGTTTATTCATTGGTTTGCAACATGATGTTGCACTATTTTATGTAACTTTGTTTCTTCTTGCACTATTGTAATTGTTTTCAAAATAGTTTCCGTGTCTTATGATTGATATATTCATGTCCCATTGTTGGAGGAGACTTGATGTCTGCCATATCTAACCTGTAGCTGTGCATATGATGATAAAGTCTTTGAATCTCGTTCCAAACAAAGTCCCTACAGACTTGAAAGTGTTATGAGTCCTTCTGAATGTTGTTCAACCTCTGCTGTGTTAGGAGTCTCCCATACACATAGATAGCAAACCACTTTAAGTCCATACTGCCACCTACTGTACGAGTGTGTGACATCGCACATTTCCTTTCTCTTACTTTATAGGACACATCATGTCCTTTGACCCAAGTTGTGATGCTTTCAATCAGATACACTGGAGGTTGGATTGTATAGTACAATTATTGTCAATATATTATGATATTGCATAAGACCCACTGCATGTTTTGGGTATGTGATAACTCATGACAGCTATAACAGTAGAACACCTGCAGCTTACTGTATCTGCTTCCATGTATATCTAATCTTTCTAGTTGAACACATATTAGTATCATAGTGAGTGATCAGTGCGAGGTCCTCAGTGTGTTCTTGTCAAATAAGAAACTGAAACTGTGTGAATGATATTATGTATACAATATAATGCTATTTGTATATGAAAATACTTCATCCTCCCCCCTCCCAGTGAAACAGTATTTCATCATTAACATGTGTATAAATATGACAGGACAATATGTTTATCTCTTTTAATATACAGTCAACATTACAAGAGCAGCACATCTTTACAATAAAACTACAAAATCAAAGAACCATATATTTCAGGAAGCCAAATCAGATGATTTAGTACATATAGTGTTTGTAGTGTGTCAGCATGGTGTGTGTTAAATGAGTAATGAATGGGATGTGTGTGTTTCTCAGGGTCTGGATACTGAATGTTAATGAGGATGGATTGCAGTGGTTTTGGAATAGGTGGAGATCACTTTCATCCAGAGCTTTTATTACAAATGTGTATTGTTGGATATAAAAATTAAATGAATTCTATATTTTAATATTTAACCTAAACCTTTTCTGAGTGTCTTTTTGAGCTCTAGGTTTTACACATGTTCAGTTGAAAGCAAAACTCTAGCACAGTAACCAGATCATTTAGAGCTTTCAAACCACTCTCAGTCTTCATCAGAAGATGGGGTTTGCTCACAGACTTCTGAGTAGTATTATTATTATTATTATTATTATTATTTATTATTATATCCACTGATGAAGGCCATGAGTAGCGGAAGAGGAAATTAAGAGTTTGGATAGTTGTAGTTTAAAAATGCGAGTAACACATGGGTAGGGTATACACAGCCACTGAACCGTCCAATCACAGCAGAGGAGGAATGAATTGTCGTGAACACAAAGGACACTATATTATGACAAGTGTCTTCTTAGTGTACACAGATCATTTAATCTCTGCTTTACTTGTAAAAAGAGTCATGATGCAGCATGAGTCTACAGCAGGATCCTGTTCCTCTACAGACAGGACACACATCGTACTCATGGGGGGGCCGTGGCTCTGACGCAGTGGACTCCATGGAAGCAAACGTCAGACTGCACATTAAAGCTTTCTGTTTCAAAGTGAGAACCCTTGAAGTAAGAGGCCTTGGGTCTGGAAAAACAGGGATGTCATATTTACTAAGTAAACATTTCTGAGATGTTTCTTGGAGGGAAAGATGTCAGCTGCAGCGATGGAATGTCACTTAGTACACAAGTGCACATTCAGGGTACGTTGGACTTTATGAGTTGGATCATTTCGATTTTTGGTGTGATTTTGAATCCAGCCCTCAATGGGTTGATGCGTTTGGTGTCCTTTAACTATTTTTGGGTCATTTTGTTCTCAACCAATTACACAATGGATATAAATAAAGATGTTTAACTTAAATATGTTGTCACTTATATGTAACTTTAACTTTTAACTTAATTAAGATTTTTGTAAGAGTTCAAAAATGTGATTTTGTGATAAATTAAACAATTTGTTCAAGAATATGTTAGTCGATAAATCAAGTGTCCAACTGAGAGATGACTTATTGGCATCTATAAAGCCATTTTCAAATGTATTTTTGAATCATTCTGATTTCTTTTTCCTTATTTTAGATTGTTCTGCAATTGGTACTAGTACGTTAAATAATGTTTTGCTGATTTGACTTTCACTTAAGTAAACATTTTTATTCAGTACTTTTACTTGTAACAAGAGTATTTACACAGTTTGGTTTTAGCACTTTTACTTAGGTAAATGATTTAAATTCTGGTCATGCGCGGTTGTGGCATGACCACCAAAACAGAAAGATATGGACAGAAGACTGGTGCAAATGTATTTAGTTTCCTATCCATGTGAACATGATTTAAGTGGGGGGGGGACCTAACCTCCTCTAGGGGGGTCCGGGGGCATGCTCCCCCAGGAAGATTTTTTTTTAAATGTTGAAGTTAAAAGCATCAATCTGGTGCACTTTGAGAGCAACATTAAGAGATCTATGGATACATCTCTCAACATCCATATGAAACAGAACTGGAAGCAGATTTCTTTTTCTTTATGGATATTTTACAAATCACTCCCCTTTCAAACTGTATTGTTGTTTATTAATAACAACTTTTTTTTACTGTCATATAGTATTTTATACCTGTTTACTTTATTCTCTTATTTTATATAACTATAATGATCATATAAAGATGTGCCTTTACCTCACTGGTTGGAGAAAAAGCTTCTTATATTCGTTAGCATAGCTAGCTAACCAGATGCTAATAACAACAAAGTTATTGACTGTATGATCAGTATGACAGATGAACAGATCGCCACTGGGCTTTCAGCTAAAGACACAGCCACGCAGAAACTGCGGCATGTGGACAGCTCCTTATCGGTACTGCAATTTGTGAAGTGCCGAGTGACGTTCTAGTGCTCTCCGTCAGAACTACACCCCTGTCAGACGAGACATATACCACGTGATGACACGTTAGGCTCGTGTTGTATTCAAGGACCCTGACCTTGGCCAGGAAAAACAGGCACTCGCTTGTTTAATTCTTTTGCGGTCTAGATTTCTTTAATTTTTTTCTTTTTTGCGTGAGGGCCGTACCAAATGGTCTCGCGGTCCGTATACGGCCCGGAGGCCGGAGGTTCCCCACCCCTGATCTACAGATAAGCTATTTCCCTCTGAGAAGTATAAAATAAAGCATCATTTGACATTTTTAAAATGACAAACCCACAAAATGAAGCGAAGCAAAAAGCAGTTGAAGCTGGGTTTAGTTCTCTGGACATGTACATCCACAGATGTGCACAGATACAGGCGCTGAATGCAAAGCACTTGTGGACATGTGTTGGAGGTGATGTGTGTGTGATGGGGATAATCCTCTGATGATGATGATGATGGTGATGAAGGGTTTGCTCATTATCTGAGAATGCCTGCTTGTACCTCCCTGAACATGGGCAGCAGAGCAGAGATAAATATGACATCTATTTGAGTTGTCCATGCTAAGATTAAAATAGTGCAACGCGTACTCATTCATGTTTTACACTCACAGAAGGCAATAAATAATACTACTCAGGTAAGATGAGTGCTCTCTTAATACTATCTCTAGAAGAAAGTTGGACACATTGTGATATCTTCATCGAACTACACAGATACCTGAGGGAACCACAGAATAACACCCAAAGACTGAAACATCTGAAATCACAATCTGCAACATGAACCTTCATGTGTGGAGAGAGAAACCTGCGTGTGTGTGTGTGTGTGTGTGTGTGTGTGTGTGTGTGTGTGTGTGTGTGTGTGTGTGTGTGTGAGGGTCCAGTGTTGGTGCATCTACGGCTGAGAACAAAAGGCACAAATCACAAATATGCATATGGCTGATGTTTGATAAGCAGCTGAATCACATGACCTCTCCTCTCAGCACTCCACAGAACTAGCCGTCAGAACATTACCCACTCTTGGATCTAAACTCCCTGTAGTAGATGGTACCATTTGATACTGGTTACATTGTACCCTTTCATTGGGTCCACACCACTAAACACATGTAGAAGAAAATGACACCAGTAAAATAAAATGAGACTTAGATTGTGGTCGAATACTCTTTTTTTCTTAGGAAGGCTCCTAACGGAGGGAAATGACCCGGAAGTACCTCAGTGTCAGTCATGATAAGAGCTGTTTGATTAGATGATGGGAAAAGAGCTTCAATGCTTCCTTTATTATCTGAGCCATCCTTTATGAAAGACTGGAGATAATGCTGTCCCACAATTCCTTACGGCCGCAACATTTAAAGTGACACAGCGTGAATGTGACACAGCGTGAATGTGACACAGCGTGAATGTCAGCCATTCTCTCCCGTGAATGGCTGACATTCACGGGAGAGAAACATTGTGAAGGACTAACTTTAACTGGGAGTGTTCCCTACACATCAACCTCATGTAATCACGATCACATGATCAGCACACAGTCAATCATATAAATGCTGCGTATGGTTCAACTCTGTACTTATTTGACTTTTATTATAAAGAAGAGCGCATCATTTTTTAAAGATAACTTAATTAGGGATCAACAAATCCATCCTTTGCTTCCAAATAACCAAACAGAGTGGTGCAGGAATGAGTCCTGAAACCCTGAAATTAGTCAGCATTTTAGCACCTCTGGTTCCCTCGTCTTGGAATCAACAGTTTTTTGAACATGTTTGTGGTTGAAACCCTGAAATAAGGTCTGTGGTTACCACAAGCTAAGGAGATTTGAATGTTTTTTATGTCAGAAAATACCCCACGTGTAAATATCTGAAGCTTGTATGCAGGGGCGCCGCTTGCCAACAGGCAAGGCAGGCAAGTGCTTGGGGCCCCGGACCAGAAGGGGCCCCCAAAGAAGGTTGATTAAATTGGTCCACAGCAACGACAACATGAAGCGCCCCTGCTTGTATGTGTCATAAAGACAGCGGTTGCTAACGAGTGGCTAAATGAGACGACTAAACGTCATCACGCTGCACATTTAGCATAGCGGTGGTAACGCACAGCCATGCAATGTTGATTGAATTTGTTTATAACATTAGCTTTTAACTGGTGATTGCTTCCGCTTAAAAAAATGGTAAAGTGGTGTTAATATGTGGAGATAATCCTGTTGAACAAAACATGTAAGTATCATAAACGTGTGTTTTCCACAGAGATTATTTTCTGCAAAATTCCCAAATCCAATAAAAAATCCCATTCTTTTTTATCGAGAGGTCTAGCGATGCTATCTTCCGGGGTCAGCCTACAAAAATACGTCATCAGTGCACCACTCTATTAGCTGCATGATTAAAAGCAGGATTACTTGAGCCTGATATCAGCATGATAGTCTGCTTTGGTTGGGCCACATATAAAAAACAGGGCTCTGATTGAAATAGAGTGAGCACACTGTCAGAGATGAGAACAGAGAGGCACTCAGGTTTCTGTCTCCGGAGCTATTCAGTCATCGGTATAAGTTCTGCTCATCGGTCCAATCATCAAGTTCTGCACAGCACGCTACATCATAAAGCTAAAGGAACGCAAACTAAGGGAGTGTTGGAGCCAGAATGCTAACAGAGGGCTGCTCTCACCCACTTCAGCCAGTCAGTGAAGAACAGTGTGTGCGCTTCAGGCGGAGAACGTAATCGTGACTTTGCACTGTAGTTATGAGGTATTTTGGCTTTTGGTTACATACAGGGTAGCAATGTTTCATTACAAAGAACAACAACACTACTTAAAGCTAAATGTTTTTGGCTTTTTAGTCTTTTGGTACAAAAATAATATAGCTTGAGCTGAGCGTAATAAGAGGGCTAACCAGCTATCGATGCTAACAGTTTGAGTTGAGATGGACATACAGTACGAGCACAGAGATGACATAAACACTGGGCTCCTTTATCCATCCATATGCCACCCAAACACACCTGTAACACTGTGTTATTCACTGTGAATTAACTCCATTACTTTTGACATGTCTGTGTTTTGTCATGAATTAATTTGCAGAACTGCTACAATTTCAAGAAATCCCAATTGCATAAAGGGAAACTGGATTTCTGCAGTGCATACAAATGTCTTCAGAACAGACACGGTTGGTCAGAATCTTTCCTCCCTTGTGTTTGACTTTAGATTGCAGAGTAAAGCATTAGAAACATGTGTGTGTGTCTGTGTGGCTGCAGACAGTTTGGTTGCAGTGTGTGTGCGTGTGTGCATTGATTGTTAAAAGCATAATGTTATTGGTCCTCGATGTTTCCTGTATTTCTTATTGATTTGCTTCGTGTATCAATTTAATAGCATATTTGGCAACAGGTGTGTGTGTGTGTGTGTGTGTGTGTGTGTGTGTGTGTGTGTGTGTGTGTGTGTGTGTGTGTGTGTGTGTGTGTGCACATTCATACAGTTCAGATTGAACATGTTGGTCCTCAGTTAGCAGGCCCTGGGTCTGCCAATGGCATAGTGTGCAGCACCTCGTCCAGCAGCTGCAGAGCGCGGTGCAGGTGGACCTCCACCCAGCAGGGGGTGTGTTTGATGCTCTGCCGGGGGTAGTCGGGCCCCCAACCCTTTACGAAGCTGAGTCGCAGGATACACAGACGCCTCAGGTCGTCCACCCCGATCCCCGCGGCTGCAGACAGACCTGTGAGAGGAGAGGGACACATCACGTCAGGGAGCCTTTCTGTACTCATCATGGGCTTTAGAAGGAGGCTGTTTGCTCAGCCTGTGGTATCACTGCTTGCATCTTTCAGACAAACGTTTACACTCACTAAACACATAGAGCTTCTTTGGGAGCAATACACCTCCCAAGCAAAAAACAAGACATTTTGCGAGAAAAAAAACCGTTGATGCTGCAGTAAGTTGGAATGGAAGTCCTACAATACTCAAATGAAAAGGCTAGTAAGGAAAACAAAATATGAAGATTACAAGTGAATAAAGCAGCGGTTCCCAACCTTTGGGCCGCGCCCCCCTAGTGGTCCGCGAAGGCATGCCAAGTGGGCCGCCAAATTATTATTATTATTATTTTTTTGTACAGGCAAAAGACACAAACATGGACATAACAATAACATATAGGAGAGGACATTCCCATCTCAGACAACAACAAAACAAAAACAGAAGAAATAAAGACACAGTGAGTAGGATCACTCAACATTTCACAAACAAAAATAGGTTGACAACCAAATACCACCAGAAACACAACATGGCAAGCATATTTATTGGTCCTTTAATCCCACTCTTCGTTAGAGATAATTATTTCCCATTTCATGGCGTGTTGAGCCTTTGATTTTTTGTGGCAATCATTTTTTCCAAAAGAAAAGGTATTTTGAATCTACTCTTCAAACACCTTAAATTAAGATTACTCCTTGATTGACTTTTAAAAAGATGTATTTTAGCCAGAAGAATAGTTGTATTTATTAAATGTGTGCGGTCTTCATCTAAAAGCCCAAATAAAATATGAAAGGGTGTAAATGTAAATTCAATATTTGACGCCAAATAATTTGCAAAACATTAGGATTTGTGTGGAAACATTTTCATTATTAAGATTATTTTGAATTTTAACCTCTTTTCCTTTCTCTTTCTTGATCCTGCTTAGCAACGGTCATTATAGTCCTTGACAGCGGTCTGTTCTACTGGATTAACAACGTGTCACATGTTCTGAATTGACCAATCAGAACTTTATTTAGCCTCCGTATTTTTTATGGTTGAATGTGGGCCGCAAAAACATTTTTGATTCTTAAGTGGGCCCTGAGTTGAAAAAGGTTGGGAACCGCTGGAATAAAGCATGCAAGTAACATCTGTCCACTCCTAAAGAGGAAAAACCGCTACTTGACTAACTCTGGTGCATTGACCGCAACGTCTATCGATGTGCACTGTCCCTGTTAAATAAATGTATTATAATGTAGCAGCAGCATATAGTATATATAGAAATCCCCCAAATCCTAAAACATGTACAGCAGACTTGAAATAAAGAGTACAAACACAATTTCATCTTCAGTATCCCAACACTGCTCAAAGCTGCATGAGTGGGCTCAACTACTAACACGTCACCATTTCCTATACTTGTTATCTGTCCACCATACCTGGTAGGGGAATTGTATATATATATATTAGTTCCTACCTTGAGCCTTAAACTCTTCATTGTACATTTAGCATGTTTCTGATTTTACTCACTAACTGCAGGTGCGATGCCTCCGACGCTGCCTGGCCCGGGGATGTTTCCTGCCACAGCAGCAGCCTGCGCAGCCGCTGCAGCCTGCGCAGTCGCTGCCTGCTGCTGCATCTGTCTGTGGCACTGCCGCAGGTCAAACACCTGAGAGACACAGAGCACATTACAACTTTCATTCTTTAATCACACTCCAACTGTTCATATAGCGCTATATTTGCCAATAAGAATGACTAACTTCAAATGGATGTGACTTATTTGTTTGTGTCTCGCAACCTATGAGATCAATGCTTATAGTTCAATTCTATATAAATATCTTATTAATACTGATACACCACTGTATGTATTGTAATATGCATGTTATTTATTGTAGTGCAACGTGTGCATTTTTACTTTAACTTCCCATATAAAATAATGATATTCTATTTCATTTTATCTTTAACTGGACATCATACTTTTACTTGATTATGTTTTTATAAATATGTTTTTCATTTTTATAATTTTATTTATTTCCTTCTCAAATGGAGCAAGTCTCGCAAAACCCAATTTCCCCAGGATAAATAAAGTATTGTGATAATTGCATGCTACTTGAAGATGTGTGTGTGAGTGTGTGCGGACCTTGATGTAGGCCCCGGGGTAGATCTTGTGCACAGCGTCCCCTGGGGCCCGGCCTGCCTCTCTGTCCAGGTAGTAGCTCTGTACGAACACAGCGTGGTCGCTCATGCAGCGCATCCACACATCGCCCTCCCCACGGCACTCCAGCTGCACACCTTTACCTATGTGCAACCTGGAACACACACATGTGGAACCTCCCTTCATTTATTGGTAACAATGAATATTATTATACTGGCCTTGGCTGCAGAGATTACGGGGTGCTCCACCAGTGTCTGATTGAAAATAAATGTGATGTTAGTTAGTTAGCATACAAGTGTAGTCCTAAAGCCTCCAGTCCTGACTTCAGAGGACAGCTCACCTGGAACAGAAAAGATGGTTGGAAAGTCCATTTTCCTGAAATGACCAAGAAGTATCATAGAGCAATGATCCATGATCCTTTAGGAAAGAACAGGAGAAAATGCTGTCCCACAATTCTTGCGGCCACAACAATTAACGCGACGCATCATTCACAGAAACAACCTATTGTGACCAAGAAATGCAGATCTTGAGATATCCTATTTTTTGGCATATATTATGGGTGTCAGATATATAAAAATATATAAAAAACATTTCTATGATGTGTTTTGCTCAAAATACCAAACAGATCATGCATCTTAGACATCCCTCATATCCCTCTATTCCAGCCCTGCGAGAGAAATGCTGATTTTGGGAGGGGGCCAAACACACGGGCATCGGTCACGAGGACGTCCCACACCAACATACGTGGACATACTCAAGAATGACGCAGGAGCACAAAGTACCAAGGAACTGGCTAGATGTATGGAGAACCGGGATGACTGGAAGCGACGATGGAGGGCTCGTCTGAGGACGACCTAGAGAGAGCTAATGCCTGCTCAGAATTCTACCGGCAGATACTTATAATTCTGCCGTGATTACATGCCATCATTTTCCAAACCACATCAAGGATTTTTTCTGAAACAGTATGGAGCTGTTTCAGAAAAACTCCTGTTCTGGCTGCCTTACACTGGCTCCCTATAGAACATAGGATAGAATTTAAAATTCTTCTTCTCGCCTACAAAGCCCTTAATGGGCAGGCGCCATCTTACCTTAAAGAACTCATTATACCCTACTGTCCTACTAGGGCATTGCGTTCCAAGAATGCAGGGTTGTTGGTTGTTCCTAGAGTCTCTAAAAGTACAATGGGGACCAGAGCCTTTTCATATCAAGCTCCACATTGTGGAATCAGCTTCCAGTTTGTGTTCGGGCGGCAGACACCCTATCCGTTTTTTAAGAGTGCGCTTAAGACCTTCCTTTTTGATAAAGCTTATAGTTAGGGCTGATTAGATTCAGCCCCTAGTTTAGCTGCTATAGCTTAGTTTGTCGGGGACACTTTACTTTACTTCTTCCTCTCTCTGTCTGTACCTGTGTACTCTCATGTTCCGAATAACCCAGCTTCCCAATTTCTTTTTGGTGTCTATCTACGCCGGGCCCTGAGTCGTGGCTGATCCTGTTGCTGTGGTCCTGAGTCCTGGATCGCGAGCCCTGGATCTTGAGTCATGGCTGTGCCTGTTGCTGTGGTCCTGGATCATAAGTCCTGGATGGATATCCTCGGGGATTCATCTTCTTATTATAGACACATGCATTTCCAAACATTTGGACTACCTACGTTGTAAATGTATTATCTTCTCAATTTACACACGGCATCTATTGAACGTCTGTCCGTCCTGGGAGAGGGATCCCTCCTCTGTTGCTCTCCCTGAGGTTTCTCCCATTTTTTCCCCTTTACACTGTGGGGTTTTCCTTTTTCTGGAAGTTTTTCCTTGTACTGTGAGGGTCTAAGGACAGAGGGTGTCGTATTGTCTACTGATATTCTGTACAAACTGTGAAGTCCACTGAGACAAATGTAACATTTGTGATATTGGGCTATATAAATAAACATTGATTGATTGATTGAGCTCAAATGTTTTTTCTCTTGCAGGTGAGTTCCTTTTTTTATTTCCTGCTTCTTTACACATACTCTCTCCAGTACAGGTTAGCTCTGAGTGTTAGCGATGCTAATGTAAACAAAGATCATATTACTTCCAAAACACGTCACGCATTGTTTCTGATAGCAACTTTCTGATAGTGCTGTGGGTCCACATTTCGATA
Organism: Dissostichus eleginoides; assembly: GCA_031216635.1. Lineage (NCBI taxonomy): Eukaryota > Metazoa > Chordata > Actinopteri > Perciformes > Nototheniidae > Dissostichus > Dissostichus eleginoides. The sequence goes on from CM062280.1 coordinate 1,632,174, forward strand.
TGACGTAAATCACGTCATATCGGACGCAAATCTGGATCAGCTCCGTTGTTTCCCCATTTTTAGAGATTTGGGTACGGAGGAAAAGAGAGAGGGTTTTGTTTTCTGACGCTGCGTGAGTTTCCTGACACACTGGGGACACATATTTATGTATAAAAGACATCACAAAGTGCCTTTAGCATGATAGGTCCCCTTTAAAGTGCTTATATGTTTCCAACTTTCAACAATATGTTATCTGAAAACCCTCTTCTCATCTGGGCCAAACATTGGTTGTGTAGGAGTTGTCCAAAAATGAGCTCATATTTGTTTTCCTAACCACTATTCCTTAACCTCAGGGTAAAACTTATTGGGGTTAAGCAGAGACTTAGGAAAAGACAACTGCGGTTGAAATGCAAAAAATTAAAAGCGAAACATAAAGATTGCTCGCACTCACCCTCACCCACCGGTCCACACATATTAATCGGCATGAATCCCAATTAGTATGATAAATGCATAACTTGTTAGGCCTACACAGCTATCAGTGTGCTATCATAGGTTAGTAGAGGAGGAGATTGATACCTCTAGTGCAGGGGTCACCAACCGTTTTTAGGATGAGGGCTACTTTCAAAAAATAAAACAAGTCGGGGGCTACTTTTACTCCTCTCTTTTTTGTTTTTTGCAGTGTATATATTTAGCACATTTTAACATTATGATATGCTGACCTTTAACCTCTGTGTGCTGTTTGGGTCTGTGGGACCCGTTTGCAGTGTTTACTAAAAGAACATGTGTTCAATTTAATTAATTTAACCTGCTTTATTTGGGGGTGGACCTCACCTCCTCTAGGGGGGACCTCACCTCCTCTAGGGGGACCTCACCTCCTACTAATCACTCCCCTTTTAAACTGTTTCTTTTACTGTCCTATAGTACACACTGGAATGACTTCTTACTTTATCTATATTAAATAGATGAAGGTGTGCTCTCCCTAGCTCTCTCTCTCTCCCTCCCTCCCTCTCTCCCTCCCTAGCTCTCTCTCTCTCTCTCTCTCTCTCTCTCCCTCCCTAGCTCTCTCTCTCTCTCTCTCCCTCCCTCCCTAGCTCCCTAGCGCTCTCTCTCTCTCCCTAGCTCTCTCGCTCGCTCTCTCTGTCTCGCTCGCTCACAGAGGCTGTGTGCTCCTCCGTGGCGATGACGGCTTGCGTTAAAAAAATAAATAATAAACATATTTGTAAAGTGGGGGGACACAAACTGGATTTCGAAAAGTGCGGGGGACATGTCCCCCCTGTCCCCAGTGGAAATTACGCCATGCGTGTGTGTGCGTCAAGTGCAATAAATATATAAGCAAGTTGCAACACACACAGAGTAAAGCTCTGCCCCTCATGTTGTATAGGCTGGCACGACTAGGCTGTTCAATGGGGCTGATGTGTTGTAGAATCTGCCAGAAGGAAAATCACGGTCACACTCCTTATGAAGCGGGGAGGTGCCACATTGCTTTTCTTCCAGACTGCAACGCTGGTCCCGCAAATCAAGCAAGAACGTGATTGGTCGATATTCATTGTGGGGTGGGGGGAGGAGGGGTGTTAGATAGATATAGAGTTGTAGTAAGTAGATAGAGTTCGCTATGATTGAGGTTTCGTTTATGCATAGGGTAGATTCTTTTAATTACATTTCCTTTTTTGTTTTGTGTATTTTATACATTTTTGATTTGCTTGGCGAGCTATTTTTAGAACATGCCCCGCGGGCGACTCACGTTGCCCCTGCGGGCGACTCACGTTGCCCCTGCGGGCGACTCAAGTTGCCCCTGCGGGCGACTAAGTGCCCGCGGGCACCGTGTTGGCTACCCCTGCACTAGTGGCTCATCGCACTCAGATGAATGTATTGTAATGTACACACCTGGCTCTTTCACTTGCGTCTGTGCGGTGGACGTTGCTCAGCTGGCCGAGGCAGAAGCGGTCTCCTCCTGACGGGTCGACGTAACCGTCCACGGTGACCACCGGGCAGCTGGAGGGCACCTTGAACATCTCCCCCACCTGAACGTCCATTTCAAAGTAGGAGATGGAGCACCAAAACTCTGGTCCTGCAATCAAACAGGGCACACAGGGAGTCAGGGTCCTGACAGCTTTGAGCCCAGATGTTACAGCAGTCTGCAGCAGACATATGAATCATAGCAGATACTCGAATAAATGTACAAATAAAGATTATACATCCTCTTAAAACCTTACAACCTAGAGTGCATCAGCTTTTCCATGGTCCACAGTTGTGTATATGAGCCTAGCATTGACAGATAACAGTGATCATCTCTAACCTGGGTGGTTGGACACAGATGGAGGGAAAGAGGTGGTGCCATGATGCTGGGACCCTGAAAGCAGAAGGATAAGAACATTGGTGTGAAGTAAAATAAAACAAAGCTGTACATACACGTTAAACTTGAAGTGGATACTTGTGAATAGTGCGGGAGTGAGCATGTATGTCTCACAGGCATACAGGATACTTTAGGAGTTATACAGGGACTATATTTGCATTACAACCTTGTTGCACCACATTAGCACTTCATAGTAACTTTGAAATAAATGTAATTCTCTATATGTCAGACTTGAAAAAGTAAGCTTTGGTAATCATACAATATTAATAATACACTTTACTCATATAGATCATTTCCTACAATGTACTTAAATAAAAGTAAAACCACAAAAGACGGCTAAAATGAGAAAAAGGCTAAGGGACATGAACGGAGAGGAAGCAAAGACTTAAATAAATCAGATCAGATAAATCACCATGGGGAGATCAGTTGGCTATAGATAATAGACTTCACATAAGATACAGCACCTGAAAAGGAGCGTGTGAGGAGTTTTGTGTGTGAAAGTGACAGAAAGACAGTGAACATCATGTTTGGAAGGACACAATGTCTTACAGTGGTGGTTGGCATGATGGAGGGGGGGTTGTTGGTGACCCTGCCCATTCTGCTGGGGTCCTATAGGAGTGTAGGAGGCTGTGCTGCTGCCGGTCCACACTGCTGAATGACAGGAAGAGACAAATGGTCAGGGCTGCGGGTGTACACTCAAAAAAGCCCCTTGTCCTGCAGTTTGATTAAAAACATCATGAGGACGAGGAAACATGTGAAGGTGAACTCATGAGAACAACCCTGCTGCTCAAACAATCATACTGCTCCAACACCATGGTGGACACATGTTTTGTTTTTTGATTTTCATGCAACTTTATTCATAAAATGAGAACAGTGATACATCTATCCTGAACAACTTCAGTGTCCAAAACACATCACACTACTCAGAAACAACAACAAGTGTACATTTGAACAGGATAGTGATAGGGTGTCATGACTACCACTTTAGACTTAGCTGCCATAAGGAATTGTGGTTAAGGCAACATATTTCATTTGGTAAAAGTTGATTTGACTTCAGTTAAAAATACATCAGAAAGGAAGCAGCTTTGCTTAGCATTTAGAGAACTGCCCAGCTCTTCATGGTGCAGACAGAGATACTTCATTTCACTCAGTTAGGAACATTCCAGCATAAAAGAATATTCCCCCACAGCTCAGGTGCAGTGTTCATCCAAGTACATTGCAACAGTTTACAATGTTCCTTTATTCCCCAGTTTATTATTGATTGTGAAAAGTAGACTTTGAATATTTAAGAGTTGCCCTTAAGTGAGTAAAATAATCCAATCTGTTTCACTTTGAAACGTGTCGCCTGACTGCTTGTGCATTTATGTAATGATTACATACATACCCTTAGTTTTCTATGTCCATGAGCGGAAAAATACAATTACTTTTACAATTTAAGACTGCAACAAATACCAATTTTATTATCATCATATTCAGTATTTGTCTATTTAAGTCTGTGTAAACTGAGCAGTCAGCTATAAATATGACAATATATCCTTGTATGTACTGTATGTTAGTGTGTGTGTGTGCGTGTGCGTGTGTGTGTGTGTGTGTGTGTGTGGACTCACTGTGGAAGGCCGCCTGGCTCTGAGAGTGTTTATTGCTGCTGTACCCGTTCTGTCCATGCGAGTGAGAAGGAGGTAGGGGGGGCTGCTGTGGGTGGGGGGGCTGTGAGGGTTGCTGGCCAGCCTGTTGCTGAGGAGTGGCTTGGGTCGGGGTCAGAGGTCGTGGAGCCGGGGTCATGCCCTGAGCCTGTGGAGATGGCGTTTGGAGCCGTCCGTCAGGGTGGCCCCCCTGCAGAGGCAGCATGGAGCCGGAGCCGGACACTGAGGGAGAGCAGAGCACACAGAGTCAGGCTGACTCCCCCCCGCAGCTGGCAGCAGCTACACATCATCACACATCAACCCTCAGGTGGCAAGGTCCAAAACATTTACAGATTTTACAGATCCGTTTCTCTTGTGAACATCCATATGTCCAATACGTGTGTAAAGAAAATCAGAAAAGTGGGTATTTTTTTTGTTTGATGTTCAATACACTACACAGCAGCTATTAAGGATGATAAAACTATTATTTCCGCTAAGCGCAGATTCTTTGTTTTCATCGGAAAGAGGAAGGGGCCAGCAATTTGCCAGGCAGTGACGTAGCGCTGCTCTCTTCTATTATATCAAGATATGATTGTTATAAAAACATAAAAAATAGCGCTGGGTGCATTTTTTAGATGAAATGCTAGGAGGAGGCTCTGCCAGTCTTTGTTAACCATGTGATAGTAAACACAGAATTATGATAATGAGGAGCTGACCTTTGGGTGAGACAGGCAGGTTGTATCTGGTGACGGGTGGGGGTCCATGGGGCTCAGAGGAGAGCTGTGGCTGCCCGTAGAGGTCTGCAGGAGGGAGCTTCAGGGCTGCTTGGTGGTCAGACAGAGGCATGCCAGGCGGGAGGTCCATCTGTATGCAGTCATGGATGTACTCCTCTTTGATCAGGCCGCCGCCGGCTGCTGCTGTCGGGCATGAGGGACAGTCACTACGCTGTACAGCAGTGTGTTGGACATAAACTACATCAGGTCATCAGACGATTTAATTGGTGCTCAATGAATAAGGTTGTATACTGATGCTGGATAAGCTAACCTACATATGTCAATATTTATTTATGAATTGAAATTTCTTTTTTAATAGCTAATAATCTGAATCTGTAAAGTAACTAAAACTTTCAAATACATTTAGAGGAGTAAAATGTACACATGTACTATGTATATACATATATATGACAACCTTGCTACTTTCTCCTTTACTTTGAAAATGTTAAAGCAATGAAAGCATAAAAAAGTAGCTGTAACAAATGCTATGACTGCATTCAAAGTGTTGACCATGATCAGTGTGCAAGATTTGGCGGCATCTAGCTTTGCAGTTGCAGATTTCAAACAACGATTTTACTGCCGTTTCACGTGGCTCCTTCTGTAGAGTTGAGAAAAACACAACTCCTACTTTCAGGTGATTATTGACTAATGAAAACATAATTCTGAATATAATATTCATTACTTTGGAGCGAATGTAGCTAAAGTCTGTAGGGACTGGGCTTGTGAAGCGAAGAGTTGCTGGTTGAAGTCCCAGAAAGGACCAAGCATGGAGAGTAGACTTGTACTTTGAGAGGTGCCAGTTCATCTCCTGACTACTGCCCTGGAGCATGGCACCAGGTCTCTTCACACTGCTTCCAAGGCGCTGTATAGTAGCTGACCACTGCTCCTCATACTAGGATGGGTTAAATGCAGATTTCACTGTGTGTGCAATGTGCATGTGTGTGACCATCAAAGAGGAATTCATTGTAATCCTCAATTTTTATAATTTCCTATATTCCATTTCACATTACACACTGATCCTTTAAAACCATCCTTGGCCTAATCGTTGTACAGGCAGGTACAGTTTGAAACAAGACATGGTAGTTTGCAGTAATCATGATGTGGTGCAGTGGTATGAGACTCACCTGTGTTTTGAAGGCTGAGACCAACTGTGAGAGAAGACAGAAATATGTGAGATCAAAACGTCACTATCATGCATCAGAAACAACAAAAAGTCGGGATGAGATTAATACATTTTGCTAGTGCTAAATCAGTGAGCAGAACCTGAGAAGTATGAAGCTGACGTACCGATGCCAGGCGACACCACCCTCTCGTAGTGGTAGGGGTTGACGCAGACGTTGTCGTACTTCAGGTCAAAGGCGTACTGGCAGAACTTGACATGCTTGAGTTCATTTTTGTGGAGGTCGGGCCAGCGCCACAACCGTGCATAAATGACGTGAGGAAAACCTTTCCTCCCCGCCACCTGAGTAGAGATCACAGCATCATGTTAGCCTCCATCATGCTCACCAGAAATACAGTAACGTTATATCTTCAATTGAAAAAAGCCTGCAATTCAGAAGTGATATAACATAATCCTATTAAAGGGGCCCTTAATGCTAATTTTCTGATTCATATTAGTATTTAGTGTCTATGACATCATTTCATGCTTTAATGTTCAAAAAGCTCTTTATTTCTCTCATACTGCCAGTTCTGCAGCACCTCTTTTCACCCTCTGTCTGAAACCAGAGCCCAGTCTCTCTGATTGGTTAGCTGGCCGGCTCTGTTCCGTAGTGATGTCTCTATGTTATGGAAGTAAACAAAGGAGTCCAATGGAGGCATTTCAGGTAATTTTTGCCTTTGCAGACATAATAACATGCACAAAAACCTACAGCTCACACTACAAGAGAGGAAACATCCCCCAAAGAATAATAGGGCCCCTTTAAAACATGAAAAATACAATAAATGACTACCAAGAATATCACAAACCCAAAACAATATGTACTTTTAAGTGCCAAAATGTTTGCCATTACAACTAACAAGACATGCACAGCAACCCGTATAGCTCTGAACATTGAATACGATTTGAATGGAAAATGACAATGCAAATTAAACTGTGAAAATCCTAATTTAAGAAAATTATAATTGTATTCGCAGAAGGAAGAAACCTAGAATAAATGATAACAACAGTGATATGTAATTGTTGCTGCTGCGTGTTAGAGGGGCACCTACTTGCAGCCGTCCATCCAGCGTCCTCTGTATGGTCACACACTTGCTGGGATGTACGCCGTTGGTTGTGATGGCGGTGATGAGCGAGTCCAGCTCGTCCTTCTTCTCCTTCAGCTTCTTCACCAGGCTCTCGATGGCTCGCTTGGCGAAGCCCTCGTTCTCCCCGCCCTGCCTGTGGCACATGAGGCTGTGCACGATGCTGAGGCAGGCGTCATTGCTGCTCGGAGGGTTCACTGACATGATGCTGCTGCCACAACATACAGGAACAGGCTACGTTAGGATTAATGAGCACAAATGGCCAACTCTAACTGGCACTCATACCAGATTGACTGGTACAGATTCTAAACACCCCAACTCCTGAATATACAATTATTCATCATGACGTGAGCCACACGAGAAACTGCTTAGAATGGCAAGTAAGGACAAATGCAGTTCAACACCATAGACTTGTCTACAGGAGCAATTGGGGTTAAGTATCTTGCCCAAGGACACTTGGACAAGATACGCCCTGACTGCAGGGAGTTGGATTGAACTGCACTCCCTCTGATTGGTAGATGCTTATTTGCCCCTGCACCACCATCACTTCTATGATCTTATATGGGATACCATGCTTGCTTCAGACTTCATGATGGATATTTGTCCAGATAAAGGTTCTGTGTAATGATGCCCCCGGACCCCCCTACAGGATGTGAGGTCCACCCCCCACTTAAATCATGTTCACATGGATAGGATACTAAATACATTTGCACACATCTTGTGTTCATATCTTTCTGTTTGGGTGGTCATGCCACAACCGTGCACGTGCATCATGCGCGAGTCATTGTGATCTTAATGTGGATTTGGCACACTGATCAAAATGTTTTTAAATGGCACATATCAAAAAGGTTGCTGACCCCTGCTCTAGATGATAGGAAAGGAGGTTTGAAACTTCCTTTATAACCTCCTTTAGCTTAGGAACCACTGGACCTCCCTTTACGAAAGAAAAGGAGAAAATGCTGTCCCACAATACCTTAGGGCCGCAGCATTTGCCGTCACACAACATTCGGCCGTTCAATTAAACAACCGATTATGACCGAGAAATGATATCATGAAAGTTACGGTAATTATTAAGCATTTTGTGGTAACTTGCCAAAGTGCTTTGTTTTGAACGTTCATCAGTACTATAGTACTGCCAGACGGCAGCAGACAGAACAGTTTGTGGCTGAGGTGATGGAGGTCTTTGATAATCCTGAGGGCTTTCTTCCTGAGCTGCTGGAGTAAAGATCCTCCATGGATGGCAGCTCCGTCCTGGTGATGTGCTGTGCAGTTTTCACCACCCTCTGTGAAGCCTTACGATTGAGGGCGATGCAGCTGCCGTACCAGGCCGTGATGCATCCAGTCAGGATACTCTCTATGGTGTACGTCTGCGTTGTTGGGTCTCGTGTCTCTCAACTTCCTCTTGACAAAACCCCATAAAGGTTCAGCTCAGGTGAGTTTGCTGGCCAATCAGGCACAGTTATTCCATGGTCACTAAACCAGGCATTGGTACTGTTGGCAGTGTGGGCAGGTGCCAAGTCCTGCTGGAAAATTAAATCAGCATCTCCATAAAGCTTTTCAGAGGAAGGAAGATTATCGTATCCAGGACATGGGCTACAACTGTCGAATTACTCGTGTAAAGTCACTCCTGAACCAGAGAACATCAGAAGCGTCTTACCTGGGCTAAGGAGAAAAAGAACTTGCTCAGTGGTCCAAAGTCCTCCTTTCAGATTCAAGTACATTTTGCATTTCATTTGGAAATCAAGGTCCCGGAGTCTGGAGGGAGTGTTTAGAGGCACACAATCCAAGTTGCTCCAGGTCTAGCGTAAAGTTTCCACAGTCAGTGATGATTTGGGGAGACATGCTGATGCTGTTGGTCCACTGTGTTTTATTAAGTCCAAAGTCAACGCAGCCGTCTACCAGGACATTTTAGAGCACTTCATGCTTCCTTCTTCTGACAAGCTTTATGGAGATGGTGATTTCATTTTCCAGCAGGACTTGGCACCTGCCCACACTGCCAACAGTACTAAGACCTGGTTTAGTGACCATGGAATTACTGTGCTTGATTGGCCAGCAAACTGGCCTGAGCTAAACCTTTATGGGGTTTTGTCAAGAGGAAGTTGAGAGACACGAGACCCAACAACGCAGACGAGCTGAAGGCTAACATGCAAAAGGAGGCCAAACCAAGTACTGAGTGTATACACATGAACATACTTTTCAGAGGGTCGACATTTCTGTATTAGATAGAGATGTCCCGATCCGATCACGTGATCGGGGATCGGAGCCGATCACGTGATTTTCAAAAGATCGGAATCGGGAGAAAAAGATCGGGGATCGGGAATTGCTTTTATTTTTTTATAAAATATTTGTATTATTTTATTTAATGTTACAAAACAAAAATGACCATGTTCACGTCTTAAAGTCATCCTGAGGCCTTAGTTTTGGTTTAAAATTACACAACATCATGTATGTGCTGCTTCTTTTGGGCTTGTTTTCATAGACCTGGTTGCTTATTTCTCTCAAATCTGGCAACAGAGTGGGCAGGGCGCAGTGTCTAATAGTAGCAGTAAGCTAACGAGAGGCTACGTTCAGCTGGTGACTCGGGAGTCGGGACAGAGAAAATGTCAGGAGTTTGGAAGTATTATAAAATTGAAAGCGAAGGCAGTGTAACAGCCAGATGCAATGTCTGTGGTGGAAAGAACAGAGCTACGTTCAACACGACCAATCTAATACGCCACCTGAGAAACAAACACTAACAACAACACCACGAGTGCACAGCGGCCACTCAGGTAACGGCACTGAAACAACCGACACTTTCAGAGACTTTTAAAAGGAAAGAAAAACTGCCCCAGAACAGTGAAAAGGCCAAAGAAAATAAAAAAATAACCTTAAGGGACAACTTGAATGCTTTTTTCCTTTTTTTTCTCTTAATGCATTGCATAAAGATCGGATCGGGAAAAATCGGTATCGGCAGATTGTCAAAATCAAATGATCGGAATCGTATCGGGAGCAAAAAAAGGTGATCGGGACATCCCTAGTATTAGACATCTGTTTTTGTATTGGTCTTATGTAATATTCTAATTTTCTGAGATACTGAATTTTGGGTTTTCATTAGCTGTGAGCCGCAATCATCAAGATTAAAACAAATAAACGCTTGAAATAATTCACTTTGTGTGTAATGAATCTATTTAATATATGAGTTTCACCTTTTAAATTGAAATACTGAAATTAATTAACCTTTCCACGATATTCAAATGTATTGTGAAGCACCTGTAGAGCTTAATGTTTGGGAAAACAATAGAAACAATGTAAATAAAAACTCTAGGGATATTGTATCACCTTCCCTCAATCACAGCACTTAGCTCTTACATTTCTAAATCAATCATAGATATTAGTTATCATCTGTAAACAGTTGCTAACTACAATTCACTTCTAGTCCTCTCAGAAGAAGCTTTGATTTTAGGCAACAACAGCGCTAAGGTTTTCTGATTGAACATCCTTAAAGCTAGCATGCTTGCTGATGATCTTCCCACTATCTAAAGTGTCAGAGATGACAGCTCCCAGGTCACACTAAGGAAAGTTAGAGTTTTCAACAACACAGACACAAAGAGGCAGACTATAGAAACAATAGTATATGCTATATAAACTGTATATTATGTACCAATAAAACATAATGTATGATGTTCGTGTATTAAGCATGGTGTTCAGCGTCACATACAGTATGTCATAATGTGTACTCACATTAGAACTATTTCTTCACCGTGAGTATATGTGCTTGTATATGCATTTATATAACGTACCATACACATTTCTTAGAATATTTGTACCGCCTTTATATTAGCCTTTGTACCTTTCATCAGTGTGTTGCTAAATGCAGTGCATGGGGAGATGGCCCTGTGAGGATGGGAAGCTTAAAGAAAGCATCATTTTCTCTACTGCGCTTCTATTTTCACACAAAACTAGATGTTCAAGCCACAAGATTCCCTCTAGGCGCTCCTGAGATATCGCTTTCACAAGAATGGGATGGATGGACAAAGGCCCAAGAATAAAGCTGCCAACACCAATGATGAGGGTCAAGAGCACTGAACATGTGGATGCTGGGTATGACCTTAATGAGCACAGACATGCATTGGTACAGTGTCAGGTAGGACCTTTGAAGGAAGCACAAGATAACCCTTGTGTATACTGAGGATTTTGGTCTACTGTAAAGTTTGATCTATTTGATGAAATATAAAATGTTGGGCTTTGAGAACTAATAGTTCTCTACCGTTTGCAAACCAAATGTCTTTGATAACTTTTAATCAGAGAAAGTCTATAGTGCAGTATGTCAGTCACAAAACTTGATATCAAAAAACCAAACAGTCACTGAGTTCTGTACAATCTGTAGAGCTTTTAAAGAGATTTGATTAATACTCAAGGTGTGCTGAAATGTTCAATGCATCTGCATCTCTAAAAGTTCAAATATAGCGTGTGGGAAACACCTCAAATCTCTAGTGAAGATGCTAAGATGGGGGAGATAGCCCTCCATCTGCTGGCAACATAACATTATGTTTGCTGCTTCTTGTATCTTAGGGAATATTTGACTGACACAGTGCATCAGTAGATGTGATCTGTTTTTGGGGTCTAATAGTCCAGGGCACTATCAAAAAAATCATATTATAATTGTGTAGTTCCACTATAGATATTTCCCAGTCAGTTCAAAGCACATTGGAACAGCTTCAAACCTAAAGCCCTTGTTTAACATCTGTCTGTAAAAGTTGTGGAGCCAAGTAAAGCCAGCTACAGTAAATCCACCTGATCAGATGACCAATCACTGACATGAACACACATCATGAAAGGCATTCCTCATACAAATGAGTGTAAACCTTGCACATTCCTCTGTATATTTTGCACATCTCTGTTCAATGCTCACTCTTTAAAATCTTTACACCTTTTACACTATCAATTCTGTAATACTGCATATTTAGTTTTTCAGAGTAGTTTGCCATATATTTTGTGTACTTACTTTTTGGTATATTTCTTTAATACTTTCTTTCAATTTTACAATAGTTTTAAAAAAAGCTTTTATAATAGTTCTACATTTGCTGCATTTGTTAGACTTCATTGTCCTTATTGTGTTATGTATGCACCACTATACACCAAAGCATATTCCTTGTATGTGTAAACTTAGCAATAAAGCTGGTTCTGATCCTGGTCAAAATGCATATTAGCTACCTTACTTTTAGTTATGGTATTTCCAAGGTATTACAGTCCATGACACTTTGTTGCTGTCATGTGTGTTTGCTGTCTTGCTTACCTGGTATTAAGTTGGTCGGCCAATGAGTGACCAGAAAGTTCACCAGCATCGTGATGGCCAAGCTCTGAGTCAGTCCCTGTTAGTGGAGCGGAGAGCAGGAGTTAGTAGATTCCAGTTAGGTGTGGAATCCAACAGAAATCAGAGAGTAACAACGGTACAAAGAGGAATAAGGACCTTTACTAGTCAATATGTATATATATGTAACACCAGAATAATAGTTCATCACATTGATTTTCATATCGTCTGTGCATATTAGCTTTGTATGTGCTTTTGTGTCTGTTGTGCGTTAATGGGTTTGTATATTAGGGCTTTTCATTGGGCGTAAGTGCTCTATATGTGCTGCAATCGTGCGTCAATTGTGCTCATGTGTTTTCTCTGTGCTTATGTGCTCATGTGTTTTCTCTGTGCTTATGTGCTCGTGTATGTTTTCAGCACAAGACGCGAGCCTTGTAACCACCTTGTAACCCTCCCCAGGCCCTGGCGCGAGCTTGGAAATATGATTGGAGTCGATTTCATTTGAACGGGACGGCGCAAAACGAGAAGCATTCGGACTCAAGTAGACGGAAGGAATGAGGTATTTGCGGTCTACAATGACAGAGAAGAGACTGTCAGTTTGGCTGCACTCAGCATTGAATCAAAACGCACTAAAGCTGTTGATCTTAATAAGTTTGTGAGGCGTTTTGCTGAACAACATGGTAATCGCCGCATTCAGCTGTAATAGGCATGCCAACTTGATGCTCTGCTCACGGATGACTCGATGAGCATAAAAAACTGTTATGTGTGTATATATTTTTTTTTCTTTGTGGGGGTCTGCCCCCAAAAAACAGTTTTAAGTCCTGAGAAAGTCAAATAAGACGGTGTGTAAAACTACACTGCCCAGCCAACAGAAAGTAACCACTTTGATTGAACTAGGCCAGTAGGTAAGGGCTTTCCACTGGATAATAACTGCAGCGATGTATATGTTTTAGCTGAATACACGTTTTTTAACCCTAACTGATGCAGTTAGTCACTTCTTTAATGTTTGCTCTTTCTGATGTAAAGTCAAGGTTGTAACTGTTTGCAGTAAAGTTGTGGGACGCTGAACTGTTCCTTTGAATCTTTTGAATTTTGATACATGATATAATGACTTGTCTTTCAAATTTGAAGGAGGGTGAGCAAGCATCTTGAGGAACATTCATCATTAACTCCTCCAAAAAATATAGTTTATTCAATAATAAATGAATATGTGAATCATAACAGTGATTGACAGCTGATAGGAATAATATGATTGTTAATAGTATCATATTCATTCAGACAAACATCGATGAGACAGTTAGTTAATGTACTTATTGCAGCAGTCTGCATAGATTTGGTTCCCCTGCTGGTCTGAGAGTGAGACAAACTCATTCAGTTATTGTTCAGTTAAAATTCATTAAATGATGTCTGCCACCTTATATATTTATATGTAAGGCTTTACTGATGTGCCACAATAATGTCACCTAATGTTATTGAGTTAAAATATTAATATTGTGGCTTTCCAAGTTAACATTGATTGATATGACTGCGATGAAATCAGCATATACTTCTGCCAGGGGGTGCCACCCCTCAAAATCTCCTGCCACCCTCTTGCCACCCCATGAATATTTGTCTAGATCCGCCCCTGGTGCTCGTGTATGTTCTCTGTGCTTATGTGCTCGTGTATGTTCTCTGTGCTTATGTGCTCGTGTATGGTCTCTGTGCTTATGTGCTCGTGTATGTTCTCTGTGCTTATGTGCTCGTGTATGTTCTCTGTGCTTATGTGCTCGTGTATGTTTTCTGTGCTTATGTGCTCGTGTATGTTCTCTGTGCTTATGTGCTCGTGTATGTTCTCTGTGCTTATGTGCTCGTGTATGTTTTCTTAAAAGGCCATCAACCTGTCAGGGACTGCAGTTGAAAATGAGCCTCTATGGCTAAATCTGTGATCTTCTCAGATAAATAAATATAAATACAATAATAATAATAAGAGCTGCACAATTTGGAGAAAATAAAATTGCAATCATATTGATTGATATTGCAATTGTAATATTATTCGCGATAATAAAGGGAATGAGTATTTTTGGAACATTTAAGTTTACATTGTTAAAGGGATCATTATGTTATATTTTTAAGAGTGTCTGTACCAAACCATTTATTTAATTTAGTCTGTAGAATAAACTTATTAAGAATGATATGTTCACCTTTTATGCCTTTGCCAAATATTGCACTTACTATGACCCTAGTCGATGAATTTGTGCAGCCTTTATCATACCAATAATAATGTGTATCTACTTTGTGAGTGACACAAAAAAGAGAATTGTGTCCCGGGTTTGAAAAAGCACTGACTCTTACGATTTCCCATATTGCAAAGAGATGAACGTCTAACCCTGAACCCTATTTTGACACACTCTCAGTTTGTAACATAAGTTATGTTCTAAACTAGTCTCCATATACAAACCGAGTCACCAAACCTTGAGGACAGTATTTGGCTTTTTCTCCAAAGTGCAGAATATACAAACAAATGTAATACATGATAGGTCAACTTAATACATTGGTGTCAAATGGATACAATGTAAATGTTTATTTGTATTATCAGCTAAATCTACTTGAACAATCCAAAGCAATGGTAGCCTACTTGCATCATTGTGTATTGATGTGTTGTCCATCTGAGCTCCTCACATACACCCTGCACATTTCAGCTGATTTCAATCTGATACAACTGGAGGACTAAAATGACTGCATAGGTTTTTATAAATAAATAAAAATACTAGTACTGATTTCAGCTCATTGAGATTGTATGGAGCCTGTACATTTATCAATTCATCCAATTGAATGATAATAAAAAAGAAATTGAATAAAAAGAACAATTGTTTTATCAGAAGTAGGGGAACGTTGGTGGGGAGGATTACACCTAGTTTATAAGATGTGTTAACAAATGTGTTTTGCTGCTCCAGACATATTGTATTTGCTGGCAAAGGGGGCAAAA
Source organism: Dissostichus eleginoides (assembly GCA_031216635.1). Taxonomy (NCBI): domain Eukaryota; kingdom Metazoa; phylum Chordata; class Actinopteri; order Perciformes; family Nototheniidae; genus Dissostichus; species Dissostichus eleginoides. Next base: position 1,647,397 of record CM062280.1, read on the forward strand.
TGTCTCTTTTGATGGTAAAGGTCTCCGACCAACCAAATGTGGTAATTACCCATACCATTTCAAGAAGATTATATATGAAAAGTTGTATTTATTTGTACAATACTATTATAGTATTATTTATTGTACAAAACTGTTTTAATAACAGTTTTTGTCACACAAATATGAACTACGACCTTACAGGGTGTGAATACTGTACTGGTGACTAGGAGATTGCAACCAAACATACATGAGACATGCATACATCTCATTTTATTTTTTATATTAAAGTTTCTTTTTACAAAATGTCAATCAGAACATTTGAATTCCTTTATTAGTCCTGCAGCGGCGAGATGTACAGCGTTACAGCAAAAGTCACAAAGCAGGTGAAAAGGGCAATAAATGATAAACAGTACGCTAACATATTAAATATAGAGGAAAAGCACACATTAGTAATAGAAAGAAAATGAAAGGCTAATAAGTAATCATCCATGGATACAAATGATTAGCAGCATTATAATAGCTAAGTGAACATTTTAAGGTTTTGAGTTGAATCAAATGATGTTTTGTTCATAGATATGATTATTGCACAGTAGCACAAGAAGGTGTTTGTATTGCAATGTATTCAATCTCCCCTTTCGTATCTGCTCTCAAACATCTTCAGAAAGGAACATGTTACATTGTGAAAGTAGGTATTGCACAGTGTTCATTCACAACACACAGTTATTACAAAACAATAAACAGTCATTCAATTTCGCTTTTTGTCTCAACAAGCATAGTATTCTTATAATATGTATTGTATTACAATAATATTAGAATTCTATTTATTTATGCAATAATAGTATAATTTATTGTCAAAAACTGTTTTTTGTTACACTCCAGTAAATATGAACTGCAACCTTACATACATGAGACATGCTGCAACCTTACATACATGAGACATGCTGCAACCTTACATACATGAGACATGCTGCAACCTTACATACATGAGACATGCATACATCTAGTTTTGATATTACTGACGTTTACATTGACATCATTTATTAAAGCTCAATACCCCATGCATCATGCAGGCCTAAGCATGCTGTCAGTCAGGTAACAGGTAACTGTGACTGACACACACACACACACACACACACACACACACACACACACATAAACACACACCTTCCATGTCTGCTCTCAAACATCATCATACGGGTCCTAACGTGTAGCCCCGCACTTCAAATGAGAACTTGGTCTGTGTTCCATACATGCACTTCACTGACATACCATACTGGAACCCTATATAAATACATATGAGACATTTGAATGCGGACTGATGTATCTGACTGCTTGATAGAAGGAACTCGATACAGTACATGGAGAAGCAGAAACAGTACAATGTCGGCCAGTGTGAGAGACTCAGACAACAGAAGAGCGGACAGGAACAGGTTACTTTACAGTAAGCAACAATTTAGCCAGCTAATGTGCCTGTCTGACTTCCCCCTCATTTTCCCGGCTCCTGGTTGCAACACTAGTGAGGACAGGGGTAGGAAAAGATGGAGACCAATAGTTTGTACTTACACATCAGCCGGAGTGGATAGAAGAAGTTGGGCAGAAAGATAGCAAGCCGTACGTGTGGTCTGTGTTTATACTCCTTTGTATTAACCCTATGTAACGAACCGCTGTGCCTTTACGCGGCTAATGTCTCCCTAAAGTCCTGTAATGTAACGAGCTAGTGTTTATTTCCCGGCTTTCTAGGCTACAGCGCTAGCTTGATGTTTCTCGGTTGTTTTATCCTTTTATCAGCCCCACTGTCTCCTCGTGCATCCTGTCTGTTCCCCTCGCGCACGCCACAATAACAATAGAGGGGAGACGTCGTGCGCGTCAGTGTCTCGACATGCTGTAGCCAATAGGCGCTCAGCTCTCACAGGGACCACCGCGTTCAGCCAATCACGTACAGACTCTCACAGCAGGGCCGCGAGCTAGGGTCTGTCTGGTTCGTCTAGATTGACAGGTCTGCGAGACTGTTTTTTTAAGGTGGCGCCGCTGAGATTACCCCCCCACCCCCCTTCCCAAACATACACACACGCACATGAACACGCACACACTCACGCATACACACAGCACACGAACTGCAACTGTTATTTGAGAAACAGAGGAAAACGATGCCTATGTCTGTGACCCCTAATCCTCAATTGAAGAGTTAATGGAAGAAATGTTTAGTTTGGATTTAGAAATCAATGGCAAAAAATGCGTTTTGCATTGCGGTGTTTATTCATGTTATCTTCAAGAAGAGGACGAAAGATCCACACTGATTGGATAAACTCATACTCCAAAACTATTTGACAATGTTTTATATTGCTATTTCAAGAACAATGATCAATAAATATTCCAAATGTTTCCATGTAATGTGGATATCCATTCAATCTAAAATGTCAAAACTTTGCAGAAAAGTTAGACTGCATCTGATATAATATACTGGCCAGATGCTAGCTCTTTATTTTTAACGTTGTCTTACTTTTCCATAAAACTAGGCCCAAATAACAACAATTCTAAATATAATAAGGAGTTTAAAAGGAAACGTGCGACCAAGCCTCTCTATAGTGCTGTCATCTGGACATCAGAGAAGAAAGTGCTGAGGACAGGTACACCCTCAGCGTGTTTTACACTCTGTCCGCCATGTTTGGAAATGCATAAACATTAGAGGAAGCACTGCAGCGCATTTCAGCAGACAGAGATTCACTTGTGTTGCCATCAGAAGCTTGGAGAAATGTCAAGTTAAACACATCAAATCAAAACTTCTTTGAGTATGTGCTAACTTTCATATAATGCTTTTTATAAACTAATTTGATGTCCAAATATTATATAATTAAAAAAGTGAACATGTTTAAGAAGGAAAAGGAGAGCAAAGTGGCTCAGTTAGGATTGAATGGCGTGAGATTAGAGTCATATTGAATCAGAAATGGATATTGGTCGTTCTTACCAGAGCTTTTGTCTTGTTTTTTAAGGATTTACATCCCTTAATGACATAGGACCTGATTCAAGTATCAGTGAATACAACATGATATACGTCACATCTAAGCTACAGCAGCCATGTATTTAAGGCTAAGAAATAAAACAGCATTTTAACACCTCAAACAAATGCAAGAATTAACACTACTGCATATTTTTGATGAGAACCAAGAGAACTGCAGTAAATATTTACACTGGAATTCAGGCTCTTTTAGAACACATCAAGTGCTGCTGCTAGTTTATCAATCACTCATAACTCATTTCTGTAGGGCCCATAGATCTTTAGGAAGCTACTAGTAGAACCTTAGGCTGGACACAGATGGAACTCTAATGTGCCACAACCTGGCAACTTCCAAATCTAAATCAAAAACGAGTTATCCTTTGCGTGAATGGTTTCTCTACTGTGGTTCCAAATACTTGGCCACCTTCGGTGCAACTTACAACTTACAGCTGCTTTAGTTGCGGTTCTGCTCTATTCTCTTTGTATTTTAAGTACTCTGTTTTAACACATTTTCAGATTCAAATGTATTATTAAACAAATTATTTTAAATCACTAAATGTAAATGTGCTTTTATTTGCTCTTGTACTTTGAATGTATTCAACTTATATATTTGAAACATTTAAAATACGTTAACATGTAGGTTCTTATGAAGGCACAATTTAATCAAGTTATAAACGTATATAGCTTTAATAACTATTTAAGGTGTTAGTTCTTCCTTTGTCACTGATACAAGAAGAGAAGCAGGATTTCTGATGATCTGACAAACATAACATCCACTTGTTGATGAATGCAGTTCAGAGCCTGCAGGAGGACTGTGCTCATGTAGAAGCCATGTGAACAAATGATCATACATGTATCGTCAGAACAGTTCCTGCTCTAGTTCTAGTGTAAGCCAATACAATATTATACTTTGATAGGATAGTGCAGTAGATTATAAGCAGCACAGGGGCAAGAAGTACACTTGATTGAAATATTCAGAACAATATTATTTAATAACATTAAGTGCAGCAAGGTTTATAGATTGGAAAATAGCTTGGAAGTAGTTTCTTAATGCTTCACAAATGGGACTAAATTCATCATGAATGTTGCATTGGGTCACCAGATTGCTGTGAAGGGTAATACACCTAGTAATCATGCATCACTTGTGAAGTAACTGCATTCTTGTGTTGACTCTTACGTGGAATGTGAACAAGAATGGAAACATTGCAGAACACATGGCATATCACAATAACAGCAGTAACAGCACAGCGATTAAAGGACAACAAACCCATTGCCCAATCATACCTACTCATAGTGCAATCATAAAGGTCTTAAAGCTCTCTAAATTCATCCATAAGTGTGATACATGAGGTGGGACATCTATCAGGCGTGTTGTAAACCACTGCTTGTTACAGTTACCTGAACCCATTCTAAACTGCAACTAAGGTAGTTAGATAAAAAAAAAAGTTAATTTCTTAGAAAGCTAGTCAGGTTTGTGAAGCACCGTCTCCCAGAACCAGAGCGTAAAGTTGGCATGAAGACATTCTAAAGAACAATTCAAGCATGTTATTATGGCTTTGGAATTTAACTTGCATGCAGAGTGTGAAAAAAGTTTTTTTTTTTTTTTTACATGCTCCTCATGGGTTTAAGCATTTACCTTATCTGTAGAATCAATCTGCTGATACTGTGAAGCGGATTCAGTTGTCTGTCAGTCTTACGCTTAGCAGATGGCAGACAGGATCTTTATAATGCCAAAATCATGAGCAATTCATTAGACAGACTGCTAACTAAATGTCAAAGGACAGCGTGTCCTCCTTGTGTTAGTTCAGTAGTGATCAGGACAGTCCGCAGAGCTGGAGGCGGGGCTCAGGGTTTGCTGGGGGAGCGGGAGGGGAACGCTCCCGAAGCCTCCAGCATGGTCTTCCTGCGGGCCGTCTCCTTGGCAACATTGTGGTTGAGTCGCCTCAGACGTTCCTAGGGACACAATAATAATGTTATATTTGTTTTGTTTAACAGTCTGTGTGCTTTTCTGACTTTAATCTTGGTCGGTAATTAAGGAGGTGATACTTGTAGTTATGGCAGGTTGTAACGTGGCTTAGTTGAATACTAGATTCCAATAGGTCAATTTGGACATTCAGCGGTCAGCTCGATTGCAAAAAGAGACTATTGCTAAAGCAGTCTGATCAAGGGACTATGTGTCGTACACTCAATTAAACATCAGCGGTGGCCCAAAAAAAAAAAGTGTTTTCTTTTGTCAGAAAACACAGTGGAAAACTGTTTGGATATTCATTTGTATATTTGTGGAAAGCACAACATTTTGGATTCATAATGGTTAAGTGTCTTCCATAAAGAAGGTGACACAGATAAGAAAAAGCACCAGAGAAGGAAGTAGGTTAAAGACACAGAGAGCTGGAGGACAGAGAAATTGGAAGAAGACAGACAGGAAGTAAACACTAAAGGGGACACAGTACAAGGGAACACACTCTTTTGCTCTGGCAATGTTTAAGGACTGGCTAACAGAAAAGAAAACGTGAAGACACTTGGACAGTCCTGCTGCACATTATCTCTCACATAGTGATAGTAGGATATACTAGAAGTACTTGATTATTTGTATAGTAATGTCACCGGTAGAACTAATAATGAGAGGTCAAACAGGTAGTCATAGAGAAGTTGTTGGTAGTAGTGGTTGTAAAACTAAGACGAATTCTATGACAGTAGTCATAGCAGTGCAGTAGTAGTGACAGTATTAGCATTTAGTGTAATAAACATTTAAAGATGTAATAAAAAGGCGAACATTAGGAGCTGTGCAACTGATGAATCCAAGTTCAATATATTTTTCTCTTTAGCTATGTTAAACATCTGTCTATTTGGCTACTAAACTCTTCAGTATGTTCCCCAGCTAATCTCTGACTGTGTCTGTCTGCTGCCGAGGTTGTGTACAGTGGCTTTTTACAGCCTTTTCTCAAAAGGAAATCAGTGTAGTGAGAGCAGCGTTTACAGGCCAGAAAACCAAAACAGTCCTGTAGAGCGGAGGGACACTGCAGAATCAAAAAAGTACAGTCATTGTTAAAAAACATGAATACGTGCTGTTTTAAGAAGTCACACAACAAAGACTTGCCACTGACCTGAGCATTCTGCAGTATATTGTTCACTAGCACTACTCTACGTCTTGCATTCAGCAGCTTCTTTACATAAGGGTCCAGGTCCAGAGCCACCTTCTGATGTTCATTTATCCGGCATAACTCTGCAAAGAGTGGACATTAAATGACACAAAAGAACATACCAAAGTTAGCAAAGCTGCGGTTTAATGTAAATAAAAAATAAAAAAAACACATATCTAATGTATCAGAATCACTTTAATGGCAAGGTAAGTGTTTACAAATACACATTGCATTTAATGTGCTGTATTCACAGAAATAGATGTACAACTAAAATAGGATAACAGTTTAATTAGGGCTGTACATAATATGGAATGATTAATGACAGGTTGCCTTATATACCTCATGTAATGCCTCAGTAGATGGATATGATGGTGTGCACTGATGCTAATGTTTATATAGACAGTAATGATATATTTAACATATTCAAACAAACCTTAGAATTTGAACTATGCAATATATGGTGTAGCCTACTGGTACGCTGGTTGTTTGCTCTATTGACAGCATGACTATCTGGTAGAAATTGTTCTTGTGTATTAGGGCAGTTCAATTAAATACATAACAAGACAAGCAAGTCTGGGATTTAACACAAAATAAATAAATGAATAATCAAAATTGTACCTGTGGCCAGATTATCTATATGCTCTCTCAATTCTACCTGGCTTTCTCTGCAAAGAAAGAAGAATCGCATTAATCCAGAAATCCCCCGCCTCCAACCCACATAGCTCTTTTCACAAGCTGACATACACAATCACACTCACACACACTGGTTACAGTTGGTTTTGCAAGTATGAGTGGGGATGTAATATGATTTAATGACAACCATTTTCTATTTAATTATTGTAGCCTATTTAGTGTTTCATATATTTTTTTTATACATATTTTTTTTTTAGGAGGAAGTACAATTTTCTGTTATATTGAAATTCGGGAACCCCCACTCATTCAGTAGATGAATACAAAAGAATCGCATTAATCCAGAGGACACAAAGAAGCGAATCCTCAGGATGTTATGGGTTCAGTCACAGAACAGCTGGGCAGGTTAGGTTTACTCATCATTTAGAAGCGGAAACGCAATTAATTCAACATGACAAAGGTAGTACCCAAGTGACACATACTGCTGCAGACTAAGGGACATTGAATGTGACTAATCTGATTTAAAAGTTAACATTTTGATTGTGAATCATAAAGGAATAACACCACCGGGTGACATCTCCCAGTCACGAGACTTCAATGGACTCACAGCGGCTGCAGCTCGTATGAGGTATGACAGCAGAGCCGCCTGGAAGAATAAATAACGTCACCTAAATATTAAATAATAATGCGCATTTACCTGACTGAGTGTACATGCAGGTCAAGCTGCTGAATAGCTGGTTTCAAGACGTCTAGCAAACCCTCTGCTACAGCATCTTTGCCCGACGTAGTAGCCACTACAGCCGAGGAAGCCATTTTGATATACCGTAAACAGGGCCAGACCGGAAGCTACGTCATCGGGACGTTGGAGACATAAGGCTCTCTCCATTTTCTTACGGTGAACCGTCTTTAGCTAGCAGCACCATTTTGGGAAGACGCACTGTTAAAACCCTGTCTGCAGCATTATTTCAATATTCTGGGATTAACAGACCCACTAGAGTTAGTTCAAATCTTACAGCGCGTAGTTAAGAAGGTAGTTTTTTGTAGTTTATATTTAAACACAAGAAAACAAGGACACCGTGCCGTACCTGCTAGCTAGCAACCAAAGCTAACCCTAGCTAGCTGTAAGGCTTTTCTCGACCGACGCCACAATCACTGTAAGTAACAAAATATAAAAAATATTGTAGGAATATGAATTGTAATTGACTTTATCAAGTGCTTTAGCAAAAAACAGTTGCAAAAAACAAGTCCACCCGTTTGTTTTGTTTGTAGTTTCTTGGGCTCGAGATAAATGACATGTAAACGCTTCTCTGCAGAGGTGGAAGAAGTACTCTTTATTTATTTGTTTACTTAAGTAAAAGTAGCTTTTACTAAATACTCTTGTTAGTAAAGGGCCTGCATTCAAAACCTAACTTTAGTAAAAGTACTCAGTATTGGCATCAACATTTGACATAAAGTGCCAAAAGTCAAGTTCTCATTGTGCAGAATGGCCATTTTCAGAATAATATATATATATAATATATGCATTTTAATTATTGATGCTCTAATGTGTCCATCATTTAATTTGTTCAGCTAATAAAGGAGGAGGCCAGTTGATATAAACTTAACACAAAAAGTAAGGACATTTATGTTTGGTAGATATTTTCTTTGTTGTATCAATGCTTTTTAGCAATACATCTTATACCGTTGGAAAGCCTGTTAAGTTACCTTTCAAATGGTGCCACAGTTGGGAGGAACAAGCATTGAGTTGAGATGAGCAGCCGAGCTGAGTATGTGGGTTGTGCCCATGAAAAATGTGACAATCTCCAAATCTGGTATATATATTTATTATAATAATAATAGGAACGTGAAAGCTTACTAGTAACTTAAACTATTAATTTAGTGGATTAAAAAAGTAAAGTATTTGCTTCCAATTTGTAGTGAGTAAAATTATAAAGTACCATCAAATTTTAATACTCAAGTAAAGTACAAGTACTGGAAAATTATACTGTTACTTTCCACCCCTGCTTTTCTGTATTCTTGAACTAAAACTATACGATTTTAAATTAAGGTATAGAGCTTCCCTGATATAGCTAGCTGAGTAAAATACCTGACAAGCTTTAACCACAGAGCAATGTAACAAACTACCTATTCCCTCTCTCACACACTGACACATGCTCTGAAGCAGCTGTTGGGTTGGAATTAAACCTCCATGTTCTCACCACTCCCTGGCACATGAGAAGGAAACCCGTTTGTCTCTGTGATATCTGGCCAGGCAGCTGTTGGAATATTTGACCTGGCCTAACCTGAAGCCTTACAATTGATTGTTGCATACTGGCCACCATTTTGTGATTAGGTACACATTAAATGTTAGTCGTGGCCAGTGTTGTAATTTAACATTACAATTACATTGAACAAGAACTTTTGTTACCCATTTTGTCTGCATTTCCTATCATCGTCTCCATTCAGTCAGTGGAAATTAATATGGGGTGTTTCTTTGACTATTTATAGACAAACATCGGCATTACTTGTCGGCAAAAGCTGCGTCTTATTGCGAGTTGATATATAAAGAAATCAGAATATTGTTCTGCGTAAGCACCTCCTGTGTTTCGTCCGCACGCCATCTTGTCACATGAATCCTTCTCAAAGTTTTATTAATGAGGCCCCTGGTATTTTCTCGTGACACATCAAAGACACTTACTCTATCGGATTGTAGGGTCATGATCATGACGATCTCCAGATAGCACTTCATAACAGTTAATAAGCTACAGCTTGTGGTGCAATGTAAAGTTTAATGTTCTTTTATGATAATGTGTTATTGAAGTGTACATTTGGACTGCCAGTAGAACTTTTTTTATTTCTGTCTTTCTGTTTGCAGGAGCCTGCAAGCGAAGTCAAAATGAGTGCACCCTCCTCCCAAAAAGTGGTCCTGAAAAGCACCACCAAGGTGTCCCTGAATGAGCGGTGAGGCGCCACGCACCCTGTCAGCAGTTACACACCAGATGCAAGGGCCAGCCTTGGCTTGTGAAGGTTCTAGTGCTCCCTACGGAAGGCTACTGTCGGGGACCGGACCTGACATGGAGGCTATTCTGACTGTCCCCTGTGTGTGCACTGCTCACTCAACCATGTTGGTCCTGTCAATATTTCTTGGGGCAGATGTGATATTAACAAGGAGCACACAGTGCTGGCCCAGGCCTAATATATTTTGTGAGCAGTGTACACCTAGACAAGGGGAGAGGGTAAAGGTCATACTGGGTAAGCCTAGGTTATCCTATGCTGGACCAGGCCGCTGTCCTACAAATGCCCTGGCACTCATGCCTCCTGTTACCTTAAACAGCACAGTATGCGTCAAGTATACGGCACCCCTATAAAGGGGGGAGGAAGGCTTAAGCTAAACGAGGAAGATGGGGCCCCACCTTTCTGCCTCTCTCAAACCAGTGGAAGTGAAGCACATGCTCCTTTCTTCTCCTCTTCTCTCATTCTTTCTCCTCTCCACTAAGTCTATCAAAGACCTGGTACTCGGTCCTAGCTTGGACGTGACAAGAGCTCCCATGTCCCCCTCCCTTCCCTTCCCTCCTGAGTCTCTCAGTGGTTTGTACCACGCGTCACGGTCCATGCTGTAAGTGGCTGGGTGGCCAGGCACTCCTCATGTCCAAGGCCTCTGCTGCTGCAGCACGATGACACCCCCAGCCGGGCAGCTGGAGGCCTGTAAGTGGCAAAACGCACTCTTCTTCTGGTACCTTCTCTCTGCTACTGTTCTCCAGTCTATCTTTGCACTGTGAGTTTTTCTTCATCTAAGTTTGCATATCTTGTGCTTGTTTGAAAACAAATGCTAAATCGTTCTGGATGTTCATGATTGAGAGAGAAATTGAGTGCCAACAAGTGGAACATAAGTCTTGCATATAAAACAGCCATCACAGGCTGTGTGGCTTCACCATAATGTGAGACATGACTTGATGTGGAACCTGCTTCCTCCTCTCTATATCCCCTGTCCCCTTCTTTTACTTCCTCCCTCTTTTTCCCCTCCCGCCTCTAAAGCTTCACTAACATGCTGAAGAACAAGCAGCCTGCTGCTGTTAGCATCCGAGCCACCATGCAACAGCAACATTTGGCCAGTGCCCGCAACCGCCGGCTGGCCCAGCAGATGGAGAACCGGCCCTCAGTGCAAGCTGCTCTCAATCACAAGCAGGTGAGGGCAAAGGTCCGACCAGACCTTTGGTTGGAACCATGTTGAGCCACTTTGTAAATTGAAGGTATACCGGCACTGACGCCTATAATATAAAAGTGAATAGAACTGTAACAGTAACTTGGTAATGCTAAGATTAGGGATGGCAGTTTGGTTTTCATTTGATAATGTAACTAGATTGCCGGATTTCAACTTGAAACCTAATGAGTAAGAAAAAGTGTATATCTGGTGAACTTCAACCTGCATGAATCAATTTAAAAATGTTTACAATGAAATGATTGTGGAGAGTTATAAATCATAGTGCCAATATCAACCTAACTCTTTTAACTCATTGTTTGTGGTTTTATTACCCCTAAAATTGTGTTTTTGTTGCTATAAACCCACTGCCTATCTATGGCAAAATAGGTTGGTTTAGTCTAACCTTCACAGTGAATTTTCTTGAACGCAACACAAATGGATCCTTTCATCACTAACCAGAGGAACATCTGCTCTAAGTCAATTGATCACTGACCACGTTTTTACGGGTTTAAAAGCAGGCACTTGTTTGCTAACAGGTCATTCTCATAATCTATGAAAATAAAATAGTTTAGTCTCTGTTTTACTTTAATGTTATGTATGCTTATTGGTGACTGAAAAGCGATTTATTCACCAGACAGTGCTTGACTTACATGTTGCTATAGTGAGATGATGAATGTGTAGGCAGGCAATCCAGTTGGAATGACAGCTACATGTGTTAAATCAGAAGCTAAAACAATGCTCACTGTTTGTAACACTGTGAAGAGTTATCATATGAAGAACCATTTAGTCTTTGGTCGAGATGAAAGTGAGGTGAAAGTGCTCCTCCCTGATTGGCCAATGCAGTGCCTTGCCAGATTCTTGATGCAGCCAAGGCTGAGCCTGGTTCAACCTTTTTTTTGTGACACCACCACTACATTGACAGACAAACCCATTATCCTTTAAAAATAATAGGTACAATGGTTAAAACATACTACCCTGTGGGGAAGAAAAGCAGATCCAAATACTAGTATACAACATGAGTACAGTCATGCATGTTAAAGGTGCGTAAAAGAGTATCACTGTTGACATTGTTGCTTCTAAATAAGCTTTAACTTAACACTTGAAATAAACAATGATTGGGGAAATTAGGTCCATTAGTGTGCTGCCCTGAAGGAAAGACAGTTGTCCCCATAGCTGCACTTCTCACTGCTCTAGTTGATGTAGAGGTGAAACCAGACCGTGCAGGAAGAGCTAGTCATTTAACCTATACAGACACTATAGTGTTGAAAAGGGTTTTCCAGCCAAGCAGAGAGTATTTTTCTAAATATGGCAATAGGCGCTTTCACACCGGAGTACTTTTCCCAGGAATAGTTCCGATAGTTCCTTGGATTTTGCATTCACACCAAAAAGATCTGGAACTAGAACTTTTTTTCGGGAACCTTTTCACCCCTTTTCAGTCCCTGCTAGAGAGGTGGTACTTTCCTGGGGAGGAAGAGGTTCCAATGTCTGATTGGCTGGGCGAATTGGAAACCACGCCCTGTAAAACTACAAAAAGTTCTGTGAAGCCGCCATTTTATTTGCTCGCATTATTAGCATTAGCCCAGCGCACCAACGGAGAGAGACTAAGTTATGGCAACACAAAATAAAACGTGGGAGCGGTGGAGTGATGAGGAGGTGTCGGCGCTTCTGGCGATTTACCCGGGACTTCGGGTGGTGATTTACTGGCACCTGAAGTGTTTGGGGCCTGCCAGTAAACCCAAAGCAGAAGAAGAAGTGACGTCGGCGGCTTCATTTGCGTGATCCTCCCTCAGGGACGTATTCCGGTGTGAACGCGATCTACTAGATCGTTCCCGAACTAAAGAGTTCCGGGAACTATTCCTGGGAAAAGTACTTGGTGTGAAAGCGCCTATTGAAAGTGAGTGGTCTTCTGTCTAAAGTTGTACGTGCTTCTTTGTATAATGACTCCGAGTTTTAAAGTTGAGGTATGTGTTTTTGACCACTTAATCAGACAATGTATGATGCGTGAGAGAACCATGGACGGGAAGAGCTCAGCTACTTTTCTAAAACCAGAACTTTGTTAAGCTGAACTTTTACATTTCACTTTGATATTGTTTTTACTACCGAATGCTCTGTAAAATGTCAAAGGCCCTTTTTCAAACTCTTGTTAAAAATGATTCATGGGTTTGAACGTTGTGTTTAAGTGCTTATAACAACATGTGTAGGATTTTACTCCTCACATTTGCCATCCTACATTTTTAACAAAGTCATACTTGCGTCCGTGAATAACTTGTGTCAGAGCCTGAAGCAGCGCCTGGGGAAGAGCAACATCCAGGCCAGGCTGGGCCGGCCTGTGGGGGCCCTGATGCGGGGAGGAGCTCCTGGAGGCAGAGGAGGGATGAGAGGGATGAACAGGGGAGGCCTTCGAGGACGAGCAAGAGGAGGAATAATGAGAGGTGCCTTGTCCCTGAGAGGTGTGTGTCCACAACATCACACTTGCATCAATAAATACGTCATTGTCTTCACTGTCGAACCTGGGTGTAGCTCTGTTGTAATGTGACTGTGTTGCACAGGGAAGAGAGTGGCTTCTACAGGCGGGCCCATGCGAGGTCGTGGCTCTGCGGGGCGCCTGGCGATGCGCAGAGCAGGCCGTAACCGTGGAGGACCTGTAGGCAGAGGAGGAGCTCTGTCCCGAGGAGCTGCACGAGGAGGAGTCGCCAGAGGTGAGGGTGCTAATGGTTACCTGTCTATAAAGAGTGAGGTCGGACCCTGAAGTTAGCATTGCTAGGGATCCTTATACCAAAAGCCAAAGGGATTTTTCCTTTGGAATGTTACAGAAATAAGCTCAGTTAAAACAAACAATTACAGTGGTGTAAAGTAACTAAGTACATTTACTCAACTACTTAAGAACATATTTGAGGTACTTGTATTTTCATATTTTACTAATTTCTATTTTTACTGTACTTCATTTTGGAAGACAATTTTGTACCTTTTACTCAACTTTTACTTTACTAACACCCAATACTTAGGAATGGGTTTTAAAATATGATTATTGTTTTAGATTAAACAATCCAACAGTATATGTAAGCAACTAAACCCATGAGTGGGTTAACAGAATTAAGAAACAAAAATATATTTTACAGTTCCCGCTTCTTAAATGGGAAGATTTGCTGCTTTTGTTTTAAACATTTTGGATTACTTTTACTCCGAATACTTGAAGTACATTTTCCTAATCATACTTAAATACTTTTACTTTACTAGTACCATTCTCAATGCAGTACTTTAACTTGAAATTAAGTATTTCCACACTATGGTATTAGTACTTTTACTCAATTAAAGAATCTGAATACTAGCTTCCACCATTGCAATAATTCGTACATGATTTGTTTTGCAGGATAATCTCCACATACTACACAACTGACGAAAGCAAACGTATACGTTAGGCTGTAGAGGACAGGTCATAGTGGCATGACTTCATGTCACCACTGCTAAGATAAAGGCAGCTAATATTCGCCATGATCATGCTCAATACTCTTATTCAATACTCACTTGCTAGCAACTGCTGTTTTTATGACTCATTGAAGCTACAAACATTCACCATATTTTATATGGTAGAACAAAATGTGAAAATCTTCTCATCTAGTTTCAACTACAGATATCAGGCTTCCAACTCAAAAAGTATTTAAGACAAGCAAACGGAACGTGCTAAAATGCTAACTCATCCCTGGGTTTTACGACTCATTCCTGCGCCACTCTCATTATGCGAGGGAATAAGATGCCTCTGTAACTGTCTGCTCCTAAAGAGACACTGAGTAGAACTGTTGACTCAGTGCAGTCATTGTTTATGTCTGTCTGCTTACAGGCCGCGGTGGTCTGCGAGGGCGCGGTGGCTTTGCGGGTCGAGGTGGTCGCGGGCGGGGTCGAGGCGTAGACCGGCAGTCTGTGACCCGGGAACAACTGGACAACCAGCTGGACGCCTACATGTCAAAAACCAAAGGTCACCTGGACGCTGAGCTGGACGCCTACATGGCGCAGGCAGACCCCGACAGCATGGAGTAACGGCGCAGACACATGGAGAGCCACTGCACAACAGCTGAACTCACACGAGTGTAGGCCGGGCTGAGAAATGATTGTGTTTGTAATTTAGGAGTGGTGACTTTGGAACAGCAAGAGATCAAGGTTTCACTTGAATGTGCTTCGACCACTGCTCAATTCTGCATCAACCTGCTCCTGCGAACCCCCTGTAAATCTGGAATAACTTTGTGAAGGGACCTTTCTAAACATTAACAAAACCCTGCTGTCAATAGAAGTGTTTTTTATTCTTTTTTCTTTTTTTAAATATGACCTGAAAAACACTTAAGACATTTGGGACAGATCTGTGTAACGCTCAGTTCTCCAGGCGATGTGTTTAACCTTCATTGGAAATCTATTTTGAATGACGCCGGTTTATTTTGTACTCTTCTTTTAAATGTGATTTTAGCGTTAGTGTGCTCAGACCCTTGGGGATTGATTCTTTCGCTTATCTTGGAAATGTTTGCAATGCAACACTTTTCTAAATTATTTGTTAAAAGAATGTAAGCAAAGAGTTCAAAGCCAAGTATCCATTTGTTATTGTTTTGTATTTAAAAGATGTACACTGTTTTTGTTCCTCTGTATCTTCCACCTGTCGGCATTCTTCAGTACGCCGCTGACATCCTTAACCTGTACTTGAGAGCATTTGTATGACTTTATCCAAAGCAAGTAAAATAGGTTTTAATTCAAATGGAATTGGTTTCCCTAATTGTGTCCATCGCATACATTTGAATGGGGTATAATTGTTGAATAAAAAAAGTACGAAGGGATAAGGCAACCTGTTGCTGCAAATAGAGAAATGCTTGTAGTTCTATATTTATTATTCGAATTTAGATTTTGGTTATATCAAAGTGAAATATAATTGATTTGTCATCTATGTTAAATACCAATAGACATGCATTACATTTACTAGTTAGTGTTCTACTAGCACAAAGTACCAGCAGTGTTTAATGACTTCAACTAATCATAAGTACATCATTTCAAAGTGGAATCATACCACATTTGATATGCAAGTAAATGTTACACTGATGAATAGACTCATATAGTGTTATGTGCCACCTGCAAATGTATAGATGCTTTATTTTAAAGCTAGTGTGGGGAGGACATGATCGTCAATATATTATGCTATAAATTAAATCAATCAATGTTTATTTATATAGCCCAATATCACAAAAGTTACATTTGTCTCAGTGGACTTCACAGTTTGTACAGAATATCAGTATGACAATACACACCCTCTGTCCTTAGACCCTCACATCGTACAAGGAAAAACTTCCAGAGAAAAACCCACAGTTTAAAGGGGAACATGGGAGAAACCTCAGGGAGAGCAACAGAGGAGGGATCCCTCTCCCAGGACGGACAGACGTGCAATAGATGCCGTGTGTAAATCGAAGAGATAATACATTTTACAGCATAGGTAGACCAAATGTTTGGAAATGCATGTGTCCATAATAAGAAGATGAATCCACGAGGATGTCAACAATCCTGTGGGAGCCAGGCACGTGCACACATAGACATCAAAGTGGGCTTGAGCCCTGCCCTTTTTCTTCCTCCAGAGAAAGTGCCCTTTTTTTCCCCTTTTATTTTTTTTAAATAAATGAATAATATCTACTGCTACTAAGGTAGGCTACTAGCTAATGGATAAGTTAGCTCAAGGTTTAGCTAAGGCAATTTATCATGGGCATACAGGCTAATGTAATGTACTTAAGGGGAGACACTAAAGGTGAATACAGTCAAATGTGTATCTAATAACGTCATCACAATCGCCACATTGATATGCAAATTAGGCGTTAACTAGGCCTAATTAAAATGCGCTAATTTGCATGCAGTTACCAAGGCATTGCAGGTGGAAAGGATAAAACTAAAAAACACATCACCTCACAACTTCCCCAGATAGTTACTTACGTCAAGTCAGTATTTTCCCCTGAAATGTTATGTTTAAATGCAGATTAGCTTTAAATCTATAGATGAATTCAGACGTGCAGTAAAACGAACACCATTTATATGTGTTTTTGGAAGTTTTCTTTCCATTAGAGTGAAAGAAAACATGGAAGCAAAATAGACCAAAATAACAAAATGTACAAGTACATGAAAAAACGATCTTTTTATAAACAGTAACTTCATAATTTTGATTGTTGGCTGCTCTTTTAATAACTAATAATTGTACTAGTTTGTTGTCTGCTCTTGTGCATTGTGAATACTAAAGAAGACCATTGTCTCTGTGTTAGCTGATTATTTTGTAGAATTCTGTTGAGTATTAAACAATTGCGTGAGTGTGAGGGTATTAAAATAAATTGGTCAGTAAGTCAGAGATGTGCAACTATATTTAACTTTTTGTTTTAAAACATTTTTTTATAAATGCTTATGGGAAGTGCCCTTTTTCTCACTTGAGCTCCCGCCCCCAAAAAATGTCTGTGCACGTCCCTGGGAGCCATCAGGGAAGTAGTATGATGAGAGTCAGGCAGGACCACAGTGACAGGTTCAGCCACGACTCGAAGTCCAGGACTCAAATCCAGGACTCAGGATAGAGGATCCAGGACACAGGATCCAGGACTCAGGATCCAGGACACAGGACCGCAGCAACAGGATCAGCCACGACTCAGGATCCCGGCGTAGATATAGACACCAAAAATAAATTTGGGGGAAGCTGGGTTAATCGGAACATGAGAGTACACAGGTACAGACAGACAGAAGGAAGAAGTAAGGTGTCCCCCGACAGTCCAAGCCTATAGCAGCTAAACTAACGTGTCTACGTACATGCACTCCCTTAGGATAGATTGAGGGAAAGGGGTAGCAAGTAAGAAGTAAGGAACAGAGGTGGAGAGGCACAACGTATCTGCGTACATGCACTCCCTTAGGATAGGTTGAGGGAAAAGGGTAGGAACTAAGATGTATGCACCACATCTATACCATGAGCGCATTGCTCCTAAGAAGTGTTTCTGGCACTGACACCAATCAACAGTTGTGCGTCGACTCTGCAGGGATCAAGGCACGTATATGCCTCTCCCTGCTTCCACCGTCTACACACACAACAAATTACATACCATCAGTAAAGAAAAAGAGTAAGAAGTAAAATGTATAGGTGAGGAGGCACAACGTGTCTACGTCAATGCACTCTTATTAGATTATTTTATCAACTATAAGCTTTATCAAAAAGGAAGGTCTTAAGCGTACTCTTAAAAACGGATAGGCTGTCTGCCGCCCGAACACAAACTGGAAGCTGATTCCACAAAAGTGGAGCTTGATAAGAAAAGGCTCTGGCTCCCATTGTACTTTTAGAGACTCTAGGAACAACCAACAACCCTGCATTCTTGGAACGCAATGCCCTAGTTGGACAGTAGGGTATAATGAGTTCTTTAAGGCAGGGGTCTTCAACGTTTTTCAGGCCAGGGACCCCCAAACTGATGGAGAGCTGGAGCAGGGACCCCCCCTACTATATGTATGGCATACAATTGTGTTTTATATTAAACGGGGCCTAGTGCCGTGTATAAACATAGCTACTCTGTTATTGTACATTCAATACTAAGCTATTCAAATAATACACAGGTTAATATATTCATGTTTTTATTTTAAACATGTGCAAGGTACAGGGTGGCCATGCCACTGCCATTTATAAACATACATCTTGCATACAACACTGACTTATTAAAATAATTCACAGATTTTAACTTTAAACATACATGTAGAAGGGACAGTGAATCCTCAAACCATCTGTGGATGGCACACGTACTCCCACACATTAGTGAGATGTCTGACCCTGATGAGTAGCACACAGCTTATCTAACCTTGGATGGATGGAGGTTGTCAGGCAGAGGGTCATATCAGCCTCAGGCTGCAGCCTTGACCTGTATTTGTTTTTCAAGTAAGTGAGTGAGGAAAATCCACTTTCGCAAAGATAGGTCGTTGCAAAGGGCAAAAGGCTCATCATAGCAAGTCTTTCTGGCAAGAGATCCAGAACTGGGTGAGTGGTTTTGTGTCATATATGTGTCTGAACGTACTGTCCGTGGATAGTTCGATTAGCTGATCCTCTTCTGTCACTGTCAGGCGTGTGCCGTCTGCTGCGTTGTCTGTGAATGGAAACAGTATCCATGTCTTGTCCCTGTGCCAGGAGTCAGCCTCAGAAAAGTAGTGCCCAAATTGTCCCTCGAGCGCCTCCAAATGCGCAAGAATTGCGCGTGTTACGGGGGGCAAGAGCACAGCAGAATCTCCCAGCTCATCCACTGATGGAAACATGGAAAATATTTCCTCCACGATGCGCTCCCTCCATCACTTTGAAGATTTCAGAACTAGTTGTGCGTTGAGGGAGGCACTTACAAAACAAAAATTCCTCCTGCATTTCCTTATCATCGACAAAGCGCACAAACGCCAGAAGGTGGGCGTCCTTAGACACATCTGTTGACTCGTCTAATTGTAATGCAAATGCATCTGCCAACCTCAGCTTCTCTATCAGTTGCACCCTCACATCAGATGCCATCTCGTCTATACGGCGAGCTATGGTTGTGTCCGACACTGGAATGGTTTTCAGTTTGTTAATGTCAATATCATTCCCATACATTGTTTTACACATATCGGTTGCTGAAGGCAATATTAAATCCTCTGCAAGTGTGTATGGCTGTTTCTTCTGGGCAATCCGAAGCGCAATTTGATAAGAGCATTTCAAAGCTAGCTCACCAACTTTGGCTGATTTTCTGATCAATATCTGTTGACCTTGGAGGGATTTGAGGCTAGCTTGGAAGTATTCAACAGGTTTGTCTTTTAAGTGGCTGTGTGTTGTCTCCAAGTGACGCTGCAGCTTTGATGGCTTCATAGATTCATTTGAAAGAACAGTAGAGCAAATGACACACATTGGAAATTCAATGCCATCTGTCTCCTTAAAGGTAAAACCAAACTTCAGATAATTATCTGCATATTTTCGGGTCTTCTCTCGTTTGCGCTAACCCTTATTAGCTGCTACATCAGCAGCAGGTTCCGCCTCGCCACTTGCATGCTCACTGGTGGTTTCTGAGGTGGATGGTATCTCTCTTGTGCTTGTGGATTTTTTTGGTCGAGTTACAAAACGATCCATTTTTATATATATATAAAGGTATGGTCTTCTCAATAATATCGCAGCGTGCGTCCTTGTGTCTGGGTCCTTAGTAAACTGGGGACTGAATAGGCTCTCGGCCAATCACGGGGAACCTGACAGAGCCAGCGTGTGTCATGCGGCCTCGTGATTGGCACAGCAGCGATAGGGGCGGGTCCTCCCCTTTGTGTACAGGAGGCCTGGTGGGACAGGTCCGGGGTAGTCTCCTGCTGTGAGTGAACCGGCGCCTCGCTTGAGATAGCTACTGTGTGTAGCTGAATGCGTGCATTGCTGACTGAAAGATAACGTCTTCTGCCTCCATTTCTCCGTTCGCTACAATATGTTGGATTCATGTTAATGTGCATTTAAAGACATTTCAATTTGTGGGAAAAAAAAATTTGGAAAACATTTTTTTTTTAAGAAATATAAAAATTTGTCTAATCAACCAAAGATTTCGCGACCCCCCTGCAGTACCTCCGCGGACCCCCTGGAGGTCGCGGACCCCCTGTTGAAGACCTCTGCTTTAAGGTAAGATGGCGCCTGCCCATTAAGGGCTTTGTAGACGAGAAGAATCATTTTAAATTCTATCCTGTGTTCTATAGGGAGCCAGTGTAAGGCAGCCAGAACAGGAGTAATGTGGTCTCTTTTCCGAACTCTGGTTAGTACACGTGCTGCAGCATTTTGAATCAGCTGAAGCGATTTAACTGACTTCTTGGTACACCCTGATAATAGAGAGTTACAATAATCTAGCCTTGAAGTAACAAATGCATGGACTAGTTTCTCTGCATCGTTTTGAGGCAAGATATGCCTGATTTTTGCAATGTTACGTAGATGGAAGTAGGCGGTCCTTGAAATAGATTTTATGTGGGCGTTAAAGGATAAATCCTGATCAAATATAACACCAAGATTCCTTACAGTCTCACTGGAGGCCAAATTAATGCCATCCATAGTTAGTATATCTTTAGATAATTTGTTTCGTAGATTCTTTGGGCCGAGTACAATAACTTCAGTTTTGGCCGTGTTTAACATCAAAAAGTTTAAAGTCATCCACGTTTTTAAGTCCTTAAGGCAGTCTTGAATTTTATTTAGATGATAATTTCATCAGGCTTGATTGATAAATATAGTTGAGTATCATCCGCATAACAATGAAACTGTACAGAATGATTCCTTATAATATTGCCTAACGGAAGCATATATAATGTGAACAAAATAGGTCCAAGCACTGAGCCCTGTGGCACTCCATGGCTAACTTTGGTTTGCATGGAAGATTTATCGTTGACACATACAAACTGAGAGCGTTCAGATAGATAGGACCTAAACCAGCCTAAAGCAGTTCCCTTTATGCCAACTAAGTGCTCTAGTCTTTGCAATAGGATATCATGGTCGATAGTATCAAATGCAGCACTGAGATCGAGTAAGACAAGAATAGAGACAAGTCCTTTGTCTGAGGCTATTAGAAGGTCATTTGTGACTTTAACCAGAGCTGTCTCTGTGCTATGATGTGTTCTAAAGCCAGACTGAAAATCTTCAAATAAATCATTGTTTTTTAAGTAATCACACAACTGTTTTGCGACCGCTTTCTCAAGAATTTTTGAGAGGAACGGAAGATTAGAAATAGGTCTATAGTTGGCTAAAACCTCTGGATCGAGGTTGTGCTTTTTAAGAAGCGGTTTTATCACTGCTACTTTAAATGATTGTGGAACATAGCCCGATAATAAAGACATATTCATAATATTTAATAAACAGGTGCTAATTAATGGAAAAACTTCCTTTAACAGCTTAGTTGGAATCGGGTCTAAGATACACGTTGATGGTTTAGAAGAAAGAATCATTGAATTCAATTGTTCAAGGTTTATGGCTGAAAAGCATTCTAATTTACTATCTAGTGTAATATTAGAACTTACGTTTCCGGGAGCTGTTGATAACACTATACTGGTCGAAGGCAAGAGGTCATTAATTTTGTTTCTAAGAGTAACAATTTTATCGTTAAAAAAGCACATAAAATCATTACTACTGAGTGCTATGGGAATAGAAGGCTCAGTAGAGCTGTGGCTCTCTGTCAGCCTGGCTACAGTGCTGAAAAGAAATCTTATTATTCTCATCTATTAATGAAGAGTAGTAAGCTGCTCTCGCTTTACGCAGTGCTTTCTTATATTCATTGAGAGTAATATGCCAAATTAAACGAGATTCTTCGAGTTTAGTGGAACGCCATATCCTTTCAAGTTGTCTCGACTTTTGCTTTATTTTGCGAGTTTCGGCATTATGCCATGGAGCTAGTCTATGTTGTTTTATTTTCTTCTTTTTCAAAGGAGCAACAGAGTCTAATTTTATTCGCAGCGCATCTGTAGCACTATCAACAACATGATCAATTTGGGGTGGTGTACATTTTGTATAAGTTTCCTCCCTTACATGCAGACATGCTATCAAGTTAAGTATTGGTGGAATCTCTTCTTTAAATTTGGCTATAGCACTAACAGATAGGTTTCTGCTGCAGGAACTTTTGACTAATGGTTTGTAGTCTAGTAACAGTACTTCAAAAGTTACTAAGAAATGGTCGGATAAAGCAGGATTATGCGGTTCGACTAATAGTTGCTCAATTTCAATACCATAAGTCAGAACAAGGTCGAGAGTGTGATTATAGCAGTGGGTTGGTTTATTTACACTCTGACGGAAACCAATAGAGTCTAATATAGAGTTAAATGCAACAGTAAGGCTATTTTTATCATCGTCAACATGAATATTAAAGTCACCTACGATAATTACTTTATCTGTTTTAAGAACCAAAGTTGATAAAAACTCAGAGAATTCTGTTAAGAATTCTGAATAAGGACCTGGTGCACGGTACACTGTAACAAATAAGATTGGATGCAAAGTTTTCCAGGTCGGATGCGTAAGACTAAAAACAAGACTTTCAAAGGAGGTATAATTTAATTTTGGTTTAGTATTGATAAGTAAATTTGAGTCAAAGATGGCTGCAACTCCACCTCCTCGGCCTGTGCCTCGAGCAATATGAGTATTGATATGGCTGGGTGGAGTGGCTTCATTTATGCTGACATATTCTTCATGTCTCAACCAAGTTTCAGTGAGACAGCAAATATCAATATTATAATCTGATATTAAATCATTTACCAATATTGCTTTAGATGCTAGGGATCTTATATTTAAGAGACCACATTTAATCTTCCTGTTTTGTTGCACTGTAGTAGTTGTTACATTTACTTTTATCAGGTTATTATGTATGACACCTCTATTAGGCTTCATCTTAAATTGTCCTTGGGCAGACACACACACCGTTAATATTGGGTATTTTATTGGGTTTGGGATTCCTATGAATGACTGCCCAGGAGAGAGCGCAGAGAAGCGTGTAAGACTGCGACTCCGCCTCCTGGTCTCAACTCCAGTTTGTCATAAATTAAAATACACACAACTAAATTAAAGGTAAGACATTTTGAATAAACGAATGAGCAATATACCCTCCTTTAAAATAAAAGCACTGCCTGCTGACCAATCAAAGCTGGCAACCAATCTCCAAATATGATAAACCAACAGTTCCATCTTTTTACTGGATATTTCTATAATTACGTGTGTAATCTGTTGCATTAAGGTGTTGCTTCTTTGTATTCTTATGGCGTGTATGCTAATATTTTAGCCTTATTCTTTCAGCTGCAAATAAAAATAAATATAAAACATAACGTTTTATCCATAGCCACTTTCAATAAGGTGCTGTGGAGACAGGTGGGTTTGCAGTCTCTCGCAAAAGAATAGATGATTGGAGGTCAAAATACAAACAAACGGAATATATTTTGCATATGCCACAAATATTCAATCAGTGGCAAAGTTGCCAAAGTTCAGCCTCTTTTATCCCATATTTAAAGCGCAGCTTTAACACAAATAGGACATAATGGGTATAGCTGTGTAGGTAAGAATAGTTGCCGGGGGCAGATGGGGAATGAGGTGTTTTGTTATATTCACAGTGGTGAAAACAAAGTAACTCAGTACATATACTCAAGTACTGTACTTAAGTTCACATTTAAGGCAGGTGGGATTCCATTGAGTTTTTTCTCTCAGTGCCACTTTATACTTCTAATCTAATACTATATAAATGGAAATATTTTACTTTTACTTGACTACATTTATTTTACAGCTTTGGATACTAGCTACTAGTTAATCTTAAGATTCAGATGTTTACACACAAAAGAGAATTTTAAAAATATGATGTTTTTATCTAGATTTACATTTTCCAACATATATTTAAGCACACCTAAAACAGTGGGTGGATTGACATAAAATGAATTGGCAGCAATTGTGGTAATTGTTTAAGTATTTTTGTGTTAAAACATGTCACAGTGTCAATGTTCTCATATTTGAAGATGTACTGCTTTTACTTTTAAATTGTTTTCCTTTTAAAGTGTAATTCATTTTTAAAAAATCTGCAATGAGTACTTTTAATACTTGAATACTTTTAATTAAGTACAATTCTCAATGCGGTACATTTACTTACAGTGTAGTATTCGTACTTCTACTTAAGTAACGGATATGAATACTTCTTCCACCACTCACTGATTGATGTCGGACGGATTTAATATTGAGCTAATAAAGCTCTTGCTGTAAGGATCCCAGGATTTCCGAGCTGCCGTGAACGCAGAAGTTGTTGACGAAAAGTGGTTTCAACTGACGTAAAACTCCCCTATAAAAGCGTTGACGGCACATCGGTTGTCCTCTCAGTTCGTCGGTCGGTGTAGTGTCTCCAGGGCGGTACACTGTTCGGTCCTGGTCGTCCAGAAAACACGCAGCAGGTAAATATTTGCTGATAATACCTGGCACAGCACAAATGTCCTCATGTGTATGTGAAGTTACTTTAGTGGGATTTTAATAAGACATGTGAAACACGACGTGCTCACGTTGTGGACGCCACGTTGTCCTGGTTGAGCACAGTAGCTGCTAGTTAGCTTAATGCTAGAAAGGCTAACAGGCCTCGTGTAGTTGAAACACCGGCAGCTTTAAGTGCATTGCATATGGCTCGTGCGGGGCATCTAGCTGGGTGAGGATAGTATGTTGAGTGTAAATGAATGATTGGTGCAGACTGCATTCATACAGATGTGCAGTAGTTTCAGTCCTGATGCATGTAGCATGCAAACTGCATTACTGGCGGCATGGCTTTAGAATATTTATTTAAGGACCAGAGAGCCTTTTTTCCCTGAAGTCGTTAAAAACTAACAATAATTTTTCAAATGTCGCTATTGATGCAATCCTAGGTCTGGCAACATTTGTTTTTTTAAAATCATATTTATTTTCAATGGGGAAACAAGTAACCCAACTCACCAGCTGTGATTATTGCAAGGGGCATTTACAAAGTCCTAATCTGAGCCTAATATATATTGAGTAGTGCCAGTTGGATGGGCTTGGATCAGTACCAGATCACTGAGCTGGTCCTAGCAGAGCCACTTGTCAGGAGGACGGCCCTGTGCAGTGGGCTGATCTCAGGACAACAGTCGCTATAGAACATCAGGTTTTGCTTTCACCTCTGCACTGCTGGTTGCAGAACGGTGTCAATGAGGCCTGGCACATTCACTGGCACATTCAACCTGTCACCCCCCCCCCCCCCCCCCCCCCCCCCCCATGAAAGAAACAAATTATTTTATTCATACAAGACTATTTCAGCATGATGACCATGGTATCAGGTTTCCCCCATTTCCTCTTATAAAATCTAATTGGTTGCTTTTGCTTCCAATATTGGCTCAGTTTAATTGTTGGCTGAGATAGCTATGTTCAAACCTCTCTGAATAATAACAAACTTTATTTGTTTCCCTTTATTGCAGGATATGATCTTACTGCTCGCCTCGATGGGGGTAGATTGTCTGCTGCCCCTCTTGGATATGAGGTTAGTATTTGTTTTCATGGATTCAGTCTAATGGTGTTATCAATGCATCTATGGTATAAATGAGTATCGGTGCATAAGATCTGTAGGTGTCTGTTCTTTCTTTATTCAGAAAGACACAGTGAAACCAATTTAGATGTCATGTGTGTTCTGTCATCACTTCATATCAGACCATGAAACTAGCGGGAACTAGTCGGAGCCTGACAACCTAAACATTCAGGCTTCCATGGACATTTTACTTGTCACAGTTTTTGGCACAAGCTTCAGAAACGACTAGTTTGCGTTGATGTTATCTGGACCTGATACTCTTGTTTCATAAGATCTGGGGTAGGGTAAGGGTGGCCCTCGCTGCTTACGTATCCAAAACATCATCAACCACTTCATAGCATTTCAGTTGAATAGACTCCACCTCTTTAAATACAGCAAGCCTAGACATGCTACTTGACCTGACTTTTCCTCAAATACATGTGTACTGTTGATGCATTTCTTATCTGCTTGGCACATTATGAGCTCTGGTCCTGTTAGGTGGGCTGTAGAGCTCATACAGTGCATAGAGCAAATCATTCTCTTGCAACCCACTGCTGCTGGTTGTAGCAGTGTTACTTATGAGAAAAGACATCTGTTACATTTATCAATAGTTTTGTTGATGGCAGTCCTTTTAACATTCTTTGTTCTTTGGCAGGTGATGAAACCTTAAGGACAGCTTGGTAAGTTGCATTTCAGAATTCAGTTACTGTTCAAGTGTCATGATGATTGGCTTAATGTTCAACTGCTCTGAAGTGTGATTGAGAGATGCCCAACTGAACAAAATACAGCAGTCTCTCTGCTGCCACTGCTTATGGAAACCCATAGTAACTGTAGTTCTGCCTCAACAGGTGTCCTCTCTGGTCCTCAACACTGCAGCATGATGTAAGTACTTTGACGTCCCTTAACAAGAGGGTTTAAACTAACAGGTGGCTGCTATAAATGCACCAGATTCCAGGAGGAAAACAAACCATGTTTTCAAAGTAACTGTCGAGAGTGATATGTGACCTCCAGGAGAGTGTAAAACATGTGGTATAATGACAGCACTGTACGGTATCTGCAGCCAGCTGCTTTCTCAGCTGGTTAGTTCATAAGTCAGTGCGAGACAAAACTCACAAACTGGCATCGTTGGTCTCCATGCTGCCTGTGTGTGGAGTCCTGGTATGTTTGTTGAAACATTATTCATTAGAAAGCAATGGCTTCACCCTGTGTCTGTACATAGTTCATGCAAACCACTGCAGATGGAACTCATTTCCTCAAAAGGGAGAAATGCATGTCAAGTAATGATAAAACATCAATGCTGCAAACATGTTCTCACTCTCTCCTGCCTCCCTTCTTCAGGTGTTCTGCAGCAGAGGCTGTCCTCCCAGGATGCAGCAGCAGAGGCTGTCCTCCCAGGATGCAGCAGCAGAGGCGTCACAGCAGAGGTGAGAGTGTATGATTGTCACAGAACTGAGGTCTATCCCGACTGACCTTTACCTATAGGGCCGTGTCGTTGGAAATACCTCACAGAATAAATCTGTGGTTACGCTTTACCCACATGTCCACTCCCATGAGCATTGTGAGATTACTGCAGGACACATGCTTATTTTGAAAGATTAAAGGAGAAATACATCATCTGCATCTTTAGAACTGTTAAATAATGAATTGGGATGTAATTAAATAATCTTGACTTTCAGAATCCTGAGATGTGAAGAGGAGTGACTCCATCTTTTTCCTGTGAGTAAACTGAATTTCCCCTCTGGTATTAAAGCATGATCTAGGAGTGATGCTGCTCTGTGTTGGTCATATACCAAGGCTTTCAGGACTCTCCATTCTTGTTTTGCTGTGGAATTGACCATAAAATAAAAAGCATCCCAGAGGTCTCCTTCAGCAGCCTGCTGAGGAGGCCTGTGGGAACATGATCTTCCTAACAGTTACGCTTTACCTACATGTCCACTGCATGAGCATTGTGGGATATTACTGCAGGACGCATGATAAAAAGGGACATGAGGCCATACTGAGTATCAGCACAGGCAGGGACCCTTCAACTTACTAGGCCATGCTGAGGCTGAGACTGGTGTTTGATATGTTATAATATTAGAAATGTAGTGCTTCGGCTTGAACTGATGAAAGGAGAGGGTCTTTTTAAATAGCACTTGTCATTTTGTTCAGTTAGATTTTGATGCCCACCAAATCAGTTAAATGCAGGAAAATGAATTTAAACTTGAGATGTTTGGTAAATGTATTGACTGAATGTGTCTCCTGTGTTTAGGTGGCTGTGATGGCAGAACAATCCAGAGTAAAGAATCCTGAGACTCCAGAACTGAAAGCAGTAGGTGGGTTTGTCTTCCTGCAATTCTGATATCTGTCCAATGATTGAAACACCTGATGCTTACAGCACTGTACGGTATCTGCAGCCAGCTGCTTTCTCAGCTGGTTAGTTCATAAGTCAGTGCGAGACAAACTCAATAACTGGCATCGTTGGTCTCCATGCTGCCTGTGTGTGGAGTCCTGGTATGTTGTTTGAAACATTACTTAATTAGAAGCAGGCTGACTTTAAAAAGCTGTATGCAGGTGGCTTTAGTACATGCCAGTGAAACGCCTTAACAAAAAGGAAATGTCTTCCTCTTGATAGTTGGCATAAACCAACTTCCTCACACAGCCCATTCACCATATGGTAGTTATCATTTAGAGGTAATGTTTTGGTTATCATCTCCACTTGAAGTGTTTGTGCAGCAAAAAACAAAATGTGTTGGTGGGTTGCAAATTCCTCCGACTACTATGTCAAATTAAATGATGATCATTTACTTCGAGGTGCAGCTGGAACAGTCGTGTTTTTACATTTTGGCTATCATCTCAAACTGCCTAGCTTTGATAACTACTCGCATACTACTGTCCTAAACCTTTGTTAGATCACGATAAGTTTACACTGATCTAAAGGTATCATGATATGACAGAACTGCATGTGCTGACACACTCCTTATTGTCCTCCAGGTGTTCTGCAGCAGAGGCTGTCCTCCCAGGATGCAGCAGCAGAGGCTGTCCTCCCAGGATGCAGCAGCAGAGGCGTCACAGCAGAGGTGAGAGTGTATGATTGTCACAGAACTGAGGTCTATCCCGACTGACCTTTACCTATAGGGCCGTGTCGTTGGAAATACCTCACAGAATAAATCTGTGGTTACGCTTTACCCACATGTCCACTCCCATGAGCATTGTGAGATTACTGCAGGACACATGCTTATTTTGAAAGATTAAAGGAGAAATACATCATCTGCATCTTTAGAACTGTTAAATAATGAATTGGGATGTAATTAAATAATCTTGACTTTCAGAATCCTGAGATGTGAAGAGGAGTGGCTCCATCTTTTTCCTGTGAGTAAACTGAATTTCCCCTCTGGTATTAAAGCATGATCTAGGAGTGATGCTGCTCTGTGTTGGTCATATACCAAGGCTTTCAGGACTCTCCATTCTTGTTTTGCTGTGGAATTGACCATAAAATAAAAAGCATCCCAGAGGTCTCCTTCAGCAGCCTGCTGAGGAGGCCTGTGGGAACATGATCTTCCTAACTGCACATGCTGCTCTCATCAGTCACATGAAGGTGAAGTGACCTGACTACTGTAGCTTGTACTGAACTTTTGCTTCCTGTATTTTCAGATTGCTGCTCGACAGCTGATCTGGTGACATCATTGCACATTGTGGCAAATACCTTTGTACAGCTGTTGTTGTTGTGTACACGGCAACAGAATGTCTACTTACTGAAATAAACAACTATTACTCTCACTTGTCTGTCAGTGTCCTCGTATCCATGAACTATAATCAAGAATTTAAAAGTGATAACTTTCTTAATGTAATGTTTCATTACTTGGCTAATGCATATATCCACGCAGACTACCTGAAATGATTAGTGCTCAAATTGAATACTTGACATTTGGATGTTCCAGGGGTTGAGTCTTGCTAACAGACCACTGCTAAAGAGAATTGGGGACCATGTGCTAGTATATCAATCTGCAGAATGAAGTTCTGTTAATGAAAAACCTGCTGCAGTCAAAACGTTTTCATCCATCAGAAAACATGACCGAATACTTTTTAAGTATTTAGGCAGGATCAAAAGAACTCTGTCAGGGTGAACCTTTTTCATTTATAACCAGCTTGCTGAAAATGGTCCCTTACTGCACATTATCCTCAAACAACTGGAACTTTGAGTGCCTATGTTCATAGTAAGAAGCTGCAGTCTGAATATGAGTGTTCTGTTTGTAGAATCTTTTTCAGGGTAGGCATCTCTGCAGAAATAAGATCCTTAATTTTTTTTTTTAAAGGAACTTGTTTTATCTTTGAGTTTAAAATGAAACTTTGACAATTACATATTAAAAAAAAAAGAAGCTAATATTTAGTCACATTATATATGCGTCACATCCTCCTACATACGGCCCAGTGCATTTCCCCGGAGGTGACTAATTCTTAGTAACAGACTCCACCCTTTGAAAACTAAATGTGGATTAATTGTGTAATTCTGCAGGCATAGATTCCTGTCTTCTCTCCAGCAATGCTGGCCTACCTGATGTGTGATGTATTGTGAGAAATTAGCAAACCACAGAAGACGTAATCTCTTTAAAGGCGTTTCCAGAACAAACACAGCATTTGCTGCTTTTATCTTTCTATGGTAATAATAGCAGTATTTATCCCTACAAACTAGTTTTTGTATGGTTTAACTATATATAAAACTGTAAAAGCTGTGTTCAGGGGTGGGACCAGTGTATGAAGGTAGATATGGTGCGAGAGCGTGTAAAACCTGATGTGAGCACTTGCAGAAAAAAGATCTGAGCTTGTGTGCATGCATTTACACTTGTATAAAATATCCAAGTATCTGTGAACCACATTTGAAGTCACAGAAGAAAAAAATAAGTTTTGTACTTTGTAGAAAAAAAAATATATATTTTCCATTAAGAAGAAGAAGGTGGACCTTTATTAATCCCCCGAGGGGGAAATTCAGTTTCCACTCTGTCGTACACACACATGGGTTTTTATACAGGTCATATAGTACACACAGTACACACTTTTTAGAACATGCACATACATATACAAATATGACATGGTCGACCATAACATCCTCCTTCAGCGCCTCCAATACACAATCGGACTCTCTGACTCCGCCCTGAGCTGGTTCCAGTCCTACCTGTCTGGAAGAACAGAGTACGTCTCCTTGGGAGGTGCGAGGTCCCAGACACAACCTGTCACCTGTGGTGTCCCTCAAGGGTCGGTCCTTGGGCCCACTCTGTTCACCCTCTACACTCTGCCCCTTGGCCGTGTCATCAGCAGGCATGGAATATCATTCCACTGCTACGCTGATGACACGCAGCTATATATATAAAGAAAGATCCTATCCCACATGCTTCCTCACAGTCACCATCATCGTCACCGTTCCCATCAACATCCTTTAACACCTGCATTGACGAGATAAAGGCTTGGATGCGAGAAAACTTCCTGCAACTTAATAGCTCCAAAACAGAAGCTATTTTAGTTGGCACACCAAAATCAGGTCCAGTCATCCCCCATAACCCACATTACCTTTTCTGGCCAAAACATACCCCTCTCCACATCAGTTACCAACCTGGGTGTAAGATTTGACAGACATCTGACCTTTGACACCCACATCAAACACCTGTGCAAAACCTCCTTCGACCTCCTCAGGAACATTGCAAAACTCCGTCCCAAACTCTCCCTGTCAGATTCAGAACAACTGGTCCATGCCTTCGTCTCCTCAAGGCTCGATTACTGCAACGCTCTCCTCATCAGAACTCCTAGCGGGAGCCTTCAGAGGCTCCAATACGTACAGAACAGTGCCGCTATATATATATATATATATATATAGACAAATTGTGTGTATATATATGAATAACCTTTAATATGCATTAACAAATTAAACAAGCACTGTCATTATCACAACTTAATACAAAATAAGATAAAGAAAAGGTTATGCAATTTTCTATAAATACAAGTAAAGATTGTGGAATATGTGAAGGTTATTATGGAAAATACTTGACTTTACACATGTGGTGAAAAACAATCCTAGTCTTGATTGCACCAAGCAAAGGCTTTTTGAATGCAAGGGTAGTGTGATTATAGTTATGTGTAGAGAATAAGTACCCAAATGTAAGGATGTTTTTTTTTTTCTATTTATTGATTGAGGATCAACAAGAGATTGTGATGGATGAGAGTATTAAGGTCTGCAAGTGCAGACAGAATGTTCTCTCCTACATCAACCATGTCGCCCAGAGCACTTAATCAACACAATCCTGACGGCACGCAAACTCTAACCCTTCGATGTCTACAGGTGTCCTCTCCAGGATGTGTGTTAGTCGATCATGCAGTCGTTGAAAGATGTCACGCTTCAGTGATTCCTAGGGGATAAATTAAGAGATTAGATAAGAGATGACAAACATTGATCTGAAAATTATTGTTTGTTAGCTGCTCCATAAATGACAAGTTCTGCATTTTTTTTTTAAAAGGCCATTTTATTCACCCACTAGCTAAGGCTTAGATTGTAGATGGCTAAAACCATTAGCCATTTCTTATAGTCATTAAAGCAGTCAACCGCTGGGTTATATAGGAGTAAACAGCTGACTTCACTGGTGGTGGAACACTGGTGGGCAACAGAAGGGCAGCGCCAACAGCAATACTGTTTGAAAATGGTCGGTAAAACAAGCTACTACAAGATTATCTCTATAATTATCTCCAATCTGGTGCCACCGCTACTTTGCTACCACAGTATTTACTGTGATTAGAACGTTGATGTTGCCCACTTGAGGCTGCCCGGCAAGAACCAAGAACCAAGAACCAAGAACCAAGAACCAAGAACCAAGAACCAAGAACCAAGAACCAAGAACCAAGAACCAAGAACCAAGAACCAAGAACCAAGAACCAAGAACCACGCTCACGTCCGAAGGGGGCGAGATTAACCTGAGCCATAATAACAGTTTATGGCGAGTACGGAAAATGAAAGTTGTAACAAGCCGTAGCGCTGAGCAAAGTGACTAGAACGCAACCACACACTTATACAAAAATAACACACTTTATAAAGTCAGGCAACACTAACCAGGCTTCGTGTGATTCTGTTTATTTGTACCTTACTTTGACCATCCGTTCACTGTCATTGATCATTGTGGAGAGCAGGCAGAAGTTTTGTTTCGTATTATAGCAGTTATCAGATGGAATCAATACATGGGCTGCACAGGTTGTCATGTCCAACTATCACAAGTACAATCATAATGAAAAGGTCAAATGTGCCTGTAGAAAACGGCTTATGCCACAATAGGATAGCAACAAGTAGTCAAGATAGTCAGTTTAGCTTCGGTTGCTGTTGCATAACTGCGGTCAACTCAGCCGTCTCTCGCGTTCGCTTGGTCAAATCAGCAGCTATTCATTTTTGAGTGCGCAATTAATAGGCTAGCGCCTTTACGGTAATCGCTGTACAAGAGTAAAATAATGCATGTTTTTTTCTGCTTTATTTGCAATAAAAGTCATTTGTACCATAAGTTCTTAATAAAACTGACACTGTTTGACTCAGTCCTAGTTTGACTGCTACAATAAAATGAAGTAGGCTACTTTTACTGTGTACTTTGTGGGTAATACTCTCTCAAAGTCCCCTCCTGAGAACAACATCATGCCACTTCTGTTATATTTGATGAGAGATAAAATAATAATAATACTCTGTCAAACTCCCTTCCCGAGTACAATAATGCATGTTTTTAGCTATATTTGATGAGAGATAAAATATTTTTTAGCCATAAGTTCTTAATAAAATTGGTACTGTTGGACTCAGTACTTGTTAGACTACTACCACAAATACAATTAAGTACTTTTATTGTGTACTTTTTGAGTAATACTCTGTCAAACTCCCTTCCCGAGTACAATAATTCATGTTTTTAGCTATCTTTGATGAGAGATAAAATTATATATTCCCAAAAGTTCTTAGTTAAATTTATACTGTTGGACTCAGTACTATTTGGACTACTACCACAAGTACAATCAAGTACTTTTACTGTGTAGTTTTCGAGTAATACTAGGTCAAACTCCTGTCCTGAGTACATTCTTTCATGTATTCTGCTATCTTTGATAAGAGATAAAATCCATATTTCCGATATTTATTTAAATAAGAACTGACCTTTGAATAAATATTGCAAAACAAAGCCTATATCACCTGCAGGCTTAGCCAGTGTGTATTTCTTCCTGCACTACAACATTTTGATCTGGGCCATTTATTATGTCATTTCTCCAAACACATACAGTACAAATGCCTGTATTGGAGTCTTAAAAAGGTGCAGTAGAAGGACTTTAGCAGCACCATAAGAGGCCAACAAGAGTGACGGGTGTGTCACTGTCCTGAAGGAAAGTTGTGAACAGCTATCCAGGATAGTCTCTAAAGACTTTCCAAGGGGTAACAATGCTGCTGGAGTACTGATCTAGTGGATCTAGTGTTGAGGTCATCTGTCTACCATATCCTCTTCAAATACTCTGTCTAACATTATCTGTACATTACATTACATGTCATTTGTTAGACACTCCAAACGTGACTTACATACATTCAGTACTGTGGACAATCCCCACAGGAGCAATTTGGGGTGAAGTGTCCTCCCAGGATTCGAAGTCCAGCACACCTTCCACTGAGCCACAGCCTCCCAGTATTGTGAACACTTTTAACGCTTATTAAATATAGCAGAAAACATGCATTATTCTACTCAGGAGGGGAGTTTGACAGGGGATTACTCAAACACTTGATTGTACTTGTGGGAGTAGTCCAAGTAGTACTGAGTCCAACAGTATCAATTTCATGTAGAACTTGTTGCAAAAAATCATTTTATCCCTCATCAAATATAGCAGAATACATGAATGATTGTACTCAGGAGGGGAGTTTGACAAAGGATTACTCAAGAAGTACACAGTAAAAATACTTTATTGTACTTGTGGGAGTAGTCCAAGTAGTACTGAGTCGAACAGTCCCAATTGTATTAAGAACTTATAACAAAATATAATTTTATCTCTCATCAAAGATAGCTAAAAACATGCATTATTGTACTCTGGAAGGGAGTTTGACAGAGTATTACTCAACAAGTACACAGTAAAAGTACTTCATTGTATTTGTGGTAGTTTGTGAGTCCAACAGTACCCATTTTATTAAGAACTTATGGATAAAAATCATTTTATCTCATCAAATATAACAGAAGTGGCATGATGTTGTTCTCAGGAGGGGACTTTGAGAGAGTATTACCCACAAAGTACACAGTAAAAGTAGCCTACTTCATTTTATTGTAGCAGTCAAACTAGGACTGAGTCAAACAGTGTCAGTTTTATTAAGAACTTATGGTACAAATGACTTTTATTGCAAATAAAGCAGAAAAAAACATGCATTATTTTACTCTTGTACAGCGATTACCGTAAAGGCGCTAGCCTATTAATTGCGCACTCAAAAATGAATAGCTGCTGATTTGACCAAGCGAACGCGAGAGACGGCTGAGTTGACCGCAGTTATGCAACAGCAACCGAAGCTAAACTGACTATCTTGACTACTTGTTGCTATCCTATTGTGGCATAAGCCGTTTTCTACAGGCACATTTGACCTTTTCATTATGATTGTACTTGTGATAGTTGGACATGACAACCTGTGCAGCCCATGTATTGATTCCATCTGATAACTCCTATAATACAAAACAAAACTTCTGCCTGCTCTCCACAATGATCAATGACAGTGAACGGATGGTCAAAGTAAGGTACAAATAAACAGAATCACACGAAGCCTGGTTAGTGTTGCGTGACTTTATAAAGTGTGTTATTTTTGTATAAGTGTGTGGTTGCGTTCTAGTCACTTTGCTCAGCGCTACTGCTTGTTAAGGTCTCTACACACCAACCTGAGACCAAAGAACGCGTACTGAAGGCGTCCCGACTTTTACGTCAGCTACGTCAGGCTTCGTTGGCTTCGTCGGATAAAGCCGCCCGCCTACGAACACACCGCAAATACTTCAGCCGACGAGTGGCAATAACTCTCCTTACCAGCAGGCGGCGGTAGTGTGTATTCGTCATTCAAAAGAGGCAACAACCGGAAGACAGACTGCGTTTTATACACCGAGAGAAGAAGAACAGACTTAGTAATATAAGCAGTTGATCAGTTGGTCTTCACTTTCTTCATTCCATGCCGTCATGATAAAAAAGAAACTCTTGCGTCCGGGGTGAGATGAAAATGAGGAAGATTAGCCGTCTGTGTGTGCCTTCTTATCGTTTGTTTTGGTCCCTCACTTCCGCTTCACTTCTGATGCACTGATTCGCTAAGCTGAACAGCCAATCAGAGTGATTGATTTGTCCCGACGTTCTTTGGCCTCCCGCCGCCGATTCAACATGTTGAATCGGCGGCGGGAGGAGGCGGGAGGGTTGAAAATGTGCCGTAAAGAGACGACACACCAACCTGAGTAGTGCGACGCGAATGCCCGACTGCCTCTGACGGCTTCGGACGGCCTCTGACTCCCAAAGTCGGGCCGGTGTGTAGAGGCCTTTACAACTTTCATTTTCCGTACTCGCCATAAACTGTTATTATGGCTCAGGTTAATCTCGCCCCCTTCGGACGTGAGCGTGGTTCTTGGTTCTTGCCGGGCAGCTAAGAACCGGTTTTCGGTGTTTAGAGCCGGCTCCGCTGCGGCCGAAACAGGAAGAACCAGAGCTAAATCAGGCTAGCCCGGAACTGGCTCTGGAACCGGTTTGGTGGAAAAGGGGCAGAACCAGAGAAGAACCAGTTAAGCACCAGAAAAGCACAAGAACGGTTCTTGAACCGGAACCGGTTTGGTTTATTGGAAGTTTGCAAACCACTTAAGAGTACTGGAGTGTGAAACAAGAGCTATTGAGTCAGTGTTGTGGTGCTGTTGCTTTGGTCTGGATCTGTGAGCTAACCACGCCCCGTTCATTTGCATATAAGGAATGGAAATGTGTCATTATGAAATACAAGTCCCCTGAAATAAATAAATGTGTCATTATGAAATACAAGTCCCCTAAAATAAATAAATGTGGCATTATGAAATACAAGTCTCTTGAAATAAATAAATGTGTCATTATGAAATAAAAGTCTCTTGAAATAAATAAATGTGTCATGAAATAAAAGTCCCATGAAATAAATAAATGTGTATTTAAATGTACATTTATACATATTTATTGCCTCATTTATTTATTTCAGAATTTATTTCATAGGCATATTTATATATATATGTATTTATTTAATTATTTATTTATTTATTTAATTTTGGCTTAAATGGCATTCCATACTCGTGGGGGCAATCACACGCATGTGATTGCCTTAAAATGAAGCAGACATCTGATTGGCCGAAGACACTCGCCTCTTAAAAAAAGTGTGTGTGAATCTAGCTGCGTCAGGGGAGTCTCAAAAATCCACACACAAATGCAGAGAGATTCACACACAGAAAGCGTTTTTTATATAAATGTAACAACACTCAAATGTGTTTTTGATGTAACTATTTGTGTGTGGATCAGAAATATATTTGTGAAACTTTTTTACATTTATAAAATGATAAGTTTTTGTGTGTGCATTGTTCAATATGTGTGGACGGAGACATTTATATATAAATCCGGAATTACATTTGTGTATCCTTTTGTGTGCCTTTATTTATTTTTGAGACTGAACTTACCCCATACAAACCAGTCATTACAACTTCACGAATCTGCTCTGATGCAGTAAACATCGACGAATCGGCGGCCTTGACTTTTGCTAGACTTCTTGCGATGAATGTGTCGCTAAAGTAATTTTCACCTGTAGATGTGGGGGGAGGGAGGGGGGTTGGAGCGAAGGGGCGGAGCTATCAGAACGAGGAGGCGCAAACTCGGGTCAGTCATAGAGATGGCAAATCCGGATCCTTTTACAGACTCGGTCGGAGTCTTCTGAGTCAGTCATTGAAGAGATCCGGATCATACGAGTCCTTTGAGTCATATCAGCATAACCAAGAGCGTAGAAATCCTACCGGTGAAACCGAAAAGTTGTTGCATTTCACAAGCATATTAAACTAACGTTACATTAACCTCCGCTACACAGTGTCTTTTGCTTTAATAAAAAATGTTGATCACAAAAAAAAAGTTATTTTGCGATTTGGCGAATCTGAGTCTGCTGCAAGACGGTTACGGCTCTGAGTCCGCACGAGTCTGCTATGTTTTGCACAGTGAGTCAGGATTTGCGAATCTCTGAGTCTGCTGTTGACTCGTGCACAATAGCCGCGCGAAGTAGGGGTGCTGGAGGCAGGGCTGCGAGTGGTGTACATTTGAAAAACTTCATGTTACTGTTGTTGAAATCTCTCCCCACTTTTGTCCGCACCCCCTAAGTAAAATGACTTTGATTCAACTTTTACTCAAGTCAAATATCTAAGTACTCTTCCCACCTCTGCCCCACACCCCCTGGAGGGGGCCGGCTCCTCTCACATCAGAAGTCTACATGCGTAGCAGCATATTTCCTCCACTAGTGAGCAGTATGCTAACACTAGCAGAGCGGCTTGGCCCTGTCGAGGAGTACTCACATTACATTACTCATCAAGTATTTCCCACATTGACATAGTTTCTGTATGCCTCAGAGTCCCTCCTCCCCAGGCCCAAGCTAACTGACCCTAGCTGCACCCATCAATCATTAGTCTGAGTGGCCCCGTAGCGATTGGTTATTTCCTTAATGAAGACTACACCACCTAAGGAAGTGATTACAGTCTAACTATAGACCCACTCTTAATAATAGCAAGCGTCAGGACAGCCCCTGGAGCATCTGAGCTGAACGACAACCGTCTTTCTTGGAAGCAAAGTTTGACGACAACCTTTCACCTATTCCTTTCTCCTTTTAGAAAGATAGATACTATGCAACAGTGTTGGGGGTAACTGTACAGTACTGCATGGTAACTTGGTTCCAGTGAAAAGAAAGAACCAATATAGAGACACCAAAAAGGAAACACATGAATGTAAAAATATGTTAAGTGAAAGCATAAGATATGTACAGATCATGAGTTCAGTCCAGGGTCTGCAGAGCAGTGAAGTGGTGCAAGCACACTTTATTCAGATACTAAGAACACTACTGCATGTTCTCTCGTGCAAATAAAGTGTAACATTTTCGCATTTTTAAGAAATTATCCTAATGTAATTTCCAAAAGTAGTGGGGACATGTCCCCAGTATAAATGACGCCTATGGGTGCAGTGATGATGTACTTTTGCAGGCTGACCTGGCAGTTAGCATCACAACCGCTCCTTCAATATATTTTTTGAATATTGCAAAAAATAAGAACCACATTTGTGATACTCACACATTTTTTTCAGCAGCATAATGTCCACATATTAACACTCAATGCAATTCCCAGAAGTAAAAAGCTAACGTTAGGCTATTAACAAACTACATCCAAGTCACATGGCTGCACATCACCACCGCTAAGCTAAAGGTGGCTAATGTTTGGTGTGATGACATTTACAGGTCTAATTGAACAACCGCCATTTTTATGACACATAGAAACTTCAGACAATCTCCAGTGGGCTATTTACTGACATATTATATGTTGAGAACAAAACAGGCGTATGACTACAAAAACTTAAAAAAGACATTGACTTCCAGGGAACTGGGTATAAGGAAGTGTGAAATGTACGTTGTTCCAGAATAAGGGACAGTACAGAAGGTGAGATAATGGTCTCTTGGTTTTTCCTTGTTTCCTTATTGGCATGTGCATGGTATCATTCTCTTTCAGATTTCCATCCCTGTGGCAGGGATTCATCCCGAAGGCGTGGGTGGAGTTTCACTTCTAGGGATTTATGGAGCAACATTTTCCTGATGGTATACCGACGCCTTAAATAGATGGGTGAAGGTTCACCGAAGGGAACAATGTGATCTCGCCAGATCAAAAACAACTTTTAGTCCATGCCCCCAGCAACAACACTGCACTGATCACATGACCCTCAACACACACAAAGGAAGCAGCCGGGAAACCATGAAAGTCACAAACTCCAAAAAGGTTAATTCTTACAAATAAAATCAATAAAGTCCTAGCATGTGCATTCAAATCCAACAGCCGTGTGGTTAACACAACCTTTGCAAAACACCTTTGCCACTTTGTACGTGGCTGTATTCTGAATATGCATTTACTATTTTCTTTACTAAATCAAATCTTTAGTTGCATCAGGTTGTCTGATGCAGTAATGCATATTTTATTTATGTCTTAGTAATTGAAGTTAAGCATTTAACATCCTTGCAGCATGTTGACAAATTAGGTTTTAACTTGAAAATGCTATCTTTGCTCAACTAATCCATTAATAAAATCAGTCAGTAACATTTCAGTGCCCAACATATGTGTTCTATGTTGTACTTGTTATTCTAAGGTTATTTGGCATCTTATAGCACAACCAAAGCTATTATTATGCTAGACTGTGTTTCAGGTGACATTGGGAGTCTACATCGGAAGTTAACTCCAGCGTCATTGGTCAGATCGATGCTCATAACAGGGAGAGTCACCGCTCCCTCTCAATGTGTTTACTACAAATGTTCTGCTCTCTCTTGTCTGCTTCCAGCTTCCTGTGCTCGCATTTGCCGAGCATGCTTTACATTGCCGCAGCCACGCGGTGTCCACGCGTCAGCTTCGGGCGCTCATTGGCTAATGCTGACACAAACAAAGCTTTTCCACCAATGGGAGCCGTGTGCACGCGCTGAGCCATGCTGCTCACCCTGGTTGCTCATGTCCCACTTGAGGCTCGTCACATAAAACCAGCAGAGCGCTTTGTTTACAGCAGAAAGAAGTGGACCTCGACAGTTTAACAGTGTAAAAGTGTAACTTTCTGTTAAGTATCCCAAACAAGCAGTCATGGTGGCTATGGCGAAGCGAGTGAAAACCTTTCACATTCAATTTACGGACCCCAGCAAGACATTTTACTGCGGGGGGGAGAAGGTGTCTGGACGGGTCTCAGTGGAAGTAAACGAGGTGACCCGGGTGTCCGCGGTGAAGCTCCTGGCTCTGGGCTCCGCTAAAGTGGAGTACGCTAAAGGCAAGCAGCGGTGCCGACAGGCGGCCGAGTACCTCCGACATGAAGAGGTGCTGCTGCTGGACGAACAGCCCGCAGGTACGGCACCTTTCTCGGTATCTGTAGTCACCTGGCACCACGGTCAAACTTTGTTATCCGTCTCAAAGGAGCGTCTGATCAGCTGCTAGCTATGGGCTTTAGCCTAATGCTGCTTGGTGTATGTATCATTTAGTATCATTGAGGGTGAGGAATGACTGCATGGCAGTGTGTGGAACCAGGAGTGGAGTGTATTCAAGTACATTTACTCAAGTACTGTATTTAAGTTCCATTTTGAGGTACTTTATTTGAGTATTTTCAATTTATGCTACTTCACTACCTTTTGGAAGCCAATATTGTACTTTTTATTCTACTACATTTATTTGACATCTTTAAAATGAGCTCCACCTTGAACAGCTGTGATAGACACATTTCCTGTCTCAATTATCAGGATCCAGAAATGTAATAGATGTGATTTGAAGTGACTCATAATGAGTACTTTTGGTACTTTTAATAACATTTTGCAGCCTAAACTGTTTTTTAAATGTAGCAATGCTCCTTTTACTTAAGTAAAAAGTCTGAGTTGTTCTTCCACCTCTGTGGGAAACTCCTTGGATTTCCCCTGGATTAGTCAGATGTTTCCCATGTTGGTGCTCAGTGATCAGCCACACAGACAGGAGTATTCATGAGGTTTTATTTTCTCTTTCCAGACTCTGATGGATCAGTCGTCCTGAGGCCTGGCAACAAATACGAGTACATGTTTGGATTTGAGCTCCCCCAGCAAGGGTAAGGCTTTCTCACTTTTGATATTATTACACCATCTCTGAGTAAATGACTCTTTAGTGAAATGTACTTTGTAGAATACTTTTGGTTTTAATTTCCTCCACCAATGTTCTCACAGGCAGCTGGTGTCGTCATACAAGGGGAAGTTTGGCTATGTGCAGTACTATGTGAAGGCCATGATGGAGAGGCCACAGCAGCCCACCATGGAGTGTAAGAAAGCCTTCGAGGTGGAGGAGCCCCTGGATGTCAACACCCCTGACCTGCTGGTGAGTTATCTGACACTGAACAACAACAGCGATGTTTTATATGGGCTTTATAATTATGAGTTTGACATTGAGGCTTACCTTCCTGCATCTCCTCAGTCCCCCACAGGAGGCAGCAAGGAGAAGAAGGTCACCTGCATGTTCATCCCTGACGGCCAGGTGTCTCTGAATGCAAAAATCGACCGGCGTGGCTTCTGTGAAGGCGAAGACATCTGCATCAACGCTAAGTTTGAGAACACCTGCTCCCGCATCGTGGTGCCCAAGGCCGCCATCATCGCCAAACACACCTACCAGGCCAACGGGCGCACCAAGGTCTGCCGCCAGAAGCTGTCCGCAGTGCGGGGAAACCACATCATCTCTGGGATGTGCGACGCCTGGCAGGGGAAGACCATCCGGGTGCCCAAGATCAAGCCCTCTATGCTGGGCTGCAACATCATCCGTGTGGAGTACGCTCTCACGGTAAGCCTGCAGCTGTTGGAGGTTGATTTATCGGCTTATCTCATTACACAGATGCACTTTGTTCAGAATATTAAAAAATCATATTTTAACATAAGTATAAGCAATCACAACAGAAAAATAAGGAAGAACAAAATTACAAAAATGAAGTTGAAATACAAAATGAAAGAAAAAACAAAGCTAAGCAGTAATATATTTAAACAGCTGATAACAAAGCAATGGCTCATAAGTTCATGTTTCATCATAGGTCGAACACAAAGAGGTATGATTTCACACATTCTCACACGCTTGCATACACCTGTTCATATACTTTCTTGTAAAGAATAACAATAACATACATGGTACTTTAGCCCCAAAACGTATAATGATATTACATCGTTTTTGTAATATTCCATTTTCCATGTATTTGCTTTCTAATTCTGTCTGTTATCCTTTCCATAGTGTACTCTTGCAAGTCTGAGAGAGAATCAGTATTAATGTGTCTGTCCCCCCCCCCCCCCCTCCCAGATCTACATCCACATCCCTGGGAGTGAGAAGCTGATCCTGGAGCTGCCCCTTGTGATCGGGACCGCGGGGCTGGGCAGCCGCAGCAACAGTGTGAGCAGCCAGGAGGGCTCAGTGAGCTCCGCCTCCCAGAGCTGGGTCTCCCTCAGGATGCCCTCCTCACCCCCCAGCTACTGCGACATCTCCCGGGACTGCCGGCTGGACCAGCCCCTCACCCCGCTGCTGGACGACTTCGACGGGGACGACAGCCCCATCTTCATGAACCCCCCCCCCACCTTCCAGTTCCCCTCGCCTCCGGCCTACACTGAGGTGGGTGTCTCAACAAGTCACTCTGTCAAATGATAGACACTTTATTCATCCCATAGTTACAGCAGCAGTGTGTTCAGGCATTCAAATCTTTTCTCTTAATCTCTTTAAAGTGAATTACATTATAGATGAAATCAAATCAAATGGCAAATGTATACATATCTACAGTAGAAAAGACATATATCCCAAAGAATACACAATATAAAATATTTTGGATAAATAAGAATGTTCTATAAAAGACCAACATAAATATATATATTCATAGGATAGTATATACATTTCAGTTGTAAATGATAAGAAATGATCATTGCAAAACACCTTTGCCACTTTTTACGTGGCATTTAATTTTGTCTTTACTAAATCAAATGTTTAGCTGCTATCAGGTTTTCTGATGCATTAATGCACATGTTGTTTATGTCTTAGTACTT
Source organism: Dissostichus eleginoides (assembly GCA_031216635.1). NCBI lineage: Eukaryota > Metazoa > Chordata > Actinopteri > Perciformes > Nototheniidae > Dissostichus > Dissostichus eleginoides. The sequence goes on from CM062280.1 coordinate 1,691,108, forward strand.
TGGGGTCAGCATTTAACATCCTTGCAGCATTTTGACACATTTAGTTTTCACTTTAAACTGTTTTCCTTTGTTAGATAATCCATTCTTAAAACAAATCAATATCATTCCATACAGGGGCCAACATATGTGTTGTATTTTGTCCCTTGTTTTTGAATGCGCATTTAGCATTTAGCATTTAGCGCAGCCTAGGTTATTCTAATGCTAGACTGTGTTTCAGGTGACATTGGAGTCCACAATCACAATATAAATATTTATATACACAGGATAGTATATCAATTAGGGTTGAAAATGATAAGGAATGATCATTGCTGATTGTCTCTCTAATAATAAAACTATATTTCCCTCAGGCTGAGGAGGTCAACGGCAACGCCCGCATGCTGCCGGTCTGCTGAAGAGGTTCTCCTCCCGTGGTCCAGCTCTCAGGGACCGCTCATCTAAAGCAATTGAAAAGGAGCAGAAGGTCCAAACTCCAGAGGAGGTGTGAGAGGGTGCACAGAAAGAGGCTCCTGCGCTCTGGGCTGTCTTCACTGCGCTTCATCACCAGCACTGACTCGTGTCTTCCTCCTGGTGCTCCTCAGGTCAAGGACCTGGAGGCGCGCTACATTTCTGAATAAGCTGTCCCTTCCAGAGGCTCAGAATTCTCAGGGTCTCGCTGTCCATTCACAGCCACTTTAAGACTTTGTTTTGGGGCCAAGCATTGTATGAGTCGGCCCCCAGCCTGCTGTTACATCTTTGCCTTTTTGGGGCTTGTCTTTTTTCTTCATGGCGCTTTGTCATTCCTGTAAACCCTGTGTTTAAGGGCTTTCCCCAGAGGAACCATGATTTTGGCTGTAGGGGAATAATGCTGCTGTGAGCATTACAGCATGTGCAGTAATCTTCCTGGGATGCTAATAGAAGTTCAAGCAGCATCCATACTTTCTTTTGTACCAGTGTTTGAAAGAATTGTTTGTTTCCTATTGCACTTTTTGATTGACTCATTTTTGCTCTATCACTCTATCTATCCAGTTTCTGTTTGTTATGGTCTGTTTGAACAGTGTTAGATGTGTAGAGTGGATATTCTCTAGGTAAAACACTCTAAACCTGTTGACTCTTTTGTCTTTTGATGATATAATCCCAGCTTGGTGGTTTGCTGCAAAGAGCCCAACAGGATCCATACGACATACACGCTCCGATACCGTGAAATGCACCTTATGTGACCATTATCATGTTTCTGATCTGACAACAACATTTAACTGAGTCCACTGTGGGGGTTTCACACCTTCAGGGCGTAAAGAAAATCACTGTTAAAGACTGATTTGATGTATCCTTGATACTTATAACAAGTATTTTTGTATGAAACCCTATGGGTGATTTTTTTTGTATTAAAGAAAGATTGAAAAATATCCAGCATGTCGGCTCTTTCATTTAAACTCTGATCATCTGTCAGTCCAGCAACATTTTTGTTCAGCTTGGAGGAAGAGATGAACTCCATGCTGTTGTTAAATACAGTGTGTTACTGGTGACGCAGTTTTGTAGGCCAACCAGGAAGTTAGCATCACAAGGGCTCAGGCATTAACCACAATCACGTTCAAAACAATTGATTTCAGGGGGAACAGGAAGCAGTATAATGTCAACTCATTTCTGGGTTTTGGAACTCATTCCTTTATCAGTGCTTTGAAGAAGTTACTACTTCACCTTCACCTTTTATTTTTTCTGTTATTTAAAGGTCCCATGTCATGCTTTTCCGGTTATTACCCGTCCCCTTGTGTGTTATGAAGGTTTTTCTGCATGTAAACGGTCTGCAGAGTCACAAACCCTCAAAGTACACCCTGTAGCGAGTAAAACTCTAACACAGAAAAGACCTGTCTATGCTGCCCCAGAACGCCTCGTTGGACATTTCTCTTTTTCCATTTTTTTCTTCCTGGTCTAAGTGACGTCACGATGTCCAAATGGTCCTGAGCGCGCACACACACACACACACACACACACACACACACACACACACACACACACACACACACACACACACACACACACACACACACACAGCGAGACCCCACGCAGCAACCAGGAAACTACACCAGTAATCCAGCTCACACTGGCCGCTCCTCGAGCCTCAAAGGGCGGAGCAGCGAGCCCCGCAACGTCCCACCAACACGGCACCCAGACCCCACGCAGCATTCTCATCTGTTTGTCATTACTGGTGTCATTTTCTGGTTGCTAACAAATGCCATTGAAACACATAAACACTGATGTTCCGCTGTAACGGTGGTGGTCCATCAGAACAGAGTGGGCAAGCTGACCAATCCGAGCACAGTGGGCTCATAGGGAGGGGGTGCAGGAGCTCAAACAAGACGTGTAGGACAGAGAGTGAATACACATACTATACAGAGATGCTGTATGAGAAACCAATGTGAGTTTGGAACATTGAACAATGTAAATGTATTCTAGTAGACCTCAACAATGGAATTATGATCAGTAGAAATGGCCAAAACATGGGACCTGGAAAATATGTTAAGATTCTTCTCCTTTTAGCAAGTGGGTGCAGTCGGCCCAAGTAAACTATGATTACTTCTCTAAGTACAGCCAAATTATTTTTGTTCTGTTGTTCGACGCATATGTGGGAGTACATCAGCCTTTTGTGGGTGCAGTCGGCCCAACACACGCAGTCTATAGGATGGGAACATGAGGCAACCGGCCTTTAGAGAAGGCCTGTTTTCCTGTGGAGCGGCTGCAGGAAGAGGCCTGGGCACGACTTCTTTTTTTTCAAGTTTGTTCTCTATTCTGTGCTGTTGACGTCTGGTAACCGCTGAGAGCCTCGGATAAGGAGAGGGCTTATCTGTGAGTCTCTGTGATGGGGCTGTGATGGGGGCTGTGATGGGGGCCTGGAGGCAGCTGTAGCTGGAGTCATGACCATGAGGAGGGTGATATGTTGTTTGTTTCTTCAACATATTCATACCTGTACAGTGGATTTAATAACCTTCACAGGTTCTAGTTTATGGATCATTCCAGAATTGCAGGACATTTAGACATCAACACTTTTGAAAAATAAACCCTTTATATTCCAAGTGTTCTGATATGTATCTGATAAACAGGTAGTAAACCATCACAAAAACTGATTTGGCCGGCTCAGGCATCAATGGTACATATTGTATTAGATGTTTGATTTGCATCAGCGCTCATTGGTGGGCTAGAACTTTGAAATCAAAAGAAATCATTTTTAAATTGTCTATTAACCTGTAGATCTCACTATAATTTAAACACCTTTGTGTTTATTTTGAGTTAATTGTTAAGAAAAAGGGTACATTTTTTCAACTTTAACAGTCTTACATTATAACAGTCCCCACTATAGGGGTTTGCTTAAGAGCTATTTGATATTTTAAATAATATGTTGAAACCACTTGTTCTACAACTGTATTTACATGTTGTCTAGGGACAAATATATTTAGCACAAGTGCATGTTTAAGCATTTTTTTAGGCATTGAATATTTTAAATGTCATTGGTGGGACAGAAAATGTCCTCCAATTCTGGAATGACCCTCATACTGACATGTGTCTTCAAGGACACGGTGCATTTATTGTAAAAAAGGCTGGCTGTTCCTCTCTCTTTAGGGGGATGGCAGTGGTGTGAGTGGGTGTGAAGTGGATGGAGGAGCAGCAGGAAATGAGGTAGTTTCCTGTAGCAACAGAGCAGAAGCTGGACTTTGGGAGAGCTGACCTAACTGTGTCGTGTCACTTTACTTTATGTTGTAGGCTAGCCTCATTTTTGGGTTTTCTTTTTTTACCACGTTTTACATAACGCCTTCAATTGTCTGAGTGATCCATCATAAGCCTCAAAACATTTCTTGAATAAACTGTAAAAAAAATGTATTCAACTTAAGTATTTGTATTGCTAATACCACACCAGTCCTAGGCTTCCACCTATATGGCATTTCACAACAAAGAACCTGGATCTTGTCCTTTTCCTAAAATCTGCAGTACTTTTGTTTTGCTGACGTTGAGCTGTAGGTTTTTGTCCACCACTCTGCAATATTGTTACTTCCTCTCTATATGAAGTTATCATTTTGGGAAATCTGGCCAACCATGGTAGTTTTTACATCTTTATGTTGATTGCTGCAGTTATGAATTGCAGTGTAAGGCCACGTTTACACGGAGACGAAACGGGTTGTATCCGCTACAGTTCTCTATCGTATGGACGGTTCGTCCACACGAGGCCGTAACGGAACCGCGGAAACGGAGCCCTCGAACAATAACGGCTCCCAAGGTGGGTAGATCTGCGGACGAAATGCTCTGGGGGGCCAAACGGCTCCGTGTGTACGTCCTATACGATCATTTCCTGATAACGATGACGCCATAGCCCCGCCTCTCCCCACCTCTGCTGCTCACCCCCGCGTCACCCGCGTCATTGCTGATGTGTTTCGCCAACAACAACAACAATGGCGGATCACAGGGTTGCTTTCGTGCTCCAGACGCTACTGACCATGCTACAGATGTTAGTGCAAAATCTACAGCTCCTCTACCACAACCATCAGCAACAAGTGGACATGGAGAACTACATGAACTACATGTTGATAAATCCACCGCGGAGAATAAACTGAAGGGCAACCAGGCAACCATGGCAACCATGCTCGGGGGGTCTTCTTCGCTGCTTTTGGTGTATTTTGTGGCAGAAGTACTCCAGTACGCCACTTGCAGGCCCGGCATATGTACTACAGCGTCTCCAGAGGGTCGAGCGGTCTCGTGTGGACGGACACGTTTCTTGAGCCGATTCCGTGTGGACGGAAGACTTTTTTGATATCGACTAAGGTTCGTTTTCGTCTCCGTGTAAACGTGGCCTAAGGGGTCTGAGCACACAGCCCTGAGGGACTCCAGTGTTCAGCAGTTAAGTGTCACCCACAGTCTGACCTGCCTGAGGTCAGTTCTTCCACTTCCTCCCTCTCATATGCTGACCTGTGTACTTTTGTTATCATGGGTTACTAAAATATAATCTGCTGTGCACCTAAAACACTTCACCCACAATGCAGACACATGCACATTATCTAACCAATTGTACTCGGTCATGTGTTTTTCAATGCAATGAGAAGTCAGTGAGGGGTCTTGACCTTGTTGCTTAACACTGTGTCTTTGTGTGTATGTGTATGTGTATGTGTATGTGTGTGTGTGTGTGTGTGTGTGTGGGGGGGGGGGGGTCACAGTCACTTTTAGCTGTGGTGTAAATTTACTACGGCCATGTGGAACAAACATGTTTTACCTAACTGTGAATGTCAACAAGCAGCATAACTGTGTGTGTCTTCAGACATGGCCTGTGATTGGCTGAGGCAGCAAAGCCCTGGCCACCTTTTATGCTGAAACAGTTGTTCATGAGGGTAGGCATTTGAAAGCTGCACTTTCACACACATTCACACGTGCACCAGTGTTTCCATTAGCTAATGTTTACCTGACTTTGACCGGGAAAATCTCTTGAATTCAAACAGATTGAAATCTTGCCAGTCACAATGTCTGGTGAAAATAATTCCCCATAAAGCACAATTTGAAGTTTATTAAAAATAATCAGAATGAACAAGTCAGCACCACCCTCTCACGGATGCGGCAAGCTCCACAGGATGCCATCGCAGTGAAGACAGTAGTTATGGAGACTGGAATATCTAAACAGCCTGCAAACTCCTCACAAGTGATTCCCAGGCTGCCTAACTGACAGGCAGGCTGTGACCCAGCCTGCAGTGGGCCCCAGAGAGAGGATTCTCTGCAGAACATATTCAAAACAGCGCTTGACTTCAAGTCGGCAGCAGCACGCCCTCAGCAAGACAAGCCTACATGTATTTATATGTTTTTACAAACAGTTTAGTTCTGTCTTACTTGATCTGAGAATATGAGAGAACTTCTTGGTGTTAAGAGTTATGGCACGGGCTTCGGTATTATATCTTTGTTTCAGCTTGCACAGGTCTATAGCCTACTTTTCTGTAAACATACACTACCAGTCAAAGGTTTGGACACACCTACTCATTCGAAAGTTTTTATTTATTTAAATTATTTTATACATTGTAGATTAATACTGAAGACATCAAAACTATAAAAGAACACGTATGGAATTATCTAGTAAACAAAAAAGAGTTACAAAATCCAGAATATGATTTAAATTTTAGATTCTTCAAATTAGCCCCCTTTTGCCTTGATGACAGCTTTGCACACTCTTGGCTTCTCTCAGTCAGCTTCATGAGGTCGTCACCTGGACTGGTTTTCCTTCACTCTGCGGTCAACTGATCCCAAACCATCTCAATTGGGTTGAGGTTTGGTGATTGTGGAGACCAGGTCATCTGATGCAGACTCCGTCACTTTCCTTCTTAGTCAAATAGCCCTTACATAGCCTGGAGGTGTGTTTGGGGTCATTGTGTTGTTGAAGTACTTACTGTTGTCCCAGTAAGCTCAAACCAGATGGGGTGGCATGGCGCTGCAGAATGCTGTGGTAGCCATGCTGGTTAAGTGTGCCTTGAATTTCGATTAAATCACCAACAGTGTCACCAGCAAAGCCCCCCCACACCATCACACTTCCTCCTCCATGCTTCACAGTGGGAACCACACATGCAGAAACCATCCGCTCACCTTCTCTGCGTCTCACAAAGACACGGCAGTTGGAACCAAAAATCGCAAATTTGGACTCAAAGTACAGATTTACACTGTCTAATGTCCAATCCTTGTGTTTCTCGGCCCAAACTATTCTCTTCTTCTTGTTGTTCATCCTCAGTAGTGGATCTTTGCAGCAATTGGACCATGAAGGCCTGATTCACGCAGTCTCCTCTGAACAGTGGATGCTGAGATGGTCTGCTACTTGAGCTCTGTGATCATTTATGTGGACTCTAATCTGAGGTGCTTTAATTTGTGGTTTCTGAGGCTGGTAACTCTGATGTATTGATCCTCTGCAGCAGAGGTGTCTCTTGGTCTTCCTTTCCTGGGGGGGTCCTCATGAGAGCCAGTTTCATCATGGTTTTTGCGACTGCACTTGAAGATAATTCAAAGTTCTTGACATTTTCCAGATCGACTGGCCGTCATTTCTTAAAGTGATGATGGACGGTCGTTTCTCTTCACTGAGTTGAGTGGTTCTTGCCATAATATGGTTTACAACAGTATTCAAATAGGGCTTTCCACTGTGCACTAACCCTACCTCTGCACAACACAACTGATGGTCTCAAACACATTAAGAAGGCAAGTCATTCCACAAATTGACTGTTGACAAGGCAAGTTTTTCGGCAAACGCAGAAAACCATTCCAGGTGACGACCTCATGAAGCTGACTGAGAGAAACCAAGTGTGCACTTTTTTGTTTACTAGATGTGTTTTTTCATAGTTTTGATGTCTTCAGTATTAATCTACAAAGTAGAAAAAAATAAAATAAACAAAAACCATGAATGAGAAGGTGTGTCCAAACTTTTTACTGGTACTGTACATCTTCATGCCTTTAGAATGTTCTTCTTCATATCCGGCATTGGCTCAGTCAGTAGGGGCTTGGACTGTGAGCCGTGGGGTCGCCGGTTCAAGTCCCCGAACAGACCTAAATATGGAGTGTGGACTGCTACTTGGAGAGGTCCCAGTTCACCTCCTGGGCCCTGCCGTGGTGCCCTTGAGCAAGGCACCGAACAAACCCCTTCCCCCCCCACTCCCATTGCTCCCCGGGCGCTGTACAATAGCTGCCCACTGCTCCTAGTACTAGACTCCTGGTACTAGGATGGGTTAAAAGCAGAGAACACATTTCACTGTGTGTGCTGTGTGCTCTGCATGTGTGACCATTAAAGAGGGGTTCATCCCTCCCATTATTTTCTATCTATATAGCCTTCCTATCAATTGTTTTGAATAATAAACACAGATAATATTTGGCAATTCAACTTTGAGGCCTCATGAACAGCACAATTTGTTTGACACTGGCAATGCTGATGCACACACACACACACACACACACACACACACACATTAGGGTGCTATGAGGAAAAGATACAATTCAAACCTTCCTGATACTTAACTGTTACCTTTTTATACAGTCTATGATTATTACAGGAAACATGAAATAAGTTCCACTTGTCAAAGTGCCACCACTCAGGAGGTTTACAAGTTTCCTGATGTCTCTTTATTTCCAATGTTTTGCCATCCAGCAAAACAAATTCCTCTCTTTACGACACTGAAAACAGCAGAGCAGCCATTGGCTGAACTCTGTTGCCATTCCTTCTGTGATTGGCTGAAGGCGTGTTCATGCATGGGGCATGCAGGAATAGCATGACTGAACCCCTTTTGAGGAAGTGTGTTTTTTATAGAGCTGCCATTATAGTGACTTGGCTTCACACAAGAGGGGGTGGGGGCTTTCTGCTCTCTGCTTTCACTTTTGGAATCTCATATTTCACATCTGAAAAATCACACAATGCCTCATATGGTTGTACTACAGGTCTGTTTTTATATAATTACATGCGTCCACACTCAAGGTGAAGGTACTGTTTCTCTGCTCAGGGTGGCTGCCTCAAACTCACCTTCTGATCAGTAAGAGACATCAGCAACTGCATGGTCAGAAACGCAGTGTGGGAACAGCTAGCATAATCTTGTCTGAGGTCATTCTTTATCACTTTAGCTCCACTTTATCAGCACAACAACCCTGCAACATCAGGTTGAAAAACCAACACAGACTTTTAAAGAACGCTGAATGAAGTTACACAGAGAGCTTGTATTGACAGCATGCACGGCAGAGTTGCTGTTGACAAGAACATGTAAGTTCTGCAAGGCCCTAGTAAATGTACACTCCTGCTAAATGTGTCACAAACTGATCCTCCCCCCAACCCCTGACTCAGGGGAAAAGGAAAAGACCCCTCACTGACATCACTGCTAACTGTTTTCAGATGCACATGAGCAAGAATTGCTGAGCAATGAAGAAGTGTGCATGTGCTGCATTGTGGGAGAAGTGTTTGATTATATTTGAGTAACCCATGATAACAAAGTAAACAGGCAGCATATATGGTGGTTACACTTCCTCCACTACTGCTGAACACTGAGTCCCAGCTCCTCCACCTTCACACTTTATTTACCTCTGCACGCCTATGTGTGTGTGTGTGTGTTGTGTGTGTGTGTGTGTGTGTGTGTGTGTGTGTGAGTGTGTTTGAACAGACAGGGAGTGTGGAATGTCTGGCTGCACCTTCAGCTCACTCAGCTGCACAACACTATTCCATGTGAGGACAGGAGCTCTTCCACCAACCACTGCACCGTCTGTATGTTTCTTCTACTATATTTATGTATATATATATATATATATATATATATATATATATATTATTACATTCTAACTCCTCAGATGGCAATACGGCCCATGTATTTGACAATACCACTACCTTTTTTCTCCACTGTACTCTGAAAGTACCCAGAAATCAAAAGAATATCATTTATTTATCCTTTCCGCTAAATATGGGTTCTTATCTGATTGTCTGATGTACACATTAATACGGCAGGAAGTGAACTGGTCTCAGGGAGTGTCATATCTAAGTGCCACTGGAGACATTACATCTGGTGCTAGTCTCTATAACGTGACTAAATATGACTTAAATCGGTCCTAAATTATCCTTAACATTTCATGTCGCAGCCGCTGTTACTTCAAGTTTTCTTCAAGATTCACGACATATTGAAAATAGTTTTAGCAACACATTTAATCTTAGCTATGTTTTGCACAGTTGAATGACCGCCTGCACAACATTAGGCTGACATGTATTAGCCTGCAATAAAAATGTGTAACAGTTGACGGGAGGGTTTTGACTTTGAAAACATCAGCTGATAGAAACGCTTCAGGTACAGATGGAGCTTCTGCAGGAGCTGGGAATTCTGTATGATAGTTATCATTTTCACATGTTTTTAATGGGGCTTTCTCAACTGTCAAATGAACCCAGTTTGTTATTCATACAGAAATATAAAGGTGTTATCTGAGGGGCAGTAAAGGAGGGGGATATTAACCCGTGGACTCACAAAGCTCATCAGTGTCTCCGCTAAATAAAAGAGATGGTGAGGAAATACTGCATGCAAGATTTTAATTTTGTTCAGTCCACAAAGGACATGGGTTTTAAAAGTGAACTGGTAGACTGACAACATCAGCCCAACAGTTGAAGGTGATCAATGAGCCTTTTATCATGGACTTTCAACCAGGCCTCTGTAGGAAAGATGATTAAAGAAAGAGTCTTCCCCTCTTCCTGTTCTAATCCAACCCAGTCTCACGGCATTTCGTGTTATAGTCATGAAATTAATCTATTGATTCGTGTTCACCAACACGATTTCCCAATTTTTTCGTGTCACACAGAACGATTTTAAAAGCAATGTATTTCTATTGGTAGTATGTTTCGTGCCTGCACCAAATAATAACAAATTAGAAGGAAAAAAAGATTTAAAAAAGACAGATTTCAGTATTCTGAGGCTCTGAGCCCCATTTCTTTTCCTCACGGACGGCAAAAAAAGTCCGACATTATACGATTTAAAATAAAAACAATAATCGTGGCTTGATATTGAGTAAGAAAATGTTTTATGAACCACACAGCTTCCGGTCTTCCAAGACCCGACTGGACAAAAAGATGTGGTGCAGGCACGAAACATACTACCAATAGAAATACATTGCTTTTATAATCGTTCTGTGTTACACGAAAGAAATGGGAAAATCGTGTTGGTGAACACGAATCAATAGATTACATTTATTTTGTGACTATTACGCGAAATGCCGTGAGACTGGGTTGACTAATCTCACCCTTTTTCACTCCTCACACAGCCTGAGAAGCTGGTTGCATACAGACGGTCCCTGATGTTGTGATGTTTTCTTGATCACAGGGCTCTGGATCTCTTTCTGTACAAACCATAATGTTGTCCTGAATCCCAGCTGGTGAGATGATGGTAGAGCAGTAGTGTGACTTTGTTACAATATTACATAGCTCTCTTTCTGTATAAAAGCTGCGCATCTCATGGGTTTTGTTTGTGTCGACTTGTTTGTCTATTTGTATTAATTATTCTAATATTGAATATACATGTTTGCAATAAAAAAACGTTGTTCCATGTCCTTACTCTAACTGCAGCCAGCCATCTTCCTCTGTCCTGCACTACTGCAGATCTGCTGTCAGCTAGCTAGCTAACCTAGCTAACCTAGTCATCAAATATTCTGAGAAATATGGAGCCCTGGAGTACGGAGCCCTGGAGGGTTCATAGCGAGAAAAATAAATAAAACAAGGCCACGCTTTATTAACTCGTGCGCACGAGATGTAATTCGTGGCCTCAATTTAAATAAAACGAGGCCACGCTTTATTAATTTGTGCGCACGAGATACTTTCTCGTTCCCACGAGATACTTTCTTATGGTAAAACACATCGAACTGCCCGATTATTACGCCATATTATTAGTTTTATGAACAATATGTCCGGTCGCCAGGGCGTGTGTGTGTGTGTGTGTGTGTGTGTGTGTGTGTGTGTGTGCATTTGTGGGCATTTGTGGGCATTTGTTTATGATAGTGTCGTTCGTTCCGGTGAACTCCGGCAGGACTATAGCACTACATCGAGATTAAGATTAAACGGATTTCTTTCACTTGGGAATACACATATAACTATGGAGAACCAGATTTGTGTAAATTACTGTTCGTGGTAGTTTGAAAACAAATGCCAGTGGTGTCGGACACACACAAACACACCCAACACACACACACAGAGCGGAGCTGAGCGCAAACACACACACATCATGCGCCATGGTGACCGGACATCTCCTTCATAAAACGAGTAATAGGGGGAATACTCGGGCAGTTTGATGTGTGTAGAGGTGTGTGTGGTTAAACGTAGCAGCCTCGATCTCTATTCAGCTGTTCTAATGAAGGGAAACACAGTGAAGTAAACAGTAAAAGGCACAGCTCTTTGCAGCTGGTGCTGCTCTTCTCAGATTCTGCTGAGTTACACGTTACTGCCTCCAGTGCCCTGTACGACGAAGCCAGTTCAACAGACCCTGGATATGTTTGAGTTACCCGGCTTAACTAACCCTTTGTAAGCGGTCCTACAAAGCTGGTTATCAACTCAGTAAATCAACCAGGGTTTCTCTGTCCGGCTGAGAGCGCGTTCACGTGAAAGGGACGGGGTTAGCGACATTTGACCAATCACAAACATGGAGAAGCCTGCTGACAGCGCAGCGTCATACTTCATGAATGAATAATCCTGCTTCGTAGTACAGGCCACTGGTGCCGCAGAGATTTCATAAAGTGAAGGAGGTTTTCCTTCTGGGCAGCAGATACTGTGAGAGTCACGGACAGGAATTCATAGATCAAAGCAGACTGGTTTACAGACTCTGTTTTGCGAATCCGGTGCTTAAACAAATAGCTCTAAACCCCTGGCCAAAATGTCCCTAAATTATGAGTTTGAAATATATCTCAAATAATGTATGCACTGCCATTTCTACACATAAACATAACAGTCTGCAATGAAATGGTTGTCTCCTCTGTGCTCCACTTCCTACTTGGCGCACCGTTAACTTTCTCGTGCGAACGAGAAACTAACGAAATACTTTCTTGTTCGAACGAAATACTATCTCGTTCGCACGAAATACTATCTCGTGCGCATGAAATAGTATTTCTTGCGAACGAGAAAGTATGTCGTGCGAACGAGATACTTTTGTTTTCTCTCCATGAACCTCTAGGGCTCCGTAGAGAAACACTTACAGTGATGTATTAGACTTACTGTGGTGAATGTTGTTTTATTATTAAATTGTGCCCATGTGTTGTCAAGTTGGTGAAGATGTCTCTTCATGTGTGTTAGCACATTTGTGTTTCTATATTTGCATTTCTGAAGCTGCGGCGCGTTTTCCCTAATTTAAATGTGTTGGGCTGTTGTTGCGCGTTTGCACCTTTCGACCACCGTACAAGTGAACCCAGTTGGTGGAATTGATACAGAAAATAGAAAGGTATTACCTGACATTAAGACCTCTTCATTTCGGTACAGGAGGAGAATGATATTTAACTGTTCTTTGAGTTCGGTCCGAGTAAATTTGACTTCATCACAAAGCTCTTCAATGTCTCTGCAATTGTAAAGAGGGTGTGGGAATACTGCATGCAAGATTTGACTTGTGTGCTTTCACAACAACATCTGACCTACAGTTCAAGATGATAAATGAGCTTTTATCATGAACTTCAAACTAGGCCACCATGTACGCTGACAGTTTGCAGTCAGTTCCTGTTGTCTTTAAATCTTTAAAGCCCAGCCAGCATGTGTGGGGGGGTTTCAACTGTGAAGTCTTCTTCAGGTGCTCATCTTACTTTCACACCTCACACAGCCTGAGGAAGCTGGTTTCAAACATGATGTCATGTGCTGTATTCTTGATAACAGGGCTCTGGATCTCTTTTTTTAACTTATAGTGCTGCTGAATCCCAACTGCTCTTACTAAAAGAGAGAGAGGATATACATACTTGGAGAAGTTCTTTAAAGGATATTTGACTCTTATCTCCCTGAATTCAATCCAGTAATTGGTATATTCATATATTACGCTTTTTAAATCCAAGGATTGTTTTGTTAGCAGTAGTTTTTTGATTTTGTTACATTTAACTTAACCCTTTCCTGTAAAGGCTATTCCTCTCATGGGTTTTGTTTGTGTAGTCTTATTTGTCTATTTGTATTTTTAATGATATAATTGAATATAAGCTAACTGTCATTGTATGTTATCCAGCATGCTCTCTGTCCTTGAGACAGACGTGACGGTAAACACGTCCCCAGTGTTCCACAGTCACATGCTGTGGTGCCACGCTGTTTACTGCCTTTGTGTTTCGTAATGTGTTGTCCTCCTGCACACAGGTGTTCCTGCGAGGATCCTCAACATGTTCAACCAGAAAGACGTCACAATGATGGCAGTGTAAACAAGCAGTCTGCTGGTGATTGGCCGCTGTGTCCCACCTCCTGGGTGGAGATTTACCACGCTGTCTACCCTGCAGGCTACACTTTATGTCAGGAAGTTTCCAATGATTCTTAATATGCAGAGTGTTGGCCTCCATTAGGCAGCAGATGCATGCTGGGATCTCATACTGTAAATGCCTGGTCATGATCACATGAGACTCTGTGAACTTTACCATACAAAATGCATGACTGTTAAACAATGAAGTGTCACACACATGCAGATAATATTAGGAAGAAATCTAGGATCTTTTTCAATTTCTTTATAATGAATGTATACCATGGATGTGTACTTTTTATTTTTGATTAACATGTGCTTTCCTCTTTATTTACCATGTTAGACAACTCATTGTATTTGCCTTTTATCTCTTTCTTTTAATCAATCAATCAATCAATGTTTATTTATATAGCCCAATATCACAAATGTTACATTTGTCTCAGTGGACTTCACAGTTTGTACAGAATATCAGTATGACAATACGACCCCCTCTGTCCTTAGACCCTCACATCGTACAAGGAAAAACTTCCAGAGAAAAACCCACAGTTTAAAGGGGAAAATGGGAGAAACCTCAGGGAGAGCAACAGAGGAGGGATCCCTCTCCCAGGACGGACAGACGTGCAATAGATGCCGTGTGTAAATCGAAGAGATAATACATTTTACAGCATAGGTAGACCAAATGTTTGGAAATGCATGTGTCTATAATAAGAAGAGGAATCCACGAGGATGTCAACAATCCTGTGGGAGCCATCAGGGAAGTAGTATGATGAGAGTCAGGCAGGACCACAGAGACAGGTTCAGCCACGACTCGAAGTCCAGGACTCAAATCCAGAACTCAGGATAGAGGATCCAGGATCCAGGGCCACAGCAACAGGATCAGCCTCGACTCAGGGTCCCAGCGTAGATATAGACACAAAAAAGAAATTTGGGGGAAGCTGGGTTAATCGGAACATGAGAGTACACAGGTACAGACAGACAGAAGGAAGAAGTAAGGTGTCCCCCGACAGTCTAAGCCTATAGCAGCTAAACTAACGTGTCTACGTACATGCACTCACTTAGGATAGGTTGAGGGATAAGGGGTAGCAAGTAAGAAGTAAGGAACAGAGGTGGAGAGGCACAAAGTGTCTACGTACATGCACTCCCTTAGGATAGGTTGAGAAGAAGTAAGGAACAGAGGTGGAGGCACAACGTATCTACGTACATGCACTCCCTTAGGATAGGTTGAGGGGAAAGAGTAGTATGTAAGAAGTAGGGAACAGAGGCGGAGAGGCACAACGTATCTACGTACATGCACTCCTTTAGGATAGGTTTTAACTCTTTGTTGTATCAATGTACATTTCTCAAATAAATGATTTTCAATTCTGGTGTTGCTGATTTTATATTAAGACTCAACCCATCATCTCCCTTATTGAAATATAAAGAATCGCAGGAAATTGGCTTTATTTTTACAATTATCACTGAAGCTTTAAAGTTCAGTGATAAACCATTGGTAGGAAGAACTTTTTTTGCATGCTTGTGAAACAAATGTCTTAATATGCTGCTTGTCTTCCCTAATGGAGCTGGTACTAGCTTGCTAAAAGGACTATATATGTTTATAGATGATTATATATGCTTCTATATAATGTAATCCTTTAATCCTGCTGGAGGTGTGGTGCAGTTACTCAATGTGCTCAGCAGACAGGGCGTGTGCTGTGAGAATCAGGTGGGACGCAGCTCTAACAAAGGTTTCTGTGTCAGACTCGTCCCCTTTTTTCTACTTTAGTGCGTAGTTACCTGTTTCTCATCAATGTCAGTAACAGCCGAGCTGCTGATCCTGAGCCTGTGAACAAACTGAAATGGAGAAGGGCTGCTCTCACTTGTTCTGTGGCCCTGTGATGTCCGCTCTGTCTGTGTGTGGAACTGGGAGACACAGCACTGTCATTTACTAACTCAATTTGGGGGGCCTCAGAGCAGAAGGCTGGGGCCCCTAAGTATCACAACTCTGCGGTTAACTCACTCAGAGACATTCAAATGGCTGTATCCGTGTGTGTGTGTGTGTTGGTGTATGTGTATCTGTCTGTCTGTCTGTATATCATAATAATATTTAAATGAAGTTTTATGATCATACTTTAGTTAAAACACAACTGGTGCATCTTAAATAAATATGTAAGGTAGAATTAACTATATAATAACTAGATGTAACCAATTTTACACTCACAGCAGCCTTCTACTCACGCATCGTCCCTCCTCCATATGAGTCACATGCTTATTAAGCATTTTTCCTCTGATGCAATATCCTGTCGTCCATATCCTTCCTTCCTGCAGCAGTCAAGCTCTACACCAGAGTTCCCGTTAGAATATTTTTTTGCCGGTCAAAATGTCCGTTAAAATTTAAATCTTCCGGACAAAATGAGAAAAGTGCCGGTCAAAGGTCTTCTTTGTTATTTATTGAGCTTTAAAACAAATTGATATGATTCGATATTGAACAAACTAATTATAGTAGATTAACTACATTATTCAAAAGTGTACAGTAACTTATAACACGGGAATAATAAACGGAGTCGCGTTTATGTCCATATCGATCAGATCTAGCTAGTTCTAGCTAATGATATGACTACCTGCTTATTAAAAGACACCTAAACAATAAGCGTCGCTATGCAACCGGGTGAGGCCACAAAGTATATCGCAGCATTATGCATTTGTTTACATGCCCACCGGAACCCCGAGGCATTACCAACAGATCAACGCACAATCAACCCATACAGGACATCTCTTTCTCCACATTAAGTGTTAGACATTAGAATTGACTATTCTTGTCTGTCACATACTCCTCTTGTCTGTCACATACTCTTCTTGTCTGTCACATAGATGGCGCAACTGATGCGGTATTGCGCTAAGGGGAAATGATTTTGACCAGAGAGATTTAGATTTGCCGGTCTTCAGCATATTTTACCGGTCAAAGTCATGTAATTACCGGCTAACGGGAACTCTGCTCTACACAGCCCCTGGTAGACCCCCCTACACACACAACAACACTAAGACTAAGACACCACTGTTGTAAAATAACACTTATGTGAAGAATGTACCTAGTTCAAAGGTTAGTATAACTGGCTGCCTTCTTAGTTTAACAATTTTAAAACTCTAACAAGAATCTATAAGTAACTAAATAAAACATATCATTTTACTTACGTCATTTAGCTTCTAACACACTTCGTTCTACATATTACACTTAACTTATTATATTATGATTGGTAAGGCGGAGGAGGCGTGTGGCGCAGTGGATTAGTGCGTTGGTGTTCGGATCAGGGGAGCACAGGTTCAAACCCCACTGCAGTCAGCATGTCGTTGTGTCCCTGGGCAAGACACTTCACCCCAAATTGCTCCTGTGGGGATTGTCCACAGTATTGAGTATGTAAGTTGCTTTGGATAAAAGCCTCTAACAAGTAACATGTAATGTAATAAATACCGATTCTACTTTTCTACCTGAATGTGTACTTTGTAAATTGTAATGTTTATTTTAAATAGTATGTGCATGTCCTATATCTCATAATGTTTATATCTTTACATGCTGAAACAATGTTAATTTCCCCTCTGTGGGACAAATAAAGGAATTCTGATCCTGAAAGTGCTTATAATAACCCCATGACAATTTCCCCTGAAGTTAAGAAAAAGAGGTTAGGGAAAGACAGAGGAGCTGATTTATTGGACAACTTGACCTCAGCCCTGGTTCCACTGTATGTTCCTTCTCTAAGTTGTGGAACACTATCAGCTCTGGACACAGCAGAATGCACCGCCCCCCAGTGGCTGATGGAGCCCCCCCCAGTGGCTGATGGAGCCCCCCACCAGCCTTTACCCTGTCACTACAGCACTCTGAACTCTCAGTGACTCTAAGCAAAGGAGTCCCAATTCACCTTCTTCAGCACAAATACATATATCTGACAGATGGAGTGTCCTTCAGCAGTCAGTCCCTCCCTAAAAAAAAGAGAAGGTGTAAATAAACTCAAACTAATGCAGCATGAAAAGAAATTGAAATACTTATTTATGCATGAATTAGAAGATCACAAATAAGCTAATCTGTTTTTTTTTTTCTTGTTTTCACTTAAAACAAAATACATCAAACATTAATACAAATCAAGCCAATAACGTGTTTTGTCCAATTTATGTATGAGTTATGCATCTGTTCACTGCATTGGGAACCATGCATCAAAGTTATAAAGGATTAAAAAAAACTTTGTTATAGAGTATAAATACAGAACAGAACATAACTAACATGTTTATTTGTACCATGTGTTGAGTTCCATGTTGATGCATGGTGCACAGATTAGACCATGAAGGTTTCTCATTTCTCTAATTTCCCCTCCTCGACTCCTCGAATCCTCCGCTAGTGACCCGGAAATGGATTTCAGCGCGCCATGTTGAAGGACATCTCATTTCTCTAAATGCACTTCGAGGACCGAGGATCGAGCATCGAGGAGGCTCTCTGGAGGAGCTATAACCGAGGATACACTGATGGGTCCTCCGTGGATGCATTTCCGGCGACAGTGATGTTTAAAAGATTCGTGACGCACGGCCGGACTTATCTCAGCCAATCACAGCTCTGCATGCATCCCCTGGATATTATTTGGTCCGTGCAGAAAGCAGAGCAGTGTGTATAATATATATCACTCAGTATAACAGGCCTACATTACTCTCTGTATTTGCTGTAGTTTAGTAGATATCTACAAACAAAGAGTCCATATTTGTCTAAGACCATTTAGTGCTTCACATAATAAAATACACAACGGCTGTAGCTTGATTATGCTTTAGGAGCTGTGTGTGTGTGTGTTGTACAGTGTGTAGGTGTGTGTTGTACAGTGTGTAGGTGCGTGTGGTACAGTGTGTAGGTGCATGTTGTACAGTATGTAGGTGTGTGTGTGTGTGTGTGTGCGTAGATGCGGCGGACAGACCGGTCTCAGTTGGTTTGGTGTCCTATGCTTACTTTTAATACTTGTAAATAAAACTTTTTTATGTGTGTGTATATATGTCCGCATCTGTAGCCTGTTATTGTCTCATTATACCGCACTGTCAATTAATTAAAGTAAATCTAAGTCGTCATGAACACAGTTCTGTCCATCAGAAAGAGTGGGTGTTTCTCAATGTCGAGGACGCTTCCTTGGTAGGACATGTCCCTCCGAGTCAGGTCCTTCAGAAGCGAGGCAAGAATCCTTCCTAGCCTCGGAAAACGAAGAATGGTGGAACAGGCTAACAGGTGTGCAGGTGTGCGTCATATGCGAGGCCCCGCCTTAAATGGAGCGCGCTTTCCGCCAAAGATTTGGAAATTGGTCCGTGCGTAAAGCATTGTGGGGATTTTAAGACCGCGGAGGATACACATGTGCAGCCTCGAAATGTCCCGCAACAAAGGACACCGGCCTCGGTAGAATTCCAAGCATCCTGGACATTGGAACAGTCATAGTGGCTCTGGAGCAGCCTTCCTCGACATTGAGAAACACCCAGTGATGCTGTGCCTCCTGTCATCCTTAATGGACGTCTCTTTAAAATGACCGCTCAGAGGAGAGGATTTCTCATTTCTCTAAACGCCTGCTGCTTCCCCTCCTCTCTCCTCGGTTCCCCTCCTCGACTCCTCCACTCGCATCTCCTGTGGGCGGGACTAAGACACGAGGATAGGCAGGGGTGCGGGAAGGGGGTGCTGAGGGCGCTGCAGCACCCCCTAGCGGCAGGCAGGCCTGTCTGCAAATTTATATTATTTTTATTTTATATATATGTATTTAATTTCATTGTGCCTGAGATTATATTTTATATTATATGTTATTATTCAAATGATAATTTAAAACTATATAATAAATATTTTGCTTCAGGGAAGAAAAATAAAAAAGATGTGGAAAAAAAGTTTTTAGTCGGCTACTTTTAACGTGACGCACAACAACACAAGTAACTGACACGGCGCAAAAACGTATCTCGGAATTTTTCTCTAAAAACGCTAAATCTGCAAAATCATGTGCATAATCTGTATACTGGTCAATATCATGTTTGTGGTATTTGAATTATTATTTTATGGTTATTGCTGCTGCCGCCGTGCATAATCTGTGTAAGATGTAGCCAATACATTCCACATTGTTGGTAAAATAATATTTTACATCTTTGTAGTGTGTGTGCTAGTGCTTTTGTGCGTGCTCTATAGTGCCCGTAATAGTGTTCACTGGAGTCCATTGTTATGCAGTGTGCAGGGACGTGCACAGACATTTGGAGGGGCTATTGCTCTAAACTGGAAAAAGGGCCTCCCCCACGAAAAAAAATATAAGACCAAAACGATTATTACATTAACTAATTTGAACAGTAATTCACATCATCATCTCATAACAAAATAAGCTAAGGCAACTATTGCATTCGGTGACTTGATTTTTAAAATGAAAACCAGGGACATTTTTTGTTTTGCGGTCCATATCTCATTAAAATATCTAATGTTACTAACTATTAAAGAAAAATTGGGGACAATTCAATGTAGTTTGACCATTGTAACTGCTGTGCAGACATACTGATAAAATAGGGCTTCTATAATTACCTTAAATAAACTCACTAATTAATGAAACCAGTTCAATACGCATTATTCTTATTCTTATTCTTATCATTCTTTATGAGCGCAGTAACGGTAAGGTATCTAATTACTTATTTGTTTAGTATTCCATAACTTCATAACAGAGATGGTCAAATTAAAGTGGTATAGACATGGCAGAAATCCTACAATGAAGCGGGACAGAGAAGTGTTCTCCCGTATGAAAGGGCGATCAAGAAAAGAGAGCGAGCGGCACGTTGAGGGAGTTTACCATGGATGTTTAATAGGAGTTTACGGAGCAGATGAAAAGACACAGAAAGACAGAAGCACAATAACAAGTATATGTAGGTGTTTTTTTGTAAATAACCGACGGTGTCAAGAGGAAGTAACGTCCCTGCCATGAGAAAACTCAAAATCCATTTTCCAAAATCCGACACTAGAGGTGGTCTTAACGCACCGGCACCAATACATAGCCTATAATAAATATTATATATATAATACGTAACATGTGTAATCACACACTTAGCGATATAGAACATAAATAATAAAAACGTAGGTGTAGCTCCCTCCAGTAAATGACACGAGGCTGAGGTCTTGTTTAAAATACGGGGTTTATTTCGTGGGACCTATTCCAACCCATGAGAACTGGGTTATAAGATAACTCAAAGCTAATATCTAAATTGGCTAACTACTTAGCTTTAAAAATAATTACATTTTAGAGTTAAAAACAAACGTAAGTAAACAAGTAAAATGTCAGATGTTGAGTCTTACACTAAGAGTGATGAAGTGAGTGTAGTCGAAAACGAGCAACCACAGGCAACTGAAGATCCGAAAATGGATAGCCTTTCCACACAAGAGCCACAAAGGAGCCAAAGAGTCCGGAAGTTAACGGAAAAGGGCCAAGAACTGCACGATGAGCAAGTAACAAGACTTGTACACCGTTTCAGTGTGAGCTACAAAAGGTGGAAAGATATCACAAAGGAAGCCAAACAAGCGCTGAGTGGTCAATGCTCTAATGACCTGCTGCATGAATACATCACTAAGGTAAGCAAGACCTCCAATGATGTGAATATTGTTTATGAAGAGTTGAGGCTCATTGACATTCCCAACCATGACACACGTCGCAGAGAAGACACCTGTGAAGCAGTAACAAAGAAAATCATTGAGACTGCAAGAGAACGAATAGACACAAGAAAGGATGAAAGTCATGAGGATGAAGAAATTGGTAAAAACCAGACAGAGTCTGTATGCAAATCTGTTGCCTCTTTAAGAGAAGTAATGGCTCTCATGGCACCAGGTCCTCCACTCATTCTCGTAGCAACTCGAGAGCCTCATCAAGAAGTTCATTCCTCTCTTCTATCAAAAGACAACAAGCCGCTGCTGAAATTGCTGCGAAGCTACTTTAGAAGTAATGCTAGAACAGGAACAACAGATCGAAGAACTTGATATACTTGAGGCAGAAAATGCTGAGAGGCAAAGAGAGTTACAAGCCAAGCGCAGACAACTAGAGCGATTAGAAACAGTAAAGAAGCTAAAAGCTGCAAAGGCGAGACATCAAGTATATGAAAAGAATGCATGCTCAGATGAAGAAATTAGCGAGCTGCTCCATCAACATGTTCCTCTTGTTGTGAAAGAAGAACTCAAGCATGAAAGCAGTCAACTGCAAAACCACTCACCACCACAAGCTGCGACACAACAAAAACAAGAAGACAGTACTTCAGCTCTTGTCAGAGCTCTTGCAGAGTCCATCAGTGCAAGTCGTCTACCTGTACCTGAGCCTACAACGTTCAGTGGTGACCCACTGAGGTTCAATGACTGGAAGGTCTCCTTTCGTACACTCATTGACAGGAAAAACATCCCAGCTGAAGAAAAGATATACTATCTAAGAAAGTATGTGGGTGGACCCGCCAAGAAGGCCATAGAGAGCTACTTCCTGCTAGGCACAGAGTCAGCCTATCATGCTGCGTGGACCATCAAAGGAGAGGTACGGTAATCCTTTCCTCATTGCTAAGGCCTTCAGAGATAAGCTTGATGCATGGCCCAAAATAAGTTCCAAAGGCAGCGTAGAACTTCAAGAGCTCTCTGACTTCCTTCGTAGCTGTGAGGCTGCCATGTCACAGATCAAAGGACTTGAGGTACTTAACGACTGCAACGAAAACCAAAAGATGCTTGCTAAACTTCCAGACTGGTTGACCTCAAGTTGGAACAGAAAGGTCACAGAAATGGAAGAACAAAATCACACGTTCCCAACCTTCAGCCAGTTTGTTACATTTCTCACACGTGAAGCCAAAATAGCTTGCAACCCAATAACATCTCTCCATGCTCTAAAATCAAGAGAAAGCGAAAAAGGCAAGATTTTAACGAACAGAAGTCCTGTATCAAACGTATTGACTACAGAGACAAATGAAACAGCAGACATCACAAACTGTCTTTTCTGTGAGAAGGCAGGACACGGTCTACACAAATGTTACAAATTCAGGAATGAGACAATCTCTGAGCGAGTCAAGTTTGTTCAAGAGAAGAAGTTGTGCTTTGGCTGTTTGAAGTCTGGCCATCGCTCAAAGGAATGTAAAAACAGAAAGATGTGCGAAACATGCGAGAAAGGACATCCAACTTGTCTCCACGACAATCGCACCAGAGAAGAAAGAATGTCAACAAAACATGATGGTGCAAGAGAAAGCACAATGGAACGGCCACACAGTAAAGCGGCAAGCACACCACGTGAGGCAATATCCAATAGTGTCTTCCAGAATGTTAAAGACCCCCATACATCCACAATCGTTCCAGTGTGGGTGTCAGCCACAAGTGAGCCACATAGTGAAATACTTGTGTATGCACTCCTCGATACACAGAGTGACACAAGCTTTATCCTTGAAGAAACAGCAAAGGCTCTTCGCACAAAGAACGAAGCAGTGCAGCTAAAGCTCTCCACAATGGCTTCAAGAAGCACACTCGTGTCATGCAGGAAGCTAACTGGTCTCCAAGTGAGAGGAATCTACTCGGACAGGATAATACCTCTGCCAGTAACCTACTCAAGAGAATTCATCCCAGCAAGCAGAGACCATATTCCCACACCAGAGACTGCAAAGGCATGGCCTCATCTTGAACACCTCGCAGATGAGATCGCTCCTCAGCAAAGCTGTGATATTGGCCTGCTTATCGGCTACAACTGTCCTCAAGCCCTCATCCCAAGAGAAGTGGTGCCTGGTGAAGAAAACCAGCCCTTTGCACAGACAACAGATTTGGGCTGGAGTGTTGTCGGCTTTGGCAATCCCTGTCTCGACATTGGAGATATGATTGGAGTAAGTCACCAGGTAACCGTGAAGCAAGTGATACCAGGTCTCCAGTCTTCAAACCTCCCAAGGGAAGTACACTACGTCTGTAGAACACAGATTAAGGAAGTCTCACCTGCAGATGTCATCGAGGTGCTGGAATCTGACTTTGTCGAAAGAGCTTCTGAAGATAACCCTGCAGATCAGGCCTCCAAAGGTCTCACAGCACAGCAACTTCACGCCTCAAATTGGTTCACAGGCCCAGACCTACTTTGGCAGAAAGAGCTACCAAGTGGAGAAGTCAAAGTGGGAGAGATCGTGAGTAGTGACCCAGAGCTTAAGAAGGCCCAGGTTCATGATACCAGGGCAAACGAAGTAAAGTCGCTACTAGATCACTATCACAAGTTCTCAGACTGGTCAAGAGTGGTTAAAGCCTTTGCCAGACTCAAGCACCTTGCAAAGGAAATTAAAGGTCTCCAGCCAAGTTCCTGTGAAGCCACAAGCTTAGAGGAGAGGAGAGAGAGGAGAGACAGGAGAGAGAGGAGAGACAGGAGAGAGAGGAGAGAGAGGAGAGACAGGAGAGAGAGGAGAGACAGGAGAGACAGGAGAGAGAGGAGAGACAGGAGAGACAGGAGAGCAGAGAACGGCAGATCGAACAGCAGATCAGCGAAACAGCAGGATTTGTTTTGTTTCTCTTCATTTGAACAATGGCAGCCAGAAAGAAGACTTTATTGTCCGTCGAGGAGGCATTGGAACTCGTATTTGAGGACTCTCCGTCGGAAGATGGCGATCTCGTCATGCATGAAGGGGACAGTAGTGACTCCGATTATGAACTTCCACCACCGGAAAGGTATGTAATCTCTCTGTTTGTATCTATTACTTATTTATTTGGTGTAAGAGTATTCATCTGTTTTTATCTTTTAGTTATTTATTTGGTGTAAGAGTATTCATCTATAGTAATTTCACACACGTGAGTATAACACGACGGCATCCATTTTGTGATATAATGTTATTTCACACAACAACAAACAAAATGGATGTCGTTTCTTGTTCAAAGACTAGAATTAAACAAGACAGTAAAAAATATACATGTTGAATTTAACACGGTATACAGGGTTCTTACGGTCATTAAAAACCTGGAAAAGTCATGGAAATTCAAAATGATAATTCCAGGCCCTGGAAAAGTTATGGAAAACAATATTTTTCCCAAGGTTTTGGAAAAGTCATGGAAATGTAACTAAAGTTGCATCAAATATAATTTATATTTTATCTAATCGCCGAAATAGTAATACTATAATGATAATAAATACTGTATCGTATAGTAATGAAACGTAGAATGGCGTTTAACTGACGAGGTATTTTGCTGGTGAGAGATTTTAGTTGCTTTAGCCTGTAGAAGCCTACTATTTGATTTGTTTTAGATAGGCACAACATGTTTCACATGCAGACCTTATTTTCCTGTTCCATGTTCAAATAAACCATTTTCAGTGGTACCGCTGAGAAAGAGTCATTTTTTTGGTCATGGAAAATGAGGTAAAGGTCATGGAGAAGTCATGGAAAAGTCATTGAAAATCATTGGTGAAAAAGTGTATGAACCCTGGGTATATTATATATATATATATATATATATATATATATATTAGGGCTGTCAATCGATTCAAAAAAATTAACTAATTAATCGCACACATTTCTGTAATTAATCGCGATTAATCTATCAATAAATTAATTGCATTTTTCTACTTAAGACTGAAGCTTATAATGAATATTTATTTATGTAAAATCATCAAATTTATGTAGAATAAACACAGAGAAAGTATATTTAAATTCCAAGACCATTTTAATGGCTTAAGGTGCACATATGCTCAGTGCAAATACAAAAAATAATTCAGAACATTGAACATTGAACATTTTTCACTCCAGACATAATTTACTTAGTCCTTCTTTACATTCAGCCAGTTACTGAGGCAGACCAGTTTGTTTACGTTACCAGGGGACAAAGAAGCTCGCTTCTTTTGAATGATGTGGCCTGAGAGTGAGAACAACCTCTCACAAGGCACTGTGGTTGCAGGGGTTGACAGGTACTTGCGTGCAATGGGTGCCAGCCTGGCATGTGCTCCCTCTCTCTTTGACCACCATTGTAGTGGACACCCCTCTATGTCCATTTTTGGCTCTGCTTTGTAGCGATCCAGACAATGCTCTATGGACTCCTCCTCGTCATCTGTATCTGAATCAGAAGAACACAGCAAGATGGACATCCTCCTCCTCTTCTTTGGTGACGGCTCCTCTGTTGTCTCAGCAGGTGGTTGTTGTGCAGGTGTCTCTCTCATCATCAGGTCACGTACTGAAGCCCACACCTCACTCCTTTCATCTTTTGGAAGGCACTTAAGGTCTTTAAACCTAGGGTCAAGGGCAGTAGTGATCTTCAGCCATTTGAGGTTGGTGCTATCCTTCCGTTTTGCTAGGTCTGTGGTAAAGGCCTTCTTGAACCTCAGAACATAAACTGGATCATCGTCTGAGGGCTCCATAACTCTGAACAAGTGGCATAAGGCTGGCAAGACCACTGAACAGGAGACATACTGCTCTCCCCCCAGCATTTCAGTCACATATCTGCAATGGAAAGCACAAGGTGTTAAACATTTCAGTAAATCTTTATTAACAACACAGAGAACCAGTGCACGCACACACACACACAGGTGAAAGAGAGAGAGAGAACAGCATACACATACACACACACACAGGTGAAAGAGAGAGGGAGGGAGAGAAAACAACACACGAGATGGAGAGAGAGGGAGAGAGAGAAAACGGTACACATATACTGTACACAGGAGATAGGGAGAAAGAAAGAGAGGGAGGAGAAACAAGAAATAAATAACTTACCTGCAGGGTTCAAGTAGTTCCTCCAGCTTTTGCAGTTTGGCAAGCTCCTGGTCAGTCAACATGGCAACCTTGCTCTTTTGCTGCGCCAGGGCAGTGGTCAGTGGAGATTTGTTTCTCTGCATCCTCTTTACCATCTCCAGCTTAGAATTCCATCTTGTTGCAACGTCCTGAGCAAGTGATTCTTGCTTAAGTCCGTGTGCAACTTGCTCTTCGTTTAATTCCTGAGCGTTAGATGGACTATGTTTAAAGTGCCCGACAATCTTGCGACATTTGGCCAGAACACTTTCAAATCCACTGTCTTTAAAGTGAGACTGTGACCGTTCTTTGCAGACAGTGGGCCATGCAAGGCAGGTGTTCAAATGGAAGTAGCCTCGCGGCAGCTACCATGTTACGAGCGCTGTCAGTGCCGAGTGTGGTCAACTTTTCCTTGATTTCCGATTCGTTTGCAACATCCAGAAAATGGTTAGCACATGCCTCGGCATAATGTCGCTCCTCGGTTTTACTCACAGTAAGTGCAAACTGCAGAGTCCAGTCTTGATCAATGAAATGCGCTGTGACGCCCAAATAATTATCGTTGTTGACAGACGTCCAGTGGTCACCTGTGACAGCGATGTGCTTTGCTTGCTCAAGCATGTTCGTCCGCTGTGCCCTCTCATCCTCATACAACGTGTGTATTCTTGACATAATGGTTCCTCTCGAGGGTAAATTATAAGAGGTATCTCCCGATGCAACACGAATTACTTGTCTCAGTCCATCATCCTCTACTGTGCTAACTGGGCGGCAGTTTTTAACTATCCAAGTAACCAAGGACTTGGTTAACTTTTCACGTACAGGTTTCGTTATTCGCCCACGAGTGCCACACTCCTGTAGTGTAGACTGGCGAGGTCCCGTGGAGGTAATTTCAGCAGGGTGTTTTGCTTTGAGGTGATACGCTAAAGACGTGTTACTTCTGTGGTAATTAAATTCGGCTTTGCAAACTGTGCAAATTGCCTTAGTTTTGTCCAACGAGCCGTCGGGCAACTTTTTAAAATGAAACTTTCCCCCTAAAAGTCCGTCCTTATCCATCTTTCCGCCATAGACTCTCCTTTAGTTAGGATAGATGTTTTCCCGGGTTGCCCGCGCACGTGACCAAAGGTTATGGGTCAGCCGCCACCGGAAGTAAACAAAACCACGTTAATTGCGTTAAAAAATGTTAATGCATTAAATGTTTAAAATTAATCGCCAAAATTAACACGTTAACTTTGACAGCACTAATATATATATATATATATATATACATATATATATATACACACACACATACATATATATATATATATATATATATATATATATATATATATATATATATATACACAATATTAATATTAAATATTGAACAGATTATATCAACCCCGTCTCACATAATTTACACGGTATACATTTTGAGTGATATACTGTTATTTCACACACTCAAAATTGATGTTCTGCTGTTGTTGTAGAGGAATTATTTCTGATTTGAGTTACATTTTTGAAAGTACAAGCCGGTGAATTCCTCTATTTGTTTTTTCCACATTTGTTTTCACAGTGAGGAAGACGATAATGAAATGGCTTCTGGATCACAGCCATCAACGTGTGTGGCACGTGTGTGGTGTGGGGCAGACTAAGAATGTTACCGTTCCTGACGCTGTGGTGGACTACAACAAAAGCATGGGCAGCGTGGATGTGTCCGACGCTTTGATTGGATACGACAGCGTTCGCCACAAAACGATGAAATGGTACAAGACTTTTTTTACCATTTGATGGACATTGCCGTGGTGAACAGCTTCCTTCTCTACAAGGAGCTGTACAAGAGGAGGGGTGACCCCGCCAGGGCGAAGCCACTCACACAGAAGTCCTTCAGGGAGCAGCTTGCTAAAGAAATGGTTGAGTTTTCTGGAGTCCTTGCAGCAGCACCACCCCGCCCACCAACCCCCCCACCATCACTCACATGCGTGCCCGTGTATTATGGGGAAGATGCCACCACGGTCAGGAGGTACTGCAGGAAGTGCTCTGATGCTGGCAACAGAAGGGTGAAGACACCTGTGTACTGCAGGAAGTGTCAGGTCCCTGTGCTTCACTCCCAAAAAGAACTGTTACAGGGAATGGCATGACTTACTGGAATAAGACTGTAACATTCAGGGTTTGTATAAAGTTTTGAGAGTGTTTATTACCCAAAAAATGCTTGTTGTTTTTACCTAAAGTGTGGTGTTATTGTATAGTGTGTTGCTAACATTTTTTAAATAAATCTGCTCCAGTTGGAGTCAAATTTTTCCTATGTTTCCTCATTTTTATTGTGCAAGTAAACATGCATCTCATGCAAAGAGGGAACTTCCCACACACTCCACCCCACACACCCACACACACACACATACCCACACACTTAAAAAAAAAAAGGGGTGGTTTTCACTATAAGTAATGTTTTTTTTTTGGGCTGAGACAAGAATTTACACTTTTTTACTATGTTCCATCTGAATTTACACTGACACAGAAACATCTATATTGATTCTGACACTTCTACATCCAACTCACAGATGTAACCTTGCTTTGAGAAAAAAGATTATTAATTTAACCCTTTTAGAAGTGAAGTTATAGTCATTTGTTCAAGGGCATGTCATTTTCGAGCCTGAAACCTGAAAAACAGGCTTGGGGCCTAACAGGTTATGCTTATATACAGCTATTGAGCCTTATTTAAATGAAAATCACAAGTGATAATGATATAGGCAAACAACAAACAACAAACTTGGTACATTTCTTCAATACTTATTACTTGAAAGATATTGTCCCTTAAATGTACTTTGTTACTTAGTCTGCAAATACTTACTGCAGATACCTTAAAGTGCCAGTGAAGTGCATTTTTTTGCGCCAAAATGAAATGGCAGTTTCATTTCTTACATATAATTGTACCTGTTCATGGCTAAAATAATTTTTTAGGAAGTGCGAGGGACGAGATAAACATCGCAAATTTTTCATCCCGTGAACGGCCGTCTGAGCCTACCGCTGCTGCAGACGATAGCGGCTGTGACGTCACAAGATGGGCCCAGTTGTGATTGTAAACATGGCGGAGACTTCGGAAAGTGATACTGGTGCGAGAGAAATGAGTGATTTTGACAGCTTTTCGGACAGGATAGATGAGGAAAGTGGCCATGGAAGTCAATTTAGTTGAGGACAATATTTTGTCATAGATCTAGAGTAGATCTACACACAGGATTGGCCATCACCTGATCATACATTCATCTGTTCATAGCATGATGCAACATTCATGTTCACATGCAGTGTTGTGCTAGTTACTGAAAACCAGTAACTAGTTACAATTACTAGTTACTTCACTACTTACACCAAAAAGTAATGCGTTACTGTGAAAAGTAACTTTTTAGTTACTTAAAAAAGGGCACCCATTAATGCCCTTATACTGTAGCCTTCATTTCAGTACTGTTATTGCATCGGAGAATAATACAACCTGTTGATCAACTTGACATGCATTTGCATCACTGAACTCTGCTAAGCAATGTGGTCTATACAAACACAAACACAAAGATATGTTTCAAAGTGCCAATCCAGCCGCTGTTGCTTAGGTGGAGGTGGAGTGGCGTCGGATGAGTCTGGGTCTGTGGTCTTAGCTACTAGCTTCGTCCCAGCATGTTGTTTCTGCAGATGTTTCAACAGATTTTAATTGCTGTTTTGGGCAGTCGATAGGATCTTTGACCCGCCAAGACACAACTTACATTTAACTAAAACGTTCTTTTCTTTGTGCTCGACAAAAGTGAAATAGTGAGAATATCTCCAGGCGGAGAAACTCGACTTGAGCTCTGCCGCCGCCATGATAGTCTTGTTAGTAAACACAAACACAGTGGCCTTTATTTTTCATAAACAATCTACGAATCTACGAAACAATGACACCAGCCACTCACCTTCATCTTTTGGGAACAGAAACATCGCCACTTCGGCAGAATTGACATTACCACAGCCAGCGGCAATGCATCGCTTCCCGTGTGTTTTTCCTCCCTTTTTCTTCACTGTCGCCTCCATTGTCAGGTTTCCTCGATTGGCAATCACTTCCAGTCGACTGCGAAACACTTTCCAATAAAATACTCGCTCAAAAACGTTGGTAAATTCCACTTTGAAACAGAGACAAAATGAACGGTGGTGAACGTAAACACTTCGGCTGAGCCCATCTTCTGACGTCACGCAGTAGATCGCAAGCCACGCCCACGAAGGCGGAGGTTTCCCAGCGGAAAATTCCAACTCGTCAAATTCGTTGCTATTCCAACATCTTTGATATGGGTTCCAATGGACAATTTTGGTCATTACTATACGTATTAGCATAACAGATCATGCACCGGCGCACACTTCACTGGGTCTTTAATACACAATTCAATATTAACAACCTTTAACTTCCATTAGAAAGGTAAGTAAATAACATTAACACAGATTATATGAACAATGCAAATGTCCCATTTTCTTTGTATGGCACTTTAAAGTCTCTTTGTTGCACCTACATTTACACTAAAGCACCTGGACCTTCCAGAAGTAGTTGGATCTTGTGCTGCTGTGTAGATGGCTGCTACAGATGCACACGCTGCGACGGAGATGTCCCGTGCCGTCCATGGATCGCTGCCGCCTGGCGCCGTTTTACTCGTCTACTCATGCATTGCGGAGCAGTCGAGTTCTCACTGTAGCTCCCTCCAGTAAATGACACAAGGCTGACGTCTTGTTTAGAATACGGGGTTTATTTCGTGGGACCTATTCCAACCCGTGAGAACTGGGTTATAAGACAGGAAAATATAAAAGGTAAACAACAAATAAATATGTAATATATGCATATGTCATCACTGTTAATGCCGCCAATTAAACAATAAACGGCACACATATCCCACACAGCAAGTAGCACAAGCTAACAATAGCATGTAGCACAAGCTAGCGCATAGCCTACATACATACACACACAAACCTGCAGCTCAACCGCACACAATTACACAAACAACCAGCACGAAAACGTACCTCGTAGGCTGCTAGTCACCTAGAGGGGCTGATAACTTTATCTGCATTTTTCCCTTGGTTTCCTTAGTTTTTCTTTAACGTCCTGCGTTGCTCTGCCGTTGCAACTACCAAGTACGTCGATTAAACAAACAGGTGTAACACAAAACGCCGCAGATTAGTTCCGCCTCTATTAATGTTGCACATAAAAGGTAGGAACCAAAAATACAATGTGGAACAAATGAACAACAGAAAGTGATGACGGTTACAGTAGGCCTACCTCGTTTAAAACACTTTTGTGGTCCTACTGTGGAATGAGTTCACACTGAAACGAGTTCTTCATTCAAAATTTCGCGGGCAATTACATGTAAGAAGAAGAAGAAGAAGAAGTAAAAGAAGTAGTAGAAGAAGAATGAAGCTGGTGTGTTTCCCGACACTACAATACTAATTGTAGGCTTATCATGTTGATTCGAACACAACAGAAAGAAAAATAAAACCTCTCGCTCTCTCCAGAGGGGCAGGTCAGCCAAAAAGGGAAAACGGGCCGTACCTGTGCACGTCCCTGGCTGTGTGTGTGTGGTTTTGCCCCCCCCCCCCGTTTGTGCGTAATTAGCACATCGGACAGCACCTCAGCACCCCCACCCAAAATACCTTCCCGCGCCTCTGAGGATAGGAGTTGAGGAGGGGAGTCAAGGAGGGGAATTAGAGAAATGAGAAACCTTCTATGTCTTCCACAACATCCACAGAACAGCCACAAAAACTGACAAGAAAAATATTATTAAAATCAGGGAAAAGTATTTTTTACATGTTTTTTAGTTCATTTTTTTAATACTTTTTACCTGTCTTGTTTTTTGAAAATAAAAGGATTTCAAAATTGATTGTGAGGTATTTGGTCTTCCCTCTGCCATTTTGAATTTATGGTGCCATGTTTCTAACACAAAGTTAGTAATCAAATGATTGTAGAGTGTTAGGCCACCTGCTGGTGGAGGCATGCTCCTACACCTGCTTCAAAATGGCTCCCAGAGCTCTAGGTTGCAGTCGAATAGTCCATTTAGCTTAGGAACCTTCCTAACGGAGTGAAATTACCCGGAAGTACGTCAGTGGCAGCCATGATAAGTGCCGTTCGAATTCTCTAGTCTAGATGATAGGAAAGGAGGTTTCAAACTTCCTTTATAACCTCCTTTAGCTTAGGAACCACTGGACCTCCCTTTACGAATGCCTTGCAGCCGCAGCATTTGCCGTCACATAACATTCGGCCGTTCACGGAAACAACCGATTATGAGAAATGATATCATGAGAGTTACGGTGCTTATTAAGCTTTTTAAAACGTGTGTGGTAAGTTGCCAAAGTGCTTTGTTTTGAACGTTCATCAGTATTATAATCAAATAAAATCAACATTTCACAGTCTTTACTGAGCTGTGTGGGGTTTGTTCAACTTTTAAAAGATGTTTGAATGGTGATATACACAGTGATAGATGTTAAGGACTAACGGTTATAATAAATACATTTTTATTGATTTTAAGATCTTTTCATAGTTCATAAAATCATACGTATTGGGATCATTTGTATTAATGTGGACCGGAGGGAGACGAGCATAAGTTTCACTTTCCTTTTTTATTTCAATTCCAACTTTGGTCATGAAGAATATGTTTCTCTGTTGTCCACGTTCATAAAGCATAAAACAACAGCATCAGAGCACGGTGCAGAGTCTCGAGATGAGTTTACAGTAGTCCGTTGTTCTTATTATACATCCATGTTGTAGTCCGCTGTATAGAGAACTGTAGTTTCCATAGTTTCCCCACAGCAGCAGACGCACATTTATGACGTCCGCTGGCGCGTCGGATAGTGAAAGTGCAGTCAAATTCTCAAAGCACCGCTGTCTCTTCTCCTAAATCCTTTTGAATTCTCCTATCCACTATCCCTTAACCCCGTGACGTTTCACACAGAGGTCAAGGGATAGACGATAGGAGCTGATTTTTGGACTATTCGACCGCAACCCTAGTCTTGCATCAAAGTGTGGTGTTATTACATGTCATTATGAAATAAAGCAGTGGCGAGCCGTCAGGGCCCTCTAGGCCCTAAGATATTCTACAAAATAATATTTAAAAGGATTAAAAAAATATATATATTTTTTAATATTTTTCATTAGTTTTACCAAAAAAACTTGATTTAATTGTATTTAAAATAACATTTCCAAAGAACTAAATCTTTCAAATATGCCTGTTCAGTTTCTGTTGGAATGTGAAGGGTTAAATGAAAGAAGCTCCCTTTGGCCCTCTCTGCGAGTAACTGTGAAGATAGGAGCTGATTGGTGGTCCAGCTATAAATTCACAGAGCGCCAGCTATAGTAACTCAACGAGAGTAATGTCAAAGCTGTCAAGAGGGCCTAGGTATAAAAGTCACGGCTCGCCACTGAAATAAAGAGTTTCTTTCTGTCACAAAACCAGGAATAGGAAGTCACACTTGGAAGCAAATTGTTTCAACCTTTATTAAACATAGCTTGCAAGAGATAAATATTACAAAGTTATTTCCTCCAAAATTAGCTTATTTTTTCAATCAATGCATAATTGTCAATCAACTGGCAGTATTCAAACAGCATTATTTTCTTTTACTTTTTTGAAGACCGTTAAATATCAAGTATGTGCAAAAGGTCAGGATTGATGTAAGCAAAACGAAAAAAGGACTTCAATTAGTTTCCGGTTGGTTTCATCATCTGTTTCTGCAGATCCCACATTATACAAAAAGTCAACTGAAAATTGATAAAACTGATTGAGAAATTAAATGTTTCCCTGCATTAGCAACAACAACTAATAGAAGTAAAAAGCCCGGCAGCAGAGGAGCGCATGTGGGGTACGCTGAGGTCGGCAGGAAGTGATCACTGGTTCAGAAGCAGCTGTCCTCAGGTCTACTGGATGGAATACTAAGCGACAAATCTCTGTATCAAATGGATTTATTCCGCCAAAACAGGCGCTGATAGCATTTAAACCCTGATGAAAAGTGTGAACAGGTTATCTTTGTACATTATCAGGTCACTGACATGTGGAATTATGTATATGTTTTTGCCCATGCTCTAGCCCCCACTAGAACTGGAGGGTACGTCCTAACTAAACCTTTTATGATTTTATTTGTTCAGCTTTTAAGATATCTGCTCACAGCATTTAAAGAACTTTATTAAAACACCAACATTTTTCAGAACAAATGTCCCGGTCACAGAAAAAGTGTGTATGAGACAAACAGATTTCTGGAAAACTGACTTTTTAAACATCATCTTTCCACGCTGTGATTGTAACCGGTCCACTTCATAGAATATGGTCATGTGGACAAAGGGGTCAGCAGACGTGGTTTAATGAGACGCTAAAGTCATGAGGGCTCCATGTAATCCAACACAATGAATCACCTGATGGGCAGGAAACCATTCTTTAAAGTTATTTCCAGTTTCCATGCTCCAAGAGAAGAGATCAGATGTTCACAGGTGTGATGTGAGCCGCTCTGTCTGAACCAGTGCACCCCTGCTAACGCTAACTAGCCCCCGCCGAGGTGAATGCATCCAGGGAGAGCTCCAAGAAGCGGAGGGGAAAGAATCCCAAACATTTTGCACATTTGTTACACAATAATACACAGTGATCACAAAACGAAATGACAAGCTTCACAATATTCATGGCTTTTTGTTTGCTTTTCTACACAATATACAACCATTTAATTTCTTTTTTCAGAACAAGGGAGGAGAAAATGCTTATGTACAATAAGTCATTATTACTTCAAACCTAGCAAATATTGTGTCATTTATTTCATAGTCAATACATTTGTTTATTTTTTAAACTGCAATAGAAAGAAAACAGAATTGAGACGTCAGAAAAATAATGACTTCAAATTTAGATTTCAAGAAAGAATCTGAAATCCGGATACAAAGAGTGGGCGCATCTGCAACAGAGTCAGGGACAGGAGCGTTTTCTCAAGCTTGGCAGCAGAAGGAGACGCATGGAAAAACCATCGCTAAAATCAAATTGTGTGGCAGTAAAAAATGTATCCAAGACATTTAAAACTCATGAAAATATATCTCTACATCCAATGTCTACTGTTCCACCAAAAGGAGAATTGATTCATGTTTTCTTTTTTTATTAGAATTAGCACAAATGATGTTTTCCAAGTGTACACTTAGTTTACACCCTAGGTAGTTTCAAGTCTTCCATTTCACTGGCTGTTTATCATGGGATGGTCTGATGACACACACACACACACACACACACACACACACACACACACACACACACACACACACACACACACACACACACACACACACACACACACACACACACACACACACACACACACACACACACACACACACACACACACACACACACACACACACACACACACACACACACACACACACACACACACACACACAATAACAGGAGATGTGGAGCTCCATCCATTAGAGAACTGACTGATAATTATTACATATCGTCATGGCAACACAATCAGAGACTGTATGCTGTGTATTGCTGTGGCACAGCCTTGGGTCGGGAAGAGAAGTGAAGAGAGAAGCCTTTAGAAGCTAGCCAGACCTTTCTGTTTTACCATTGATTTACTAAACTTTGAAAAAAGGCTCAAAATAGATAATATGCTGCTTCTGCGTTAGCAACAACACATCAACTAACAAAGGACAATTTTATTGTTAAAACGAAAATGTCGCTTAAAATGTTAGGTGTTTACTTTTAACCTGAAGTGCAGATACAAACTGAATTTTAGTACATGGACAGAAACAAATATAAAATAACACTGAGCAATGAAAAGAAGAGAGGCTGTGTTAGCTCGTTTAGCTAACTGGAGCGCTAATTTAACACAGCTAGCTCCCACTATTGTAAATTATAAGCTAGCTCTTCCCTGTGAAGTGCTATAGTTTATTTTTCAGTAAGTTTTAAATATGTGATACTTTTAGAAAAAGGTTTTAACCTGCCACCTCAACTTCTCTTGTTTTTTAGCTTCAGTTTTTGCATCGCTTGCCATTCAGCAGAACAAGCTTTAACACAACCAGAGACTACAGCCGTGCTAGCTGTGTAGCTTTACTTAGCACAGCAGTGCATTGTGCTAAATGCTAATGTCAGCATACTTACAAGCTAACAACGACAATAACAAGGTAGGTAGTCGCTATTGCTAACCATGTTTCAATCTGAGTTTAGCATGTGAGCATGCTAACACTGCAGACAGCGAACAGCTGGGGCTGATGAGAATGTCTCCAGTTTACAGGAGTTTGACCTGACAAAGTGAGTCTGCACAACGCTTTGCAGAGGATGAAAAGTGAAAGATTCCAGAATGAACTAACTGAGTGTAACACAACCAAACATGGTTAGATATCCATCGAACGCAAAGTAACTGCTGATTGTTCCATTCACACACACTTACTGCACAGAATCTGAGAGAAAAACATTTAGAACGGATGAATCCAACATGGCTGCCAGAGCACGTGTTGGCCAGCGTTTCCTCTGCAGTGTCGCTCTCATGTCAGTGTGACCTGTACATGCATCAGCCCGGGGGGGTCGACATGGATTGAACGTTCCATAGGTGAAAATAAATCACTGAACAGTTTTTGTCAGACATCTAGATTTAGCAGATGATCAATTATTAGAATGAAATGTTTCAGAACCCTGCACTGTTGTTACAACACTTTTCATAAGGGTAGTGTGTCTGTTCAGTCAATGGAGGAGAGGTCTAAAGCAACTCCTCTAATAATCCATGCTTTTTTGGGGGAAATGTTAATGAAACTGAGTCTAAATAAAACATTTACAGAACAGGTTTACCAGTTCATGAATGAAATGTGCAAATTGGAACAGATTTGAGATCAGGGAAGAGCGTCCATGCTGTGACCATGTGACCACCAGCCAGTATCTGAGGAGAGATATCCATGGGGACACGACTCATGTAAAGGGGGTGTTGTTGCGTCTGGTTGTGTCCCACTGATTGAACGGACAGTGGATTTTTTTTCAGGATTTGCAGACCGACACTTGAGGTTCAACATTAACAGAGATCAACACTGGCAAAGGATCATTCATCATCCCATAAAACACACCGTGATGCAACCCACAATCTTCAAACACCTCTGGTCGGCCATCAGCCAGCATCCAGACTCTAGCCACTCTCAATTGTAACATTCTTTACCTCCTTTAAAAAAAATGTTTTTCCAATTGGAAATATGCAAAGTGCTCCTCTGGAGTGAGGCGACTCGTGTGCAGAGCATGCACACAATGATTGATCATGTCTCTCCCATAAAAGATATAATCCACATCGTTTATTTTCTCCCTCTGAAGCTAGGTATCTATACATTATCCATACAATAGTTTCTGTTTTTAGCTTTGATGATTATTATCGTCTCCGGTGGCTAACACCTCTCAGGTACGCCACCATTTCATTAGGAGACGCCGCAAAACAAACAAACAAACAAACAAACTAACAAATAAAACTAAGCAAAAAAAAAAAAAGAGAAGGAAAGTTGGGTGGAGGGGCCAACAATCCGAAAACTAAAATATAAGAAGAATAGGACCCAGACTTTAGGTTCCAGGTAGAGAATCTGTGGTTTGGATGCAGGAAATGTGCCTCCACCTTCAGACTTGAGTTCATTTAAAGAACATATGACGCCAAAAAGGAGCTTAGGGGTAAAAAGGGTTCAGTCTGTGCATACTGGATAACCAAAGGGTGGGGGCGGGGGAGCAGGAAGTGAGATGGACTGCCTTTCTCTGAGTGGACACTTCCCTGTGAACACTTGGGGGGCTTCAGATGATCCTCCAGGATGAGCTCTCTGCAGGGTGTCAGTGCTCATGACAGACTACACCTACATCCACCTGGTGATCTGCGGGGGAGGGGCTGACAGGAAGAGTCCCCTGATGAGCCTCTGATGGGGAATGGGGAAAAGCTTTTCCAAACTCTGATCTTCTCTTCAGTACACATGGGCCCCTCCTGTGGGTTCCAGATTCCCCCCCGACTCAGGTGGAGTGAATCGAGCTTCAGCTGGCTGTCGGTGGTCACAGATCCTGAAACTGGCCCTTTCACCAGGGGAGAGTGGGGGTGCTCGGCCCCCGTCTGTTTGTTCCTATCAGTATTTTAAACTTTGTTTCTCCAAGTTAAAGAGCTAACACTTTTTACAAAGCTGTTAAACGTTATGTTGCATAGCAACCAGAATGCACCCTTTTGATCTTCTGTTACTAGCAATAACCAGGTCCTAATCCTACGTGATGGTGGAGCTCTACGGTGATTTCCTGTCACTGCCCAAAGTAAAGAGGGAAACAAAAACGGAGCGAACACGTATAAAAGAAAAAGCATAATGAGTAAACTGAAGCAAACGTGGTAGTTGCAGGTATAATAATAGTGCTACCAACAGCGATAATAATGGGAATTATAATTGTTAAACAACGCTGACGAAGAAGAAGAGCTGTACTATAAGAAGAACATCTGAGATGCACCGACAGTTTAGTGTCTTTGTCCGACTCGTGGGTTTCATGGGTTGGTTCAAGGTAGGCACACGGACAGGCACTGCATGCGATGGGGGGTTGGTGGTCGATCTGGGAGTGCTTCAGTATGGGGTAGGAGGGCAGGATGGGGGGGGGCTTCAGATGGGCTCATTTCTGTCCGCTGATGGACTGCGATATGGATCGAGGGGGGATCATGTCCAACAGGTACTCTCTCTGCCGGTCCGCTAAGCTGGAGCTCTTATGGGCCCCCACCGCCGCGGGGTTCAGATAGGCGATATTTAACCCTGTGGAGAGACACACACACACACACACACACACACACACACACACACACACACACACACACACACACACACACACACACACACACACACACACACACACACACACACACACACACACAAACACACACCACACACACACACACACACCACACACACACACACACACACAACACACACACACACACACACACACACACACACACACACACACACACACACACACACACACACACACACACACACACACAGTAAGATACACCACTTAAATATCATATATTGATTTACAAACTGCAGAAATAACCTTTGCTTTGTAAACGAGCAGCCGCTAACAGCTAACATTAGCTTCTTCTGCTCATTTCATCACAGATTTGTCTTGTTTACAATTTAGCATTATCAGGAACAAACGTTGTGTTTCCAGAACGGGCCAATAGTCAAACGTGTGCGTACTGTAAGACAGAGAGGGGCGGTGAAGGAAACCTGCGCTTCAGATAACACAGCCCCGCAGTACTGAAATATATATTTGTTATTTCCTTTCAGATTTGAACGCGTAAACGGGACAGAATTTTGGCATCAACTTGGTATCAAAGTAACTGTTAATGAATCTTTAAAAGAGCGCTGTATAAAACATATCATATCAGATGTGTACTATCTCATTAACATGAAATCTTCCAGAAACTAATTGAGAGGACTTAGTGAAAGCTGTGTGTTTGTTTGCTCTCTGCGGCTGGTGTCTACTCTGAGTGAGACATCTTCATTTACAGCAACTTCAGGAGTCACATTCCTCCAGTTAAACTTTCACATACATCATATCACATATTTGTAATGAGCCGCTTTATATTCTTGAAACAGGTTGGTGTTTGGCTCAGGTTGCCAATAAAAATATACATATGTTACCTACAGCTGTTGTTTTCAATGTCTCAGATGCATATTTAACAAACATAAGTAACGTCAAGTGCACAGACACAGACAGCAGCAGTACCTGGGATGTTGTAGATCTGCCGGCGGCTGTCGTGCTGCATCCTGTTGCTGCTGCCGCTGCCCCCCCCGCTTCCACAGTGCTTGCCGCTGGTCATCCCCATGAGGCTGCTGGCCACAGACAGCTGGGAGGCCTGGGCGAAGTTAGACAGGACGCCCCGCGCTGAGTTAGACAGGCCTCTCTGCATGGAGGCCTGGGGCTGGGGGGCCTGGGGACACAACACATGTTTGTCATATTTTTCTGTATGTGTCTGTTTATGTAAAATAATCGCTTTGAATTTTGAACAAGTACATGTATGTAGTCGATGAATTTAATAAAATAGAACAACTTCACCATCACTGCCACACAGTGGTGCACTGCAGTACTGCAAATGGTCTTTGAATAGCAGATATTTGCTTCTAACAGCTTAAAACAAGCTTACAGTGCGTTTCTCTGTTTATATCATTAGGAATTCATTTTTACCAGCTATTAATCCTCCTAATAAAATCATGTCTTAAATCATGGTCTTTTAAGCAGCAGTGATATCTAATAGACAACTCAAATGTGAATTAAATGAAAAAATAATTAATAGATTAACCGATTTAAATGGATATAATTGTAATTAGCCACATTTATTACAGAACACATGGAACACTGGGTGAGTTCCAAATCAAGCCTCTCCTGAATACTACAGCACAGTGCAGGCTAGAGGCAGGTGGAAGGTGGGGGGAGCGCTGCAGTGTACCTGGCGGAGTGCATGGTGTCGGATCATGGAGTCAGTCTTAGAGGCGTTGGGGCCGGTGGGGGCCGAGCTGGGGGAGAGGGCGGCCTGCTGCTGCAGCCTCTGCTCTATCTCCTGATGGGGGCCACAAGAAGAACACACATTAATACAGACAGCTCAGAGTGAGACTACAGACGTGTAGTGTGGTGGTGTAGTGTGGTGGTGTAGTGTGATGGTGTGGTGTGATGGTATAGTGTGATGGTATAGTGTGATGGTGTGGTGTGATGGTGGAGTGTGATGGTGTGGTGTGATGGTGTAGTGTGATGGTGTAGTGTGGTGGTGTAGTGTGGTGGTGTGGTGTGTTGGTGGAGTGTGATGGTGGAGTGTGATGGTGTGGTGTGTTGGTGGAGTGTGATGGTGTGGTGTGATGGTGTAGTGTGGTGGTGTGGTGTGATGGTGTGGTGTGATGGTGTGGTGTGATGGTGTAGTGTGATGGTGGAGTGTGATGGTGTGGTGTGTTGGTGGAGTGTGATGGTGTGGTGTGATGGTGTGGTGTGATGGTGTGGTGTGATGGTGTGGTGTGATGGTGTAGTGTGGTGGTGTAGTGTGGTGGTGTAGTGTGGTGGTGTAGTGGTGTAGTGTAGTGTGGTGTTGTGGTGTGGTGGTGTAGTGTGATGGTGTAGTGTGATGGTGTAGTGTGGTGGTGTAGTGTGATGGTGTGGTGTGATGGTGTAGTGTGATGGTGTGGTGTGATGGTGTGGTCTGATGGTGTAGTGTGAGGTGTAGTGGTGTGGTGTGATGGTGTAGTGTGATGGTGTAGTGTGGTGGTGTAGTGTGATGGTGTGGTGTGATGGTGTAGTGTGATGGTGTAGTGTGATGGTGTGGTGTGATGGTGTAATGTAGTGGTGTAGTGTGATGGTGTAGTGTGATGGTGTAGTGTGATGCTGTAGTGTGATGGTGTAGTGTGATGGTGTAGTGTGGTGGTGTAGTGTGATGGTGTAGTGTGGTGGTGTGATGGTGTAGTGTGATGGTGTGAAGTGTAGTGTGATGGTGTAGTGTGGTGGTGTGGTGTGATGGTGTAGTGTGATGGTGTAGTGTGATGGTGTAGTGTGGTGGTGTAGTGTGATGGTGTAGTGTGATGGTGTAGTGTGATGGTGTAGTGTGATGGTGTAATGTAGTGGTGTAGTGTGATGTGTAGTGTGCTGGTGTAGTGTGATGGTGTAGTGTGCTGGTGTAGTGTGGTGGTGTAGTGTGGTGGTGTGGTGTGATGGTGTAGTGTGATGGTGTAGTGTGATGGTGTGGTGTGATGGTGTGGTGTGATGTGTGTGTATGGTGTAATGTAGTGGTGTAGTGTGGTGGTGTAGTGTGGTGGTGTAGTGTGGTGGTGTGATGGTGTGGTGTGATGGTGTGGTGTGATGGTGTAATGTAGTGGTGTAGTGGGATGGTGTAGTGGGATGGTGTAGTGTGGTGGTGTAGTGTGGTGGTGTAGTGTGATGGTGTAATGTAGTGGTGTAGTGTGATGGTGTAGTGTGCTGGTGTAGTGTGATGGTGTAATGTAGTGGTGTAGTGTGGTGGTGTAGTGTGATGGTGTAGTGGTGTAGTGTGATGGTGTAGTGTGTTGGTGTAGTGTGATGGTGTAGTGGTGTAGCGTGCTGGTGTAGTGTGCTGGTGTAATGTAGTGGTGTAGTGTGATGGTGTAGTGGTGTAGTGTGCTGGTGTAGTGTGCTGGTGTAGTGTGGTGGTGTAGTGTGATGGTGTAGTGTGCTGGTGTGGTGTGATGGTGTAGTGTGGTGGTGTAGTGTGGTGGTGTAGTGTGCTGGTGTAGTGTGCTGGTGTAGTGTGGTGGTGTGGTGTGATGGTGTAATGTGATGGTGTGGTGTGATGGTGTAATGTAGTGGTGTAGTGTGGTGGTGTAGTGGTGTAGTGTGATGGTGTAGTGTGATGGTGTAGTGTGATGGTGTAGTGTGATGGTGTGGTGTGATGGTGTGGTGTGATGGTGTAATGTAGTGGTGTAGTGTGATGGTGTAGTGTGCTGGTGTAGTGTGGTGGTGTAGTGTGCTGGTGTAGTGTGGTGGTGTAGTGTGCTGGTGTAGTGGTGTAGTGTGGTAGTGTGCTGGTGTAGTGTGGTGGTGTAGTGTGCTGGTGTAGTGGTGTAGTGTGGTAGTGTAATGTAGTGGTGTAGTGTGATGGTGTAGTGTGCTGGTGTAGTGGTGTAGTGTGGTGGTGTAGTGTGATGGTGTAATGTAGTGGTGTAGTGTGATGGTGTAGTATGATGGTGTAATATAGTGGTGTAGTGTGATGGTGTAGTGCTGGTGTAGTGTGGTGGTGTAGTGTGATGGTGTAATGTAGTGGTGTAGTGTGATGGTGTAATGTAGTGGTGTAGTGTGATGGTGTAGCGTGATGGTGTAATCTAGTGGTGTAGTGTGATGGTGTAGCGTGATGGTGTAATGTAGTGGTGTAGTGTGATGGTGTAGCG
This sequence comes from Dissostichus eleginoides, assembly GCA_031216635.1. NCBI lineage: Eukaryota > Metazoa > Chordata > Actinopteri > Perciformes > Nototheniidae > Dissostichus > Dissostichus eleginoides. Next base: position 1,734,575 of record CM062280.1, read on the forward strand.
TGATGGTGTAATGTAGTGGTGTAGTGTGATGGTGTAGTGTGCTGGTGTAGTGTGCTGGTGTAGCGTGATGGTGTAATGTAGTGGTGTAGTGTGATGGTGTAGCGTGATGGTGTAATGTAGTGGTGTAGTGTGCTGGTGTAGTGTGCTGGTGTAGTGTGCTGGTGTAGTGGTGTAGTGGTGTAGTGTGCTGGTGTAGTGGTGTAGTGTGCTGGTGTAGTGGTGTAGTGTGCTGGTGTAGTGGTGTAGTGTGCTGGTGTAGTGTGCTGGTGTAGTGGTTGTGATGGTGTAGTGTGCTGGTGTAGTGGTGTAGTGTGCTGGTGTAGTGTGCTGGTGTAGTGGGGTAGTGTGATGGTGTAGTGTGATGGTGTAGTGTGATGGTGTAGTGTGCTGGTGTAGTGTGATGGTGTAGTGTGATGGTGTAGTGTGCTGGTGTAGTGGTGTAGTGTGCTGGTGTAGTGTGCTGGTGTAGTGTGCTGGTGTAGTGTGATGGTGTAGTGTGCTGGTGTAGTGTGATGGTGTAGTGTGCTGGTGTAGTGTGATGGTGTAGTGTGATGGTGTAGTGTGCTGGTGTAGTGTGATGGTGTAGTGTGCTGGTGTAGTGTGCTGGTGTAGTGTGATGGTGCTGACCTGCTCCTGCTGCAGGGCCTTCACAAAGGCGTTCTTCAGCCGGTTGGTGTGCTCCGCCTTCAGAGCCTTCTTCTGGTTGGAGGTCATGCACTGCTCACACAGGATCCGCCCGCTCTTCTCCTGCTTCCAGTGGGGGGTGAAGTCAGTTCTGCACTGGGCGCAGAAGAACGGCTCCATCCGGCCCAGCGTGCCTCTGAGTTTACCTGAGAGCAGCAATACGCTAACTTTAGGATTCATCACATTCATCTTCAGGTTCATTTCTCCCCCCTTACTTTGGTTCTCTAGGTATTTGACCGGTCTGTTTTAACTGCTCTTACATTAACACAACAACAATTAAACATCAGCAAATAAATGTTATTTAAAACCCTTTTAAGCTGTAAACAATGTCTCAGAATTAGGTTAACATGAATAACTGCAGGGAATATACAAAGAATACACACTGAAAATGTATTCCAAATGTAACATGGTTGTAGATGTGTGTGTGTGTGTACTATCTGATGGATGAACATCATCTAGGGTTACCCATTCATCTTCTATAGAGGTCATCTTTGACTGGGAACACCATGTTACAAAGTTGACTAAACCACTCAAAATGTTCAAATGCCTACTGTGGAGGATATCATGAGGCCTTGACGCTATCAGATGTGAAACACAATATTTATTTGTATTGATGACAGTAGTAAGCTGGTCAGATTTGACCCTTAATCACTTGAAGGGTTATGGAGGACATGAAAAAACTATCTTCCAGTGCTTGAAGCTGAAGAGGAGCTGCTTACCCTGACTGTCGAGCACACTCTGCACCACCTCCTCCAGCCCCACCATGTAGATGAACTCGCTGTTGGCGGCAGAGGGCAGGAAGTGGAGCAGCGGGGCGGGGGGTTTGGGTGGGGGGATCTCCAGCAGGGTCTTCTCCAGCTGCTTCCTCAGGGCCAGCTTGGCGGCCGCCTGGCTGCTGGCCTGGTCTGCGATGGAGCTGACTCCGCCCGCCGAGCTGGACATGGTGGAGGGGCTGACGGCCGAAGCCCCGCCCATACCCCCCCCGGCTGCTGCGGCCGCCTGCATGTGGGCCAGGTTCATGTACATGGCACTGGAGCCTGAGCGCTGGGAGGCTGCCACCTGCTGGCTGGCCTGCAGGGAGACACACATTCTCTGATGCTAAGCAGAGGAGAGCCACACTTTACCCTTCTGTCACCAGCTGACACAGTAAATACATTCTCCTGGCCTCGCTAAGGTTCAGGTTGTGGCTACAAGTTGCCCTTTAGAGTTTCATCTACTGTATAGTGTAGTTTCCAGCTCATAGAGTCCTATTGTGAACCGTGAGATGTTCAGTACCTCATAGTTTTATGTTAGAAATGTATAGTAGGGTCCCCAGCACATAGAAACTGCTGGACCATTAGCTTAAGTTGAGAGTCAGCCCACTGTGAGTACAAATACTGCCACTTTCTGGTTAAAACTGCCATTTATATCCTGAAAAGGTCTGAAATGGACTATACATCCTCAATAACCCCCAAAACCACTCCAAAATTGTCAAAATCAGCCAAGACATCTAACTATTGTCCCCATAGGCTATAATGGTTATTAATGCTAATTAACACACATTATACTAATGGTCCACATTGCCCAACATATGGAAGTTAGCATCCGGCAGTTTCTATGTGCTGGGGACCCTACTATACATTTCTAACATAAAACTTTGGGGTACCCAACATTTCTGGGTTCACACTGCTGGCAACTAGACATGTTATTATTTGTACATGATTTACGGCTGGATGTCATGCTGCGGACAGTGATGGTGTTCTACCTCTAAATGGATTTGTTCAACTAGTTCTTAGCTTTCTATTAAGGCAGAATAATGATTCAAGCTCCCGGAGCAGGAGCCAAGACCCTCACTCACTACACTCTCAGACGACATATCTCTCAGAGGGAAGATGATAGAAGGGTCCGCTATATTTGCTTGATAGATATTTCCAGGATATTAAACTAAGAAGCTAATCAGTTAAAGATTGAAGCTAACTGTAAAGCTTATAAATCACAGTCAAAAACAAGTTCAAACAAATAGATAGATAGCAGCTAACGTTAAAGCAACAGATCACAGTGTAAAGCTAACTAGCAATAGCACACCTACAATCCTGGAAATCCGGGCAGCTCTTTATTCACCCTTCAAATCGTTCAATTCAAAAGCAGCATGTGTATACATTCAGGTCATATATTTTGGCAGCTGTATTTGGCCCTTCATAGTGTATATTTGACAGATGGTCTGCAGATATATATCTTTCACTGTCATTATGTATATATATATATATTTTACTTTTAAGTTTGGTTTTATTTTCTATTTTGAGATGCTTCTATTCTATGTTTGTTTATTCTCTATTCTTTAACATTTTCACATTATGTGCAAAGCCTTTTTGACATGCTGCTGTGATACAAACATTTCCCAAATTGGGATCAATAAATTAAATCTTATCTTATCTTAAACCTTTGGCAGCTAGCGTAGCATAGCAGCACTAATGCTAGTTAAGGATGTGCTAATGTACATGTACATTTAAGTACAAGCTTAACGTATCCTATTTTCTAACGTATCCCGTTAAACAGCATCATCATCACACATTGTTTTAACCATGACTAGCTGGTAGTCCACAGCAGAAAGAGGACACAGTGATGGAGGGGCCTACCTGCTGGTAGCTGACAGCGTTGGCCATGCTGGAGCTGGAGCGGGACATCCCGGGCTTAGAGGACAGTCTCTGGCCCTGCAGCTGGGAGGGGTTGGGGGCTATCACTCTCTGAGACATCAGCATGGGGGGCAGGTTAGCATTGGCTGCTGACCTGATAACCGTGTGACCCTACAGAGAGGAAACAGCAGAGAGTTCATGAAAGGCTCTCAGTTCAGGAGACACCAATATCTGCTCCTCTTCCATACTCATAACGAAGCACACACACATGCACTGCCAAAACCACACTGTTCATGGTGGCCTGAGGAGGAACTGAGGCTGGAGATTGACAACAGCTCCCTCTAAAATAAGCACCTCAAGATTTTTTCAACAACTTATCAAGACCACTTGAGCACAAGACCAGGTAATGTTAAATGTCCGTTCAATATTGAAGAGACAAAGTCTATTCCTAAAACCAAGCTTAACAAAAAGTCCACTGGTGATTTTAATATTGGATTTCAATTCATTTTAGGACTCACAGGAGACATATTTAGAAAAAGAATGGCAAATTCAAGTATTGGTCAGACTCTGATAGCACTTACTTTATTTCCCACAATGCATATTTTCCTTAACACCCAGACTGCTAAATGTTGTAGTCATTTTCTCAGACTTAACTTATCTCCTACAGATACACTAAAGACATTCTACTAAACAAGTGTACTGACCCAGGAAGTACTAACCATGAGCCGTAAACTGACCTCAGAGTGACCCTCTACTTTGAGCTAATTTCCCCTCCTTATTCAAGCAGGACTAATGTGTTATTGAAGCAGCGGGCAGAACCACAAATACAGTCCATGGTTGATAGTTGTTAACGCGTATGGCAGACAGACCTGTGCCGTGCGGAGGTTCTGGGGCTCCGGGTTGTGCATGCCCGGCCTCACAGGCAGCTTCCCCAGGCCCTGAGAGCTGTGCATGGGGGGGGCCTGCACAGAGGAGGCAGCGTTCTGCACCACGGGGACCTGAGGACAGCAAGACAGCGTTAACAGGGGTTCCTGCAAACTTATGTGTGTCTGAGCTTTAACTTCATCATATTACAGTAAACTTAAAGCACACATTAGAACTCAAGTCAGCAGTTGAATCCCAATCATTCACATATCTTCTGGTCATGTATAAAAGTAAAAGCATTTTCAGAGTTATTCAGACTCTGGAAGAGAATATAAAGTGATGAGATTCCCTGTGACCCCAGGGTTATGTATCTGGGCATGATTCTGGAGTATAATTGGAAAGGAAGACCTCTATAAAAAAGGCCATCACAAGGACCTGTTTAAAAAGTGACCCTCCTGGACTGGGTCAGAGGCTGGACGTTGTAGAAGAGATATTGACTATGAAAAGAATGACCTACTGTCTAAGGACTGAGGCAGAGATCTGTGAGCAACGCTGGGAGAAATGGACGGTAGACAAGGAAAAAGAAAGGCTGTAAATGTGGAGTAGTATGATCCCCTGCTTAGGTTTTTCTTTCTCTTATTTTCAGATGTATTAGTGTGTATTGGAAAATAAATAGTTTAAAAACAAACAAAACGCAGGAGTTAACACACTCCACAGCAGGTTGATGTTGGAGTGAGCTCCGCACTGACCTTCTGCACCACGTTCTCCTTCTGCATCTGACTCTGCCGGAGCTTCTTGAGCAGCACCAGGCGGGCCTCCTCCAGACGCAGCTCCTCCCTCAGAGCCTTGATCATCTGCTGCCTCTCTTCCCCCGTCTTCCCCTGGAACACACACAGCATCAGTCAGACATTGTGTCCACATGGCAAACCCTAGCTAACACACAGGTGAGAGTTAAAGAGCCAGCACAGATAACCCTTTAAAAACGAGTTAAAGTAGATGTTTCTTCATTTGAATTATTAAATTATGTATTTCCTGGGTGATTTGTGATGAGAATGGTTCTGTCTCTCTTATGCTCACTGTTTATTGTAGGCCCTGTTATGCTTTTGGGAGTGTTTCCTCTCCTGTAATGTGTTGGGTTTAATATGTTTTTGTGCATGTAAATGGTCTGCAAAGACTACAATCCCTATGTTTCCTGCAGAGGGAGTTCCTGAACATCAGCAGAATAGGGCCCCTTTCATTTCTACTGTTCTTCTTATTGATATTTGTCATTGTTTGTTATTTCCCATGTTATGTGCCAGAGATAGCCCTGTGTAGGAAATGTTTTTTGGTGCTCTATAGTTTTAAAATTCTTACTAATGCTTTAATATACAGATCAGAGAAGAGCCTTCACAGTGCTGCTGTACAGTACCTTGAACAGGTCCAGGTTGGCCTGGTGCAGGCGCTCCTCAGGGCGCGGCGTCGTTCTGGGACTGGACGCCTCGTTGTCTGACAGGATGATGACGTCTGGAGACGGAGTCCGTCTGTCATGCTCAGCCTCGCTACAGGAACAACAAAAAGGTCCGTCAACTTCTGGAGCATCTGAAATGTTCATTTTCAATCCCAGAATGTGACCTGCTGGGGGAGAGGATGTGAGGAGCACTGCACTCTGTCAGGGAGGCCTTCAACATCACTGTTGTCAACCTTCCATTACGTTATATCAGGAATTGCCTTTTTACTTCATTAAAGCTGATAAATAGATTAGTCTCTCACACTTTATGTTTGTTACACCGTTATTAAGATTGGTATTTGAGTGAACAATTTTTGTGTGTGTAAATTTGAGCACATTACACATTACATTTCATTTAGCTAATGCTTTTAACCAAAGCAGCTCACAAACACTTGAACACAGCCGACATGCATACAGGAGTAATTATGGGACATGTTGACTGCCGGGGCTGGTTGGTAGAAGGCCCCTATAAATGCGGCCTCAGTTCTGTCTGGGGGAGGTTTTAGGGAAATGTGTCAAAAGATGCACACAATATATTATATATATATAGTCCATTGGATGATTTGGTGTAGGTCATTGTTTATAATATCATAATGTATTATTGTGTGATCACAATTGGTTGGATTAGTTGGGTCACATGGATATGGGCGTGACTCATAGTGAACATAACCAACCTGTGTGAGTGTGTCGCTGTATTTTTTGATGGCCCACTTTCAAAAGCTTGGCTATTCTGATCATACATTTTGTGCATAGTCTAATATTTTGTTGATTCAAATTAAGATCTGTTCAACACGTTTGATTCTCAGCGTCATACAAAGCCATCCAGGCCCTACCTCAGCCTCTCAGTGACTTGTGTTGTTCCCTCAAGTCCAGCCACACATTTAGCTTCAATCAAGAGTTAGAATATTATAATCTCACAGTCTCTACTGACTGCCTGGCATAATACATACTATGCCTATTTAATAAGTGCACATCACTTAATGTACAAACAACACATTTGGCCTTCAAAAAACTTTAAACATTTGTCCAGTTCCAGTGTTGGCGTAGTTAGTGTTGGCAGAGCAGATGTGACATTTGAATAGCACAGAGCCACCATGCTTGTTATTAGTGGCCCCGGTGCTCTCTGGTTCTTTGAACACGTTCTCCTCACCATCTCCTCCCAGCGCTCATGTCCACCGGCTCATCCATCATGTTCTCCTTCCCGTTCTTACTGGCTCCAATATGGCTGCCGTGGCCCGCCAGCCTCAGACTCCCGTTCATCTTTTCCTCGTAGGCGCCTCCCATGAGGCTCTGGTGGTGGAGGCTGCTGGCTCCGGGCCCCTTCCCTTCCCCCAGGGGCCCCCCGACCTCCAGGGCTGCCAGGTCAGCGAGGTCCTTGCGTTTGAGTAGAGCCAGCATCTTGAGGCGCTCCATGGCCTCGTGGCCCTCCATTTTGAGGCGTTTGGCTAGGGCCTCCTCTCGCTCGCTGGGGGACTCCAAGCCTCGTTTCAGCAGGTTGAGCCTCAGCGCCTCCTCAGACATCCGCTCCATCCTGCAGGACAGCAGGGACAGGGGTTAGCAGGGACACAGGGGTTAGCAGGGACACAGGGGTTAGCAGAGGGACAGGGGTTAGCAACATGTACAACCAACCAGCTCATAGAGTCCTATAGTGAACCCGGAAATGTTGCCAAAGTTTTATGTTATAAATGTATAGTAGGGTCCCCAGCACATAGAAACTGCCGGATGCTAACTTGAATATGTTGGGTAATTTGCACCATTAGCTAAAGTTGCATTAATTAGCATGAATCGCCATTATATTATGGCAGGGTATATGCAGGAATCCTGAAGTCAAATTTAAGACCTTTTTTAAGACCCTTTCCATACATTTTAAGACCTCATCGCCACTTGGAGTTCTAACCGGTTACATTGGCGACAGACTTTACCTCACATTGACTATATACAGTATTGAGTGTCCTTCCTCCTTATCTTCCAACCATTTGGACGCAAACTTGTATTTCCCCATAACGATGTTGTTTAACAACCGCTATAAACGGGCCTTCGCACGCTATCAGTCAGTGAGCGCGCGATGTCCTGTTCAGATGACGTCACATCCAACGGGATGCCATAAATAAACACAGAATCACACTACACACCTACGCAATGATTACATTCAGGCAGACCGTAGAATACAACCTCTTTGGACAATTTATATACTTATTGAAAACAAGCTACAAAATGTAATACCTTGGAAAATGCCCTTTAATACTTTTTAATAGCTTAATTTTCGCTAAATGGACAGATTGCCTATTTATTTTTAAGAAAGTTGTCCACAGTAGAGATAATCATTAATGTTGTGCTCTCTATATCCAATGTTCGCAACAGTCGTCCTTGTAATCAAAATCAGCTCACTGGGCCATATGGCCACTTTCTGGTTAAAACTGCCATTTTTGATCCTGAAAATGTCAGAAATGGTTTCAGCATCCTCAATAACACCAAAACCACTCCAAGATTGTCCAAATCAGCCAAGCCAACTTTTACTGTTGTCTGCATAGGCTTTAATGCCATTCATGCTAATTAACACAACTTATGCTAATTGTGCAAATTGCTCATCATATGCAGGTTAGCATCCGGCAGTTTCTATGTGCTGGGGACCCTACTATACATTTCTAACATAAAACTCAACATTTCTGCATTCAGTATGCTGGCAAATAGACTACCTGGTATACCCTCACACAATACAGACTGTTGCAATCTTGTGCAATAAACCTGCAATGTGCAATTTAGATAATTTTGGGGCAATGGGTATTTAGCAATGATCAGTTTCATGTGTAAAACATACATTCATTATAAATGTCCCAATTTGTTTTACTATGTCTCAATATCGTAATATGTTACTTATGCCACTTAGTTTTTTTTGTATTGCTGCTACTCATATTTTAGCCATGGCTGTGTACTGAGTTTAATCACCTTGAAGTACAGTTATGCTCCAAAACAGACTTACTGCTTTAAGTGTCTGCATTATTGTGGATGTCTACACAGAATTGAGAAATATGCTTTTTGCTGTTATCAAAGACTGGCGCAGACATGAGTCATAAACCTGGAAATAAGTCAGCATTTTAGCCCTTCCTGTTCCTTCAATTTTCTTGAACATGTTTGTGGTTAGATAAGATCTGTAGTAAACACAAGCTGAAGAGATGTCACGTTTTGTTCAACAACATAAATTACATCAATAAATACCCCACTGGGGAATGTCTGAAGCTCCTATGTGCCTCAAGATCATCAAAACTGCCTTCCTCCAATCAAAGAGCATCGCCCCTATCCGCCGCACACCGCTGCTGAAACTCTCATCCATTCAGTCATTGCATCCCGACCTGATAACTGCACCAGCATTCTCTATGGTTCACCTGCTTATGTTCTCAAGAAACTTTAATACGCACACAATTCTGCTCCCAGCTAGTCACCTCCACCTGTCGCTCTGACCACATCATCCCTTTCCTCTGGGACCTCCACTGGCTGCCAACCAAATACTTGATTGATCAAATGTAACACATTGCTGAATGTTAGCTTATCTTCTCTGCAGCTGAACTGTCCTGAAACTGTGAAGAGGAGGGAAACATACATTCCATTCAAATCAAACCACCTCATATAACCCCTAACCTCAGGATCAGGGCAGAAAACAGAGTCAGCTCATTCAGACAGAAGTGAGCTAAACACCGCCGGCTAAGAATAGCTTGGACATGTGTAATGTATGATGCCTCTGGGTGTGTGTGTGTGTGTTAGTGTGGGTCTGTATTTGAAAAGGACAACAACAAGCCATGTCTTATTAGCATTGGCTTAGTGAAGTTAAGTCAAGCTTTGTGTAGCACATTTAAAACAACCAGCTGAGCAGATTGCTGACCAGGTACAGAAAACGAATCAGTACGAAGCAAGCAGCAGAAGAAAAAAAAAGAACACATAATCTCAAAACTGTGCTGCACAGGAGAGGAAGTCAAGGCGTGGAGCTCAACTCCATCAGATGGCAGCAAGAAGAGGTGTGTCTGCAGCAACAACCTATAGGTGCAGTTCAGGGTGGACTAATGCCTCCATACAGTCTCAATTCATCAATCACTAAAATCAGCTGTTAATAAAAAACTACTAAAGTATGTTATCTAGGTTTATAGTGTACTGCATCCTGAGAACATCCATCACCTGACAGCATCCATCACTGCATCCATCACCTGACAGCATCCATCACTGCATCCATCACCTGACAGCATCCATCACCTGACAGCATCCATCACCTGACAGCATCCATCACCTGACAGCATCCATCACTGCATCCATCACCTGACAGCATCCATCACTGCATCCATCACCTGACAGCATCAATCACTGCATCCATCACCTGACAGCATCCATCACCTGACAGCATCCATCACTGCATCCATCACCTGACAAAATCCATCACCTGACAAAATCCATCACCTGACAAAATCCATCACCTGACCACATCCATCACCTGACCACATCCATCACAGCATCCATCACCTGACAGCATCCATCACCTGACAGCATCCATCACTGCATCCATCAACTGACAGCATCCATCACCTGACCACATCCATCACAGCATCCATCACCTGACAGCATCCATCACCTGACAGCATCCATCACTGCATCCATCACCTGACAGCATCCATCACCTGACAGCATCCATCACCTGACAACATCCATCACCTGACAGCATCCATCACCTGACCACATCCATCACAGCATCCATCACCTGACAGCATCCATCACCTGACCGCATCCATCACCTGACAGCATCCATCACCTGACAGCATCCATCACCTGACAGCATCCATCACCTGACAGCATCCATCACTGCATCCATCACCTGACAGCACCCATCACCTGACCAAATCCATCACATGACTGCATCCATCACCTGACCACATCCATCACAGCATCCATCACCTGACAGCATCCATCACCTGACAGCATCCATCACCTGACCACATCCATCACATGACAACATCCATCACATGACAACATCCATCACTGCATCCATCACCTGACCACATCCATCACTGCATCCATCAACTGACAGCATCCATCACTGCATCCATCAACTGACAGCATCCATCACTGCATCCATCACCTGACCGAATCCATCACTGCATCCATCAACTGACAGCATCCATCACTGCATCCATCAACTGACAGCATCCATCACTGCATCCATCAACTGACAGCATCCATCACTGCATCCATCACCTGACTGCACTATCACCTGACAGTGACGGGGCAAAGTGGTTTGACAGCTGATTATCTGAAGGCAGTTTAGAGACTACACCCAGAACTACATCACCTCGTGTACAGGTAGCTGATGCAGCAGTGATGCTAACAGTGCTAGCCATGACTGCTACATGCGATACACATTCAGTCAGTGCTCATAAGCAGAGTGATTATAAATATTATACACAGCAGCCTCTTTAACAAAGGGAGGAGTCTTAATGATCGTAGAGTATTAACTCCCCCCTGACCCCCCCCATCCCGCCACTTCTTCTTCTTCTGTGATTAGTTTATGATGCAGCGGCAGAGCCTCCATTTGCTGGGAGAAGCACACCAGCTCCAACCTCCACCTTTAATGAGCCAGAGAGCACCGCTGAGAGAGGCGCTGACAAGCCAATCAGGGCCGGCCTCTCGCCGCGTCAGTAACTGGCACCTTACACGCCCCCCCCCCCTCCTCCTGGCCACTGCCGCCGCCTGCCTTTACATAATATAATGACTGTTTCAGTCAGCTGCTACACAAGCCACACTCTCGTTCTCCTCACCCACCCGTAATCCCTCCCACGACCTCCTCCCCTCCCCACCCCACCCCTCTAGCTTCGGGCGCTCTGCCAGGCCAAAGCAATAAAGGAAAAGAAAAGGAGACATGGCGAGAGAAAGAAAGAGACAGGCTGGATGTTGATAGAGGGCAAATGGAGCTCCTTCTACAGCCAAATCAGACTTTTCATGAAGCCAACAGCAACACAGAGATGTTCAGGTACACATCTTTAGAAAAATGTACAGCGAGGACTCGTCATACTTGCAACTATCAGCTCCCACAGAGCAGAGCAGCAAGTAGAGGTGTCACTCTGCCCCCAAACAGCAGACAGAAAGTGTGCAGACATCCACGCTCAGCACAGGATTCCAACAGAAGGCAGGATTTTGTAACCCCCTCTTCTTCTCCAGCTGTATATTACCACAAAGAAACCCCTCCCTGCTCCTCTACCCTCCCCCAATTCCTCAAACCCTCCGTCTTCTCCTCCCCCCTCTTTCACTGTAAAAATAAACACATGCTTACTTTCAGGGGCCCCTTAAATGTAGCCAGAGCTGAGAGATTCATTTGTTAATATTACACCAGCCAATCAGGAGGGGTTATGTGTAGGCATGTGTGTGTGGTGGGGTAATAAAGCAGTGACACAGCCAAGATACACTTAGAGCGCAGGGATTTTTTTCTTCATCTTGCTCTACCCTCACAAAAGTCTTTGTGTGTAGGCCGAGTGTGTGTGCAGGGCTAGAACAGAGGCAGAGATGGCCACACACACACACACACACACACACACACACACACACACACACACACACACACACACACACACACACACCACACACACACACACACACACACACACACACACACACACACACACACACACACACACACACACACACACACACACACACACACACACACACACACACACACACCACACACACACACACACACACACACACACACACACACACACACACACACACACACACACGGCTGTCAATCTGCCAAAAATATATAGAAACCAGCAGCCTTCGTCACTCATCCCTGTCCTAACCTGTCCCTGTCTGTCCTGTTCTTTCCAATCTTACCCTGTCGTGTCCACATCCCTCCTGTGTACTGGAATGTCCTTCCTGGTTTGTCTTTGTATGTTCAGTCCACACATCTGTCCTGATCTATCCTGTCCTTTCCTATCCTGTTCTGGTCTGTCTAGTCCTGGTCTGTCCTGTCCTTTCCTAGCTTGTCCTGTCAACATCTCTCCTGTCCTGTTTTTTTCCTGGTCTGTCCTGTCCTGGTATTCTATGTTTGTTCTGTTCTGATCTGTCCTTTCCTATCCTGTTCTGGGGCCTCATTTATAAACGTTGCGTACGCTCAAAAGATGGCGTACGCCAGTTTCTAAGCAATCTTTGCGATTTATAAAAAACAAACATGACGGGAAAATGTGCGGTCCTCCACGCAAACTCTGACCCATCCGTACGCACTAAGCACAACAACGGGAGAGACAAGAAACTGCGACACCGTTGGCAGAAGGAAGAATGGAGAGAAATATGTGGAAATAATACCATAAATAAAATGTTACCTCCCATGTATCATATACTAATAATTAATTTTCAAAAATTGATTAAAGCCAATCTTAAAATGATTAAACAAACGCCGGTTTGAGACTCCTCAGTGCACACAAAAACATAACTTGGAGAAATAAATAAATACGGAAATGTTATTGATCACCCCTCGATTATGTTCTCTTGTTAAGAAATGTATTCTCATAAATGATGCGGTAAACAGAAGGACAGAATTACTTTAAACTGACGCCGTTTTGCTTTTCTCTCTAGGTTGTATAGATACGACCTAGAGATTTAACATGATAGTATAAACTATAACATGATAGTATAAACCAGGGGTACTCAAACTTTTTTGTTAAAGGTCCACTTGTGAATTTTATACAAGGTCACTGGTCCAGATCAATGCCAGTAAAGTCCCCCCCCCCTGGAGCGGAGCAACGAAACTGAAATTAAGAAGCAGTTTTGGCGCGCTATGCATGGGGCCCCCTTGAGGGGGTTTCCCGACATGTCGTTGCAGTAAATTAAAGGGTGTCTCATGTTGTTTTTGCTTTGCCTTAATCTACCTTCTTTGGGGGCCCCTTCTGGTCCAAGCACTTGCCTGCCTTGCCTGTCGGCAAACGGCGCCCCTGTATACACACTAGGGCTGAACGATATATCGTGTCATGGCGATAACCGTGATATGCGCATGCGCGATATTCACATCGCAGGGACGTGCGATTTTATTAATTTTTTTTATTAATATTTTATTAAGTTAAGTTATTAAGTAGGTAAATTAACTCAAACACGTCATGTTACAATTATTTTGCTGCTTGCTACAAAAGGAAAACTTGCGCGGCTCTCATGTCAGGGGTACTTGAGTGAGTGACATGCAGGCTCTGCATGCACAGCAAACCACCAATCACAATCATTCTTGATCAGATCACAGCAGGCCCCGCCCCGCTAGTTTGCAGACCATCAAAACACCGGTAAAAAAATGAGCGAGGCACAGGAGGACAATACCGGCGAGAATGAAGATTTACTTCCAAAAAGAAAAGCAACATCTGCCATCTGGAACTATTTTGGATACAAAAAGGTTGATGTTGACCAAACAAAGGTACTTTGTAGACAGTGCCATGCAGTTGTTTCGGCAACCCGAGGCAACACGTCGAATTTACTCGCCCATTTGAATAGACACCACAAATCTCTGTATGACGAATGCAGAGTCAGATCTGAATGCCATCCACAGCCAAAGCAAACAACTATTTCAGATGCCTTTGCCGGTGTTACACCATATGAGAAAGGTTCAAAACGGCATAAAGACATCACAGATGCCATAACATTTCACCTGGCAAAAGACATGGTACCAATTTACACCGTTACCAAAGAGGGTTTTAAGAAAATGATCCGGTCACTTGCTAAGCGGTACGTAATACCGTCACGCACCTATTTTTCTCAAGTCGCCACCCCCGACCTGTACGAGAAATGCAGGGCAAAAGTTGAAACAGAGCTGTCAAAAGTGGAATACTATGCTGTTACAACGGACTTGTGGTCCAGCCGGACAACGGAGCCATACATAAGCCGGTGCACTTTATTGATGAGGACTTCAAACTGAAAAGTCGCTGTTTGCAAACAGCATTTTTCCCAGAAAATCACACAAGTGAGAACATCGCAGCGGGGCTGAGAGAAGCGGTGGCTGCTTGGGGCCTGGATGAGACACGTCAAGTCTGTGTAACAACAGACAATGCTGCAAATACAATTATAATAATAATATAATTTGTCATAAAACAAATAACTTGTAATACAAATTGAACTACTACATAACAATATCAACTTGTGAACCATTTTGTTTCACAAACCTTTTTTTAAATCAAAATGTCTTAGCAACAGTCAGTGCAAAGTAAAACAAAGTGTTCTTGGTCATCATGGCTAGCCTAAACAAATAAAGATCTGCTTAATTAATTAATTATTATATTTATTTTAAGTTGTAATTTTGTAACCCACTCAGGGAGCTGGTTTATAGCTGTTCTTAATTTTATTTTTATAATGTTGTTTAAAAGAAGTCCACTACTTTGCTGCTATTTGCACAAAAAAGGTTTTAATTGTGGAATAAAAAGTTAAATTACCTATTTTGTCACGTATGTTAATTCCCTAATGTGATAATGAAGCTTCCTATAGTTTAATGTTTAATCTCTTGGATCCCTTCTAGACACCACTCTTCTTCATTCACAGATGAACCCCCTTATTTGAGGGTAAGCAACATGCGTTATCATGACATGTTAGATCATGACTTAAGGTATGATGAGTCAACCAGTTAAGATCCAGACGTCCGTGACTAAAATCCTTCATCCGGTTAAATATAGTTTAAAAAACCGCAATATATATCGCAGGGGAAAAAAATATCGCAATGTCAGTTTTTTTCAATATCGTGCAGCCCTAATACACACACACATTCAATACATACATACAGTATGGTGGCTGGAACTAGTGGGAGAAATGGCACTGTTTGTCTGTAGCCAATGCCTTGAACCTCAGCAAAAAAGGCATTAGAAGCATTAGAAAGTCAAGGTAAACTTGCGGTTAAATTGCGGTCTGCAATGCGTGTCACGCTCGCGCACACAAGTAAATATATATATATGCACGTTCATTCTCACAACGCGTCAGACACAAGAAAATATACATTAATTTACATCAGAATCTGATTTTTTTTTATTTTGTATAATTTTTATTTATTTCTTTTTTATAATGGGACACAGGGTTCGGTCCGGATTGATTTGCAGTTCGGTCCGGAGTTTGAGAAGCCCTGGTATAAACCATGCGCCTCGTATATATACACACACGAGCATGGTTTATACTATCATGTTTAATCATGTTTTATGCCGTTCGCCAATACTTGATAAGTCGCTCGTAAAACACAGGAGGTATGGAAACTAAGAACACTATATTTGGTAAATTGTGCAACACATTTGTTTTATTTCCTTTAACTGGTGGATATAGAGTTGCTGCGGGGGGGTTGAGACGCACAGGCTGCAGTGGAGACGCTGTGCACAGCTGATTGAAAGCTGGAACACAAACCACCAAATAACATCAAACAGATCCAGTCATCATGACTCCACTCCGGAGGGATTCCCCGATCATTTCTTACAGTTTCTCATCATGGGGGGGGGGTCTCCTGTCCCCGGCACAAACACACTGACACATTGCCTGAGGAAGGTTAGGCTATGTGTATTTTGTCTCCACCTCCCCAAAATAACCAAAATCTGACACGGTGTGAAATGTCTTTTTTAGATGTTCTGTCGTCATTTCCTGCGATCTTCTTCCTGCAGTCAGTCAGAATGAATATTAATACGGGGCGTTTCTTTGACTATTTATAGGCAAATATGGGCGTTACGTGAAGCCCGCAATAGCTGCGCCGCATTTCGAGTTGATTGGGATTTATAAAGGGAAACCGGCGTAGGACGTACGTGCGCAGTGTTTTATAAATCGGAATATTTGTGTGCGTATTTATTTGCTTTGTCCTACGTAAGCCACCTTCCCACGTGAATCCTACGCAGAGCTTTATAAATGAGGCCCCAGGTCTTTTCAGTCCTGTCCAGGTCATTCTTCTTTGACTTAACCTGTCCTGTCCGTGTCTTTCCTGTCCTGGTATGTTCTTTCTAGGTCTGTCCTGTACTTACTTGTCCATGTCTGTCTTTTCTTAACCTGTCTGCCCTGTCCTGGTTTGTCTTTAAATGTTCTTTCCTCATCTGTCCTGATCTCTCCTGTGCTGCTATATCCTGTTCTGGTTTGTCCTGTGTTACCTATTCCTGTCCAGTCCTGTCCTGTTCTGTCATTGTCCATCCTGTCCAGGTCATTCTTGGTTCGACTTAACCTGTCCTGATGTGTCCTGTCTTAACCTATCCTGTCCTGTCATACCCCGTCCCGCCCACATCTGTCCTGTTCTGGTATATCCTTTCCAGGTCTGTCCTGTATTAACCCGTTACAGTCAGTCCTGGTTTTTCCTGTCCTACCCATTCCTGTCCTGGCTTAGTCTGTACAGGTCTGTCCTCTCCTGGTGTGTCCTGATCTGTATTGTCCTACCCTTGTCCGCCCGTCTCTGTCCTGTCCCCCTCCCCAGCAGGTTAGCAGTGTGTGCTGAGCGTGTCCAGCAGATAATAAGGTAATAAGCCATTTACAATCTGCTGCTCATTCCACACACAATCTGCATCATGACGATTCATTAGCTGATGCAACGCCTCCTCTCTCCTCCACCTTCTCCTCCTGGACTCTCACACACCACCTCTTTCATTCCTCAGCCGTCTGATTCCTGTGTGGCTGTGAGGCTTATCGCTGAGGCGCAGGAGCCGGCGTCAGCCCTCACTTCCCATCTCTACCGACTAAGACAAAAAATAAATTAAAAAATCCCCACAGCCTCCATTTGTGCCATTAATCCAAACCGTCAAAATGGTGGTGATGGGTGCAAAATGGCTGCCATGGCACAGAACTGGCAGGACACTGAACCCGAATCAATATCATGTAAAGCTACACAGCCCCCCCCCCCCCCCCCAAGTCTTCACTTATTCTCACAGACCGTTTCAGATTTAAATCACAATACCTTTTCAATACTGGGATTTCTTTTTTTCTCTCGCTTTCTTAAAATGTATGCTAAAACAGGGCACAGGCAGTATTGATAAAATGATTTTAGGGTCTGGTGGGATTTCATTACCATTGAGCCTTATGGCTGTAACAGATTCCAAGCCCAGAGGCTGTTGGAGGGGGCTACGCTGTTGATTTGACTGGTAAGACAATGACATTTGTTTCAGGAAATCCAGGTGAAAAACGGATTCATGCATTTAAAATGTCCAATACACTAAAACACTGCAGTTTGTAATACTGTGGTTGTGATCACAACTGATTTATCTCTCAGTCATGACAAGCAGTACGTCTAGGTAGAAATAAACTGCTCCCGTTACTAGTGTTCGGGTAGTCACTCAAAAAAGTCATGCTTTTTTTATACTAAATGACTCTTTGCTGAAAGTAATTAGTTACACTACTAGTTACATTACCCATGGGCTAATCTGTAACATCACCTGAGATGCACCATAAATCCAATGACAAATAAAGTTAAACTTAATTTATGCCCAGATCAGCACAAACCCTTAATCTAATCTCGAAAACAGTTCTTTGTTTGAACACCATGTTTTCTGTAGCTCAGTTTGCATCAGAACACTGGAACAGGTAGCTTCAGAAGTCTTCCTGTCTGATGGTGTCCGCCTGTTACCTGTATCCTGCTTACACAGTCGGTTAATGGGCCGACACATGAGAAGGGACACACTGGACCTTGTGTTGTCTCATGGTTTAGATGTTTGTATCAGGGACATTTGTGACACTGGTATTTCGGACCATTTGCCTGTGTTATTTACTATGATGCTGCCTTGCTCTCAAGTTGACTCGTGCTTTCCGGAGCGCCGCCTACGTGCTCTGAATCCTCTGACAGCGTCACAGTTTTCCGTTGCCTTTAATGACTGTGCTTCCCACATTAATTGACTCTTGTGATGCCAGTGCTGAGGAGATTCTCAGCCTTTTTAAATTCTACTTGCACGGATATTCTGGACCTGATCCCTCCATTCACGGCCAGACGCCCTAAACCTGTGACTGAACCGTGGATAACTGACTCTACCCGCGCCCTGAGACGCGCATGTAGACGGAGATGGAAGAAGGATAATCTTCACGTCTCCTTGGGGATTCTAAGAGACGGTTTAAGCGAATATCAGAGGGCTGTTAAATGTGCAAAAACACATTTTATTTCAAATCTTGTGTCCAACAACAGAAATAGGCCCCAGTTCCTTTTTACCACTCTTAATTGTCTTTTAAATCCCTCTAACTCTCCCTGTGTTGTGCCATCACAAAAGTTCCTTTCATTTTTTAATGATAAAGTCTTGGCCATCAGATCTTCACCTCCTCCTCTCACCTTAGACCCAGCAGTGTCTCCTGTGTGCTCAGCTGTCTTCGAGCAGTTTGACCTGGTTTCACTGTCCGAGTTATCTGATGTGGTTAAAAAATTGAAACCTTCACAATACCCCTTAGACCAGGGGTCTCCAACACGTCGATCGCGAGCTACCGGTAGCTCGCAAGCCCTCAATAAATAGCTCGCCAAGCAAATCCCAAATGTAAAAAATACACCAAAAAAAAAGGAAATGTAATTAAAAGAATCTACCCTATGCATAACCGAAACCTCAATCATAGCGAACTCTATCTACTTACTACAACTCTATATCTATCTAACACCCCTCCTCCCCCCACAATGAATATCGACCAATCACGTTCTTGCTTGATTTGCGGGACCAGCGTTGCAGTCGGGAAGAAAAGCAATGTGGCACCTCCCCGCTTCATAAGGAGTGTGACCGGGATTTTCCTTCTGGCAGATTCTACAACACATCAGCCCCATTGAACAGCCTAGTCGTGCCAGCCTATACACATGAGGGGCAGAGCTTTACTCTGTGTGTGTTGCAACTTGCTTATATATTTATTGCACTTGACGCAGACACACGCATGGCGTAATTTCCACTGGGGACAGGGGGGACATGCCCCCCCCACTTTTCGAAATCCCGTTTGTGTCCCCCCACTTTACAAATTTGATTATTATTTTTTAACGCAAGCCGTCATCGCCAAGGAGGAGCACACAGCCTCTGTGAGCGAGCAAGAGAGAGAGAGAGAGAGAGAGAGAGAGAGAGAGAGAGAGAGAGAGAGAGAGAGAGAGAGAGAGAAGAGAGAGAGAGAGGAGAGACTTTATCTATTTAATATAGTTGTAACAAATAAAGTATGAAATCATTCCAATGTGTACTATATTGTATGTAAAAGGGGAGTGATTAGTAAAATATGCATAAATAGAAAGAAAGAATGCTAACTAGGTAACTTAAAGACCCAGTGAAGTGTGCGCCGGTGCATGATCTGTTATGCTAATACGTATAGTAATGACCAAAATTGTCCATTGGAACCCATATCAAAGATGTTGGAATAGCAACGAATTTGACGAGTTGGAATTTTCCGCTGGGAAACCTCCGCCTTCGTGGGCGTGGCTTGCGATCTACTGCGTGACGTCAGAAGATGGGCTCAGCCGAAGTGTTTACATTCACCACCGTTCATTTTGTCTCTGTTTCAAAGTGGAATTTACCAACGTTTTTGAGCGAGTATTTTATTGGAAAGTGTTTCGCAGTCGACTGGAAGTGATTGCCAATCGAGGAAACCTGACAATGGAGGCGACAGTGAAGAAAAAGGGAGGAAAAACACACGGGAAGCGATGCATTGCCGCTGGCTGTGGTAATGTCAATTCTGCCGAAGTGGCGATGTTTCTGTAACCAAAAGATGAAGGTGAGTGGCTGGTGTCATTGTTTCGTAGATTTGTTTATGAAAAATAAAGGCCACTGTGTTTGTGTTTACTAACAACACTATCATGGCGGCGGCAGAGCTCAAGTCGAGTTTCTCCGCCTGGAGATATTCTCACTATTTCACTTTTGTCGAGCACAAAGAAAAGAACGTTTTAGTTAAATGTAAGTTGTGTCTTGGCGGGTCAAAGATCCTATCGACTGCCCAAAACAGCAATTAAAATCAGTTGAAACATCTGCAGAAAAAACACATGCTGGGACGAAGCTAGTAGCGAAGCTAGTAGCTAAGACCACAGACCCAGACTCATCCGACGCCATTCCACCTCCACCTAAGCAACAGCGGCTGGATTGGCACTTTGAAACATATCTTTGTGTTTGTGTTTGTATAGACCACATTGCTTAGCAGAGTTCAGTGATGCAAATGCATGTCAAGTTGATCAACAGGTTGTATTATTCTCCGATGCAATAACAGTACTGAAATGAAGGCTACAGTATAAGGGCATTAATGGGTGCCCTTTTCTAAGTAACTAAGAAGTTACTTTTCACAGTAACGCATTACTTTTTGGTGTAAGTAGTGAAGTAACTAGTAATTGTAACTACTTACTGGTTTTCAGTAACTAGCACAACACTGCATGTGAACATGAATGTTGCATCATGCTATGAACAGATGAATGTATGATCAGGTGATGGCCAATCCTGTGTGTAGATCTACTCTAGATCTATGACAAAATATTGTCCTCAACTAAATTGACTTCCATGGCCACTTTCCTCATCTATCCTGTCCGAAAAGCTGTCAAAATCACTCATTTCTCTCGCACCAGTATCACTTTCCGAAGTCTCTGCCATGTTTACAATCACAACTGGGCCCATCTTGTGACGTCACAGCCGCTATCGTCTGCAGCAGCGGTAGGCTCAGACGGCCGTTCACGGGATGAAAAATTTGCGATGTTTATCTCGTCCCTCGCACTTCCTAAAAAATTATTTTAGCCATGAACAGGTACAATTATATGTAAGAAATGAAACTGCCATTTCATTTTGGCGCAAAAAAATGCACTTCACTGGCACTTTAAGATAAGAATAAACAAGTTTAAATGATTTGTTATTGGTTGAGATCATATTCTAAAGATGTTTGGATCATTGAAAAGTATACAGCTCCCTTTCATCTGAGTGTTGAGAGCTGTATCCATCAATTCATGTTGTGCTCAAAGTGCTCCAGATTGATGCATTTCACTTCAACATTTAAAAAAACATCTTCCATGCATGCCCCCGGACCCCCCTAGAGGAGGTGAGGTCCCCCCTAGAGGATGTGAGGTCCACCCCCAAATAAAGCAGGTTAAATTAATTAAATTGAACACATGTTCTTTTAGTAAACACTGCAAACGGGTCCCACAGACCCAAACAGCACACAGAGGTTAAAGGTCAGCATATCATAATGTTAAAATGTGCTAAATATATACACTGCAAAAAACAAAAAAAAGAGGAGTAAAAGTAGCCCCCGACTTGTTTTATTTTTTCTCTCATCCTAAAAAAGGTTGGAGACCCCTGCCTTAGACAGTATTCCTCCCAGACTACTGAAAGACGTTTTAATACTATTGGGTCATACATTTTAACTTGGATAAATATCTCTCACACCTCAGGCTGCGTTCCAACCTTTTTTAAACACGCTGTAGTGCAGCCTCTTATCAAAAAACAGAACCTTGATCATTCTGTTCTCTCCAACTTTAGACCTATTTCTAAGCTTCCCTTCCTGTCTAAAGTCCTAGAGAAAGTGGTGTTAGCGCAACTGCAGTCGCACCTTGATTTTTACTGCATATCAGAAAAGTTTCAGTCTGGTTTTAAATCACGCCACAGCACAGAAACTGCTCTCCTAAGAGTTTTGAATGATCTTATTTTAACTGCTGATTCTGGGAATTCTGCTGTGCTTGTGCTTTTAGATTTGTCTGCTGCTTTTGATACCATTGACCACCAAATTATTTTATCACGCCTTGAACTGTATGCTGGAATCAAAGGTAACGTCCTAAAATGGTTTCAATCATATCTGTCAGGAAGGACCTTTTCTGTGCATCTTGGCCAGTATTCTTCAGCTGCAGCCCCACTAGGATATGGGGTCCCTCAAGGTTCTATCCTAGGCCCCATGTTGTTCAGTCTGTATTTACTACCTCTGGGGTCAATTTTTAAAAAGCATAACATTTTGTACCATTGCTTTGCAGATGATCTGCAGGTATACCTGCCTATAAAGCAAATAATGAATCTAGGATTGCCTTGCTTAGCTGTCTGAAAGACATCAAATCATGGATGGAAATCAACTTCTTGACTTTCAACAAAAACAAGACAGAGATTTTAATAATTGGACAGTCTGAACTCCTGGATGGCTTTAATAGTGTACTCGGCCCCTTAGCCTCCTACAGCCGTCCCTCTGTCAGAAATCTTGGAGTCATCTTTGACAACTGTTTTAAATTTGACAAACAGATAAGCTCAGTTGTCAAGACAAGCTTCTTCCAGCTGCGGCTTCTGGGGAAGGTAAAAGCCTATCTTCCTAGTAAGGAATTTGAACAGCTCATCCACCTATTTATAACGTCTCGTTTAGACTATTGTAACTCCCTGTATATTGGTGTTGATAAGTGTTTGATCCGTCGCCTGCAGCTGGTCCAAAATGCGGCTGCACGCCTTCTTACTGGGAAGAGACGTTATGACCACATCACACCCGTTTTGGCAGATCTCCATTGGCTTCCTGTCAGTTACAGGATCCAGTTCAAGTATTTACTTGTTGTTTTTAAATCATTGCATGGACTGGCACCACATTACCTGTCTGAGTTGTTGCACCCCATGCTCCAGCTAGAGCATTGCGCTCAGCTCAGCAGAATATGTCGGTGGTTCCTCGGTGCAGGAAAAAACCCGAGGTGACAGGGCTTTCAGTGTTGCAGCTCCCAGACTGTGGAACAGCCTCCCAGTACATATCCGGACTGCTGAGTCTATTGACCTTTTTAAATCCCAGCTAAAAACTCACCTCTTTGCACTGGCTTTTAATACTAGTTGAACATTACATTTTCACATTTGTATGTGTTTTTATATGTTTCTAGTTATTGTGCTTTTTATCATGTTTTTAATTATTGTTTTATTATTGTACTCCCATTGTGTTATTTTATATTGTAGTTATTGCCTGTACAGCACTTCGGTCAACTGAGGTTGTTTTAAATGTGCTATATAAATAAATAAAGATTGAATACGTGGCCATTCCAACGTGGAAAGGGCAACATTTCCTCTCCGATGTACACTGCGACAAGCCTGTTTATCTATGCTATGAGACTCTGACATTTCTGCTCCATCTCCTCATCCATGAAGTCGTGAGTGAAGCGCAGGAGAAAAGGGACATTTGATTTATTTGACTGTCCTCTCGTTAAGCAAATGGTTGGAGACCTCAAAGTAACGCAAGTCACTAGATAATTTCAGGCTTAGTAACTGTAATGTAATTACTGCTGAACCAACAGTTACGCGTTACTACACTACTGCGTTACAGACAAATGTAATCTGATTATTGCAACATGTTACTTTGTAGCACGTT
Organism: Dissostichus eleginoides; assembly: GCA_031216635.1. Lineage (NCBI taxonomy): Eukaryota > Metazoa > Chordata > Actinopteri > Perciformes > Nototheniidae > Dissostichus > Dissostichus eleginoides. The sequence continues at coordinate 1,758,464 of CM062280.1, forward strand.
ACCCCCAACACAGCCCATTACGTCATCCAAATGGATTGTGCTGTAGCATGTGTAAACGGCACAATCCATGTAGGCCACCAGACGTTAGAGTGGAGCAGAAATCAGTCTTAAAACCCAGAAAGCTTTTTACCAATTTTGGTTTTCTTTGTCTTAAAGTCAGCTGTAAATATTTCAAAGGAAAAATCCCATTGTTTTTGTTGATGGAGCCTTGGGATGCTAACTTCTGGGCCGGCCTACACAGATACGTCATGACCCCCCAACCCCCACTATCTAGAGCTTGTGGAAGGAGGGAAGAAAGGAGACCCCCGCTGTCATTTTGATATCATCAAAAAAAAGATTTCACTATCTACACAGCAGGGAATTAAAAATGCATAAATATTTACACAAAGAGTTCTGATCAGAAAGGAGAAATCCAAACAGAAGACCTCAGGCATCCTTGCTCTGACTTGAACTTCTCATAAAACTTTCTGTGAATCACTGTAGTGTCCAGATGCTGTGCAATTTCACAAACTAAATAGTCATTGTTTACAATACAAAGTGGACATTAATATCGAGTACAATACATGTATTGTATTTTTCTGAATAAGTTGCTAAATAGAAATGGAAATAAAGTGAAAAGTCTCTCTTAAATTGTCTTTATTTTACATACTTGTTGCACTACCTTTGTGAATACTCGTGTTGACTTATCTGGTAAACATGGACACCAAACCTGTTTTTATTTTTATTTTCGTGTGCTTGCCTCTGTATTTGTAACTTTGCAGTTGTAACAAAGCAAATGTCCCCTCTGTGTGGACGAAAAAAAGGATTTCTGATCAATCTAGTTGGCAACACTACGTTTTTGAGTTTGTGAAGTTACGTTTTTTTTATGCTGTGCACGCACCAAGGTATCCCATCAGCACTAGTAATAGATTGTAATAATATATATCGGTTCAAATGCATATCAACCTTGAATTTCTCATTAAGCATCGACAAACATCAGAGAGTAAATAGAAGTTCATTAGCAAACCAGGTTAAATTGCATCGTTGCTATCCCTGCTGACTTATAAACAGGAAGGGAGAGAGACGTCATAAGTATGACGAAGGCTATGTTCCATACATTAAAAGGTGTTTTTACTAAATCCAGATCACATCCAAAATGATAAATTAAGTTCCAATCATGGATTTGCCTTGTAATACAACAAAGTGTTTAGTTTGCATACACACAACAGATTTCTTAATTGTTGCAAATTATGGTTTTATTAACTTATTAGGGTCTTCCTCTAGGAAAAGTCCAGCGGAGTGAGAAAGGTGGCCAGCTGGGGGCCTGGGTGGGTGTCTAAAGTTTTCTCCTTCCCTCATACTTTCTTTTGCATCTGTTCTGCCGAGCAGGTAAACACAAACAAGCCCTGAGTGACAGTTAGCTCATGCTCTTATGATGTAAGCGCCGCTCAATTAGATGCAAGGAACATTACATCAATACGACAAGAAGCAACTCGTCATGAAAAAACTCACTAATAATGATTGTCTGGAAATGTTTAAAGTCCACCCAGCTGACAGGGTTTTTTAGAATTCAAATCAATTAATTTATGATTCCAGCATCACATTAAGAGTTAGGTGTTGATGGATGCAATTGACCCACAATTCAACATACAACAGTAAAGAAGGGAAGAGAAAGACTTGAACGACAGCGATGAACGACTCCAACACAGGCACAGAAATCTGATGAAATTGTTAAATTGCACTTTTCCTAAAAATATTTTTATGTTTGGCGCAGTGGTAAAAAAAAAAAAAAGGATAGCTCCAGTTCACACACGTTCTCCACACAAACTGTATGTCTAAGTATAACACACACACAGAAGCACAATAACAGGCTGCTGGGATATGAGCAACATTTGCATATGGCCGGTTCCTGACAGTAATGAGGCCAATCAGGATGGAGCTCATAGCAACAGAGTTGTAATTGGTGGATGCTCGTGGGCAGCTCCGTCAGATGGTGTGTGTTGTGGCGCTGACTCCGTACAGCAGGAGCGCAGCAGGAGACACACACACACACACACACACACACACCACACACACACACACACACACACACACACACACACACACACACACACACACAACACACACACACACACACACACCACACACACCCACACACACACACACACACACACACACACACACACACACACACACACACACACACACACACACACACACACACACACACACCTTGGAGCAGGCGTTCAGACACAACGCTGCTCTTTATTAAACTAGACAACAGCTCATTGTGGGCGTTGCTATGACAACCAGTCGTCTATTTTTAAGCCATGCCACTAATCAATTCCTGTTCTTCTGTCGCCTGAGGGCGGGGGTGTGCATGTGCGTGTGAGGGTACTGATGTGAGGGGAAGGGGGGGCAGGGGGCAAAGGGGAGGAGGAGGGGTGAGTGTGCAGTTGGAGACAAAGAGCATGGAGGAAGAAACAGTGTGGAGGATGCATCTCATACCATCACACTGTACAGGCGCTAATTATTGGCTGGCAATTCATCATTTCTGATTCGTCAATATCTGATATTTTATAGACAGAAACCCAGAGAAATGTGCAGCCAATCCAATATTTTAAATAAACCAAAATCAAAACTGTGTTTCGTCCACCTCAGCCTGCTAGTGCCCAGTGTCTCTATTACGTTTCAATCATTGCTTTTAAATTTGCCTAGGTCCGACATACTTGAATCTCTCTGATCATGATGTGTGTTGGACAGCTGGAAGTCGTCACAGATGGACTGTTGACGGAGCGGACGCAGCGCAGAGTGTCTTTGTGTATCTGCTGAACCTATGGCATCACGGGCAAAACACAACGACTCAGATTTTAGGCCCAGAAACTTGGCAGAAGCTCTACCCACAGCGTCACGCAGCGCTGGAAATTATAGTTTACAGCCAATTATATGTTTTGTTAAAATTTTTTACATTGGATGCGTAATGGTGCAAGGGGTATTTCAGTGCCGGTACAGGTGAGAGTGATTAGGGCTGTGATAAGCAAACAGTTTTTGACCACGTTGCCACACACACGCTGTTTTTGGTTGTAAATAACTGGTATTTCAAGCAAGAAGTTCATCATCATTGGAGAGAGCATGCGTCCAACTGGAAAGTCACAGTTCATCAATCGTTCGGTGATATTGAGATTATTGCAATAGGAACCAGTCGCCGGACGCTGCGCTCAAAATTAAAACTATTTCAACTTTGACCTCGATTACCTCCGACCTTTCGCCGCCATACCAATCAGATAACAGCTGTATGTAGTGCCACAGATTTGCAGGGGAGGTAACCATAGAAACGTAACTAGCCGTTTTCACCACAAGGCCCTGCGCCCAACCTCAAAGAGAAAATCACGTATCATGTGAATGCTTAACTGTTCATTTATCAATGATCTAATACGGGTATTACAGAAAAACAAACTGGTAAGATATATAATTTCAATGATAAAGGATCCAAATTAAAACATGGATACATCTCATTTTGTATTAAAGGAAGTCCCATGACAGTCCAAGAGAATCTTCTTCCTAAACACTCCACTATTATGGCGCATTTCCACTACAGCGCGGAGCGCGGTTTAAGCGTGCCGTGCCGTGCCCGGCCCGTTTTTGGTTGCGTTTCCACTAGGCGTAGTTCCGGCTAGCGGGTACTATTTCACAGTTTTCTGGCTCTCCAAAATCGAGGTTCTTTCCGGGCCAACAACCGGGCTGAGTATGCTAAACTAGTGAGAGAATCGCTGGCAACTACAACAAGATGAACATATTTGACCGTGATTTAATTGTAATACACGTTTCAAAATGATGCCGAAGTAACAACATACTGATACCGGTTAGTAAAAACCATGAATTAATGCTTTGACAAGTCTGCAGACAGACGGCAGGCGAAAAACCTTTTAAAATGTGTGTTTTCTGAATGGAGATCGGCTAAGCTAACGCAGTATATGCTCCGACCGTCCACACTCACAACAACGGCCTACAGACATAGATAAACCAGCGACTGTATTCGCCTTGACACAGACAGTCTGTGGTTTGTACTTGTTTAACTTTTGTCTAGTTTCTGAACAGATATGAGGAACTGTGAGCTCTGAGGGCTAACAGCTAACGGCTGATGTTGGTTTTGTGTTTCGCATTGAAGATGACGTCACGGCTCCGCCTACACTGCGTTACTATAGTTACTACCCCAGTTCCTAAACTGTAATGGAAACGCAGCATAAAGTGAGCCTGGCCTAACAAGGCCTAGCCATACCGTACTAAGCCGAGCGAGGCCCTGCAGTGGAAAAGCGCCATTAGTGAACGGTGTTAGCAGCGCCCAGTGGGAGGGGCCTGTAGCCTGCTGATCAAAGTGATAGGGGTTAGCCCTGAGGCTAGCAACAACCATAAATACAATGGAGAGCACCAATACAGTCCAGGAGTTTCATTTATAAAAAATGATATGTTGCCAAGTGTGTGATTGATAGGGAGAGTGTGTGTGACGGCGAGGAGAAATAATGTCATAGCTTTGTGTACCACAGCAGGGTAGAGTTGTTGGAATATGGCCCAAAGTGCTTCTAAATACAAGTTAGCATTGACACATGTTCCTACAGAGCCCATACTAACATTGGGGGTTAAGCATCTACTTCCACATGTAGTGGCTGCAGAGAATGGGTATCGAACCCCCGACCTTCTGTTTGAAGGATGACCATACTGAGCCACTGCTGCCCGCTGAACAAATGCTACAACTCCACAGGCCACAGGGCATCCAGCCTGCTGATTAAAGTGATGGGGTTAGCCCGGGGGCTAGCAACAACAATATATCAATACATTTATAAAAACATATTATCAACTCATTGGGCCTTTTTCATGAAAACTCAATGATCTATTTATTGTGAAGCAGTCAGGTGAGCTACTGCTATCCTATTTGGTAAAAGGAGGGATAACATATTTTATTGAATGTACCTATGAAAAAAAAACCTACTAACATTTAAATTGTGTTTTTTGTCCCATTAGTCAGGGCTGGGCAATATGCGGCAGTAATGTGTCCAACAGAGATCCAGCTGCCTCACAACTTCACTCTCCACCTCCAATCCTGCTCAAACAATTGAACACAGAGATGAGGAAGATGAGGAAGATCTGTGGTTGCATTAATACCACACATTTTCACTATATGTTACATGGACAGTGCAGTGCAATTCCTTTTGCTATACTCTTACATACAAATTAGTCATTTTTATTAGGGCTGTCAAGTTAACGTGTTAATAACGCGTTAACGCACATTATTTTTAACACCACTAATTATTTGAACGCGATTAACGCATGTGTATTTTTTGTCCTCGGCCGCCCCGTAGTTTCAGAGCGCATCGAGTTTAAAATACCATCTACAAGCTAGGGCTGCTCGATTATGGCAAAAATCATAATCTCGATTATTTGGGTCAATAATTGTAATTGCGATTATTCATTGACTTTGAAAACATCCATTTATTGTACTTTAAAACAAATACAAATAATAATTTGAACTTTTTAACTGTTGAATTATACGTTCAGGGTAATCAACTGAAAAACCAATATAAAATAAAATAAATTATACATTCATATCTACATTTAAATAAATAATATCAAAATAATAAATACCAATAAACAAGATCAACAAACATGTTGCAGTGCACTGTCACAACCTGGAAACTCCTTAACATATAGCCAACATTTTGGTAAAACATATTCAACATATTCCACTCAGTTAAACATTAAAGGCTGGCCCACCGTCATGGTCCAGAAGCAACAGGAAATACATGTTGAACCAGGGCTGCTCGATTATGGCAAAAATCATAATCTCCATTATTTGGGTCAATAATTGATATCACGATTAATAAAAACGATTATCCATTTACTTTGAAAACATCAATTTATTGGAGAAAAAAAATGTGAACAGTATATTTTTAACAGTTGATTACCCTGAACTTTAAGTAGAATTCAACTGGAAAACCAAAAAAAAAAAAAGTCATTTAAAAAAAAAAAAAAATTTAATAATAATAATAAAAAAATAATCGTTTTATTTCGATTACGTTGTTTTCGTAATCGTTGCAAGCCATAATCGTAATCGCTATTAAAATACGATTAATTGAGCAGCCCTACTACAAGCTGATGCTGACAGCCCCGCTCCTGCCGCCCGCTTGCGGCAGACCACACTTCCACGCTCACCGGCAGGCCATCGGGAGGATCGGGAGGACCGGGAGCAGGGACGTGCACAGACATTTGGAGGGGCTATTTCTCTAAACTGGAAAAAGGCCCCCCCCCCCGAAAAAAAACATAAGACCTTTGGAAAATTCTAACTTGTTTTTAATGTAAAAGAAACCAAACGATTTTTACATTAACTAATTTGAAGAGTAATTCATATTATCATCTCATAACAAAATAAGCTAAGGCGACTACTTGCATTCGGTAGGTCATAAAAGGAAAAGCAGGGACATTTTTAGTTTTGCGGTCCATATCTCATTAAAATATCTAATGTTACTAACTAAAGAGAAAATGGGGACAATTCTGTTTTAATGTAGTTTGACCATTGTAACTGCTGTGCAGACATACTGATAAAATAGGGCTTCTATAATTACCTCAAATAAACTCACTAATTAATGAAACCAGTTCAATACGCATTATTCTTATTCTTATCATTCTTTATGAGCGCAGTAACGGTAAGGTATCTTATTACTTATTTATTTAGTATTCCATAACTTCATAACAGAGATGGTCAAACTGAAGTAGAGACATGGCAGAAATCCTACAATGAAGCGGGACAGTGAAGTGTTCTCCTGAGAGAGGGCGATCAAGAGAAGAGAGAGAGGGTGAGGGAGTTTACAGATGAAAAGACACAGAAAGATAGAAGCACAATAACAAGTATATTTAGGTGTTTTTTTGTAAATAACAGACGGTGTCAAGAGGAAGATAAGTCCCCTGGTTTGTCGCCTATACTCTAACTGCCATGAGAACGACACCAATAAGATCAGCAGGATCGTCAGGAAGGCTGGCTCCGTCCTGGGGGTCCAGCTGGACTCCTTGTTGGTGGTGTCTGAGAGGGGGATGCTGCGCAAACTGCGTAGTATCATGGACAACAACGCTCACCCTCTCCACCAGGTGCTGACCTCATACCGAAGTACCTTCAGCAATAGACTCATTCCACCCTGGTGTTTCACAGAACGCCACAGGAAGTCCTTTCTTCCTGCTGCCATCAGACTCTATAACGCATCCACCTCAGGTCGCTAGAGGGACATTGGAGACTCAGTGACCTGAGTTCACTTCATTTCATCTGAATGCACTGTCATTTCACTTTACTTTCACTTTTCACTTTATTTATTTAGTATTATTGGTTATTGTTGCTGTACTGCCATTTGCACTATACATATTGTTTTATATACCTATGTAATTAGTGTAAATTATTTCATATTTTTAATACTGCTCTTAATGTTGATACATTTAGTTTATATTTAGGTGATACTTAGTTATTTTAGTTTATATTTAGTTATGTTTGGTGCATATTTCTTCTTCCTTCTTTGTATTGTACTGTTGCACCTCAATTTCCCTCGGGATAAATAAAGCTTCTTGAATCTTGAATCTTGAAAACTCAAAATCAAGTTTCCAAAATCCGACACTAGAGGTGGTCTTAATGCACCGGCAGATGACAGCGTTGACAAGGAGTGTTTTATCGCAGCGAGACGCTACAATACTAATTGTGGGCTTATCATGTTGATTCGGCCACAACAGAAAAAAAAGAAAAAGAAACTCTCGCTCTCTCCAGAGGGGCAGGTCAGGGCAAATGGGCAACAAAAGCCTGTACCTGTGCACGTCCCTGACCGGGAGGGTGTGTGTATGTGTGGCGCGAGCGAGAGAGAGAATGCGCACACCTTACGTGTATTGTTGTTGTTAGCATCTGGTGCTAGCTAGCTGCGCTAACAGATATAAGGAGCTGTTTCAATGAAAACAGAGGAGCGACATTTCGCCGACAACTGCGCCGAGCACTTGACTTTATGCAGGTAGCCAGACAGTGGGACATTGTACGAAAAGTCAGCACACTCAGTGCGCGCAACATGATTGCAGCGTCCAGGCAGCTCCCGTTCGAGCATATGCCTTGAGTTGCACATAGCTCCAACGATCCAACACACACACACACACACACACACACACACACACACACACACACACACACACACACACACACACACACACACACACACACACACACACACACACACACACACACACACACACACACACACACACACACACACACACACACACACACACACACACACACACACACACACACACACACACACACACACACACACACACACACACACACACACACACACAGTATTGTATGAGAGAGGTTCCAGGTTGAATTGAGGCGAATATTTGTAATGTTCAGAGGTTGTTGTTGTGTGTTGATAAGAGTATTCAAAACTTGAAAGATATCCCTCTAAGGTACATTTAGAACAGACAAAAAATGTGCCATTAATCGCGATTAACTATGGACAATCATGCGATTAATCGCGATTAAATATTTTAATCGACTGACAGCCCTAATTTTTATATTACAAACACTGGATAAGGGCAGGTATTTATTTGTGTCTGTTAATCTTAACTTCGGAAGACTCAAAATAATTGTTCTCAAGAAACGTAAGGCTTTATTATTCAGAATTTTTGTTTAACAGTTTTGTATTATGTGAGGCAGCCCATTTTGGAAGTTCCAAATAAAATAATAAATAATATTTTTTTAGTTAAACAGTTTTGTCTTGTGTGACGCAGTCCATTATGGAAGTTCCAAATGAAAGAATAAAAGTAATTACATCTGAGGAAGTATGGTTGTTTAATAGCATTTCTTAATTGAATTTACAGGACAATTACTGTATCGTGATATATAGCATTACCGATTTTGATCATATCACCCACACATACCCTGAGGTGAAATTCTAGGAAAAATATTTACAGGAAATGTCAATAGAAATCCCTTATTGTCAGTAAACAGAGGTGTGTGTTTCCTGCTCGCTGTTACACTTCTGCTGCAAATTAGGGTCATGTTCCTTTAAAAAGGAACAGACGTAATACTCTGTTTTTTATTTATTTATTTTTTGCCCAGGAAACAGAGCTCTGTAAAAAGAAAAAAGGCATTGAGCCAGTCTGAGCCGGTTTGTAACCTCAGGATATGGAATAATCTGTGAATATGTAGCCGTTAGTGGTCAGGACGTCACACAGTAAGACAGTCAGAGGCAGAGGGCCGGGTGGGAGGTGAGGAGGAGGAGCAGCCCGTGTTTTCACAGCAGAAAGAGGAAAATATCTTCCTCTCAGAGCTGGCACACTGTCAAGAAAAGACTGAGAGCAGAACTTCAGACCACAGGGTGGGGCAGACACTGTTTCACCAGCCAAACCAGAGGGAAAGAAGAAAAGAAAAAGCAGCGGGAACATGAGACACTGAGTCAGAGCGAGGCACGCAGAGGTAGACCGACATCTTAAAATGTGGCAGTCAGGAGAATCACTACCAACACTCCTAATGCCCGACAGCACTGCATTCTGGGTATTTCAGGGGCTAATGCATCATTGCTGGATGCTGGTGTTAGTTTACATATGGAGCAAATGTTACACATGCTATTTTTAGCTACACATCACAGAAGGCTTGTGAGTGACAATTAAAAAGTTAGACAATGAAATGGAGGAGGGGTGCTTTACTTATACTTGGGTAACTTTTTTCCAACACATTGTACTTGTTTGGGAGGTTTCAATGCACTTTTACTTACCTAGCTACCCATTTGGACAGATTCCCTTCATGGATTTATTTATGATAGCATGCATTCATCACATTCAAAGAGGCTTGCGTTCAGCTGGCTCTCTGTTACTGTACCACAGCCCTTCAGGTTAATGGCAGAATAATGGCAGAAAGTGGGGGATTCAGAGGACACTAAACATTCCTGGATTCACTTGACCCACTGTCCCTGTACAACTAGCAGCTAATGCTAACAGACCACGGTACAGAAAGCTCCAGCTGTCATCACTGGTATGAGGTCAGTACATCAGAGAAGCCTGCTGACAGCGAGCAGGAAGTGTGTAGAGAGTGGTGCAGGAATGAGTCCTAAAAATGGCAATTAGCATTTATCATTTTACCACTTCAGGTTCCTTTGTCCCGAAATCAACATCTATGTGTCATAAAACGTTGGATGCTTACATGTGATTAAATAAAACTACTAGTTGTCATCACACCCAATATTAGCCACCTTTAGCTTAGCGGTGGTGAGGAGCAGTCATCAACCGAGACACAGTTTGTTTATAGCCTAACGTTAGCTTTTTACTTCTGGATATTGCACGCTTTCAAAATCATGAAGTGGTGTCAATATGCAAAGACCTGCTGAACAAAACATGTAAGAATCATAACGTGTGTGTGCCAAAGATCTTATATTCTGCGATATAAAAAAATACAATGGTAAAATCCCATTGGCTTTTAGTTGAGAGAGCCCTTGCAACGCTAACTACCCTACAAAAACACAGCATCACTGCACCATGCCACACAGAACCCAGATAGTAGGGATGGGGTTATATAGATTGCCCGATAGTTTTCATTATCGGGATGATTATAAATATCCTCACAACAGTAACTTCAAAATGCTGTGTGGCTAGCCATCGGGGTTGAGAAGTGAACAATACACCTGGTTCTAAAGAATACACTAATTATCAACTAGTTATGGGCATCCAGTTATAAAAACATTGAATACAACTATTTAGATAGAGAGAAATGTTTTTTCTGATAGATATTTCTGTATTTACTATCGTACAAGAATACTTTTACTTCTACTTGTTTTGACAAAAGAATAGTACTTTAACTTGAGTCCAGTTGTACTACTGTTGATTGAATTGAATTAAGTACCATATCAACCAGACAATGGTCTTGGGTGTAGAAAACAAGACACCTAGGACCAGGGCCGTATCCAGGATTACCTAAATACCGAGGTCCAAACATGCTAGGGGGGTTCGGGGGTATACCCCCCCCCCCCTCCGAGATGTTTGGGATTTTCATGATCTAGTTAGGTGCTTTTTAAGTCCTGTTGGGGGTCACACATTGGATACTATATTGATTTCAAACCATGTCAGTGGGCTGCAGCATAAATTATTTTTGAAAGTGTAAGAATCAGTTGATTGTTACTATTAATGATCTGCACATGCAAAAGAGGCTAAAATGATCACAAAACATTGTCAACATTCATTTTCCAGCAATTCAGCAATTTAGTTCATTTCACTTGTTTGTTTGCAATATTTTTTAAATTGAAATCTGTTTGTTTGATTCTCAAAAGAGAACAAAGATGTAAGCAAATTGTGTTTTATACAATTGTATGTTATTATGACATCATAACTGCAATAGATGTACGTTGTTTTAAAATTATACCTATTGTCTATATTGTAAATGAAGACTATTGTTATAGATAGATAGATAGATAGATAGATGGGGTTATTAAGCCTACATTCTTTTGTGTGACTGTACCTGCAGTTCCTCCCTGACTTCCATCACTTTCTCTCTTTCTCTCTGCCTGTCCTGTCTCTTCCTTACCAACGCTGAGCTTCGACTGACGTAGTCTTTTCATTATATCTGAGTCAGTGTAAAAAGAAAACTATACAATGTTATATCTTCAATGTTTTTAATCAAATTTAAATGAAAGAAAAGCATTACAAGGTTTGTTAAAAGGTAATCCTTCTGACATTGGATGAATGTAATTAACTTTAGCTCTCTAGCTAGTTTATTCACGCTATTTAAACCAAAGTTTAGCCTATAGCTGCAATATAAGTTAGTGTGCATGTTGTCGGACGTCCACTGACTAACTTAGAGCGTTCACACAGGATCTGCTGGTCATATGATGTCCTGAGGAACAGAAACACAAGCAGCCCGCTGGACTCAGATCTCTAGATACCTCATCACTCCTCCTCTGGACTCAGATCTCTAGATACCTCATCACTCCTCCTCTGGACTCACATCTCTAGATACCTCATCACTCCTCCTCTGGATTCACATCTCTAGATACCTCATCACTCCTCCTCTGGACTCACATCTCTAGATACCTCACCACTCCTCCTCTGGACTCACATCTCTAGATACCTCATCACTCCTCCTCTGGACTCACATCTCTAGATACCTCATCACTCCTCCTCTGGACTCAGATCTCTAGATACCTCATCACTCCTCCTCTGGACTCAGATCTCTAGATACCTCATCACTCCTCCTCTGGACTCAGATCTCTAGATACCTCATCACTCCTCCTCTGGACTCAGATCTCTAGATACCTCATCACTCCTCCTCTGGAGTCAGATCTCTAGATACCTCATCACTCCTCCTCTGGACTCAGATCTCTAGATACCTCATCACTCCTCCTCTGGACTCAGATCTCTAGATACCTCATCACTCCTCCTCTGGACTCACATCTCTAGATAACTCATCACTCCTCCTCTGGAGTCAGATCTCTAGATACCTCATCACTCCTCCTCTGGACTCAGATCTCTAGATACCTCATCACTCCTCCTCTGGACTCAGATCTCTAGATACCTCATCACTCCTCCGCTGCTCCCGATACAAGTCTGGGCTGCGGTGGTTTGTTGATACATGTCGTCTTCTTCTGTTTGCTTTAATCGAGGCTACGTAGTTATGCAGCGCCCCCATCGTCAGTAAATGGAAGTACTACATGAACCCCGTTTAGTGCCGTTATTTCACAAGTTTAGTTATATACACAGCTCGGAAAAAATTACCGAGGTCCGGACCTCTCAAGTTTCAAATTCAACATGAATACATTGAGTTAATAATCAAATATGAATTGTTAGTTGCGGCAATAGGGATGTCACCTTAACAGTATATTGGTAGTTGAAAACAGGTAAATTCTATGATTCTCAGTGTCAATTTTATGTCACGCTATAAAACAAAAAATAATTCATTATTTTTTCAAATCAACAAAAACTCCAAAAGGACCATTACATTAGTTTAAAATGAATCCATGTTTATCTGAAAATGAGCCAGAGCACCATCCGACTGACGTTGATAGAGCGGGTCACCTCATGTACAGAAGGCAGGCCTTTAGGAGTATTTGTCACGCTTCGTGGTGGCTCAGGTTAGCATTCTCCTTCTTAGATGTTGATCTGCTGTGGTAAATTGTATTCTTTGTGCACTGCATGGTGGCAAAGAAGATACCGGCCTGTCTCCATGAAGCACAAACATGTATTGGCTTCAACTCTCTCATTAAATGGCCCTCCCTCTGCATCAGCTTTTCTTTTCGTGGACGTTTTTTATTTTTTTGTTGATCTTTTTAACAACCCTTTCTTCTGATAGAGTGCTGCTGCTTGAACCGGCCGATAGTCAGACACTTCAATGCGCAGGTGACAAATATTGGGACATGTAGTTTAGGGACTCCGTACCCCCGTAAAGCAGCATCAATTGTATGATAAGCAAATTACATTATTTGAAAGCTTTCAAGGGCAACATAACATGAAGCGGGTGATTGGGTCTGCAGGTCCTGAGACTCATATCTCTTCTATGTGGCCTTCATAACCTGTGCGCAGATATATTTATATATAAAAAGGGAGGATTTCAGTGTCTGAGGTAGGGCTGCTCAATTAATCGTATTTTAAATCGCAATTACGATTTTTGCTTGCAACGATTATGAAAACAACATAATCGAAATAAAACGATTATTTATTTTATTATTCAATTTTTTTTTCAATAAATGGATGTTTTCAAAGTAAATGGATAATCGTTTTTAATAGGGATGCTCCGATCGATCGGCCGATACTCACTCTCTGCCGATCGATCGGTGCTTTCTAAAAATGCCGATCGCGAGAGCCGATCGCATGACGTAAAATACATGACACTTTTCTCTGTGCGCGGCAAAACAAGCTCTCCAAAATGGCTTCACCAGTCTGGCAGTATTTTAAGGTGTCCGAAAATGACATTAAAATAGCGGTATGCAACGTGTGTGAAGCAGAAATCCTGCAGCTCCACCCGCTGTGACGGACCGGTGAGCGGAGCAGAACACACACTAAGAGTTAGACCTAACACACTTAGCTATTTGATCTACCTCTGGAACAAGCTAAACTAGTTATAAATATATTTATTCTTCACTGTCGGGTCACTCATTACTGGATCATTGAGCTGCATGAGACGATACTGACAGGCTGTCAGGAGAGAGAGAGAGAGAGGGAGAGAGGAAAAGAGAGCGCTTCCGCTCATTTCTCCCGTGTTATTATCCAAAGTTAATGTAAACTTGAATAATGTACTTAATTTGAATGTAATAATTATGTTGGTTGTTGTTTGTGGAAGCGCCAGTGAATGAGCCCCATTAACTGAGTTTTAAACATCACTTTAAATGGAAGATCCCCATAGGCCCCGCCCACTCGATCGGATCGGTGATCGGTATCGGCCGATACTGATTCCGGCGGTCGGCCCCAAAATTGGCGATCGGAGCATCCCTAGTTTTTAATAATCGTGATATCAATTATTGACCCAAATAATCGAGATTATACTTTTTGCCATAATCGAGCAGCCCTAGTCTGAGGCCATTAACAGAAACATCCTCCACAAGTGATCGGAGCAGCCTTTAACTTTAGTTGAGTGTGCTTTATGATGTATTCTATATATTGCTCATTAGACCTTTTCTTAACCCATGAAAATGTTCAGATATGAGTGCTGGATGTATGACCTGACAGTATGAACACCTGACCCTAACCAATACACATATCGAGTTTTGAGAATCTGAGGTCATTTGGAGCAACCGCTGATCATGTGGTGCGCCAATTATAGCATTTACTGTATTAAATTAGAAAGCAAATATCACATTTTTCTGGATGAAATATAAATCCCTGACACAGTATGCTCAGGGTTTTGTCTAAACGCTGCGCCCTCTTACTTTCGGCATGCGCCCTGATACCAAAATGCAGATTTGCAATTCAGAGTGATGCCAGAAAACAATATTTCTGTTCTTCAAAAACTGTATAATTACTCCAAAAATATGAAAATCGTTTCAAATAGACCGTCAGACGGCATAGATAGCTTTGATTTTACGGAGCTCCGAATAAGTAGGGGACTGATTTCCAGTGGGTCTGCGGCAGTGGCGGTTCTAGACCAATTTGACTGGGGGGGCCAGGCTTGGGCCAGTTATTTTCTGAGGGGGGCACAATAAATGCAGGACGAAAAAGACAAAGACAGTATGAAGTAATTGCGCATAAGAAAACAATGCAATATAGTTATTGGTATTTGTTTCATTACACATTATTATATGCTTACCTTTAACCTCTGTGTGCTGTTTGGGTCTGTGGGACCCGTTTTCAGTGTTTACTAAAATAAATTGTATGCAATTAAATTATTTGAACCTGCTGTATTTGGGGGTGGACCTCACATCCTCTAGGGGGGAAGATGTTTTTTTAAATGTTGAAGTGAAATGCATCAATCTGGAGCACTTTGAGCACAACATGAATTTATGGATACAGCTCTCAACACTCAGATGAAAGGGAGCTGTATACTTTTCAATAATCCAAACATCTTTAGAATATGATCACAACCAATAACAAATCATTTAAACTTGTTTATTCTTATCTTATGTTACCTAGTTAGCATTCTTTCTTTTTATTTATGCATATTTTACTAATCACTCCCCTTTTAAACTGGTTTTTTTACTTTCCTATAGTACACATTGGAATGATTCTTACTTAATTTTTTACAACTATATTAAATAGATAAAGGTGTGCTCGCTCACAGAGGCTGTGTGCTCCTCCGTGGCGATGACAGCTTGCGTTAAAAAAATTAAAAAAACATATTTGTAAAGTGGGGGCTATTGAGGGCTTGCGAGCTACCGGTAGCTCGCGATCGACGTGTTGGAGACCCCTGCTCTAATGGGTCCGACTAGAATGACAAATATCGTTAGTTTCGCCTATTCCGTCAGCCAAGAAATCATTTAATCATAAACTATTTTTTTTTTTTTTTCATTTCAGGGGGGCCACAGGGGGGTCCAAAGTCAGTGTTAGGGGGGCACTGGCCCCCCCTGGCCCCCCCTTAGAACCGCCCCTGGTCTGCGGGGGGACGAGTGGCAGGCAGCAGCTGACACTGAAACTGATTTCTGAATCAGTTTCTTATACTGTCATTTTTTCTGGAGAGGAAGTAAAGAAACCGTAACTCAGGATGTATTTGTTGTTTCAGGTGGAATAAATGCATATATATATGAATTTTTGTGTACACAACAATCTTAATGTTAGAAACAATTTCAATAGATGTTCTGAATTGTTTTATTTCAAAATTAACTTGTTACAAATCCTTATAGGTCATTGACCCGTGCACATATATATAATAACACCCCATCTTAGAATGATCTTCTTATAAAGAGACCGTCTATGTTTTATCAGGATGAAATTAAAAACATTGTGTCTGTGCAGTGAGCGCTGTGTGGACTGGGGTGACCTTGTGAGCACCTGGCCTGGTGCAGCACAGCGCTGCAGCAGGGATGTGCACGCTGCTGACTGCATCCCACTCTGCCCTGCACTGTACTACAGTACCTACAAAACCCCCTGCTTCATGGACTCATTACAGATCAATTAGTGCTGAGTTTCCAGGCCACAGCTCTTTAGCCTGATTACACATCAAAACATGACTGACCAATCCTTATACCTACATTAGCCCATAATCACCATCTAGGGCGACATATCCATATAATATCTATGTGTTTAGCCTAGACATTGTCCCAGAAAATTGGATGAAATAATATCCTAAATAATGTCTTTGCCTGGTTTCAAAGATGAAGATTTTTTCTGAATTTACCAGCTTTTCTATATTTTGCATTTACCAATTTTTTCAATAAATCCACCGACTTGTGAATATTTATTGAATTCTCTTTTGCAACATCATTAATGGTCAACCCTACGATATCCTCACATTGTTGATTGAGGGATTTGGTCAAAAGAAAGTGTGATTTTGGATTCTCTTCATATCGCTCAGCCCTGTCTTACTTCTGCTCAAAGTTCTTTCATATTTAACCCTATATTTAGATACAGAGTACAATGTGATACTTATGTTTATTTGCAGCAGAAGATAAGCATGTATGATTAAATATGGGTGAGAATACAGCTTACTGACTTTGTTCACCTTTTTTTCACTATATGACAAATAAGGTGCTGAGGGTTCTGATTCAAACCGATAAAAGTGATCAGATGAAATTATAAAGTTAGATATGATATGATGACTCCTGAAACTGATATCACTGGATCAGCTAGAGAGAAGACGTCTCTCTGTTGGAACTAAAACTCCTGAATGTAGAGCGGTGGAGCTCTGGCTCTACGTCACACCCACCCACCCATTGCTTTTAGCCCAAGCAATGGCACCTAGAGTGCATCCACTCACCACGTTTCCATGAACACAGAGATATGGGGTGTGCCACTCCACTACACAGGGCCTAGGGGTGTAGCCATTCTCCAAATACACTTTTCCGTTCAGAAATAGCGGCTGTGTGTTTTGGAGAAGAAGAGACTATGGACAATTTGCTGCTGAGCGATTACATCTTAGGATATCAGAGAAACACACTGAGCAGATGTTAGCCTTTAGCTCGTAGCCGCTCCACTCTGGGGAAACACACATTTTTTACCATGCCGACTGCAGGACAGAATCCCAGGGCCCTACACCGTCTTTTGGCAGAGAATCACTGTTTGTCCATTAAAAGGTGGACCAGCTAATCTCGTGCCCTCTGAGCTTTGCAGTGCAGCCCCCCCCCGAACCCACAACACGGGTGCCAGGCCTTACACCATTTCTGGCAAATGTTATGGAAGGGGGCATTTTGCAATTTATATTCATTAATTCTGCACATTACCAATTTAAATTCCTTCTTTTTTCATTGCGATGCATTTTTTGGCAACCGTTTACTTTTAAAGGACAGAAACCACAGCAGCCAGTGAGATCTTGGACTTTGTTCCCGTCTGGCAAGATTCAAGTTCAGCTTTTGGAACATTTAACCCTGGTTCTTGTTGGCCACAGCCACCTGAAGAGCGGTCCAAGCGCTGAGTGTTCTGAGTGCCTCCACCTGGCTGCAGTCCCAACACCACCGATCACAGCCATTCATAGTGTTTTTACTGGCTGCCTTTTTAGTTTCACAATTTAAATACTCTAACAAGAATCTGTAAATAACTCCTATATATATATATATGTACCTCTTGTCTAGCTTCTACCACACTACATTCTACACTTGATTTATTTGATAAATACTGCTGCTGCAACCAATCTACCCGAATATTTACTTTGACCTTACATTTGTATCTTAAATACTATGTGCATGCCTTTTTACTGTTTGACTTTCTGTCTCTATCTAAACTTTGCTGTAACAATGTACATCTCCCCACTGTGGGATGAAGAAAGGAATTCGGATTCTGACTTTAAACATGGCCTCCTTTAACGTCTACCCATTTGTCCAATCACAGATTCTGATCTCGTAGGATCCACATGCTGTTTGAGGATCCCACAAAAAGGTTGCTTTCCAGCCTTATCCACTCTGGCCTTGGTGGGAACAAAAACATCATCTTTTCATACTATCATTAATTTGAGCAAAAACATTTGACATTTTACAAATGTACATTTAAACGTCTAGACTAGAGGATTTGAATGAGTTCCTTTTTAATTGCCACACATGCCAATAACCATGCAATGTGCAATACAAACACTTGTTTTGCAATTCTGCTGTGTAATAATTGTTATAATATCTCAAAACCTAAATAGGTTCGTACCATGGAAAATAACCTATTTGTCTTTATTTTCATTTTATTACTAATGTGTTTTTTTTCTCTATGTTTAATATGTTTACTTACTCTTTATGTTTATTGCTTTTTGACCTGCTATGTCACTTCTGCTGTAACGCTGTAAATGTCCCCGCTGCAGGACTTCTGATATGTACACAGCACCGCACACACGCTTCATCAAGCCGCTGCGTTTAACCCATCATAGTATTGGAATTAGTGGGCAGCCATTATACACACAGTGCCCGGGGAGTGCCTTGCTCAAGGGCACCTCAGCCGTGAGGTGAACCTCTCCAAATACTACTCCATACTCCGTACTTGGTCTGTTCAGGGATTTGAACCGCAACCCTCTGGTTCCAAAGTCCCTACAGACTGAGCTGCTGCTGCCCTAGTTGGACATTTTGCTCATAAAATATGCAAAACACCAAACAGAGGCATGTTTGCACCGCCATTGTGTTCACTTATGAATTCAGTGCAATCATTTTGACTCTGAACCTGGTTTACACCTGTGTACGGGTAAAGAAGCTGGATTCATCACCACCACAAGCTACTTCCTGTTTCCCCCTGCCAGGTGAACTGATCATGGAGCGCTGAGGAACCATGTCGCCGCCAACCATTCAACACTCTGACACTGCCCTTTGTGTGGGGGGGGGGGTCCAAGTATGTCCTGTACATGTTCAACATTACACACTGTTTGAACCCTAAGCATTCGTTAGGTTTTGCTGTGTATATGATCCTGCATCATAAATCAAATTATTCATAATTGGATGAGGAAATGTCATGTTTTAACTCGATGACTTCAAGTCATCTCTCCTTGATATGGGTTTGGACATACAAATTGCTCAGATGATGCTGAAAAAAAATAAAATGATGTTATCAACGTTGTTAATTTTATACAAATTTGAAAGTACACAATAAGAATGATATGGCTCAGCTGGGAAACATGCAGGGGCTTTGTACTTCTATGCACTAATCAGGGTTTGGAGATCATTATTACGCAATATATTTTAAAAAATGAACTTCATCTTGCAATCTGTTTGTTTAGTCATGGATATTTGATGTTCAGCTACTTTAAGTCCTTTCAACAGTCAAATCAACATCATCTGATTTCACTAAATGGCAATGCACATTTGCAAATAGACCGCCAACAATATTTTTGTGAAGGAACAGTGTACCACGTACATATTTTGTTCACCATGACAAAGTTATGTCGACTGCCTCCTTGAATAAAATCTTTAATAAAAAGTGTTTATGTTATGTAACAGGACATCAGATTGCTTCTACACATGGTAGTAACTATATTATCACAATGTGCATTGTTTCTATAATGACTAGCTGAAGGATGATTAAAGCCTAATTGCATATTCATCAAAGCCTACACTCTGGAGGTGAATAGTGTAAAATGTGTCATGGCAGCATGTGTTCATCTGTATGCTGCTGCCGCTGGTGAGGGACTGTGAGCTGGAAATAGGAAGAGGAAGGACTCCATCATTGAGAATACTACAGTTCATTCACACTCCTCAACAGCAGGGACCTTTCATTCATACAGACCCACTATCACTATGTGAGTGGAGGGCTGAGTGTAGCAAGGTCTGCCAACTGTTCCACAACCACAGTCCTTCCACACAGGTTTCAACACTGGTCCCTAAATTCTGTGTGTCGGATGAAAACCCTTTTATTAAATGCCTTGTGTGAGAAATGTGCTCTGCCTGGTCTACAGAGGAGACAGGACTCAGAACAAACAGCTGTTTGAAAGTGCAGAGGAAAGTGTAAGGTTACATGGCACAAAGTGACCATTATCCTGCTGTCTGTCAACCTTTTACTCCAACAGACCAATAGTATTGCATTTTCCAAAGCTGGTGCAAATGACATAACTACAATGTTTCTTCACGAAAAACTTGAAAATTAGTAATTGTTGTAAATATTATTTCATAATGGAGGAACCTAACACACCGTGTCTCTTCACCTCATATAACCACCTCCATCTGTGCACAGCCTATTGACGTTAATGTGCAACACAAACACAAAGACAAGCAGTCATATGCATGAGAATCCATCTGCATGTGACTCATGTAAATCTTGAGGAGCAGTGCAGCAACAGAGGAGAGAACAATTCTCTCAGCAGACACGAAATGAGGTCCTGTATACTGCAGAATAATAGGCAGCATACATTAAATATTGATTTCCATTTGGTCTCTAACGTCATGTAGACATCTCCCTCCGTTAATCCGCCGATCAGGAACAAGCAGCCGCCTGTATACTGCCTTTCCTTACAGTGAAGTGTTGCTTATGCTGTCAGCGCCAGGCAGCCATTTAGGTGCATATGGAGCCAGTTGAGTCTACGTAAATGGCTGATGCATTTCGAAATTTTCTACCTAATTGCTGAGAGCCATCAGCGACCCCGGCCTCCTGCTCGCGTGTTTTAATCCGCCACTTCACGCAGCTCTGCTTCAATAAAAGCATTCAAACGTCTCATATAATCCCGGCGCTCTTTAACAAGTATTCGGAGGCTCTTTCTCCAGTCGGAGTTAACCCCTAGAGACTCCAGATCAAACAATGAAACGGATTGGAGGCATTCCGCACAACGTTCCCATCACAATGTAATCACGAGATCTCCGTTACCACTTTAGCTTTTATCAAAACACAACGAGCCGGGCAAGATTAAGATATCCCATAATGTTTCCGCTGCGACTCCAGACCTTTAAATGCAAATGAACAGTTCGAGGCGACGGCTGCTGGTCGCCAACATGTCAGCCCGCATCAATAAATAGCAAAGCAAAGCCGCTCTATTGTCTATCAGCATATCCACCGGGAGGAAAACGACACAACAGCTAGCCGTCCTGCCGCAACACCAATCCCGCCGCTGCCGTTTCAAAACATCTCCCGCCGGAGCAGGGCCTCGCGCACATCCTCGGACTCACCTGTGTGTCTTTTCGCCTCAGTGTGTACCGTCTCCGGGTTCACGGTCCGGTCCTGACGCGCTGCAGCGGCTCCTCACCACCAGTCTCCGGCACCGGCAGGCAGCACTGAGCCGCTGATTGGGCCTCGGCAGACGCTCACCCCTCGGTGCAGCTAGACACACCGCTCATTGGCCAGGCAGTCACTCCGTGTAGACCAGACAGACTGCTGATTGGCTGTTCGTTTCCCCAGAAGATCCAGACAGACAGCTGATTAGTCCTCAGGCCCTTATCACTGGAAGCACTCTGACAGCTGATTGGTCGTTTATTTCCGCGGTGGCGACAGAGAGAGATCTGATTGATTGGTTGGTTGGTAGTAGTGTTGTTGTCTGTGTCTGGATGGAGAGCCATGTTAACTCCGATGGGGCTAAAGAAACAATGTGTTCGTTACATTAATGGAAGTAACGGGGTCGTTTTAAGCTTTTTACATACATTCTTTGAGTAACCCGGTTTCCTTGAGTGGAGGCAGGCATTAATAGAAACCTGGTTGATGCCTTGTTATGCTTGATTTCTTGTTGTAGCTGGTAACCGTTTCTTGTGCACGCATGTGCATGACAAAGACCCAAGACAGGGCAACCGAGCTGTGACAGCAGTGCGGATGGCTGATAAGAAACGTCATTACTCCATCAAATCGAATGCCCCCCCCTGTAGGCTGTCCCTGTGCGCCCTCAGTCAAAATGCTGGGACAAAGAAAAGTCCTCAGTCTGCAGCTTCAGATGCTACTGTTCAATAACATTGCCATCCAGGGACGTGCACAAACATTTTGGGGGGCGGGTGCTCAAGTGAGAAAAAGGGCACTTCCCATAAGCATTTATAAAAAAATGTTTTAAAACAAAAAGTTAAATATAGTTGCACATCTCTGACTTACTGCCCAATTAATTTTAATACCCTCACACTCACGCAATTGTTTAATACTCAACAGAATTCTAAAAAATAATCAGCTAACACAGAGACAATGGTCTTCTTTAGTATTCACAATGCACAAGAGCAGACAACAAACTAACATGAATAGTTATTAAATGAGCAGCCAACAATCAAAATGATGAAGTTACTGTTTAAGGACATTACAGGCAAAAAGATCATTTTTTCATGTACTTGTTATTTTGGTCTATTTTGCTTCCATGTTTTTTTTCACTCTAATGGAAATAAAACTTCCAAGAAACACATATAAATGGTGTTCGTTTTACTACCATGTCTGAATTCATTTATAGATTTAAGCTAATCTGCATTTAAACATAACATTTCAGGGGAAAATACTGACTTGACGTAAGTAACTATCTGGGGAAGTTGTGAGGTGATGTGTTTTTTAGTTTTATCTTTTCCACCTGCAATGCCTTGGTAACTGCATGCAAATTAGCGCATTTTAATTAGGCCTAGTTAACGCCTAATTTGCATATCAATGTGGCGATTTTGATGACGTTATTAGATACACATTTGACTGTATTCACTTTAAGTGTCTCCCCTTACAGTAAGTACAGTACATTAGCCTGTATGCCCATGATAAATTGCCTTAGCTAAACCTTGAGCTAACTTATCCATTAGCTAGTAGCCTTAGTTAACTATATTTGTTATTGTCTTTTAGCTAATTAGCTGTAAACTCGAGGCACTGGCAGTTTAGTAATTTGTTCATCACCACTCACCTTCAAAATAAGCCAAGAAAAGCCGGCATAACATGGAACAGTAAAGTGGGAGGAGCTGCTACCTGTCTGTCTGAAGGGACTGCCGATGTCCGCACCGCTGTGCAGGAGACGTGGAGGGAGGGAGAGCTACGGAACTTCACAGTCTAATCTCCCGACCTGATATTTTAATTTTGTATTCAATCAATATATTTTTGGAAAGGGAAACTGTGCGCAAACAGCAGTAGATATATATTCATTTATAAAAAAATTAAAAAAGGGGGAGAAAAGGGCACTTTCTCTGGAGGAAGAAAAAGGGCAGGGGCTCAAGCCCACTTTGATGTCTATTGGCGCATTTCCATTGCAGGGCCTCGCTCGGCTTAGTACGGTATAGTTAGGCCTTGTTAGGCCTTGTTAGGACTGGCTCACTTTATGCTGCGTTTCCATTACAGTTTAGTAGCTGGGGCAGTAACTATAGTAACGCAGTGTAGGCGGAGCCGTGACGTCATCTTCAATGCGAACCAGAGAAAAACAACATCAGCCGTTAGCTGTTAGCACTCAAGCTCACAGCTCCTCATATCTGTTCAGAAACTAGACAAAAGTTAAACAAGTACAAACCACAGACTGTCTGTGTCATGGCGAATACAGTCGCTGGTTTATTTATGTCTGTATAGGCCGTTGTTGTGAGTGTGGACGGTCGGAGCATACTGCGTTAGCTTAGCCGATCTCCATTTAGAAAACACGCATTTTAAAATGTTTTTCGCCTGCCGTCTGTCTGCAGACTTGTCAAAGCATTAATTCATGGTTTTTACTAACCGGTATCAGTATGTTGTTACTTCGGCATCATTTTGAAACGTGTATTACAATTAAATCACGGTCAAATATGTTCATTTTGTTGTAGTTGTAGCCCCCTTGCCAGCGATTCTCTCTCTAGTTTAGCATACTCAGCCCGACTCAGCCTGGTTGTTGGCCTGGAAAGAACCTCGATTTTATGGGGCCAGAAAAACTGTGAAATAGTACCCGCTAGCTGGTACTACGCCAAGTGGAAACGCAACCAAAAAACGGGCCGGGCACGGCACGGCACGCTTAAAGCGAGCTCCGCGCTGTAGTGGAAATGCGCCATAGTTTAGCATACTCAGCCCGACTCAGCCTGGTTGTTGGCCCGCTAAGAACCTCGATTTTATGGGGCCAGAAAAACTGTGAAATAGCACCCGCTAGCCGGTACTACGCCAAGTGGAAACGCAACCAAAAATGGGCCGGGCACGGCACGGCACGCTTAAACCGCGCTCCGCGCTGTAGTGGAAATGCGCCATAAGTGTGCACTTGCCTGTTGCCATCAGGGCTGGACTTGGACAATAAGTCAGGCTGGGAATTATACACCCAGCCCGGCCACAACCAGTTTTTTTTGTGCCATTTTGCTGGATTTATTTGTGAATATTTACAGTGTTGCTGCCCATAGTGATAGCCCTATAGTTTAAATCTACCCAATAATAAACATATGGACAGGGGTTACTATTTTAAAAAATGTGCAAAAGTATTTGGGAACCTATCCATGGGAACATATTTAAAATGGGGGTGGACCCAGTGGCGGTTCTAGAACATTTTACATGGGGTGGCGAAGGGGGGGCAAGAGGTCATGCCATGGTGGCATGGGAGGGCGGACAGTACGTGGTATTTTATACTGTATATATAACCTATTTATTGTTAAATCATGCCCTAACACAAGTGTTCTTAAGGCACAAGAGAAACAAGGTGTTCAGACAAACAAACTAAAAATAGTATAAAACAGCAGAAAATAGTCATGATACCCTAGAATTCTGCTTACTGTAAGTACAGTAAAAGTACTTAGTTATAATTAAGTACACAAATGACATCACCCATCTCTTAAGAGAGCTAAAGGTGACATGTGCAGCAACACATTTCAATAAATATTTGTCAATACTAAGAGCTGCTAGATTGTGCTGCTGTGATGGAATATGTATGCAAGGAGAATAAAAACATACGATGTGGTGGAGTTTCATCTGCCTCCTGATCCCTGCCTCTGTCCCTCTTTCTGACACTTCATCTTTATTCCTCACATACATTTCTTCTTCTTCACTAATGTCTTCATCTCCTCCTGGATTTCTCCTGCTCTGACCCTCCTGGTCTCTTCAGTGAACTCTCTTTTCCTTTTCCTCTTTCTGTTCGTCCTGATCACTTCTAAGATATGTATTTTTGTTGTTGTTGCATCACTCCAGCTACTCTGGCCTGCAAGAGTCTACTTGTGAAAAGCACTGGTACAAATGCTTGTATAACTTTACACGTTAGGGCCAGCTAATAAGTAGCATCAGGGGCGGACTGGGACTACAAATCAGCCCGGGACTCTCGACCGGCCCACTTCGGTACCGCCGGCCCACCTCGGTACCACAAGTAATTACTGCTAGTAAATTGTCGACGAAGGGGGGGGGGTGCTAGTGACTTATCCGACCGGCCCACATCGTACGACTGGCCCTCTTCAGTAACGGCCCATCGGGATTCGTCCCGAACGTCCCGATCGCCAGTCCGCCCCTGAGTAGCATATAATAAATATAAAATCTGAAAGTATTTATCAAACGCACACAGGCAGCTGTGTTTAGACCCAGTTTGACAGTAAAGGATGTATCCTGGTTTAATTTATCTGGCCTCATTGCTGTGATGTGTAATTTACGTGGATTTAATAGTACCGCATAGTTTAGCAAATAAAGTGATCGATCTCCCAGCTAGCGCTGTCTGCGTAGTATTTTTAACGTAATGTCCCAAACAGCGTCTGTTAAACGCTATCGATTCAAACGGCAGTGTTTTATTAGTATTTTGTTTCAAGCTCTCGTCCTTAGTAAAAACAAAACTAGTGGAAGGGGAAATGCTCCCAGGGGAAGCTGATCCGCCTTCAGGTGCTGGGACAGCTCGGTCTCTCTGCAGCGGTGTGAGCCGCGGTCTGTGAACGCCGCTCCGCAGTTTAATGCAGGGCCGTAGCTACGGTTTTAACGGGCCTAAGATGATATTTAAAGGGCCCATGTCATGGCCATTTCCACTGATCATAATTCCATTGTTGAGGTATACTAAAATAGATTTATACTGTGCATTTTTCCAAACTCACATTGGTTTCTCATACAGCATCTCTGTAAAGTGTGTGTATTCAGCAGTATTCACTCTCTCCACTAAACGGCTCGTTGCAGCTCTTGCCCCCCCCTCCCTGTGAGCACAGTGTGCTCTGATTGGTCGGGACGTTGTGAATCGCGCTGAGCTCCGTGGAGGTGTGGTTTCCTTGTTTAGCGATACACAGCGAAACACAGCCAAACTCATCCTGAGCACACACAAACTCACAGCCGAAGTAAAGACAATAAGTGTGGCTTGATATTGAGTAAGAAAAAGGTTGATAAACGCTGTGAGAATGGGTCTGCAGAGAGAATTTCGCCGCAATCCCAACTGTCTGTTATCAGCCTGCAGCCAGGGATGAGAAATCAGCAGAACTGCCTGCACTGAGTGTGTGTGTGAGGAAGTCCGTGGATTGGTCAATTTGGACCAATCAGCAAAGGCTTAACGTAACGGCTCCGCGGACGTAACGTAACGGCTCCACGGATTGGTCCATTTGGTTCCGGGTACGAGCTGACGTCAACTCGTACCCGGAACCAAACGGACCCATCCGTGGAGCAAAGAAAGAAACTGAGAAATCTCCAACGAGGCGTTTTGGGGAGGAATTTTCTATGTTAGAGTTTTACTCGCTACAGGGTGTACTTTGAGGGTTTGTGACTCTGCAGACCGTTTACATGCATAAAAACCTACATAACACACAAGGTGACGGGTAATAACCAGAAAAGCATGACACCTCTCCTTTAAAATGATTCACTATTAATGAATGAACAGCTTGTTTCGTTGCTTGAGAAGCTTGTGGACATAGTGTAGGTCTGTTTCTACAAGTACAGTTTTAGGCACACAATAGTTAGGGGGGCAGCTGGGGGGGCAAGGCTCTACAGTGGGGGTGCAGCTGCCCCCCCTTGCCCCCCCGTAGATCCGCCCCTGGGTGGACCTCAAATCCTCTAGGGGGGTCCGGGGGCATGCCCCCCCGGTAAGATTTTTTTTTAAATGTTGGAGTTAAATGCATCAATTTGGTGCATTTTGAAGGGAGAATAAAGCGACTAGATCTATGGAAACACCCATATGAAACAGATCTATAAAAAAAAAAGTTGTTTATTTATTTATTTTTGGTTCATTTATAGTTGTGAGTGTGTCTGGGCTCCTGAATCAGCCTCTCCTGTCTCCCTCCTCTCCCCCCTGCTCCTCTTTGAGGCAGCAGCAAAGACTAGTTTTAGCTCTCAACAAGTTTTAAAAGTTTATCTTACCTTTTTTCACCTATTTAATTTTTTTCTTTTTATTCATGCATATTTCACTAATCACTCCCCCCTCAAATGGAAATATGTGTTTACATAAATGGTGACCAAACAGTTTGAGACCCACTGAGATAACTTAGACTAAGTTAACTATCTAAACCCTCGCGCTAGTGGAGCCTCGCAACCGTGCCACGCCACACTATGCGCCGCATAAGCGCATATGGTGCGCCGCATTTGCGGCTCCGTTGAGGCTCCCTCCGCAAGATGAGGCCCCCTCCGCGAGGTGAGGCCCCACCTAGTCTGCGTGATCAGCCTCTAGGGAGGGACGGCCCTGTCGGCAGGCCACATCACGTAGACAGACAGTCACCTTGTGTGAGGCAGACCCACATTTGCGCAGCGTTGCGTTCGCAATACATACAAAAAAAAAGAAAATCGCCAGGCCAGCAGGCCACTTAATTTTGTGAGTGCGCAAGCGGTAATGTGGAATTTTGTTGTTAGCATCTGGTTAGCTAGCTATGCTAACGGATATAAAGAGCTGTTTCTACACCAAGGTGGAGGAGAGTCCTCTCCTGTCAGACTGAGAGGATCTTATAACGTCAGCTCAGTGAGGTAAAGGACTCTCTCAGTGTTTAGATTAACATTTTAGATTTAGATTAGTTAACTTTAGTGTAAGTTATCTCAGTGGGTCTCAAACGGTTTGGTCACCATTTATGTAAACAAGTATTTGCGAGGACACCTTTATATGATCATTATAGTTATAAAAAAATAAGAGAATAAATGAAAAACAGGTATGAAATACTATAGGACAGTAACACAAGAATAGAGTTTAAAAGGGGAGTGATTAGTAAAATATCCATAAAGAAAAAGTACATCTGTTTACAGTTCTGTTTCATATGGGTGTTGAGAGAGGTATCCATAGATCTCTTCATGTTGCTTTCAAAGTGCACCAGATTGATGCATTTAACTTCAATATTTAAAAAAAAATCTTCCCGGGGGAGCATGCCCCCAGACCCTCCTAGAGGAGGTTAGGTCCACCCCCCACCTAAAACATGTTCACATGGATAGGATACTAAATACATTTGCACACTTTTTATATGGTGGCCTATGTCCAAATGTGTCTGTTTTGGTGGTCGTGCCACAACTGTGCATGTATGCACAAGTCATAGGTGCGCTATAAAATAGCACTACACCCCTGCAGTGTGTGTGAAAGACAATAGACTTTATAGCATGGTTTTTTAAAGACCCACTGAAGTGTGCGACGGTGCATGATCTTTTATGCTAATACGTATAGTAATGACCAAAATTGTCCATTGGAACCCATATCAAAGATGTTGGAATAGCAACGAATTTGACGAGTTTGAATTTTCCGCTGGGAAATTCGCAGTCGACCTCCGCCTTCGTGGGCGTGGCTTGCGATCTACTGCGTGACGTCACAAGATGGGCCAAGCCGAAGTGTTTACATTCACCACCATTCATTTTGTCTCTATTTCAAAGTCGAATTTACCAACGTTTTTGAGCGAGTATTTGATTGGAAAGTGTTTCGCAGTCGACTGGAAGTGATTGCCAATCGAGAAAAGCTGACAATGGAGGCGACAGTGACGAAAAAGGGAGGAAAAACACACGGGAAGCGATGCATTGCCGCTGGCTGTGGTAATGTGAAGTCTGCCGAAGTGGCGATGTTTCTGTTCCCAAAAGATGAAGGTGAGTGGCTGGTGTCATTGTTTCGTAGATTCGTAGATTGTTTATGAAAAATAAACGCCACTGTGTTTGTGTTAACTAACAAGACTATCATGGCGGCGGCAGAGCTCAAGTCGAGTTTCTCCGCCTGGAGATATTCTCACTATTTCACTTTTGTCGAGCACAAAGAAAAGAACGTTTTAGTTAAATGTAAGTTGTGTCTTGGCGGGTCAAAGATCCTATCGACTGCCCAAAACAGCAATTAAAATCTGTTGAAACATCTGCAGAAAAACATGCTGGGACGAAGCTAGTAGCGAAGCTAGTAGCTAAGACCACAGACCCAGACTCATCCGACGCCATTCCACCTCCACCTAAGCAACAGCGGCTGGATTGGCACTTTGAAACATATCTTTGTGTTTGTGTTTGTATAGACCACATTGCTTAGCAGAGTTCAGTGATGCAAATGCATGTCAAGTTGATCAACAGGTTGTATTATTCTCCGATGCAATAACAGTACTGAAATGAAGGCTACAGTATAAGGGCATTAATGGGTGCCCTTTTCTAAGTAACTAAGAAGTTACTTTTCACAGTAACGCATTACTTTTTGGTGTAAGTAGTGAAGTAACTAGTAATTGTAACTACTTACTGGTTTTCAGTAACTAGCACAACACTGCATGTGAACATGAATGTTGCATCATGCTATGAACAGATGAATGTATGATCAGGTGACGGCCAATCCTGTGTGTAGATCTACTCTAGATCTATGACAAAATATTGTCCTCAACTAAATTGACTTCCATGGCCACTTTCCTCATCTATCCTGTCCGAAAAGCTGTCAAAATCACTCATTTCTCTCGCACCAGTATCACTTTCCGAAGGCTCCGCCATGTTTACAATCACAACTGGGCCCATCTTGTGACGTCACAGCCGCTATCGTCTGCAGCAGCGGTAGGCTCAGACTCTGAAAAATTTGCGATGTTTATCTCGTCCCTCGCACTTCCTAAAAAATTATTTTAGCCATGAACAGGTACAATTATATGTAAGAAATGAAACTGCCATTTCACTTTGGCGCAAAAAAATGCACTTCACTGGCACTTTAAATTGAAGTTGCGTTGGTGTTTGTGTGTTGGTTGTTGACGGCAGTGTGTGCCCTCCCGTGGTAAATGATTGCCCCCCCATTTGATTTGTTCTAGAGCCGACCCTGCCCACTGACCCCTATGTAGAGAGAGTTACAGTAATCCAGCCGAGTGGTGACAAAGGCGTCTCAAACTGCTGTCTGGAGAGAAAAGGTTTTACTTTAGCTAGCTGCCTCAGGTGATAAAAGCTTGTTTTTACCACAGATTTAATCTGACTCTCAAGTTTTAGTTCACGGTCCATTTTAATGCCAAGGTTCGTAATGGTGGGCTTGGTGTACTGAGCCAGGGAACCCAGGTCTACAGAAGTGGTGCCAGTGGTGCTACCAAAAACATTACTTCTGTTTTTCCTTCATTCAGTTTTAGGAAGTTGCACGCCATCCAGGCCTTTATGTCCTCTAGACCAGAGGTCTTCAATGTTTTTCAGGCCAGGGACCCCCAAACTGATGGAGAGCTGGAGCAGGGACCCCCTACTATATGTATGGCATACAATTGTGTTTTATATTAAACGGGGCCTAGTGCCGTGTATAAACATAGCTACTCTGTTATTGTACATTCAATACTAAGCTATTCAAATAATACACAGGTTAATATATTCATGTTTTTATTTTAAACATGTGCAAGGTACAGGGTGGCCGTGCCACTGCCATTTATAAACATACGTCTTGCACGGAACACAGAGCTATTAAAATATTTCACAGATTCAAGTTTTAACTTCAAACAAGTGCAAGGTACAGGGTGGCCGTGCCACTGCCATTTATAAACATACATCTTGCATACAACACTGAGCTATTAAAATAATTCACAGATTTTAACTTTAAACATACATGTAGAAGGGACAGTGAATCCTCAAACCATCTGTGGATGGCACACGTACTCCCACATTAGTGATATGTCTGACCCTGATGAGTAGCACACAGCTTATCTAACCTTGGACGGATGGAGGTTGTCAGGCAGAGGGTCATATCAGCCTCAGGCTGCAGCCTTGACCTGTATTTGTTTTTCAAGTAAGTGAGTGAGGAAAATCCACTTTCGCAAAGATAGGTTGTTGCAAAGGGCAAAAGGCTCATCATAGCTTTTCCTGCCAATTGCGGAAAGTCTTTCTGGCAAGAGATCCAGAACTGGGTGAGTGGTTTTGTGTCATATATGTGTCTGAACGTACTGTCCGTGGATAGTTCGATTAGCTGATCCTCCTCTGTCACTGTCAGGCGTGTGCCGTCTACTGCGTTGTCTGTGAATGGAAACAGTATCCATGTCTTGTCCCTGCGCCAGGAGTCAGCCTCAGAAAAGTAGTGCCCAAATTGTCCCTCGAGCGCCTCCAAATGCGCAAGAATTGCGCGTGTTACGGGGGGCAAAAGCACAGCAGAATCTCCCAGCTCATCCACTGATGGAAAATATTTCCTCCCCGATGCGCTCCCTCCATCACTTTGAAGATTTCAGAACTAGTTGTACATTGAGGGCAAGCCCCCAGGAAGTGCGCCGGACTCTGAGTAGAATATTCGTTGTGGCCAAACGGCGGTACTACACTTCCTTTAGGTTGCTGGGCCCGGAAACACTTTTTCCCATTGACTTACATTGGGAAAGAATGGTCTGTAAATCGTTGGATAATTTTTTTTAAACTAAATAAACTACCCAGTATGAACGTTTGTATAGCCCTTATTAGAGAAATTCGGTCCTCAAGTTGTAAAATGTGCTAATAACGTTATTCTGAGAGTTATTTTCCTCTGCATTATGAACGCGCATCTAACCCACGGGACCGCGCCGCCCGGCACGTTCATGTTACAGACGGACCCATATCGCCTTACTGCCAGCCCACGGAGCTGTAATAATGGATATATTGCACAAGTTTGCTGTAATTCATCATTTGTAAATTATTATACTACATGGGCTGTATGATGTAAATCTTGTACCGTAATAATAGTATGTTCATCTTGATGTTTAACTTGTAATATTGTAATCATCTTAGTTAGAAATGCTGTTTCCACCCCAACCTCTGCTGCTGAATGATTTTATATATTGTTACTAAAAGTGCTTGTCTTTGATATTATAATGATTACACCAGAAAGTCACTCTTTGTGAGATTTATTTTTTCACATTTTTCCCAGCCACAAGATGATTTCATTCATTGGAGGCCTCAAAGCTGGGTGAAGGTATTGATGCACGGATCAATGCAATCCTTTACAACAGCATTCCACTATGGTTGGGGATGTCTGTAAAAAAAGGAGAAATAATCTTAAACAAAACAAGTGTCGCAATATAGGGAAACAAACTGTGACAAAAACATATCAATTATATCAGAATCAGAATACATTTACATTGTTACAGCAGAAAAGAGCCAAAGACAGCCTAATGTTACTTAAAGTATGCATAAAAAAAGTATTAAAGATTAAAAACAAGAAATGATAATAAAAAAAGTTACACATTTTACAAAATACACATCCTGTAACAGTTTGGAGGATTTAGCAGCCAGGTATATTACAGTTTTAGCGGCATATATATATATATATATATATATATATATACACATGGTTGGTATTTAACAACAAGGGTGTTGTAGTGTGTGATATTGGTATTTATGGAAACATTTTACACCTTTCCTTCAAGTACTATACCTTTTAGTTACTTGTGGGGTACTTAACATGAATAATCACAGTTACTATCCTTTTACTTCATCACATTTCAAAGAGAAATAGGCTATTGTTATTGTTAACTCCACCACAGTAATCCATTATCAGCTTTACTTTTTAGATAAAGATTTAAATCACAATTGATCATAACTCAAAATACATATATTTGTATATATTACCAAGTGGTTTCATGTACAACCCACACAAGTATCATGCTAAATGAAGCTCTGTTGCTTGGATATCACTAGATCCTGCTACATCAGCGTAATATAAAAGTACATAACGACTGATGTGTAATGTAGCATAATTACTAGCTAGCTGCTAGCTGCTAACTGCCGCCTCGTTAATATCAAAATCCATCATAATAACAACCCATCACCATGCTGTCATGAACGCGCGGTGCTGTTACGTGTACGCAAATTGACGTGCTTGATGTGAACGAGCATTTTGGGGGGCATGGTTAAAGTTGCGCATGCGCTATGAGCGCACATACGGGTACTTCTCAGGCATGCCGGGTAATCTGTGACGTTTCGCTCTCTCAGAAGTTGGGCCATTTTATCATCATGCGCCAATGAGCAATGAGCAACTCGGGCTCTTTTCACACCGCTCAGAGCCCGACTGGTGCTGCGTCATTGCGTCATCGTTTGCGTCATGACGTAACCGTTTGCGTGCCTTCTTCATAAAGCCAAACCGCGCGGAAACCCCTCACAGCTCACACCGACAACAACAACAATGGCCGATTGTGTTGAAGCGTTCTATTTCGTATATGGCTTCGCCCTCTAAGGCTATCGCTATTGGGTAATCCCCTGCGCAACCGCGCAGCACTGAAACACTTGTAGTCCACGCCCACCCGCAAGGTGGGCCCCACCCTCGGGCTCCCTTCCGGTATAAATAGGAAGGAGGCCCGACAATCTGCTCCCTCTTTTTCTTCAGCACCCCGTAAAATACTGAAGCACAAGAGACACTTCGATTAGCAACATGAGTACCAACTGTGTGAGAGATTGTCCCTCATGTGGCTTTGGTATATCATGAGCTACGACCAGCACACGTCATGCGAATCCTGCCTGGGGTCAGAGCACGCGTACGAGGCTCTCAGCCAGCAGGTCGCATGCACCCACTGTGCCCGTCTCCCCTCGGACGACAGGAAGCGCAGAGCGGACGCTCTCGCTGCTGCGGCCGAGGAGGACGATTGGCCCGTCCAGGCTTTCGAGCCTGTGGGCGGCAGCCTCATGTCCCTGGAGCCGAGTGCCGGGCAGGAGTCGGACGACTCCTACCCCACCTCCCTCCACGGTTCACCGTGCGGTTCTCCCCTCCCTCTTCTCCCCCGGACGGGGGAGACAGAGTCGTAGCAGGGTGCCGGCTTGACGGCCGAGCACGCGGCCCCCTTCTCCGTCATCACGCTGCCGGCGATAGGTGGCATCCTGGGGGAACTGCCGGAGATCATATGCAAGGCGGCCGCCTGCAGAGGTCTCCCCGTTCCCCTAGCTCAGGGGGTGCAGACGGTCAGGAGTGATCCGATCTGGCCACGCTTTCCCGCCATCAGGAGGTAAGTATGTCGTCCGCCAGGCCGACCGGGTGCACCAGTGTGCCTTTCAGGTGTCGGCGGCGGCGAACAACATCGCGCTGCTCTCCAACTCGGTGGTGACGCTGGTCGAGCGGTCCACCACCTTGGCCGCGGTGGAGATCAGCAAGGCGGCAGCACGCACTCACACTGTGCGCGTCCGTTGCTGTCTCCCAGGCAAGGATCGCCGCGTGGGTGACGCAGATTCAGCGCCACCTCTGGCTGCAACAGGCGTCTGTTACGGAGACGGCCAGGAAGGTGCTACTGGACGCTCCAATCAGCCCGGACGGGCTGTTCGGACCCCAGTTCCACGCCATGGTGGAGTCCATGAAGGCGGCTGCAGAACAGGCGGACGACATCCGCCAGCACGTTAGCTGGCTCCAGCCTGCGGGGCGGCCACAGCGGCACCAACGCCCGCAGCAGCCGCAGCAGCCGCAGCAGCCGCAGCGTCCAACCCGGCCACAGCGGCAGGCGGAGAGACGCACACAGCAACCGCAGACGCGGCGTCAGGCTCGCCCGTCGGCGGCGGCAGGGGCTCCGCCCCGCGTCTCCGCTCCCCCGCCACCCCAGAGACAGAGGGGTCTTCCGGCGGTGAGTCAACGGGGAGTGAGGCACTCCTGCTCCTGGTCTGCTCCGCGAGAGCCTCCGAGGAAGCAAAGCCGCTTCTGACGTGTTGGGGGGGGTTGTGAGATAAATGAAATGGGTTCATTTTCCAACTTGTTGTCTGAGGCATCAGTATCAAGTGTTTCTCACATATCCCCCATTCTACCAGCTGCCTATAACCTATCGGTTAGTAGCCAGCAGGGCTCGTTGAAAAAACCTGCAGTTTTTAATCTATCGGTTAATAAACTGCAGAGTTCGCTAACTAAGCCAGCTGCCACCAATCTGTTGATTAGTAGGCAGCAGGGATCGCTGCAGAAGTCAGCTGGTTTTAACCTATCGGTTAATAAACCGCAGAGCTCGCGGCATTCCTCTGTCCGAGATACGCAGGGGCGCGGGAAGGGGGGTGCTGAGGGCGCTGCAGCACCCCCTAGCGGCAGGCAGGCGGTGCGGAGCTCCCCTGTCAGGAAATTTATTTTATTTTTATTTTATATATATGTATTTAATTTCATTGTGCCTGTGATTATATTTTATATGATATGTTATTATTCAAATGATCATTTAAAACTATATAATAAATAATTTTGCTTCAGGGAAGAAAAATAAAAAAGATATGGAAAAAAAGTTTTTTGTTAGTTTTTAGTCGGCTACTTTTAACGTGACGCACAACAACACAAGTAACTGACATGGCGCAAAAACGTATCTCGGAATTTTTTCTCTCTAAAAACGCTAAATCTGCAAAATCATGTGCATAATCTGTATACTGGTCAATATCATGTTTGTGGTATTTTAATTATTAATTTATGGTTATTGCTGCTGCAACTTTGCATAATCTGTGTAATATGTAGCCAATAAATTCCACATTGTTGGTAAAATAATATTTTACATCTTTGTAGTGTGTATGCTAGTGCTTTTGTGCGTGCTCTATAGTCAGGGGTGCACATCACTTTTTTGCCCTGGTTCTCAAAGGAGCACCTGGAGATGTTGCTTGGTGCGCATCCTTAAAATGAAATAAACCGGACCTTTTGAGGGGTAGGCTACTTGACTTTATGAACGGGGGGGGGTTAGTGAGCACGCTCATGAAGCCTCGCAGCAGGGTTACTGTGCGGAGCGCATAAAGCAGACCCTTCACGCGATAGCGAGGGGTAGAGCGAGGGATCTCAGATGCTCGCGGACGGATTAAAAAAATAAAACCTAAATGGCTCGCGAATTATACTTTGGCGGCCGTTAATATACCTGGGCGGCCCGCCCAAGTAAAGTCTATGTGTGGGAAACCCTGCTATTTTACCAGTACTTATGCAACTGGCAAATCTCTCTCTCTCTCCTCTCTCTCTCTCTCTCTCTCTCTCTCTCTCCTCTCTCTCTCTCTCTCTCTCTCTCTCTCTCTCTCTCTCTCGCTCTCTCTCTCTCTCTCTCTCTTTTTTGGCGGGGGATGCGCATGCGCACCTGCGCACCAGTTATGTGCAGCCCTGTATAGTGCCTGTAATAGTGTTCACTGGAGTCCATTGTTATGCTGTGTGTGTGTGGTTTTGCCAACCCCCCCCCCGTTGGTGCGTAATTAGCACATCGGACAGCACCTCAGCACCCCCACCAAAATTACCTTCCCGCGCCTCTGGAGATACGCCTCCTACACACGGTCATAATAAGCCCATGAGAGCAGTTATGACGCCTCATGTGGACGTCACTGCACACACCTCCACTCATCCCCTGAGTGTGTACACACCTCATGATGAGAGCCGGAGTGAAACGCAGCGTGTGGAGGCTCCCTCACAGCCCTTTCGCTCCAGGCCCACCTTGGGTTGCCTCACGGGCAGCGGCGGCGAGGGCTCTGACGTGGCTCGTCGTCATGACGACCACAACACATCTCGAGCATGTGCGCCCGCTCTCAGAGTGTTTCTCAGTGGCAGCGCGTGTGTCTGATGGACAGACGGATGAGCAGGCTGATCAGCAGAGGGTGCACCCTGCAGTTCGCCTCTCCCCCCCACAGTTCAAGGGGATACAGGAAACACTCCTGTCATCCCAGGAACAGTGTCTTGCGCTCCAGTCAGAGCTGCGGGAACTCCTGTTGAAAGAGACTATTTCCAGGGTTCCTCAAGGGGAAGAAAATCAGGGGTATTACTCCCGCTATTTTCTTATCCCGAAAAAGACAGGGGGAGTGAGACCCATCCTCGATCGGTCAGTTTTCAACAAGGCAATAATGTGGCCCCTGAACATGAACATTTAGAGGGGCTGGGCCTCTCTCAAGATGTTGTACGTACCATTTAGGGAGCCAGGGCAGCGTCTACCAGAGCGTCCTTTACACAGCCAAGTGGACAGCTTTCCAGCGTTGGTGTGTGGCGAAAAGCCTGGACCCCATTACGTGCCCCCTGCCTCATGTGCTGTCATTGCTGTTGCTGGACAGGAATTTGGCCTTCAACACAATCAAGGTATATGCTGCTGCCATATCATCTTGTCACGTAGGTTTCGGGGTCGGGACGGTGTTTAGTCACCCCCTGACGAAACGTTTTCTGCGAGGAGTACGGAGACTCAGACCTGTGTCACGCGCACTGGCGCCTCAGTGGGATTTGGCTTTAGTGTTACGCGCACTAAGCAAAGCCCCATTTGAACCGTTAGCTCAGGTTCCCCTTAAACTGTTATCAGCCAAAGTAGTACTACTTTTGGCTCTAACATCAGCGAAAAGGGTGAGTGATTTGTCTGCTCTCTCTGTGGCTCCGTCATGCCTCCGGATCCAAGGAGATGGCAGTTCAGCTGTTTTACGCCCTAACCCGGCTTTTATGCCAAAGGTCATCACAAGCTCTTTTAAGTCAAGAGTGATCACCCTGGATGGCTTCTTTCCCCCTCCTCACAAGTCGGAGGAAGAAGCCACGTCTCATCTCCTCTGTCCGGTGCGCGCGCTGGCCTGCTATGTGGCGCGCACGGCTGCCTTGCGCCGTTCTCAGCGCCTGTTTGTGCATTACAGAGAGCGCTCGATCGGGCAGCCTCTGTCTGCACAACGGCTGTCACACTGGCTGTGTGAGGCTGTGTCACAGGCATATGTCTCCTCTGGGGCGGATCCCCCGGAGAACATCAGTGCGCACTCCACCAGAGGAATTTCCTCCTCCACGGCTTTGCACGGAGGAATGTCAGTGGAAGACATTTGCACTGCTGCATCTTGGTCTTCCCCCTGTTCATTTATTCAATTTATTTGAGGGATGTCTCCCATTCCTCTCTGACACACCCTGTGCTGAGTGTCCTGTCAGAGTGAGTGACGTCAGGGATCCAGCTGTGCGCCTCTCTCCTGCCTCTCGGCACACGAAGAGCGGCCCTTTTCCCCTCTTATGAGAGGGATGTTTCCTTGTTTCCTCTGACACATTTTGTACGGAGTGTCTTGTCAGAGTGAGTGATGTCAGGGATCCAGCTGTGCGCTCTCCTGTCTACACGCAGAGAGCTGCCCGTGTTCCCCCTCTTTTTGTCGCTGGGCAAAGTGTGACCTTCGTCTCTACTTATCACAGCGGCGGGTATGTATTGTTCCCAGCCTGCGTCCCCTCATGGTAAATATTCATGTTATGCTATATTCCAGGGACTGTGATGCGCCATTCGCATGGCGCAATAGGCATGCGTTATTATCTGAGCAGGTGTGTCTGTGCTTCCAGTACCGGGGGGACCCAGTGGGGCGCAGACTACATCTTGCTTCGCCATTAACCCAATAGCGATAGCCTTAGAGGGCGAAGCCATATACGAAATAGAACTGAAGTTACCTACTGTAACTCCAGCTTCTATGAGTATTGGCGTAGCCCTCTAAGTTCTGGGCCCCACTGGCTCCACGAATAGCTGAAGAAAAGTTTTTTTGTGTGGGAGCAGATTGTCGGGCCTCCTTCCTATTTATACCGGAAGGGAGCCCGAGGGTGGGGCCCACCTTGCGGGTGGGCGTGGACTACAAGTGTTTCAGTGCTGCGCGGGCGCGCAGGGGATTACCCAATAGCGATAGCCTTAGAGGGCTACGCCAATACTCATAGAAGCTGGAGTTACAGTAGGTAACTTCAGCTACTCGTTTTGGTTTTGGTAAAAAACAGCGGTTGCCATCTCTTTCTGCAATTGTTGGAGAATTGCTTTGGACCGCGTGCTCCCCTCCAGCTTCCTCTGTACCTCTTCGGAAGACCAGACCACTGCTGCTTGTTAAGTTTCTCCATCGTTGTGTACAAACTGGATAAAACGCGCACTTTTTGTTGTTGTTCAGGAGTTGATCCCGCCCCTGCCCCTGCCCCCGCCTCGACGTAAGCGTGACGTATGCGGTGCTTTTGCTCTAGCCAGAGATTTTTTTGGTGCTTGAAACAAACCGGATTCCGGAGCTAAGAGGCTGCTCCGCTGCGGTGTGAACAGGAAAACCCGGTGCTTTTCAAGCTCCAGCTCCGAACCGGCCCTGAAACACCGTTGGTGTGAAGGAGGTATCATAGGAATGAATGAGGCCCCGCCTCCCACTCCCACGCTGTATCCAGTTCTTGGTTGAGGGAGGCACTTACAAAACAAAAATTCCTCCTGCATTTCCTTATTGCCTCGTGATTGGCACAGCAGCGATAGGGGCGGGTCCTCCCCTTTGTGTACAGGAGGCCTGGTGGGACAGGTCCGGGGTAGTCTCCTGCTGTGAGTAAACCGGCGCCTAGCTTGAGATAGCTACTGTGTGTAGCTGAATGCGTGCATTGCTGACTGAAAGATAACGTCTTCTGCCTCCATTTCTCCGTTCGCTACAATATGTTGGATTCATGTTAATGTGCATTTAAAGACATTTCAATTTGTGGGAAAAAAAAGTTTGGAAAAAAAAAAAAAATTTAAGAAATATAAAAATTTGTCTAATCAACCAAAGATTTCGCGACCCCCCTGCAGTACCTCCGCGGACCCCCTGGGGGTCGCGGACCCCCTGTTGAAGACCTCTGCTCTAGACACTTTAGCAGTGGGCTAATTGAGTAACCCTCCTTCTTTGTTAGTGGGACATAAATCTGGCTATCATCAGCATAGCAGTGGAATGCGATGCCGTGCTTTCTAAATATGGACCCAAGAGGGAGCAAATAGAGGGAGAATAGCAGGGGGCCTAATACTGAGCCCTGTGGGACCCCATACAGGAGTGGAGCAGAGGATGACTCGGAGTCACCAAGGCTGACAGAGAAAGTTCTGTCCTTCAGATATGACCTGAACCATTCCAGGGCTTTCC
This sequence comes from Dissostichus eleginoides, assembly GCA_031216635.1. Lineage (NCBI taxonomy): Eukaryota > Metazoa > Chordata > Actinopteri > Perciformes > Nototheniidae > Dissostichus > Dissostichus eleginoides. The sequence continues at coordinate 1,798,931 of CM062280.1, forward strand.
CCTCAATGCCCACCCACTGCTCCAAGCGAGAGATCAGGATGTCATGGTCGACTGTATCGAAAGCAGCAGTTAAATCAATAAGTAGAAGCATAACGCAGTCCCCAGAGTCAGTAGATAAAAGGATGTCATTAAAAACTCTTAAAAGCGCTGTTTCAGTGCTGTGCATAGTTTTAAAACCGGATTGGAAACCTCCAGTATATTGTTCTATTCCAGAAAAAACATAAATTGACTGTAGACAACCTTCTCCAGGATTTTTGACATAAAAGGCATTTTGGAAATGGGCCTAAAATTAGCCAGAACTGTGGGATCCAGACTGGGTTTTTTAATACGAGGTTGCACTACTGCATGCTTCAGGTTTTCAGGGACCTTCCCTGAGAGCAGACTGCTGTTTATAACTGCCAGCACAGATGGTCCAACAGTGGGGAAAACCTCTTTAAAGAGTCGAGGTGCGACAGGGTCATTTGGAGAACCAGAGGGCTTTAACTTGGAGACAATCTCCTGTACAAAAGACAGTGCTACAGGCTCAAACTGGTTAAAGACAGCAGAGCACAGTGCAGGAACTGAGGGGTCGTTTGCAGGAGCAGAGATTTGAGCTCTAGTGGAGTTTACCTTATTAATAAAAAAGTAAAGAAAGTCTTCACAGGCCGCAGTAGAGGTCTCCATAACGGTATTCTGGGGGGCATTAAGGACCAAATCAATAGTCTGAAACAGAACACGTGGCTTGTGACGGTTTGACAGAAAGATGTCAGATAAATGTTTGCTTTTTGCCTCTTTCACAGTGATCTGATAGAGACGCCAACACTCCCTCAACATTTGAAATGAAACTTGCAGTTTGTCATTTTTCCATTTACGCTCAGCTCTACGGCAATCCCGTCGGACAGCCCGAGTCGTGTCACTTAACCAAGGCTCAGATTTAGTTTTAGGTTGCTTGGTTTTTAAAAGGAGCAACAGTGTCTATGGCAGCTTTGCAAGTGGAGTGAAACCATGAGCTAAGCCAGGGGCGGACTGGCCATCGGGAGTACCGGGGGTTTCCCCGGTCGGCCGGTGCTCTGCGTGGGCCGGTCGGATTAAAAAAAAAAGAAATTTTATTTTATTTTTTAAAATCTTTTTAAAAAATGTTTTTTGCCTTAATCCTACCGGCCCACATTTGTCTATCAGAATGTTTCACTTTCACATATCAGTGATATCACAATTCCCACCACGTGTCCCACCCACCCCTCCCTTTCCCTTCCATCAGCAGTGTTGCCAGATGGGCGGTTTTCCAGCCCAATTGGGCTGGTTTGGGTTGCATTTAGCTGGTAAAATTGGGCTTGGGCTGGTGGACAGAATTTGGGCTGGTTTCCATGAGTTGGGCTGGTTCAGAAAAACACCACTGGTATTACGTGTCTGTGTTGCAGTCTACCAAATTAAGTCAAACCTATTATATTTGGTATTTGAGCGGTCCATTTCTTTATTCTTATGTTCAGTGCTGCCAACTCAATTGGCCTTGACTGAAGTATTAGCCTATAATATTTGGGCTGGTTTTTATACATTTGGGTGGATTTTGAGCACTTATTGGGCTGGTAAACATCAGACCAATCTGCAACACTGTCCATCAGCCGTAGCAGCTGTCACTGCGCAGTGAACGATCAGGAGTGACTGAGAGACCAAGCTGGCAGTTGCTTACAAAGATGGATAAACAACCTCCAAAGCGTAAAGGCGGTGCACAAAAACTTAGGGATAAGAAAATGAAAGCACTTGAGGAAGGTTCAGCAAAATCAAAAAAAATTACAGACTTTTCGTTTGGTCGCGCAGCTGGTTCTATTTGTAGTACAACCACCACCAGAGAAGCTGATGTAACGTTAGCCAACACAGCGGCCATTCCCAGTGGCAGTGAGTCCAGCAATGAAACCGACACAGCACAGCGGCATCCAGAGCCCAGTACCAGCAGTGACATGATGGTAAGTTAACGTTATGATTGATGCTGAAAGTGAAAATCCTCATTTGGCTAATGCTAGCTTGCTTTTTAATGTAGCAGATGAGGTAACATTAGCTAGCTAGCCTATTAGCTAGCTAGCCTATTGCAAGCTAGCTAATGCGTTAGCTAGGCTATTGCCTACAGTACATTGTGTGTTCACAGGGACAGGGTCAAATTAACTCCATTCACTGACCAAATTCTGGTGAAATATGCAAGCTGCTGGTAGATTTGCTTCACTCATTGACAACGGTAATCTATTTGAACATTATAGTAGGGCTGCTCAATTAATCGTATTTTAATCACAATTACGATGTTGGCTTGCAACAATTACGAAAACAACGTAATCGAAATAAAACGATTATTATTATTTTTTTATTATTATTATTATTATTATTTTATTTTTGTATTTTTTTTTGTATTGGTTTTTCAGTTGAATTATACTTAACGTTCAGGGTAATCAACTGTTAAAAACATACTGTTGAATTAATTTTTTTCAGTAAATGGATGTTTTCAAAGTAAATGGATAATCGTTTTTAATAATCGTGATATCAATTTTTGACACAAATAATCGAGATTATGATTTTTGCCATAATTGAGCAGCCCTACATTATAGCCACTTGACTGGGCTGGTGAATCAATGAGACTACTATGATGGCTTATACTGTCTTTTGTTTGATTAGCTTAGACGTTAGGTTACCTTATTAATACTAAAAATAATAAAGGGTCCATTATTTGTCAACCTGCCTAGACTAAAGCTACTGTCTGGTGGAAATTAGCCTGTTACTGTCTTTAAGACTTTACTTGTTTTACATACATAATAATAACATGGTGGTAACATAATAACGTAACATACTAATCAATACTAATCACTTATGTAGGCTGAAGATGATCCTGCTGCTGACAGATAGTCAAGGCCAGGATGTCAGTGCCACCCCAGTTGATTATTTCACCAGGAGGAAGTCAGACACATTAGACCTCTTCTTCGGTTTTCACCCCCAGCAGAAGGCAGACAAGGCTATAGTGCAGAGGGCTTTTTTTTGCAAAGACGGCACAAACAGGAAATGGCTATCATACAGTGAAGCCAGAGAAGCACTCTTCTGCTCCCTTTGTATGGCTTTTGCTAATCCTAGAGATAGCAGCTCCTTCATCACTGGCATGACCAACTTCACACACATACATCAGAGAGTCGAAGAGCATGAGCAGAGCCATCTACACAGAGGTTGCGCTGAGGCATATTTCCTCAGGTCCTCAAAAAACTCAATTCAGGACCTTCTCATGGGACCTCAGATGTCACGTCAGAGAGGAAGTCCGCAGTAAGCGTCAAGTGTTGGAGCGCATCATAGATGTGTTGAAGCTCATTGGCAAAAGGGGTTTGAGCTACAGGGGCAAGCAGGCGGAGGCAGTATATACACTAGATGATGACACCGTTGATCATGGTAACTTTTTAGAGATGATTGTTTTGCTGGGAAAATATGATGTGTGTCTCAAGGAACACCTCACTCTCTGCATAGAAAAGAGCAAGCAAATACACCAGTCTGGTTTGAGACAATAGAGGTTCCCTTGTCACTCTCCTATCCAAAACAACCATCGACTACATCATCACCACCATCCAACGCCTAATGAAGGCCACCATCGCCACTGAAGTACGGGAATCTGGCATGTATTCTGTCCAGATTGACACCACACAGGACATCACAGCCCAAGATCAGTGCTCTGTTGTCATACGATATGTGACAGACATTGTTCATGAGCGACTTGTTGCTGTGATTAAATGTGAGGCATCCACTGGGCAGTACTTTGCCCAACTTGTTGTGAATGTGCTGGAGACCATGAAACTGGATGTGAGGCAGTGTATTGGAATTTCCACCGATGGGGCCTCCAATATGCAAGGCCAATATAAAGGCTTCTCTGCACTGCTCACCAAAAAGTCCCCCCTCCAAGTCCATGTATGATGCTACGCACACGTCCTGAACCTCGTCCTGGCAGACACAACACAGTGTGTATTGGCAAGTGGGTCTCTTTTTTCCCTGTTGAACAACATCGCTGTCTTCATCAGAGAGTCCTACCAGAGGATGAACATCTGGGAGAAGGAGAGCAAAGACCCAAGACACAGACGTCTCGCCCCGATTGGAGAGACACGCTGGTGGTCCAAAGACGTTGCTGTGACTAAGGTATTTGGCTCTTTTGGAAAGCCAGATAATGCCCTGTATGTTGATGTCCTTCACACCCTCTCCGCCATTCAAGATGGACAGACCATCAACGCCACTGCACGGGTCAATGCACGTGGATACATCACCCAGCTTCTGAGGTATGAAACAATCCTTACAGCTCAGATCTTCCTGAGAATTTTCCAGGTCACCTCACCAGTCTCAAAATACCTTCAGACAAGTGGAATGGACATCCTGACAGCTCATCGGATGATTGTGGCTGCAGAAACACAGCTGAAAGATATGACCAGAGACTTCGAGAAAGTCAAGACAGCGGCCGCCACATTCGTCCAGTGGGCCAACAATCAAACAGAGGAGCAGAGTGAGGAGACTGAGCTGGAGGTTGAGGCCGCTCTGCCACAGAAACGGGGTAGAAAGAAGAAAACCATGCCTGGAGAGATGTCCAAGGATGAGGCTGTGACTGATGCTGAAACATCATACAAGATTGATGTCCATAATCGAATCATGGACACAGTCACAGGAAGCATGCACCAGCGCTTCCTCAAAAATGGCACTTTGTATGCTGATTTGGCACTTCTGGACCCAAAGACATTCAGCCAGGTAACATCTTATGCCGGTGGTTTCCCAGAGGCAGCACTCCAAGAACTAAGCAAGAGTTTGCTGCCATTTGATGACAGAGCAACGGTGGCCAATTTACAGAGTGTGTTACTACCGTGTCCTTAGGCAGTACAACCTCCTGACAGATGCATACCACATCATTGGCCTTGCATACAGGTTCCTGCTTACCCTGTCTGTCACACAGGTAGCATGCGAGCGAAGCTTTTCAACACTGAAATTCATCAAAAACAGGCTCAGGAGCTCGCTCTCTCAGGCAGGGAAACAGGGTTCAGGGGGAGTGGCTGCACCTGTAGGATAGAAAAGGGGGAAGTGACGTCTGACTCAGAGGTCGCGCGGCTGTGGAGAAGAACGTGTTGCCCACATTCTGTTACTGAGTTTAGGCTAGTTAGCTAGCAGGTTTATTGTTTTGGGTGCAGTCACTTTTGCCTCCACTTGCTGTTCAAATAAATATTGTAGAAACTTGTATTTTGGTATCGTTCGTCAACCTTGGGCAGATCGTCACAGTATAATTTTATTCCATGTGTCAAGCAAGGCAAATTGGGTCCAAATGTTATTGCATCAATGATCTGTTAACATTAAAATCACCAAATATATGCTGTAATTATTTTGCTGTAGGCAACTCAAGGGCTCAGGTAATGTGATTACTATATGAATAATGGTCCAAAATAACATCAAATGCATAGGTTTTTTTGTTAAGTAACATACTTTCTTCGCCGGCCGGCCGATACATGCCACGCATTAAGTGGCCCTGTCTGTCCAATAATCCCGGGGCCACTTTTTCCCCCCAGTCCGCCCCTGATTTCTGGTAACACAAGTGGTGTATTTTGGACCTGTGAAACAACCAACCAACCAGACTTTGTGTCAATATTGGCATGTTGATATCCTCAGAAATAGACTCTAATCAAACATAAGAAGGTTGGAGGAGATTGGAAAATGTACGCTTAAAGTACAACAACTTCCTGCTTCAACCTGAAACATTACAACAACTTCCTGTTTCAGGTTGCGCAGTGCGCACACAGCAATGGTGTTCCATAAAAACTAAAACTTTTAAGAACTCTTTATCGCAAAGGTCTTTAGTTTGTATTGATCAAATTTGAAGTCAATATGATCTGAGGCCTGTACTACGAATCCAGTTCAACATACCCATGGATATGTTTGAGTTATCTGGCTTAACTAACCCAAAACAAACGCGATCTCACTAAGCGGTCCTACGACGATGGTTATCAACTCGGTAATAGTGATGTGTCGGTCTCGAACGAGCCGATTCTTTTGAACGGCTCTTTGGTACGAACGAGGGGAACCGAGTCGTACTTGGTGAGAGCCGTTCTTTTTATCGTTCAATCGTTGGGCTGCACTCACTGCCTGCCAAAATCCACTCGCCTTTTAAAAAGCTTGATTTTGTTCCCCAAACGTATTCTGTGAACACCCGCCCCTACTCTGATTGGTAGGTTTCAGCACGAGGAGTGAGATGGGGTGGGTCTTAACGGAATACGCGAGAGAGAGAGAAGTCATAACAAGTGGTACAGGACAGGTAGAGTAGACGACGTGTTTTTCGGATGGAAAATGAGCCAAACACGAGAACGCAGCAGCATTTGGATGCACTTCAACCAAAACCCAGGCAGTGATAAAGCGCACCATTTGTAAAGGCAAAATATCCTTTAAAGCAGGGTTAACAAATAATCTCCATTGCGACTTAATTATCATTATGACTGGTGATTATTTTGCAGATAAACCTAGTAACCCCGCCCCCTTTAAAAAAAAACGGCTCTTTGGAACGGCTCTTTTGAACGGCTCTTTGAAAGGAACGGAGCCATAAGATCCGGCTCCCTTCAAAGAGCCATAATTCCCATCACTACTCGGTAACTCAAGCCAGGCTCTGTCCGGCTGAGTGCGTGTTCACATAAAAGGGGTAGGGTTAGCAACCTTTGACCAATCACAAACATGGACAAGCCAGAGCTGTATAATAGAAGAGTTACGACATCTCCGTTCACTCCAATGGACCAGTTTTTTTACAGCAATGGCGGATCGTGGAGCCCTCAATAGTTCCCCGGAAGTTAGCTTGCCGCTGACTTCCGGGGAACTATTGAGAGTCTCCACGATCTGCGGCTAGCAGCGCAGTAGAGTTGCAGCGTTCGTGATGGACTTTTAAAGGTAAGAAGACGTTTAAAGATTTATATTGCGGATATTATCAGCACATCTTAGTCAAATGAACATGTGTATTAAAGGATGTTATGGATTATACGTTTACAGATAACAGATTAGGCTAGGATACCGGATAAAGTTAGCAACACACGTGAACCATGAACAGCCTATTAATCCGTTCTCCTAATGTTATTTCGTCCAACGTTGTGGAATTAGAGAAAAAGGGCTTCTTAACGTGAGTTTTTTGTGGGGTGGAGGAATATAATATTAGTTAAATATAACATTGGGGCACGTGTGATTGTAATGAGTGGAGGTGGAGAAATTACGATCTCCATTTTGGAGTAGGCCTAAAAGCTAGTATAATAAAGTTAACGTTACACAATAATAAGGAAGAGAGCTATTTGTGTGATACATCGCTATTGATATGGATTTAGAGTGCATATTTGAGACTTCCAAACAGTAAACAAAAACGTAATTTATGGGTGAGTGTTTTTAGTGTATTCTGTTGATTATTACCTGTCTGTATTATGTTGCAGCTCAGCTGATTTTGAAATGATGGCAAAGGGAGAGGGACCTAAGTGAGAGTGAAAACACAAGGTAAGTTTAATACTACTGTTGTATATAAGTAAGCATACTAAACATGTATTCTATCACTGTATTATATAAGTAATCTTGTTAGTGTATATTAGTAACCTACTGTATGGCAGGTGGAGGGGCAGTGATGTTACAGGTGGAGGAGCAGAGATGTTGGCTGGGTGCTGGCAGGTGGAGGAGCAGTGGTGCTGGCAGGTGGAGGAGCAGGGATGTTACAGGTGGAGGAGCAGGGATGTTGGCTGGGTGCTGGCAGGTGGAGGGGCAGTGATGTTACAGGTGGAGGGGCAGTGATGTTACAGGTGGAGGAGCAGAGATGTTGGCTGGGTGCTGGCAGGTGGAGGAGCAGGGATGTTACAGGTGGAGGAGCAGGGATGTTGGCTGGTGCTGGCAGGTGGAGGTGCAATGGTTAGTCCAAATATTTCCAGTGCAACGACTAATGGGTTTGATAGCAGCTGTGGATCTGTTTGGGGGTTGCTGGATGTTGAAGCTTGGCTGCTGTTGTTCCTTTTCACCTTTTTGGATTGGCTCTTGCTTCCAAGATGGCATCTTTTAAGGTTTTTTTTTCCTGTCATTTCGGATTTGTTTTGCCTCGATTCTCAGCCTCAGCCGTATGAATCTTCTAATGATTTTGTCTTGTACTCCACAGCATGACGGAAGCCTGCTGGAGAGTGCCTGAGCTTCTTTCTCCAAGACACCCACTGCATTGGGGAGCTGCATGAGGGAGGAACCAGTCTTGGTCCTAAATAGTTCCTCAATTTGGTGAATGAAATCAAAGGCTTCTTGGGAGGGACGACAAACTCAGTCTCCTCATCCCTTCTTCCCTCATTCTTTGAGACTAATGTAAGTAGAAGACATGGAACTGTTCATTTTTGAAGATTCAAAATATTATACCACTTAAAAATAAGAAATATTACCTTTTATTATTAAGAGTTCAGACTTATTATACCTGTGTCACCTTTCACACTATAGCTGTGATCATTAGGTATGGGCTCTGTATTTACAGGTCTTACTGGACATGTTATACTCATAACATACTGTACGTAAAATACGACCAAGAATGTGAGACAACTTTATACAAATTCATATCACATCCATTACTGATACCATTTGACATACTTTGTTAAACTCACAAATACTAAAGTTCCATAACTTCAGTTGGGAACAAAGACCACACCTTATCTCCCATCCAATAGGTGTGCTATATAGGTGTGTATAACCCTTTCTCCTGTCTGTTTCGCCCTCTTTCAGCACAAGAACCAGAGGGGGATTCAATGGAGCCTGAATACCTGCACTGAGACCCTCCCCCTGCACCTGAGTTTCAACTCTCAGAGTTTTTCAAGCCTTTCCCTGTTATTTGTATTAAACCAAACATTAAGCTTCCCAATGGTGTGGTCTTCGTTTTGTGAAAAAGTGCAAATGCAGTGTTTGAATATGATTACCTGTTGGGTTGAAGCACCCTTCAGTGGTTGAAGGTTCGAGCCCGCTCCGCGCCGTTCGTTTGATGAGTGGTCTGCTATGAAAAGGAAGGGCTCAGACGCAGAGATATGAGGTTTAACAATAAGCTGATTTAATGGTAAAAACAACAGTACAATATAACGGAGTACTTCGGGCCTTGGTTCTTACTATCGTGCGATGTACGTATCAGACAGTCAGACAGAACAGAGGCCCCGAGTGTACAGAATTCATAATATTTATGCCCACAAACGGAGAGGTGTGGGAGGAGTTGTGTCGGTTGCTCCTCCCTAGGTGTTCATCCATTGGTGGACTCACTCCTGGGCGAATCAGAGTGAGTCAGCCATTGACGAGGTCTAAACAGCGAATCAGAGTGAGTCAGCCATAGGTGTGGGAAGTTTGGATCTCCTGCGCCGCCGATCAGTCCTAGGTCATCTTTTATGGCAGCCATAACCTAAACAATTCTGGGTTGAACGGGGGTGAGGTACCAATCCTTATCTTCGTTTATCCTCAGCACCTGGCCGTACCACTCCGCATCCCAATCTTTCTCTCAGTACAATCTCTGCATAGACTCAATGGTGTCAGTTTTATTACCTTTCTCCTGCAACCCCCCCATGCTCCTATCCGGGCCATTAAAAACCCGGGGGGGCGACTGGATCCTCTACATTCCTACGTCAACGCACACACAATTGACCACATCAAACAAAACAAAATAAGAACACTTGGTCTAGTTTCATAAGTATACATTTTACACAGACAAAGTTATAATTATTAAAACAGGTTATAATTATTGAAACAGGTTATATAGGATATACAGGTTACTTTATACCTCACATATTTTTTTGCTGTTGTCTGTTTTGATTGTTAAGTTGCTCCTGCTGACTTGAGCTAGCCATTTTTTCCTCCTCTCTGTGTCAGTGGGGAAGCCGTACATTCTTACTCCTTTCTCTGAGCGATTGGAGCATCCCCAGGCAGCACAGCAAACCATGGTGGAGACGATATGCCAGGACAACACGGAGGAAAAGGCACAGACAAACTGCATGACATGCTATTCAATGTTTATTGAATTCCATGTATTTACAATGGATGTTCCTAAAACAACACATTTAACATCATAATCATCATCATGCTGCTGCTGCTGCTAGTCCTTAGATAGGCACCTGTCGGTCATCATCATGCTGCTGCTGCTAGTCCTTAGATAGGCACCTGTCGGTCATCATCATGCTGCTGCTGCTGCTAGTCCTTAGATAGGCACCTGTCGGTCATCATCATGCTGCTGCTGCTAGTCCTTAGATAGGCACCTGTCGGTCATCATCATGCTGCTGCTGCTAGTCCTTAGATAGGCACCTGTGGTCATCATCATGCTGCTGCTGCTAGTCCTTAGATAGGCACCTGTCGGTCATCATCATGATGCTGCTGCTGCTGCTAGTCCTTAGATAGGCACCTGTCGGTCATCATCATGCTGCTGCTGCTGCTAGTCCTTAGATAGGCACCTGTCGGTCATCATCATGCTGCTGCTGCTAGTCCTTAGATAGGCACCTGTCGGTCATCATCATGCTGCTGCTGCTGCCAGTCCTTAGATAGGCACCTGTCGGTCATCATCATGCTGCTGCTGCTAATATTCCTTAGATAGGCACCTGTCGGTCATCATCATGCTGCTGCTGCTGCTAGTCCTTAGATAGGCACCTGTCGGTCATCATCATGCTGCTGCTGCTGCTAGTCCTTAGATAGGCACCTATCGGTCATCATCATGCTGCTGCTGCTGCTAGTCCTTAGATAGGCACCTGTCGGTCTCCTGTCCTTTCTGAAAGTCATAAAGATTACATTAGTCATTTAGATTACTTGTGTCCTCAATTACCATGGGATTACTGAAACCACCATGAATTAAAGTAGTCTTAATCTAGTCTGAATTTTGAAGCATTCCTTGCCATCCCCTCCCTCTAAATATATCAATAAACATTAGGAAGTGATGCTCCTGACTACCATACAAGTTTAAGAAGATAATATTTGTTTTAAAGAATTCAAAGCAATAAACAACAGCAACAGGCTCTGTAACCAAGGCAACGTTAGCCTAACATGTATATGTTAACAAGTAAACTAGCTGTTCACTCTATTCCTAATATTATCCATAAATATTAGCAAATTCTATTTTATTTTTAAAACATATTGATGTAAATACATACACATATCGTAATGTTGTATAAATATTGCAAATCAAAACCTTTATTCACTACTAATTACCAAAAATAGTAGTTCTATCTCCGGTAATCATACATTCAAATGTCCCGCCACGAACTTCCGGGGAACTATTGAGTCTCCCTGAACCACGTGACGATCAAGCATTTTGGACTTCCGTTGTCGTAACTCTCGGCGCTGGGACAAGCGTACTGACAGCGCAGCGTCATACTTCCTGAATGAAAAGTAAACTACAATATTAGACAAATATGAAGACGTTAAACTTTAAACATCCATGACTTAAACACTTTATCCAGGATAAAAGCCACATAGCTGCACCTGCAAGGTGAATACAGCTGGTAAAAGAAAAAGTGTTTGAATGCGTACATTAACAGGTTTATGATATCATTGCCCCGTCTAAGACACGAGTGGATCTGACTTTAATTACATTTGACTCGAGTGTTTCGTCAACTTAATGTGTTGCTTAAAATAATACTTCTGCATACAGTATGTGACACTGTGAGTGTTGCACGGCCAGATACGGCTCAAGAAGCTGACTCAGATAAGGAAATATATGATACATTATGATGTGATATGATGTGATATGAATGATAATGGGACACATCGACGTCTGCACTCACAGTGTTAATTTTGGCAGCTATTTTTGAGTTAGTCTTAGTCTTTAGACGAAAATGGTTATTAGTTTTAGTCACATTTTAGTCATTTCTATTCTTCATAGTTTTAGTCTAGTTTTAGTCGACGAAAACTCCAAACGTTTTAGTCTAGTTTTAGTCCAGTTTTAGTCCAGTTTTAGTCCAGTTTTAGTCAAAATGTTTTCTCTCTTTAAACCAATTCAGTTAGGCAATTACAGGTATCTGAAATTGGAATCAAGGTGACAGTATCAAGTGTTGAAATTTGTAAAGCAACATTTCACTCTCTTAACACTTTACTTAGTTAGTTGGATATCTCTAGCCTAGACTCTCACATTGATGCAATACTGCTGTGTTGTCCTTGCTGATCCTCTAAGGTAAGGATAGTGCATACGCATAGATACAAGTGGTACTGGTAAAATAGTGGAATGTTCTTTACTCCAAGTCAAGAACCAAAACATAATTTTTTATAGCCTTCTTATATTTATTTTCCGAAACCTCAAATAAAAGTGAAGACACGTATGCCCAAAACAGAGCAATAAATGATGAACAATGACATGACACCTGAAGTTTTGGATCACGAAAATTAGACTTGAGTTCGCTCAGTGACTCAAACCTTAGTCCATTGTAGACTCTCTACATTTATCAATAGTGTGTCAGTAACTTGTCAACAGAGGGTCATCACTCACAAGATGCAGTGCAAAGCAGTAACTTGTATACATTGTTGTATAAAACTATCCCTCACCTTAACATTATATGTTTCTGTACCTACAAATAAAATACAAATGTTGAAAGTGCATACATACCTATAGAATAAGATAAACCTTGAATAAGGCCTTATAAACAATCAGAGGGAACCACCTCTGAGGTGCACTCTCATATCAAGTAACAGACAAAGTACAGACATCCGTAGTAGCATTAACAACCTTTTAGCCTACTGATCTCTATTCAGTTTGAGGAAAGCACTTCTCTCTAAAATGACTCTTGCTCTATTTCGACGGCCACGAGTGAGGTCACCTGTGATACTAAAAACTCGCTCAGCAAATGCTTGAGATGCTGGCATTGCCAGAAGATCTAAGGCAAGAGGTTTTAGGCTCTGATAAACAGAACCCTGTGCAGCCCAAAAGTCAAGAGCAGTCTCTTTGTTCATGGGCTGTGACAGCTGCTCCTTGAATTTTAGCATTTCCTGCCTGACACAGGGCTTTGAGAGGCTAGATCTAGATGGCCGGCTTGCACTTGCTTTTGACAGGAATCTAAATCTCGGCCGCTTTGTCTCTGGTAGTGGTACCTCTCTCCTTTCTTCTTCATCCTCATTGTCATATTACTGGTGACACCATCTGAGCAATGTAATCTTCTGCTTTTATCAGAAGCTCCTGAATTTGTACGTCGTCATGCTCATTTTCAATGAGTGCTTCGGGTGAGACTGTTGGGTCGAGGAAGCATGCTGCAGCAATGAGGGGTGAGAATTTTGTATCACTGGGATCAAGAAAGCAGCTGAAGCGTTGGCCCATGTTTTCCTTCATCGTCTCTGACAGGGAAGCTAGGTCCCTGTAGCAAGAACCCTGGGCCTTGGGGAACTCAGAGAGGTGAGCATTCAGGTCCAGGAGGGCGGGCAACACCAGGGATAAGGACATTGTGTCACTCTGGAGCATCTGGGTGTGCTCAGCAAAGGGGAGGAGCAGATCTCTGAGAGCAGTGAGCTTCTGCCACTCACTTGGCAGTAGACAGTCCCAGCCCATTCCATCAGCTACCTGAACAAGGGAGTCCTTCACTTGGAGAAGGCGTGATATCATCAGGTATGTGCTGGACCATCTAGTAGGGCAGTCTTTGACCAGAGTGAGTCCACACAGCTTTAGCAGTCGCTGAATTGCCACAGACGACTTGCGGAAGAGCCGGACAAGTACTCGTATTCTGTCAAGGAGTGGTTTGACACTTAAATCTTTCTGGATCATGTTCACCACGAGTTGCAGTGTATGTACAACGCAGGGGGTCCTCTCTATGGCTCCGTACCTAGAGACAAACACAGAGAAAAAGACAAATACTTTATTAATCTTTAGGAAATGTAATTGCCATGAGCAACACAATGCAATACAATACACAACGTATTAACACACATCTTTACATCTATACTTATTATGATCCATACCGTTAACCTGTCACATTTCTGGCTGTACATTTGGTTTTGTACCAAGTTACTGTTGATCTTTTATACTCTAATATTTAGTTTATACTTGAAGTCTATATATTTGCACTATTTTATTTTTTACCACAACTGCTGCAAAATAATTTCCCTCTGGGTAAATAAAGTAATACCTTATCTTAAATGCTAAAAGAGAATATAACCAAGCACAGCTCAATGACATGATCTATGTCATTGAGCCTGCTACTGAAAATACTGAAAATATTAACAGCTACAAACTAAAAGAATGTACCTTCGGTCTTCGACAACCTCAGAGTCTTCCTCATCACTCTCCTGGGATTCTTCCTCAGAGCTGCTGGGCTCATCATGTACATTTTTTTTGAATGCTGCAACCATGTTGCTTCCGTTATCAGTTATGACTGTCAGAATTTTGTGTTTTGGTATTCCCCAGTCCTCTGTGCATCGTTCCACACAAGTCTTTATAGACTCTGCAGTGTGTGGGTGGGAGATCTGGTCAAGTCTCAACAATATGTGCTTCCCTTTATTCTCCTGAGTGCAAAAGTAACATGCACTAATTGCCAGGAATGATGCTGTAAATCCTTTTTTTGTCCATATGTCCAGCCCAATTGTTATTTTGCGTGCTGTGGCGAGTCTTTCTTTGAATTTTTGTTTGTCAATGTAAAGCTTGTCAACTAAGTTGTTTATTTAGTTTTCTTTGGGTATGTTCAGCCTCTTATCGAAGGTCTCCATCATAAGGATGAAATCCTCATCCTCAACTGTACGGGCAGGTAGACCGGTGCGTCCAATCCACTGGGCAATGACTTTTTCTTTAGTGCCTTGTTCCAGCGAGTCTGCTTTGTATTTTGGTCCTGAGGAGGAGAACGCTGCTGGGATAGTTACTGTTTCCTCTGATTCTTTGCACCAGGTTGCTGTTTTTGAGTACTCGTCTCTGGGATCTAGGTGAGGAAAAATAAGATTGCATAATTACTCCCTATACAGACCTACAAGGCCTACAGATGAATTCCAATTAATTAAATGTAGGCTAATCCCTTTCAAATATGCCTTTGGTAATAGTATTATCATTAAAATATAGTATATCAATAATATCAAGTTTAGATTTTGAAGATTCTAATTATGTGATAATACAATACAACTAGCCTATTATATATGCCTACCTGGCCTTAGAGATAAGAAACCATACACAAATATTTTCCAAATAAATTGCTGTGTAATCTTAAAAAAAAACACAATTGCAGTGACTAGATAGTTATGGCAATGCAAGCCGAGCCAACATTAGCCTGGAAGCCAGGCTCATTCATTTGCTACTGGAAACTGAAAACTTGTTTGCAAGAAAGGCTAAGCCAACATGGATAGCTAGTACATTTGCCACTAGTTGCCAATGCCGACTGCCCAGTAACATAGACTTAACGTTAGCAAATTGATATGCTTAGTTAGCGTTACCACTTACGAGTTAGTTACGACTTATCATGTAACGTTACAGTTAGCTAACTTACCGTGGCATAAATAGCTGTATGGTGCGCCTTCAAGTGCCTCTTCAGGTTGGTCGTATTCTTCCCAACTAATTTGAAGCCACATGGCGTCTCTCCTTCTCCCGCAGTAACAGTGCAGTGTGTTTTACTTTCTACCGAATTATAAATAAAGTGTGTCCATATATCTAGTCTTTTTTTCCGACCAAAAACTAAAAGCGCTGTCGCTGAATCCGTCATCTTGTTATTTTCTCACTGTTTGGACATCATCAACACCTGCTGCAGTTGGGGTGGGGGTGAGTGACGTCACGTGTTCAGATTCCCAGAATCCCAAATAATTCAACCAATGACAGGGATGCAAAGACGGACAATTGGGGGAAAATAATATCCTGCATTTTTAATGTCCGATAGTCCACCCTTAACACCTTCGTTTCGTCTCGTCTCGTCAACGAAAACTAAATTTACATTTCGTCATAATTTTCGTTATCAAGAATCTATTTTTAGCTCGTCATCGTCTCGTCTTAGTCATGTAAAAAAGGTCGTTGACGAACATTTTTCGTCATAGTTTTCGTTAACGAAATTAACACTGCACTCACAGTGCCGCGGACTGTACGTAATGTTACTTTGATCCGGTTACTTATGTTAACTTGTGGCAGATATTTAAGTAAGCTTTCTTAACGCTAATGTTATAATAGTCAGATTGCTCTGAAGATGGGAGGTGATATTCTTCATTTTCACGTTCACACAGTCAGTTGATTTTTGCCAGCCGTCAAACCTGCTCCGGAGCAGGTTTGCCGTTCAGCATAAGTTACCATGGAGATCTAGCCCGGTAAGAAGAGAACCAGCGTCGTAGGACCGGAAATCCAGAGTTTTCCCTGAAGTTAGCTCGCTAAGCGAAAATCCGGCTTCGTAGTACAGGCCTCAGTTCTCTACGAGGAGTTTGTTTCCCTAGAAAACATAGAAGTTGAAAATTGCCCTGTAAATTCACAAAGGCTGACTTCCTGACGGATTGTTTGCTCATATGCGCTTTAGTCCGACGATAATAAGCCTTTGTGCCTTCCCTTGGTCCATTTGTGAAATGTTGTAAAACACATTTGCAACAATAAAGGCTAAGGGTTTGTAAGACTAAGGGTTGAGTATTTTGGGGATTTTCTTTGTTAAATGTTGTTTTCGAGATAGGAATTTATCCTTACAAGAGGTGGTTGTGAGGCCTAACATGAGGAAACAGCTAATTCATTAGGAACTGCATCTAATTTGAAAGCTGCTCGAGCTACTTCCATTTTCTACCTGTGCCTTAGTGCACGCTTTTCCTGCAAGACTGCAACACAAGCCAGAAGTGCAGATCTGTCTACATCTGCTATAATGCTAGCGGTTAATGTAGTTTTATTACTTTGAGTACAACGGCATTCATATTCTTGTAGTTGTTGCTTCCTCACACAGATTGACAAGGTTGCATTGCAACTCATGTTCCTCAGATGTTTAACCTCATTTATCTGTTCGGTTTTTTGAAATATTTCTTTTAGTGCTTTGTTATCAATTTGTACGTCAATTTAACAAGAGTTAAGCATCAGCTGCAGCATCTTGGCTGAAAGCTATCACCACCTTTCATATTGCCCTCCTTTGGCCTTTAACAATCCACAATAAATGGGGGTCACAAATAAAGTAACGATTGACTGAAATTAGCCATTCAGCAAACAATGCATTGGGATTACAATCAAATGTTGCATGCTCACAAATAAACACATTTTTGGAGTTGGTAGAGCCAACCCTTGAGAGCCATCATTCAACATCAGGTGAACTCTTTGCTGCTTGTCATCCTACTGGGATACAAAACTACTCAGTAAGCAAACAATGTACAGAAAGCTAACTACACGTTTGACTCAAGGCAGAGAGGACCTCCTTTCCAATTCATTCTGAACATGAAAGCTATACTTTACATTTAAAAGACTATGTACGGCCTACTTTGCAAGCCTGACAACAAACATAATCCTTGGTTCCTGTTAAACACCAATGACTGGCCTGTAAATCCTTGAGCTAACTGTATAAACGTTATGTCTTTCTTTGTGAACAAAATCAATATAATTCAATCTAATTTTATCAATCAAACCAAGAGTGGCTCAGTCCTTAGGGAGTTGTCCTTGAAACCGTAGGGTCGCTTGTTCAAGTCCCTGAACAAAGGAAGTACGGGGTGCGAACCTGAAGAGGTGCCAGGGAGCTGTTTATATAATAGCTGACCACTGCTCCTAATACTAGTATGGGTTAAATGTAGAGTCTACATTTCCCTGTGTATGCTGTGTATGTGTGTGACAATAAAAAGAGCGTTCACATTTTTTTTCCATAAATACAAACCTATTTAGAAACCTAACTTTTTAAAAATGTCAATACATTCAGATCCACCTTTCTTCAACTAAGCACAACAACTGCAATGCAAAGAGTGACAATTGATCATGCGGGCTGACAACGGAACCATTCTTTCCTGGTCCTTCTTGACCTTGATATTTGACACTATTGATCGCTCCATTCTGGTTGAATGGATCAATAAGTGGGTTGATACCTTGGGCTCTCAATTAATTGTCATCCTATCTATCATACAAGCAGTTAGAGACTGCTATAGACAACTCTGTATCCTTAACTACCCCTTTACTTTGTGGAGTTCCACAGAGATGAGTACTCGGTCCCAGGATCTTCTCCCGAAATATGTTACCACAAGGTGACCCGCATAGTCAGTCTTGTATCTCCCACCATTATTATGTAGACAACACTTTGATCTACTTTTCAGTTAAGCAAAATTACATAGGTAATATAAGTATCCTCCATAACTGCCTGGTTGCTAGGGCTGCACGATATATCGTATCGTGACGATAATCGCGATATGCGCATGCATTCACATCGCGTGGACGTGCGATTTAAATTTTAATTTTTTTTATTTTTAATTTTTTTTTAGGACTTGCGATATTAAGTAGGCAAATTAACTCAAACACGTCATGTTACAATTATTTTGCTGCTTGCTACAAAAGGAAAACTTGCGCGGCTCTCATGTCAGGGGTACTTGAGTGAGTGACAGCAAACCACCAATCACAATCAAATCTCCAAAGCAAACGGACCCGGTGATTAAAGGTAAAAACACTGAATAAAGTAGTTTCATGTGTTTCTCCAGGGCAGTTCGGCGCTGCTAACCGAGCTAGCTCAGCTTGTTGCTCTGATAACTTAAGATCCAGACGTCCGTGACTAAAATCCTTCATCCGGTTAAATATAGTTAAAAAAATACCAATTGTATAGCATTAAAGTTCAAGAAAGGATGGTTTGCGAAAAAAAAAACGGTCTTTTCTTCAATTCCTGTATGTTTTCATATCGCAATATATATCGCAGGGGGAAAAAAAATCGCAATGTCAGTTTTTTCCAATATCGTGCAGCCCTACTGGTTGCTATCAAGGGATTGATGTCATCTATTTTTCTTTATCTAATTTCAAACAAAACCGAGGTTCTTTCCATTGCTCCTGACAACTTTGTATATGATATAAAATCCTGCATCTGCCCTCTGGCCACTAATGTTAAACCCTAGTCTACAGGATACCTGGGTGTTATCTTTGACCACAATTTCAATTTTTACCCTCACATTAACAAGCTTGCCAAAACCTGCCAACTCCACAACACAACCAGATATCTGGTGTTACTAATTTATGCCCTCATTTTTGTTGCTTAGACAATTGCATTGATCTTTTCTCCTGTGTCAGCCAGCGACGGAGTGGCGCAGTGGGCTGTGCGTTGATCATCAGATCAAGGGTGGCGTTGGGGAACTCCAGTTCGAAACCCCCCCCCACCGCCACTACGTCAGGCCGTTGTGTCCTTGGGCAAGACACTTCACCCGAATTTGCTCCTGTGGGTACTGTCCACAGTACATGACTGTTACATGTATGATATGTGTGTAATGTGTACTTGTAAAGCGCCTTGATGACTTCGAGGTGTGAAGATGGGCGGAGTGGTGCAGTGGGCTGTGCGTTGATCATCAGATCAAGGGGGCGTTGGGGAACAGCAACGACAACATGCAACACCCTTTAATTTACTGCAACGACATGTCGGGAAACCCCCTCAAGGCGGCCCCATGCATAGCACGCTGTCAAATGCTGCTTCTTATTTTAAGTTTAGTTGCCTTGCTCCGCTCTGGGGGGGGGGGGGGGGTTGGAAGAGTGTGTTGGGGCGCCACTGATGGTGATGAAAGCTGGTTCGAGGAGCCCCCAGTGAATTTTTGCCTAGGGCCCCCACAGACTCTAGAATCGCCACTGTACATGTATAAAGCAGTTCGCAATGTCCAACACAAACTCCCCCACGGTATCACGGAGAACTGATGTTGCCTCTCAGTTCAGGGCAGGATAAATCCACAGCAGGAAATAGAGAAAAACTCACACTGGAACACGAACCGGTGAAACGCCTAGCAGCCCCCAGAACAGGGGGGGACAGAAGGGGACAGAAGGCTGAGACATTCAGTGGCTAATCCAGAAACAGGTAGGTCCAAAACAGGCAGAGAGTCAGCAACAACAAATCACTCAGGAAAAGAATAAGAATAAGAAGATGAACCTTTATTAATCCCCCTAGGGGGAAATTCAGTTTTTCACTCTGGTTTGTTAAAAAGTGTGCGGGAATTACTGCATGCTTATGTTTCTGTATTTCCAGAATGTAACAAATTAAAAGCAATCTAAAAGGAATTTATTTTACATAAAGCCAAGCTCAGCAGACATCGGTTTAGGTTGTTTAACGGGAGTAAAAGTGTTAGTTGGTTGTGATCTGTACACTGGGACAGGAGCATCACTTTTTATATTCACATCAGTGTTGTAGAGCCAGGATGAAGGCAAGTTCCTTCCTACAATCACAGGAAGTAAACACTAAAGGGAACAGCAGAAGAAGACAGACAGCAAGTAAACACTAAAGGGAACAGCAGAAGAAGACAGGCAGGAAGTAAACACTAAAGGGAACAGCAGAAGAAGACAGACAGGAAGTAAACACTAAAGGGAACAGCAGAAGAAGACAGATAGGAAGTAAACACTAAAGGAACAGCAGCAGAAGACAGACAGAAAGTAAACGCTAAAGGGAACAGCAGAAGAAGACAGATAGGAAGTAAACACTAAAGGGAACAGCAGAAGAAGACAGATAGGAAGTAAACACTAAAGGGAACAGCAGAAGAAGACAGACAGGAAGTAAACACTAAAGGGAACAGCAGAAGAAGACAGATAGGAAGTAAACACTAAAGGGAACAGCAGAAGAAGACAGATAGGAAGTAAACACTAAAGGGAACAGCAGAAGAAGACAGATAGGAAGTAAACACTAAAGGGAACAGCAGAAGAAGACAGACAGGAAGTAAACACTAAAGGGAACAGCAGAAGAAGACAGATAGGAAGTAAACACTAAAGGGAACAGCAGAAGAAGACAGATAGGAAGTAAACACTAAAAGGGAACAGCAGAAGAGATCAAATTTCATTTCTCACTATTGTGGTAAGCGTGTTGTCACTTCCGGTTGTTGTTTTCACCTCCGGGCTATCGTGTGCCTGTTCTGCTGCTGATAGCTTATATTATCTTAAACTAAATCGATCGTTTTTACAATTCTTGATCACGGCAGCTACCTGACGTTGTAATCACACGTTACTACAGCTTAAGCACTCACAACTCTCCTTCTCTTAGCAACTGTAACTCCACAGTTGCTCACACTTCTTCGGGTTTGCTAGAAGCCCGGCTCCGCATTTTAGAAAGTAACTCAGCTACAGTAAAACCCATGTTAGTCGGTGCGGACCGGCAAGAGATAGCTCGTACTAGCCGTCCCCCGGCAACTCCCGAGCAGCCGGGAGACTGGGTGACTGTTCAGAAGGGGCATAACGCGAGACCCACAGGTCCCCACCAACCCGTTCACTTATCTAACAGATATTCTCAACTCAGCGAGACACCCGCTGAGAGCCAACTCTGGTTATTGGTAGCTCTATTATGAGACACGTGAATTTAGAGACCAAAGCCTCCATAGTCACATGCATTCCGGGGGCCAGAGCGGGCGACGTTGAGGCGCATCTTAAACTGCTGGCTAAGAATAAACGTAAATACAGTAGGATTGTTATTCACGTCGGTGGTAATGATGTTCGTTTACACCAATCAGAATGCACTAAAGTTAATGTGGCGTCGGTGTGTAGATATGCTAAAACAATGTCGGACACCGTAATTTTCTCTGGTCCCCTCCCCAATCTGATCAATGACGACATGTATAGCCGCATGTCATCATTTCAGCGCTGGTCGTCTTGGTGGTGCCCAGCAAACGATGTGGGCTTCGTAAATAATTGGACAGCCTTCTGGGGAAAACCTGGTCTGATCAAGAGAGACGGCATTCATCCTACTCTGGAAGGTGCAGATCTAAGCAAATTTCAGCAAACATTTCAGAGCTTTGTGGACGTAATCCATGACAAACTGGAGTTAAGACCAGGAGGAGGAGTCACAGTTTTACACGCTTCTCTGCGCTCTCTCCAATAAAATACCCAATATTAACGGTGTGTGTGTCTGCCCAAGGACAAATTAAAGTAAAACCTAATAGAGGTTTCATACATAATAATTTAATAAAAGTAAATGTAACAACTACTACAGTGCAACAAAACAGGAAGATTAAATGTGGACTCTTAAACATAAGATCTCTAGCATCTAAAGCAGGGGTCTCCAACCTTTCTTCATCTGAGAGCTACTTTGAAAAAATGAAAGTGACCAAGAGCTACTTCCATCACATCGCTTACATTTATTCACATAGCCCTCATCAGTTGAATTAAGCTACTTTTGTACACGTGTGAAATTGCAATACCTAAAGCTTATCAAAAATCTTAACTTCACATCAAGGTCCAAGAAAATGACAATTTCTCACATATTATTATGGCCCACATAGTAAGTACATCACTGCAAATTCACATAAATGTCCTTAATCACTACCTGACAAGCATCTTATGGCACATGTGTAAAATAAGTGCATTCACTCTTTTTTACAGTTAGTGAGATGAATGGCACTGCATGGAGTCCACCATAGAGGGGTATGCTGGACCCACTTAGGTTCACTCTAATAGAGTCATTTAAATGTTCATCAGTCAGTCTTGTTCTGTATTTAGATTTCATTCATGTCAGAAAAAGCTGCTTCACAAAGGTATGTAGAGCCAAATAAAGCAGACATGTTCAGTGCTGTTTGGTGAATGTTCTTATAGTTTTCTGGGTCTACAAGGCTCCAGAAATGTTCTGACTTTTGCTGAGACTTAAGCTGAACATGCTTTTGGAGATGTATAATCTCCATCTCCACAGGATTGACACTGAACAGTTCAGCCATCTTTTTCTTCTTTTTCTTCGTCATGACATGAAATTATAATCCATAATAAATCAATTGTATAGGTCTAGCCTCCCTATATGTGTCTGAAATTGTTCCATCCTCAAAAACAAAAAACGAATACTTCTGCAGTCTAGCTGCAGCTTCTAGCAACGGTCTTCTGTTTAAAAAAAGGACACTGAAGGTCCTGAATGTGGCATCACACACATGACTTGAGTCTGAACACAGCAGACAACAGGAGTATTTACAACAGCATATACAAACTAAAATAGTTCATGTGGGTGCACACTTACATTCTCTGTCTTACTGTTACATACGTCCCATGAATTTATGAGATTAAGTTACCTTCATCATATCTCAATCAGTGATTAAGTGAATAATAAAGTTTCTATTAGGTTACTATTAGGCTGTCACTCATTATTTTCAGGGGGGGGCGGGGTTTGGAGGAACAGAGGAGACGGTGATCGCGGAAGCTTTTTCCTCCTGCCTTCACAAACTTTACACACCTATTTATCAACTGAAAATAGCAAGAGGACATTCATACTCTGCAATCCAAGACACCAAAAACCTGACATGACGATAACGAGTGTTTTTAAAAAAAAAACACAAATCCCTGTGTCTCTGTGCCGCTGTCACGTCTGTTCCTTGATCTCTGCGTCACCGACCAATTTGATATTCGTGTCACAGAAAACATTCAAAAACAAAAAAACGTTATTGCCCAGCCGCGGCCGAAAAATCAAGAAGCAACGTTACTACGCTACAATCGATAATCGAGCGGCGAGCTACTGAAAAGCTGCCCGTGTTGGAGACCCCTGATCTAAGCAATATTGGTAAATGATTTAAAGGAGAGGTGTCATGCTTTTCCGGTTATTACCCGTCACCTTGTGTGTTATGTAGGTTTTTATGCATGTAAACGGTCTGCAGAGTCACAAACCCCCAAAGTACACCCTGTAGCGAGTAAAACTCTAACATAGAAAATTCCTCCCCAAAACGCCTCGTTGGAGATTTCTCAGTTTCTTTCTTTCTTCCTCACAGGGAGGGGGGGGCAAGAGCTGCAACGAGCCGTTTAGTGGAGAGAGTGAATACTGCTGAATACACATACTTTACAGAGATGCTGTATGCGAAACCAATGTGAGTTTGGAAAAATGCACAGTATAAATCTATTTTAGTAGACCTCAACAATGGAATTATGATCAGTGGAAATGACCATGACACCTCTCCTTTAATATCAGATTATAATATTGATATATGCTGTCTCACTGAAACTTGGTTGAGACATGAAGAATATGTCAGCATAAATGAAGCCACTCCACCCAGCCATATCAATACTCATATTGCTCGAGGCACAGGCCGAGGAGGTGGAGTTGCAGCCATCTTTGACTCAAGTTTACTTATCAATACTAAACCAAAATTAAATTATACCTCCTTTGAAAGCCTTGTTTTTAGTCTTACGCATCCGACCTGGAAAACTGTGCAGCCAATCTTATTTGTTACAGTGTACCGTGCACCAGGTCCTTATTCAGAATTCTTAACAGAATTCTCTGAGTTTTTATCAGCTTTGGTTCTTAAAACAGATAAAGTAATTATCGTAGGTGACTTTAATATTCATGTTGACGATGATACAAATAGCCTTACTGTTGCATTTAACTCTATATTAGATTCTATTGGTTTCCGTCAGAGTGTAAATAAACCAACCCACTGCTATAATCACACTCTCGACCTTGTTCTGACTTATGGTATTGAAATTGAGCAACTATTAGTCGAACCGCATAATCCTGCTTTATCCGACCATTTCTTAGTAACTTTTGAAGTACTGTTACTAGACTACAAAGCATTAGTCAAAAGTTCCTGCAGCAGAAACCTATCTGTTAGCGCTATAGCCAAATTTAAAGAAGAGATTCCACCAATACTTAACTCGATAGCTTGTCTGCATGTAAGGGAGGAAACTTATACAAAATGTACACCACCCCAAATTGATCATGTTGTTGATAGTGCTACAGATGCCCTGCGAATAAAATTAGACTCTGTTGCTCCTTTGAAAAAGAAGAAAATTAAAACAACATAGACTAGCTCCATGGCATAATGCCGAAACTCGCAAAATAAAGCAAAAGTCGAGACAACTTGAAAGGATATGGCGTTCCACTAAACTTGAAGAATCTCGTTTAATTTGGCATATTACTCTCAATGAATATAAGAAAGCACTGCGTAAAGCGAGAGCAGCTTACTACTCTTCATTAATAGATGAGAATAAGAATAAGATTTCTTTCAGCACTGTAGCCAGGCTGACAGAGAGCCACAGCTCTACTGAGCCTTCTATTCCCATAGCACTCAGTAGGAATGATTTTATGTGCTTTTTTAATGATAAAATTGTTACTCTTAGAAACAAAATGAATGACCTCTTGCCTTTGACCAGTATAGTGTTATCAACAGCTCCCGGAAACGTAAGTTCTAATATTACACTAGATAGTAAATTAGAATGCTTTTCAGCCATAAACCTTGAACAATTGAATTCAATGATTCTTTCTTCTAAACCATCAACGTGTATCTTAGACCCGATTCCAACTAAGCTGTTAAAGGAAGTTTTTCCATTAATTAGCACTTCTTTATTAAATATTATGAATATGTCTTTATTATCAGGCTATGTTCCACAATCATTTATGCTTCCGCTAGGCGATATTATAAGGAATCATTCTGTACATTTCCACTGTTATGCGGATGATACTCAACTATATTTATCCATCAAGCCTGATGAAACCAATCATCTAAATAAAATTCAAGACTGCCTCAAGGACTTCAAAACGTGGATGACCTTACATTGTTTTATGTTAAACACGGCTAAAACTGAAGTTATTGTACTCGGCCCAAAGACTCTACGAAACAAACTATCTAAAGAAATATTAACTATGGATGGCATTAATTTGGCCTCCAGTGAGACTGTAAGGAACCTTGGTGTTATATTTGATCAGGATTTATCTTTTAATGCCCACATAAAATCAATCTCAAGGACCGCCTTCTTTCATCTACGCAACATTGCAAAAATCAGGCATATCTTGCCTCAAAACGATGCAGAGAAACTAGTCCATGCATTTGTTACTTCTAGGCTGGATTATTGTAACTCTCTATTATCAGGGTGTACCAAAAAGTCAGTTAAGTCGCTTCAGCTGATTCAAAATGCTGCAGCACGTGTACTAACCAGAGTTAGGAAAAGGGACCACATTACTCCTGTTCTGGCTGCCTTACACTGGCTCCCTATAGAACACAGGATAGAATTTAAAATGTTTCTTCTCGCCTACAAAGCCCTTAATGGGCAGGCGCCATCTTACCTTAAAGAACTCCTTATACCCTACTGTCCTACTAGGGCATTGCGTTCCAAGAATGCAGGGTTGTTGGTTGTTCCTAGAGTCTCTAAAAGTACAATGGGAGCCAGAGGCTTTTCTTATCAAGCTCCAATTTTGTGGAATCAGCTTCCAGTTTGTGTTCGGGCGGCAGACAGCCTATCCGTTTTTAAGAGTACGCTTAAGACCTTCCTTTTTGATAAAGCTTATAGTTGATAAAATAATCTAATAAGAGTGCATTGACGTAGACACGTTGTGCCTCTTCCCCTATACATTTTAGTTCTTACTCTTTCACTTAAATCCTAAAAACTTAGATCTTATATTTAAAACTAAGGTTATTAGTCTAGCAGGAAGGGCCCTCAGATTTTGAGATACCCCTACCCGAGGTAGAACAAATGACAACAATGATTTTTCTTATCTTTAGGGTCTCCCATTAATGAAATTGATTGTTGTCAAATTTTATTTTGGGGGAAAAAATGTTTTTTTGGTTGTTCTTTAGAACTACCCCATCCCTGAAAAAGAGCCAAATTAGACCAGGCCGAATATGGGAAAGGTGACAAAAAAGCCCATAACTTGAGAATGACCACTCTTTTCCTCTTCAGATTTGCTGAGGGTGGCTTTCCTACATCACCAAATAGTCAGACAATTATTTAACTAATAAAATACTGAACTATAGTCCTGTAAACTTAGCTTTAGTTTAGACGGAAATTGTACTTTTGGTGATAGGAACATAGGACTCAATCACTTTTCTCTCATTTATCAGAAAAACAGTAATCCCTAAAAAATATACCATTACTGAATTGTCTAGGGTGCTATTGAACACTAACCAGTATGGAAATATCTGGTACAGTTCTATTGCAAATGAGATTTCTTTAGACATAGGCCTACCTCTTCTCTGATACAGTCAAATTCCGAATGGGGGATAAGTGGCATAATAGCCTATAAGTTACGAATGCTCACTCTGATGGTCATTATATTTGGAGAGGGAAATACCAGGTGGCTGAACTACATCACCAAATAGTCAGAATAAGAGTAACCCAATACAATAAAGTGTATTAGTTCTAAATTGCAAGCCTCTAAAACATAGGTGTAAATAGTACACGTTTTATTGAAACTGGAACCTTAATTCAAAGTACAGTATACAAATCATCAAATAATTCTGTGAGAGGTCAAGTATATAGATACTCCGTACAGGGAAAGCCAACAGAGAGGCACTGGCACTTTGCACTCTCTCCACACTTTGAATCTTTGCAATACAAGTGAGTAATGTCTCTCACTTTCTAGGTGCTGGGGGTTTTGTAAATAGCACTGGTTGAATGGCCCCATCTCTGACAATCCACCCCTTGCCAACAGGACTCCATAACAAGGGTTTGGGTTCGGGCTGTGACACCACTGAGAGAATTTGCGCTTCTGCTATATGGAAAAAAGGAAATTGGACTGATGTGCACAAACTTGGATGAAATGAGGTTCATAATTGAATTCAACAACAGATGCAGCCTCGGAAAATCTGCCGCCAACAGAGGATGCATTTCAACAACATGTACAAAGAGCGATGTTTCAGACAGCGATATTCGGGCTGTGACACCACTGTCTGAAACATTGCTTTTTTCCATATAGCATAAGCGCAAATTCTCTTGCGACTGGCAAAGACTCTTCCAAGCTGGCAGAGAGTCCAAAATGGGCCAGATCTTTGAGCTCGCTGAGATGGGTCTTGAGTTTGGTGAATGCTGTTTCTTTCCTATTCTGTACAAACTAATTGTTGTGCCACAGCCAGTGAGTGCATGACATGCTGGTAGACAGTTAGACATGTAGTTGCCGCCCAGCTTCAGGACCATCTCCAACTAAACGGCCTCGGGTATGTTTTGGCCAGAAAAGGTGATGTGGGTTATGGGGGATGACTGGACCTGGTTTGGTGTGCCAACTAAAATAGCCTCTGTTTTGGAGCTATTTAGCTGCAGGAAGTTTTGTTGCATCCAAGCCTTTATCTCCTCAATGCAGGTGTTAAAGGATGTTGATGGGAACGGTGATGATGATGG
This sequence comes from Dissostichus eleginoides, assembly GCA_031216635.1. NCBI lineage: Eukaryota > Metazoa > Chordata > Actinopteri > Perciformes > Nototheniidae > Dissostichus > Dissostichus eleginoides. The sequence goes on from CM062280.1 coordinate 1,827,015, forward strand.
TGACAGTGGGGATTCAGGTGGGATAGGGTCTGTCTTTATATATAGCTGCGTGTCATCAGCGTAGCAATGGAATGATATTCCATGCTGGCTGATGACACGGCCAAGGGGCAGAGTGTACAGGGTGAACAGAGTGGGCCCGAGGACCGACCCTTGAGGGACACCACAGGTGACAGGGTGTGTCTGGGACAGTCAGAGTCAGAGAGTCCGATGGTGTATTGGAGGCGCTGAAGGAGGATGTTATGGCCGACAGTGTCAAATGCTGCAGTCAGATCCAGGAGGATGAGGAGAGATGGGGAACCAGTGTAGGCCGCCATCAGCAGGTCGTTTGTGACCCTGACCAGAGCTGTTTCAGTGCTGTGGGCGGAATGGAAACCGGACTGGAATTTCTCAAAGAGGCCGTTTAGTTGGAGATGGTCCTGAAGCTGGGCGGCAACTACATGTCTAACTGTCTACCAGCATGTCATGCACTCACTGGCTGTGGCACAACAATTAGTTTGTACAGAATAGGAAAGACAACAGCATTCACCAAACTCAAGACCCATCTCAGCGAGCTCAAAGATCTGGCCCATTTTGGACTCTCTGCCAGCTTGGAAGAGTCTTTGCCAGTCGCAAGAGAATTTGCGCTTCTGCTATATGGAAAAAAGGAAAATTGGACTGATGTGCACAAACTTGGATGAACTGAGGTTCAGAATTGCATCAACAACAGAAAATCTGCCGCCAACAGAGGATGCATTTCAACAACATGTACAAAGAGCAATGTTTCAGACAGCGATATGGTGTCACAGCCCGAATCCAAACCCTTGTTATGGAGTCCTGTTGGCAAGGGGTTGATTGTCAGAGATGGGGCCATTCAACCAGTGCTATTTACAAAACCCCAGCACCTAGAGAAGTGAGAGACATTACTCACTTGTATTGCAAAGATGCAAAGTGTGGAGAGAGTGGAAAGTGCCAGTGCCTCTCTGTTGGCCTTCCCTGTACTTCCCCTGCACCTGCTGTGCAGAATGTCAAAATGTGTCCCCTAATGTTTCTGAGGAACCTGACATTTAACATTATATTCTAGTATCTATATACTTGACCTCTCACAGAATTATTTGATGAATTGTATACTGTACTTTGAATTAAGGTTCCAGTTTCAATAAAACCTGTATGATTTACACCTATGTTTTAGAGGCTTGCAATTTAGAACTAATACACTTTATTGTATTGGGTTACTCTTATTCTGACTATTTGGTGATAGTTCAGCCATCTGGTATTTCCCTCTCCAAATATAATGACCATCAGAGTGAGCATTCTTAACTTATAGGCTATTATGCCACTTATCCCCCATTCGGAATGTGACTGTATCAGAGAAGAGGTAGGCCTATGTCTAAAGAAATCTCATTTGCAATAGAACTGTACCAGATATTTCCATACAACTACTGGTTAGTGTTCAATAGCACCCTAGACAATTCAGTAATGGTATATTTTTTAGGGATTACTGTTTTTCTGATAAATGAGAGAAAAGTGATTGAGTCCTATGTTCCTATCACCAAAAAGTACAATTTCCGTCTAAACTAAAGCTAAGTTTACAGGACTATAATTCAGTATTTTTTTAAATAATTGTCTGACTATTTGGTGATGTAGGACAGCCACCTGGTTCATACCTCAGCAAATCTGAAGAGGAAAAGAGTGATCATTCTCAAGTTATGGGCTTTTTTGTCACCTTTCCCATATTCGGCCTGGTCTAATTTGGCTCTTTTCAGGGATTGGGGTAGTTCTAAAGAACAACCAAAAAAACATTTTTTCCCCCAAAATAAAATTTGACAACAATCAATTTCATTAATGGGAGACCCTAAAGATAAGAAAAATCATTGTTGTCATTTGTTCTACCTCGGGTAGGGGTATCTCGAAAACTAAAGCCTTTTTTGAGGACTTGCTGCTAGACTATATTACTACTTCTCATTCTTCTAAATCTATTCTCTCTCTACTTCTCATACTCTCTACTCCTGTAATCTATTTATTCTATTTTCTCTTTATCCAAACCTTTCCCCTCTCTGACCTCTCGAGGTTCTATTAGAGGGTAATAGGTTGCAGAGAGGCCTATTCCGGCCGGGGAGTGTTCAGACCGTATTCACAGCGTACCTCCTTACCTCTCACCAATTCCAATTAAGGTTCCAGTGGGGACCTTTCTCCCTGCGTGTGCCTCTCCACCTCTGTTTCTTACTTCTTACTTGCTACCCTTTTCCCTCAACCTATCCTAAAGGAGTGCATGTACGTAGATACGTTGTGCCTCTCCACCCTGTTCCCTACTTCTTACCTACTACTCTTTCCCCTCAATCTATCCTAAGGGAGTGCATGTACGTAGATACGTTGTGCCTCTCCACCTCTGTTCCTTACTTCTTCTCAACCTATCCTAAGGGAGTGCATGTACGTAGACACTTTGTGCCTCTCCACCTCTGTTCCTTACTTCTTACTTGCTACCCCTTATCCCTCAACCTATCCTAAGTGAGTGCATGTACGTGGACACGTTAGTTTAGCTGCTATAGGCTTGGACTGTCGGGGGACACCTTACTTCTTCCTTCTGTCTGTCTGTACCTGTGTACTCTCATGTTCCGATTAACCCAGCTTCCCCCAAATTTCTTTTTTGTGTCTATATCTACGCCGGGATCCTGAGTCGAGGCTGATCCTGTTGCTGTGGCCCTGGATCCTGGATCCTCTATCCTGAGTTCTGGATTTGAGTCCTGGACTTCGAGTCGGGGCTGAACCTGTCTCTGCGGTCCTGCCTGACTCTCATCATACTACTTCCCTGATGGCTCCCACAGGATTGTTGACTTCCTCGTGGATTCATCTTCTTATTATAGACACATGCATTTCCAAACATTTGGTCTACCTATGCTGTAAAATGTATTATCTCTTCAATTTACACACGGCATCTATTGCACGTCTATCCGTCCTGGGAGAGGGATCCCTCCTCTGTTGCTCTCCCTGAGGTTTCTCCCATTTTCCCCTTTAAACTGTGGGTTTTTCTCTGGAAGTTTTTCCTTGTACGATGTGAGGGTCTGTTACGTGCTCCCTTCCTTGTTGTGCTTTCTGTCTCCCTGCTGCGCAGGTGCACCTGGTCTGCCCCTGGCTCCGCCTCTGCGCAGGTGTTTCTAGTTGCCACTCAGCCGAGCTATAAGGAGAGACTGGAGGAGAAGGATGATTGCCTATCCTGATGCCGGAAGACGCTGTCTGGGAACAACCTCTCTGCTGTTTCGGATCTGTAGCTTCTTATTGTTATTGTGATAAACATGTGATTCTGGAGGACCTGGGAGTATAGTTTTTCGCGGCTTTATTTTTCCCGTAGTTTTTTGTTAGATCTCTTGGTAGGGGAGGGAAGTCTGGATCCTACGGCCCGTGGTGTGGCTGGCTCAGGCTCCCTTCTTCTTTTTGTCTGTTTTTGCCAGTCCTCCAGACTTCGTTCATTTGCCGGTTGGCCCATGTGAGTAACGGCTGAACTTCTAAATAAATGGTCACCGTTAAGTGCTGGACGTTTTTGTGTGTTTTCTTTTATGTTGCGGATCTCCCCACGAGCCACTACCATGGAGTAGGGGGCGGGCCGTAACAGGGTCTAAGGACAGAGGGTGTCGTATTGTCATACTGATATTCTGTACAAACTGTGAAGTCCACTGAGACAAATGTAACATTTGTGATATTGGGCTATATAAATAAACATTGATTGATTGATTGATTGATTGAAGAAGACAGACAGGAAGTAAACATTTAAGGGAACAGCAGAAGAAGACAGACAGGAAGTAAACACTAAAGGGAACAGCAGATGAAGACAGACAGGAAATAAACACTAAAGGGAACAGCAGAAGAAGACAGACAGGAAGTAACAGCAGAAGAAGACAGACAGGAAGTAAACACTAAAGGGAACAGCAGAATAAGACAGACAGGAAGTAAACACTAAAGGGAACACTGACGGGCTCTGGCTGTGTTTAATGATTAGTTCCCTGCCTTCATTTTAAGTTACGTTGCTGTCACAGCACTTCAGAACAGACACATTTTTCTTAGCGGAAGCATTAAAATCATTTTTAAATCAATATGTTGTGTGAAATTATTGATTTATGTAGTGAGTAGCCGTGTAAATGGCAGGATTGTATGCAGTGAGACACTCATTAATGAAAAAGGAACCTCTTCAGAGTGATGACCCTCTCCTCTCTGCTCTCTGCTTGCTGGTGTATGTTGTTACCTGCGCAGCACCCATGGCCTGCAGTGTTGAAATGGAATTCATATAAGATGATGATTAAGAACAACTTCTATGAATCCCTGGGGGGAAATTCAGTTTTTCACTCTGGTGCACAAACAGGACTTAAACATGGACTGATGAAGAGGTGCAGAGCGAAGAGGCTGCCAGTGTTGCAGCGCCGGTGAGCAGTCGGGGTTCAGTGCCTTGCTCAAGGGAATCCCAGCAGTGTCCAGGAGGTGAACTGGCACCTCTCCAGCTACCAGTTCACACTCCGTATCTTTGGTCCGTTCAGGACCCTAATCTTTTTATAGTATGAGCCATCACTTCTCAATGTGATCATTGTATCTAGTACGTTTTTTCTTTTACATTTTGAATTTCAAGTGCTGTCTGTATGAGCCCAGGAATTATTTAGGTTTTGGAGTTACTTTAAAAATGTATAACGTTCAAATTAGTTAAAGGTAAAAAAATAAGTAACAGTAACCTAATCTGAGTATCACAATATAAAAAGTAATGTAGTCTAAAGTAACCTGTATATCCTATATAACCTGTTTCAATAATTATAACCTGTTTCAATAATTATAACTTTGTCTGTGTAAAATGTATACTTATGAAACTAGACCAAATGTTCTCATGATGGTATTATTTTCCTTTGTTTGCTGTGGTCAATTGTGTGTGCGTTGACTTAGGAATGTAGAGGATCCAGTCGCCCCCCCGGGTTTTTAATGGGCCGGATAGGAGCATGGGGGGGTTGCAGGAGAAAGGTAATAAAACTGACACCATTGAGTCTATGCAGAGATTGTACTGAGAGAAAGATTGGGATGCGGAGTGGTACGGCCAGGTGCTGAAGATAAACGAAGATAAGGATTGGTACCTCACCCCCGTTCAACCCAGAATTGTTTATTTTATGGCTGCCATAAAAGATGACCTGGGACTGATCGGCGGCGCAGGAGATCCAAACTTCCCACACCTATGGCTGACTCACTCTGATTCGCTGTTTAGACCTCGTCAATGGCTGACTCACTCTGATTCGCTGCCTAGGGCTCGCCCAGGAGTGAGTCCACCAGTGGATGAACACCTAGGGAGGAGCAACCGACACAACTCCTCCCACACAACTCCTCTCCGTTTGTGGGAATAAATATTGTGAATTCTGTACACTCGCGGCCTCTGTTCGGTCTGACTGTCTGATACGTACATCGCACGGTGGAAGAGCTGAGGCCCGAAGTACTTCGTTATATAAGTACTTCGTTATATTGTACTGTTGTTTCTACCATTAAATCAGCTTATTGTTTAATCTCATATCTCTGTCTGAGTCCTTCCTTTTTATAGCAGACCACTCATCAAACGAACAGCGCGAAGCGGGCTCGAACCTTCAACAACTGAAGGGTGCTTAAATCCAACAAGTCTGATTACTTTCTGTTACTTTTGGATCCCCTCAAGATCAAATGAAATGCCGATATACCAGAGAAAAAAGATAAGAAGATGTGTTTAAGTGTATGTTGTGCACCGCCAAAAGTGTTAGTCAGTCATGTTTCATGTTGTTATTCTTGTATTGTCTTTCACTTCCTGTTTTGTTTTGTCACTCATTTGTCACGTCTCATTTCAGGTTCCTTGACTCCATTTCCTAATGTGTTCTCCCGCGCTCATCAGCACCAGCCCCGCCCCTGATTGTTTTCACCTGTTCCCAGTTATCTCCTGTTTATATTCCCCTGTTTCCCTCTGTTTGTTGTCAGTTCGTCTTGTCCTGTCCTCATGTCAGAACTCTGCTCATCAGTTTTTGATTCTCTTGTCCCATGCCTGATTCATGCTCCTGAAAACCTTTTGTAAGTTTTGTTCCTCACGTTGTGAGCGTTTTTTGTTGAGCCTTATTGAAACTCTTTATTTTTGTCACCTCGCAAGAGTGTTTTTGCTTTTTGTATATCCTTTTGGCAAATAAAAGTATATTGCTTATACTTTATCTCTGGCTCCCGGGTCGTGCATTTGAGTCCTTTTTCCCTTGTGAATCCAAGTTCCTAACAGAACGAACTGACCACAATGGACTCAGCCGACCCAAAAACTCTTCACGCCGCCCTGTCAGCCCAAGGCGTGAGGATTTTTCACCACGAGGAACAGCTGGGATTAATCAGCCAAGGAGTGAAGGAACTGGTAGGAAACCAGGTCGAGCTCCAAGTTTCTGTCTCTGCACAGATACGACAGCTGACGGATCAGATGCAGCAGTTCATCACTCACCTTCAGACTGCTCCGCCGATGACGCCAGTCACAGCTGAGTGCTTTCATTCGCGGATCCTGTTGACGCTGTCAACCCGAGCCAGGCTGTTTCCTCCTCACTACGGCTGGCTCTTCCGGAGAGGTTCTCCGGAGATTCCATAAATTGCAGAGCTTTCCTGGTGCAGTGCGATCTGCATTTCCAGCACAACCCAGGGGCTTTTTCATCAGACCATGGTAAAGTGGCGTTCATTGTGTCCCATTTAACGGGAAGAGCTGCAGCCTGGGCTACTGCAGAATGGTCCAGAGACACTGAACTATGTTACTCATTAACCGGCTTTATAGACACTATGAGTCGTATTTTTGATCACTCGTCACCTGCTACAGAGGCCAGCAGAAGGCTTCTTCAGATGCGCCAGCACAATCGCCAGGTGGTGGATTATGCTATCGAGTTTCGCACGGCGGCAGCGGACAGCGGGTGGAATGTTCTGGCTCTTCGCGACACTTTTCTGACTGGGTTGTTAGATCCAATCAAGGACCAGCTGGCTCCTCTGGAGGTACCACGGGACCTGGAGTCTCTCATCGCCGTTTCCATCCGGATCGACAACCGACTTCGGGAAAGGGAGAGAGAATGTCGACGCAACCGTGACGGACATCCCAGTTTCCAGGGCTTTTCTCAGCGAGCCGTTCCACCAGAGGAGGTTTTCCAGCCAGCGGATTCGGCCCGTTGGAGGACAGCACCTCCATCTGTTGCAGATGAACCCATGCAGTTGGGAAGGACCAGGCTTTCCGTGGAGGAGAGAGAGCGCCGGCTACGGGAAAGGTGTTGTTTCTACTGTGGCCAGCCGGGTCTCCAACTCGCTTCATGTCCGGGAAAAGACCAAGCTTACCAGCCAAGAGGAGGGCGCTGGTGAGCAAGCTTCCCACAGACTTTCCTCCTCGACCAGTTACCAAGGTAAACATTTCTATTAATGATCAGGTCATTGACCAGGGGGTGCTAATAGACTCAGGAGCGGACGAAAGTCTTATGGATTGGGGCATAGTCAAACAGCTTCGTATAAAGACTGTTCCTCTATCTCGCCCCATTAACGCCAGTGCTTTAGACGGACGTTTGTTGTTTACAGTAACCCACTGCACAGAACCTATCCAGATTACTGTAGATAATGACCACACTGAAGTTATGCAGTTTCATATTTTTGAATCTGCTCAGCATCCGATTATTTTGGGTTTTCCGTGGTTAAAAATCCACAACCCACACATTGACTGGCGCTGAGGAAAAATTTAGGAGTGGGGAGAGGATTGCATTAACAGGTGTAAACATTCACGCTCTGTTAAGGCACCAACAGACCCTAGTAGGATCATCATAGATCACCCCGACTATCCTGATCTACAGAAAGTACCGTTATGTTATCACGATTTAAAGGAAGCCTTTAACAAATCAAAAGCCATGTCGCTACCTCCTCACTGACCTTTTAATTTTCCAATTGATCTCCTACCGGGGGCTCCCATTCCCAAGGGAAGACTGTATTCAATCTCAAGGCCAGAGAGAGCGGCAATGGACGACTACATTTCCTCTTCTCTCAAATCAGGGATTATCCGCCCTTCATCTTCCCCAGCTGGAGCGGGGTTTTTCTTCGTAGGAAAGAAGGACGGTTCTCTGAGACCTTGCATAGACTACAGTCCTCTTAATGACATTACGATGAAGAACTGCTATCCTCTGCCACTCATGTCCTCTGCTTTCGAGCTACTTCAGACTGCCAAGATTTTTACCAAGCTGGACTTAAGAAATGCTTATCACTTGGTTAGAAGGGGGATGAGTGGAAAACAGGATTTAACACTCAGAGCGGTCACTATGAATACCTTGTAATGCCTTTTGGACTGTGTAATGCACCGGCAATGTTTCAGGGTTTTGTGAATTAGGTTTTGCGGGAATTTTTGAATGTTTCTGTGTTTCTGTACCTTGATGACATTTTGATTTTCTCACTAGACGCTAAGTCCCATGTTAACCATGTCCGTCAGGTTCTGCAGAAACTACTCGAAAATCAATTGTATGTCAAGGCAGAAAAATGTGAGTTCCACGCAGAAAAGGTGGCTTTTCTAGGATACATAATCTCACCAAACCAGATTCAGATGGATCCTACTAAAGTCAGTGCAGTTTCTAAGTGGCCAACTCCAGGAAGAAGGTTCAGCAGTTCCTAGGGTTTGCAAACTTCTACAGAAAGTTTATAAGAAACTTCAGTTCTGTTGCTGCTCCTCTGCATGTTCTTACTTCTCCTAAGACTCCCTTCAAGTGGACTCCCCAGGTGGACGTCGCTTTCCAGCTCCTCAGGGAAAGGTTCACCACAGGTCCCATTCTCACCATCCCGGATCCCCAGCGCCAGTTGTGGTCGAGGTCGATGCCTCCAATGAGGGAATTGGAGGAGTATTGTCCCAAAGATCCGTGGAGGACAACAGGATACACCCATCTGCCTTCCTGTCGCGTAAGTTGACGACGGCAGAGAAGAACTATGACGTGGGGAATAAAGAACTGTTAGCTGTAAAAGCAGCCCTCGAGGAATGGAGACACTGGTTGGAGGGGGCAGAGCAGCCGTTCTTAGTCTGGACAGACCATAATAACCTGGAATATATTAGAAAGGCTAAACGCCTCAACTCCCGCCAGGCCAGGTGGACTCTATTTTTCAGTAGGTTCAATTTCACTCTCTCTTTTCGCCCCGGATCCCAGAATCAAATCAGCCATGAAGAAGGATGTGCAGGAGTACGTAGCGGCTTGTCCAGTGTGTGCCTGCAATAAAACCTTGTCCCAGGTCAAGATGGGCCTGCTCCAACCGCTGCCGATTCCTCAACGTCCCTGGTCACACATATCTATGGACTTTGTGACAGGTCTCCCATCGTCCAGAGGCAAAACTACGGTCCTGACAGTGGTGGATCGATTCTCCAAGATGGTTCATTTCATTCCTCCAACCAAGCTTCCCTCTGCCAAAGGTGCCGCAGAGGTCATGATGACCAATATATTCAGGATCCATGGATTCCCTAATGACATTGTTTCCGACAGGGGTCCACAATTCATTTCCGCTTTTTGGAAGGAGTTTTGCAAACTCATAGGCGCCACCGTCAGCATGTCATCAGGTTACCACCCTCAATCAAATGGACAGTCGGAGCGCCTGAATCAGGAACTGGAGACTACACTACGCTGCCTCGTTTTCCAGAACCAGACCACCTGGAGCGACCACCTCACATGGGTCGAGTTTGCCCACAATACTCTTCCCACGGCGGCCACGGGTCTCTCCCCTTTCCATTGTGCCAATGGCTACCAACCTCCGCTGTTCTCAACCAACGAAGGAGAAGTAACGGTACCATCGGCTCATGCCTTGATTAGACGCTGTCGCTGAGTTTGGGCTGGGGCTCGCCAGTCTCTTCTCAGAAGTTCGACTCGGATGAAGGCTGTAGCAGACGTCCACCGCAGGGCCGCTCCCCTCTACGGTCCGGGTCAAAAGGTTGGGCTTTCCACCAAGGACCTACCACTTCAGGTGGCTTCCAAGAAGTTGGCTCCAAGGTTCGTGGGGCCTTTTTCGGTGTCTAAAGTCATCAATCCTGTGTCTGTGCGCTTACGACTTCCCAGGTCCATGAGAGTACATCCTACATTCCACATCAGCAAGATCAAACCTGTGTATGAGAGCACACTTATTCCCGCCTCCAAGCCCCCTCCACCTCCCCAGTTCTTCGAAGGTGATCTAACTTACAAGGTCCGCAAGCTGCTGGAGGTCCGAAATAGGGGTCGGGGCAAGCAATTCCTGGTGGATTGGAAAGGTTATGGTCTCATTGAAAGGTGCTGGGTACCTGCGAAGTTTATAGTAGACAAGACTCTCATCCAGGATTTTTATGATCGGCCTGGGCCATCAGGAGTCGGCCCTAGAGGGGGGGCGTACTGTTGTGCACCGCCAAAAGTGTTAGTCAGTCATGTTTCATGTTGTTATTCTTGTGTTGTCTTTCACTTCCTGTTTTGTTTTGTCACTCATTTGTCACGTCTCATTTCAGGTTCCTTGACTCCATTTCCTAATGTGTTCTCCCGCGCTCATCAGCACCAGCCCCGCCCCTGATTGTTTTCACCTGTTCCCAGTTATCTCCTGTTTATATTCCCCTGTTTCCCTCTGTTTGTTGTCAGTTCGTCTTGTCCTGTCCTCATGTCAGAACTCTGCTCATCAGTTTTTGATTCTCATGTCACATGCCTGATTCATGCTCCTGAAAACCTTTTGTAAGTTTTGTTCCTCACGTTGTGAGCGTTTTTTGTTGAGCCTTATTGAAACTCTTTATTTTTGTCACCTCGCAAGAGTGTTTTTGCTTTTTGTATATCCTTTTGGCAAATAAAAGTATATTGCTTATACATTAAATCTGGCTCCCGGGTCGTGCAGTTGAGTCCTTTTTCCCTTGTGAATCCAAGTTCCTAACAGTGTATTATGGAAGACAACAGAACAATGTGACCTTAGAAAAGAAGAAACCAAGATATTCAGGATCAGAAAGGAGATTGTAATCCGAGTTGTAATCCCAATGTTTTTGAAATGTAAATTATCTGATTAAATACTTTTTAAATTAACTGTAAGGGAACATTTACTTTTTATTTGTATCCTGATGACGTAATCCATGTAATCCGTTACTCCCAAAACCAGGAATTAGGACCAAGGGCACAGTCATTTCAAATCACAGCTTGAGACTCACCTGTCAGACCAGCGAAGTGTAATCCATTCTGTTTGTTCATTTAAATACTACTGCTTTTGTACCCTCAGTCCCTCACACGTGTCTGTTTTTCATGTCTCTTTTTATATTCACCCTGCTTGTGTTACATGTCATGTTTTGCTGTTTTTATCTCTTTGAATATGTATTTTATGCATTTCAAGGTGTCCAAATGCGGAGACATCATCAGTCAGGTAAAGACACTGTAAACCCTCGGGCTGTATGAATAAATGGATTTCGGACCGTCTCCTCACCTCTGCAGAAAGAGGAGAAATGTTACTGGAAATTCCTGTCACAATGGTGGGTAACGCTGCAACACTGCACGTCACCAGCCTTAATTAACCAATAGGCGTTGAGTCATGATGCTCCTGTTCCTGCGGTATAGATATGCACTGTGGAAGCAGAGTGTGTGAGTGTGTGTGTGTGTGGGGGTGGATGCAGACGGGCTGATAGGCGAGCAGATGGATGCTATAAAAACATTTGTCAGTGATCCCGCTCAGGATTTGATTTACGGTCCGAGAGGGAAAGGTGTGCGGGGGGAGGACGCACAGCGCGCGGGACTGCACCTCTCTGCTTCTCTGCTCATCTGACCACTATCCTGCAGGTAACACACACACATCTGCATCCTTTTAATGCATCCTTCTATTTCACATTACTAAAGTGGGCTGATAGACATGGATTGTGACCAATCCATGTCACCAATGAAACACCAGTTTCATCGGTGCCAGTCTGTGGGGCATGATGGTCAACCCCCCCCCCCCAGTCTCGATGTAATGCAGTTTGATATGGAGATGAAAAAATGTAAAAGTGACCGAAATAGAAGAATGCATCTCCTCAGACTGCGCGGGGGGGGGGTATTGTTATAAGTTCCGTTATTGCGTCTGAATATGGATCATGTTCGGACACCTGTACGTGTAACAGCCGCGCGAGCCCCGCCGTGCAGACTTTGGTGCAGCAGCACGCAGAGCTGCAGCCCCCCCCCCCCCCCAGCAGGGGGCGCCCCGCACCAAGCTTCACTGCCATTCACTTTGCATTATTGCTGAATCGCTGAGAAGATATGCTGTTATGTCATTTTCTCAATGTGTTTTAGGGAGGGTCATTATATGGAATATAACAGTACAAAAAACATCATCAACAAATAATTGAGGAGGGTTGTTCCTTGCCGTTGATGTCACAATGAAATAAATTAGAATTTAAACTGAAATCAGATTGAGAATACTGGGGACAAACTTGAAATATATGAGAGGAAAACATTTTCAATGTGTGCATCTCTGTTTCAAATGAATACAATATATTACATCAGCTGATAGATAAATATAAATAATAGATCAGATAAAAAATGAACCAAGTCCTTGTAATGCATGAGCAAAATTGATTCTGATATGTGGCTTTAGGGAATGTCGTGAAAGTCAATCAATCCCTCAATCCACTTGTATTATAGCCCAATATCACACATTACACTTTGGTCTCGGGGGCTTTACAGTGTGTAAAGACACCCTCTGTCCTTAGACCCTCACAGTAACAAGGAAACACTCCAAAGAAACCCCCCAGTTACCAGGGAAACACGTTATAAACCTCAGGGAGAGCAACAGAGGAGGATCCCTCTCCCGGACAGACGGGCAGTAGATTTTGTGTGTATAGATTAAAACGACAAGAAAATAATAACATAGACAATCCAAATGACAAACATGATATACGAACATATATAATAAAGATGGATCCAGCATAATACTACAACTTGCCAGGTGAACTCGCCAGAAAAACCTTGGGGATGATGCCCCGGATGCTGAGTTAGTAACATGCATTATACAGCATGAGTGCATAGAGATAGATATGACATGAGTGCATAGAGATAGATATGACATGAGTGCATAGAGATAGAGAGGACATGAGTGCATAGAGATAGATATGACATGAGTGCATAGAGATAGAGAGGACATGAGTCCATAGAGATAGATATGACATGAGTGCATAGAGATAGAGAGGACATGAGTGCATAGAGATAGAGAGGACATGAGTGCGTAGAGATAGATATGACATGAGTGCATAGAGATAGAGAGGACATGAGTGCATAGAGATAGAGAGGACATGAGTGCATAGAGATAGATATGACATGAGTGCATAGAGATAGAGAGGACATGAGTGCATAGAGATAGATATGACATGAGTGCATAGAGATAGAGAGGACATGAGTGCATAGATAAAGAGAGGACATGAGTGCATAGAGATAGAGAGGACATGAGTGCATAGAGATAGAGAGGACATGAGTGCATAGAGATAGATATGACATGAGTGCATAGAGATAGAGAGGACATGAGTGTGCATAGAGATAGAGAGGACATGAGTGCATATATAGAGAGAACATGAGTGCATAGAGATAGAGAGGACATGAGTGCATAGAGAGGACATGAGTGCATAGATAGAGAGGACATGAGTGCATAGAGATAGAGAGGACATGAGTGCATAGATAGAGAGGACATGAGTGCATAGAGATAGAGAGGACATGAGTGCATAGAGATAGAGAGGACGTGAGTGCATAGAGATAGAGAGGACGTGAGTGCAGAGAGGACATGAGTGCATAGAGATAGAGAGGACATGAGTGCAGAGAGGACATGAGTGCATAGAGATAGAGAGGACATGAGTGCAGAGAGGACATGAGTGCATAGAGATAGAGAGGACATGAGTGCAGAGAGGACATGAGTGCATAGAGATAGAGAGGACATGAGTGTATATAGATAGAGAGGACATGAGTGCATATAGATAGAGAGGACATGAGTGTATATAGATAGAGAGGACATGAGTGCATAGAGATAGAGAGGACATGAGTGCATAGAGATAGAGAGGACATGAGTGTATATAGATAGAGGACACGAGTGCATAGAGATAGAGAGGACATGAGTGTATATAGAAAGAGAGGGCATGAGTGTATAGATAGAGGACATGAGTGCATATAGATAGAGGACATGAGTGCATAGAGATAGAGAGGACATGAGTGTATATAGATAGAGGACATGAGTGCATATAGATAGAGGACATGAGTGCATATAGATAGAGGACATGAGTGTATATAGATAGAGGACATGAGTGCATATAGATAGAGGACATGAGTGCATATAGATAGAGGACATGAGTGCATAGAGATAGAGAGGGCATGAGTGCATATAGATAGAGAGGACATGAGTGTATATAGATAGAGGACATGAGTGCATATAGATAGAGGACATGAGTGCATAGAGAGGACATGAGTGTATATAGATAGAGGACATGAGTGCATATAGATAGAGGACATGAGTGCATAGAGATAGAGAGGACATGAGTGTATATAGATAGAGGACATGAGTGCATATAGATAGAGAGGACATGAGTGTATATAGATAGAGGACATGAGTGCATAGAGATAGAGAGGACATGAGTGTATATAGATAGAGAGGACATGAGTGCATAGAGATAGAGAGGACATGAGTGTATATAGATAGAGGACATGAGTGCATAGAGATAGAGAGGACATGAGTCTATATAGATAGAGAGGACATGAGTGCATAGAGATAGAGAGGACATGAGTGCATAGAGATAGAGAGGACATGAGTGTATATAGATAGAGGACATGAGTGCATATAGATAGAGAGGACATGAGTGTATATAGATATAGGACATGAGTGCATAGAGATAGAGAGGACATGAGTGCATAGAGATAGAGAGGACATGAGTGTATATAGATAGAGGACATGAGTGCATAGAGATAGAGAGGACATGAGTGTATATAGATAGAGAGGACATGATTAGATAGAGAGGACATGAGTGCATAGAGAAAGAGAGGACATGAGTGTATATAGATAGAGAGGACATGAGTGCATAGAGATAGAGAGGACATGAGTGCATATAGATAGAGAGGACATGAGTGCATAGAGATAGAGAGGACATGAGTGCATAGAGAGGACATGAGTGCATATAGATAGAGAGGACATGAGTGCATAGAGATAGAGAGGACATGAGTGCATATATAGAGAGGACATGAGTGGATAGAGATAGAGAGGACATGAGTGCATATAGATAGAGAGGACATGAGTGCATATAGATAGAGAGGACATGAGTGCATAGAGATAGAGAGGACATGAGTGCATAGAGATAGAGAGGACATGAGTGCATAGAGAGGACATGAGTGCATATAGATAGAGAGGACATGAGTGCATAGAGATAGAGAGGACATGAGTGTATATAGATAGAGGACACGAGTGCATAGAGATAGAGAGGACATGAGTGTATATAGAAAGAGAGGACATGAGTGTATATAGATAGAGGACATGAGTGCATATAGATAGAGGACATGAGTGCATAGAGATAGAGAGGACATGAGTGTATATAGATAGAGGACATGAGTGCATATAGATAGAGGACATGAGTGTATATAGATAGAGGACATGAGTGCATATAGATAGAGGACATGAGTGCATATAGATAGAGGACATGAGTGCATAGAGATAGAGAGGGCATGAGTGCATATAGATAGAGAGGACATGAGTGTATATAGATAGAGGACATGAGTGCATATAGATAGAGGACATGAGTGCATAGAGAGGACATGAGTGTATATAGATAGAGGACATGAGTGCATATAGATAGAGAGGACATGAGTGTATATAGATAGAGGACATGAGTGCATAGAGATAGAGAGGACATGAGTGTATATAGATAGAGAGGACATGAGTGCATAGAGATAGAGAGGACATGAGTGTATATAGATATAGGACATGAGTGCATAGAGATAGAGAGGACATGAGTGCATAGAGATAGAGAGGACATGAGTGTATATAGATAGAGGACATGAGTGCATAGAGATAGAGAGGACATGAGTGTATATAGATAGAGAGGACATGTGTGCATAGAGATAGAGAGGACATGATTAGATAGAGAGGACATGAGTGCATAGAGATAGAGAGGACATGAGTGCATAGAGAAAGAGAGGACATGAGTGTATATAGATAGAGAGGACATGAGTGCATAGAGATAGAGAGGACATGAGTGCATATAGATAGAGAGGACATGAGTACATAGAGAGGACATGAGTGCATATAGATAGAGAGGACATGAGTGCATATAGAAAGAGAGGACATGAGTGCATAGAGATAGAGAGGACATGAGTGCATATAGATAGAGAGGACATGAGTGCATAGAGAGGACATGAGTGCATATAGATAGAGAGGACATGAGTGCATAGAGATAGAGAGGACATGAGTGCATATATAGAGAGGACATGAGTGCATAGAGATAGAGAGGACATGAGTGCATAGAGATAGAGAGGACATGAGTGCATATAGATAGAGAGGACATGAGTGCATATAGATAGAGAGGACATGAGTGCATAGAGATAGAGAGGACATGAGTGCATAGAGATAGAGAGGACATGAGTGCATAGAGATAGAGAGGACATGAGTGCATATAGATAGAGAGGACATGAGTGCATAGAGATAGAGAGGACATGAGTGCATAGAGATAGAGAGGACATGAGTGCATAGAGAAAGAGAGGACATGAGTGCATAGAGATAGAGAGGACATGAGTGCATATAGATAGAGAGGACATGAGTGCATAGAGATAGAGAGGACATGAGTGCATAGAGATAGAGAGGACATGAGTGCATAGAGATAGAGAGGACATGAGTGCATATAGATAGAGAGGACATGAGTGCATATAGATAGAGAGGACATGAGTGCATAGAGAAAGAGAGGACATGAGTGCATAGAGATAGAGAGGACATGAGTGCATAGAGATAGAGAGGACATGAGTGCATAGAGATAGAGAGGACATGAGTGCATAGAGATAGAGAGGACATGAGTGCATAGAGAAAGAGACATAGGAGAAGAGAGGATAAAGGTGGGAGTCCCCGACAGTCTCAGCCTATAGCAGCATAAATAGATTCTGGTTCAAGAGGAGCCTGAACCAGCCCTAACTATGAGCTAGGGAGGAAAGTCTTTAGTATGCTCTCGAATAGAGACGTGCACTGATGAGACAGACAGTGTCCAAACCTTTAAGAGTGTGCTGAAGACTTTCCTTTAAAAAAAGCATATCAAGATTTCCCTATGTTTGTCCTCACCAGTCCTACAATTTATGGTATTTTATCTTATTGTTTTTATTGTTTGTGTTGTCTTTTTGTTGTCCTCTATCTCATTTTATTTTTTTATTTGTATTTTACATTCTATCTGGTCTTTTATTATTTTCTTGGAATTGTATTTATCTTTGAGCACTGTCGTTCATGTGTGTTCATCTGTAAAGCCCACTGAGACAAACTTGTTTTGTGTTTTGATTTAAACTTTGATTTGATAAGGTGTTTTGTTTGTAGTCCGACCCAGAAGTTAGCATCACACGGGCTCCATAGACAACAGCGATGGGATTCTCTCCGGTTTAAGATCTGTGGCAAACAGGATAATCAACAGGATTATCTTCATATATCAACCCCACTTTTATGATTATTGAGATGTATGCTATCGCAGAAGTAAATAGCTAACTGCTCTAAACTTAATACGGAGGCATGTCTGCCACCGCTAAGCTAAAGGTGGCTAATATTCAGCGTGATAACATTTAGTAGTCTCATTTAGACACTTGTTAGCAACCGAAGTTTCTATGACACAAAAACAGCTTCAGACATTCACCAGTGGGGTATTTACTGACGTATTTTATGTTGTAGAACTAAATGTTAAAATCTCTTCAGCTTGTGTTAACCACATACATTTTTCTCAGGCTTCTAACCAAAAACATGCTAAAAAAAACATTGACTTTGAGACGAGGGAACCAGAAGTGGTAAAATGCTGACTCATTACCAGGTTTTATAACTCATGCCTGCACAAAAAGAAAGTGTTTTGATTGTTTTTCTCTCTCTATATTTAATATTAAGTTAAAAAAAAAAAAAAAGGGCTCAACTTAATATCATTGCTTTCATCTAACCTAATACAGTTATGTGAAATCTGTTGACATGATACATTTAACTAAAGTCAACGTTTCAGTTGTTTCAGTGAGAGCTGGTTCCTCAGAAGAGGAGATGGTAGCTGAAGGCTCCAGTTGAGCTTCTGGAGACTCATAACACTGGATACTTATAAAGTGTTATAATGTGGGCATGTAGGGAAGTACAGATTACATTTAGTCTAATCAATGTAACAAAGCCTTTTTATGTACTGTAGTTTGTGATCCTTGTAAATCCTGATTTACGCACTGTGGGAAAGAAATGATAAAACATTTTCTAAATGCTGGAGCTCCATACTCAGCTGAAACTCTACAAAAAAACAACAACAGCACAACAACAATGCAAAAAATAAGGATGACATCACTATGGAATACAAACTAATTTAGCATAATTGACCAAAGATCGTTCCGTCATTTAACTGAAATAATTGCTGGTTTAATTACCCAGCAGTGTAGCTGTAAAACAAAGAGGTGATTTTAACAACAAGTCCCTGTTCTATTCCTCTGTCACAGGATGGAAGGAAACCTTTCTCTGTGGGTCTCCACCCCCGCGGACCCTCTAGAGACCTTCTCCATCCTCAACTCGTCTGGTCCCCCCCCTCCGCCCTGGGAAGCCCCCACCTTCACGGTGGCCGCCCGCTGCCGGGTGGCAGCCACCCTGGTGCTGTTCCTGTTCGCGGCTGTCAGTAACCTGTCGGTGCTGATCAGTGTGTGCTGGGGGCGGGGCTACCGCCTGGCAGCACACCTCCGCCCGCTCATCGCCAGCCTGGCCTCAGCTGACCTGGTGATGACCTTCGTGGTGATGCCGCTGGACGCCGTCTGGAATATAACGGTGCAGTGGTATGCTGGGAACATCATGTGTAAGCTGCTGTGTTTCCTCAAGCTGTTCGCCATGCAGGCCGCAGCCTTCATCCTGGTGGTGGTGAGTCTGGACCGGTACCGGGCCATCCTCCACCCTCTGGACTCTCTGGACGCCGGGCTGCGGAACAGACGCATGCTGCTGGGGGCCTGGACCCTCAGCCTGCTGCTGGCCTCTCCACAGGTACAGCTGCTGGTACACACTGAGCCTGAAGGCCAGCTGTGACATATCTCACAGAAGAAACTCAAACAATGCCTTTAATTACATTTGTTGTGTCAACTGATTTCCCATAACTGTATTAGGTTAGTTGAAAGCAATAATATTAAGTATGAATACAAAATAATAGGTTCAACTTAATACTATTGCTTTTAACTAACCTAATACACTTATACATGATACATTTAATTAAAATCCACGTTTCATTGCATTAACATGAGATTGGATTATATTTGTACTAATATTAGATTTAAGAGCAGTTAAGATGCTTATTGACTATCACATTATTATGTGCACAGACATAGGAAACGTTTTTCACCTGCTTATCACGTTTAAAGGTTACACGTTAACTATCTCATGTTTAAATACAACCACCATTCATCAGAGTGGCACTGTGTTGGAGCCCTGAATGAACTGAAGTTAATTCAATGTTGTACAACACCTTAAATATGAATCTCAAGTTGCAGCAAGAATCATGTGACAGCTGATTGGTTGTACGCTAACTGGACAGAACACTTTCATTTAGTGTTTCTAATTCCATAGCATTAGAAATATTGTCAGTCACATAGATAATGAGATAATGAGTTTCACCCAATCACAGAGCTATACAATATGCAGATGGTAGAGCAGCTCATACAGTTATTTGCAAGAAGAATGTTACAAATAAAAGGCAGATGGTAAGAAATCTATAGGTCGTCAGAAACAACATAATGGGGAAAAAAGTCACAAAAAACGAAACATTTCTCCAAACGTATAGCATGTCTTTCATTAAAAGTTAAACCGTGGTAAATCAAAAAGGCCAGTATTAGCTGAACGTCTGCTTTATAAATCCTGCTCAAACTATTCAAGGAGGTAAAAGAAACGACAACATCAAATCATTTTTTCTAAAAGCCCATCAGTCTATCGTGAGCAGTTTAAACAGGTTTATACTACATGTGATGTGTGTGTCTCTGTAGCCATGACAGGACATTGGGGTGAAAACCATGTGACTGAAATGACTGCACTTACACTCAGGGCTGGTTTGGTTGTTGCTCACAGTCATTTATACAAATTGCTCTCATTAAATGAGCCAGCAGGGTAAAATACTGCTACCTACCTTATGTCTGAAAAAAATTATATAATTATATATAGAAGTACTCCAATTATCTAAAAGTATCAAAGTATTGGCATATACATATCATTAGTATCTTAAGTAAAATAAATCATTATGCGTAATGGGCCATTTCAGAATGATATATGTTAAATAAACAGATTATAATTGTGATACCTTAATGTGTTCATCACAGCTGATACAAGTGGAGTTAATTGTAATATCTTAATATACTGCAGCTGGATATCTTATTTATGATTATCAACTGATGTATATCATTTTGTATTATTAGCTAATAATGTGAATCTGTAAAGTAACTAAAGCTATAAGATAAATGTAGGAAGTAAGAAGTACAATATTGGCTCAAAAATGTATTGGAGTAAAAGTATAAAGTAGCATAACATGAAATACTCAAGTAAAGTACAAGAATCTGACAATTACAGTAAATGTACCTCATTACATTCAACCACTGCAAATCAGACACATGTTATTAGTACAGCCTAATATCACACATTTGTCTCAGGGGGTATACATCATGCAACACCTTAGACCCTCGCATCGAACAAGAAAGAAATCCCAAAGAAACCCCCCAGTTACTGGGGAAGAAACCTCAGGAGAACAAGGAGGGATCACTCAAACCCCCTTTGAGCAAGTGCAACATTAAAGTGAGGAACAGATGAATAATGAATACACAATCATTTAAAATATATGGCGCTTAAAGTACATTTTGATGATAATACTTTTTGAATGCAGGACTTTTACTTGTAACGGCGTATTTTCACACTGTAGTATTGTTACTTTGACTTACTTTAACTGGTTACTAATTCTTTGTGTCCTTCTGTGACGTCTCTGTCATCCACACTGTGATCCCAGCGCTGCCACTAACAGCTCAGGTTTAACGTCTGTAACCCGCCTGCTTCTGGAAAGACTAACTATAAATGGAGCTCTGCAACACGGGGACAAAGAACCTCATGCATCATGACGACCCTCATGCATCATGAAGTTCTTTGTGTCATTTGTTTAACGCAAACAAATAGAGACAAAGTTTGTTTAATGAAAACAAACTGCATGTGTTTTTCTGTGACTGCATGAATTCATTCCTCATCTCTGTACACTCTCTTCATCCTCAGCTGTTTATCTTTCGGGCCATTAAAGCCGACGGAGTGGACTTCACTCAGTGTGTCACCCATGGAAGCTTCCCGTATCTGTGGCAGAAGACGGCATACAACATGTTTCACTTTGTGACGCTGTATGTCTTCCCTCTGCTTGTCATGACTTTCTGCTACACCTGCATCCTCATCAGAATCAATGGGCAAATGCACAAGAGCAAAGGTGTGTTACTCTGAAGCAGTGATGGAGGTCTGATCCTACATTTAGTCTTATCAATGTTTTTATGTACTGTAGTATTTGACCTGAGGGATTATATAATATAGCTAAATGCTGGAGCTCCATAATCACTGGAGCTCCAAAATAAGAATGACATCATTATGGGATACAAACTATGCTAGCATCATTGACCAAAAAGTACAATTGAACTCAAATGATTGCACCACCCAGTCAGTGTGTGTGGCTGCATCCACTGTCCAGGTTTTGTTATCGCGCTTGGTAATGCTTAGGTTTAGGATTTCTCATTTTATTTAGTTATCTTAAAGTTGCTTGTTGCACAACTTAGCCATTGTTGGTTATTTTTTGTTGGATTGTATAAGATTGCTCTTTTCTGGTTGATTCTAGCCAGGCTATACTGAGGAAATAGGTCTTTATTTATAACTGACAATCAGCTTAAACCCATCTGTCCATCAATTGAAAAAATTATGTATTCTTGTTTTGAGATCCTGTATTAAGTGATAATTACTGTGAATTACCATGTTATATGCAATTTATATAATTAAAAAAAAAAAGTTAATCATTTACTTTTACTTGATCATAATACTCTGGTATTCTTTCTATCAAAGCCATTGTTTTTTAGTATCATTTTAGCCGCCACATGGGAACATAGAAGAAGATCTGAGAGGTAGGAAACAAACGTCCAGGTGAACATACTTCTCCAGGAGACCAACAGTAAAATGATCATCATTGTTTACAGAGCCACTTCCTGCTTCACATTAGATCGGACTTCCTTTGTGAGGAGGGATTATGGTTTATGACTGACATTAAGGTGCTCTGACTGCAACTGTTGATAAGGAGGACACCCAGAGACAGAGAAACACAGGGTGTATTGAAGTCCTAAAATCTTGTAAAACCAATAATAAACAAGATGATTTGATATTGCAGAACAGAGTTACATGCACTGAAGTTAAACGTTTGACTTGCGTACATTGTGTACATCTGTGACATTGTCCCTTAAGGAGTCAGGACTTAAAGTCACACCAGTCACAACTAACGTCCTTCTTTTGGTGTTCGGTACTGAACATAATGATTCCTGACATGGCTGGCTGGAGAATCATGTGACTATAAGCTAACATGCTAGTAAAACAGGAACATGCTAGAGCTAGTTTGTCACAATTGCGTGTGAACTCTGTTTTGGGCTCTCTAGCTCCATGTTCTCATAAAGGTCAGCACTCAACAAGATTTCTGTTGGTGATTGATGCAAAATCTATGTGCCAAAGTCCGCTAAGCCTGATTCCACTAAAATACTTTTGAGAGGTCACACAGGTTTTAAAGAATGCTCTCAGGTGAATAGGATATAGCTGAAGTAAGGCTGCATTCAGATGTTAAGTGGAAAATCAGATAACAGCTGTATGTATAAGCGCAAGCTAGCAGGGGAGGTAACTATAGAAACCAAACTTAACTGATTTTCTTCTCGCCCAACCTTGCGGTGAGCAAAGAGAACATCTCGTATCATGTGAATGCATCTTTAGTTTGGTTGTTGTGATACCTTGTAACTATTTGGAATAAGTATAAAAACCATACTGCATCGTGTAGTTCCGAGCCACCTGCTCCAAAGAAATAGAGGGGAGCATTTCACCTGTCAACACATTTCACATAACTGTATTAGGTTAGTTGAAAGCAGTAATATTAAGTTGAACCTAATATTTCTTATTTAGAATTAATATTATTGCTTTCAACTAACCTAATACAGTTATGTGACATTGGTGGACATAATACATTTAATTAAAGTCAACGTTTCAGTTTTTCAATGGGTCCATAAAATCCAAATGAACTAAATTACACTAAAAAAAGCAATGTCTCAACAGGCATTTCAACTTCTTATTCCTCTCATTTATAAGAATAAACTCAACGACTGGCTTAAAATTGATTTTGGCAATCTCAATATCAGCATCCCTCTTACTCCTCTAAAGAGAATCCTGATCCTAACTGAAGCTTGGTGATTACTGCTCACAGACATACAAATGGAATGTTGCCATCCTCTATCTGAGTTGTTGCTGGTTGTGTTCCTGCAGATGGAGAGCACTGCCTGAGGCGCAGCGGCACAGACATGATACCCAAAGCCCGGATTAAGACCCTCAAGATGACCGTTGTGATCGTCAGCTCCTTCATCATCTGTTGGACACCGTACTACCTCCTGGGGATCTGGTACTGGTTCCAGCCAAAGATTATCCAGCGCACCCCGGAGTACGTGCACCACATCCTGTTTGTGTTTGGCAACCTGAACACGTGTTGCGACCCGGTCATCTACAGCTTCTACACGCCGTCCTTCCGCTCCGACCTGGCCGACGTGATGGCCTGCTGCTGCCGTCGCCGGGACAACAACGCCTCCCCCCGCTCTGTGGACCGTCTGTCCCGCCGCAGTGGGGGGGCCGCGGTGGAGATGGAGTCTGACCTGAGCTCTAACCAGCACAGCGGGAACCCCAGCTGACGACCCTCTGAGGAACCACTTATTGGTGCAATATACCCCATCTTAGTGTCTGATGCCCGTCCATCAGTACGGTTTGAACAACTTGTAGCCTCTAGAACAATAGTCTGACGCTGTGGAACTGTGATGAGTCAGCAACAATAGCCTGTTGTATGCATGCATATATATGATGAAGAGTTATTGCAAGTATCAATCTAATATATGCTCAATAAACGTCTTGATGGTTCTGACGGAATTTCAGTCTTGTGTGTTACAACAGGGTTTCTGAATATAACATTTAGGTTTTCACTACATGGTGGTGTGGGGTACAGTCTATCAGTCTGTTCATGTTAGTGGCAGATAAAGTGAAAAGTTCTCTCATTCGTTTTATATATATAATGACTTTAACATTACAGCTGATGCTTACCCTAACCCTAATCCATGTCATAATTGATGATCATTTTATTTATTTGACCTCTTAATGTGTGTATATGTATTAGGAAAATATCACTCGACACCGGGATGAGAATCAATAGTCAGGTACTAATGTATTCTTGCAAGAAGGAGCAGAGTTAAGTCACATACAAAGGATATGGTTCAACTCACACACATGAGGTATGCTGCTCAAAGGAGCAGGAAGTAACATCAAGCTTATATAGTCTAAAGTCAGGAGGTACCAAACAGTGTCGTAAATCGGTTTGGCGTCATCAGGTGTCGGGAAGGCGTCGGGACATCTCCGGAAAGGCAGTGTTGCTCTTTGCCCCTCAAAGAGGAGAGGAGACAAAGTGTGTGTGCTCTCGTTGGTATCAACAACATGAATTATGCCCTGCCTTCTCCTATCTACGAGGAGGCAGCTGCAAGGTCACACAGTGCAAGGCCACACAGTGCAAGGCCACACAGTGCAAGGCCACACAGTGCAAAGTCACACAGTGCAAGGCCACACAGTGCAAGGCCACACAGTGCAAAGTCACACAGTGCAAGGCCACACAGTGCAAAGTCACACAGTGCAAGGCCACAAAGTGCAAGGCCACACAGTGCAAAGTCACACAGTGCAAAGTCACACACAGTATCATGCCCATCAGGAAACCCAAAATAAAGAAGACACCCTGTATTTTCTCCAACAATATGTATCTGTATATCTGTATTAGTAAGAGTATGTATGTGTATATATATATTATATATATATATATATATTCAAGTGGGTGTTCAGGTGTGTATGCATATACAGTGTATACACATATTTATATATTTCTTATGTATATTTTTATTCTTGGGGATGGTGAGAAACAGCATTTCGGTCTACCTGTTCGTATCACACACACAGAGAAATTAATAATAAAGTTTTATTTGACAATGTCCTAACACCGCCTCTCTCTATTTGAGGGGTAATATGTTCAGTTGCTCCTCAGTGGAAAGAGTTTTCAATGAAATGGAGGATCCTAATGCTACCTGGAGGGAAATTTAAATGCTCCAAACTTTTTAGAACCAGGGCCTCTGCAGTGGAAAGGAACAACTGACTCGCAATCTGGCTCTGAACGGGCCCTGGAACTGCCTTGGTGGAGAGGAGGATGTTTTGAGAGCTGGGTCAAGTCTTCAAGTCCCGACAGTCAGCCAACAAATAATCTCTAGATCTGTGCCGGGACCCCTGAAGACAGGAGCCCACCCTGAGAGGAACACCATCATCATGGTGTGAAGCTGAAAGAACTTCAGGAACAGAGAACACCACCTGTCAGTGAACACCAGACCAGAACAAAGAGCATCCACCATGAAGGTCAAAGGCCAGGAGTCAGCGCGAGCAATACCTCTTTTACTGTTGTGATGGAAACTTCTGGAGCAATGGAGTCGAACTGATGCTTTATTAAGCCTCCTCCTTAAGAGAGATAGCAGCGACACCCCAAGGCCGTAGACCTATGCCATGGGAAAGGAGACAGTGAAAGGAGAAAGTGATGGACTGGGTTAAAGGTTAGATACCTAAGAAAATATTCCCCAACACAGATGAAAATAATGAATTTCAAAGGTTTTGGAATCTAAAGCTGAGTCTAAAATCGCCTACTCCTGTACTTACATGTGCTGTTTGGAGTGCATATGTGCATCCCAATGCAAACTATGACAAAATACACAGCACTAGTACCTGGGAATATTTACAACGATAAAATGAGTTTGGAAAGCAGGACACTTCTCCCCCTAAACAACCGCCATCTTGGCAACATAACGGAAGACAAATGCAGTTATGCTTGTAAACAAAGCAATATACGAACAAAAGTTATAGATAAAGTTTTTTTTTTACTATTTAAGTAACGTAGCCATACCGCTGTTTAACTGCCAACTGTGCAGAGGTGGAAGAAGTGCTGAGATCTTGTACTTAAGTAAAAGTACCAGAGTGTAGGAATACTCTGTCACAGTAAAAGTCCTGCAATCAAAATATTAGTCAAGTAAGAGTGGAAAAGTATTATCATCAAAATATAGTTAAAGTACCAAAAGTAAAAGTAGTCATTGTGCAGATTGGTCCATTTCAGAATAATATATATGTTTTATAATGATTGATCATTAAAGTGTTCTCAAAGCTGGTAAAGGTGCAGCTAGTTTGAATGACTTTGTATACTGCAGGGTAGCTTGTGAATTTACTCCAGGTGGAACTAAAGTCTGATTTAACACTTGATTATATTTCACATCATTCATCCAAGTCTGTAAATATATTGGAAGGGATGAAACCCTCTTTAATGGTCACACATGCAGAGCACACAGCGAAATGTGTTCTCTGCATTTATCCCATCCTATTACCAGGAGTCTAGTATTAGGAGCAGTGGGCAGCTATTGTACAGCGCCAGGGGAGCAATGGGGAGTGAGGGGGGAAGGGGGATGTCCGGTGCCTTGCTCAAGGGCACAACGGCAGGGCAGGAGATTTTTAGGTCTGGTCAGGGACGTGAGCGACCCTATAGCTCCCAGTCCAAGCCCCTACTGACTGAGCCACTGCCGGACAGTAAAGTAACTAAAGGTATTAAATAAATGTAGTGGAGTAAAAGTACACCATTTACCTCTGAACTGAAGTGGAGTAGAAGTACTAGCATGAAATGGAAATACTCAAGTAAAGTACAAGTATCTCACAACTGTTCTTAAGTACTTGTCACAAAACAGAAATTTGAGTGTGGAATGGTGAACACTTTTTGCATTTAACAATCGCCATCTTGGCTACGCAACAGTAGTTACGTGACCTGCCGTGATTTTTTTTTTTACGATTTAAATAACATACAACCATACAATGTTCAACTGCAGTGTACCAAGGAAAGCACCCCAATTGAGACACCTCATAACTCTAACTTCCCAGAGCTGATGACCGCCTTCTTGTGTTGTGTGTGTTCACCCTCATAGTTACGTATTAGTATCTTGTATGTATTGCAGTTTCTTTTTAAGGATAGCCAAACCAATCATATCACAACATTTTTGATAACATTCATGATTGGTTAGGGGAGCTACGTATATTTCTTTGCTCAAAGTAAATCAGCAACTCACCTCAGCAGAGTCCAGGGTTAAAACCTGGAATGTGAATCATTTTCAAAAGCATAATAACCATCAATGACATGGGTAACTATATCTGTGGTATGCTACACAAATAAAATACATAGAGAAACGTTATTTCATCCACATTTCTTTATTTGGTTTTAGGCATGTCGGTATGTGATCAAGGGAGGAGTAAAGGCAGCGGTGACACATTCAGGATCAGTCTGCAGACAGACCAAGCTGTGGTTAGGCTAACACGCTAGCCAATGCTAATAGCTCTCCCTTTAATATTTCATCACACTTTAATAATTATTTAGAAAGGTAAAAATGTAAACCAGCTATCATGGTTAATGTGTAATTTAAAACATTATCTTGGTGAATGTGCAGCTATAGATCAATGTTTTGCCTAAAGAAGAATAGCTTATACACACAGGATATCACCTGATGATGAATATGTAAATTATTAGAATTTTGTCATTGAGCGCCACAGTTTCTGCAGCTAAATACTGGTGTTGTCTTGTAATTACCTTCATAACTTAAAGACGCACAACAGGTGCCCTCCGGCTGAATAAATAAATAAATAACATTAAAGGGTCAGTTCACACAAATCACGAAAAATCACCACAAAAGGTATTTACAGAATAAAATGAGAAAAATCGTGTTTTAATGTTAATTAATGTGAAAAGTCATACGTAATATCACATATATTAGGGTGGAAGTCACCTGTGTCATCATGTGTGTTAAGGTGGAAAATGACATGTGTTATTTATTACACTTACTTATCAATAGAAACTCTAATTAAATGCTTCATTGTATTGCACAGTGTATTGACATTGGCGAAGCTACCTCATATTAGCTAAGGCTCTAAGTTTTATGGAAACATTAACTTGTATTGTTTACCTTGGTGGTAACAGTGGAAGTTGTTTGGCCCTTTAAAACGAATATACTAATGTTGTCATTTTGTGGGTTAGGGTTAGGTCTTTAACTACTCCCTAGCTTGTTATTTAAAAAGGGACATTCTGTTCTCTTTCAGAATGCCAGGTTCGTGACAGACAAACCTTAGAAAAATAAAGATGAACTATAAAAACATTTTTTGTAAATTGTGTGAACTGACACCCTTTTTGTGTGAATCCTGCATTGAACTTACAGTGAAAGCCTTCCAGTCACAGCTCGGTCTCCAGTGTGTCTGCAGTCAGTCCTTACCTCCCAACCTTTGTCATGTTGGCTACAGACGGAGGAGGGACCTCGGTCACAGCAGGGTAAAGCTTTAGGAGTCAGTTGGCTACATTACAGTGGAAAGCTTTAGTGAAAAGAGAAGCACTTATAATCATTAAAGCATTGTTTCTCCTTGGTACTAGCAGACAGTTTCTACTCTCCTACATTTTAAAAAACTTTTTTGTGGTTGTTTTTTTATCTAGTAGTAGGCTCTTAAGGGCAAAATGTGAGTTCGGCTTCAAAAACTTCCAGCCATACATTCTCATTCACATCACTTCCTCAAAGACCATAACCTAAAAATCATTTTCATACCATCCTTACACATGTAACAACAAAACCCTAATTCATGTCATCAAATCTAATAATAATATCAACAATAAGAAAAAGCAAACATTTGCTTTGGCACATTTTCCTGTGCACAGCAGGGAGAACAAAAGACTAAAATGAAAAGAGGCAGAGAAATGAAATGGTTCCAAACAGAAGCAACAAATGCGTTCTATTTAAAAACTAGCTTAACCACTACAAAAATCACATTGACTTTTAGGTCTAAATCAAAAACACTTTTTGGTATTGTGTTGGTCTAACAGCTTCAGTGGTAGATGAGGAGAAAAGCCCTCATCCTTTAATACTGTATTCTTTGAGGAAACCTAAAACACTCCTAAAGGGTTGAGGTGAACCTTGAGGAACATAACAGCTCGAGTGACAACACACACTTTTGGTTACTGATATATTCGTTTAAAGCATTTTTTTGTTTGCAAACCGTCTATTTTAAAAATATATAAAGCTGAAAAGATGAGTGTTTTGTTAGCGATGGTGAACAATGAGGATTGCACACAATTTAGCATCCAAGCTAACTATTGTTGGCTTTAACAAGTGAGTATTTAAGCTTCTTAATGTGCTATAGCTACATCAAGCTAGCATGCAAAAACGGATGTTAGCAGTGCAATTTAGCAACCAGAGCAGCTAAATATGATGTGTACTCATTTGAAGATAAGAAAGAAACATTAGCTAGTGAGCTAATATGGGTTGTTGATGACCGTATAAAGCTGTTGTGTTTTGTCAGGCCTGTTTAATGGCTGTTGTAATAAAGCAGTGACAGCCGTTAAGGAAAAGAAAGATAAATTACACATTTCCTTTTTGGGCACTTGTTTTTTCCTTTAAAATACAACCATTCAACTCTTTGTTTAAACCACTTAGGTCAAAAGCTACTTTTTGGGTTAGGGTTAAGGAAGTGGTTTCTTCTCACAGCTGCTGCCCTCAAGGTTCACCTTGTGTTAACTGTTCACACACTCGTGTAAATGATCACGCTCACAAGCATGATCCTGTGCTTTGGTTATGACGAAGAGCAAAGTTAAACCCTTGGAATGTTACATTTGTAGAGGTTACATAGTTTGTTAAAATACATAAATATTTGGCAAGAATTGAACTACTAAAAACAGAAAGCAAGTATTCCTTAAACAGTAGTAACGATATAGCAAGTATTTCAAAATATCTGACATCTTCATTTGGTTACTCTTCAAAAAGGTAAAAGTTAGAATCAACAAAATAAAGAGTTCCGTGTTGAAGGGGTGCACCTGGAATGACCAAACAAACGGTTATGAAAAAATTACAAAGAAAATGCTAAGGAAATCATGAGAATTCTTTTGGTTTGGGTTAGGTTAAAGCACTTTATACACAGGTGACCCCTTTCAAATTGGAACAATCCAAACATTTAAGTAAATGTCTCTCTTAAAATAATTCTTTAAAGGAAAATAAGGAAAACCATCAAAATGTTTACATCTTTGGGTATCATTCAGCTTGGTTTTCATAGAAGAACTTTTTGGATAGGCTGACACTGGAGACACGGCGCTGTCCGTGCCTTCAGGCGAGTGTCGCCTTTAAAATTATTTGCTGCCAACTCAGTGTCGTTGAGGTCCCAGGGTGACACATTTGGCATCTGGAGAGTGAACTTGGCAGCAATGGCCTCAAACACTTTTTGGCTTTCTTTTCCATCAGGGTTGTGCAGAACAAGCAAGTATCATGTTGAACTTCCTCTAATGGACTAAAAGAAAGAAAGGAATGCTTTAAATGTTCTCGAGGCGCTCTTTGAGGTTTATATGTTCCATGAGCTACTTCCTCTGCACAAATAAGTCTTTGGAGATGGACACTGGAAAGCCATGTAGAGGTCAACGTTGATCAAGGAGGGAGCGCTGAAAGTTAAAGATTTCCAAAACTGGACCTGTAGATGGAAAGATGACATGGCTTGAACAGGAAGTGGTTAAGGCTCTGGTCGATCCCTGGAGCGGTAAGGCAGGGCTGTGGCGGTGGAGTTCAGGCCATGCCACGGTTATACACTCCCTGGAAGTCATCCTGAGGAGCACTCTCTGGACTAGTTGGCGACTGGCACAGTACACTGGCACTGGTGGAGGAAGTAGTTTCTGAAGGGAAAGGGTTTCAGTAGTTTTTGGTTGAGGTAGGCTAGCAAAGGTAGCATTATCAGGCTAAAACCGGCCTGAACTATGGCTCAGACATTCCTGTCAGACTGAGGTAGCTTTCTTTGGAGGCGTGCAGCTTTTAGGGGGAAGAGGAGTTGAGTAAACTGTTAACACGGTTCCTCTAAATGGCTCATACGGTGATAGACAATCACTTCCTATCACTTTCACTCTCATAAGGCGTTTGCAAAGGCCACTGTTTCTTCCATTTCTTACTGCAGAGGAACTGAAGGCGAAGAGTTCCGTCACCACAGACTAAGAATGGCTTCATTTGGGTTTTAAGACCACAACTTAACATGTCAGCTTACCAGGGGGATCTGAGGAATACTATATATTTTGGTTATGGAACAGACCCCTACTGGAAAAGTGACATGTGTGTGTGGAGTACAAACTGAAGGAATGTGACAGACTGATCTGGCAATGCATTTTGAAGGCTTTTTCTACATGCACATGAGAATGTGCACAGGCAATAAAGGCAATAAAGCTTTGGTTTGAGAGTTAGGGTTGGGGTGGCCAAGGACCAGGATGTCTCCTAGCTCTTGAAGAATTTTGTCACATTTTTTCAGAGGCTAATGTAAGGTTTGAAGCAGCCGGTCATGGGGAAAGTAACCCTGACACTGAACCCTAACAAAGGGCCCAGAAGGAGCTCATTGGTGGGATGCTAAGTGAGTAGGAGGGGGGATATGGGTGTTGATATTAAAGACCAGTGTTAGCCAGTGTCTGTGCCAGGCAAACCTGAACCGTGCTGCTCGATGACCACCTGGTACTGCGCCGGACAGACCACCTGCTCACAGGAAGAGAAGGAGAGAGGAGAGAACAAAGACATGAATCAGATACCACTGAAGTTTAGGAGGTTAACTGATACAGTGATTGGATCAAGAGGAAAAGGGTCTACCTGTGGCGGGGGCTCCACTCGGGGCCGGTGTGCTCCGTCTTTAGGGACCCCATTGTGTCCTGTGCTGTCCCTCGGTACAGACCAGTTGTCCTGAGTCCCTTTACTGCAGAACAGACTGTAAACAGGGTCCAGCTGTGAGTGCAGGTTCTGCTAACTCTACATTAGCATAGCTTAACACTCCTTCATAAAAGCTGCAGAATTTTGATGATCAATGAAGTAAGAGTCGCAATACTATCATTTAAAATAATCTGTTACAAGTAAAAGTAGTGCTTTCAAATTCTTACTTGAGTAAAAGTACAAAAGGCATCAAAATATACAAAAAGTACCAAAAGTCTGCCTAATGGCCCATTTCAGAATCATATATTCAATTAGTGTTTTATGATTATAGATGAATAAATGTGTTCATTCACAATATTTGCTTCCAAAATGTAGTAGAAGTTGAAGTATAAAGTAGCATACGATATAAAAACACTCAGTTACCTAAACATTTGACTAAAGAACAACACTTGAGTACATGTACTTCATTACATTTCACCACTGACAGTAAACACGATTGCATAATTCCCCAGATTATGATTTAACAAATATGATTGAGAGTGTATAAATACATATCAGTATAAAGTAAGCACAGTAGGACTGACCTGCGTCGGTACCCGAACAGCAGGAAGAGGACGCAGAAGATGATGCAGGCGGTGCCGATGTGGATACCGATGACGATGCTGCCGAGTGAGGCCTCCCCCCCCCTGCACTGACACAGGCTGTTCTCTGCTGGACACACACACGCACACGCACAAGCACACGCACACACACACACACACATTACATCCTCATGATGGGAAACATGAGCTCTTCATCTAGCAATTATATAACCCAGAAGTGTCAGCCAGGATAAGAGCTGTTTGAATTGTCTAGATCAGTGTTTCTCAAACTTTTTCATACCAAGGACCACTTAACCAATAAAAAAACACTCACGGACCATCTAACTCCACAAATATCCAAAAACAATAGGCCTGCTTACCACTCCAACAGTATATAACAAATTACAGCCTAATAATGACAGCTTAACCTTCTCTACATCGCCTCGTTCACACATTAAATCAGCAATACAAATATAACTACAGATTATATAAGCATTTCGTTCAAATGCGATTTAAAATGCTCAGGTTTTACACCTCTTATGAAATGTAGACTACATGTGTTACGGAGTTTATGTCCGGGCCAACAGACTCACAGATCGTTGGCTACTGAGATAAATGCAAAATACACCGCATGTAGTACGACACAAACCTCCACTGTGGACTTTCAAAACAAAATACAGTAAAACTATGGTCGCAGGCCCAAGTTTAACTCTCTGAGGTCTAAGCCCTTTTTTCACGTTAGGCCCGCCAAATCGCCTGAAAATGGTACAAACAAGTGGCAACATGTGTGACGAAGGTGTTGCGCAGGGCTATCGAAAGTGAAACTTAAACTCGCTCCTTTGCGGAGATATTCCCGCGAGAGTGCGGAAAACTTAAATTAATTTATTTATTTCAAATGTGAAATTTTAGCAATATACTCGCAGACCACTAGGGGGCGCTCACGGACCACACTTTGAGAAGCAATCAAAACGATGTGTTTTTGGATATTTGTGGAGTTAGGTGGTCCGCGAGTGTTTTTTTATTGGTTAAGTGGTCCTTGGTATGAAAAAGTTTGAGAAACACTGGTCTAGATGATAGGAAAGGAGCTTCAAACATTATTTTATCTCATTTAGTTTAGGAAACTATGGACTATTCTTTATGAAAGGAAAGGAAATAATGCTGTCCCACAATTCCTTGTGGCGCACCATTTGGCTGTTCACTGAATCACCAATCTAAATATTCTGCATTTTACAACTTATGTCCTTACATGCCAACGTGCTTTGTTTTGGAGTTTTAACATGATATTAAACCAAATACAATGTAAATGTATGTTTCAATGTTTTTTTTTCAACATATCCCTTAATAAAGGCTTGAGTTGGTGTCTTCTGATTCACCCATGTAATCTAACTCAGATATGTCATGCATTATTGTCATTTATTTTTGATAAAGTTTGTCGAGTCATTTCTGGAGTTTGATGTCCTATTGCATAATTGGGATATAATATATCTGCTGTCTAATATCATGTATGCATCTTATATTGCAATAATTAAATTCAGTTCTTATCCTTCATATATGTATTGTTTTGAAATCTGTTTTTCAAAGTAATATGTATTTACAAAAATGGTTGTCTGTTCTTTCACCATATGATAAAGTCTAATTTTAACACCTTAGCAAGGTTTAAAGGTGTGTATAGGTTTGGGTACTATGGGATTCCTAATTGAATCCGCTGTGTGAGACTCACCGGGGCTCGGGGCGCTCTTGGCCTCCTCTGCCAGAGACACCAGTCTCTTGGAGCAGTCGCTCTCCCCGTTTCCATTGTAGGCCACCAACTTCACTTCATACACTGCACCCGATTCTGAAAACAGGAACCAAACAGAGTGAGTCAGGACTTAACACATGAGGTCAAGGACGCTGGTTATTGAACATTGATGCAGAAATTAGTCATAAAACCTGGAAAGTAGTTAGCATTTTAACAATACTGGTTACATCTTCCTAAAGTCGATGTTTTTTTACATGTTTTTGGAAATAAGGTGGTTGCTAACAAGTGACTCAATGAAACTACTTAATGTCATCACGCCGACCATTAGCCGCCTTTAGCTAAGCGGTGGTGACGTGAAGTCATGTGACTGTGATGAAGTTCCTTTATTACCCAACGTGAGCTTTTCACTTCTGCCAATTGCATTTGAGTTTCAAAAATCAGACAGTGGTGTTACAATTGGGAGATTATCCTGCTGAACAAAACGTGTAAGAATCACACACATGTGTTTGCCACATATATTATAATCTGCAATATACCAGAATCCAAGAAAGAAATCTCATTGCTTTTTGTTGAGGAAGCATTGCTAGATCCTGGGGTCGGCTTACAAAAGCACATCATCACTGCACCACCGTTTCAAAGCTCTGACTTTAACTGGTTTAATCCATAATTGGTGCCATCTCATTTCCCAATTCATTCAGAGAAACCGCCTTTTGCATTTATTTCTAAACGCTCTGTATGGTGCCTATTGGAGCACCTGCAATCCCCCTGCAGTCAGATAATGGTGGAGGTTACGACTCATGAAACATGATTGTCATTGACAGCACTGTTCAATGAGCAGTCAGCGTAGAGACAGTTAGAAACCCTATAAGGATCAATGGCTGACTGATGATAGACAGAACCAAACTGCAGCTAAACAGGGAGAAATATCTTCTCATGGCCATTTATAAATCATGATTATTTCCTTTTTATTTGTGTTGATTTAATAAAGGCAAGATTAGAAAAGCATTTTTTTTTTAAATGAATTATATTGTGAAGGCAGACCAGTAAGGGATTTCAAGAGGAATTTGAACCCAAGCATATTGATCATTGATGGAAATGATAGACTGATGCATGTTCAGCTGAACCGCTGTGTACTGACTCAAAACTCTCTACTCTTGGTCTGTATATATTGTGACAATCTACAGCTTTATAGGAAATTGTAGAAAACTGTGGGACCTTTAAAGCTGCACTTCGTCACCCTGCTGGTTTCATACCCATTTGTGTCACAGAAAATGTAACCATCCTGTTAGACGGAGCAGCATAAAAGACAAACGTTCGGATAATTATTTACAGTCCACATCTGACAATGAATAGACCTATTAATGATAAAGGAAAAGCTCCACAGGAATAGAGCGGTGCAGGGATGACGTATTTACCCAGAAGTAAGCTGCTGGTTCCCTCGACAAAAAGCAATGGGATTTCTCCATAGGATTTTGGAAAATAGCTCAAAATAAGGTCTGTGGAAAACGAACCTGTTTGATAAATGCATGTTTTGTTCAGCCGGATAATCTCCACATGTCTACCCTACTTTTATAATTTTCGAATCATAAATATAATCGCCAGAAGCAAAATGCTAACGTTATGCTATAAACGAACTACAGCAGCACGACTTCAACGTCACGCCAACTTAA
The DNA here is from genome assembly GCA_031216635.1 of Dissostichus eleginoides. Classification (NCBI taxonomy): domain Eukaryota; kingdom Metazoa; phylum Chordata; class Actinopteri; order Perciformes; family Nototheniidae; genus Dissostichus; species Dissostichus eleginoides. The sequence continues at coordinate 1,863,190 of CM062280.1, forward strand.
GATCGATGTTCAAAAATACAGATTCTAAATTGTACAAGTTGAAGCATCTTTCAAGCAGAACAGGGCAAACAAACTTAGAGGAGTGTTTACGTGTTCGGCGTAATGACGTACAACGTCCTCGACAGCTTCTGTAGTCCTATTCAGCCACCTGTTAACAACCATCGTTTTTCAGACACGTGAACTCTTCAGAAATCACCAGTGGGGTCACTGCTGATGGATTTAATGTCGTAGAACAAAACGTGATCCGTCTCTTAAATTTGTCAACCACAGATTTTATTTCCAGCTATTTTCCAAAACCAAAATCCTACGGAGAAATCCCATTGGCTCTGAGACGAGGGAACCGGAAGTGGTAAAATGCTAACTCACTTCCGGGTTTTAGGACTCGTCACTGCACCGACAGTCAGTGGTGTCTGTTCAAACGTCTCAGAGGTCTTGTATCCTTTGAAATAGAATCCAATAAAAGGAGCAGCTTAGTGCAGCTGATGTCTTGTATAATCATTCAATCATATTGTTTTGGAGGTGTGTTGTTATGGTAACAGGCATTGAGCGTGGAGTTGTCATGTAAACAAAGATGAGCAAGTAATAGATGCTGCTCAGACATGTGCGCGACATCTTAGTGCTTTGATGTGCAAATCTTCATTTCTTTTTGCTTCCATCAGCAGGTAGAGAACATAGTGATTAACGTGAGCTGGAACAGAGGTTTAGACTTATTTACTTTAACGTGCTGCAGCTGTGAGAGTCAGCACCAGGTGGTGGTGATGGTGCCAGAGCCATGGTCAAAAAATACATTACATTATTATTAAGATAAGTGCAATAGGTTAAAGTTACATGACACAATAAGTCAAATCAACCATTAAGATACAAACTCAGAACAGAACACACACAAGTAAAATAGCTTTTTAACAATTCTTGAAAGCTAATGTAAAGTGCTGCTGCATTGGCTTTATTTAAGCCTCAGTCTCTAACAGGAGATGAGTAGACCTACTGGATAAATTATATAATATTTGTATACAGGATCAGGGTCAGTGTTAGGTAGACACTCGCTCACACACACACTCACCCAGCTCAGAGATGGTGTGGGCATTGATGTGACAGGGCAGCTGGACGGGCCCCTGGAAGTCAGCGTGGGGGACCCTGCGGTAGGACAGCCTGAAGCCCTCAGCCTTGCCGGCCTTGCTGGGCAGCTCCCAGAGAACCTGCACGGCCGTGGAGTTCACCACCTTGGTGAAGAAGGTGGGGGTTGTGGGCACTGAAGGGAGAGAGGAGAAGGAGAGGGAGGGATGAGAGGGGAGCTGATAACAGTCGAGAAAAAAGACAGCTCTAACTGTCCTCACAGGCTCTTTTACAGATTGAACAAAGATATCCAACAGCACGGCACCTGGCTTTGTTATAACCTATTCGCTTCACTGTGGTGTGAAATAATACAAGAGAAAGCAATAATGGACCCCCTCTGTAGGGCTGGGCAATATATGGGTATTTTATGGATATCGTGATATGAGGCAGGTACCTTCTTAGATGTCTGATACTGTAATATCGCACAAGTGTCTTTTCCTGTTTTTACAGGTAAGATTACAATAAATGAATGTATTTTTTTTATGAATTTACCAGACTATTCTAGCTGTTTATTATTATTTGCCTTTAGTGACAGACACAATGTTACTGAACCTGCAAAATGCTAGCTAATGTAGCATGCAGCATGTTTTAAGTACTTGTATTGCATTAGAACAGTATTTACTTCATTAGAAAAACACTCTGATGCCGTATGGACTAGTTTTTGTTCTTACAGTTTTTTCATTATGCCGTTTAAATTCTTGTTTTAGTAAGTGAAATAGAGTTAGACACACTAAACATGTAGCATTTATTATTCATTCATTATACTCTCTTTGTGTTATTATTTTGTCAAAGCACCAATAGTCCATATGTGTCAGGTTTCTTGTTCTCACCGCCCCCTAGAGTTGTAGCCCCCACAGAGAGGGACTGCTGGCTGGCCCCCAGAGGAGAGTAGGCCTTCAGGTACAGGGAGTAGGTGGTGGCGGGCTCCAGGTTGGCCACGTCATGCTGGAAGGTTTCTTTACTGATGGCCTCCTGCAGCTCCAGGCTGTCCGGCTCTGAAGCACATATAGATTTGACTACTAAGTACAGATGGTGTGTTTCTACACTTCTCCTGCTCTGATGGTGCTGACACTCACCTCCTATCTTGCGGATATGCAGGACGTATCCGATGATGCTGTCGGTGACGTTGGGGGGGGGCTGGATCCAGGAGATCTGCAGGCTGCTGGTGGTCAGCGGGCTGGCCTTCAGGCCCTGGGGGGCGCTGGGCAGGTCTTTGGGCTGCGCCACGGCCAGCCGGGCGCTGGCCTGGTTGGTGCCGGCACTGTTCTCTGCGATGCACTGGTAGATGGCCTCGTCCTCAGAACTGATCCGGGTCAGAGCCAGGGTGCTGCTCAGAACACAGAGAGTCAGTTCACTCCTGCTCCCGCTGCTACTACTACTACTACTACTACTTCCAATTTAACCCTTATGTTGTGTTTGGGTCTCCCGTGACCCAATTCAAGTTCAAATTATATAATAACTACGCGCTAGTTTTTTTTAACGGAACAAGGCTTCATGATATCCTCCACAACAGCTATATAAACACTACAAAACTGATTTTGACAATTTTAGCCAAAAAAAGTGTATAATTTGGTGTTCGGGTCTGGGGAGACCCAGCAGAATTGTTGTGGGTGACTCGGGTTCAAATTTGGCCCAATCAAGATTCATCTTTGACTTTAGACACCCCACCCCACCCCCTTCAGCCACTGTAACAATAATTTTTCGCAACATGCACCTGGTCTCCCCTCCCTCTGCCCCACCGAATAAATTGACCCGCGAACACCAAGAACGGTAACAGCTTTCGAACACAACTCAAGGGTTAAGTAGTTTTAAAAGGGCTTTTTTTGTTGTTGCAAATATGATCTTAAACACACTATGGATTACAATAGGACCTAGTGAAGGGCTCATGCATTACGTTTTTTGTCTTTACAGGACCCAGTGTCAACATCTTGGTTTAATACCTTATTATGTGCATAATGTGTTACATGTTGCATATTCCAATTTACATATGTATTTAATCACTAAACAAACCTTGATGAGGGTAGTTTTCTATAGAGAAGGATTGTTTTCTAGGTACAATACAATAAAGCTTGTATGATCTGTTGCCAACTAGGTCCAGTACACACATACAGGATACATACAGAATTCAATGATAGTGGAAGAAACTCAGTTATTTAACTTTAAAAATATTTTTAAAAATCTGCTTTAGAGTGTCCTGTTGATACTAGCTTGTTAGTGAGAAACCAACATCAATTATCAAATCAACACCAAAACATGTGTTTATGGTGCATGAAATATTTGAAAGCGAAACACATGGAGGCAACCAATATATTTGGGATATAGGCTAATACAAATATTGTATTGATTCAATTTAACATTACATGTTTTGAAGAGCTCACACTGATCACATTCACAGTGAGCACACACTCTGTGCAGTGCTGCCACCATGTGGCACAGCTGTGAGATGCAGGACTACATGAAGCTCTGCTGTCTGTGAGTAATGAAAACATCTGAGAATACAACTGCTACCAGTTTAGAAGATATCTTTACACATGTGTATTTTCAGATTTTCGAAAACTATAAGATACATTTTCCCACCTTTCATTCATTGAATACTATAGAATCTGTTTATGCCATCTCGTGAAAACAACTAAAGAATTGGTCACAACAAAATATTATATGTTTAATATGTAACCAGTGCACCATTGAAAATGAGTCCTATGTGTCAAGTAGTTTTCCTAAATAAAAGTTAATAAAAGTAATACAAGTAATGTGATGACATCACTGCCACCTACCTGTTGTTGTTGGTCAGCTTGACGTTGTTCCCGGTCACCAGCACCTTGCCGTTCTTCAGCCAGATGAGGTGGGGCTCCGGGACCCCCTGGGCCACGCAGGTGAACACAGCGCTGCTCCCTGCTGGTCGGGACACAGACTGCGGCCACTGCAGGAACTCAGGAGGAGCTGAGGAGACACAGGGACATGAGACGAGGAGCAGAGTCACACACCATCACAATATACAACTAAAACAATCTTTGTTAACATAGCTGAAACATACCAAGGGTTCATTTATGTAGCTTAATTACACGACTTTGAATAGGATGTGCTAACCCATACATTGGTGGGGCTCAAGTCAGTATTTGCAATGTAATTACATACACGCTATATCGCCCCCCTTGACAGTGAAACGCCACGCGTGAGGTTTAAATTATGTGTCAATCAAAATTGAACTGTATGAAATAAAACGGCACATTTGTCTTGTAGTAAATAAAAAGGGCGACCTGGAGCCAATCCTGCAATTTCCCCACAGGTGAAAGAGTTGACATGCTGAAAACCCAACCCCTGCAGGGGGGTCTGGGGGGATTCTCCCCCAGGAGATCTTTTGAAATACTAACATAAAATACACATTCTGGTAATCTCTCGAGAAGAAAAATAAATAAATCTATTACTACACATTTAAAAAAAGTGAATGCCATTTTTTGTTTTTTGTAACTTTGTTCTGAAAGCTGAACCTGCTGCTCCTCACAGAGAGAAGAGGAGAGAGGCTGTGTGAATTACTTTACATTGTGGATAAGGGTGGATGGCCCCCATTGTTCTGTGTGTCAAAATGAAAGACAGCCCACACACCTATCAATCATCAAACCGTGGGGTCTTATTTCATTACGTGTTGATTTCTATCAACACGTAATGTTGTATCGATGTATATAGAGATGTACTACCGCAAAAGTATTCTCCGTCAGGGCTTCCTGCAACAACACCACGCCGTTATCGTGATTCTGATTGGCCAGAAGACATTAGCAAAGATGTTTTATTGAGAAGACGATCACTACGTGACAAAAGTTTTCAAAACCGTTTCTAGTCTTCGGTATTTCCAGACAAGTGGCTACTGAAATCAATCTTACTAACTGCTGTCTGTGCAATTTACTCCCGGAGTTGGCGGACTTTATTTAGCTTACTACTTACATCATTTTTCATGGTGGGGCTAAGGTGGGGCTAAGGTGGGGCTAAGCCATTTCTTGGTATGGCTGTAGCCTACCCCAGCCATACCCTGGCGCCGCCACTGATGTGCAGTCATATCAATTCGCTCAAAGAAGTCCGGTCCTTTTTATTTAAGAAATGTAGTTTAAAAAGTCCTGGTGGAGACAATTCATGTGAAATAGCTTTTGACTTGCAACAATGGGATCTATATAGAACCTATACTTTGAAATCCTTTCCTTCAGAAATACATTGAACATTAGTTAATCAATCTTTGTCACACACAAAGACCATGGACACACACACACACACACACACAAACACACACACACACACACACACACACACACACACACAACACACACACACACACACACACACACACACACACACACACACACACACACACACACACACACACTCACTCACTCACTCACTCACTCACTCACTCACTCACTCACTCACTCTCAGCTGTCCAGATGCAGGGTGACTGCTCCTCCTGACCCCCAGTTCAATATTAGAGACACAATGAACATGCATATAAATGCGGGGTGGTAGCCAACAAAGCCCTAAAGCCCCCCCCCACGCTCAGCACCTCAATCATCTTTTGACCTTAACAGCCTGTGTGACCCCCCCAGCTCCTAAATATGGGCCGAGGGGGGTGTGTTTTAAGATGACCATTTCCATAAGAACACTCTTATCACTGCAGCCAGGGGGTTCTTTATTATATCAGTCACAGCTCTCAAAACGATCCCATAAGGCTGAAGTGATGATGTCACCCTGCAGGTGTGTGAGGTTGTTTACATGGTGGGGTGAAGAAGAGATGGTGTCAGCTGTGAGGTTTCAATAAGTAGATCTAGATTTGGATATGCTGATAACATAACGAAAGCACTGTGTAGCTCCAAACATCAGGTTATGGAGGGGAGAAAAACATTATCGAGGTTTTCACGTATATGAGTAATTGGAATGTATTGCTACACATTGGAGGCCACTCACAGATGGAGAGTACATAAAGAGACAAGGGCAGACTAACAAATGAAGACCCATCATATCCAGGATTACAGACTGGGGTTAAGATGGGCCGCTGCAGGCACAGTAAGACAGAGTTCATGTTACATATCAGTAACACATAACGTGGTTTCGTATGTGGGATGAGAAACTAAAAGACAGGACTCTCACAAATACTATTATCTGGTGCGTTAGGAGACACGTTACTTTTTGGACCAGTTAAGTTCGAACAGTTACATTTCTTATCTGATGAGTTGAAGTTGGGGTTTCTTCAAATCTAGACAAGAACACTGATTCAGAACGGGAACACACTCATCCAAGATACAGTATAAGAGCAAAGTTACTTCACAAAAATAGCAGACATTGTTCAGTCCTATGCTGCTATTAAAACTTCCACATCAGTTATTGGCTGGTAAGATCACTTTCAGCCAGTTACACCGTGTTAAGTTAGTTTCAGCAGTGAGAACTAACTGGATATTACACCAACAGTGTTGCTATGGTAACCTGCAGTCTAATATACAGTATCTTCTGCAAAAATTAAACACAGAGTTTGTGGTATTATCTATCATGTGTGAATAAATGAACTCCTGCCAATCACACATTAAATAGTATTTTTGGTGGCCATGTTTAATGTTGTTATCATAGTAATGCAGCTTTGGTCAGCAATAATGTGATGTTCATTTGATCTGTAGCAAATTGACTCACAACTTGCAAAAGCACCCATTTATGAAATAAAGGATGACGTTTCAGACTGTGTTTCTTTTGTTATCAGGTCTCTCTCTGTGTGTGTGTGTGTGTGTATGTGTGTGTGTGTGGTCATTATCATTGTCCCGTCACCGTTAGAAAGTGTCAGTCTGAGCGTCCGTCAGTGGATCCATACTATTGATCCGTGATTCTGTTGACCTTGTGGTTTACCCCCCTCCCAGACACACGTTTATTTCCTTTTTGTTTTCTTTGCAGCCAGCCAATCATCTGTCACTGTTCAGACTGAACATAAACCCTTTACATATGTGAGCCATCCTGTGTGATTTTCCTCATAGAACTGAACACATTTCCTAACGCAACCCAATAAAAGACTCTTTGCAGCTTATTGCAATAATATTCAAACTTTATTCAGATTTTGAACCCATTTTCATCACAGGGGCAACATCATTGTATTATTTTTGAATTATTTTATTATTTTCAACACATTTGGGCAATAATGAATGTGTCCCAGCGTGTGCTGCTCCATCTCTAGTGTGGGAAAGATTTTGTTGCATATTGAACGTGAGAAATGTTTTGAGGCGCTCAGCGGGATCTGCATGACAAAAGCTGTACGTCTCATCTGGTGTGCAGAACAGGGAGGGGTGTAACACAGGAACCTCCAATATGGCCGTCCATCCTTTGTGTACCCCCCTCCGAGGTGACACCCCGGCTGCCCTGACCCCTCCGCCGGGTCGCTATTCACCCCCAGTTTTCCCTAATTAACTCTGGGACCACACCCCCCTCTCTCCACTTCCCTATCTGTCCATCCTGACTCCGCCCCCTCCTCCCTCACCTCAACCGTTTCCACAGACAGTCCTCCTGTCGGGGGCAGGGGTCAGGGTCACAGGTCATCAATCCCCCCCAACCTCCCTCCCATGCACCTTGCACCCAGCATTGACCATCTAGCTGTCCGCCACTTCTTTGTCTCTTTGTTTGTTGTCTTCTTTGTCCCCTCGGCCTGACCATGACCATGGACACACACACACACACACACACACACACACACACACACACACACACACACACACACATACACACACACACACATACACACACACACACACACACACACACACACACACACACACACACACAGCAGACTTTGTGATCCCCCTGAACTTGACTTCAGATGGAAACTAAAGTTCACCTTCACTGTGACTCAGCACAAAGTCTCTGCAGCTTCATGCTGTATTCTTTGAGTTGTTACAAAACACAAATGCAGAGCAGAAACGTTCCTAATTTCTCATCAGGTCAAGCTTTTTGCCAAGCTATGGAAACCTATTTCTAAATACTTCAAAATGTAAACACTTGTTTGATACATTTCAACATTTCTCTGTTCTTCTACTACACGACTAAATAAGAGTGCATTCCATTTCATTTGGAAGGGCGTAGGCCAAAGAACAGAGCTCTTAAATATTGGAGTGGATCAGAATCACAGGGATATGTTACACTTTCATATATATTGCTAGACAGGGCATTTTTGCTGCATTCATTTTGTGTCAGAATCATTTGAAATGTCTGTTCTCGGTTCATTCTGTCTAAAGAAACAGGACCAACACAGTATGGTGTGTAGAATTTAATATAAGCACTTCGTTTTTCTCAGTCTTTGTGAAACCTAACTGTTCTTATTCTGCAATCAGTGCACACATGTCAATTAAAGCAATCTCCCTTTTCTCTTTGACTACAACTTCTTCCTGCACTTTCAGAAGCATCATTTCACAAAATCTAAGTGACACTGAGCTGAGTGCATACATGTTAAACACACTTCCCAGCACACAAATCCTTATTGCAAAGTTTTCTCTCAAACATGCTTTATATGAGACACATCATCACATCATCTGCATATAAAGAATGAGCTACGATCTCCACACTTACTTAAACAGAGCAGTATTCAGTAAAATGAGCCAGTTTTAACGGTGATTATAGCTTGATGTAATCTCAGCTCTCACAATGCAGTTTTTTTAATAATGTCATTTTGGAGGCACCACTGCAGAACAAAAGCCAAAAGCTGTTTGGTATCTTGATGAAACTGATCAATAAATTAATGAATATATTATAGATCAGCCCCTTCTCCCTTCTTCTATATTAGAGGGGGTTAGTATTGATTGATCCGGTCAGAGAGTCTGACAACAGCAACATTGACATGGATAGATGAAGGCCAAGCTACATTTTATGAATATTGATTTGTGTAGTGGAGATTAAATAAATCTAAAGCAGTGTGCTTCAGCTGTTTTGATTTCAACTGCTAGGCATTGTTTAAAGGTATAGTACAGATTATCCACTGTAATTCTCTCAAATCATTTAATGATACTAAATACACCCCTGTATCTGTGCACCCTACAGCACCCACAGTCCAAACAGTGAGAGGGATCCAGGCAAAACACTGAGGAGAAACAAGAGCATGTACATGATGATACAGATCATGACCTAGTTGTCTTACAATAAGTGCAATAAACCATAAAGATTCAAACTAAGGACAACAAGAACAGTGATGACACTTGAAACAAGCACGATCATTGTTAGTGCTGCTGCATCAGTTTCACTTTTAAGTGCGTTTTTTTGTTGCTACATTTAAATGTTTTTCCTGCATTCGTTTGTCAGCAGTTTGCAAAGTATAAACTACAGAACCAAACAAAATATTGTCAGATTTCTTTATATTTGATCTCTTTCTGTGACCATCATGTCTTTAACTGCAGCTGGGCATGTGGACTCTCTCAGGCTGAGGACATACAGGAGAGATATGAAAACAAGCCAGCACCTAAATTAGAAATATCATTCTGAAGTATTCAAATGTACACAACATAGTGGGTATAATAAAATGACGCTAATAGGGCATTATATAAATGTAGGATCCTTTGCTGCTAGACTCATTCTGGGGTCTAATGGCGCTTTTCCACTGCAGCACGTAGCACGGTTTAAGCGGGCCGGGCCAAACCAGGCCCGCTTTTTTTTGCTTTTCCACTAGGGGTTACTTTTTCACCTTTTTTCTGGCCCTCCAAAATCGAGGTTCTTACCGGGCCAACAACCGGGCTGAATATGCTAAACTAGTGACGTAAACACTCTCGACTGCTGAATGGTCAGAGAGAATCGCTGGCAAGGGGGCTACAACTACAACAAAATGAACATATTTTACCGTGATTTAATTGTAGGCTAATACACGTTTCAAAATGATGCCGAAGTAACAACATACTGATACCGGTCTGCAGACAAGACGGCAGTTGATCCTGCAGTGGAAAAGCGTCATAAATGAGTGGAAATATTGGCCTCTGCAGCACCTACTATTGACTCTCACAAGGAAGTGAAATGGACGTTGTACCGCCTTAGTGTTCTTGTGACTGCCTGTAGAATTGCATTGTTCTACAAGTATTCATATCCTTCACTTAATTAACTACAAAGACGCTCAACGTAAAAGTGTTGTCATTTGTTTTGTAATATAATCTTCATATGCATGGAACTACCGATGTCAGATGAATAAACATCTGTGTCTGTGTGCAGTAACCTGTAGACTAGAGGATAGAGGAAGTGCATGATGCTTTTAAGGCTTTTTCACAGAGCTTAATCCTGGCTGCAGATCAGATGACCTCCAGTGACATTAACTCACTCCAGAGAGATTCCTCCTGCTAATGAGAGCTTCAGCACTGTAACACTCGTCATGCAACCCAGTCTCACGGCATTTCGTGTTATAGTCACAACATTAAATCTATTGGTTCGTGTTCACCATCACGATTCTCTCCTTTTGTTCGTGTCACACAGAACGATTTTAAAACCAATGTCTTTCTATTGGTAGTATGTTTCGTGCCTGCAACACGTCTTTTTGTCCGGTCGGGTCTTGGTAGACCGGAAGCTGTGTGGTTCATAAAAACATATTCTTACTCAATATCAAGCCACGATTATTGTTTTTATTTTAAATCGTATAATGTCGGACTTTTTTTGCCGTCCGTGAGGAAAAGAAATGGCTCAGAGCCTCAGAATACAGAAATCTGTATTTTCCTTCTAATTTGTTATTATTTTCTAAATAACACACACACTGTTATTTACTCAACAATAACACACAATTATCCTTGTTTTTATTTATTTGTTTAATTCTATAATCTCAGGCTTTTTTGGCGTCCGTCAGGAACTGAATTTCAAAATAAAATAACCGGAAACAGACCTAGGCCTATAGGGACATTTCGAGCATCATTGCGATACACAGCCACTGAACTGATTACCCAAGATCCTCAGCTATGGTTTAAGCTCGGTGATTGGATGTTTTAGCCGCAATGCACGTTGGGATATGGTGTTAATGCGATATGAAATCCGAAAAACATTTCGGAGTTTAGGATGGCCGAAGACACTACACTACCCATAATCCTCAGCTATCGTTTGGGACTACAGTCCCCGTGATTAATCTTCAAGCTCTGGGATTGGATGTTGGAGTGGCAGTGCGCCAAGGTTACGCCGAGCGTCAAACAGCTCTTTGAAATGGAACGAAACCACGGCAGACTATCCAAAACTGGACTCGAACGGGACCAGCCCCCCCCCCCAGAACTACACATGCTGGCTATTGTGTTTCGCAAAATGTTCTATGGGACGTCTCTACTGGGAACGTTTTCGTTTTTCCCACAATTAGAAGTTGCCAGTATTAAACACATTGGTGTTATCAAATGTAAAACATAGAATTAATAAATGGGTGAAAATCGCTTGTGTCCATAATGGGCAGCATTAATATATACCCACATGACAGCTCATTGTTACTTTGTAATTCTACTCCACTACAATTCAGAGGTTAACCTGGTATTTTTACTCCACTACATTTATTTTAGTTACTTTGCAGATTCTGATTAATGATGTGAAATATAAACAACCCTTAAATCAGACTTTAGTTACACCTGAGTAAAATTCAGGGGAGGTGATTGTCAAGTGCCAACAATCAGGAGAGATATAGATAGTTGGTGCTTGAGAAGACTAAACATTTATCTGCAGATCCCTATAAAGTATATTCATTACTCGTTATTCTCTACTAATAGTTCATTAAAGACTGTATATAATGGCTATTTTGCACATCCCTTTCAAGATTTCAAGATTTTCTAAAGTTTATTGACATATCATATACACAACTACGGTGTAGTTATGCAATGAATGAAAAACTTGGGTTGCAGGTTCCTCAACGGTGCATTACAAGACATCTATCAATATGTGTGTATACCTCCACCATTAAACTGTCATATTCTGCACATTTCTTATACTATCTACATACATATAGTATAATTCATATGTATAATATCAGTTAAAATAAGTGCTTCTGCTTCTGCTTCTGCTTCAACATAGTTAACATTGCAGGAAAGCAATATATTAGACGTTAAGTACTTTGTCAGGCTTAATATTTATCCTTAGATACCCCCAAAGCTTTTTTCTTATTTAAAAGAAGACCTTAACCTAAAGTATTCTTTGATGTTTAAATAAAGGTTAATTAGTTTGTCTGTTTTGCACATCCTCCTATTAATATCTTTGTACATCCGGCACTAAACAGTTTTATTGTAGAGATCACTTACAGTATCTTCTTGAATTATATTATTATATTCTATATTTCTATCATTGACCTTCTACTTTCCCCCTATTTTGTATGTACTCTTAATATTTTTTTCATCAAATATAACATATTAAAAAAATAAAATAAATAACGTGCTTTAACCACTAGGCGGTGCACACAAGGTACACACAGCATACCATAATAACTTTGTATTATTAGTGTAGGACACTTATGTATCAGGGTTTCCGCTAGAATTTTTTCTCGCCGGTAAAATGTCCGGACAGAATTTATTTTACCGGACAAATTTGAAACTTACCGGTCATGTTTCAATAATAAGAATAAGAATTGTGTAGCAGAGTTTCCGTTAGCAGGTAATTACCGGACTATGACCGCATATGCTGATGTTTAAAACTCAGTTAATTGGAGTCATTTTTATATTGCTTCAGTTTATAATCGTAACAGATCGAAAAATTCAGATTCATTTTTCAATAAATGATTCCACAAACAACAATCAACATAGTTATTACATTCAAACAAACTACTTGTAGTAGATGAAGTACATTATTCAAAAGTTTACGTTAACTTTGAATAATAACACAGGAGAAACGGATCCTATCTTTTCCTCTCTCCCTCCCTCCCTCTCTTCTCCCTCTCTCTCTCCCTCCCTCTCTCCTGACTGCCCGTCAGTTTCTCATGCAGCTCGCTAAACAGTGGGCGGGGCTTCAGGTGATCAGAGCTGCGTGTCTCCGTCTGACTCAGCAGCTGATATCTGATCTCTCTCTCGCGTCCGGTTATACCTTACTCTCTCCTGATCGGTCTTTATAGAGAGGCACCGATCAAACTATTAAGAGTGAATATCGGCCGATAATGACCGGCGGCCAATCGATCGGAGCATCCCTAATTATTACCGGACATTTTGACCGGCAGGTTTTGAATTTACCGGTTTTTAATAAATGTTACCAGCTAAAAACCGGTAATTACCGGCCAACGGAAACCCTGTTATGTATGTATAACATCTGAAATATTTGTTACCATGTCTACATCGGTTGAGGAGATTGTTGCAAAAAAATCGTTAGAGGTTTTCTATTATGGTCTTATTGTACATTCATTGTTAAAATGTCTGCTTATTTTGAAGGCTGTCTTTAAACATCCAGAACTACAAATATGATGGAAAAACTGTATAATTCATTTGAATTATACAGTTTTTCCATCATATTTGTAATAAAAGTAAATAGTCCACAATCTGTCAGAGCTGGTATTTACCAGCTCTGACAGATTGTGGACTATTTACTTTTATTATTATTACTTTATTATTCTATTATTAAGAATATAGAAGAAGAATTACCTATTTATTTGTCAAATATACAACAGTGCTACTTATCCAGCCAAGACTCCACCAAATGATGAGTATACTCACTCAGTCAGACGTTAGAAGAAGTATTTTTCAACTTTTGGTAAAGCTACGCTGTTTAGCCTTGTTCCCAGTGTTTGTGCTAAGCTAGGCTAAGCATGCCCTGGTGCTAGCTCTGTACTGCACACATTGAGGTGAAAAATCAGCTTAGGGCATGGTGCATCTCTGCAGACACACTAAATATAAATGTATTTAATTATATATAAACATACAAATGTTTGGCTTGGGAACCAGAGGGTAGGAAGTACTCAGATGTTCTACTTTTACTTTTAGTAAAAGTACTCGTTATGCATAATGGCCCATCTGGGTTACTATTATGATTATTGATGTGTTTTTATCACAGCTGGTGAATGTAGACTTCATTTTAATAACTTTATTTACTGCTGCTGGATATCTTAACCTATAAATATATGTCAATGTTTATTTGATAATTGACTTATATTTAAATCTAAACTAGTAATTTAAAGATGTCAACTACATGTAATGGAGTAAAATGTACAATATTGGCTTCTAAAATGTAGTGGCGTAGAAGTATATAGTATCACATTTTATTTATAAAATAATGAAATGAGTTTGTGGTGCTGTGTATATGTGTGTCAATTGAACATCCAAAGTACACACATACAGTGTGTGTGTGTGTGGATGTGGGTGTGTGTGTGTGCACGCTTTCACACCGGATTACTTTTCCCAGGAATAGTTCCGATAGTTCCTGGGATTTTGCGTTCACACCAAAATGATCTGGAACTAGAACTTTTTTTTGCGAACCTTTTCACCCCTTTTCAGGGACTTTCCTGGGGAGAAAAATGTTCCAATTTCTGATTGGCTGGGCGAATTGCAAACCATGCCCCGTAAAACTCGGAAAAGTTTTTGTGAAGCCGCCATTTGCTCGCATTGGCATTATTAGCATTAGCCCAGCGCACCAACGGAGAGAGACTAACTTATGGCAACACAAAAGAAAACATGGGAGCGGTGGAGTGATGAGGAGGTGTCGGCGCTTCTGGCAACTCCGGGGACTTCCGGCCGGTGACTTCGGGTGGCAGTATACACCGTGAAGTTGTTTGCGGCCTGCCAGTAAACCCAAAGCAGAAGAAGAAGAAGAAGTGACGTCAGCGGCTCCCTCAGGGACTTATTCCGGTGTGAACGCGATTTACTAGATAGTTCCAGGAAATAAAAGTTCCGGGAACTATTCCTGGGAAAAGTACTTGAGGTTCATCCCAATTGATTATTTCGCCTCCTCCTTTCCCTCACTCGCGTCCCTTCCTTGCGTCTTAGCTCCGCCTCCGTAAGACGCGAGCGAGAGACACGAGGAAGAGACGCGAGGACAGAGGAGTCCTCAGGTATTAATTGGGATGTCCTTGTTCACTCCAGCGTCTCCATAAACAACGCCGTTTACTTCTGGTGTCACTGGACTTCCCTCCACATCAATCCCTTCAAACCTGGGATTTACAGTAGTTTCTCATTGAAATGATTTCGTCCATCTCTTCCATTCATCTCTTTATTATAGTTTTCTATGTATTATTTTCGGTCCTGTATTTGTTTTTCCAGGTATAACATTTCATTTAAGTTATAATTATAATCATAACAATAATAATAACTGATGGATTCATTTCATTATGATATTTGAGCTTGTTTCAGATCAACTTTTGTATTGGATGTTGTTATTTCATTTGTCCTACAGAAGAGAGACACAAATCACTCAAATATGTATTAGTTGTACCCGTATTTATATATCCTAAATGTTTGACGTTCTGTGGGTCTACCACACATGCATCAAAAACCACAAGTAAGAACTCCAAGTTATTATTTTATAATCAAAACATTATTATTGAATTTGTAAGTATATTTCACACACTTTAATCTTTTTATAGAGTATGATCTCCTCATTCGTTTAAGAGATTTAATATATTTTACTCTTAATGAAGCACTTTAAACACTGAATGACTCTGATCCTCCTTTAACGATCAGATCAGCTGCAGTGAGCAGAGGCTGTGCAGCTGGAGGCGGAGCTCTGAGTCAGATCAGCTGCAGTGAGCAGAGGCTGTGCAGCTGGGGGCGGAGCTCTGAGTCAGATCAGCTGCAGTGAGCAGAGGCTGTGCAGCTGGGGGCGGAGCTCTGAGTCAGATCAGCTGCAGTGAGCAGAGGCTGTGCAGCTGGGGGCGGAGCTCTGAGTCAGATCAGCTGCAGAGGCTGTGCAGCTGGGGGCAGAGCTCTGAGTCAGATCAGCTGCAGTGAGCAGAGGCTGTGCAGCTGGGGGCGGAGCTCTGAGTCAGATCAGCTGCAGAGGCTGTGCAGCTGGGGGCAGAGCTCTGAGTCAGATCAGCTGCAGTGAGCAGAGGCTATGCAGCTGGGGGCGGAGCTCTGAGTCAGATCAGCTGCAGAGGCTGTGCAGCTGGGGGCAGAGCTCTGAGTCAGATCAGCTGCAGAGGCTGTGCAGCTGGGGGCGGAGCTCTGAGTCAGATCAGCTGCAGTGAGCAGAGGCTGTGCAGCTGGGGGCGGAGCTCTGAGTCAGATCAGCTGCAGTGAGCAGAGGCTGTGCAGCTGGGGGCGGAGCTCTGAGTCAGATCAGCTGCAGTGAGCAGAGGCTGTGAAGGTGGTGAAGTAGTGAAAACACTTCCGCGTAGTCTGCTCTCGTGTATCCTCCCTTTCGTCTCCTCTGGAAGCCTCCTCCCTCCCCCCTCCTCGACTCCTCCGTGTGCATTTCAGCAATTGGGACGTCCTTCAACATGGCGTGTCTTGTTCGATTTCCGGGTCAAGTCCCGGAGGAGGGGGAGAGAGGAGTCGAGGAGGGACATTGAGATGAACCTTCGGTGTGAAAGCGCCTAATGTCCTGAGACCCCTCCCCACCTCAGTCACACACATGCACACCCTTTCCAGTTCCTTTCTAACAATCAAGCAGTGACACCAGTGTGTGTGTGGAGCATGAGGGGGGGGGGGGAGAGGACTCATCCATCTTTAGACAGAGTTCCAAACACTAAGCCCACTCATACTCAGCCTTATTAGTCCGGTTTCCATTAGCCGCCCACCTCCACAGTGCTGGAGACAGAACATGACGCAACCCAGTCTCACGGCATTTCGTGTTATAGTCACGACATTTAATCTATTGATTCATGTTCACCAACACGATTTTCCCCTTTTTTCGTGTCACACAGAACGATTCTAAAAGCAATGTCTTTCTCTTGGTAGTATGTTTCGTGCCTGCAACACGTCTTTTTGTCCGGTCGGGTCTTGGAAGACCGGAAGCTGTGTGGTTCATAAAAACATGTTCTTACTCAATATCAAGCCACGATTATTGTTTTTATTTTAAATCGTATAATGTCGGACTTTTTTTGCCATCAGTGAGGAAAAGAAATGGCTCAGAGCCTCAGAATACAGAAATCTGTATTTTTAAATCTTTTTTTCCTTCTAATTTGTTATTCTTTTCTAAATAACACACTGTTATTTACTCAGCAATAACACACAATTATCCTTGTTTTTATTTATTTGGTTAATTCTATAATCTCGGGCTTTTTTGGCGTCCATCAGGAACTGAATTTCAAAATAAAATAACCGGAAACAGATAGACACCCATGAACTAATTACCCAAGATCCTCAGCTATGGTTTAAGCTCGGTGATTGGATTGTTTAGCGGCAATGCACGTTGGGATATGGTGTTTATAAGATATGAAATCCGAAAAACATTTTTTTTTAAATAAAATAATACTTTATTCGGAGTGTGCTTGCTTTTCTCTTTGGAAGTCATCACATAACGGCATTGTAATACACGGTTCGGCTGCATTAAATATTACACATCTGCCGTAGTTCTTTATTTATAGAGCCCTGATTAGAAGACTTCTGGACAAACTGGAAGAACTGCCGCCGAAACTGAATATGTGACGTGGATCATAAATATATCAGCAATTAAACAACATCTTCAATTTCTCTTCACACAATACGTCTCCTTGCAGTATCAACACTAATTCGGCTGACTTTTATATTTGATCCAATTCGTAGATAGGTTATATTTACACCATAACGGTGCACAGCTGATATAAAAGGACTTGTAGTTTTTAAAGATATTACTGATTTTCTTTGAATATAAGAATGTAAATACTGAGTTGAAAGAATAGTCAGGGGTTTTGGGTGATGGGAGACACATCTATGGAATCAGAATTTCAATAGCTACCATTAAATGACGGATATACCTTTCTGTCTGTGATGTTTTACAAATCAGATATTAATGTGTAGAAGTAAAACATGAGAAATAGTATAGCAATATCCTGTAAAATGATGTGAAAACATGAATAAAACTACACAAATTAACAAAGTGCCTTGCATGTGAGTTAGTATAACACCAGTGGCCAGTACTGATGTCTAGTAAGGAGCTCTAGAAGAAGAACACTAAAGCAGTATATCTTTATGGCCTTACCTTGTACCACGAGTTGACCGAGGGCAGTACGCCTCATCCTGGTGCCGGGCCGATTGGCAGCACACACATACACCCCGGAATGCTGCAGGGAAACATCTGAGATCATCAGGTTCCCCGTCCCCAGGACCTGGATCCCCTCCACCCCGATGGAGCGCCCGTCTGATGGAGACACCAACGATGTTTGTTTAATAAAACTTAAAACAAGCTGTTATTACCTAATCTTCCTTATATTCCTCTACACACTCTATTATAAATGTCCAATGGTACCTAGCCTGCTCCAGGAAACAATGGGCCTGGGGTTTCCTGAGGCGATGCACTCCAAGATGGCCGTCTGATGGACAGTGATGGTCAGATTCTGGGGTCCGGACAGGATGAACGGCTCTTTGTAGGTTCGGGGGGCCCCACCTGGAACATAGGAAAAACAAAGAGTGAATATAGAGAATTCAGTTAAGGAATCTTTGTTGACTGTTGTACAGGAATATCTGAAGTTGTACTGGCAAGAAATTCTAAGATTTATTGCGGTGTTACACAGCATACTTTTACTGTTTATTACTCGATTCTGATTGGTCAATTTGGATATTCAGTGAACTGCTCTTTTTTCGATAATAGACTGTTGCTAAGGACTCTCTGATCAAGGGACTATGTGCAGTTATATCAATCCGCAGAAAAGTCCAGTCAATTTAACGTCAGTTGTGATAAATAACTTTTTCTTGTTTTTCTTTGTCAGAAAACACCATGGAATACTTTGGATTCATGATCGCTAAGCTGTCCCAGAAGAAGAAAAGAAAAAGAGAAAAAGAGGTGGAAAGAGGTTAAAAGACAGAGAGTGCTGGACAACAACAAAAAGAACACAGACAGGAAGTAAACACTAAAGGGAACAGCAGAAGAAGACAGACAGGAAGTAAACACTAAAGGGAACAGCAGAAGAACACAGACAGGAAGTAAACACTAAAGGGAACAGCAGAAGAACACAGACAGGAAGTAAACACTAAAGGGAACAGCAGAAGAAGACAGACAGGAAGTAAACACTAAAGGGAACAGCAGAAGGAGACAGACAGGAAGTAAACACTAAAGGGAACAGTAGAAGAACACAGACAGGAAGTAAACACTAAAGGGAACAGCAGAAGAAGACATACAGGAAGTAAACACTAAAGGGAACAGCAGAAGAACACAGACAGGAAGTAAACACTAAAGGGAACAGCAGAAGAAGACAGACAGGAAGTAAACTCTATGGGAACAGCAGAAGAAGACAGACAGGAAGTAAACACTAAAGGGAACAGCAGAAGAACACAGACAGGAAGTCAACTCTATGGGAACACTGTATGGGCTCTGGCTGTGATTGAGACTGGTTCATGGAGCAGAGCTAACCCTATATTATCCCTTAAGTGAAGATAACTCCATTTATATGTTCATAGAAACGTTAAATATATCCTTACAAGTACAGAGCCAGAGGGAATATAACTCTTTGTCCTTGGTCACTCCACAAATTCTTGACTTAACAAGTATATCACATGCTAGACTATATGCATTACATTAATGCAGACAATGTTCATACTCCTTACTGCACATATTCATATTCTTATTTCACATTTCATAGTTTATATTCTAAAATTCATTCATAGCATTCTATTTCCATGTAAATGACTGCTTTATTTTTATTTTTATTGCTATTTAACTATATTTTATTACGGTGTAAAAGATTTTTTGTTTTATATTAGATTTCTTGTTTTTTATATTTTATGTATGCACCATGACATCAAGTCAAATTCCTAGTATGTGCGAACCTACCTGGCAATAAACCTGTTTCTGATTCTGATTCTGATTCTGATTCTGATTCATGTGTGTCCACCCACCAGTGATGTTGAGCATGGCCTCGTGGCTGTAGCGGGTGTTAGCTATGTTGGTGGCAACACAGCGGAACACTCCGGCATCCTGCTGCCTCACGCCTGACACCTGAAGAACACCCATGGGCAGGAGAGTGTATCTGTGTAGGGAGAGGTGGGCAGGCAGGTGAGGCACAGGAAACACATTTGTATAGTTATGTATGTTTTGTACTTGAATAAACTAATGTGGTGTAACACAATGTAACACACAGGACACCTGTTACAGCACGGTGTTGTCTTGATCTTGCTTTTTGTGTTTCCTGATTTAGTTGCACAACACTCTCTTTGTGTCATGTCTTGTTTCACTTTCTGTCTTGGTTGTTTCCTAGAGTTTTGTGATGGTTTGCCCCGCCCTAATTCGTATATATGTACTTTATGATACATGTTGACATGTTCAAAGATTGTAGGTTTAACACTAACCCCTGAGAAATTATATGAATAAACAGACCATAATTACCAACCTGTCCTATCAAATTGGAGATAAAGGTTCCCACTATTTAATAAGGTTTGAAATCCTTCATGCACCATTCAATCCTAACCTTAAAACTAGAGTTTAATGCCATATAATGTACAATAAAAGGTCTTAAACTTAACGTATCAGTGATTGTAATCTTGTAAAGGTCTGTTCTTGTCTTTGTCCTAGTTGTATTTGAGTGTGTACAGTAGCAGTAGAAGCAGCAGCTGTCTTCCCACACTGTGGTGCAGGTGTGTATTGTTCTACCTGTTGTCGGTGGTGTTGAGGACCTCTCGGTCCCTCTCCCAGCTGATGTTGGCCTCAGGAACCCCGTTGATCTGACACTGGAAGCGAGCTACGCCTCCATCGTCCACAGACATGGACAGAGGGTGGGTGTGGAACTTGGGAAGAGCTGCAGGGCAAAACACACACACATCAGTGAGCTAATAAGCCTGGATACTCTAGAAACATTGACAGGGCATATCAATTCAGATGGGTTGACCACTCGTTTATACCCTTAGTTCTCCCATAAAAACTGTTTATATCTTTAGTATAATGTCTATAATGCAGGTTAACGGAGGAAACAGATTACATGTAACGAGAAGATGTAATCAGGATACAAACATAGTTATCAGATTACTGTTACATTTTTCAAAAATAGAGATTGCTAGCAGGATTACAGCGTTCCAATACATTTTAAAATGAAGATGGATATGTTATACATAGACTTCCTGAAGGAATGTTCTTTATGGTTTATATTTAGGCTACTTAAATTCTTCTTTCTTTTAAATACATGTATTTGTTAATGCAGTAGGTGGACACCAGGTGGATGTATTAAACAAAAATACAGTCTATGGTTTTGATGAATGTATTAAGCTTAAACAGCATGTGTAATCTATTACTGTTACTACATTTTCGATATGAAATATCTTGGTTTCTTCTTTTCTAAGGTTACATTGTTGCATAAAGCTAAAAACATCTAATTGATATTTTTTTTTATCTTGTATTTATTTACATTGCATTCGATATTGAGGTTATCCAAAAGTAACTGAAAGTAATCAGGTTACATACTTTATATTTTGATACATCTTTGGACATGTAACTAGTTACTGTAACGGTTTACATTTTTAAAGTAACCCTCCCAACCCTGGTCTTATGTAGCTTAAGAGGATGAGTCAGAGCTCATGTAGCATTCTGCATGCACAGTTTACAAGTATATATATGTTTTCTTCTACCCTGTGACCCTTCAGTACATAGAGAACCACACACACACACACACACACACACACACACACACACACACACACACACACACACACACACACACACACACACACACACACACACAAAAGGTTTCTAATGACCTGCTGGCCTTAATCAATAAGGTGTGTACAATAGAGGAGTGTTCTGCAAATGAGAAAGCAGCACCATGGCAACTCATTGCATTGAAGTAAGACCACCTCAAGATACCCATCATTCTCCAGGATTAACCATAAACCCCTGGTTTTACGGTGTGATTGAAGGGAGTGGGGGTAGGAAGCAAAAGGTTGTATGCAGTGCAGGTGTGTGTGTGTGTGTGTGTGTGTGTGTGTGTGTGTGTGTGTGTGTGTGTGTGTGTTGAGCACATGTAGGCGAGTACAGTAATGTAGATCTACATGTGCTGGTCAGTGTAATTTATAGTTTTTTATAATGAGAGCTGGTATGTTTGCTGAGGGGTTTGTAACCAGGCGCCTGTTCCTCTGACAACAAAGGATTAAAGAGCCTAGGGGGGGGCTTTGGTTTCTAAGTATGATGCAGAGGTGTGCACCATGTGAAGCATCATTTATAACAAGGACTATCGGATGTTTTGACAGGAAAAAGGCAACATGCGGCGACTATCTGTGGGACATCCGCCCTGCTTTAGGGTTCGGCCCGTGGGGAATGAAGGTATTTGTATATTAAAATACGTCAGGAATTTTCTTTTTGGTTATTTAATAAATACAATCTACCTCCTATCCTGCATCCATAAAACAAGAACCCTCAACAAAGCAAGGACGGTGTGATGTTCAAGTTAGCAGGACTAGAGAGTGATCAATGACTGTTACATCACTGTAGTGAAGGTCACTATTATGGGAAGATCCCTTTGGGCCATAGGCCAGGGAGGGGCTTGGGGGTACTTAAGCTCCCCCTAGAATAGCCATAGCGTCCCTACCATCACCCCCAAGAAAGCTCTGTGGTTTATTTATAACATTAACATTTATTAATCAGAGCATTTGTGCTGCAGGGGGATGCCCATAGAAACACATTTTGTATCCAGAGGTGTTTGTATGTAGGCTGGTTTGTGAACCTTATCTATCCCTTCAGCTATGTATGTCACCTTGTGTTTAACACAGAGGGACATTGTGACAGGGTGTACTGTTACTGTTATTTACTCGTCCCTGTTGTGTGACTGTTTTTCCTTTTAGCCGCCTCTTCCTATTGTAAAGAGTCTTTGGGTTTCATGAAAGGCGCTATATAAATCTGATCATTATTTAGCTGCGTACCTGTGTGCTCGTGTATGTCAGTGGTGTTGCAGAACACATTTGGTTGTGGTGGACTGGACATTAGTGGGACACCCTACATTTTAGAGCACCCTCGCTCACTGAAAACTCAAGCAACTCCACAGCACCAGCAGAGACTAGCTTTGTCCTTGCCAGTGGTGTGTCACTTTTGGACAAGTATCAGTAATGTGATCACCTGGTGGCTGACTGGCTGCTTCGAAGTCTATTGTAAATGCCTACTAAAACTCCAAAGATGTCCCGAGGAATGTGTACTGTGTCTCAGACAGAGACTATGAAGAAATACTGAAATAGGCACAACTATGTGCGTATTAACCAGAAAAGAATGTGCAAACCGGCTAAAGGTAGCTGCCTTTTTGTTGTGTCTCGTCAAATGTGTTAGTTATGTTTATGTATTTTGTCTGTCATTTCCTGTTTTATTTTGTACTTACCTCTTGTATTTCATTTCAGGCCCTGTTTCTTCTTCCTCCCCTTGTGTGTTTTTCCCGCCATCATCAGTGTCTGCCCCGCCCCTGATTGTTTCCACCTGTTCCCACTCACCTCATGTTTAAATAGTCCTGTCTCTCCCCTGTCCTGTTATTAAGTCGTCTTTTTGTTACGCTAGTTTTTTCCTCCTTGTGAGCGCCTTTTGTTATTTCCACCACCTACTCTGTTAAGAGGGATTACCTGAACTGTGATAATAAATATACTTTTTTAATATATTCAAGACTTTGTCTCTGGGTCGTGCATTTGGGTTCATCAGTTTGTGTCGAGGTCCTGACACTTTTCTTCTCAGGTTCTCTTCATTTAATAGCTAGCCTGGGAATGTGATTTGAATGGTTACTGTCATTGCAACAACATTGCAAAAAACAATTGCTGGCCAAGAACATGTTGTGTAAAATGAAATATTAATTGTATGACATCTAAATTCAGAATGTAACATTCACTTGCTGGGTTGCAGCATCAAACACTTACATGCCAAGTGGACCTTGGCCTTGCGGCTGACGATCATGCCGTAGCGGTTCTGAGCGGCGCACTCGTACTCGCCCATGTCCGCGTCGCTTCCCTCTCTGCGTTTCTGGAAGCTCTGGATGAACAGCGTGCCATTGGCCAGCACCTGGACCCGCTGGCTGGCGGGGAAAGGAACACCGTTTTTTCGCCACGTCACCATGATGGGCTCCTCGCCCGTCACCCCACAGTCCAGCAGGAGCGGGCGGTCCCTCACTGCGATCACATCGCTGGGCTCCAGCAGGAAGGACAGCTCTGAGGCCAGACACACATCTGAGCGGGGGAGAAGAATCATCAGAGAGGGAGACACTGAATGATACATGTCTGCTTACTTGACCATCCAGAGTCCAGAATCCAGAGTAATATTCAAACCCACAAATGTAATCAGGCTCATACTCCCTTTAAACCTTCCGGAACATTAGGGAAGTGAAGGAAGGCGCATTAAAGACCAAGACATTCATCTCTTAGAATTGAAAAACATTTAAAAATTGAAACGTTGACTTTAATTAAATGTATTATTTCAACAGATTACTTTATTATTAGGGTAGTTGATAGCAATAAAATTAAGTTGAACCAATTACTTTTTATTTAGACTTTGTATTTATGCTTTCAACTAATCTAATACAATTATGTGTAATCTGTTGACATTATACATTTAATTAAAGTTCATATTTCAGTTTTTTCAGTGTATCTTGAGATCACTAACAGTATAACCTATTTGTCCTACAAACACACACAACTATACAACAAACTTGTTGCTAGCTAGTTAAAAACGTTGCTAATGTATGTACTGTAGATGTTGTCATGGATCAACTTTAGTTCACTTAAAGTATAAATAGACCCAGGAGTCTCTGCATACTTGCAGTAACACAGCATTAAGCTCTACACTTGTTGCATTGGCTGTTTTTTGCAAATAAATCTGAACTACACAAACTTGTTGAATCCACAGTTGAAGAAACCAGTCTTTGAGAACAGTATAACTTTCTGCTCTAACACAGAATGAGTTGTTCCTGGAACAGAATCTTCTAACTGCGGGACGGATTTGTTTAAAGGCGTTGGGAGGATTTGGTCGCTAATGGGAAATTGTACCTATCTTTCATCCCAAACGCACAATCATCTTATGGTTCCAGAGACAATAGCTCAAGAGGGGGCTTCTCTGTCGGACACTGAGCCCCAGAGAAACCCATCTAAACTGCTTGAAAACCCTCACTCTACACCGGGAGCGATCTCACTGATTGATGGTGCACTTGGTTTTGCGGCCTGAACTGCTTTAGGAAAGGCGAGCCACAATAGAGGCTGGATGCCAGAGAGCCATCCAGCCAGAGAGGGCAACAACAATACCCAAGCGGGGGGAGAACACTGGCCAGGGTCAAGTTAGGAGACCCTTATTGAAGCGGGGCCGAGTGTGACAATAGTGTTGTGACTATGCTGATTTGCACCTCACCCACAGCAACCTCTGTAAAAACTCCCGTCAGCCACCATGCACCCAAGGGCACCATCTGCCCCTTCTAATGCATCCCTCCACCCCCCCGCCTCTCCCATCCTTTCAGATCCATCTCTGAGGTGACTTTCCCATGCCACCAGAGCCCTCTGCCTCACCCTTGTCCCCTCCCCTGTGTGACCTTGATGACATTTGCAGTCTACGTCTTTCTTTTTTGGTGGTAATGTCCTCATATGCAAAGCGAGCCCTTGATAAAGCCGCTTTCCTTCCCAGCTGTAAGGCAGTGACAATGGCCGTTGCACTTGAACCTGCACAACTCCTAATCAATGTCACCCTGGAGTTCTGCATCTGTTTATCCCCGGCCGGTCCACTCAACATGAGCTGTCTCACAACACTTATTGTTCTCACACACAGACTTGCAGCTGAACTTGGCCCCTGCATGTCTGTTTCTAGTGACAGTCCTTTTCACTCTGAAGGCTTTTTGCTGATACAATGAACAAATCAGTACACATTTCTTTTATCATTGATTTTAAATCTTTCTTCAAAACCAAAAAAAAACGAGTCTCACTTAGTTTAGTGGTGAAAATGCAGATACCACCAAGTTTGAAAAAGCAGCAGAAAACTCTGTCTCTGTCTCAACCTCTACACCAACACAACAGGCTTTACGATGAGATATTACATAAAATATTTCAACAGAACATGACTTTCCAGAGTCCTGTCACTGATTATAAAAGGCAGTATCAAGGACACTGATTCTAGAAACAGATGCCCTGTTACGGTTTTTTAAATGTTATTTTTCAATGGTATATCCAAACTTGGACAAGTTGGACCAAAAAAATGACTATAAATAAAGACATCTTAAATGCCAGAGTGTGAGGAAAATGTGACTTTTTGTTCTTTGTTAGAACTGCTAAAATATCTTCCACATTAGTTCCATTTAACATAACCTCTTCCTGTTGGCTAAACACAATGAGGGGTATGGACTGATGTGACATACCATTACCACAAAGTCACACATTTTAACATGACATTGTTGTATGCCTTTTCACTTATAAAACACAGCCTTCCACACAGCCCCCCCCCCCCCCCCCTTCATGATCTTTGCCACTGTCCTGACATTTAGATTTGAGCATCTGCCTTATTCCCAATGAGAGATCTCCCACCAGCAGATGCAGCCAGCAGCAGAGAGGATGCTGGTTCTGGGCTGATATAATCCTCCACCCCCCCCCCGAGCCTCCCATCCCTCCGGCCTGGTAATGAAATTCAGGACTCCCAAGGGGGAACTTGCATTGCGTTCTGTGGCCACGGTTATTGGAAACAGGGTGTTGCAACCTGTGAGGCCGAGCAGAGTATTTAAACAAGGTTATGTCATAGTCGACTATTTAAAGGCATTGCTCTATAAAATTAAGATGACCATTTAATATCTGTCTCTGTTTTCTTCTTATTGATCAACCCCCATTCTACATGTCAGTCGCAGGTTGAGAACTCACTGCAGGATGAACTGCTTGATTATAAAGTTTATATTGCCTTTTGTTTAGATATTCTCTTGTAAAAGAAATCACAACTCAAGATGTGCTACACTGAAACAACTTGAACATTGACTTTAATTCAATGTTTTACGTCCATGTATAATATTAAGTTAAACTTGAACTTAATGTTATTGCTTTCAACTATCCTAATACATTCATGTGAAATTTGTTGACATAAAACATTTAATTAAAGTCAAGGGTTCAGTTTTTTCAGTGTATCAGAGAAATCCAAGACATGAAGCAACATAAGGATGTATAACCATTTGCATATACATATATATATGAAGGATGTTAGAAACAACCTTGAGGCACTTCAGACTAGTTAAATGTTGCCTTTTCTAGTTCCCACAAGCTGACTCTATGAGGTGGATTAAGAGCACAGCTTTGAGAGTGCACTATTTTCAATATAGATGGCTGGTACCATAATGAGATTTATTTAAGTGTGGGGGATGACCAGCAACCCCCCACACTTGCACCCTGTGTTTGGAACCCTCCTCCCCCTCAGGGGTCATGAGTCAGAGGTGAGGAGGATGGATTTGCAGATTAGGGTGGGGGGGGATGGCAGTCTGTGTCCAGCCTGAGCGACTCT
Organism: Dissostichus eleginoides; assembly: GCA_031216635.1. NCBI lineage: Eukaryota > Metazoa > Chordata > Actinopteri > Perciformes > Nototheniidae > Dissostichus > Dissostichus eleginoides. The sequence goes on from CM062280.1 coordinate 1,890,754, forward strand.
CCCAGTCTCCACTGCTATTGTTCAGCTGGAATGAAGTTCACAGATTTCTGCCCACCCCCCAATAACAAGAGACAGAGAAAGTGAAGGGAGTCCTGAGATCCTTGCACTAATTTATTTTCCTCTGCCCGCTCTCTCCCTCGCTTTCAAAGGCAAATTTGGAGGGCTAAATAGATTTTAGCTAGGAATGACAAGAATGGAAGTAAGAAATATTAAGTTAAGGATGATTAGTGGTTTAAAAGTTGGGTTGGACTTGCAGCTTCATATTTAATGGTTTCAATCTTGAGACATACCATTAACATGTTTGATTCATGAGTTTAATATGAACAAATCAGAGAAGATTAAAGTCACAACATGAAAACAATATATATATTTTGTAATATTTCCCTTTGTTATTTTCCCTTGCCCCTGTGTTTCTATATTATATCTGTTTTACAAGAGGATGCAGTTCAACAGTGAATGTGAAGATGGAGATCTGAACTCAAAGGTGGGAAAGACAAAGGATGAAGATCAAGGCCAGATCACAGCTTGCCCTGCCTACATTTTAGGCAGGGCAAGCTGTGATCTGGCCTTGATCTTCATCCTTTGTCCTCCTCATGGGAAACTATTGTAGTGGCTTAGGGTTAGGGTTAGGGTTAGGGTTAGGGTGTAGCGGGCTTACCCAGGCCTTTTGGTCATTTTGTCATATGCCAAGTTCAATGTCTAAACACTATCTCACTAGCTTATTTCTGTGTCCCAAATTGCAGTTTTAAATAGATTACAGGCATAGGCATTAGGGCAGCTTGAACTATTCATTTACTTTTTCAACAACTCAACGAAACTACTGTGGAGAAAATTGGTTTCCAAATAGTAGGGGTTTTAAAGTCTTGTTTATATTTTTTGTGTTAAATGACCTACATTTTGGTGTAAAAACCTTTATGGGCCTTATTTTAAACCTTCTTCCTGAAAACCTTTTTTATACCCGTTGAACAAACGGAGTCAAAACTGCAGTTTGTTAAGTGGCTACTTAATGTTGGCTCCAAAAGCCAATCCTCAAAGACCCTCATGTTAAAATACCCAACTTCACAGCAGAAATAAACACGTTTACAGACAAATGTCCAACATCTTTTCTCAATGTCTTTTCCTTGAGGAGTATGTAAGCCACTGTGAGGTCAAGGAGAAATGTGATGGTGACTTCATCAGGAAGAGACTGCAACTGCAATGCTAAGATGCCGCATGGTGCATCGCTTTAAATGTTGCTGCAGCAAAGAATTGTGGGAGAGCATTATCTTTCCTTTGGTAACAGATGTTTACAGTGTATCTCATGCTTATGGAGATGAGAAGGGAAGCATTGAATTATCGCTCCTTAGCATTTAGCTTCCAAGCCCTACTCGAAGCGTTTTCTTAGAACTTAACTTTATTTTGTAATTAGCTCTACAGTGAAACATACCAGATTTATATCATAAAATATGAAGAGTGGCAGTGTAAATTATTTTAATAATATAATGCTAATGCAGTTTGAAATCAGTCTTCCTACAGCAATTTCTCAATCTCAGTTTCCTGACCTATTGATGACTGGTTACCTGCATAAACTGATATTGGCCCCCTGGGGCCCTGGGATAGGGGTGCCCCATCTGCATTTGGGGATTGATTTTGTAATGGTCAGTGCAGAATTAAAAAGCCTGGCCAAAAACATGCTACCCACCAGCCTGGTGGATCAATACGCATCTATCTGATGTGATTGAGAGGAGGCTTCTGTTTTTCCTGCAGTTTTAATCAGTGAGGTGTCACTCACACAGGGGGGGCGGGATCATTTATTAGGGAATAAGTTGTAAGGTCTTAGTTTCCTGGTAGGACACTAAGACCTTACAAAACACAAGCATAGAGCGGCTCCTGATAACCCTGGAAGTATTGCTGGCCTGGAGACTGTAATCTAATGGGAGAAATAACAAGCAGCATCAACACCACTTTCAGTTACAGGCTGACTATTCCATGTGGTGGTGCAGTGGTGACGGACGTCCACGAGGATGTTAGCATCACAAGAGATCCCTCGACTACAAGCAAAGGGGTTTTCCATTGCCTTTTGGAAAATTGCAGGAAATTAGACCCACGTTTTTGATCATTACATGTTCTGCTCAGTAACACCACTTTTATAAAAGTTGAAATGCAATCAGCTATAAACCAACTACATCACGATCACATGACTAACTCCATTCCAGGCTTACGACTTCCTGCACCATTCTATCCCTATGAATTACGTGGGCCTCTGAATTTATGTGTTATAATAATCAAAACTACTTACACCTGGAATGTTGACATGGTCACTAACCCTAAGAAGCAGTTTACCCCACTGGAATTTATATATTGTTATTCTTGGGGATGGTGAGAAAGGGCTATTGGATCTCCCTGTTTGTATCACACACACACACGCATACGCACACACACACACGCACGCACACGCACACACACAAACACACACACACACATACGGACACACACACGCATGCACGCACGCACACGCACACACACACACACAAACACACACACACACACGCATACGCACACACACACACGCACGCACACGCACACGCACACACAAACACACACACACGCATACGGACACACACACACACGCACGCACGCACGCACACGCACACACACACACACACACACACACACACACACACACAACACACACACACACACACACGCATACGCACGCACACGCGCGTGTGCACGCACACACACACACACACACACACACAGATAAATGTACAATAAAGTTGACTTTGACTTATATAATATTATATAATATCAGGACCAGTGGTCTGATGACCAGGACCTTTGGATTCAAACTAAGCAGAGGTTTATGCCTTCTGGTCTACTGTCACCAGAAGCTGCCAATCATGTTTCCATAGTAACTCTCTCAGTGACACTGCACATAATTGCTGACACTAGGATTTTAGAGTTCAAACTGCAAGTATGAAGCATTACAGATTCCACACCGACTGAAACCTAAATAAAACCACTGAAGGTGCGTGGCATTAAAATTCACTAAAGCAGTGTGTGCTTATTATCTTGGCTTCCTTTACAGACTTAAATGTTGTTTTTCAACTTCTCACTTAGTATGCGTAGGATGCAGCATTGGTTTTTATTCATGTATAAAGCCATTTTAGGTAAGCTTCCACTGTACATATGTGCCAGATTTGCTCCAGTTTGTGACTCTTACAACCTCAGAACCAGTGCCTGGATACGGTTCCAGGTTCCTGCCGTGCGGACTGAGGCTGGAAAAAGGAGTCTTTTTCATTATGGTCCTTGGTCTTGGAATGACCTTCAATCACGCCTCAAACTCTGGGCACTTGTCTCAATAGCCTGTTTTAAATTGAAGTTGTCTGAGGTCCTTACCACCAGCTGCTCTTGCAGTAATAAGTTGTACCTTTCTTACTGTCCCAAATGTGCACAATGTAGTGACTGCTTTTCCTCTTTTGTTTACTTAGTTGTGTTCTCTGTATTTTATATGTCTGTGTTATGTGTAATAATGTGTAACGTTGCTGCCTTCTTGGCCAGGTCAGCATTGTAAATTAGATTTGATCTCAATGCTTTTATCTGGTTAAATAAAAAATAAAAAATGAACACCTCACATAGTAAGTCAACATTACATGAAGGCCTTTACAACTCCACCTTTAGATGGTGTAAATCCTGTTAGCAGGAGCCTAAACTCTGTACAGATTGAGATGTTGGACTCTTTTCTGTGACACGCCGGCCACCACAGGCCCTTTGTGCCCCTGCTGGGGATTTTAAATGGAGGGGTGTTCCTGCCGGCATGTGAGTCGGAATGAGGAGTGGGGACGGGGGACGGGGACGGTGGGGGGTTGTCGAGGACACGGTCATGGGCAGCTGTAGGGGGATTACCTTCTACACATATTTTTAACAAGGTCTCAATCTGAGGGCAGTGTTATGGAGATGAGGGTGTGAAGGTCAGTTTAGGAGACTGAGGTCTTGGGGGGGTGGGCACAGAAACAAAAGGTCCCCCAGCTGACTGCTCCATTGACCAGGACGATCCAGAGCCAAACCCCCTCCCAGAGGTCAGAGGTCACAGACTCTAACCCCTCTCTGTGGTGTGACCTGAAGACAGGGTCTCCACTACCGTCTGCGCGTCTTCCTTTCTTATGCTAAGCTGCTCCGATTCTCCTCCAATAAAACAGATTTTCCTCAACTTTTGGGTTAGTTTACAGACTTGATCCAAAATGTAACTGAAAATCAAGATACCTGACCTTTAGGTTTTATCTTTTTTTAAATAAATGTTTGGAATAAATTAGTCCTGGGTGTATAAAATAATTCTAGACACAGAATTGTTTTAAATATTTTGTGTCACCCAAAAATGTTGATTATTATAACATATGTTTATTTGTTTTGTATTTATGTATTTTGTGCATCTAATTTGACCAAATGCATTGTGTTGTATTGTGTTCGATGGCCTTCAACTTGAATCTTGTATTTTTTCCTCAAGATATAAAGATGTTTAATAATAATTACATCTTATCACCAAGGTATTTAGGTCCTAATCTTTTAAGGAATTGTTTGGAGGAGACCCCTTCATAGATTATAGATAGGCTTCATTTATTTACCACTTTGTATATCTATCCCTGGTCATGGACATTTCAGGTTGAATTGGTTTTCCTGCAGCCTGGAAGGCCAGGAGATGTGGCTGATAGTGAAGAAGCACCAAGTAAATAATGTGATGACACGTTTAGTCTTTTTGACTTCTATTTGATCAGATCTACAGCTCTTGTTGAACGTAAGGCTTAGTTCCAGTCTATATGCAGACACTAACACTCCTTCTGAGTTTGAATTTCTTGCTTTTTTGTGCAGGAGATCAGTGAGAATCAGTTCACAAGAGTGGAAGTCATGGATCAGGACGGGTAATATTTGGTAGTAAAGAGGACACAGCAGAGTTTTTCCAATTTACAACAAATCAAGTCGTCTAAAACACAAGGGTGATACATCACTGCTGTTAGAACCTGTTTATCCAACTGACTAAGGTTCTATGGAGAACAGCTTGATCTCAACAAGTTACTGTTATGATGATGATTATGGATTTCAATGTATTAACTGGATTATTAATAACTTAAGTGACAAAGGTTTTAGTTCTATCAAATGTCAAATTCAAAGTACAACACAACTCTGTAGGCTGGGCAAAGTTCTCTCCATGCACCCTCACACAGCTGCAGAGAGCAGAATATAAACTATACTTACTCAAAATATAGAAAGTTGTCAGGGCGGAGAGGAAGAGTCTTGGCTTCATTTTGGTTTTTCTTTTCTCAAAACTTATTGACATCAGAGGTTCCTATCCTTGGAACCTTAAAAAAAATCAGATAGATCAAAAAGTAATCCCAATGGAACAGTGTCGGTCTCCTCCTGGATGTTCTTTGGTGATAAAGCTTTAATTTGAACAGTTTTTCTCAAAGCATTGCGGTCCCTTAGGTTCCCTGGTCCAGTGTTCGACCCTTGGAAGGCTGCTGGTCACGTCCAAAGCTGCTGTGAAAATGGAGGAGGAAGACCCTTCAGCCTGGACGGGGTCATTAGAGATGCAGCCTCATTGTTGTCCCTGAATGGACACTGATAGAGCAGGTCGCTCTGCTGCCAGCCAATAGCAGCGCTGCAGGGAAGAGAGAGGGAGGGGGGGGGGGGGGGGGGGTCAGCCTCGGAGACATGATTGATGCTCACTTAAACAGAGCGCTACTTGTACCCAAGCCCAGCATCTTGACAATCGAGTCCTAAAATTACAAGAATGATGCTAATTCAGCTTTGACATATTTTGCCACAATTTGAGTAAAGACAAGATCTCTCTTTTTGTCCTGCTCAATCTGTCACACAATGTTTTTATCAACAAGCTAGTCAGAAGTGCAGCTCTATGTGACATCCTATGTGGTTAGTTTCAGATTGGTTTCAAAGTGCTGCAGGTGAAAGCATCATGAGGAAGAAGAGGTTAGCCTGGGATGGAGTCAAAATCCCGGCCTGAATTCTTGTTTCAGTCTGCTACTGCTCAGGCCACAGGGAAATGTCCTTGGTGGCCTGTCCGCCCCTCGGGCCGTGGTAAGGGTCTTGGGCAGGTGTGAATAATGTAGGACTTGACCAGGATTAGGTTTCCGCTAAATCTTGGTAAGATCTTTATTTTTATTTTCAAGATATGAGCGGATGTATGAGCATGTAAACGCTGAAAAAGTGGACCAAGAATGGACCCTTGGGGAACTCGACATTTCATGGCTGTTTTTGAGATTTGAAAGGACCAACTGACACAAAAGGTTCATCTAATTATTACCACTTATGTGACCGGAATCCAGATTAGAGAGCATCAAAATGCTTATTTAATGCCAGGAAGGTGATGAGCTGAGGAGAAATGGGAGCTTCGAAATCAATTATAATTCTATACGATGAGGTGTCTAAGTTGTTCTTTTTTAGAAGACGCTTCATAACTGCCATGCAGTTGTGGGAACACTATCAAGGCATCATGAGGAAGAACCAGGTTGGCCTGGGATGGGGTCAATCTCACGGTCTGAATTATTGTCTCACTCTGCCACTGCTCAGGCCACTGGGAAATGTCCTGGGTCTCCTGATGGCCTGTCCACCCCTGGGTCAGTGGTAAGGGTCTTTGGCAGGTGTGAATTATGTAGGACCTGACCAGGATTAGGGTTAGTTATAGGGGAATAACCAGAAAACAATGTGATGGTCCTCAGCAGGTGCAGGTGCTGCATCGTCATGTTGAGCAGCTTGATGCTGCTGACCCCCGTGCTGCCACCACAATGGGAACATCCAGAGCTGTTCTTTCGTAATTGAATGATTCGAAGAGGTGACACCTTTCTACTGCAATCCAACCTGGCCAACAGACACTCTGTTGGTTTAGCTGATGTTGCTTCACAATGTTTCAGCAGCTCTAAGTGCACCACCCCGGAGATAGCTGTGAGGAAAATAAACGAGTGCATCAAATACTTCAGGTTATAAAATATATAATCTAAAGGATGGCTAAAGTGTTAGAACAAGAATACAGCCCCATAAAATAACGATGACAGTCTTTATTAACATTTTTGTTGTAAACGTAATATAAGCAAACACTTTTAACTGAAATCAGTTCTGTTCTAGTTCACTACGGCGGCTAGTTTCTTCACAGTTGGTCTAACTTGTGATCCAAATGCGTTGGAGCTGTGCTAATGTTGCGCTCATTCTTTTTTTTTTTTTGTGACCAACTTTTTTGTTTTGTTTTGTTTGCCCTCACAGAGGGACTTATATACACAGATACACATTATATAGACAATATAGACAATAATACAAAAAGAAAAAGAAAAAAAATATATAAATATAGGGAATCCCTTTCCCATGCCACCCCGACCCTCCCCCTTCCCACCCATCTTGCCATTTCACAGAAAATCCTACCTGATGTTTGTTAGCAATCTTCTGAGTTCATCTATCTATTATATTATATATATTATTTATATTATAGCATAACAATTTATCCACATAAAATACATTCATACCTTTTTTTTCCACATAACATTTCATCTGTTTAAACTGAATTGAGATTGACTCCTAATAATCTACAATTGCACCAAGGTGTGCATATATGTACAATCATAATTTACATGAATGATATTACCGATCAGCAGCTCTTTGAAATGCCTCTAATGTTGCGCTCATTCTTACGAAGCCAGATTGAATTAAAGAAGGACTTCTCCAACTTTATACTCTTCTCCAATTTACATTGTTTGTCCACATAGTGCTGTAAATAAAGTTTATCTTGTTACATGGATGATGAAGCGGCCAAAAAAATCAAATGTACATAATAAAAACCAACTCAAAAGTAAAACTGCTGCTGAGGCACCAGATAGCGAATTGTATGTCAGTACTGTGGTAGTTTCGTACATTTATTTGTTTATCCAATAGAATCCAAAAGTACAACTCTTCCAATGTGTGTGCTTGTTTCACCCTGCTAATAAACGATATGCCTACCGGTGCGCTAATCCCACCACCACCTATCTCATAAATACATGAAAGCATAAAACTACTTTAACCAACTTAAATAACAAAACTAAACAACAATACCTTTACTATAAACAAAAACAGAAAGAAAATAAATGTTTATCTGTTAAATAAAAAAGCAATATATAGCTCCAACAGATGATGTTAGCATAGCCACTGAAGCCAGTCTGACTAACAAGCGAAAGTCCCACATGACTTCTTGTGTAGTCTATGTATTGATTACTCCTAAAAGCAACAGAAAAACGGCTTGGACTCTGAATCAGTGTGCTGCTCTCCAAAATGGGCAATGATAGCGAACAAGTGGTTATTAAAAGTGTAATAATACGTATGCCTGGAGTTTATCAAAACGTTTGGTTGCGTCCTCGGCCCCACTTCTTCTGTAACACCTTTCTACTCTATTTCTGCCGTACTCGCCATGAACTGTTGTTCAGCGTAAGACTTGGACGGTATGGTACTCAGTTCCAGCCCGGCAGATTGTTGGTTCCAAATGAGAACCAGTTTTCAGGAGGGCAGAGACCCTGATTCTGAACTGGCCCTGGAACCTGGAACTTGGATGGAAAGTTTTAATCCAGTGTGTAGCAGGTGTGGTGGAAACATCACAGGTGTCCATGAACTCGACCACTGACCATACTGAAAGAAATAAACATTTTGTGACATAAATAAAGTTGTATTCTTTCTCAACAGCTGTTTTCAGGACAATCCTCTGGCACAGCGCTGTTGATATCAGTACACATGAGTTAAAGTCCCCCGCAGACTTCTGTTACTGTCAGTAGATATGAACAGGGTGAGGATTTGTAATTTCTGATGTAAGCTTCTTTATTCAGCGATGCATCTGCACAAAACTCAAAACAAAGATTTTGAAATATCTTGTTTGGTATAAAATGATTGCCTAATATTGTATAACATGTAAAATATTTAGGATAAGAGGTTAGGGATCAGCCTAACCCTGAATGGATACAAATCAGGCAGTAATATTTATGACTAAGCAGGCCACTATCAATGTTTAAGAGCGCATCAAATCATAATCACATAGCTTGTTATATTTGTTTATAAAAATGTAATCAAGTGGCATCAAAATAAACCACTTGTAATCTGAATAATGTATAAATATAATTTTGGGTAATTTCAAGCAACACACAAAAAACAATTAGGTCTTTGTATGAAATGTGTGATCTGCTCTTAGAAAATGCTCCTGCATTATTAAAGCACTTCCTAAAAACAGCCAGCCAGCAGCCAGCAGTGAGTACACAGGTATCACCTTTTTACACTGTTCCACCAAAACGGTAATGAAATGGTAATTGAAAATGGCACTTAGTGTGTAGGTTTTAATATTGTAATATAAATTAATTCCAGTTGGAACATTTAAACTGTGTTTCATCTGTCTTTTAAAGTTTAGGCTCATTGTTTTTTATTTATTTTTATTCAAGATTCAAAGATTTATTGTCATAACATATAAAAAACTAGGGTGTAGTTATGTAATGTGTTAAAAGCTTAGATCACAGGTTCTTCAACAGTGCAATTTACAAGACATACAAAAGTCCACACAGTCGTGTGTGTGAACAGGGAGTAGAGGAGAGGGCTGAGCACGCAGCCTTGAGGGGCTCCGGTGTTGAGGATCAGGGTGGAGGATGTGATGTTTCAACCCAGTCTCACATAAGAACGTGAAATAGCTACGTTCGTCCACAGGGCAAGACGTAGTATATTCACAAATAACCCTTTCAAGACGTGACATGGATACAATATGTTTTCCTATTCATGTCTAATGACCGGTGTCCATGTCACGTGATCGTAAACTTTACCAGCGACAAAAAACAAACATGGAGGACACCTGATTTATTTTTAGTGGAAAATCCTAAATTGTAGGATAGCTTGGCCATTAAAATGCTTTTTGATTAGATTTCTAGCGAAAAGTGTATATTGTACTTTTAAAATCTACGTCCAGTGGATGTGTAGGATCTATAGTTCAATAGATATTACGAAAATTATTTGAGGTCTCACCTCAAATAATACTACGTATTTTAACTATAGTGTTTGCTCTGCGCGCACCCACTGAAATTATGAGATTTGTTAGTCTTTCCCCCTATTCATTTCTATTGACCAGCGTCCATGTAAAGTTATCATCCACTCTCACCGGGTGAAAACAGTATTTCCGGTCTCTGCGTTTTCATAGTAAAACCGGAAGTATCCCCCTCACTGTCAAATGATTTTACAGTGATATCTGCAGTACTCATCAACTGAAAAACATCAGTTTGTCCTATTATTAATTGGTTTAAATTGTGTACAATGCTTTTGTGTTTTTCCGTTTCGATTCTGAGAGACACATTTCTTTTTTCAGAGTTTTAGAAAGACGAGAACATTACACTACCCAATACCCATAATCCTCAGCTATCGTTGAAGCTCTGTGATTGGATATAATGATGTTGTAATTTTATTGATCTGGGTTTTGAGTTCAGAGTCCAGAACTACAGCAAGATTTGCCTGTTCGTTTTTGGCACCAAAAGTAATGGTTTCTGTTGATCTTATTTAGTTGCAGTACATTTTGACACATCCATTTGCTGTTTTGATCCATGCAGTAATGGTTCATAATCGGCAGGACTTATTATAATGTTGAACTGAGTGTCATCTGCACAATTATGGTATGATATCTAGTCTTTTCATTTAAGATATGAGCTGGTGGAAGCATGTAAATGTTGAATAGGACCCTTGGGGAACTCCACATGTCATGGCTGTTTTCTGAAAAGGACTTATTCTAATTAATCTTATTACCATTTATGTGGCCATAATCCAGATTGGAGAGCATCAAAACTCTTATTTAATGCCAGGAAGGTGATGGATGACCTGATGAGAAACAGCTTTTTTCTTTAATGATTTTAGCCAGAAATGGGAGATTGAAAATTGGCATGATTGAGGTTTCTAAATTAGTCTAATTTAGAAGAGGCTTGAAATTATGCAGTTGAAAACATTGTTTTAAAAAGATTCTGGGAACACTATCAAGGCATCATGAGGAAGAACCAGGTTAGCCTGGGATGGAGTCAATCTCACAGTCTGAATAATTGTCTCACTCTGCCACTGCTCAGGCCAATGTCCTGGGTCTCCTGATGGCCTGTCCGCCCCTGGGTCAGTGGTAAGGGTCTTTGGCAGGTGTGAATCATGAACCTGAACAGGATTAGGTTTCTGAAAGGTATAGCTGTGTAACCAGAAACCAAAGGATGATCCTCATTTAACTCTCAAACAGTAAGATAAGATAAGATAACTTGGTATGGGGTGGACTCATTATATTTGGTGTGTGTGAATGTCTCCAAACTCTATGTTATATATATTGAGTTTGGTGTCTCTAGCTTTTTTCTTTGATACCTGTCTTTGACTCCCATTGTAAAATAAAGGGATCGTCCTCCTATGACTTCAGAATGATAAGTGGTATGGATGTGAACCTTGGTGTCCTTGCTCGTTTCCTCTCAACCCAGTCTCACGGCATTTCGTGTTATAGTCACGACATTTAATCTATTGATTCACCAACACGATTTTCCCCTTTTTTTCGTGTCACACAGAACGATTTTAAAAGCAATGTATTTCTATTGGTAGTATGTTTCGTGCCTGCAACACGTCTTTTTGTCCGGTCGGGTCTTGGAAGACCGGAAGCTGTGGGGTTCATAAAAACATGTTCTTACTCAATATCAAGCCACGATTATTGTTTTTATTTTAAATCGTATAATGTCGGACTTTTTTTGCCATCTGTGAGGAAAAGAAATGGGCTCAGAGCCTCAGAATACTGAAATCTGTATTTTTTAAATCTTTTTTTCCTTCTAATTTGTTATTCTTTTCTAAATAACACACACACTGTTATTTACTCAACAATAACACACAATTATCCTTGTTTTTATTTATTTGTTTAATTCCATAATCTCTGGCTTGTTTGGCGTCCATCAGGAACTGAATTTCAAAATAAAAAGTAACCGGAAACACACCTAGGCCTATATGGGACATTTCGAGCATCATTGCGATACACACCCACTGAACTAATTACCCAAGATCCTCAGCTATGGTTTAAGCTCTGTGATTGGATGTTTTAGCCGCAATGCACGTTGGGATATGGTGTTAATGCGATATGATATCCGAAAAACATTTCGTAATCCCCAGCTATCGTTTGGGACTACAGTCCCCGTGATTTATCTTCAAGCTCTGTGATTGGATGTTGGAGTGGCAGTGCGCCAAGGTTACGCCGAGCGTCAAACAGCTCTTTGAAATGGAACGAAACCACGGCAGACTATCCAAAACTGGACTCGAACGGGACCAGCCCCCCCCCTCGCTTGTGTCCATAATGGGCAGCATTAATATATACCCACATGACAGCTCATTGTTACTTTGTAATTCTACTCCACTACAATTCAGAGGTTAACCTGGTATTTTTACTCCACTACATTTATTTTAGTTACTTTGCAGATTCTGATTAATGATGTGAAATATAAACAACCCTTAAATCAGACTTTAGTTACACCTGAGTAAAATTCAGGGGAGGTGATTGTCAAGTGCCAACAATCAGGAGAGATATTTGATAGTTGGTGCTTGAGAAGACTAAACATTTATCTGCAGATCCCTATAAAGTATATTCATTACTCGTTATTCTCTACTAACAGTTCATTAAAGACTGTATATCATGGCTATTTTGCACATCCCTTTCAAGATTTTCTAAGGTTTATTGACATATCATATACACAACTACGGTGTAGTTATGCAATGAATGAAAAACTTGGGTTGCAGGTTCCTCAACAGTGCATTACAAGACATCTATCAATATGTGTGTATACCTCCACCATTAAACTGTCATATTCTGCACATTTCTTATACTATCTACATACATAAGAGTATAATTCATATGTATAATATCAGTTAAAATAAGTGCTTCAACATAGTTAACATTGCATGAAAGCAATATATTAGACGTTAAGTACTTTTCAGGGTTAATATTTGGTAACACTTTATTTTGATAGTCCATAGTTAACACTCTATAAGTCATCAGTTGACATTCAACAACACTGTTTCAACAGACAAGTAACATGCATTTAACTAACTGCCAGTAGAATATAAGGTACATCTCAAGTGTTGATCTATAGATTTTACAAAAAGTGTCTGTTGACTGTCAACATGTTTTTTGCAACAGGTTATTAACCGATATTCAACCTTACTATCTGTAGATTGTGTCAGCCTCTTTAAAATTGACAATCAACTACTCAAAATCAATCTGTCAGTTGAAAGTCAACAGGGTCATGTCGACTATCTGTTGATAATCTGTTGAGAGTCAAGATGTCAACTAAAGATTACATTAACCATTAGTTGATGATCAACAGATAAGCAACTTTAGAGTTTAGTTGACTATTACATTAACCATTAGTTGTATCTTGGAAAAATACAAAAGCATTGTACACAATTTAAACCAATCAATGTTGTGTAATTAACAAGGATAATCTGGTGTTTTTGAGTTGATGAGTAGTGCAGATATCACTGTAAAATCAATCGACAGTAAAGAGGATACTTACTTCCGGGTGTAAAATCCTCCGTTATCCAATGGGAATGGACGCTCACATTGCCTTTAAGTGCCGCCGACATGGACCGATGCGGTGCTTCCCTGAGCGTCAAATACCGCCGCCGATGGGAATACATTGCAATCAGTTGAAAGCTCTTTGCGTCCGTTTATGAAGCTGAAGGAGACTCGGCGCGTCACAACTGCACGCCATAGGACCCTGACCAAGCGTCGCTCCTGGACGTTCAGGGAGTGAGACTGTGTTGCCTGTCCCTCTGAATCCAGGGTCAAGCCAAGCCACTCCCCTTCAGACCGGACCTAACTATCCATTCACCACCACCAGTGTCTAGACCCCGGGGGGTTTCATCGGATCGGTTCTCCCCTCCCGAATGATACTCCTGCACAACGGGGCCTAATCGCCAAAACTCCATTACATTCATTTGTGTATTCCTGGCAATAAATATGTATTCTTACATCAAAACCGTCTCTCCTGATTGAAATGATATGTTTCATAATTATTGATCATTAAAGTGTTCTCAAAGCTGGTAAAGGTGCAGCTAGTTTGAATGACTTTGTATACTGCAGGGTAGCTTGTGAATTTACTCCAGGTGGAACTAAAGTCTGATTTAACACTTGGTTATATTTCACATCATTCATCCACATCTGTAAAGTAACTAAAGGTATTCAATACATGTAGTGCAGTAAAAGTACACCATCTACCTCTGAACTGTAGTGGGGTAGAAGCAGGGCTGCCCCTGACCAGCGTGAGGCCCTACGCAAGATGTTGGGGGGGGGGGGGGAACTGTGGGGCTCGTAATTGCGCCGCATTTGCGCTTAAGATGAGGCCCCCAGGTAGGTCCCTACACTGCGTGATCTGCGTGTAGGGAGGGGCGGCCCTGGGTAGAATTACAAAGGAGCATAAAATGGAAATCTTGTACTTTACTTGTACTCAAGTAAAGTACAAGTATCTCAAAATTGTACTTAAGTACAGTACTTGAGTAAAAGTAACTTTACACCACTGCTTGTTAGCGACAAGATTTGCATGCTCGGGTAACATTAAAACCACCATATTAACTTGTTTTGGATTTAATTGGACCTTTGGTTTCCAAGTTAAGAAGAGTGACGGTTGCGGTTTAGGAGAGCATGTTCGGGCTAACTTTGGGCCATATTGACTTCCATTATTATATGAAAATGTTATAGGGGGTAAGGGTAAGTTAAGGCAATACATTTGAATGGAGAAACTCATCAAGAGGAAACTCATAAGCATATTGGCCTTCTATTGGTCAGATCAGCTGTTATTCTCAGGGGAGCGCCAACAAGGTGTATTGTTCACTGGTACGGACTTGAACCCAAAGTCAAGTCAGATCCAGACGAAATGTCCAACAAGTTCACTACCTGTAGGTCAGGTACAGTAAAGGAGACAGGCGATCCGTCAAACAGGCAAACAAATCCAGTCAGAGGGCAGGCGGGAAACTGGAGGTCCAAAACCAGGCAGGCAGGGTCAACACCGGGCAGAGCCGAAATACGGGCAAGAGCGAACTGAACGCTTGAGAGCTTTGCAGTACACAATCACAATCTGATATTATCATTTATATTACATTTGAGGGGACTTTATTTGTATGTCCAGTTCATATTTCCTTTTATATAGTGCCCTCACAATGTCTGCTGCAGCCTGAAATAAATGAAATACATGCAAGGCTTGGTAAAGAAAGGTGCACATTTTACATTGAGGTTACTCATTACTGGTTCAGGAGGGGCGAAGCGTTCCTTCTTCCTGCAAATTGATCACAGCAAATCATTTATTTGTGGATAGAGAATAGTGATTTGTCCCATGTGCAGACTCCACCATTTGTAAGTCCACACTCTCAGTATCTGTGCTGAGAAAGGATAAATGGAAAACTTCATATAATAGGTAACAAAAGTGTACCTCCAAAGCTCTCCACGAGCAAACGGGCACCGTCTCATCATCTGGGGAAAAGATAAGACATGGACATGGTCATTATATCCAACCACAGGTTTACATTGCTGGGAGAAAAGGTTGCTTTTATCACCAAGTTATTCCTCTCATCTGTAAAACAATTAAAGACATGTTACTAGGTAAATTATATAATTGTGTTTCAATAGCATCCCATTAGTTAAGTGAACATTGACTCATACCCTGTACACATTTGTCACCAGGGTAGGGAGAGACCCCCCTCCACCCCTAGGGGCCGGCTGTTCAGCAGGGGTCTGGTGTTGCATAGGAGGGCCCCCTGCTGTCTCACTCAAGTTATTTTATTTTCTTGTTGGCTTTGTGGTTAAAGTGGGGCTATAAGGGCAGATGGAGCCATTACAAATCATAATGGTTTTATTTTGTCCTAAATACAAAATGACTTAATCTTGTGTGTCTGTCAGTTTATTCATGCAAGTGTGATACATGTCATTATAAGAAATATAATCAGTTCTACATTTAGGTTGAAATGTGTAATATAAACCCCTTCAACTTAAAGAATATAAAACAACAACTTCACACTTTTCTATATTGTTAAGGATATAATATGTCATATTTAATACATACATCTTGCATCTTGGTGCTTGAATTTTCACTTGAGCCGTCCCTTGCAGATACTGTCTTTTTACGTTAGTGAGCCGGATCATTTGGCTCGGCTCTCTCAAAGCGCCGGCTGTTTCGACTCCCAAACGGCTCTTCCTGTTACCACAGTTTACCACGGAGCCTCAGTTTCGCCGCTGCGAGGCTCTGGTGCTCGAAGCTCACGCGCGTGCTCCACTAGCACCGCTCATCGCGTCCAAATCGCGCACGTTCCGTGTTGTCCAGTAGCAGGCACCGCCGATGTCGGGGAAACGATGTTTAGTACTCCGAAAAGAATCCCACCAGACTCCTTTGCCCCTCCAAAAGAGGGATGTCCTTGTCCTTTTCGTTATTTCAAGCGATAAAAACTCTCGATCTTCTCTCGAATTATTAATAATTTTGGACGCCCTCGGCTCGAGTTCAGGGCGTCCCGAGCTGAATAAGGGCGTCAAATGACGGCAAGACGCCCCCCTGGCGGAAACGCTGGTCTGAGGGCATCTTAATATTTAATAAACTATGAATGTTTTATATCCATGTAACGGGAAGAAACTCAGCTAACAGATCTTTTTTTTTTTTTTTTTTTAGATCCCCACAATGCTAACACTGAGCCTCTGAATTAGCAACGAGCGAAAAATGCTAACGCATTACTGCACAGAAACTCACTCATAACCAGTGTTGGGTGTAACGCGTTACAAAAGTAACAGAGTTACAGTAATATATTACTTTTTGCTGTAACGAAGTAATGTAACGCATTACTAATGCAATTTGGGTAATATATTACCCGTTACAATGCTCAGTAACGCAGTTACAACACATTTTAACCCGAAATTAAATGGTGTTTTGTTTTTTAAGAATGTACTAACATAGCGAGACATTCCGACACCAGAGTAAAATTGTGCGGGTAGATTAGTAAACCTGGTGTTTACCCTTTAGGCTTCGCGTCGGGATCTTCGGGGGTGCATAGGCATGCATTGCACCCCAGTTGAATGTTATGCACCCTCTATTCAAAAAAGAGAACGGAGCGAAAAATAAAAACAACAAATTGTGTCAGATGCGCGTGACCTGCTCCGCTGCGCGTGCATCATTTCCAAAGTGCTTCCACAGCAGTGACACAGATGGATAATCATTTATACGAAAATGGTTAAAGCAACCATCACTAAACGCCAGCAACACTGCATCTACTGCAGACAGTAGCAACAGGTCAGATGGGGACATCACGTTACCCTCTGTCGTGGACACTAGCTTACCCCCGCCTGACTCGCCGCCCTCGCCCCGGAGCAGCAGTCTTCGTCACCCGAAACTACGCCGCCCCTCTGCGGCCCGCAGGTGCCAGGATACCACGGCAAAACAGAGCCTGCCCAGGTATATCTAAACAAGTACCCGCCTGCACAGTGGGGTAAGGCGGTCATTTTGCAGCTCGTGGTATAAAAATAGACAATGGCTAGAATATTCATGTGAAAATAGTGCCATATTCTGCCATGCCTGTAGAAATGTTGGGTCAAAAAATAATGCATACAATAGCACAGATGCCTTCACCACGAATGGCTACAAAAAGATCTCATATCCCAAGCTTATCAACAAGCTAATGTTGCAGCTGAAATGTTCTCCAGGTCACAAAGTCAACCTCTGATGTGATACCAGTTTTCAAGCACAGTAAATATTCTCTTCCCAGAGTATATGATGACCAAGGTGATGATGTAGTACATGGTTTTAATAATACTTTTGCTTTTCAATGTTTGCCATTTCAAACCATGAGCTGGTTCAAATAATATTTGCCTTGATTTACAATATGTTCTCTTTTGTTTTATCAGTACAGTTTTGAAGCTTTTGTGCTTTTCCTTGCCATAGTCCACTTTGGACTATGAAATATTTCAGGATTGCACTTTTAACACACTTGAAATGTTCTCACTTGCTTGGTTTCAAAACATAACAAATGCCATAATCTGTTCATTGGGGACCATAACATCAATGCTATTTTTCATTGCTGTTGCCGGCCACTATTGCTCATGTAAACCTACTAGTGCTGCACCCTGTAATCTCAGATGCACCCCAAGTCATTTTGTTCTGGAACCGGGCCTGTACAGTACATGGCCATATACTAAACAAAATACAGAGCCCATTCCGTGTTCCTGTTATTGTTTACTTCCTCTCTGCCTTCTTCTGGTGATTTATCTGACGTCCAGCGCTCCGTCTTTTAACCTCTTTTCCTTTCTCTTTCTTGATCCTCCTTAGCAACCTTCATTATAGTCCTTGACAGTGGTCTGTACTGTATTAACAACGTGTCACATGTTAAGAATTTACAATCAGAATCGAGTATTCAACTAAGCCGTGTAATAACAGTTGTTAGTAGCCTTAATGGCCTACACAGTTGTTATGCCATACCACATTGCCCTTCACTGGATGTATAATGAGCTGCACTAAACTACATTTTAGCATTTAAAATACCTAGCCATTCTTTTGCAGTTATTTTGGTGAAAGTAACTCAAAAGTAACTAAAAAGTAGTGTAACTCATTACATTTCAAAGACAGTAATATTGTAATGTAACTTATTACTTTAAAAAGACAGTAATAAGTAATATGTAATATATTACATTTTGGAAGTAACTTGCCCAACACTGCTCATAACACCCTTATTACTTATCGTAGCTGCACATCTAAGATATCGAATAGCATCGTGAGATGACACAGAATCGATAGGTACATACATGATCACTCCATGATAAGAACTCGCGGAGCTATTAACAAGAACGTACATCAAAACATGTGGCGCTAGGTAGCTTAAACGGCAAAATGGTTTACCTGTATCGTTGTCTGGTCAAAAGTGGTCTTCAATGGCATTAAAACGATAAAAACGCTGCTGAAGGTTAATCCATAGGTTAATCCAATGTCTGTGTCCCTTTGAAATGATTTCTGATAACCCATAAGCAATAAACCCTGCTTTTCCATTATCAGATGTCAGAGCGTGAGACAGCTTCACTCTCCTGCAAAACTGCATGCGCGAAACATCCACCTTTTTGTTTTAAGGTTAGTGTGTATGTGAAATCTCCCCTTCGATTCTATTGGCTCTAACGGTCAGACAGAGATGTCAATCACCAAAATCGACTAATGGGTTCCAGAGAAACGGTAAAAAAGGCGTTTTCCACCCAGATCACCTCAGAAGTGGAGTTTTTTTTGCTAAATCTCTCTAAAAAGGTCAAATGTCACTTGTTTTGCATCAATATTGATACAGGGTACTTATTATATGTTGTACTTTGGATTCCTAAAGCTTTTAGTCTACCTTACCATCATCCAAGGGTAGTTTTCACTATAAGTAAAAAATAATTTTTGGACGGACACCATAATTTACAGTTTTTTACTATGTTCAATCTGAATTTACTTTAAAATAAAAATAAAAACATATTGATTCTGATTCTTCTACATCCAACTCACAGGTTTATCATTGCTTTGAGAAAAAAGATTATTAATTTTCCCCTTTTAGAAGGGAAGATATGGTAATTTGTTCTGGGAATGTCATTTTCGAGCCTGAGACCTGACAAACAGGCTCAGTGCAGAACAGGTTAAGCATTGCCCTGAAAAAGGAAAATCATCGTTAGAATATCTCTCCAAAAAGCATTTTAATGTGAACAGTTCCCTTTTTGCACTGCTTTAATTTATTTCCAGAAGTTCTTAGAATGAAATGTCTGCAAAGGAAACATATAACACAGGAGAAATAATAAAAGACACACAATTTTATGTTAGTGACTTTGAGAAATGTTTTGGGAAACAGATTTCAGAATTAACATATTTGTCTCCAAAGATATCATCTGTCATTCTCTGCAAGTTTCTCCTAGAATCACATTTTGCAGAGTAAACTCAACATGATGAATATAATGATAAAGTGAAGCTGAGTGTCTGACCATCACTCTTTGTCCTCTCCGTGCAGTGCTGATGCTCCTCTGGCCTGCAGCGCTCTCTGCTGCCCACACACTCCTTACCTCAGACTTTCTTTCCACTTAATTCAATCCAATTCAAAACTCAAATTAAACAAATAAACAAAAAACAAACCTCTGTGTTGTAATGCTACTATTTTGTGATATACAAGGCGTAGGGATACGTGTGTGACGTCAGTCATGTTTTGGTAATGCCCGGAACTATCTTATGCTTTGGTGTGTGTTTAAGTCATGAACATGTCCAGACCAGTCTACGGTGTGTTGTTGCAGAACTAATTATATTAAACTCTTACAGACAGTGGCTGCCTCCCGATCATTCCTACAGAACACTACGACCTCTGACTTTAATTAAATGCGTGTTTTCCAATTAGTTAATGTTTCGCTTACATGTCTTCCCATGAAACAGAATAAAAGGTACAGGCCTTGGTCATTCAACCCTTAGTATGCAGTGTGCAGGGTGGGGAGGGTTACTTTAAAGAGGTATTCTGTTACATTTACTGGTTACCTGTGGACAAATGTAATCAGCAGCCTAACCTGAGTATCACAGTATAAAAGTAATGTAACCTGATTACAGATTACAAAATAATATGTATACAAACATTTGAAAAGTGTATTATTTAGGTCAAAAAAACGATCTAACTTTAGAAGAGAAGAAACCAAGATCTTTAGTATACAAATATGTCCTCTGCGCAAAATCAAGGAAATAACACATTAGACTAACAGTAAAAGTAAAGTTTAAAAAAATTAAAATAAAATCAGAGCAAACAAAAAAATGCCAGGGGAAGCATTCTTTAAACTAAAGTACAGGATGATCAATGTAGTGTAACATTGTAATCCTGCTAGTAATCCTCAATTTTTGATGTAACTGTAAGGGAATAGTTTTTTCTACCCTGATTATGTAATCCTGTTACATGATGTAATCCCTTACTCCCTTAGCCTGGATGATCACAAGATATGAACGTAACTTTTTACAGCAGTGAAATATGTTTTAATTTCACTGCCAGGGTTGCAGCTGAGAGAATAAGGCTAAAATAATGTCACACACGTCATAATTCACCCAAGGGAAAAGATCATGAGTAGATCTGACTTTAATGACATGTATGTACAATAACTGCCTGTGACTTTATTTCTGTCTTATTCTTTAAACTGCGTTGTAAAATGTATGCAGCAAACCTAAAACCTAATTTAAAAACGTGAATAAAATGAAACACCATCAGCATTGTGTACATTGACTGTTTTTTATTCCAAATGTGTGTCTATATATTGAACATCAGAGGGCGGGTCCCCTCCTAAAGTCACCCCACAAGAGAATATCAATGATAATGATAACAGTAGAATCATCAGAATCATATCCACCTGTCTCTGAGCACTGCTGGTTGACATCTGGGGGGGTAAAATAACAGCAGACAATATGACTTCTATAGAGTGGTGCAGTGACGAGTCCTAAAACCAGGAAGTGAGTTAGCATTTGACCACTTCCGGTTCCCTCGTCTCAGAGCCAATGGGATTTCTCCATAGGATTTTGGAAAATAGCTGGAAATAAAGTCTGTTTAAATTTAAGAGACGGATCACGTTTTGTTCTCAGACATTAAATCCATCAGCAGTGACCCCACTGGTGATTTTTGAAGAGTTTACGTGTCTGAAAAACGAGGGTTGTTAACAAGTGGCTGAGAAGGACTACAGAAGTTGTCGAGGACGTTGTACGTCATAACGCCGAACACGTAAACACTCCTCTAAGTTAGTTTGCCCTGTTCTGCTTGAAAGCAAGTACCTGCCTCCTGCAAACTGTTCAAACAAACGCTTCAACTTGTACAATTTAGAATCTGTTTATTTATCTAACAGCTTCGTTTTCCACAGACCTTATTTCGAGCTATTTTCCAAAATCCTATGGAGAAGTCCCATAGCTTTTTGTCGAGGGAACTAGCAGCTTACTTCCGGGTAAATACGTCATCCCTGCACCCCTCTATTGGATTCATATTGTCTGTCACATACAGTACACACATACAGCCCCCCCCCCACCCCACACACACACACACCCCCCCCACCCCCACACACACACCCCCCCACACACACCCCCCCCCACACACACACACCCCCCCACCCCCCCCCCCACACACACACACACACACACACACACACACACACACACACACACACACACAGTATTGAAGTCACATTTGAAATCAACATTCCCGTTGGCCTTTCTCATTTTAATAAACAATATTTCCCCTCAGGTTATGCTGGCTCATTTTCTCTGCAGTTTGTATGACAAAAAAAAATACAAAAAAAAATAAAACTAACAGAAACTACTGATCATCATTAAAATAAGAAATCCAGGATTTGATAAGATTTGGCACCTTTTCCCTCACTCCCAGTCCCCACAGGTTACTTTATAACTCTAACAGCACTTAACTCAGAGTCACCATGAAAGAGGAAAAATATATGATAGAATTGAGGAAATAAGCGATTAAATTGGACACAGGGAGGAAATCTCAAACTGAAATTTAGTTTTTTATTTTGCGATCTGCCGTCCAGATTTACCTGGGTTAGGGTTAGGGTTAGCGTGAGTGTGTGTACAGTACATGTGTGGCCACAGGCAGCTTGAATACTCACCAGAAATATACACAACTGCACTCAGGGAGCTCCTCTACTGTTAGGGAGTGTGAGAAAATTATTGGATCAGTGTGGGCTTTAAAAAAAAGAAGTAAAACACTCTTTTTGTTAAATGTCTGTAACAGGATGGGATTCCTTCAACTGGATTTAGCATTACAAACAGAATCATTTAGGACTGTGTACCTTTACATTTAGAAGATATGATTAAAAAGAGAAAACATAAAACAATATATCTTAAATAAATTATAGATAGTCTTTGCTTTGAGAAAATGACATGAGAAAATGAGAGAAGTATTTGACTATAACAGCTAAAAAAAAGACGATCCTTCACTTAAAGAGCTACTATAAATAATTTTCATACAGTCCCTTAGTTGGTATGTGTTCAACCAAACAGTTGGGCAGATCTGACACAAATCTGAGTGTGTCGCACACTGGTCTGCTCTGTATTTCTAAATGTCAGCAGGCTCCGGCCCAGACGTGGACCCAGACGTGGGTCCAGACGTGGGTCCAGACGTGGACCCAGACGTGGACCCAGACGTGGACCCAGACGTGGACCCAGACGTGGATCCAGACCTGGCCCGCGTTCAGAGCTGGAGGACTGCTCCAGGTACAAACAGCTGCAGAACACCTGGTCTGGCTCTATGATTCAACACAAGTCTGCATCAGTGCTGAAACTATTCCTGACTCATTTTCCTTTCAGACAAAGCAATTTTTAGTTTGCTACATGCGATTCTTATGTTTTTTACTTTGCAAAAGCAAAGCAGCTCTAAAACGTTGAGCTAGCTCTTTAAAAACAGGAGCTCAAAATGTCCTATTCACAGAAGGCTAGTTTCTGATTGACGGACTATTGTTTAACCACCTTTACACAAAAATAAAGAACTCTGTTCCGCCACCTGCTCGTCAGTTTTAAAACGGCTCCCTGTGCACGATGCTTCACTTGGTAAAGAAGAAGGGTCCCAGCACAGCAGTGGACTTCAGGTGAGTATAAAGCTCTGTGGCTCTGCTTAATCACAGCACTGATTGGTCAGTTTACAGACGTCTGCACAAAAAGCAACAAGAGCTACATCCTGCAGAGGCTAATGATCCACAGACGACCTGATAACTGTACAGCTGCTACTGTGTGTGTGTGTGTGTGTGTCTCCTCCTGTACAAACACCTGCTTCAGTATTCAAACAGAGAAAGGAAGTCCTCCTCACTTGGCACGGAGCGTGATGATTGGCCAAGGCAAGAGGTGAGGAACTGAATGGGGGCACATCAAAAGCACCCCCACCATGATGTCATTTGGCACTTCCTTCAGAGCACCTCGAACGCTTTAATCCAAAGTGTAAAGTTTATCCCCCCCCCGTCTGTAACAGTGCTGTGAACCCCCCTGTGGAAAGGTTAATGGTACGATCCGCTGAGCCAAAGGGGCTTCGTCTTTATGAAGGACCCTGCAAACAGGTCAGGATGCCCCCCCCCCCCCCCACTAATATGCCATTCTTGGCTGTGTCATTGGAGCCAGAGAGTGTCTCTCTCCTCAGTTGTGCCCCATCAATAAGTCTGTGGGGGGGAACATGGGTGTCTTAGGAAGAGGCAGGGGCCGGGGAGGTGGGGGGGGTTTTGTATTGGCCTCCTGCGGGCCCCCGTCACTGTCGGCTCTGTCTGCTGGGATGGGGGGGGGCAGCGGGGGGAGGCGGGGCAGCGACATGGAGCCGTGGTGATAGTGCAGGTGGGGGTGGGCGTTGTGGCGGAGGTGGTGAGGGGGGGGGATGCGAGAGCAGGAGGAGGGGGGGGGAGGCAGGGCGCTCCTCAGGCTCTGGATGCGCCGGCACTCCTGGCAGACGCGCACGTGGCTGCAGCCCGACAGGAAGCTGCGCAGCGGGGCGGGGGGGGCCACCAGGGCCGAAACTGGGGGAGGGGGGGGTGGAGGCGGCGTGCTGGTGTTGGCGCCCAGCGGGTCCTCCAGGAGCCTCTGGGGCCCCGGGCCCAATTCGGGGCCTCCTCCCAGGCCCCCCCCCAGCGAGCCGGGCCCCCCCCGGTACAGTTTGCCGTTGCTGAGGCGCATCTCCCGCACCAGGCGGATGGGGCGGGGCGTGGCCAGAGCCAGGCGGGAGGGGTGGCGCAGGATGCCCCCCCCCGCGCTGCTGAGGGGCCGGCGCCGGCGGGAGCGGGAACTCTTCTTAAAGGAGACAGCGCTACGGAACTCTGAGAGCATCTCCTGACACACTGAGACCTGTAAACAACATAAAAACATTAACTGTACCTCCTTAGATAATGTTTATTCATTCATATTTGTTAGTTGTTTTGTACTTTTTCTATTGTCTGTCTTAAACATTTTATGAATTGTAACATTTTAATGAATGAATGTTTAAACTTCTTTTTCAGTGTTGAGAATACATACATTAATGTCAGTATAAAGAGGCTGTGGCTGGATATTGTATCTGGACACGGTCCTGAAACCAGATATATTTAACTATTGATATTAAAGCGCAAACACAGTCAAACCTTTGGTAACTCTGGGGAACACATCCTTTATTTATTTGTTGTATTAGTAATTATTATCAATGTTAACTGTAACTGTGTTTAGTTTTTTATTCTCTAATATACAAATCTTTACGTTTGATATACTTT
The DNA here is from genome assembly GCA_031216635.1 of Dissostichus eleginoides. NCBI lineage: Eukaryota > Metazoa > Chordata > Actinopteri > Perciformes > Nototheniidae > Dissostichus > Dissostichus eleginoides. The sequence continues at coordinate 1,916,003 of CM062280.1, forward strand.
AGGAAAATAAAAACTAGCAACATGTTTTAATGTGACAGAAACATTAAGTGAAGTCAAATATTTTCATTAAGAAACCTGATGATGAAAAATGCATATTCTTCACACACACACACACACACACACACACACACACACACCACACACACACACACACACACACACACACACACACACACACACACACACACACAGGCGACCTACTGAGGTGTTAGAGCTGAGGTGGAGGCCGGGGGCGGGGCAGGAGGAGGCTGAGAGAGGAAGAGGAGGGTGATGATGAAGATTTACCTCGTCCGTCTCTGCGCTGCGCCGCGTCGACCAAACAAACTCCATGATGGCCACGAAGACGGCAATGATGAGGCCGCAGATCAGAACCACGAAGATCCCCCCAATGTTCTCAATGCCCAGACCTGAAACACACACACCGTTAGGTATGTGTGTATGTATGTATGTGTGTGTGTTTGTGTGTGTCTATGTGTGTGTATGTATGTATGTGTGTGTGTGTATGTATGTATGTGTGTGTGTTTGTGTGTGTGTATGTGTGTGTGTGTATGTATGTATGTGTGTGTGTATGTATGTGTGTGTGTGTGTATATGTATGTATGTATGTATGTATGTATGTATGTATCTAAAACATACATGTATGTATGTATGTATGTATGTGTGTCTGTATGTGTGTGTGTATGTATGTATGTGTGTGTGTGTGTGTATGTGTGTGTGTGTGTGTGTATGTATGTATGTATGTATGTATGTATGTATGTATGTATGTATGTATGTATGTATGTATGTATAGTAACCAGTCTTGCTGGTGTAAAGTCATTGGGGATTATCCACTGGGGTACATGAATGTCAACACACTGATAATCCATCCAATAGTGGATGAGCTGCAATGGTTTTGGATTTGGTTTGTTTTTTAGACCAATCCCATTAGTCTCAGCTGTACTTTGCTGTGTTTTGTCCTACTAAGCCTATGTTTGCATGCTTACACATTAAACTAATACTTGAACATGTTAACATTATACCTTCTTTTCATGAGCATTTTATTATGAGCATATATATCTTGTCAAATGTAGCATTTAGCTCAATAAAGCATCATAAACAATTTATAATCTGATAATCTGTATATCTTTAAGGTCATTTATATCATATTTTATCTTGAACATTGTTAGTGATTGGACTAAACTGAGATGTCAGGATGCCAGCGGATGTGTGATTCTCCTCTGAACTTTTAGGGATGTTTTCTTTGAGAGGGACTGACCTACTCATGGCTTTGATCCATCTTAACCTCAACCACAGTCCCTCACAATCACCACTACACTGCAATTACTGGCAAACGCTTCAATGGAGGAGAAACAAACAAAACAACCACTGGTTGTCTTTATGCTTATCAGAGGACACATATAACCTGTCTCTGTTATCACCCCCCCGGGGGTCAACAGATGCAGGAGGGAGAGGACATTTTGTCCAACATGGAGTATACAACACTTTGATTGGCTTTCTGGTAGAGTCTGGATGTAAAGATGGACATGGTGCTCTCAGGTGTCTGCTCAGTTTCTCGGCTCTGCTGTGACACCCACCTTTGGCCCGGTGGTCCTCCTCTTTGGGACACTGCCCCCCCTCCCACCAGCGTCTCTTCAGGATCTCCAGCCGGTTGCTCTCCTGCAGCTGTAGGATCCCCAGAGTGATCTCCTCTTTGTAGGGAGAGCCTGAGAGGACAGAGACATCATTCACATTCTGAATTCAGTCTAAATTATCAAAACTATAAACAGATTTTACATTTAAAGAACATGCTGCTCTGGTTATTGACTCAGGAGGAAATAACACTGTATGCCAGATGAGCACAATTCATGCTGAAACTCCAATGCTGTGGTTGGTTTAATGGCTGTCGGAGTACAAATGAACCACACCAAACTCAGGGGTATGATTGACAGCCCTCCATAAACTGACCCCACCACAGTGAATCGTTTCCTGGGACATTTTTTATATGACGTGTTGATGGCGTCAGAGAGATGTGTCATATTTCGCAAACACGTTAAAATGTCTTCCCTGTCAAATGATGTTATTCCCACAGTATTACGTGTCAGCTTTTTTAGCCACTAGGGCCCAGAAGTAGTATTCATGCTGTTGGTGCTGGACAGAAAAACATGTAAGAGATGACAAAATGTAGTCTCACATAAGAAAGTGACTCTCTTTTAAGATATGAGAAAAAGCCTGCTTACTGTTTTGATATACGTTTTCAACACTTATTTTTGCTATGAATAAGTTCTATAATTTTATTTCATTCAGAATTGAGAATATATCTAAGGAACACATTTGTGTATTTGATAGAATACACATATTAAACGAAAGTCAGATCTTCTACTGTTATAAACTTGGTAATTTTATTTTTAAAGTTCTCTGCTGACAGTAGACTTGTCCATGTTTGTGATTGGTCATAGGCTACAAACCCCGCCCCTTTCCTGGCCCTCGGACAAATGTAGTCGGTGATCCCTGGTGTAGAACATGGATAACAATCAACTTGCTTCTCCTTCACTACGATTGGGACCTAATTTGCTATTCGAGCCCCAAAAAGCTCCCCATTGATATCAGGACAGCTGAAAGATTACATTTTATCCACACTGAAACCCACCTGTTTCGCCTGTAACTTGGCCATTTAACCCAACACACACACAAACAGTAAGTCAGCACATTGAGATTGTAGCCCAATGGAAGCTAAAGCACGAGCACGTTCAATGGTTTGGGTGGTTTGAAGTGAATATAACTGCATCTGTCTTGTCTTTTTGAGGTTATAAATGCAGGGGTAGACATTAAGGGTAACATTTCACTGGCCCTCCGGGCCGGTGGAATTTTATTATCACTGGCCCCACCATTGTAACCACTGGCCCAAGAGCATTCGTCCAAAAAATCGACTAATAATGAAGAAAATGAACACATTTGTTGCAATAGTAATGTATGCACAAACTACATTACTACTTGTACTACAACATTTGAATCATCAGGTTTTCCTCAATTGTTCATATTTGGTTTATTAAAATAATTATATTGTGGTCATTGTTAAAAAATGTCTGCTATTATTATTTGTATAATGCGCTTTCTGCCTTCCTGTCATTAGGAGTTAGACATGTAATGGCTATGTAATAGATTAGATTACAACCTTCATATCCTAAACTGCTGGGACATTTCCCTATGGCCAATACCTTTTATATTTTCTACTCTTCCCTACTTGTCAGCATAGGTCGGCATTGATGTACAGAGCCGACAAAAGACCTTGTTTATATTGGCATCATATAGAGAGGTGCAGTGACGCGTCCTAAAACCAGGAAGTAAGCTGCTGGTTCCCTCGACAAAAAAGCAACGGGATTTCTCCATAGGATTTTGGAAAATAGCTGGAAATAAGGTCTGTGGAAAACGAACCTGTTTGATAAATGCACGTTTTGTTCAGCCGGATAATCTCCACATGTCTACCCTACTTTTATAATTTTCGAATCATAAATCTATTCGATAGATTTATGATTCGAAAATTATAAAAGGGTTTTAGGACGCGTCACTACACCACTCCATCGATCAAGCCGGTGTGGCTGAAACTTTCTCTCCCTCTTCTTCTCATACTCCCTGTCACTCTCCTTTAACTCCTCCGGTGACTTTCTTTAATTTGAAGATTGTTTTTTGCCCGGCGCTTGGCCGGTTACCGCTGGTATTAAAAACATTTTGGCGAATGGTTAGGTGGCGCGAAAGTCTGTAGTGAACAAGCGCGCTCCCGCTCACGGGAGCCTGCTTGCGCTGCGATCCGCAGCAAACAGCTGTTTGCTTTTCACCCAACAACGACAACCGCCTCACGAAACGTTATGTTGTAGCGTTAATAAACAAAACAATTTAACAAAATTGCTTGTCAAAATACCTATACCACAGGACCATTTTTTTTTTTAAAGCAATTTTTTTAGTGGCCCGAGCGGGCAAGTGGAAAGTACGTTATGCTGCCCGGGGTGTCTAAATAGTGCTTCCGGGCCAGCGGGCCATTTATAATGTCGAGCCCTGAAATGTATGGTTTATTGCACCTACTGTAAGTTGTTGTGGATAAAGAATCAGCTAAATGAAATGTGTAGCTAACAGGCTATACTGAGTCATATCTGCATTAAGTGACTGAGCCACCACTGGGCATAGTTTATTATTTTGTACATGAACTCTACACAAGCATAGAACTGAATAACTTTTTAAAAGAGTTGATTTAGTTTTAATTCACTGAGCTTCATTATCTGAATTCAGGAACATGGCGGCAGGTCGGTCAGGTGCGGTAGTTGCTCTGCTATTGTACACGCTACTTTTGAAAATTGTACAACCGGTAAACGTCAATGCAATTCAGCAATCGCTCAACAACAAATATGCGAATACAACTGTCAACTATGATGATCCGATCACTCATGGGACTCATCAGTACAAACAAACAAACAAGATCCACCATGTGTTTGGGTATGGGGAGTACGTCCTGGCTGCTACTCTCCGATTTCCACAGTGGTACAACCCAAGGAGGAAAACGGCAAAATCATCATGCAGGCGACACAGCAACGAGGCTGTGATAATAGCCATCTGTCTGCTTCTGTCGGGGGATATTCATCAATGTCCTGGCCCAACATCAAACGAAGCAAGCTTCGCTGACAGTGTCACCTGTAACTCTACTTCCCTCCATGTATGCTCCATAAACTATCAGTAAACTCACCTAGTTCAACCTGCACCCTCCCTGAGCACCACGGAGGATCCAGCAGTCCTCCAGCTGCAATATCCAGTCACCGGCCCGGGGTGGCCCAACGAGGGTGATCCAGCCGGGCACCCACTCCCCCCGAGCAACATGGACGAGCCAGAGGTTATCCAGCGGCGTCTCTTCGCCAAGCAGCGGCGTCTCTTCACCATCCAGTGGCAGCGCAGCAGTCCAAGGAGGTCGACAGATATCCAGAATCGAACATACCTTGGCGAAAACGAGAGCAGTCCCCGCTACTAGTGGAATCCTTGCGCGCGGCTACGCGCGAACTGTCGCCGGTGAATTCACCGCCAGCAGAGATTTCTTTGCCAAGGAGTCTTGCAGCGAAAATGACAACATCTCCGACGGTTCCAGCAAGTAATAACAGCGTATGTACAGGTGTGGTTCCACACAACATTTCACACAGTGACAATGACTGCAGGATAACACCGCTCAAATATGTGTACTCTAACAGCAAAAATAACAAGCGTGGTAGGGTAGTAAACAGAGCAATCCAAATTAACCGGAAGTGGAAAGTCGTCCAAACTGTAAACAATGCAAGAATTATTTGGGATCCGAAGGTAAAACCAAAGGGTATATTAGGTGGACACCTAAATATACGAAGCCTAAAATCTTGTCTCAAAATTGACCAGATAAAGAATATGTTCCCTGCTGAAAAAACTCTATGCTGGTGAAGCTGGTATTTATGCTGGTCTACCAGCAGTCTTGCTGGTGAAGCTGTATCACCAGCAAGACCATGCTGGTGTACCAGCTTCACCAGCAAGACTATGCTGGTAGAACAGCAAGACCAGCATGGGAAAGCTGGTACACCAGCAAGACCAGCATGGGAAAGCTGGTACACCAGCAAGACTGGCATGGGAAAGCTGGTACACCAGTATTGCCTTGCTGGTGAAGCTGGTACACCAGCAAGGTCTCATTATGTTATAGCTGGCGAAGTTGGATTACCATTTTAGCTAAAACTCCGTTTCTAATATGCAATAAGACTACAAAATGCGTCTATACGTATTTTCGATTTTTCCAATCCAGACGAGAGATCTCTCTCCCCTGTCGGTGTGCGAGGGGGTGGGGCAGTTTACACACATGCCCTGCTACATGCATGCATGCATGCAACACACACACACACACACACACACACACACACACACACACACACACACACACACACACACACACACACACACACACACACGACACACACACACACTGCGGAGAGAACTAAGCGCCCCGAGGTGCATGGATGTATAATAAGAACAGCGTGGGAGGCGGGGTCTCGTTCTTTCCTATGAGAGCTGCTCATTGGTGCATGAAGTCAAAATGGCCCAACTTTTGAGAGAGCGAAACGTCACAGATTACCCATGCCTGGCTGTCAGAGCAGAAGAAGAGAAGAACCCGTATGTGTGCTCACAGAGCATGCGCCCCTTAAGCCCCGCCTCCTGTCATTAAGCCCCGCCCCCAAGCTCCCACTCTTGGCTCACTAGAATGAATGGAGAGAGAAAATAAATCTAGATTCGGCTTTTAGTGCATTTTACAACTTTAAGGACCGAATGATTCTATTTTTAGACGATATTTGATACTCTGATCTTTTCATTTATTTTCAGTTTGCTTCAAGCAGTGGCTGTACGAGAAAGACGTGGAGGACCAAGAAATGCTGGCCAGATTGGCAAAGACCGGAAGATACATAACAGAGAAGATAATGGATATTAACAAGAAAAAGAAATAAAATACTTTTTTAAAAAAAGTTTATAATTTCTTTGTTGCTATTTACATTATTTATTATATTTGTTATTTTTATTTTTTAAATCAAATGCATCTGTTTTAGATTATATATTTATTTAGATGTAGGTTTTTTTTGTAATATTATTGTATTGTTAATGTATAATTTATTAAATAAAAATACTGTTATGAACACTATACAATGTCTTTATTTTGATAGTTACCAGAATACATTGTATATTTAATACTAACATAAGCTGGTGATAGATAGATACCCTGCTGAAAAAACCAGCATAGACCAGCATGGTGTTGACCAGCATAACCAGCATATGTTGTGTTTTGGTCACTTGTATGCTGGTCTATGCTGGTCTATGCTGGTATGCTGGTCTATGCTGGTATGCTGGTCACCAGCATACCAGCATAGACCAGCATAGACAAGGCAAAAAGGGAACTGAGAAAAGCAAAAGCGGATTTCTTTATCACAATTATTGAAAATGCTCAGGGCAACTCAAAAGCTATATGGAGCCAAATAAAAAAAATAACTGGTCAAAACACTACGACAGCCAACCCAATTGAATTGAGGGTTAAGGGCGCAACTCTGCAGTGCCCAGCTGATGTGGCACCTACACTCAATTATTATTTTGTTGAGTCAGTGGCTACCATAGCCAATAGCTTCATAGCTCAGGAAGAAAATGCACTCCCTACTGTCAACACCAGCGAGCCAGCAGCTGTTCCAAAGTCAGTGTCTGAGACAGAGGTTGCGGAAGTAATTGCCAATCTGAAATCCTCAAGGGTTAAGGATATCTACGGTATGGACACATTCATGCTGAAAGAGATGAACTCCTCAATTGTTAAGCCACTAACGCATATCATTAATATTGCAATCAATCAAGGGAGTTTTCCCAATCAATGGAAGCCTGCTGTTGTGGTCCCGTTATTCAAAGGTGGGGACCCTCTCATGACATCCAACTATAGGCCCATCAGTATCTTGCCCATAGTATCCAAGGTATTAAAAAACTGATTGCCAAAAAAATCATCAATCATCTCAACAACAGCTCCTTCCCACTGCATCCAATGCAATTTGGATTCAGGGCTAATCACTCAACAGAAACAGCGACATGCTTCTTCGTGGAGAAAGTTAAGGCATCAATGGACAGGGGTGGGGTTGTGGGGGCCGTGTTCCTTGATTTACGGAAAGCTTTTGACACTGTTAATCATAACATCTTATCGCAAAAAATGCTCAACTTAAATGTTTCTATAGAATTCACCAACATCTTTAAATCGTATCTTTCATCCCGCTCTCAATGTGTTAAAATTGAGAACCATAAGTCTAGTGCGCTATGTCTGTCAACTGGAGTACCGCAGGGCTCTGTATTGGGCCCAATCCTGTTTAGCATGTACATCAATGATCTGCCTTCTGTGTGTGGACAATGTGATGTATTAATGTATGCTGATGATACAGTTGTTTTTACTCATGGCAAAACCGCAGAAGAGGCTGCAACCAAGGTCACTGATGTCTTGGTGAATATTACATCCTGGCTTAACAACAATTGTTTGCAACCAAATATTTCAAAGACAGTGTGTATGTTCTTCTCCAAGGGCCACAGCATTATAACAGAACAAGATGTTTTCTTTTCTGGAAGGAGACTTCAGGTTGTCTCGGAGTATAAGTACTTAGGAGTACACATTGACACAAACCTCAGTTTCAAAACCCATATCAAAAAGGTCTGCAATAAAGTGAAGTTCAATCTGTCAAATTTCAGATACATTAGAAACTTCCTATCAACTGCAGCAGCTAAGCTATACCTTCACTCAATGGTCCTCTCCCACATCAACTACTGTCTGATAAGCTGGTCTAATGCACACTCTACAGCTCTAAAACCACTGGAATCACTTTATAAACAAGCACTCAAAACACTAGACAGAAAGCCATTCCGGTATCATCATTGTCACATTGTTAAAACGTATAATCTGTTCAGCTGGGAAAATCTCATAGTTTACAAAAATGTCTGCTTAGTTTATAAGATCACTCGTGGGTTGGCTCCTCCTCCTCTGGCTGGCTTCATCAGCCTAAAGTCCACCTCAACCAGGGTTACTAGAGGTGCGGCTAGGGGAGACTGCACCATCCCATTTAGGAAGAGTGCATTTAGTCAGGCTGTCTTTTCATTCCACGCATCCCATCAATGGAATTCAATACCACAACCGATAAGAGAGTCCTCATCCTACTACACATTCAAGCACAGTGTTAAAAAGTGGCTCATTAATAATCAACAGTGTCAGCACTGATGTGTGGGTGTAGGTGTTAGTATGAGTGCATATTGTGAATGTTTTATTTATTATCATGACTTGCTCTCATCTGTATTCAGTGATGTCGTCTATTGTAAATATGTATTAAAAAAAAGAATTTGGTATAACAATGTCGTGGTATTTTAATTCTTGATTTTAGGATGCCTATCACCATCTGGCAAAGGGACTATCGGTGAAAACTAGCCTTTTGGCTAATTCAAGTACTTTTACATGTTTTTAATATGTTGATTAATGTACACTGTCCCTTGTTTTAAATAAATCAATTCAATTCAATTACGATGTCATTACATTACATTACATGTAAATTGTTAGACGCTTTTATCCAAAGCGACTTACATACTCAATACTGTGGACAATCCCCACAGGAGCAATTTGGGGTGAAGTGTTTCAGGGACACAACGACATGCTGACTGCAGTGGGGTTTGAACCTGTGACCCCCTGATCCCAACACCAAGGCTCTATCCACTGCGCCACACGGTTCATTAACCATGAACTGGCCTTTTATGAATGTAGATATGGTGCAAAATGGAAGAGTGTGTAAAACCTGATGTGAGCACTTGCAGAAAAAGAATCTGAGCTTGTGTGCATACATTTACACTTGTATAAAATATCCACGTATCTGTGAACCAAATTTAAAGTCACAGAAAAAAAAAAAAAGTTTTGTAGCTTGTAGAAAAAAAATGAACTTAGTGATGAAATGTTCACTAATATAATACAAAACAAAACGTCTGCCCCCTCCACAATGATCAATAACAGCGAACGGATGGTCAAATAAACAGAATGACACGATGCCTGGTTACTGGTTAGTGTTGCCTGACTTTATAAAGTGTGTTTTTTTTACAAGTGTGTGGTTGCGTTCTAGTCACTTTGCTCAGCGCTACTGCTTGTTTCAACTTTTATTTGCCGTACTCTCCATAAACTGTTAGTTCAGGTTAATCTAGTCCCCCTCCGACGTAAGCGTGACGTACGACCGACACTTTTTTCGAGCTTGGTAAGAACCGGTTTTCGGGGAAAAGAGCCGTCTCCGCTGCGGCGTGAACAGGAACAACCGGTGCTTATCAGGCACAAGCTCCGAACCGGCCCTGGAACCGCGTTGGTGTGAAAGGGGCAACATGCAGGGCCCCGCAGTCATCCGGTTCGACCTGACATGGCTGTGTGACTGACCCGAGCTTGCGCCTCCTCGTTCTGATAGCTCCGCCCCTTCGCTCCAACCCCCCTTCCTCCCCCCCACATCTACAGGTGAAAATTACTTTAGCGACACATTCATCGCAAGAAGTGTAGCAAAAGTCAAGGCTGCAGATTCGTCGATTTATACTGCCACAGAGCAGATTCGTGAAGTTGTAATGACTGATTTGTATGGGCTCAGAACAGTCTCATAATACACACATGCACACAGAAGGATTCACACTTGTGTTTTTCAATGCACACCCAAATGTGTTCCGTTTCATATACATGTAAATAAAATCCAAATACAGAAAAAAGTTTTACATATGTATTTTTGATCCTCACATATTTGTTTTCCGTTTGAAACCTCTGAACCTGCAAACACAACCCGCTTTCTATGCACGGATCGCTGCGCATTCATGTGTGGGTTTTTTGAGACTCCCCTGACGGTCACCCGATTTGTACTTGTATTTTTTCTATCTATAGCCAATCAGATGTCTCCTTCATTCTAAGCCAATCACATGAGGGTATGATTTCTTGTGTTCATGACGTAGCACTTCATATACGCATTTTGCGCTATCCGGAGATGATTATTATACGGTATTATTATTCAATGATAAATAAGGAAGTGTGTGTTATATGAGATGGCAGAGAGGTTTCAGCTCCGATTATTAAATCAAAGAGGCTTAATGTTTTCGATTATATTATTTCACTATAGCTATGTGGACGGTGTCAAGGTCCAATGTAGACAATAGCGGGTGTAACTAAAATACAAGATGTTTTTATTTATATATATATATTATTAATAATAATAATAATATAAAATATTTTATTTGCGTGCATTACCTGTTCGGAAAGTGGCGCTGTACTGAGAGTGGCGATTTTATTTTGTAATTATATAATACTTGTAATAATGGTGCGTTCACACCGGACGCGATGCGAATAATCGCTCGAGTTTCTTGCCGGCTGTCAGCTGTTTACTCGCGTCATTCATCTGAGTCAGCTTCTCGAGCCGTATCTGGCCGTGCAACTTTTATACTGTATGCCGAAGCAGTCGCGGACTGGCCATCGGGATGTACCGAAGTGGGCCGGTCGGGCCACTCCGATCGGCCCACCTCGGTACCGGCAGGGGCGGACTGGCCATCTGAAGTTGCTTTGACAGGCGACAGAGGTCCACCGTTTCCCCGCAGCGAGGCTCCCCCCGTTGACAGTTCACTGTCTAGCACCCACGGGAAGTGGTGCTGTACCTTAATAATATAAAAGCTTGTATTTGCGTGCATTTCTTGTTCGGAAAGTGGCAATGTACTGAGAGTGGAGGTGTCCTGAGATTAGCGCCTGCAGGCAGGCTCCATGGACAGCGCAAAATGCGTACATGAAGCGCTACGTCATGAACGCACAAAATCATACCCTCGTGGGGTGCGCGCTCATGTGATTGGCTTAGAATTGAGGAGACATCTGATTGGCTATAGATAGAAAAAATTACAAGTACGAATCGGGTGACCGTCAGGGGAGTCTCAAAAAACCCACACACGAATGCACAGCGATCCGTGCACAGAAAGCGGTTGTGTTTGCAGGTTCAGAGGTTTCAAACGGAAAACAAATGTGAGGATCAAAAATACATATGTAAAACTTTTTTCTGTATTTGGATTTTATTTACATGTATATGAAACGGAACACATTTGGGTGTACATTAAAAAACACAAGTGTGGATCCGGAAATACAAGTGTGAATCCTTCTGTGTGCATGTGTGTATTATGAGACTGTTCTGAGCCCATAGATTTGAGAGGTTGTAATAACCAAGTTGCAGTTGTGATGGAAAATATATATATTTTTTTCTTTCTACAAGCTACAAAACTTTTTGTTTTCTTCTGTGACTTCAAATTTGGTTCACAGATACGTGGATATTTTATACAAGTGTAAATGTATGCACACAAGCTCAGATTTTTTTTAAACATAGCAACACACAAAGAATATAACTTTGTTTATTCTTATATTTACCTCCCGACAGGCGCAGACACACACACTCTCAAATATGTTCCCTTTTGATTGCTTGGAACTAAATACTGTGTTTTTCATTTATTATATTGGCAAATTAATATTTTGTTTTGTGAAAATCCACATATTTAATACATCTCCAAAACTTGCCATGATGTATTGTTCACCACCACTAGACCACCAAAGGAGTGGAAATCTAGCTACACTTAAAAACAAGAACAGTGGGATAAATATGTAATATTTAACAATTCATTTTTGTTTTCCTTTTACATTCTTTGTTCTTGATTGACCACCAAGTGTTATTCTAAGAATGTGCTATTTATTATATTCAGGTTGATCAAACTACTGTAAGAATTTTAAAATATGAAGTTAAACATTAGATTTCCGGGTATTCAAGGTTATTTAGTCAAGTTGTCAACATTTGCTGTCAAGTTAAATGCTCCAATAATTAAAAACAGCGTGCCCCAGCCCAGTGCCACACAGAGAATGTTCCACAGTGTTACTGCATGCATATCAGTCTGTGTAATAAGCAGAGCATAATAATGAGCCCTTTGAAATAAGTTAATAACCATAGCTGCTACAGCCTAACTAAACCTTAAGAAACAATCCTTTAACTATAGTCAGTGCATTTCAGTTAGAGAATGGTTTGAGTTTTGTAAAAAACTCCTAACTTCAAACTGACATGCCCACTAGATGGTGCTGTAGCCATCCAAAAGGTACTATAGGTAAAGATATACTGTAGTTTAGGCCACCACAATGTATTGCTCAGGCTACACTACAAGGTGTCCACAAACACAACCAACCACAACCTGTTGAACCTCACTCTCAGACACAACCATGGAGAATTCCATTTCTTCTATTGGAATATAACAGATCCTGAGCCTGAGCCTGGCTGCCCTGAACTCATCACAGGAAACAGTTTCAGTGAATGCAGGTGAGACATATAATTACTGCATAATGACAGGTGTGATGCACAAACTGCATCTAAAGACCCTCTGTTAACCTTGTTCTTATTGTTTACAGAACAACCAGCCTCGCCTTCGAAGGAAAACCGCCTGAGAAAAAGCACCTGTAGATTCTTAGAGCACAGTTTGCTGCTCCTCTCCCTGAAGGTCAGGCAGCTCATTCAAAGCCATGCTCTGTTTAAAGGCCGCAGGGGTAGATCTGGGCTCACAGGAGGAGGAACTGTTCATCTGAACGTGTTGCTGCACCACAGTCGTTCAGCTGCTCTGATTCGGGCTTCTTGGATTCTCACTCCTCCCTGATGATAGGTTAGCTGTACACTCAGAACATTTCCAACTGACCCATAATCCTTGGAGACAAAGTCAGCTCCTCTGCCTCTGCTGGGAGACAGAGGGTCTTTCTCAATGTAGAGGAAAGCTGCTCCAGAGCCACTATTTCAAGGATACTACGTAATCGAGTGCCGCAGAAGGACTGTTCCAATGTCCAGGATATTTGGAATTCTACCGAGGCCGGCGTACTTCGTTGCGGGAAATTTCGAGGCTGCACATGTGTAGACTCCGCGGTCTTAAAATCCCCACAATGCTTTGCGCACGGACCAATTTCCGAAATCTTTGGCGGAAAATGTAAGGCGGGGCCTCTCATATGATGCACACCTGCACACTTTCTAGCCTGTTCCATTCTTCATTTTCCGAGGCTAGGAGGTATTCTTGCCTCGCTTCTTAAGGAACTCACTCGGAGGTACATGTGCTACCAAGCAAGCCTCCTCGACATTGAGAAACACCCAGAGCTCCCTGACTTCCCCTCTCTCTGAAACAGATAGTGATGAGATATTCTGCCCCATGTGCTTCTGAGCCACTGAGATATGGCGCTTTCATCCATACCGTCTCTCTGAAGGGGGAATAGACTGTTCAGCTCCTGTTCTCCTCAACATGCGTGATGACAGCTGTTCAGCACCTACTTACTTACATCAGCACCAGGAATAGCTTTAGCACGATGCACACGTCCATGCTAATGCTAGCTTAGTTTCGCCCTCACAAGTTCAGACCCCACACAGTGTCTCGCCTGGAAGAGCTTGAGTTTATATCTGAAGATATTCCCCATTTTGATCCAGAAAACTGTGATCAACAAATTGACGATAATTTCAGGGAATTAGATCACAATCTTATCGACTTGCGCCGTAAAACCCAGAGGGAGACAGTTAAAGGTCCCATGTCATGGCCATTTCTACTGATCATACTTCCATTGTTGAGGTCTACTAAAATAGATTTATATTGTGCAATTTTCCAAACTCACATTGGTTTCTCATACAGCATCTCTGTAAAGTATGTGTATTCACTCTCTGTCCTAAACGGCTTGTTGAAGCTCCTGCCCCCCCTCCCTGTGAGCCCAGTGTGCTCTGATTGGTAGTGATGGCAGTTTGACACTGAAGCTTCGAACGGAGCTTCAACCCTGGACTTCCTATTCCATAGAAGCAGTGATTCGAAGCTTGCTTCAAATCACGTGACATATGACGTCAGAAGCAGCAACTGCTTCAAATCACGTGACATGTGACGTCAGAAGCAGCAACTGCTTCATTTCCTGAATGAATCACCTGACTGGTTCGCCGTCCAATCAGGTGATTCAATGCACTGCCTCGTCTCTATTCTGACAGGTGACAGGTTCAAACAGTTCAGAATTTGAGCGCTTCAACACTTTATAACCGCTCTAAACAATGCGCAATGTGTGGGTTGTTGTCGTAGTTTGCGTTGTTGCTGTTGAGTTGTTGTTGGTATTGCATTTGAATTGGATCATTATAGAGCAAACCAGGAAGAAAGATAGGTCGTTCTGGCTCGGGAAACACTTCCAAATGTGAAGTTGTGAACAAAAGACAATTATGAGTAATACAAAAACAGTATGATTGTGTAAGGAATAGATAGCCCAGTCAGTGGATAGAGCCGGCGGCCTGAATGCTGCGATGTCCTCCGTGCAGCTGGTTCAAAGCCTGGAATGGATGAACTTTTAATCATTGCTTTTCAACTTTAATACTTTAATAACTGATAAAAGGCCGTCTCCGCCCAAAAAAATGTCCAGCACTCTCTAGTCTCTTCTCAATAACCCAATACACACAATTATCAATCTTTAATTGCAAATAGAACATGATATTCAGTCTTAGTGTGTGTGTGCATCGAATATTTTTCAAGGCAAAGATACGTTAAACCCACTGCAGCCTTGCACTTCGCCAGGAGAGGTCGCTGTAACTGAAGCTTCGAGAAATGAACCTATTTCCGACACAATTGTCCAAGTGGTTCGATGCTTCATTCAAAGCTTCATTTTGCCATCACTACTGATTGGTCACGCGACGTGTAGCTGCTGAGCCTCACGAGCAGTGAGGAGCTGCTGTGAGGAGCAGACAGGGCTTCCGTGTCGGCGAAACAAATAAAGCGAGAACAAGCGAAACTCATCCTGAGCACACACAAACACTCACAGCCGAAGTAAAAACAATAAGTGTGGCTTGATATTGAGTAAGAAAAAGGTTTATAACGCTGTGAGCATGGGTCTGCAGAGAGCTTTTCTCCGCGATCCCAACGTAGTAGTCCGAAAAACGTTTGCCCATTTAAACAGTCGTGGTAGATACCTTGTTTGTTTTAAACATCATAAACAACAATGAATACTTACAGGTTGTGTACCCGAATCTCCCGCTGGTCCAAACAAAGTAGGAGTAGTGTGTGTGTGTGTGTGTGTGTGTGTGTGTGTGTGTGTGTTGCATGCAGCAGCCGCATGTGTGCAAACTACCCCGCCCCCTGGCACACAGACGGGGAGAGAGAGATCTCTCGTCTGGATTGGAAAGATCGAAAATACTAAAAATAATCATAGATGCATTTTGCAGTCTTTTTGCATATTAGAAACGGAGTTGACGACACCAAAACTGCAATATAATGTTTGTGTAGCATAATAAATATGACATATCTTTCTTCAGTGCCCTACGCTGTACATATCCGGCATGAATCGCTGAAAGGTTTGGGACGCTTTGTTTCTTGAAAGGCTGGCAGAGGGTGCGGCCATAGCTCTGGGCGTGGCTACTGGGTATCCCTACGTAGCGATACCCAGGAAGTAAATGAGAAATCTCCAACGAGGCGTTTTGGGGAGGTCTTTTCTGTGTTAGAGTTTTACTCGCTACAGGGTGTACTTTGAGGGTTTTTGACTCTGCAGACCGTTAACATGCATAAAAACCTCCATAACACACAAGGGGACGGGTAATAACCGGAAAAGCATGACATGGGACCTTTAAACTTGTATGAAGACCAGCTTTAAAGCTTTTCCAATCACAGCGTCCCACTGACAGAATAATGCATAAATCTTTCTGGCAATTACATAGGCATAGTTTTTTTTACCATAAGAAACTTACAAGTACAATGAATCAACTCCCTTGCAGTATCCAGTCAGTACACTGCAACACACTCTACATTTTATACCTTAAAAACAAATGAACTTTTTTACATGTTGTATTCTCTTCATAGAGATCAATGTTGCCTTACACAGTACAGAATGATTGATATTTAACACAGCTCTTCCTTATTTTATAGGTTGATGTTCCACTGGGCAGTCAACAAAGTAAACCACATATGGCAGTCTGTGGGGATAATCATTGCTGAGTAATGTTTGCTTGTTTTGTCTCACCATGTTTGATGCTTCCTGTATCCACTTGCTTTACATGATAACAATCACACTCAGGTGTGTGTTCCAAGATGGCAGCACGTTGATTTGTCTCTGTTAGTATTTGTCTCATTCTCGTTTTTTGGCATTGACTACCTCTTGTGCATACTGACATTTTATAATTTTTACTTAGCTTTTTAGACCCGTTTTTGTAATTGGTCTGCTGCGCTTTTAAAAGTTTTAAAAGCTTTTAAAAGTTTTTGGGCTGTTTTGCGTCGTTTTGTGCCGGTGCCTCGCTGTGACTGGATTGCTTGCTCTCTGCCTGAGCTGTCGCTCTTTCGGACTCTGGATTGCTGTCTGTCCTGCCGTGCTGTCGGGGGCTGACTGACCTGAGCTGCCGATCGACCTGAGTTGCCGATCGACCTGAGCTGCCGATCGACCTGAGCTGCCGATCGATCGACCTGAGCTGCCGATCGACCTGAGCTGCCGATCGACCTGAGCTGCCGATCGACCTGAGCTGCTGATCTGGAATTAGGTGTGTTGCAGTACAATGTTGCAGAAAGTTACCCTCGTGTTCGCTTTTTTCCTGGGATTCCTCTGCAAAGCTGACGGATTGCCTCCCAGCGATGTCTCTGCTCACTTCGGACATTCGGATGGTGGAACCTCTGGAGCGCTGACTCCATCGGATATTTTTTTACCAAAAGCTGACGTTTTATGGCACGAAATGCGCTCTCCCGTATGCCCTTTTGACTCTGGACTCGCTAATATCGAAGGATCGGAGCGGCCCCGCCCCCCTGAGGAGTGAAGCGTCCAGAGCCCATGTGAAAAAATCATCTTCCAGGCTGTTAATATTGTTACTGCTTTTACTCTCTGGTAACGTTAACATCAACCCTGGACCCGAGTGTTTCTCTGCTTCCTCGCAGCATTTGCCAACTCCGAATGAGTTTAGCTGTAGGCAATGATTGGGTTTTCTGCATGTTAATGCTAGGAGCCCGCATTAGATGTTTTCAAGACCTGGTTTTTAGTTGCTAAACCTGATATTGTTGTAGTTTCTGAAACCTGGTTAAAACCGTCTGTCACTGACACTGTTATTCACATTGATGGATATAATTTATTCAGAACGGATCGTAAGGGCAGAGCTGGTGGTGTTGCAATATACATTGCTGAGAAACTACAGTGCTTTGTCCTTCATTCGATTTCAATTCCAAGGCAATTTGAGTTGCTAGCAGTCCAAATAATTATAGCAAATGCTCCTCTCACTGTTATTGGCTGTTATAGGCCTCCATCGGCCATCATTGATGCAACTACTAGCCTTACTGAATTGTTGTCTAAGTTTTCTTCTGAAATCATATTATTGGGTGATTTAAATTGGGACTGGCTGAGTGATAAATCTTCACAGCTTAAGCAGGTTTGTGATTCTTTTAACTTAACTCAGTTTATTGATAGTCTCTAGTGGGACTATCAATAAACTGAGTTAATAATAGGATTTCAGAAGAAAACTTAGACAACAATTCTTGACTATGGCTTAAACCCTGCCAATCCCAATAACGATACCCTTATAGATGTCATTCTAACAAATGCAGCTCATAAGTATGTGTCTGTTGGTGTTTTTCCTAATGATATCAGCGACCATTGTACGATTGCTTACGTTAGGAGCACTAAGTTTCCCAAAGCCAAGGGCCTTATTGTGCTCAGGCGCTGCTTCAAACACTTCTCTGAGCAGGCTTTCCTACACGATCTGGCGGAGGTTAAATGGCACCTCATAGCATTAATTCCATCTGTCGATGTTGCGGTCCAATTCTTTATTGATCACTTTTTATCGATTATTAATAGACATGCCCCCCTTAGAAAATTCAGAGTTAAGAATAGGAACACTCCATGGTTTACTAGAGAACTATCTGATCTAATTCATGATCGAAATAAGCAATGGTCCTTAGCTAGAAAGTCTAACACTACTGATGACTGGCTTCTTTTTCGTTTCCTCAGAAATAAATGTTCAGCCCTTATTAAAAAAGCTAAAGCTGATTACTATCTGAGCTTAACCACTGATTGTTTTAATGACCATTCTAAGTTCTGGAAAACAATGAAATCACTTCAGAACAAGAAGGTTTCTAGTTTCCCTCAAAAATGGAAGGTCAGTGATTCTTTTATTTCAGATACAAATGATATGTCTAATGCCTTTAATGCTCACTTCAAAAAGACTGGTCACATTTTTGATGAGCAAAGTCATGACTCTCTGCATGGTCGTACTCACAGCCAGTCAAGAGATGAACTCCCCTGTTTTTGATTTCGCTTCTTTCTCGGTCTCTGAAGTCTTACACGGTTTGCACTCAATTGATCCTAAAAAGATCAATTGAGTGCCTAGATCCTTTCTTTTAAAAAATTGCAGCTCAACCAGTAACTGATATTTTTAATCTCTCCCTGTCCACTCACTCACTCACACACTGCCAGCTGTGTGGAAGCAAGCTCTGGTATCGCCCCTCTTGAAAGCTGGTGATCCCACTGAGTTGAATAACTATCGTCCTATCTCAAATCTTTCTGTGTTATCAAAGATTCTTGAGTCCCTAGTTTCTACTCAGCTAAACATTTTTTTAAATTCACACAACATCCTTAACCCTATGCAATCTGGATTCAGATCAAGGCACAGTACTGTGACTGCCAGTCTGAAAGTCTTAGACGATATTAAGGCTGCTTTGGATAAAAATCTGTTTGTGTTGCATTGTTTATTGACCTAGCCAAAGCATTTGACTGTAGATCACCACATTGTCTAATGTTATGTTGGTGTCTCGTTTCGGTCATAATGCCGTTTGCTGGTTTCAAAGTTATCTAACCGACCGTACTCAATGCGTCAGGTTGGGTAGTACTGTCTCTGACCCTGTCACCTTGGAGAAGGGAGTTCCACAGGGCTATATTTTGGGGCCCTTGCTCTTTTTATTATATGTAAACAATATTTGTAATCAGATGCAATTTTCTACCTATCATATGTATGCTGATGACACTATTGTATACTCATGTGCTCCTTCTCTGGATATGGCCGTTTCCAATTTAAAACTGATTTTATCACGCTGCAGCATGCACTTCTTGATTCCAAACTGCTATTGAACAGTAAGAAAACCAAAGCAATGCTTTTGCTCCCAAGTCAGCGTCCTCTTGCCTCTCCATTGACACCCTTGATGGCGTCTCTGTTGAGTTTGTCGATACTACAAATATCTGGGCTTTTGGTTGGACAGAAATCTGAACTTTAAACACCACATTGAAGTTCTAACAAAGAAATTGAAATTCACTCTTGGCTTCCTTTACAGACTTAAACGTTGTTTTTCAACTTCTTCCCGTAAAAGGTTGGTCTCTGGCTTATTCCTGTCCCAGCTGGACTACGGTGATACCATTTATAGATTTGCCTGTCCCACTGTTTTGGCCAAACTTGACCCACTCTACTATGCTGCACTGCGATATATATCAAATGCACCCTATAGGACTCATCATTGCAAACTGTATAGCCTAAATGGATGGTCCTCACTTAGTATGCATTGGATGCAGCATTGGTTTTTATTAATGTATAAAGCCATTTTAGGTAAGCTTCCACTGTACATATGTGCCAGATTTGCTACTCAGTGTCTTGCCCAGGGACACACAGACATGCTGACTGCAGTGGGGTTTGAACCTGTGACCATCTGACCCCCAGACCAAGGCTCTATCCACTGCGCCACACGTCTGGTTAAATAAAGGTTAAATAAATAAAAAAATATTCCCCTTTATTAAAGTCTGTCTTAAATTCTGATTTGCTTATGGAGTATTATAGTATTATATGTGCAGCCGAAAAATCCAGGCAGTGTTAGGAGCAAATAAAAAACAACCTAACAAGCATTATGTTTAGAGTTTATCTAATTTGTTGGATGAAAAAATTGCTACCACCAAAGTGTGGGTTTTTACTCTGCCTTTGAGACATTTTCCTTTCTTTCTTCTCCGAATGGTCTCATTTTCAAAATGTAAATGTCATTCTATGGTAAATGGACCCCTCGACCCCCCATTACCAGCCCTCAAACAGTTTTTAACATTCACCAGTCAGCAGTAACACACATTCATAGAGGCCTGTGATGGTGGGCCACTCACCCAGAGGCATGCCGATGCCGTATCCCTTGGTGTCCAGCAGGCCTCCGATCTGGGTCAGGTTGCAGTTCAAGCTGCGGTAGTACTCGTTCATGGTGCTCTCCATCAGGAAGGCGTACTTGGAGTTGATGACGCGGGCGATGCCCTCCTCGGTGCTCTTCACGAACACGCTGGGCTGCTTGGAGTACATGTAGTTCCACATGCGCTGGTACGTCTGGTACCGAGAGTTCTGCAGGAACACAGCAGGGGTAATATACCTCACAGTTTACACAATGACTTCAAGTGTTTGAGTCGAGTTTTAGTGGACCAAGAGTCATTATATTTTAGTCTTTGTCCAAATGTTTTCTCTTCATTTTTTCAGCTTTTTTTAATACAGTCTTAGTCCTTTTTCTAATGTAAGTTTTTAGTTATCCGATTATACTGAACTTGCAGAAGAAAACAAATCATTTTGTAATTTTAGTCAAACTATTTCACATAGGATTAGAATAAAGTTTCTATTTTGTTTTAGACTTTAAAAATGTCATAACAGACAGAATTCAAATGAGATGAGGAAATCTTGCACATTACAATTGTTCTACCTCAAATTACATTAATTTATGTCAGGACTTTATTAGGAAAAACATCCTCATTGGTAATAATATGTTTTGTATCATATATTGATGAGCAGCTCATTAAAAAATATACAACATCAACGTACACAGCCACTAAGGGGACATGGACAAACAGTAGAACAAATCTTTCTGGTGCGTATGAGAAAGTGAGCGGTGCACGCAGGGGACCACCAGTTAATGCAGAATATTATGTTTATGTGTGGAAATTACAAGCCATGAATAAATTGAGTTATATTTCAAACTAGAACTTCAATTTAAGAACATTTTGGCCAGAGGTGCAGAGCTATTACGTGCCGGTGTGCGACGAGAAGGTTTTTTTTAGGGGCTCTGTATAATGAATAGAACACAAAAAACCTGTAATGTTAGCCAAACAATAACAAGTGAACATTCTTTTTTGAAGTAATTAAAATTAATAACAGAAAAAAGAAGAATACAAAGTTGAAATGTATCGTATGGCGGACTGTATTAAAGCTGACCATCTTTGTCTTGAAACGTGTCTGATTTCAACTCTGTTGATCGCTGTGATTGATGTTATAACCAACTGCATTGTGTTGGGGGGTGGGCTTCAACCAGAACACTTTTAACTTTTTTTTTGCCATTAAAAGCTGAACTCTCAGTAATGAAATCCTTTTTAATGACTTTCTGTCATATTGTTGGACAGTATACCAAGAGTATAACATGCTTTGTCCAACGTGAAGGCCCAACACCCCTACAGTCCCTCCCATACTTGCCAACCCTCCCGATTTTCACGGGAGACTCCCGATTTCATTGCCCTCTCCCGGTTTCCTCCCAGGGTCATATTTCTCCCGCATTTCTCCCAATTTGTGACTCACGACCTGTGACTCACAAGTCCGAGTTTCCACTCGGACTTCAATACAGCTACACCATTGTTTGGTCTCTGAGAGTCTGAGAGGGTGTTCAGCATGGTGAGGAAGATAGTCATGGAAAACAGAACAAGAATGGACAACTCTACCCTCTGCTCACTCCTTTCCTGTAAATTAAACTATACAGGTCCAGCCCACACATATGCTCCATCAAGGATGGTGCAACAGGCAGCAAGGCATTGCACTTACAACTACAATAAGCATGTGTAGAAGTTATTTTCATCTTTAAAGGTCAGTAGGATCAGGGCCGCCCCTCCCTACACGCAGATCACGCAGACTACGTGGGGCCTCACCTTGCTGAGGGGGCCTCACCTTGCTGAGGGGGCCTCATCTTGCGGACGATCTATGCGCGAATGCTCCACAGTTTCAGTTTCCCCGCTGCGAGGCTCCGGCGCTATCAGTTCTAACAGCTCCGGCAACCACTAGCACCCCCCCCCCCCCCAATCTCCCTCTCTTGAAACAATAGAAACATTTCTCCCTGTCTCACCATGAAGAAGGTCATGGTGGAGCCTCCGTGGATGGTTCCATACTGGATGTTGGTCTGATCAGCCAGATCATCAGGAGACTCGATGGGAACCTCCATCCTCTGTACGGTCAGGAACGCTGCCAGGTTGGCCGTGTAGGATGAGATGATGATGAGGGTGAACGCCCACCTGAGAGGACAGACGAAGAGCAGCTTTAACCTTTGACCTGAGACGCTCTCAGACCCACACTCACGTTTCACTTCTCTCTCTTTCTTATTGAAGAGTTGCAGATGGAAAGCAGGAAGCAGACAGATGGAGAGCACTGCAGGAAGTGTCAGGAGTCTTTAGGTAAAAATCCTCAACATAAAGTCAGGCAGCAGAGAGGAGCAGGATGCTGATCAAACACACCAAATATCAATGATTATTTCCCACCTTCCCAAAAACATTGTGTATAGAAATGTTAGACAGACAGAAAGACAGACAGATGAAACAGGGCAAACTGAGCAAATATAAATATATATACATTTATATATACTTTTTTATAAAAGTATATATAATAATGATAATAACATCTAACATATAAATACAGTGTATACACTTTTTTTCCTGGGGTCATCTAACCTTTTGTTGAAATAAATACTCTCCCTGTACAGTACATGAGCGAGCGCTGCCCCTGTGATAATATATAGATGAAATAACCACAATAAAAAGATAACCACCTAAGTGTGGTCCGCGGACCACTGGTGGTCCGTGAGCGCCCCCTAGTGGTCCGTGAGTATATTGGTAACATTTCCCATTTGAAATAAATGTATTAATTTAAGTTTTCCGCACTCTCGCGGGAATATCTCCGCAATGGAGTGAGCTTAAGATTCACTTTCGATTGCATGATATAGCCCAGCGCAACACCTTCTTCACACATGTTGCCACTTGTTTGTACCATTTTCAGGCGATTTGTACTCTGTTCTAGAAAAACGATGTGTTCTTGGATATTTTTGGAGTTAGGGGGTCCGCGAGTGTTTTTTTATTGGTTAAGTGGTCCTTGGTATGAAAAAGTTTGAGAAACACTGACCTAAAGTCATAGCAACTTTAACATAATGCAATACGAGACACCAGAGACATCAGAGACACGAGAGACATCAGAGACACAAGAACTATTTCACATTCAAACTGCTGTGAAATATGTACGGTCAGTATAAGGAGGAGGAGAGGAGAGGAGAGGAGAGGAGAGGGGAAGGGAAGGAGAGGGGAGGAGAGGAGGAGAGGAGTAGAGGAGAGGAGAGGAGAGGAGGAGAAGCTGAGCAATAATCCTGAGAGAGACTCTTCCATCTGCTCACCTCCAGCTCATTCAAGCCAGGATGAACTGGAGTTACATTTGAAGACAAGTTGCTGCGAAGAACACTGTTCAAAAATGTAATAACATGTTTTACAAGGAATCAAAATAAAAGGAAAATTAGGAGTAAAATAAACCACAAATTAAATCAAATAAGTAAAGGACAACACCTTCTAAAGCTTCACATATGGGATTTATGAAGTTTGTTTTAATGTTAGCTTTTTATTCTGGTGTTGCATTTACACTTCAAACATCAGAAAGAGGTGTTAATATGTGGAGATTATCCTGCTGAACTAAATGTGTGAGTATCATGTGTTTGGTAACGTTCTTATTTTCTGAAATTTTCCAAAATCCAATGGAACAATCCCATTGCTTTGTTGAGGGAGCCCTAACATCTGGGTCTGCCTACACCACACTGCTCCACTGTTGTGGCAGTGGTGTAATGTAACTAAGTACATTTACTCAAGTATTGTACTTAAGTAAAAAATATTGGTATTTGTATTTTAAATGGGTATTTTTATATTATGCTACTTTATACTTTCATTCCACTACATTTTGTTTACATATATAGCTAGTTGTTACTTAGGTTACAGATTTAGGTTCTTATGTAAAGATAAATACATGTTATGTAACCATATTATCATAGGTTAATCTTGTTGTAGATAAAGTAATTCAAATACTGTAAACCATACTTTTTGAAGTGATGAACACATTAATGCATCAATAATTATAATACAATAATTTAAAATACATGGTTTTTCAATGTGCCATTCTTTATAACGAGTACTTTTACTTTTACATGGATATAAGGGTCTCCCTCGCCCTCCCTTCGCCCAATCAGACCACATCTCACTGCTGCTACTGCCTGCTTACAAGCAGAAACTGAAACGGGCAGACCGGTGACACGGACTATACAGCGCTGGAGTGAGGAGTCACACTCGCTCTGCAGGACTGCTTTGAATCTACGGAGTGGTGTGTGTTTGAGGACAATAATATCAACACACACACGGACACGGTCATCTGCTACATTGGGAAATGCATCGATGACGTGGTACCGAAGGTTACTGTACTAACATTCCCGAATCAAAAGCCCTGGATAAACGGCGAGGTGCGTGGCAAACTGAAAGCGCGCACTATCGCGCACAGAGCTGGAGATTCAGAGGAGTACAAGAAATTGAGGTATGAACTCCGGAGAGCTATTAGCAGTGCAAAGAGACAATACAGAGACAAAGTGGAGTCTGACTTCAAAGGCTGTAACACCCAGAATATGTGGGTGGGACTAAGAACAATTACAGACTACAAAGGAGCAGCGGGGTGTGCTGCGGGACTGTCTGCGTGCGCATCTCTCCCAGATGAGCTGAACTGTTTTTTTGCACGATTTGAGAGCAGCCAGGCTGTGGAGGCACAGAAGGATCAGGAGCCCTGCCCTTTTGTTTTAAACAGAGCAGATGTGTGCAAATCCTTTAAAAGGGCTAATCCACACAAGGCTCCTGGACCTGATGGCATCCCTGGCCGTGTTCTCAGGGTGTGTGCAGTTCAGCAGGCAGAGGTGTTCACAGTGTTCACACACCCTCCCTCTCTCCCCCTCTCTAACATCTCTCCCCTGAACTCTCCACCCTGCCTCCCACCTTTCTCCCCTGCCCCAAATGGTCCTGGACTTTAACCCCCCCCCCACACACACACACAACCTTCCCTCATCCAGCACCAGTCACTTTTCTGCCCATCTCCGCTGCTACTGCACTGACACTGTACTTTGAACACTTTAAATATATTATTGACATTTTAAACTGTATACCCCGTTTATCTAGGCCCTTTTTGTTTTGTTTTATGTATACATGTCACACTGTGGGAAACGATATTTCGATATTTCTGGATGTATAACACATGTAGAATTTTTGACAATAAAGCTGACTTTGACTTTTGACTTTGACATCTTCAACAGGTCCCTGCTGCAGTCTGTAGTCCCCACATGCTTCAAACACTCCACCATCGTTCCTGTCCCCAAAAAGACAAAAGTCACCAGCCTCAACGACTACCGCCCAGTAGCACTCACCTCCATCATTATGAAGTGCTTTGAGCGGTTAGTCAAAATATTCATCACCTCCTCCCTCCCTGACTCTCTGGACCCCCTGCAGTTTGCCTACAGAGCAAACAGGTCCACAGATGACGCCATAGCCCTCATCATCCACACTGCCCTCTCACACCTGGACCAGAGGAACACATATGTGAGAATGCTGTTCATTGATTACAGTTCAGCTTTCAACACCATTGTGCCCTCGGTGTCCACATCACTGAGGACCTGACATGGACTCATCACACTAACACCATCACCAAAAGAGCTCGACAGCGGCTCTTCTTCCTCCGCAGGCTGAGGAGGTTCAACATGGACTCCAGGATACTCTGAAACTTCTACAGGTGCACCATAGAGAGGGTCCTGACCTTCTACAGGTGCACCATAGAGAGTATCCTGACCTTCTACAGGTGCACCATAGAGAGCATCCTGACCTTCTACAGGTGCACCATAGAGAGCATCCTGACCTTCTACAGGTGCACCATAGAGAGGATCCTGACCTTCTACAGGTGCACCATAGAGAGCATCCTGACCTTCTACAGGTGAACCATAGAGAGGATCCTGACCTTCTACAGGTGCACCATAGAGAGGCTCCTGACCTTCTACAGGTGCACCATAGAGAGGATCATGACCTTCTACAGGTGCACCATCGAGAGTATCCTGAGCTTCTACAGGTGCACCATAGAGAGCATCCTGACTGGATGCATCACGGCCTGGCGGCAGTTGCACCGCCCTCAACCGTAAGACTTTATAGAGGGTGATGAAAACTGCACAGCACATCACCAGGACGGAGCTGCCATCCATGGAAGACCTTTACTCCCAGCGGCTCAGGAAGAAAGCCCTCAGGATTATAAAGACCCCCATCACCCCAGCAACAAACTGTTCTGTCTGCTGCTGTCTGGCAGGCGGTACCGCAGCATCCGGATTAAAACCACCAGATTCAGGGACAGTTTCATCCCACAGGCAATAACAATGTTACAACATACATAACATTCATCTGTTTGCAACTCACATTTATCGTGTATATCAGTGTTCCAATTGCTGTATATAGACTATTCTGCACAGTTTCTATCATATTCTGTTTCTATTATATTCTATTTTATTTTATTGTACTATTTTGTCTGTTTGTTGTGTTGCACTGTTGGAGGAGCCTGTGACCTTAGATTTGTCATAGCTACACCGTAGCTATGCACACATGACAATAAAAGCCTTGAAACTTGAAAATAAAGTATATTTTGATGATAATACTTTTGTACCGTTACCTAAGGACAGTGTGAAAGCAGGACTGTTTCTTGTTACTTAGTATTTGTACACTGTAGTCTTGCTACTTTTACTAAAGTAAATCCTTTTAGTGCTTCTTCCACCTCTGGTTGGTGGCCGTCGCTCAGGAAGTACAATTAGAAAGCTCTTTGTAAATGGGTTCATTTGTCATTTGTTGGAGAGGCCCCCTGGTGGCAGAAAATGAAGTACTGCATGTATAATTGTAAACTGTGAACACAGAGAAACTTCATCATTTTTTGTTTACATTTTTTGTCACGGAGAGATGATGAGATGAATGCGGGGGTACGATGGGGGGCTAAGATGCGGGGGTACGATGGGGGGTACAATGGGGGGTACAATGGGGGGGGGTCGATGTGGGGGTACGATGGGGGGGTATGATGGGGGTAGAATGCGGGGGTACGATGCGGGGGTACGGTGGGGGGTACGATGGGGGGTACGATGTGGGGGTATGATGGTGGGGTACGCACCACACCCCGCTGACGCAGCGGGTGGAGAGGGCTCGGGGCATGATCTCTGACCCCTGCTGCATGAAGCCCCCCACCGGGAACCACAGACTGTTCCCCAGCGTGTACTGGTTCTCCAGAACGTTCCTCCGCTCCCGCAGGCAGGGGTGGGGGTTGTACCACTCATAGGGGCTGAGCCTGAGGGGGAGGCACAATGAGTCAGAATAGAGACAGATTAGACTTTACTACAGACACATCCACCATTTGACCTATCTACTATTAAGTGTAAGTCGCTTTGGATAAAAGCGTCAGCTAAATGCAATGTAATGTAATGTAATTCATTAATTTAAAGCAGCGGTTTTCAAAGTGTGAGGCGCGCCTCCCTGGGGGGGGGGTGCCAGAGAGCTTCAGGGGAGGCGCAGCGTGAGAAAAAAATAACGAGAAAAAGACGAGTAAAGTGTCACTTGCACACTTTTGGCTTTATTCCTGTCTACATTGCATCCCTGCATCATCCGCCTGTGCGCATCAAAGACGCAGACTCATTGTTCCCACTAAAGTAGGATAATAATAATAATTTCTCTGTCACTGCGTCTAGTTTTGTCTTATTTTTTGGATGCAGAATGTTTAGATTTTAGAAAATAGAAATTCAGCACCATGTTTACATTTTGACAGAAACATTAAAGGTCCCATGTCATGCTTTTCTGGTTATTACCCATCCCCTTGTGTGTTATGTAGCTTTTTCTGCATGTAAACGGTCTGCAAAGTCACAAACCCTCAAAGTACACCCTGTAGCGAGTAAAACTCTATGACAGAAAAGACCTGTCTATGCTGCCCCAGAACGCCTCGTTGGACATTTCTCTTTTTCCATTTCTCTTTTTCCATTTTTTTCTTCCGGGGCATATTGACGTCACTATGTCCAAATGGATCAATTGGTCCAAATGCACCAATCCGCGGAGCTCCAGACACACACACTCACTCAGGCTGAGCTCCGCGGTGCTCCGCTGGCATGGCACGCAGACCCCACGCAGCAACCAGGAAACGACACCAGTAATCCAGCTCACACTGTACGCTCCTCGAGCCCCACAGGGCGGAGCAGCGAGCCCCGCAACATCCCACCAACACGGCACCCAGACCCCACGCAGCATTCTCATCTGTTTGTCATTACTGGTGTCATTTTCTGGTTGCTAACAAACGCCATTGTAAAACATAAACACTGATGTTCAGCTGTAACGGTGGTGGACTCATCAGAACAGAGTGGGTGA
Source organism: Dissostichus eleginoides (assembly GCA_031216635.1). NCBI lineage: Eukaryota > Metazoa > Chordata > Actinopteri > Perciformes > Nototheniidae > Dissostichus > Dissostichus eleginoides. The sequence continues at coordinate 1,944,980 of CM062280.1, forward strand.
GCTGACCAATCAGAGCACAGTGGGCTCATAGGGAGGGGGGGCAGGAGCTCCAACAAGACGTGTAGGACAGAGAGTGAATACACATACTATACAGAGATGCTGTATGAGAAACCAATGTGAGTTTGGAACACTGAACAATGTAAATCTATTCTAGTAGATCTCAACAATGGAATTATGATCAGTAGAAATGGCCAAGACATGGGACCTTTAAGACACACACACACACACACACACACACACACACGCACACACACATACACACACACACACACACACACACACACACACACACACACACACACCTGGCAGCGAGGAAGAGGACGCAGCTGACGGCGAGGTAGGCCAGCAGCATGAAGAGCCACACGGCCGGAGAGAAGGGGTCCAGGAAGGAGAAGTACCCCGGCTTCCGGCCCTGAAACACACACAATCACTCTGTTAATAATGTGTTAATAAGAACTTAAACATTTTTCCAATTTTCCAATATGAAAAGAAACATGTTTGGCACATTTTGCATCACTCTGATCCTGTGACTCTGTAAATGTGTTCTGGCTCCTCGCACGGTTACAGCCTCACACATGGAGCCACCTGGACTTTAAATCATGAAGTTTATGAGAGGAAGTTCTGTGTCCAGGTGGAGGCAGTGAGCTTTGAGGAGGACCATCTGCCGGGCACAGAGCTGTCACTGTCTGCTTACTAACACAACCTTCCCTTCCATATCACAGCCAGGTGTGTTTGAAAACACATCATTTTTCACATTTTGTGAGGACGTAAATCTAAAATTCAAATAAATAAAAAATAAAAAACAGTTACGAGTTTTTCAGTGTTAATGACTGTGGGTCGATGCCCCCCAGCCAGATGCTTACCGTCGACCCATTTCATCACCTTCCCTTAGTGCCTGTGCTCGTCCAAACTGTTGACAATGACGCAAATCGTCCCAGGGAAATGTCATGCAGATCAGTGATAACCTAAATATAACAGTACATCTGTATTCATCCCAAAAATCAACTATGACATTTGTTATAACTCTTTCTAAGGAATTTTTTAAAGCCAAATTAAAATGATTATATTAATGAAATGTTTGTGATATTATTCATGGCCAGGATTTCAAGGCGTAGTTGTGGGGGAGGGGGTGCAGTTGGTGGGCTAAGGATTGCATCGCTGCTTTTTGCGATGTGGTTCTGATGGTCATTGGTCTGTGACCTGCAGCACTCACTGGGATGAGGACCAGCACCCCTAAATCTGAGGCCATGGTTCTCAGCAGGAAACCGATAGACTGTCCTCTCCGAGTAGGGAATGAGTCCTGACCCCAAGGAGAGGAGTATCTCTGGGTCTTTTTCTCAGTGATGCGAGCTGGAGAACCGGAGCAGCGGGAGCGGTACTGAAGTCGCTTTACCGCCCCGTTGTGTTGAGGAGAGAGAAAAGCTCTCGATCTACGGACCCATCTTCGTTCCTGCCCTCACCTGGTTCAGTATTCAGGAGACTCGGAGCAGAAAAACTGCCCCTTCATGTTGAGAGGGGCTCTCTTCTGGAACTGCTGCCTCCCGGCCCGACTCGGATAAGCAGTATAGTAGATGGATGGATGAAATGTTTGTTTGAATTACAAAAAAGAAATAATAATAATAAAACGCAGCTGACGAAGCAACTGCACGACTGGCCCGGGTAGACCACAGTTTCCTCCAAGATATGACATGAGAGCGAGTGTTAGGCACCAGGATAATTTTAGATATTCATTCATTTTGTTGAATGATATCAGCCCATTGAGCAGCAGTTATCAGTTGCTATGAGCCTTCTGATGCTTCACTCAGTGCAGGATAGGCAGACACCACCTGCATGTTGTAAAACTGTCCGACTAAACGGACAGAGTTCTAAACACATGGTTTGTATTAAAATAAAACTTTATAAAAATGTACTTGATACGGTTTCAGGAGAAGATCATGGTGTGAGTTGTAATAAGTAAGTCCATGTGATTAGTTTCACATGAGACAAGAGCAGCAGTCTGCTGGGGGAAAGTCCTGTATTTATTCACCGTCCACCTCCTCCAATGCCAAACTAACTTCCCTCAGTTGTTACTACAGCCACTAGAGGGCGGCATTGTTTTGTTATCATATCGCTGATCAACCAGGGAGAAACATCATGTCCTTTAAAACTCCTGGTCACACCACACCACACAATATGATTCACCTATATTTGATTGATTGTGATGACTTATACCTTAAAGGTAGGGTATATGTAATTCACTTCAGAAACACTTTTTGTTATATTCCATGGAATGCTCTTAACATCCAGATAGCAATGAATACATGAAATGCTTTGACAATAAATACATAAAAAAATGTCATCTGTGGAAGCCGTGGCGGCTAAAATAACTGGATGGCCTACCTGCCTGTCAGCCTTCCATCTCGTGCACAAACTTATCTCGTGCCCTCATTGGTCATGTGCGCGTTCGTGTGTGTTGGAGGAGGGGCTCTGTAAAGAAGTCTGAAGGAAGGGGCAGATTTTTTTCGGCTGCGTACTTTCAAATTCTAGCACACTCGAGCTGGTTTCTCCATTCTTACCTACCCTACCTTTAACTTATGAGGCAGTATACCTTACCTCTAGTGAGGGGCCCAGCCCTTTGTATGCTTTTCTGTATGTGGCCCTCACTGAAAAAAGATTGGACTCACCTGTCTTACAGTTAGATACAACAACTAATAATCAGATTTCTGTCACAATTATGGTTAATAAAAGGAATTACTAGCAGGATTACTAAATCACAATACGGTTAAATTAAGTGACATAAACATTGATATATTACAGGTAGACGTCTTGCCTGAATCTTCCTTTTGATTTTCATTTAAGCTTATTTTTTAAACAATTAATGTATCTCTTCTTTCTCCTGTATCTCTGTCTTTTATTTGCATTGCATTTGATATTGAGGTAATCCAAAAGTACTGGAAAGTAATCAGGTTACATTACTTTTATTTTGTAATATTTACATTAGGTTACTGACTACATTGTTTTACATGTAACTAGTAATATTGTCAGGGAATTTAAAGTAATCCTCCCAACAGTTTTTATTTCTGAAAACTTTAACAGAATGCAGGTTTTCATGTGATGCATTATAACTTGCCCACAGTGTCTTTTAACATTGCTCGTTCTTTCATAAACACCATATGGGAGCGTCACTATTCTTTCTGAATGATCACGATGGCATTTCGCCTCCCTCAAACACAGCTGGTGTTTCCTCAGTGGTGATGTCAGAGCTCCTTGTTCAGTTGTAATGCATTGCTGTGATTCGTGCAGGAAATGAGTGTTCATTTATTGTGAACTCATGAATAAAGAGCGAGAGCGGATTTCATTTGACTCTGTTTAACACCAGGGGCAGGAACACTGATAAAAAGCACTGAACTGATTTGTGCGCATAACTCAACAGCTTGAGGAATTAAAAAGATTACCATATTTAAGTGTTTGTAAGCTGTTTATATGGAGTGCCTAATAATGTGCATAAAGCTCTTTATACCTTCAGACTTATTTGCATTTTGTATGGAGTTATTATTTCAATGAAAAGTGCCTATACATTCAAGAGCTTGTACATCCAGATGCAGGCTGTAGATAAAGTGTGTTACGTTTTATTAATTACAACACTTAGCATTCTCTTATGTTGTTAATATGAAATGATGTCTGTGCTGCTGCAAGGTAATCACACTTTAATTGTTATATGTGTTATGACATATTGATAAGTGTTTTTCCAACATTTATCATTTAAAAAACCTCACACTGATGATGTGATGCTGTTTAAATTCTACAATGCAACTCTTGGCTGTTGGTCCAGTCCAGTCCAAGACCATGTCAGAAAAGTAATTGTAACCAAGTCAGGATTTAGTCCGATCAAGTCCTGTTTAAGAACAAGAGGCAAAACTCTTTCCCATGCTAATCATCGGACTCGTGGAGTCGATCAACACAAAAATATTTGCCAACTATTTTGAAAATGTAAACCTTAAGTATCTTTTTGCAAATAAACTGCAGTAAAACAAAATTTCTTTCAGCTAAGATTTTTTGGTAAATTATTGCTTTCCCCTGAATATCTTTAGGTTTTGGACCGACATAACATTTTAAGACCACCTTTCGGACTTTAAGGAACCGGGCAGGACATTTCTCAATTACATTTTGAGACCAAACTATTCATGTATTCATTTGGAAAAATCCTCAAAATTCCGATATAAAAATAATTGTTAGTTGTAGCCTTTAGAGCAGGGGTCCCCAAACGTTTTCACTGAGGGCCACATACACAAAAACATACGGTTAGCTGGGCCCCTCACAAGAGATGAGGTGTACTGCCTCATAAGTTAAGTTATAAGTTAGCAAAGTCAATCAAATGTAAATTATGCTTGATACTTGAATATGCTTTAAGAAAATCACTGCTCTCCATTTGTTTAATTAATTTTGTTACAAAAAGGGTTGGCAGCTCATCCCTTACAACAGAAGGCTCGGATTGCTTATACCAGGGGTAATATGAAGGGTTTATTTCAAGCTGGTTATGGAAATAAGTTGTTGGGATTGTTAGACTTTTAGAATTTGCTGAGGGCCGATTCAAAATGGACAATGGGCCGCAGTTGGCCCCCGGGCCATAGTTTGGACACCCCTGCTTTAGAGTAAAGGAAATATGATTACACCACTTCCCTTTATCAAACAGATAAACACAACTGTGCACCTTTCCAAAACAAGTTTATCTTTCACCAAAGTAAGACTAGCTTTATTTGCGTTTATTCATAGTAATACATGCTTTAATCCACTGTTCAACCATCACTAACTCTGATGGTACAAATAAACCATCTTATCGACTTCACAAAATGTAATGTGAAAATATGCCTGCTACTCACGCTCTGCCCAACTTACAGCCAGGAACAAGTTTTCCTGTTCTCTATAGCTAGGTCCGATACCAAGAGAACTCGAAATCCCACAATGCACCAGACCAAGACAAGTGCAAGTTTCTAGCAGAGAACTTCCAGCTCCATAGTTCCTGTAGTTTGTCCCTTTCAATAACCCTGGACATTTTGCACCCATTGTACTCATGCTACCTCATTGCATTTATATTTCAATTTGATTTTAATACTGAACACAACTTTGCAAACTATATTTTTCTATTTTGTAGAAGTATTCTAATGTATTTTTTATTTGTTAATTGTGTGTTCTTTAGATACTCTATTGATATATATATATTTACTGTTTATGTTTTATTTTTCATTTCATTTTATTCGTATTTTATTATTGTATTTCTAACTCACCTGTTAACTTTATGCTGATGTGACAAAACAATTGACTGAATAAAGTATCTCTAATGTAATCTAGACTTCAAATAGTGGTGTGAGGGCCGGACATGAGAAGGCCTTTTTTTAAAAAGAAAATGTGGAAGTCTACATTCTAACCAAGGAGGCCAATGGTCCATAAAACACCTAACATTATTTAAAACCAACTGAAAATGTGTTTGAAAACTTAGCAACACGTAAGCACATTATCAAATGACCCCTAGCATGGCAGAAATGCCAGGGGCCCCATGGCTTTCTGGGCCCTCTAACAGGTTCATTTTCATTATCATTATTTGTCAGTCAGTCTATTTACTCTGTAAAATGATCACTAGTGCTGCACTTGAAACAGCACAGTGTGGTGATTTAATTGGCTCTAAATTCAAATCCCCAAATTCAGAGCTGAGCAGGAAGTCAGAGTCCTCGTCCTCTGCAGCAAGAGGATTTGAATCTGCAAGCCCTCACTGCGAGGAACACTGTGCTCTCAGTCAACGTAATCCTTAAAGCCCCTGTCACACTGTCCCGAAATTGACACCAGATGGACACACGAATATGGAATTGTGAATTTCGCACGAAGAAGGCCCCGAACTTGGTCAACGGCCAAGCAACAGCCCAAGCAACAGCCCAAGCAAGTACGATGCCTACAGAAGGCCACACGATGGCGCCCGAACCACACACAAAGGCGTCACGTGACCTCCCGATGGTATAAAACCTTCGGCCGCATGTGGGAAATTAAATTCCTGATCGGAGATTATTGGGAGCAGAACACACGGTAAATTATACTTTAATTCTACAGTACTTTAACATGCCACCCAAGGCAGGGAGAGGCAGACGGAAGAAGCTGACTGGTAAATACACTCAGAAGAGGAAACCAGAGGAAACTGAGGATTTAGAGGTCCAAGAACACAGCACTGAGTCTCCAACCAGAGAGAGAAAGGGGAGGAAATGCAAGAAATATGTCAGTCCTTGTCCAACTAAAACTCCTGAGCGGTCCCCAAAGGGTTCAAGGTCTCTCCAGCAGTCCCAAGAGTCTCGGCAGCACTCCCCCTCCTCCTCGTAACAGACATCCCAAATCCTCGGATGATGAAGGTAAATATTTCGAACTTATTTTTGGTATGGATGGGGGCAGGGGCGGACTGGCCATCGGGAGTACCCACTGGGGAGTCCCCAGTGGGCCGGTGCTCTGCATGGGCCGGTCGGATTAAAAAAATGTTATTTTATTTTTTATTTATTTTTTATTTTATTTTTTGCCTAAATCCTACCGGCCCACATTTGTCTATCAGATAGTTTCACTTTCACATATCAGTGATATCACAATTCCCACCACGTGTCCCACCCACCCCTCCCTTTCCCTTCCATCAGCAGTGTTGCCAGATGGGCGGTTTTCCAGCCCAATTGGGCTGGTTTGGGTTGCATTTAGCTGGTAAAATTGGGCTTGGGCTGGTGGACAGAATTTGGGCTGGTTTCCATGAGTTGGGCTGGTTCAGAAAAACACCACTGGTATTACGTGTCTGTGTTGCAGTCTACCAAATTAAGTCAAACCTATTATATTTGGTATTTGAGCGGTCCATTTCTTTATTCTTATGTTCAGTGCTGCCAACTCAATTGGCCTTGACTGAAGTATTAGCCTATAATATTTGGGCTGGTTTTATACATTTGGGTGGTTTTGAGCACTTATTGGGCTGGTAAACATCAGACCAATCTGCAACACTGTCCATCAGCGTAGCAGCTGTCACTGCAGTGAACGATCAGGAGTGACTGAGAGACCAAGCTGGCAGTTGCTTACAAAGATGGATAAACAACCTCCAAAGCGTAAAGGCGGTGCACAAAAACTTAGGGATAAGAAAATGAAAGCACTTGAGGAAGGTTCAGCAAAATCAAAACAAATTACAGACTTTTCGTTTGGTCGCGCAGCTGGTTCTATTTGTAGTACAACCACCACCAGAGAAGCTGATGTAACGTTAGCCAACACAGCGGCCATTCCCAGTGGCAGTGAGTCCAGCAATGAAACCGACACAGCACAGCGGCATCCAGAGCCCAGTACCAGCAGTGACATGATGGTAAGTTAACGTTATGATTGATGCTGAAAGTGAAAATCCTCATTTGGCTAATGCTAGCTTGCTTTTTAATGTAGCAGATGAGGTAACATTAGCTAGCTAGCCTATTAGCTAGCTAGCCTATTGCAAGCTAGCTAATGCGTTAGCTAGGCTATTGCCTACAGTACATTGTGTGTTCACAGGGACAGGGTCAAATTAACTCCATTCACTGACCAAATTCTGGTGAAATATGCAAGCTGCTGGTAGATTTGCTTCACTCATTGACAACGGTAATCTATTTGAACATTATAGTAGGGCTGCTCAATTAATCGTATTTTAATCACAATTACGATGTTGGCTTGCAACGATTACGAAAACAACGTAATCGAAATAAAACGATTATTATTATTTTTATTAATATTATTTTATTTTTGTATTTTTTTTGTGTTGGTTTTTCAGTTGAATTATACTTAATGTTCAGGGTAATCAACTGTTAAAAACATACTGTTGAATTAATTTTTTTCAGTAAATGGATGTTTTCAAAGTAAATGGATAATCGTTTTTAATAATCGTGATATCAATTTTTGACACAAATAATCGAGATTATGATTTTTGCCATAATCGAGCAGCCCTACATTATAGCCACTTGACTGGGCTGGTGAATCAATGAGACTACTATGATGGCTTATACTGTCTTTTGTTTGATTAGCTTAGACGTTAGGTTACCTTATTAATACTAAAAATAATAAAGGGTCCATTATTTGTCAACCTGCCTAGACTAAAGCTACTGTCTGGTGGAAATTAGCCTGTTACTGTCTTTAAGACTTTACTTGGTTTACATACATAATAATAACATGGTGGTAACATAATAACGTAACATACTAATCAATACTAATCACTTATGTAGGCTGAAGATGATCCTGCTGCTGACAGAGATAGTCAAGGCCAGGATGTCAGTGCCACCCCAGTTGATTATTTCACCAGGCCGAAGTCAGACACATTAGACCTCTTCTTCGGTTTTCACCCCCAGCAGAAGGCAGACAAGGCTATAGTGCAGAGGGCTTTTTTTTGCAAAGACGGCACAAACAGGAAATGGCTATCATACAGTGAAGCCAGAGAAGCACTCTTCTGCTCCCTTTGTATGGCTTTTGCTAATCCTAGAGATAGCAGCTCCTTCATCACTGGCATGACCAACTTCACACACATACATCAGAGAGTCGAAGAGCATGAGCAGAGCCATCTACACAGAGGTTGCGCTGAGGCATATTTCCTCAGGTCCTCAAAAAACTCAATTCAGGACCTTCTCATGGGACCTCAGATGTCACGTCACAGAGAGGAAGTCCGCAGTAAGCGTCAAGTGTTGGAGCGCATCATAGATGTGTTGAAGCTCATTGGCAAAAGGGGTTTGAGCTACAGGGGCAAGCAGGCGGAGGCAGTATATACACTAGATGATGACACCGTTGATCATGGTAACTTTTTAGAGATGATTGTTTTGCTGGGAAAATATGATGTGTGTCTCAAGGAACACCTCACTCTCTGCATAGAAAAGAGCAAGCAAATACACCAGTCTGGTTTGAGACAAGGTAGAGGTTCCCTTGTCACTCTCCTATCCAAAACAACCATCGACTACATCATCACCACCATCCAACGCCTAATGAAGGCCACCATCGCCACTGAAGTCCGGGAATCTGGCATGTATTCTGTCCAGATTGACACCACACAGGACATCACAGCCCAAGATCAGTGCTCTGTTGTCATACGATATGTGACAGACATTGTTCATGAGCGACTTGTTGCTGTGATTAAATGTGAGGCATCCACTGGGCAGTACTTTGCCCAACTTGTTGTGAATGTGCTGGAGACCATGAAACTGGATGTGAGGCAGTGTATTGGAAATTCCACCGATGGGGCCTCCAATATGCAAGGCCAATATAAAGGCTTCTCTGCACTGCTCGCCAAAAAGTCCCCCACCCAAGTCCATGTATGGTGCTACGCACACGTCCTGAACCTCGTCCTGGCAGACACAACACAGTGTGTATTGGCAAGTGGGTCTCTTTTTTCCCTGTTGAACAACATCGCTGTCTTCATCAGAGAGTCCTACCAGAGGATGAACATCTGGGAGAAGGAGAGCAAAGACCCAAGACACAGACGTCTCGCCCCGATTGGAGAGACACGCTGGTGGTCCAAAGACGTTGCTGTGACTAAGGTATTTGGCTCTTTTGGAAAGCCAGATAATGCCCTGTATGTTGATGTCCTTCACACCCTCTCCGCCATTCAAGATGGACAGACCATCAACGCCACTGCACGGGTCAATGCACGTGGATACATCACCCAGCTTCTGAGGTATGAAACAATCCTTACAGCTCAGATCTTCCTGAGAATTTTCCAGGTCACCTCACCAGTCTCAAAATACCTTCAGACAAGTGGAATGGACATCCTGACAGCTCATCGGATGATTGTGGCTGCAGAAACACAGCTGAAAGATATGACCAGAGACTTCGAGAAAGTCAAGACAGCGGCCGCCACATTCGTCCAGTGGGCCAACAATCAAACAGAGGAGCAGAGTGAGGAGACTGAGCTGGAGGTTGAGGCCGCTCTGCCACAGAAACGGGGTAGAAAGAAGAAAACCATGCCTGGAGAGATGTCCAAGGATGAGGCTGTGACTGATGCTGAAACATCATACAAGATTGATGTCCATAATCGAATCATGGACACAGTCACAGGAAGCATGCACCAGCGCTTCCTCAAAAATGGCACTTTGTATGCTGATTTGGCACTTCTGGACCCAAAGACATTCAGCCAGGTAACATCTTATGCCGGTGGTTTCCCAGAGGCAGCACTCCAAGAACTAAGCAAGAGTTTGCTGCCATTTGATGACAGAGCAACGGTGGCCAATTTACAGAGTGAGCTCATCAGTCTGGCAGGACAGTGGAATAGGTTGAAGACATCTGTATTTGAGGAATACACAACCAAGACTACAGAGGCTGGGACAGAGGATGCTGAAGATGAAGCGGATATATATAAAAAGTGCTCATCTTGCAAGGACTGCCCATTGTGTTGCTACCGTGTCCTTAGGCAGTACAACCTCCTGACAGATGCATACCACATCATTGGCCTTGCATACAGGTTCCTGCTTACCCTGTCTGTCACACAGGTAGCATGCGAGCGAAGCTTTTCAACACTGAAATTCATCAAAAACAGGCTCAGGAGCTCGCTCTCTCAACAGAACCTGGAGGCCTTTATGCTCATGGCTACTCAACCAGATGTTTTGAAGATGCTGAATAGTGACCAAATCATAGATGGTGTTGCAGAGAAAAGTGAGCTGCTGCAGAAATTACTAATTCAGTGAGGTAATAATACATTTACATTTATTACTATGTGACTTACCAATCTTGACACTAATAAATGAGTGATTATTGCAGACTATTAAACAACATTAAAAACATGACATTTGTTCTAATCAAGGATGTCAGTATCACTTCGATAATGTGTACATAACATACATATTTTTTGTCTCTCACCCATAGGCCACCCTATTTGTTCCAGAGGGGACTGACTTCTACAACCTTGCTCCCAATGTCAAAATCAACTACTTCAACCCAGCCTCCTCCATTTAAAAGCAACACATGGATGAGCTCACTTATAGACCCAAAAGGGTAGAGAGGGAAGTATTGAAAGGGCTTATTGTTTATAAGTATGTTGCCCTGCCCTCTAGTGTTTTTTTTGTTGTGTTTGTGTATACAGTATACATACAGTATTGTAGCGAGCCCTGGGTTCAGAGGGAGGGGCTTGCATAGGGGAGTGGGGGGGTATTGGCAGGGAAACGGGGTCAGGGGGAGTGGCTGCACCTGTAGGATAGAAAAGGGGGAAGTGACGTCTGACTCAGAGGTCGCGCGGCTGTGGAGAAGAACGTGTTGCCCACATTCTGTTACTGAGTTTAGGCTAGTTAGCTAGCAGGTTTATTGTTTTGGGTGCAGTCACTTTTGCCTCCACTTGCTGTTCAAATAAATATTGTAGAAACTTGGATTTTGGTATCGTTCGTCAACCTTGGGCAGATCGTCACAGTATAATTTTATTCCATGTGTCAAGCAAGGCAAATTGGGTCCAAATGTTATTGCATCAATGATCTGTTAACATTAAAATCACTAAATATATGCTGTAATTATTTTGCTGTCGGCAACTCAAGGGCTCAGGTAATGTGATTACTATATGAATAATGGTCCAAAATAACATCAAATGCATAGGTTTTTTTGTTAAGTAACATACTTTCTTCGCCGGCCGGCCGATACATGCCACGCATTAAGTGGGCCTGTCTGTCCAATAATCCCCGGGCCACTTTTTCCCCCCAGTCCGCCCCTGGATGGGGGCAGGGTTCGAGTTATAAACTGAGCTCTATGGGGGTCTTTAAAACTAACACGTGCGCTCTCTCGCGCACACACACACAGTAGAAAATGGCCAAGACATGGGACCTTTAAGACACACACACACACACACACACACACACACACACACACACACACACACACACAGCAGCAGCCCTCTACTTGCTACAAACTTAAATATGAATAGGTTCAACTGCGCACACACACATCGTCTCGGCTCGCGCAGCACGCCCACAGGCATAGATTGCGCAATAATGTATTGCGCACCTTGGAGGTGCAGTGCAGGCATATTGTCATTCAAGTTCTTTTGGAAAACATGTTTTTCTTTTAGTCTATTTACCTCGTTAACGTAAATAATACTCATTACATTGACACATGCATTATTTGTGATTAAAATAATGGTTGTTGGTAATGTATTAGCGACCGCCACAGATGTATGATTTCACTGCATCCGTGGGAGCTCAGACCCCTCCTTATGGGAGCTCAGCTCCCCATTGGCTCCCACATAACTCGAACTCTGGATGGGGGGCAAGAGGGGTTATTGATTTTGTTATATATTCCCATACATTGTTGTCCTGCATGTACTTAATTTTTTTTCCATTTGGTATCTTTTCAGATGAGTCAGCCTCCCCGCCCTCCCTGCAGGCAAGTCCAAGTCCAAGCCTGAAGTGGGCAAGGGCGACAAAGGGAAAGGCAAGGCCCAGGGCCGCCCCTCCCTATAGGCCGATCACGCAGACTGCGTGGGGCCTCACCTCGAGGAGGGGGCCTCAGCTTGCGGAGGGTGCTTCTTTTTGCGGAGGGTGCTTCATTTTGCGGAGGGAGCCTCATCTGAAGCGCAAATGCGGCGCACCTACAGTGTAAGCGCGCCAGAGTTTCGCCGCTGCAAGGCTCCAAGAGCACCCCCCGTCCCCCCCCGTCGACGCTCGCGACACAGAGGGCCTCATCATATAACTTTGCGTGGGGCCACAAGTTGGCTAGGGGCGGCCCTGGCAAGGCCCAGAAGGAAAACCCACCCCCTGGTGCATCATACAGCTTCACAGAGGCGCAGGAGGAGGCAATCGCTCACTGGGTGGAGTTGTCACAGTCTACTCCCTCACTCACCTATTTTCTGCATTAGCATTTCTCAGTCACCTTATGGCATTTCCACTACAGCGCGGAGCGCGGTTTAAGCGTGCCGTGCCCGGTCCGTTTTTGGTTGCGTTTCCACTAGGCGTAGTTCCGGCTAGCGGGTACTTTTTCACAGTTTTTCTGGCTCTCCAAAATCGAGGTTCTTTCCGGGCCAACAACCGGGCTTGGTATGCTAAACTAGTGAGAGAATCGCTGGCAACTACAACAAAATGAACATATTTGACCGTGATTTAATTGTAATACACGTTTCAAAAATGATGCCGAAGTAACAACATACTGATACCGGTTAGTAAAAACCATGAATTAATGCTTTGACAAGTCTGCAGACAGACGGCAAGCGAAAAACCTTTTAAAATGCGTGTTGTCTGAATGGAGATCGGCTAAGCTAACGTTGTATATGCTCCGACCGTCCACACTCACAACAACGGCCTATACAGACATAAATAAACCAGCGACTGTATTCGCCATGACACAGACAGTCTGTGGTTTGTACTTGTTTAACTTTTGTCTAGTTTCTGAACAGATATGAGGAGCTGTGAGCTCTGAGGGCTAACAGCTAACGGCTGATGTTGGTTTTGTGTTTCGCATTGAAGATGACGTCACGGCTCCGCCTACACTGCGTTACTATAGTTACTACCCCAGTTCCTAAACTGTAATGGAAACGCAGCATAAAGTGAGCCTGGCCTATCAAGGCCTAACTATACCGTACTAAGCCGTGCAAGGCCCTGCAGTGGAAATGCGCCATTAGTCACCTGGTAGTCACACCCTGTTTCTCTCTCATACTCTGTTACACCCATTAGCTCCACTAGTATATAGGCCCCCTTCACTCTCACCTCAGTGCAAGATCGTACTTCGCAACATGCAGACCTTTCCAGCATTACCTCCCAGATTGCTCTCCCGGTTCCGACCTTCCCTGTCCCTGACCAGCCTGCTTCGCCTGTTTCCTGACCCTGCCTGTACCTGGATTATTCTGCCTCGCCTGCTCCCTGACCCTGCCTGTACCTGCGTCTCCCGTCTTGCCTACTCCTGGAACCCTCGCCTGTCCCCGACCAGCCCTTTGCCTACTGTCTGCCGGTTTGTCTTACACCAGAACTTTTCTGTGGAAACAAGTTTTAATAAAGCTGGTTACCGACTTTCCCTGGTCTCCCGTGTGTTGCATTTTGGTTCTCAGCTCGTTCGTGACAACTGTATGACATGAAGGACAAACAGTACAAAGACAAGGCATTAAGGAGGCACCTATGGGAGGGAAAGGCTGCGGAGTACAGGTTGGATTGTAAGTATACATTTTTTTACATTTCAATTACTTTGAAATATTTGAAATCTATTTCAGATACTTGACATACATTGCTGATAAAGAACATTTCAATGATTTTACTAATTATTTGTTTCAATTTCTGTCATTGCAGATCATTCAATTCTGAAATGGTACCACACACAGAAGACTCGATTCTCGAAGCTGTGGGAGGGCCAACCCAAGAAGAAATCCCAGAAGAGGTCCGGTGATGGTCTGTCGAGTGGTGACGAGGAAGACCCCATCCTTGCTGAGGAGGCCAGTGAGAATGACAGTGACCGTGACAAGTTCATCCGCCGGGTCTTTGGGTTCATGAAGCCACACGTCAGACGTCACAAGAAGGATACACCAGCTAGTGTGAGTATATCATTGAAATTAAATTCAAACTGAACTTTGTTGAACATTTTCAATTTCCCAATTTTTTGTTTCCAAATATAACTTTCAAATGTACTTATGTTTGTTTTCTATTTTTGTCTTTGCAGTTTAAGGACAAGTTGGCCCTGGCTGAGACGAGTGAGCTGGCTGGGAGTGACGACAGTACCATGGCAGGCAGTCTTGCAGACGAAGAAGTACACTGGCTACCCTACACCGAGACCTCCTTCCAGGACAGGAACAGCTGCTGAGGACCAACCCGAGTCTCCTACCATGGAGATGAGAGTTACCGGAGCATCCCGTGATCTCCAAGATAGGCTGGTTCAGTTCATCACTCGAGAGCAGCCAGTCAACAGGGCCACTCCTTTCTGCAAGTACCTGGAAACTGAACTGGATCGTCTGCATGATGCCTGCCTGGAACCTGCGTATGAGGGGATCACCACAGTTCTTAACCAGTAAGTATATAAAATTGCATACATTTGAAATTCATTTATTTGATGTCACACATTGTATTGCATGCTAAATTTGAGCTTGTATTAATCCTATGCTGTTTGTTTTTGTCTTTCCAGTTACCGGAAGATGTCCAGACAGTTCAAGATGAGGGAAGCGGCTGGTGACCAGATCAGTCCCTTCGAAGATGTCCCTTCAGCATTCCAGTCGCAGCAGCCGCACCAGCAGAGGCTAGTTGCTGTGATCCCAGTCTGCACATCTGCCACCTACTCAAGAGTCAGCCAACATCAACAGGAGAGTGCTCTCCCCAGCGATACCTACTACTCCGCCAGCAGAGCGGCCTCCTCACCGTCAGCAGAGTTCCAGCCAGGTCCCAGCCAGTGGCCTAGGAACCCACCTCCGGCATCAGTGTGGAGATCCCAGGAGTGTGGCTACGTAGTGCAGGTGAACCAGCAGCACAGCTTGGAGCAACAGCAGCAGTACCGTATCCTCCAGCCAGCCAGCACTTCTACTCAGGGCTACATTCCTTCTCCTCGCCAGGCTGCATTCTTCAAACTTCCTTCTCAGCCTCCTCAGCAGCAAATCAGTGGTGCTTGGCAGCTAACACCCCAGCAGCCAGTCCAGGGTCCTCCTCCGCCTCCTCTTCCAGCTCAGCAGTCCCAGCACAATGTGACCCAGGACAGCCTCAATATCAACAAAGACATCGATCTCTCAGCTTTAGTGCCACATGACGACAACAAAAAAAATCACACAGAAACTTGAGATTGTATGTCATAAAAATTGTCAGTGATATTTTCAGACTTTGTCCTTTTTTTGGTACTTTATCCTTACTTTACAAGTTATTTTCATTTCTATGTTAAAGTACCATGGGACTTTACATTTTGGCAACTCGAGATTTTTAAACTATCTATTTATTTACTTATTGTAAGTGGCTTTGGATAAAAGCGTCAGCTAAATGCAATGTAATGTAATGTAATCTAAATGTTGGGCCTTTATTTTATTAATAAGTGGAAAAAAGAACAAGTATTTTCAATCAAAATGTCAAAAACAAAATATATTACTCCATACACATTTTGCTTTAAGTTACAATGTGAAAAATAATTGGTTCATCATCACAATGTTAGTGTCTCTGTATTCATTTACTGTCACTGCTTTGTGGGAATAATTACAGGATCATCTTGTCCTGCCATGGCACCGAACCAGCCTTTGAGGTAAAGTAGTGGCCTAGGTATGTTCTAATTTGCCTCCCCTCCTGGGTTCCAGTGTTCCTTGCCCTCTCATGGTAAACATCCAGAAGCACTTTGTCATTTCTCCATGCCCCGGGGATTCAGGTTCTGCTCCTCCAAGTCCATCATGTTGTTGTGGGTGGCTGGATATCTCCTTCTCCACTACACGCCTGGCTCTGGAGAGTCTGTAGTTAAATATTCTGTCATGTTGCTCCATGTTTCTGATGGGAAACGGGTTCATCAGGCTCTTGTTGATCCCAAAAGCACTGTCCCCTACTATGTGACACGATTTGACAAGATGCCCTCACGAGTGCCTCACGAAGGGCAAAATGACACACAAATTCAACACGAAAATGAACCTTCGCAAGGTCCTTAGGCAATTTTTTGGCATGCCAAAGATGTTGCCACCGCTCACGAAGTTGCTGCCGGAGCCTGAGAAACTCCACCGGCGGTCATACGATGGCTTAAGATGCCCTCACGAATGGCCCGATGTTGTTACGATCAGAGCCGAATTTGAACATTTCCTTTATCGTGTGTCCATCTGGTGTCAATTTCGGGACAGTGTGACAGGGGCTTAAATACACACTTAAAGGTAGGGTAGGTAAGAATGGAGAAACCAGCTCGAGTAAGCTAGAATTTGAAAGTACACAACCGAAAAAAATCTTCCCCTTCCTTCAGACTTCCTTACAGAGCCCCTCCTCCAACACACACGAACGCGCACATGACCAATGAGGGCACGAGATAAGTTTATGCACGAGATGGAAGGCTGACAGGCAGGTAGGCCATCCAATTATCTGCCGCGGGCCGAGGCAGATAATTCATTTCATTTCAAACCTTTATTTATCCAGGTGTATCCCATTGAGATCATTGATCTCTTTTTCAAGGGAGACCTGCTAAATTGGACTTGCTTTTTACAGCGCCACGGCTTCCACAGATGAAATATTTGTATATATTTATTGTCAAAGAATTTCATTGCTATCGGGATGTTAAGAGTATTCCATGGAATATAACAAAAATCGATCACTTTATTTGATAAACTGTGCGGTACTATTACATCCACATAAATTACACATCACAGCATTGAGGCCAGATAAATTAAACCAGGATACATTCTTTACCGTCAAACTGGATCTAAACACAGCTGCCTGTGTGCGTTTGATAAATACTTTCTGATTTTATATTTATTATATGCTACTTATTAGCTGGCCCTAACGTGTAAAGTTATACAAGCATTTGTACCAGTGCTTTTCACAAGTAGACTCTTGCAGGCCAGAGTAGCTGGAGTGATTCAACAACAACAAAAAGACCACTCACTGAGAAATGATCAGGACGAACAGAAAGAGGAAAAGGAAAGGAGAGTACACTGAAGAGACCAGGAGGGTCAGAGCAGGAGGAAGAGGAGGAGATGAAGACATTAGTGAAGAAGAAGAAATGTATGTGAGGAATAAAGATGAAGTGTCAGAAAGAGGGAAAGAGGCAGTGATCAGGAGACAGATCAAACTCCAGCTGGACCACATGGTATGTTTTTATTCTCCTTGCATACATATTCCATTACAGCAGCACAATCTATTGGCTCTTAGTATTGACAAATATTTATTGAAATGTGTTGCTGCACATGTCACCTTTAGCTCTCTGAAGAGATGGGTGATGTCATTTGTGTACTTAATTATAACAAAGTACCTTTACTGTACTCTAGGGTATCATGAGTATTTTCTGCTGTTTTATACTATATGTTAGTTTGTCTGAACACCTTGTTTCTCTTGTGCTTTAAGAACACTTGTGTTAGGGCATGATTTAACAATACATAGGTTATATATACAGTATAAAATACCACGTACTGTCCGCCCTCCCATGCCACCCTGGCATGACCTCTTGCCCCCCCTTTGCCACCCCATGTAAAATGTTCTAGAACCGCCACCAAGGGCGCCGGAAGCAGGGGGGCCAGGGGGCCATTGGCCCCCCCACTTTACAGCCCTGCCCCACATTCTCGCAGCAGCGGATGCCGCGGAACACTGTACACATCCCGTTTCAATAATTCCCCTCTACTCTAAAGTCGCATCTAAAAAGAAGCCATCTGATCTAGCTGTGTATATGTTTGTTATTTTTTATTGTTATATTCAATCTCATTAGCTACAGGCATTTTTGAAGCTTGTAAAGGGAAGATGACAGCTCTCACTCGCCACTCTGCTCTTCCACAGCGCCGCTCCCCCTCCCTCCGCTGAAATTATGAATGTAAGGCGTATAGTAATCATAGATAACACGGCAGGGTCCGTTACAGTTCGTTTTCATCTGATTTCAAATAAATAAAGTCTTGGCTTTTAGAATATTAAACTTGTTTCAGCAAATTCAGATGATAAATACAACTTTGAAGCTTGTAACGACATAATTACAAGCGGAGAACGGAGTAACTTTACGTCACAGCAGGCATAACAACAGCCGGTGTTTCTCGAGTGTTTTTCCCGGGAAACAAACACAATACACACAAAGGCAAAAATACACAAACACACACACGTATATACACACACACACTCGCGAGCTCCCCCCAGACCAGTAATCCAAACGAAAATATTTTCCCTCCGGTACTACTTTGATCATTTGCTCCGATAATAATCAATCAGATCGATGGATATCCATCAAAGCCAAATGTGGAGATGACAGCTTTGTAAATACCGGAGTTAATAACTGGAGCTTTTCACAGAGAGTGTGTTCAAAAAAAGTGCGCTTACTTCAGTCAAACACCAGTCAACATTCAGCTTGTCAAACAAGAGCGTATTGAGCAGGAAAAAAGGAAAGATGGAATGATGGAGCAACTGCGCTGTCATGTGTGGGCTGGACCTGTATAGTCTAATTTACAGGAAAGGAGTGAGCAGAGGGTAGAGTTGTCCATTCTTGTTCTGTTTTCTGTGACTATCTTCCTCCCCATGCTGAACACCCTCTCAGACTTTCAGTTGCGCGCGCTACTAAAGAGACGCGTTACCATGGAAACCAAACAATGTTGTAGCTGTATTGAAGTCCGAGTGGAAACAGTAACATTTGGAGCGTTATGTTAGAATGAAACAGGTCGTGACTCACAAATCAGATTTAGTCAGAAATCGGGAGAAATGCGGGATAAATATGACCCCGGGACCGGGAGGAAATCGGGAGTCTCCCGCGAAACTCGGGAGGGTTGGCAAGTATGTCACATACACACGCACTTTTTGGCCCCCCCACTTCTGAAATGAATCCGGCGCCGCTGACCGCCACTGCAGCAGCTTCACACAGATTTACACTTTCTGTTCCTTCTTATTTGTCCATTTCAGTTAGGTGTTCTTACACACACAAAATATTTATTCATCCAAGTAGCATTCAGCCAGTTAAAAAAAAATTCATATAGTCCTCACTGCATCAATATATGCAGATTTATAAAGTAATCACTGGCATGCTTGTTCACTCTAATCTCCCACCAGACCAGGCTTCTGAAGCATGGACTTCATCTGTTTGTAATTCCAGTCAGGAGCCCCCCCCATCCTCTCTCAAAGGCTAAAAAATAATGTGTGCCAAGCAGCAGCTCCTGTCACATTTCTCCACTGCATCATGTCCCCTCCAGTCTCCAAAAAAGGAGAGAGGGAACATGCCCTCTATCTATGTCCTCGGCTAGCTTTCATCCGCCCCCCCACTGCAGGGTCTCTGCGGTCACAGGGATATTTGCTGTGGCTCCGTCCTGAACTCACAGTGTAACTGTGTGACCTGAGGATACTGTTGGAGCCTCAGAAAGCAGAGCTGCTGCTGAGCAGCGACTCAACAGGTGCAGACGCTCTGAGGTGAATCTGAGCATTGCATGGAGTAATAAAAAAAATAATACATTTACCAGATGAACCCGGTAGAGGATGCTGATCCCCAGAGTCATGAAGGGTTTGGAGAAATCGATCACTTTCTCTCTCTCTGAGGTGATGGTGAAGCCGGCCACAGCCACGTCTGCTTTCTACAGAGAGAGAGAGAGAGAGAGAGAGAGAGAGAGAGAGAGAGAGAGAGAGAGAGAGAGAGAGAGAGAAAGAGAGAGAGGATTTAAGTCATCATTCTCAACATTACCTGCCAATGAAAAGGAAATATTTTTAAACATTTAAGTTCAAATAATCATAACCATCATCAACAGTTTCAGGTTCCCAATGGTGACACTGCCTCTGAATGTATGGACTGACGTGGACCAAACCTTCTGCAGCGATAGCATATAGAGTGGTGCAGGAATGAGTCCTTTCCCTTGTCTCAAAGTCAGTGATTTTTGAACACTTTTAGTAAGGTGACTGAAGTAAGGTCTGTGGTTAACACAAGCTGAAGAGAGTTTCACGTTTTGTTCTAAGACATAAAATGCATCAGTCAATAGCCCACTGGTGAATGTCTGAAACTTCAATTTCTCAAAAAAAGCAGTTGCTAACAAGTGTCTACATGATCACGCTGAACATTAGCCACCTTTAGCTTAGAGGTGGTGATGCACGGCCATGTGAACTTGATGTAGTTGTTAATAGCCTAACGTTAGATTTTTACTCCTGGTGTTTCCATTTACACGTTAAAAATGACAAAGTGGTGTCAATATGTGCAGATTATACTGAAGAAAATGTATCATCAATGTGAATTGACCACAGTTGATTTCTGCAATATACCAGAATAGCTTAGGGAGCCCTCGCAATGCTAACCTCCTGGTCAGCCTACGGAAACATCATCACTGCATCACTCGTGCCTTTAGCATGGGCAGAAACTCTGCTGCTGTATTCATACTATTAAGATTTGTGAATCAATATTGGACATCACCATAGCTAAGTCCTCAAATCCTCCATGCTCACTGTTCAAATCGGTGTGAAAATGTATTTAGGGAGTGTCATTTAAATATCAGCCATACATTTCAGACTGAACTTATGTATTTAAACTTTAATTTCCAGGATACTCTACCACCTGTTTCTGTGAGTGGTTTGAAGAGGGATGAGTGCATGTAATCTATGGACTGAAGTTTTCTTGTGATATAACCATTTTCTTTGATCAAGAATTCAACTTTTACAGTACAATTCAGTTTATCATTGAATTGTACTGCCGAATCATAAACGTGTGTGTGTGTGTGTGTGTGTGGAGCAGATAGATTGCATTACCACACAATCTGCTAACCTATTAAGGCCCTGACACACCAGGCCGAAATCGGCCGTTTTCGTTAGTCGGACGACGAAGCGTGCCCTGTCGCCCAAACTCAATTTGGTGTGTCCCGCACCGTTGGCCGTGACACGCCTTATTTGGCCTTTCATGGCTGACGCATGGCCGATTCAACATGTTGAATCGGCCATGCGTCGGCCACAGGCAGTCGGCCAAATAAATTATTCTGATTCGGCTGTTCAGCTAGCGAATCAGTGCATGAGAAGCGAGACGGAAGTGAGGGATCTAAACAAACGATTTAAGAAGGCACACACACAGACGGCTATTCATTTTCATCTCATCGGTCCAATGGCTGATAGCTCCAGTACCGCACGAAACATGTTTTCCATGGACGAGAGTGAAAATGGAACGCACACGCTATTTGTTGTTTGTTTATATCACGCAGTCTGTTCTTCTTCTCTGTCTTCCGGTTGTTTCCTCTTTTGAATGACGAATACACACTACCGCCGCCTGCTGGTAAGGAGAGTTATTGCCACTCACGCATGCGCAGTTCGTACGTGGTTGGCTGAAGTCTTTGCGGTGTGTTCCAGTGCGACACATGGCCAAGACGCAGGAGAACACGGCGACGCAACAGTCGGCGTCGGCGAGTTCTCTGGTGACTGCTTGGTGTGTCAGGGCCTTTACTCTCCATTCTTATATTACATTGTACAAATACAATTATTTTCTAAAACAACGTGCAGGCAGGCTGAAACTCATCAGTGGTGTTCTGACCCGTCACACTGAAACAGTCTGCTACGTCTCACATGGAACACACACCTCTCATCACAGGTTACACCACCTATTGTTCAGCTGCAGGAGCAATAAATGCAGCACTTTGCTTCCAATAATGGCTCTTCTTTGCAAAGATACTTTGAATGAAATATAGATTTTTATTGTACAGAAGTCACAGGTCTTACCAAATGCATCACCAGTTACCAGTGAATTGTTCTTGTTAAGTCTCCCAGGAGACTGAGACTGACAGATAAGAACTCTGGTTCCTAGTTGGGCTCAGTGTGTTAAACATGGATCTTATGTAACCGGTGTGGTTAAGCGGTCTCTGCGTTGTGTTTTGCGTTTTTCATGGATGAGACCCAAGCCAGCATACAGTTTGGACAATCTCCGTTTAATCTGACAACAGATATAACAATCAGTCTTATATTAGATATCCCTCACAGTGACTCCTCTCACGTGGAACATTTACAAAAAGGGAAGAGGAAACGTGAGGGACACAATATGAAGGGGGGAAGTCCTCACAACAATAATCTCCTGAGCACAGCGACCACACTTCAGAGGTTCCGCCCACTGATCTCCGACCTTGTCAGGTATTGAACATTCAATAAATGAAGAGCACAGAATTTCTTAACCCTTTCACACATAGAGGCTACTACAGTGGACAGCTTTTCAAAAGGTGTTTTCTTGTATATGCTTGGGTTTTGATGGCATGGTTGCACCATCAGCCACTACATAGGACCCTATTGCATCATCCCATACACTGCCACTCAGTGGAAAGTCAGTGTAAGTGCATGATACATTTCTCTAAACCAAGATGGATGACAGAAAGCCAGATGGACCGAATCACTCGTCGATATCTTGCCAATCCATTTATGGAAAGCGCTCCCTGCAGGTATAACAATGTTGGTGACAAATTGTCAAAGTATTGATTTTATGTTTGCAGGAAATTATGATTAATCACCTGTCCACTAAAGTGGAGGTCATGCATCACTGGCTATATTTCAACTACAATTCATACTGCTACTGCTACTGTTGTTCTTGAAAATACTTCATTTACAATATCTTTTTGGGCCGTGAATCAATATACTTATGTTATTATAATGTAATTTTAAGTTTGCACATCTTTATTTATCATTCTTTCCAAATTGACATGTCTTCAGTTCAAACTTTAACGCAGTGGACATATAAAACATTTTTTTTCTAAATTTGAAAAAACTAGATAAAAAGAAACTAAAGTTAAAATCTTGTTTTTCATGCCATAAAAACACTTGGTAAAAAAATCGTGAGAGAGGTTCTCATAATTCATGCAGGAAAATATAAAACACAGAATTTGTGTGATTATACAAAATGATACCAAAATACAAATAAACACCACTGCATATTTACATCTGTTACACTCTCCCCCCTAGAATTACACACAATTCTGAGTACCAAAACAATCAACACATACAACACATCGGCCATGAAAAATACACAAACAAACAAAGTGTATAGAATCAGCAATATAAGCTTCCTACTGAAAGGATAAGAGAAACAGAGCATTACCCGGCACCTAGCAATAATACATGACACCCTCTAGACCAACGGTTTTCAAAGTGTGAGGCCATACATTTCAGACTGAACTGAAAAAATAAAAAAAAATAACGAGAAAAAGACGAGTAAAGTGTCACTTGCACACTTTTGGCTGTCTGTGGAGACCGAGTTCCCCCACCTCGCCAAAAAGGCTGTAGAAGTGCTCATTCCCTTCACCTCCACCCAGGGGCAGACTGGCCATCTGTGTGCTCTGGAGAATCACAGAACGGCCGGTCGTCAGCGGGCCGTTGACGGCCGGCTCGGTTCGCGGACGGCCGGCACCTCC
Organism: Dissostichus eleginoides; assembly: GCA_031216635.1. Lineage (NCBI taxonomy): Eukaryota > Metazoa > Chordata > Actinopteri > Perciformes > Nototheniidae > Dissostichus > Dissostichus eleginoides. The sequence goes on from CM062280.1 coordinate 1,968,891, forward strand.
CTTTATTTTTTATGTTTTTAAACGGCATCATTTAAGTTGCACTGACAGGCGACAGAGGTCCGTTCAGCGGGCCGTTTCCACGCAGCGAGGCTCCCCCCCCCACTTTGATCAGAAGCAAGTACCGGTCAAGGCTGCAGCCAGAGGATGATCTGCGTTTATTCCTGTCTACATTGCATCCCCGACGCAGACTCATTGTTCCCAAGTAGGGGGTGAGTGTAATAAAGAGGCAAAGTTGACGTTCAGTGTGTTGCCGGGAGCATATAAGGATTTATCCACGATGTTGAAAATGTAAAAAATGTTTAAAAAAAATGTTTAAAACATAAAGATAAAAAGGTTTAAAAAAGTTATTGTTTAATGTTTTAAGGAGGTGACGCTACTCAGCCAATCAAATCGGTGCAGTCAGTGAGTCAGCACGATAGATTCAAACACACACACAGAGACGAGACAAGAAGAGAGAAACAGCAGTGAGTAATATCAAATGGCGTGCTCAAAAAAGAGAAAGGTAGACAGCGAAAACAGAGCATTTAATTACATTTTCTCTTACTGGACCTCTTTGAAATGCAATTGAATACCCCTGCATTATAGCAACAACAACAATAATAATAATAATAATAGCAATTATAATTGGGAGGGGGGGCGCGGCTGTTCTTATGTTCTCTGAGGGGAGGCTCACCTTCCCACACTTTGAAAACCTCTCTAGACAAAGTGAGATGCCTTATACAGATGTAGCACTCCAGATAGGACTCCACCCAGCGGATTCCAACCAAAAACCCAGCGGATCCCAGTGGCTGGGAGATTAAAGCCCTCCCACTATTTCCTAAGAGGGCGTTGCCAAATTTCCCCATTTGTTCAATTTCAGGATTTAACCATGAGATGGCGCTTCATTCACAAATACACAAAGACAACTGGGTGTTGTAGACCTTAGTTGTTTGCAATGTTTGCAGCTCTGCAGTTGTGTTTGCTGAATACTGTAGCATTTAATCACTTATTTGTTATGGTTTTCACAGGCCACTATAACGAAAAAACATCAATATTTTAGATCAAATAAAGTATATCTAATCTTATTATCTTAATTGTAATTCAATAATATATAGTCTTTATATATGAAATAATCATAATAATAATGTAAATGTTTACACTTCTTTATTTGTTATGCTCATACTTTTACCTTTACAATAGTTTGCTTTAATATGCAGTATATTTTTTGTAATATTGTTGTGGTGTTTTTACAAAGTACAGTAGATCGAAGTAAATCAACTTATACATTAAGATAAGATAAGATGGACCTTTATTAATCCCCGTGGGGAAATTCAGTAGTTCAAACAGCAACAGGGTGAGAGTGAAAAACAGGACAGCACAGATTCACACAGATTAATAAAATCAAAAATAAGATCAGCGATAAAAATACAAATAATAATAATGAGAAACTATGAAATAAGAAATACATTTAAATTTAATTATCATATCATATATTATATAATGTATTGTATTATTAAGTAATATCATACATTAACCCCATTATAGCAGATGCCACATTGAATGGATGAACACATCTATGCATCAATAATTACAACGGAGTATTTCTAAATACAAGTTGTAAAAATACTTATATATATTTAATACTAATAACATAATGATTTATTTTACTTTCAGATGATAATACTTTTCACTTGGGCAATTGTTTGATATTTCCAGAGACCCTTTCAGACCACTGCTGGAGAACAGGGGGGGGATGGGAGAGTTTTGTCACATTCCAATGGGCCATTACTTTTGAAACAAGAGTCACAGCCCTGCATTGATATAAGGGAGCTGTGGGGGGTGGGGGGTGGTGAACGGTACATGGTCAATGTTTGTTTAAAAATGTTTGCAGTCGCGAAAGCTCTAAGCCAATCGGACATCAGGGTTAGTCATGTCCTAACCCTAACCCTAATCACGGGGTTTGTGAAGCAAAGCACATGTAGTCCCAAACGAAAGCTGAGGATTCTGGGTAGTGTAGTGTCTTCTGCCATCCTAAACTCCAAAAAAATATTTGTTTCTCCGAATCGAAGGGGAAAAAATACAAAAGCATTGTACACAATTTAAACCAATCAATGTTGTGTAATTAACAAGGATAATCTGGTGTTTTTGAGTTGATGAGTAGTGCAGATATCACTGTAAAATCAATCGACAGTAAAGAGAATACTTACTTCCGGGTGTAAAATCCTCCGTTATCCAATGGGAATGGACGCTCACATTGCCTTTAAGTGCCGCCGACATGGACCGATGCGGTGCTTCCCTGAGCGTCAAATACCGCCGCCGATGGGAATACATTGCAATCAGTTGAAAGCTCTTTGCGTCCGTTTATGAAGCTGAAGGAGACTCGGCGCGTCACAACTGCACGCCATAGGACCCTGACCAAGCGTCGCTCCTGGACGTTCAGGGAGTGAGACTGTGTTGGGAAATCATACTATCTGAGGAAATGTCCTTCACCATGATTTGCCTGTATCGACAACCCACTGCTAAGGTGAATTTCTATGACCAGGTAAAACTCATTCTGAATTCCTGTGAGTCCAACAAAGAGCTAATTATTCTAGGAGACTTTAACATCAACTGGAACGACAAACAAAATAGAAAGAGCTTAAAACGGATCATGGATAATCACAACTTAATACAACTAATGGATCAACCGACTAGAATAACCAAAACCTCCAAGACTATTATAGATTTTTTATTTACAAACAAAGCTGACAGAATAGTTAAAACCTACAACTTCCTGACTGGTCTTTCTGACCATAATCTTATTCTTTTTACCAGGAAACTCACAAAAAAAGGTTCATGGCCACACCTAAAACCCCTACCTTGGTTTCTCGCTTCATCCCCAAAAACCTGCAACAACGTTTTATGGATGCAGAGAAAATGATTGATTGGGGGGACACTCTGTCCTCTGAAGATATTGGTGAAAACAGTAATCTGTTTATATCTAAAATGAATCATACAATGTCATCCTTCTCAAGAAGAGGGTGCCTTCGGGACAGGAAGGAACATCATCTTCCCTGGCTGAATCTACAATGCAGGAATTTAATGAAATCTAGAGACCAACTATTAAAGCAGAGCTTGAAATCCGGACTATCCACTGATAGACAGAAATTCACTCATGCTCGTAACAAGGTAACTCAAACAATAAGACAGGCCAAAGCAAACTTTTTCATCAATATAATTGAAGGTGCGAAAGGTAACGGTAAAAAAGTTTGGCAAATCTTAAATAAACTATTAGGTAAACAAACCAAACAGGAAAATAATGTTCTAGAATTAAAAATCAATGATGCCCTGATCAAAGACCCTGCAGTGTTGGCCAGCTCTCTCAATGAGCTCTGGACATTACAAAGCTCTTCCCGCCATCTGAGGTCTCACCTAGCCCGACTGTGGATACACACCCCGTTTTTGACCTGGAGGAAATCACAGAGGCTGAGGTAAAACATATAATCTTAGGGTTAAGAGGTTCTAAGGCTAGGGATGCAGATGATTTCGACACCAAACATTTAGATAAAGGTTTCGCTCCACTCCACCCACTGCAGTTTGGTTTTCGTGCTCACCACTCCACTGAGACAACTAACTGTGTCTTTGTGGAAAAGGTTAAATGTATGTTGGACACGAGCCCATATGTAGGTGCTGTCTTCCTTGATCCCAGGAAGGCATTTGACACTGTTGACCACCAAGTGCTCCTTACAAAGCTGACTTATTTCAATTTTTCGGCAGTTTCAATACATTGGCTCAAGTCTTACTTATTGAACAGAAAACAGTGTGTTTTGGTCAACGGTGCCAAATCGCCCTACCTTGTGAACCCTGTTGGGGTTCCACAAGGTTCCATTCTTGGACCGTTACTTTTTTCACTGTACATAAATGACTTGCCTAATGTATGTCCTGAGTTGAATGTGCAAATGTATGCCGATGATGCGGTCATCTTTATACACGGGAAAAAGACTGACATAATCTCATCTTGTCTCTCAAATGCTTTAGACAAGGTTCAACACTGGCTGAACAACATTTGCTTACAGTTAAACGTAAAAAAGACAGTATGCATGATGTTCAGTAAACGACCAGTCAAAATAGAAGGATCCAAAGTATTTTTAAACAGAGCAGAAATAGAACTAGTCTCCCACTTCAAGTATCTTGGAGTCATACTGGACTCGAACTTGACTTTTAAGAAACATGTTAAGAAAGTATCCAATACTATTAAATTCAACTTGCACAATTTTAAACAAATTAGACCCTTCTTAACTGGCAATGCTGCTAAGTCATACCTCCACTGTATGATTCTATCCCACATTGAATACTGTTTTACAAACTGGTCGTTTGCTTGTGCCACAAACCTTAAACCAATAGAACAGCTGTAGAGAGCTATCAAGGTGTTTGACAGAAAGCCATATTCATACCACCACTGTACCATCCTTGAAAAACACAATTTCTTGAGTTTTGACCATTTTAAGTCTTTTAACAGTATGTGCTTTTTTTATAAATGTTTAAATGGACTGGCTCCCCCACCCTTAGGGCAGCGTTTCTCAAAGTGCGGGGCGCGCCCCACTGGTGGGGTGCAGAGATGTGATAGGTGGGTCGCGAATGGACGCGATGAACGGGAGATTATTATTACAGGGTATATGCAGGAATCCTGAAGTCAAATGTAAGACCTTTTAAGACCTTTTTTAAGAGCCTTTCCATACATTCTAAGACCTCATCGCCACTTGGAGTTTTAACCGGTTACATTGGCGACACACTTTACCTCACATTGACTATATACAGTATTGATTGTCCTTCCTCCTTATCTTCCAACCATTTGGACGCAAACTTGCATTTCCCCATAACGATGTTGTTTAACAACCGGCGTAAACGGACCTTCACGCGCTATCAAGCAGTGAGCGTGCGATGTCCTGTTCAGATGACGTCACATCCAACGGGATGCCATAAATAAACTATACAGAATCACTACACACCTACGCAATGATTACATTCAGGCAGACTGTAGAATACAACCTCTTTGGACAATTTATATACTTATTGAAAACAAGCTACAAAATGTAATACCTTGGAAAATGCCGTTTAATACTTTTTAATACTTTTCTAAATTTATTTGTCAACTTTTAATACTTTTTATTTTATTTTTTTAATTTTTTTAAATAAATGTTTTGGACCTCAGGCCGGAACCGAACCTCGGTCCTCGCGGGCGGTAGTGGACTCTTACAGCCGGAGATTCGCAACGGCGGTGGACTTTCACAGCGCCGGAGCCGCCGGAGCCGCCCGGAGCCTCGCAACGGCGGGTGTTTGCGGCGGCAGATGCGGTACCGGCGCAGCGGCGCTGTGAAAGTCCACGGCCCACCTATGCCAGAGCCAGCGGCCCACCGAAGGCAGCAGCCCACCAACGGCAGCGGCCCACCGGGAAAAGCCCCGAATCTCCCGATGGCCAATCCGAGCCTGCTCACACACACACACACACACACACACACACACACACACACACACACACACACACACACACACACACACACACACACACACACACACACACACACACACACACACACACACACACACACACACACAACTGAAACCAAAATCATTTACAGACATAGCCTATGTAAAAATCTCTCATACACACATGTGAAATGCTCTCACACACAACAGCGTTGCAGTCGGGAAGAAAAGCAATGTGGAGCGGCACCTCACCACTTCATAAGGAGTTTAACCGTGACACTTTTTCGAAATCCCGTTTGTGTCCCCCCACTTTACAAATATGTTTATTATAATTTTTTAACGCAAGCCGTCATCGCCACGGAGGAGCACACAGCCTCTGTGAACGTGATTATCGAGCCTTCATTGTAACAGTCGCGGGTACACTGTGTATTTGCGTGGGGAGTGTTGCAGTAGAACATTCCACTGTAGCGACCGGTACATTAATGGGAAATCCTTAATGTTTGAGCACCCTCTATGAAACGTCAAGCTACCCCACAGCACCCCCAAAAGAAAATCTCTGGCGCCGCCACTGAGCCTGCAACCCCGTTTTGAGGAAATGTGCAGTGCCAAACAGGCTCATTGCAGCCACTAATGCTGTGATAAGACACACTTTGCCAAATATCAGCATTTTATTTCTTTTCATTTTTTTGCACAGATTGCAAAGTGGCAAAGTATTAGAACTTATTGTTCTAGCAAAGGGATTGCACAATTGTATTATGTTTTGTTTTTTTGACCACACAGACTTATGGAGCATTGTTTTATTATCACTGTTCTAGCAAAGTGATTTTTTTATTTTTTGAAAGGAATGCTCACGTTCATATTGATGTATCTTAATAACTGTTAACTTGGCCCATTACGTGACTATTTGTGTTGGGGGGGCCCGACTTTTTTTTTTCTCCAAAGGGGGGGCCTGACAGAAAAAGTTTGAGAACCACTGGTGTATAGGCTGCTGTCTGAATATGCTTCATGAAAGGCAGCTTTTCCTATAAATAAGATCATTTCTGATCCTAAATATCTTGGTTTCTTCTTTCCTAAGGTCCATTGTTCTGTTGTCTTACATAATACACTTCAGTAAAAAACCTCTTATTGATATTTATTATATTCTCTTATTTATTTCCAATGCATTTGATATTGAGGTATTTTAAAGTAACAGAAGTAATGAGGTTGCATTACTTTATATTTTGATATCAGTTTAGGTTACTGATTACTTTAAATTATAAATTGTATATGGTAATTCATATTTTTAACGGAATACATTTGTTTAAGTTTTATGCAATTCATTATTTTTTCTCACTTTACCCTGCAGTGCTTATATTACTGTGTGGCTGATGCTGTAATTTTAGTGAAAATTAAGGGAATACATTTGAATGCCTATTCAATTTAAACACTTCTGTTCTGTTATAGTCTGAACCAAGGGAACAACATCCAGCTTCCCCTTTAGAAGTGTTTTCTCTATCAGCTGCATGTGAACCTCGCTGCCTAATGGCGGCAGAGTGGAATTTAAGTTGAAAGAAAATCTCATTAAGTGCAGAGTCAACAGAGAGACGCAGTGTGGATCCATAGTGGAGCTTTATCTGGACCCCAGACCCCTCTCTGCTCCACAATTAACACTTCATTGATTAACGAGGAGACACTTTCTAAACTAATCACCTGCTTTTATCAGACTGCCAGGCCTTACAAAGAGAGGGGTGTGTGTGTGTGGTGTGTGTGTTATATGTGCATGTTGCAGAGATCTGAAATTCCAGAAGGTAAAAACAGCGATCTTTACTGCTGAGGGATCCTCCAGTCTAATTCGAACAGCTCCTGATAGAATTAGTCAGAACGCAGTGATCAGCCTCCATCACCGTCATGTGACGCTAACACACACTGTCTGTTATTAGCTGTGTTACACAGGAGGCTCTTCTTTTTTTTGTTGGATCCAAAAGGCCTGCTCTTTCTGCGGCTGGTCGCCCGCAGGCAGCCAATGAGTTGCCCGCATTTAGAGTCATCGATAAATAAATAAATAACCTTTTCTTACATGAACACAGAAATTAACACTATTTGTTTTTAAATATGACGGATAAATGTGGACTTTAAAGTCATATTCATTATTTAAAGGAAAACTGTAAATGTATATTCTTCAGAAAGATGATATCAACCAGTATGCCTTATTGTGCTCAGGCACTGCTTCAAACACTTCTCTGAGCAGGCTTTCCTACACGATCTGGCGGAGGTTAAATGGCACTCCATTATAAAATTTGCAGATGACACCACTGTGGTCGGCCAAATATATAAGGGAGACGACGAGTCGGCATACAGAGACGAGATCCTGAAGCTGTCTGCGTGGTGTTCAGCTAACAACCTACATCTGAACACAAGCAAAACAAAAGAAATCATCATAGACTTCAGAAAGCACCGTCCAGAACCCGCCCCCCTTCACCTGAATGACCAAAATGACATGTAATGTCAATGGAGAGAGAGTGGAGAGGGTCTCCACCTTTAAGTTCCTGGGGGTTCACATTTCGGAGAGCCTCAGCTGGACAGCACACACCACTGCAGCAGTTAAGAAGGCCCAGCAGCGACTACACTTCCTGAGGGTGCTTCGGAGAAACCGACTGAACAAGAAGCTGCTGGTGTCATTCTACCGGGCGACCATCGAGAGGGCACTGTCATACTCCATCTCGGGGTGGTATGCTGGATGTTCAGCTGCGGACAAGAAAGCCCTGCAGAGAGTGAACAGGATGGCAGAGAAAACCATCGGCTGCCCCCTTCCCTCTCTGGAACACATCTCCACCTCCCGCTGCCGCAGCAGAGCTAGCAAAATAATAAAGGACAGCTCTCACCCAGGTCACAGACTGTTCTCTCTCCTGCCTTCTGGGAGGAGATACAGGAGCTTCAAATCACGGACAAACAGACTCAAAAACAGTTTCTACCCCTGGGCCGTCAGGCTGCTCAGAGGAATGCCGCGAGCTCTGCGTCACCCACGTGGCGACCCTTGCCTGGGAGACAGCAACGGACGCGCACAGTGTGAGCGCCGTGCTGGCCGCCTTGCTGATCTCCTCCGCGGCCAAGGTGGTGGACCGCTCCACCAGCGTCACCACCGAGTTGGAGAGCAGCGCGATGTTGTTCGCCGCCGCCGACGCCTGAAAGGCACACTGGTGCACCCGGTCGGCCTGGCGGGCGACATACTTACCTCCTGATGGCGGGAAAGCGTGGCCAGATCGGATCACTCCTGACCGTCTGCACCCGCGAAAACAAACTCCGGCCATGTCGTCCGGAGCACACCTCTCCTGAGCTAGGGGAACGGGGAGACCTCTGCAGGCGGCCGCCTTGCATATGATCTCCGGCAGTTCCCCCAGGATGCCACCTATCGCCGGCAGCGCCGTGATGACGGAGAAGGAACCGCGTGCTCGGCCGTCAAGCCGGCACCCTGCTCCGACTCTGTCTCCCCCGTCCGGGGGAGAGGAGGGAGGGGAGAACCGCACGGTGAACCGTTGACGGAGGTGGGGTAGAAGTCGTCCGACTCCTGCCCGGCACTCGGCTCCAGGGACATGAGGCTGCCGCCCACAGGCTCGAAAGCCTGGACGGGCCAATCGTCCTCCTCGGCCGCAGCAGCGAGAGCGTCCGCTCTGCGCTTCCTGTCGTCTGAGGGGAGACGGGCACAGTGGGTGCATGCGACCTGCTGGCTGAGAGCCGCGTACGCGTGCTCTGACCCCAGGCAGGATTCGCATGACGTGTGCTGGTCGTAGCTCATGATATACCCCGAGCCACATGAGGGACAATCTCTCACACAGTTGGTACTGATGTTTGCTAATCGAAGTGTCTCTTGTGCTTCAGTATCTTACGGGGTGCTGAAGAAAAAGAGGGAGCAGATTGTCGGGCCTCCTTCCTATTTATACCGGAAGGGAACCCGAGGGTGGGGCCCACCTTGCGGCTGGGCGTGGACTACAAGTGTTTCAGTGCTGCGCGAGTGCGCAGGGGATTACCCAATAGCGATAGCCTTAGAGGGCGAAGCCATATACGAAATAGAACTATCTGATCTCATTCATGATCGAAACACTAGTGATGACTAGCTTCTTTTTCGTGTCAAATAAATGTTCAGCCCTTATTAAAAAAAGCTAAAGCTGATTACTATCTGAGCTTAACCACTGATTGTTTTTCCATTCTAAGTTGCCTCTGTCTCTGACCCTGTCACCTTGGAGAAGGGAGTTCCACAGGGCTCTATTTTGGGGCCCTTGCTCTTTTTATTATATGTAAACAATATTTGTAATCAGATGCAATTTTCTACCTATCATATGTATGCTGATGACACTATTGTGCTCCTTCTCTGGATATGGCCGTTTCCAATTTAAAATCTGATTTAAGCATGCGCTTCTTGATTCTAAACTGCTGTTGAACAGTAAGAAAACCAAAGCAATGCTTTTTGCTCCCAAGTCAGCGTCCTCTTGCCTCTCCATAGACACCCTTGATGGCGTCTCCGTTGAGTTTGTTGACACATACAAATATTTGGGCTTTTGGTTGGACAGAAGTCTAAACTTTAAACACCACATTGAAGTTCTAACTAAGAAATTGAAATTCACTCTTGGCTTCCTTTACAGACTTAAACGTTGTTTTTCAACTTCTTCCCGTAAAAGGTTGGTCTCTGGCTTATTCCTGTCCCAGCTTGACTACGGTGATACAATCTATAGATTTGCCTGTCCCACTGTTTTGGCCAATCCAATCCAATCCATTTTATTTCTATAGCACATTTAAAAACAACAGAGTTGAACAAAGTGCTGTACATCAACAACTGTATAAAAACATAGCATAAATACATCAAAAACAGACAGGACACGAAACAAATGTGAAACACGAGACAATGAAACCAGATCAGAAGCCACAGACTGAGAAACTCTCCTACATGACGTAAAAACAATACAAAACACTAGTAAGATAAAAACCCAAATTTAAAAGCACAAGTGTCACCTGGTCTGTAAATGCCACGGAAAATAAGTGGGTTTTTAAACGAGATTGAAAAACAGGCAGAGTTGGAGCAAGTCTAACCTGGAGGGGCAATTCGTTCCATAATTTTGGAGCTGCAACAGCAAAGGCTCTGTCTCCTCGCTGCTTTAACCTCGATTTAGGGACGACCAGAAGGAGTCTGTCAGCCGACCTCAGTGACCGTGTGGGTGTGTATGGTTTTAAAAGATCTGCCAGGTACAGTGGGGCTAAACCGTTTAGGGCTTTGTATGCGAACAGTAACATTTTAAATTGTATTCTAAAACTGACTGGTAGCCAATGTAACGAGGCGAGTACAGGCGTAATATGTTCACGCCTACCTGTCCTTGTAAGGAGGCGCGCAGCAGCATTCTGGACCAGCTGTAGGCGTGACAGGGAAGCCTTGGTTACTCCAATGTACAGAGCATTGCAGTAATCCAGTTTAGTGGATATAAAACAATGTATTACTTTCTCAAAGTCATTAAAAGAAAGGAAAGGCTTGACCTTTGCTAAAAGTCTTAGCTGAAAGAAGCTGGATTTGACCACAGAATTGATCTGTTTGTTTAGTTTGAAAAGACGATCAATCCGTACACCCAGGTTTGTGACAATGGGTTTCACATATGGGACAAGAGAATCCAGCACAGGCTGGGCATTGGGGCCACCACTGGGACCAAATATTATCACCTCGGTCTTTTTTTCATTGAATTTTTAAAAGTTCAAGGCCATCCAGGCTGTGATGTCCTGCAGACAGTCAGACAGGCGTTGCTGAGGGTTTGGGTCATTTATTTTTCAGGGGCATGTAGATTTGCGAGTCATCTGCATAAAAATGAAATGAGACGCCATATTTTTTAATGATAGCGCCCCGGGGGAGCAGGTACAGGGAAAATAAAATCGGCCCAAGAATGGAGCCTTGGGGTACCCCGTACGGGAGAGGAGCAGAGGAGGAAGTAAATTCATTAAGATTTACATTAAAACTTCTTTCAGACAGATAAGACTTAAACCAGTCTAGAGCAGTACCACTGATTCCCACAAAATGCTGCAGGCGAGAAATGAGAATACTGTGATCTACAGTGTCAAAGGCAGCTGTAAGGTCTAAAAGTATAAGAACAGCACTGTTCCCAGAGTCAGTAGCTAAAAACAGGTCATTAAAAACTTTTAAAAGAGCAGATTCAGTGCTGTGGAGGGGTTTAAACCCAGACTGGAATACCTCAAGAAGGCCATGCACATTTAAGAAAGACTGCAACAGTACCACTTTTTCTAAAATTTTGGAGATAAAAGGAAGTTTAGAGATAGGTCGAAAATTGTCAAAAACAGAGGTGTCCAGGTTTGTTTTTTTTATCAAAGGCTGGACCACAGCATGTTTGACCCACTCTACCATGCTGCACTGCGATATATATCAAATGCACCCTATAGGACTCATCATTGCACACTGTATAGCCTAACTGGATGGTCCTCACTTACTATGCGTAGGATGCAGCATTGGTTTTTATTAATGTATAAAGCCATTTTAGGTAAGCTTCCACTGTACATATGTGCCAGATTTGCTCCAGTTTGTGACTCTTACAACCTCAGAACCAGTGCCTGGATACGGGTCCAGGTAATAATAATAATAATAAATTACATTTATAAAGCGCTTTTCCTGGTGCTCAAAGCAAGTAAAGCAAGTAAAACTAAATAACAACAAAAGTAAAACGTGCTAAGCTAGGTGGAATAAGGGCGAGGGGTTAGTGGATTAGGAGTTGAAGGCAAGAGTGAAGAGGTGAGTTTTGAGGGATTGTTTGAATGATGTGAGAGTGTTGGCAGATCTGACGTGGCTGGGGAGGGAGTTCCAGAGTGTGGGGGAGGCTGCAGCGAAGGCCCTGTCACCCCAGGTCCGGAGCTGCGTCCTGATGGGCTGCAGTGGGTTAGCTTCAGCAGAACTGAGGCGACGGGTGGGGGTGTGTACCTGCTGTGCGGACTGAGGCTGGAAAAAGGAGTCTTTTTTATTATGGTCCTTGGTCTTGGAATGACCTTCAATCAAACCTCAAACTGAGGACACTTGTCCCTATAGCCTGTTTTAAATTGAAGTTGTCTGAGTCCTTACCACCAGCTGCTCTTGCAGTAATAAGTAATACCTTTCTTACTGTCCCAAATGTGCACAATGTAGTGACTGCTTTTCCTCTTTTGTTTACTTAGTTGTGTTTTCTGTATTTGATATGTCTGTGTTATGTGTGTAACGTTGCTGCCTTCTTGGCCAGGTCAGCATTGTAAATGAGATTTTGTCTCAATTTTTTCATCTGGTTAAATAAAGATTAAATACAAAAATATTCCTCATCATCCTTCAGGTAGCTCTCAGTCTCAGAAAGCTTGGGGACCCCTGGCCTGCTAGTGACTTAACGAAGATGTAGAAACTGCTAGAAGGGAGTGTTAATATTATTATTTTCACTGACAATAAGTGTAAATGTCAAGTGTAAATGTCAAGTTTAAATGCATTTGTATTCAGGGTGACTTATACAAGGGATTTTCATTTAAGGAGGAGGGTTAAATACGATTACAAAGGGTTTATCACATGTAGGTGAATGATCACAGATGAGTAGGGGGTTCTTATAGAATGGAGACCAACTCAAGGGGTCCACCAGAAAAAAAAGGATGGGAACCTCTGGTATTAGAGAACACGTAAGGCAAGCTAGAAAGTTATTCTGTGATTCAATCAGGCTTTGTAAGAATAAAAGCTACATGAACACAGCTTCTACACAGCCAGCCGCTGTCTTTGTTATTTACACCGGCTTTGCTGAAGAAATCAGCAACGTAAGCTCTGAAGTCATGACGTGGCTCCTACAGGGCTCTGGTTGGTCAGTATGGAACTAGAACGGAACTCATTTCAGTTGAAAAAGGATATATTTAACTGCTGTTAAAACGGTCTGATTTGTCTAAATACGATGAGCGGATCAGAAATATAGAAGACGTTCATGAGGCTCCTCACAATATATCTATTTCTTAACTAGTGCACCTAGCTTCCTGTTTATCTCAGTGGACTGTAGGAGCCATTTCCTTAGTTTATATTAACTTATCATTTTTGGATTAGATATACAGCATTTATAGCATGAGACTGTGTGGTGTGTATGATGTATTTAATGTGAGTGTGTTACTGCTGCAGGTCTCTCCAGCATAAAGGAGAGGTGCTGCAGCCTATACATTTTAGTATTTAAAGACCCAGTGAAGTGTGCGCCGGTGCATGATCTGTTATGCTAATACGTATAGTAATGACCAAAATTGTCCATTGGAACCCATATCAAAGATGTTGGAATAGCAACGAATTTGACGAGTTTGGAATTTTCCGCTGGGAAATCCGCAGTCGACCTCCGCCTTCGTGGGCGTGGCTTGCGATCTACTGCGTGACGTCAGAAGATGGGCCCAGCCAAAGTGTTTACATTCACCACCGTTCATTTTGTCTCTGTTTCAAAGTCGAATTTACCAACGTTTTTGAGCGAGTATTTTATTGGAAAGTGTTTCACAGTCGACTGGAAGTGATTGCCAATCGAGGAAACCTGACAATGGAGGCGACAGTGAAGAAAAAGGGAGGAAAAACACACGGGAAGCGATGCATTGCCGCTGGCTGTGGTAATGTCAATTCTGCCGAAGTGGCGATGTTTCTGTTCCCAAAAGATGAAGGTGAGTGGCTGGTGTCATTGTTTCGTAGATTCGTAGATTGTTTATGAAAAATAAAGGCCACTGTGTTTGTGTTACTAACAAGACTATCATGGCGGCGGCAGAGCTCGACTCGAGTTTCTCCGCCTGGAAATATTCTCACTATTTCACTTTTGTCGAGCACAAAGAAAAGAACGTTTTAGTTAAATGTAAGTTGTGTCTTGGCGGGTCAAAGATCCTATCGACTGCCCAAAACAGCAATTAAAATCTGTTGAAACATCTGCAGAAACAACATGCTGGGACGAAGCTAGTAGCTAAGACCACAGACCCAGACTCATCCGACGCCACTCCACCTCCACCTAAGCAACAGCGGCTGGATTGGCACTTTGAAACATATCTTTGTGTTTGTGTTTGTATAGACCACATTGCTTAGCAGAGTTCAGTGATGCAAATGCATGTCAAGTTGATCAACAGGTTGTATTATTCTCCGATGCAATAACAGTACTGAAATGAAGGCTACAGTATAAGGGCATTAATGGGTGCCCTTTTTTAAGTAACTAAAAAGTTACTTTTCACAGTAACGCATTACTTTTTGGTGTAAGTAGTGAAGTAACTAGTAATTGTAACTAGTTACTGGTTTTCAGTAACTAGCACAACACTGCATGTGAACATGAATGTTGCATCATGCTATGAACAGATGAATGTATGATCAGGTGATGGCCAATCCTGTGTGTAGATCTACTCTAGATCTATGACAAAATATTGTCCTCAACTAAATTGACTTCCATGGCCACTTTCCTCATCTATCCTGTCCGAAAAGCTGTCAAAATCACTCATTTCTCTCGCACCAGTATCACTTTCCGAAGTCTCCGCCATGTTTACAATCACAACTGGGCCCATCTTGTGACGTCACAGCCGCTATCGTCTGCAGCAGCGGTAGGCTCAGACGGCCGTTCACGGGATGAAAAATTTGCGATGTTTATCTCGTCCCTCGCACTTACTAAAAAATTATTTTAGCCATGAACAGGTACAATTATATGTAAGAAATGAAACTGCCATTTCATTTTGGCGCAAAAAAATGCACTTCACGGGCACTTTAAAGTAACAGTTTATGTAGGAAATAGTTTGTTTGAAAAGTTTGTTTATTTTGCATCCACTGTTGGAATAAACAAGAATATTTACATTTTTCAATCTAGAAATGTTTTCTCAACAACAATTGTCTATTCATCAGTCTGCCCAAGAGTGAATCACAAAGTAAAGAATCAAATAAATGGATATCTTGTCCACTGCAGTGGACAATAATGTCAAGGTACCTAAACTACGAAACTACCTTGTTTAAATGAGTGTAAATTGTGCTAACTTTTGCGGTACATGATAAGTTTGGGTAATGTTGCCATAAAACAGCTTCACATGGATAAAACTAATGCTGAATCAACATTGAGGGAATTGTATTGAGACTCTAATAAGCTGCCTAGTTCAAACCCAGAAAATACAATTAATAGATGATTTGGGTTTGACTTCTTTCTGCATTCATTGGGTTCAGGTGTGACCCCACTGAAAGTATTTCACACGATGAAGTAGTGAAACGTCTGTGGCCGAGCACACACTCCAACATGAACACTCTCCAATAATTACACATGCTCCAACATTGGTTCTGGCTGGATTCAGAGCTGCGGGCCGGAGCTGGACTCAGAGCTGCGGGCCGGAGCAGGACTCAGAGCTGCGGGCCGGAGCAGGACTCAGAGCTGCGGGCCGGAGCAGGACTCAGAGCTGCGGGCCGGAGCAGGACTCAGAGCTGCGGGCCGGAGCAGGACTCAGAGCTGCTGGCCGGAGCAGGACTCAGAGCTGCTGGCCGGAGCAGGACTCAGAGCTGCTGGCCGGAGCAGGACTCAGAGCTGCGGGCCGGAGCAGGATTCAGAGCTGCTGAGCGGGAGCAGAACTCAGAGCTGCGGGCCGGAGCAGGACTCAGAGCTGCGGGCCGGAGCAGGACTCAGAGCTGCGGGCCGGAGAAGGACTCAGAGCTGCTGAGCGGGAGCAGGACTCAGAGCTGCGGGCCGGAGCAGGACTCAGAGCTGCGGGACGGAGCAGGACTCAGAGCTGCTGGCCGGAGCAGGACTCAGAGCTGCGGGCCGGAGCAGGACTCAGAGCTGCGGGCCGGAGCAGGACTCAGAGCTGCGGGCCGGAGCAGGACTCAGAGCTGCTGGCCGGAGCAGGACTCAGATCTGCTGAGCAGGCGTTCAGCTGGAGCTCTGTTTCCCCTGTAGCTGTTTTCTCAAGCAAAGTGGCTCATTTTAAGTCAAGTTGAGTCTAATTAAAGCTGTGCAGACAATTGCTTGGAACAAAGCTGTGAAAGAAAGATGTGTAGTGCACGTGCTGGAGTGTATGGTCTAACCAAGGCCTCTCTGAAAGGATGTGTTGGAGCTCTTCTATGACTTTTTGATTTGTCTATTTACCCTTTTAGTTTTGACTTGGTGTAGAAAGAGAATATAGGTCACTGCAGGTGATGAGAATAAGGTCTGTGCGGAACGGAGAACACAACGTTTGTTTGCTTGAGTTAACCACAGATCTTATTACAGGCATCTAACCAAAAGCACTTCCAAAAAACTGTTGAATTTTAGATGATCGAACAGGAAGTGCTAAAATGGTTTAGGACTCATTCCTGCACCATTCTGATATGATTATAGGGTGTGAAAAATGGTCTTAGCCTCTTTATATAATCTTTCACAACAACTGTAATATGCTTATATACAACCCACCAGTTTAAATGATATTACGGATAAAGTATATGCATAACAAAGGGCGAGGTCACTTGAGTGACAGCTCGGTGTGCTCTGCTGCTTCAGTGCTTTGTGCTTCACAACAGGACTATAAACCTGTGGATGACGTTATAGAGCCTACGTCCATATTGTATACAGTCTATGGTCGAGTCGAGCCAAACCATGCACTATAAATGTCTGTATTTAAAACAAGTGGTATAGAAAGAGGTCTCTCAAGTATTCTCTGCTGTTAGTTTTTTATTTTAATAATAATGCAGCAAAAAACAAATTCAGAAAATCCAGGTAAGGTAATGTGCATGTGTGTGGTGACAGTTCGTTTTGTCAACCAGTTTTACAGGAACTTCTCTCAGAATCCCTGTGTTCCCTTTCAGAGGGAGTTGCAATCAAAACTGGACAAACTTTTAATGTGGATAGCTTGTCTAAATATGTGAGTTATTCCTCTTCTTTCAAACATTGTTCCCCCCCCCCCCACTCACCCGGTTGATCAGCTCCCCCACCATGCCGGTCCAGCTGCCGTTGGGCTCCGGGGCCCCGTACAGCCCGTCGTCCACCAGCTTGATCTTAAAGGAGAACTTCAGGATGCCGGCCAGCTCTCGGAGCATGTCCACACAGAAGCCCTCATACTGGTCGTTTCCCTGGAAGTCCTGGTAGTTGGACCTCCGCATCACGTACGGGTTCTCCTACCAGAGGAAGTGACATCATCAGCAGCTGATTCAGGAGGAGGAACATCATGCAGTGAAATCCAACTCTACATTATGACAGATTACCAGTATTGTGGTCACGATTAGCGTCTTGTTAACCAGCGTGTCCGAGGCGTTCAGGTCCAGGGACGTGGAGTTCATGGCCAACGTGTTGTTGGAGTACCAGGTACCGATCTGAGCAGGAGGAGGAGGAGGAGGAAGAGGAGAAAGAAGAGGTAACAATGAAGGAAATACAAGATTTATCTTGGACAAAGATGGAGCAAGTGGTGTAAAGTAATTAAGAACATTTACTCATGTACTGTACTTAAGCACAATTTTGAGGTACTATGTACTTCTAACCCACTACAATTCAGATGTAAATAGTGTACTTTAACTTTAGTTACTTTACAGATGTGGATTAATGATGTGAAATATAATCAAGTGTTAAATCAGACTTTAGTTCCACCTGGAGTAAATTCACAAGCTACCCTGCAGTATACAAAGTCATTCAAACTAGCTGCACCTTTACCAGCTTTGAGAACACTTTAATGATCAATCATTATAAAACATATCATATATATTATTCTGAAATGGACCAATCTGCACAATGACTACTTTTACTTTTGATACTTTAACTCTATTTTGATGATAATACTTTTCTACTTTTACTTGAGTAACATTTTGATTGCAGGACTTTTACTGTAACAGAGTATTCCTACACTCTGGTACTTCTACTTTTACTCAAGTACAAGATCTGAGTACTTCTCCCACCTCTGGACGGAGGTGAATGACGAAGAGTAACCAGAAGGAAACGACTAAAAACAAACGATAAGTGAAAGTGGAGAGAAAGTAAGAAAGCGAGGACAGACAGGATTGATAAAGGTGTGTTATGAAAGAAAGAGACAGATGAATAACTCAACAGAATCGATGGTGAAATCAATGAGGGAGGATCCGTCTCCTCCCGGCCTTTTCAGCAAGTTAAATAAGGTAATAAATACTACATCTGCTGACCTTACACTAACCCTATTAGCTTCTTGTTTGTTTGTGTACTTATTGGCTGTGAGGAATATGTGCTGTCAACCCGCGGGGGGGGGGGGGGGGGGGGTGTCAGATTTGAAGCGAACAAGACAGGAGGGGACTGCCTTTATTTGAAACTGACTGTACTAGTTCTTTGTTTGTATGCTCATTTATTTCCCTTCCTATCTGCACGATGTACAGAATAAACCATTTCAATGGTGAACTTTAGATGTAGTTACCTTTGGACAGACCCAGCTGGTTAGCAGCAAATGATAATATTAAAAGACAGAAAGATCTCCATCTCCTGGGTTTCCAGCTCTGAATCACTCTTCACAGCACACTTAACCCTGGCCCGGGAGCCCATTTGACCCAGGAGTGAACTCAATTGATCTTTGATCCCTTACTGTTCATCTCAGGTCACTCAGCAACACTGAGCCACGTGGACAGAGTCTGCTGTATGGATTTTACTGATGGATGAATGAAAAAACTGCTTACTGTGACTCCATGGCCAGAACAAGCCGAGTGGCAGTAACACCTGAACATTAGGGAGGAGATTTGATTCTCACACACCTCAATCCCAACTAAGAGGATTCCAAGAAAAACATGTTCATGTGTTGAGGTATGTTCTTCTGGGAGTGCTTCCTGCTTCTTAAAATGATCTGACCTGCTCCTTCAAACTAATAAAATACTGAAGTGCAAAATGTGAGGAGATCAGTTAACCTAACTTCTGACCTGTCTGTCTCCCACTCGACCCCGTTTGACCTCTGACCTCTTTATGTCCCGCAGGGTGTTTCTCCAGGATCTTCAGGGTGTAATTGGTCCTCTGGCCTTTGCTGTTGAACTCTATGTGACCCGTCAGACCATCGTACTCCACCTGAGGGGACAGAGAGGGACCACAAAGAGGTAACGGTTAGCCACACATGACAATCTGACAAATGCTTTCAAAATTGAAGGTTTTTTAACATGAATAATATGTGGATTAACAGTCAAATGAATGGATCCAGCTGCAACATTTCACATAAATGATGGTGTGGTGAGGCTTTGAAAACCCTGTTTTAAAATACAGTAGTTTTTCACTAAACATAGATATTGACAACACAAAGACTATATATCCATCCCAAAATGTAGTTACGGTATACTTGGCACGTAACTGTTGTATAAGTATGATGTGAAAAAACTGAAGTGCAAATGAGCAGGTTACTCTAGTCTGCACTGAATAACATAACAAAAACCAAAACTAGATAATGGCCCTTCATTTAAAATCGATGAATTTTCTGAGAAATCCATTTGGTGAAATAGTATATCTGCAATTAGTATATTTGCTTTCAGGGCTGAGTAACCCCCAGTTTCCACCGGGTCCGTCTGCGGCGCGTTACGGGCGCGTTACGGGCGCGTTACGGCTGCGCTGCGGCGTTCGCAGCGATCGCGGCCACTCTAGTCAATGGGTGCTATTCCACAACACGCGCCGCGTTACGGCTCATAAGCGTCCCAGAAGCGTCCCAGAAGCGTCTCGGCGCAGGGCTCCCCTAAAATTAGGATGAATCCTATTTTTGACGCGACACAGCCGTAACGTAATGTCGGGCAGGCAGGAAGTGGAACGTTCAGAGCATATAGCATATATATATATATATATATATATATACACACACACCAACTAATTTTGCAGACCCTATCCCTCCGTAGTCTTTCAAGTAGGAGGAGAAATGCCAGCGTTCTCCTCCGGTTTACAGGCACTGTGTAAATTATATATATAGAATAATTATGATGATGAATGCATTTTTTTACCACTAAAATACAGCAACACATCTTTGATTCATGTCGTTTATAACTGGAATATTACAATTATTATTAACTTTGTCTGTACAAAGTAGCCTGTCCAGGAAATATGCCCAAATCAACAAAAACTGCGAGCCGGCAGGCAAGACGCTCCGCTTCTGAAATGCTTCTGTAACGCGCCCGGTGGGTTATGACGCTAGAGGAGGTCGGACCAAAACCGCGGCGCAGCCGTAACGCGACGCAGACGGACCCGGTGGAAACTGGGGGTAAGACTATTGATGCTGAAGGTAACTTCACCCTTAACCAAAAGTAACCAGTGCTGACCTTATAGTACCTGATAGAACAGAGAACCAACGTGTCAAACGCGACTGGTTGCTGTGAAGTATCAGAGAGCCTGAGCCACTGTAGGAACATGTTTGTAGCTAAATCAGAAGTCTTAAACCAGCTACATGTTAAGGTGACACATAGAACGGGACGATTATGGTTTCAGAAAGGAAATGTTGGCAAAGAGAAAAATATCAAAAGAGGATAGATAATAAGATTTTTATTAAGGAAAAGAAAAAAGAAAAGAGCAGACAGATATATTTCATCAGATCAGTGATGGTGTCTGTCTGTCTGTCTGTCTGTCTGTCTGTCTGTCTGTCTGTCTGTCTGTCTGTCTGTCTGTCTGTCTGTCTGTCTGTCTGTCTGTCTGTCTGTCTGTCTGTCTGTGTGTAGTTCACCATGCGCAGGTAGTTCATCAGGCTGGTTCCGTGCTGCCAGATGAGCGGAGAGGTGCAGCTCAGCGGCCTCACTCCGATCTCCTGACTGCGGTTCAGCTCCTGCACGGCGCTCACCACCACGTGGACCGCGTCAAACATCAGGGCCGAGGACAACTGGAACACACACAATAAAAACACAGTAAATTCAACTTTAAAATTGATCACTGGCATTTAGACTGGTCTACCCTTCCTAGCTTGTGGACACAACAGCAGCTTGAACTGGTGAAAACAGGTGGTCAGATTTCCTGTTAGCTTTACACATTTCCCAAAATAAAAGTGAAGATGTTTCTTAATGCATTGCCAACCAGCGTAGGAGCTAATAATATATCATTATTTAAACAAAGCTGCTTTTGAGTAGGTGTCGTATTTCACTCCCTTTCGGTAGTAGTTACCATTTTTGCCAGTGCTAAACTAGAAAGTTCTTATAGTTTAAGTTGTATTGATCTAGGAGACACACAGCAACATGATCAGCCCATTGGAGATGTATTTGCATCTGTAAGATATCCGTAAATCTAGCATTCACTCTTCTTTTGCGTCTGATTTGATCTCCACCAACTTCTCCAGACGAGCTGAACGAGGCGGTAAAGGCTCCCGACTTCCAGCTGATTATTTTCTGTCATTTCATGTTATATTGTTCACAGAAATAAACACACGGTAGAAAAATGTGTTTGTGTGTTTGTCCATGCTGCTCCAGGTGAGTGATCAGTCGGGGAGTGATAGCAGGATAAAGAAAAGTGAGGCGCTGCTATCAGGGTGTGACGTTCCGCTCTGTTAGCTCAGCTGTCCAGGGCTGATAAAAAAAAAGGATGTATTACTGAGTGTGATTGAAGTTCTCTCTGAGTCGATACTTTCAGGGCTGGCTGAGGATAACTAATTACAGTTTAAAAAGTGAGAGATAGAAGAGGGGAGACTGAGATGGAAGGAGGAAAGATAATTGGCTCTCACCAATCTGTCTGCTCCTGCAGCTGTTGTCTCTGATTCAGATATGAACTGGCTTAGTAACACACCATTACTATGAAACGTACCAGGCCACTATTTTCAGATCATGTGCCAAGATAATATTTAATACTCATAGGCTTGTAATGATGACATAAAAAAGAAGACTCTAGCTCTGAGAGTTATGTTTCAACAGATCGTTTTAAAGGTCTTTCCACTGGAAGACAATGACCAACTTTTGCTTAATAGAATCGGACTGGGCTCAATTGAAAGTGTACATTTGCTGAAAATATTGGCGGTTTAGTTTTAAAGGCAAAATGAGAGGTGGTCACTGACTCAGTCAATCTGAGGTGACTATGAGATTGTGGTTGTTTGTCATAATGTTCTCCTTCTTTCATTATACCTTCTAAAAAGTATGTTATTCAATTTGTTTGCTCTGAACATTTAATAATTTGCATTTCAATAGGCAATTTCTCTAATAGCCTGGCATCATTGAAACTTTTTCTGTAACCCAGTATGTTATTTGGTATTCTTTGTTGCTTCAGAACTCATCAGCACCTGCTATAAAACCTCCAGTTGCAGGGCATTATTGTTCGGACCAGGGTCAAACTGTGCACGTAGTTGCTGTTATAAACATAATAACTTCCTTCTATGTCGTTAAAACAAGAATTATAGTTGGTTAAATATAAGTCTTTCCTATTGTAACGATCAACTATCAAAAATAGCTGTGTTAAATAAATGCACAAGGGGTTCTTGATATGAAATAATATTATAAAGGCAAAACAGAACTGATAAACGGAAAATCTAATCTTTCCACAAAATAGTCCCCACGGAAGTGTATTTAGCTACTACTGTCTACATCCACACATTCACAAAATAAACAAAGACAGGTTTTATGCGTTATTCAATTATATTGACAGTTTTCCAGCCAAGCAAAACACAAACAAAACATAACAAAAAGTCAGCTTGATGATAAACAGAAATTGTCTTTACTGCCTAATCCAGGCCACTATAGTTCATTGACAAAAAAAGGCTGTTGCTCCTGCGCCCGTCGGCAGCAAAAAACGGAAAGTTTGTAGGCCTATTTAGGCTTTAATCCACAAAGAGACGTGCTTCCAGGTCGGTCGATGCAATATCCACTTTCAGTTACTTCCCCTTTGCATTTGAACATATAATACATGCTGAGGAAACTTAAAGGGGACCTATCATGCAAAATGCACTTTGTGATGTCTTTTATACATACATATGTGTCCCCGGTGTTCCAGGGAACTCACAAAGTGTCAGAAAACACAACCCTCTCTCTTTTCCTCCATACCCAAAATCTCTAAAAACGGGGCTGCAACGGATTTGATACGGGTGGATTTTTTATTTGCACCTTTTTGACGTAATGTAGGTGCACTCCGCCTGATTGGTCACTCTACTCTCCACCATCAGGGGAATGAGAGGTTGGGCCATGTTGACTCTCCACTCGTAATCACAGCAAGCATGATAACATGACGCTCGTGCCGGGGCCGTGTCACGCCCCCCTCTTCCGCATGGGGGCGTGGACAGCTGAATCAGACCTTGCAAAGACAGAGCTGGAGTGAGGCAAAATGAGGCATGGCTAAAATGCATGATCTGTTTCGTATTTTGAAAATTAAAACGTATTAATATACCATATATATATATATATATATACCTTATATATTATTTAAATATAGCATGATAGGTCCCCTTTAAATATCCTTCCTCCTCCCGTGAGAACCAACCCCTGGCGTCCCGGTGACGCGCCCACTAAAAAGCCTCTGGCCGCGCCGCGAGAGGTGAATATGCAGATGAGGCTTAATGACCTCACACCCGTACATAACAGTGGACATTAACTACTGCAGTTGCGAGGATAATATACATGTATCATAGTTAATTTAATTTAATTTAATTTCATGATAAACAACATGCCTTAAACCTTTTCCCCTGCTACTACGTTTAGAAGAAAACACCTTAAATCAATGTGCGGCCGTCACAGATCCCCCCCCCCCCCTCCCTCCCCCGCCGGAGGTATGAGGGGCTGAACCCCAAAGTAGGGCTTTAGGTTGACCACATTGACAGTGTCCATTTTTTTGTTTTGGCCGTTCCACTTTATCTGGTAATTGATAGGGCCTAATTTTCTCACCACTGTAGCTCGACCCGACCATTTAGGCGCAAGCTTTGATGAGAAGCTTTCTGATGCTTTAGAGAGTGGGCGAGTGCGGACCAGGTCTCCAAGCAGGAGTTGCGCACCTCTCCTGTGGGTATTATATTACTTGGCTTGTCTGGCTTGGCATACACCAACTCTCTTTTTTACTTGTTCCACCATTTTTTGTTGTCTTTCCAGTAGTGTATATGGAGGTTGATGAGGTGGGGGTGGAGTACTGATCAACCTCTCCAGTGGGCCTTTCAGGGATCTTCCGAGTGCCAGGACTGCAGGTGTTTGCCCCGTTGTTTCATGATAGGCAGCATTGACGGCAAAGCGAAATTCCCTGATCCACTGATCCCAGTTCTTATGTTGTGTCCCCACATAAGAAGCAATCATCGTCTTGATGGTCCGGTTGGAACGTTCCGTTAGATTGGCTTGAGGATGATAGCTGGTGGTGAACTTTTGTGTTACTCCCCAGGATTTACAGAGGTTGGCCATTTCATGGCCAGTGAACTGCGCTCCCCGATCAGAAACCAACTCACGTGGGACACCGAAACGGGTGAAGATCTCATCTTTCAAGATGGCGACAATCTTGTGAGTCTTGCTGTCTTTTAGGGGAAACATCTCAACCCACTTTGTGAAATAATCCACAACCACAAGGAGAAAGCAATTGCCTTTTTTACTGCGGGGAAAAGGTCCCATAAGATAAATCCCCAGCTTTTCCCAGGGCTCCTCCACAGGGGTAGGCTGCATGAACCCCGCTGGTTTTTGATTATCCGCTTTGTAAGCATGGCAGGTGTTGCAACACTTTACATGGGCCCAGACATCCTTCCTAACAGACTGCCACCAGGCCACATCAAGGATCTTAAGAAGAGTCTTAAGCCTGCCCAGATGACCACTCAGGGGATGGCTGTGGAAGTATTCAAGAAAATATGTTACTAGACTCTTTGGAACCACTAGCTGATATTTGTCTCCCCCTACTCTCACAGGCGACCGCCGATACAGAACACCCTGTAACACAGTGTACCCTATCCTATCTGGCTTACAGGTGGCAGCAGACTGTTTTGCCATGTCACTGATTTCAGGGTCCCTTTCCTGGGCCTCTTGTATGTCTGACAGGGTGGTTGGCAAGTAAGAAGTACAGTGAGAGGTGTTTGAGGCCACATACGCAGTTGCGGATGGATGTGCAACCGCTCTGGACAGGGCGTCAGGCACTATGTTGTGCAGGCCTTTTCTGTATTTGACCCTAAATGGAAATTGCTGGAGTCGTAAAGTCCACCTAGTCAGCCGGGAAGAGGTCTTCGGACGGTTGTAGGCCCAAGTCAAAGCAGCATGGTCTGTGTATACAGTGAAGTACTTTCCCTCAAGAAAATGTCGCCACTTTTCAACAGCCCATACAACAGCTAGACATTCCTTTTCTGATGTGGAGTAGTTACACTCGGCTCCTCTCAATCCCCGTGAAGCATAAGCTATCACCTGTTCCCCTTCATCGGTAGCTTGGACTAAGACTGCACCCAACCTGGCGTCACTAGCGTCTGTGTGCAACTCAAAAGGAATTGAGTGGTCAGGCTGTGTTAGGATGGGAGCACTGACCCTAGCCTGTTTCAAGTGTTCAAAACTTTGCTGGCATTCTTCGCTCCATATCCACTCCACCGCTTTCCTTGTCAGGCGATGCAAGGGAGCTGCCATATCTGCAAAGTGGGAAATGAATTTGTGGTACCATCCCACTAGTCCCAGAAATCGTTGCAGTGACTTGATATTGGTCGGAGTAGGATATTCTTTCACTGCCAGTGTTTTCTCTGGATCCACCTGAACCCCTTTCTCAGACACAATATCGCCAAGGAACTTTAACCTGTTAAGCCCTGAGCCTGTTTTTCAGGTCTCAGGCTCGAAAATGACATTCCCAGAACAAATGACTATAACTTCACCTCTGAAAGGGGTAAATTAATCATCTTTTTTCTCAAAGCAATGATAAACCTGTGAGTTGGATGTAGAAAAGTCAGAATCAATATATAATTGTTTTTATTTTAAAGTAAATTCAGATTGAACATAGTAAAACAATTTAAATTATAGTGTCCGTCCAAAAAAAAAACATTACTTATAGTGAAAACCACCCTTGAATGATGGGATAGTAGATTAAAAGCTTTAGGAATCCAAACTATAACATATAATAAGTACCCTGTATCAAGATTGATGCAAAACAAGTGAAATTTGAACTTTTTAGAGAGATTTAGAAGAAAAAAAAACCACTTCTGGGGTCATTTGGGTGGATTTTCCATATCTCTGGAACCCATCGGTCGATGTTGATGATTGACATCTCTTTTTAACCGTTAGAGCCAATAGAATCGAGGGGAAGTTCCTAAAATCCATCTAAACGTTACCCATTGGTGAATAGAGTGATGCACAGCCAGAATGCCCAAAACCGGAAGCTGTCATACACTCTCGTAGCTATCATAATAGCTATATATGAAAACTCAGTTTTTGCCATAAATATGACGATGGATTATCAGTAATCATTTCAAAGTGACACAGACACATTGGATTAACCTATGGATTAACCTTCAGCAGCGTTTTTATCGTTTTAATGCCATTGAACACAACTTTTGATCAGAACAACAGCTAAGGTAAGACAATGTCCCGTTTTTGCTCCGTAAAGCTCCGTGTTGTGATGTCTGTGTTTGCTTCCCCTGTCGCGAGTTCTGATTGCTCAGTGATGATACTTATACCCCTATAATCTGCGGAATCTCAGCTTGCTAATCAATATCTTGTTTGTGCAGATCCGATATGTAATAAGGGTATTTATACCTAGAGTTCTGTGCTAAGTGTGTTAGCATTTTTTCGCTCAGGGCTCATTTAGACGCTTCTTGTGAGACTTGTGTTTTGTTTCGGTAAAAATGGTTCGTATCGTCAGTTAGCTGAGTTTCTTCCCGTTAATCGGGTATGACACATTAATAGGTTTTTAAATGTTAAGAAGTCCTGAGACACAGTTTTGTGAAAAAGAAACCCTCCGGGTTGAACAGGTTAACTCTTGCTGGAAGAAATGGCATTTCTTCAGATTGAGTGTTAAATTGGCCTCATGAAGTCTCTTCATCACAGCGTTTAAATCGTTGAGGTGCTGTTCTTGTGAGGGTGAAAAGATGATTACATCATCGATATACACAAAGCAGATTTTTCCCCTCAGCTCCCCCAGGACCTTCTCCATCAATCGCTGGAAAGATGCACCGGCGTTCTTCAGCCCAAATGGCATGCACTTGAACTGGTAGAGGCCTATCGGTGTGATTACTGCTATCTTGGCCTTGCTTTCCTCTGACATTGCCACTTGCCACTAGCCTGATTTTAGGTCAAGGGTACTGAAGAATTAGGCTCCATGCAATGACTCCAACAACTCATGAATAAGTGGCATAGGATATGCATCTTGCAGAGTCTTAGCATTTAGAGGTCGAAAGTCAACACAAAATCTTGGGGATATGTCAGGTTTTGGAACCAAGACCACTGGGGACGCCCAGGCTGACTGTGACGGTTCAATAATGCCATCCCTAAGCATCTGCTCTACCTGGTCTACTATGATCTGACGCTTGTGCGGTGATACCCTGTATGCTTTGCAGTGCACTGGAACCTCGTCTGTAGTAAAGATCTTGTGCTCTTCTACCTTAGTTTTTCCTAAACTGCATGAACACACTTTTGGCCAAGCCTTTTTCTTTTTCTCTAACCTCTGGTGGATGAGCTGAATAATCTGGGCCAATCTCTTCTTGAATAGGAAATGACTTGGATAGCGGAAGTACCATTATGAGACTAACAGTGGGGCGAGCGCCAGGGATCTCAGCAGGTTGAGAAAGGAATGAATAGAATGTGTAATCCCTTGGCCCCTTTACTCCATATGTTCGGTCTCCCAGGTTGATAATGGTTGAGGTCTTGGTAAGGAAATCCAAGCCTAGAATGATGGGGAATGCCAGGTCGTTATCATCGATGATGTATGTTTCTAGCGACCACATCATGTCATGCCAGCCGTAGAGTAGCTGTACCTTTCCTAAGGCTCCATGGCATGTCTTCCCGTCAGCCAGAGCAAAGCTTTGGTTCTCACTGGGCTTCAGTTGCTCCCCCTTCAAGACTATATCCAGCCATTGGCTGTGCCGCATGAGGGAATATGTGCACGCAGTGTCAAAAACAGCTTTACACTGCACTCCTCTCACCTCTACGGGGACATATAGGAGACTTACTTGATTTTTCTTCCCTCGCTGCACTATGGTCACTACATCAGCAGGTTTCCCAGTGCTCCACTTTTCCTGGGGCTTTTTGTTCCCTTTTGCTTTTTGTTGATCCACTTTTACCCAATATTATTTTGCAGCTGTGCAATCTTTTTCCACTAATGTGCCTATAGACACCAGTTGATCCACGGTTCTGACAGTGCCCCGAAGGCAACCAGCTATTCTGGGATTACAGTTGTTGAGTATTTTCCTCACCAACTCCGCCTCAGTGATATCGGGCTTCCACCGTAGACATAGGGCTCGATAATCATAGGCAAAATCCCTCAAACACTGTTTGGGTAACTGCACCATATCCCTCAACTTCTCCTCTACTTCCATGAGGTAATCAGGAGGTAGGAAAGCTGTATGAAAAGCTTCTTTGAATTCTGGCCAGTGTTTTTTGCTACACACCACCAACTATGCGCTGGCCCCTTAAGAACCCCAGATAAAGCCCCTATTAGCTCTGCATCTGTTAATGGCCTAACTTCAAGGAATGTTTCACAGCGATCCACAAAGTTCAAAACGTCTCCAACCTCCCTGGAACCACCAAAAGAAGGGAAATCCATATGAATGACAGGCTTTGAATACACCACCGGCATACTGGTTGGATGGCGGTATACCGCTTCTACAGGTGTGATGGGGTTTATCTTGTCACTGACTCCTGGTGGTTGTCCCAGCGTAAGTAGGTCAGCGAATGCTGTCCTGCCCTGTGGCACAGCATCAATAGCATCAACTTCTCTTCTGGCAATATCTGCTTGGTCGACAGAAACTACAGCAGAGGGAACTGAATGAGTAGGAGTGGGATTACTAATATGAGGTCCCGACACTTGAGTGTCAGTACCAAGAGAAGGAGCATGGTTGTGAGAGGCACTAATAAGAGGTTTTTGACCTGGAGTGGCGCAACCATAAGACGTCTGAAAACTAGCACCAGCACTGACAAAGGGCCTATGGACAGCAGGGAGGCTGGCACGCTTCAGCCTTTACATTTCTGCCATTCCATTACCTCATGGAAGTAGAGGAGAAGTTGAGGGATATGGTATAGTTACCCGAACACTGTTTGAGGGATTTTGCCTATAGGATTATCGAGCCCTTGTCTACGGTGGAAGCCCGATATCACTGAGGCGGAGTTGGTGAGGAAAATACTCAACAACTGTAATCCCAGAATAGCTGGTTGCCTTCGGGGCACTGTCAGAACTGTTGATCAACTGGTGTCTATAGGCACATTAGTGGAAAAAGATTGCACAGCTGCAAAATAATATTGGGTAAAAGTGGATCAACAAAAAGCAAAAGGGAAATTGAACAAAAAGCCCCAGGAAAAGTGGAGCACTGGGAAACCTGCTGATGTAGTGACCATAGTGCAGCGAGGGAAGATTATATGTTAAAATGCATGCTGAGGAAACTTAAATATCCCGCTGAATACCCGCATTCACCACACACACACTTCCTCCTCCCGTGAGAACCAACCCCTGGCGTCCCGGTGAAGCACCCACTAAAAAGCCTCTGGGCGCGCCGCGACAGGTGAATATGCAGATGAGGCTTAATGACCCACACCCTCAAACCGTACATAACAGTGGACATTAACTACTGCAGTTGCGAGGATAATATACATGTATCTTCGTTCATTTCATGATAAACAACATGCCTTAAACCTTTTCCCCTGCCACTACAGTTTAGAAGAAAACACCTTAAATCAATGTGCGGCCGTCACACTATTATGAGCCTAACCCAAAAACAGACCCCACTAACAAATCCCTAAAATGACTCTTTAATGGTTCCATTTTATAAACCCTTATTGGTAAAATAGTAGTCTCTAGTCCAGGGGTGCCCAACCTTTTTTAAACCGAGAGCTACTTTTAAAGTTGCCAGTCTGCCGAGATCTACCAGTCCAAATAGAGAGGCGTAGCCATTACTGACTACCAGGTAAATACACACTTCTACTTGTATAAAACTGACCTTTGTACGATTAATACTTCATAAAATACTGCAGATCCTTTATCTTACCTCTTTCTAATCTACACACATACAAGTATTTAACTGAAGTTACACAACAGTGTTGTTGATACAGAGTTGGAGTTTATTCACACGTCACATACTACAGTGGGTAATGTTTTCAAGAAACATTGAACAGTGCTGCCACACAGGAAGAAAAGAAAAGACACTGAACCCTTTCTTTGCCATTATATAAAAATAGTGTTGCTACAAAAGTATAAATTAGGTTTACTAATAAGACAACTCAGATCTGAAGCTACACAGGAATCTGCTGCCAAAGTGCAATAAAAAAGACAAAATTAATAGAATCAAACCAATTAATTTTGTTGCATTTTAGTAGAGTATAAAAAGAAATGCCTTTAAAATAGGATGCAAGCAACACTAGTTTCTTAACCTGAATTGATAATAGACTATAATCAATTTAAACAGAAATCTTAATGTTTGCATTCTTATACCATTTTGTACAATAATTATAATGAATAAGTTCAAACAAACTAAAACTTACAGCTGATTAATAACGGTATCTAACTTGAGTTTTTATTATATCAAAAACCTGTTGAAATGCTAGTTATTTTTACTGTCCCCAAAAAGCGCGTCGGCAGCCTCCAGGAATGCTTCTTTCACAACTTCGCCGTCTTTGAAAGACTTCATGTGTTTCGCAAGAACGTGACTGACACGATAAGATGCTATGGTAGCAGCCTTGCTCTTGTTGTTGGGCCTGGTGAAAATGGACTGCTGTGCATTTAGCTGTCCTTTCAGGTCCCTCACCTTTTGGGAGCGTAGGGCAGAATTAGGAGGGAATTCCGTCTCGTAGCGTTTGTGCACTGTTTTGAAATGCCGCTCCTAAATTACCCTTCTTCGATAAAGCCACGCTCGCATTGCAGATGAGACAGATGGACTTTGAATTGGAATAGATACAAAAATAATCATCCTCCCACTCGGAGTGAAAATTATATATTTTGGGCTTTTTTGCTTCTGCCATAATTGTGGTCTTGTGTGTGTGCGGACTGTCACTCCTGTTGCAACGGACAACGTCAGCGAACTAGTGCCCACTGCCCACCAGCCACGCCCCGACACATGGGGTCACGCCAATCACAAAGCTTTGATGCGTTCAAGTGCATTATTCTGGCACAGGAAGATTATGTTATAGGACATTAACGATAAAACAGAATATTGTTGTTCTATTTTTAGACACATCTCGCGATCGACTGGGAATCTCCCCGCGATCGACCGGTCGATCGCGATCGACTGGTTGGGCACCCCTGTTCTAGTCTATGGTATGTTAAATATTGCAGGAATGAATGCTCGTTGGACCCACCAACTTTTACCACCACCTTATGACTCCTGTGCTGCACAAATACTTTTTATCTGATCATTAAGAAATGATTAATCATCATAATAATAAAGTACTTTACAATGAAAACAGCCATGCTAATGGGTCTTACAGTATGCACCCCTATCAAGTAGCTGAAGTGATTAAACATGAATGATAAACCCCAGAGGACGTTCTCCGCGGTGATTGAGACAAACACTATTGTCATTACCATTATCTTTATTAAAGCGTTGGGCTCAGCGTGATGATATCAGAGAGTGAGACAAGCGGCTCAGAGAAGATTGATCTGTTCTGATGGGTGTTTCATTACGGAGGAGGAGAAACATACGGAGCGCAATAAACAACAGAGGAGGAGGGAAAGATAGAAAGCATTTCTACAATGGAGCGGTGCAGTAATGAGGTATGTATGTAGGCGGACCAGGTTGTTAGCATCCAAACGACTACTCCGACAAAAAACCAATGGGATTTTTCCATTTGATTTCAGAATATTGCAGAAAATAAGCTCTGTGGCAAACACATGTTTAGGGTACTTGACACGGTTTGCTCAGCAGGATAATCTCCACATATTAACACTGCGTTGTGATTTTTGAACTGTAAATGCAACACCAGAAGTATAAAGCTAACGTTGCTGCGCATCACCACCACTAAGCTAAAGTCTGTCTCTTGTCGGCGTCATGGCGTTAGGAAGTCATTTGTTAGGATTCACTGTTTTTAAGACACATAGAAGCTTTATGCTGGAAAAGCGGTGAAAGGGCCTTCTGCTGGCATTGCAGTTGTTTTTCTATGGAGAGAGTGGGGCCGATTAGGAGAAAGCGCTACCCGACAGCTACGCTGAAAGTTCCAACTATTTCAACTTTGACCTAGTTACCTTTCAACACTCAACCAATCAATCAGATAACAGCTATATGTAGCGGCGCAAGCTAGCAGATGAGCTTATATAGAAACGAAACCCATCAAGCTGTTTTCACTGAAAGGCCCAGCCTCACGGTCTCGCAGAGAGCAAATTACGTATCATGTGAATGCAGCTTCAGACATTCACCAGTGGGTATTTACTGACATGTTTTATGTTACTTTAAAATCTCTTCTGCTTGTGTTAACCAAATACCTTATTTCAGGCATCTAACCACAACAAAAAAAAGATAATAGTTCTCAAGGTTTGAAATCAAAGTTTTAGGAATATTTCGCAAACCCCAGCAGCTGTCATGTTTGGTATTTCATCCAACAGTAAACCTAAAGGTCTACCTCTCTCTGTGTAACAGTGCACCGGACTCAGGGACACTTCTGTCCCACAGGCTATAAGACTGCTAAACTCCTGAGCACTGAAGTGCCTTTATAACTTTAAGCACTCATTCGTTTGCATTTCACATATTCATTTAATATGACTTAATTCATTTAATATTACAATAAACTGTATTCCTTTACAGCATTTACTTTTAGATTACATGTATATATAGTTTACTTTACGCATTTACCGGCAAATTGGTAACTTGCAACATGGAACTTAGGGTTTTCATTGCCATAACTACACTGTAGCTACTCTGCATATGACAATATTTGAATTGTAATCCCTCACCGACGGGCCGGGGTAGGGGCTGAGGGTGCAGCCTTCCCTCCAGGAGAGGTTGAGGCTGCGGATGAACTCCAGATAGAAAGGGTGAGTGCTGTTCAGCATGGAGAAGCCCAGGATGTTGGACTTGTCGTCCACCACGTCATCCAGCCGCAGCAGAGGGAAGTCCTGAGGACAGAGAGGAAAAAGGAGAGGAACAATGAGCTGCAACTTCAGTCTGTTTTATATTTTTCACGTGTGCAATTTGGAGTTTTGAGATACCGTAACCCTTTGAGATCACAGGGAGAAGGACGTCTCAGAAAGGTGAAGGATGAAAGAAAAGACCAAGGAACATGAAGACAGAAAACAACAAAAGGCTTGATTGGGGTTTTCTTTTTTAGCCAGCACAATGTTATTTTTTAAATTTAGAGCAGGATTACTGCAAGAGAAAAAGGTTTTAAAAAAAAGATGGACTGCAGACTTCAAATATTTCCTGAAGGCGAGTGGGTGCACACTGAGCTCTGCTGTTGAAACAAATCAGAATCAAAGTGCTGCTCGGCCCTTTGAGGGTTTGTGAAACATATGCTGTCAATGAAACATTCAGCTTCAACTGTGTAGAGAAGCAGGTGCTGCGACATACATATCCACCACGGAGCCATTCATATAAGTTAAATTGGGATTTTAGTCTTTGCAGTCCATTTACATGCACAAAAACCTAAAGAACATACACAGGAAAGGGAAAACCCCAAAAGAAGATTGATGACCAGATTGTTCACATTTAGTAAATGGTTATAGACAGGTGCTTTTACATCACATTCTAACACCATTCATACACACACAATCACACACTGAGGGCGGGGCTGCCATTCAAACTGCTCATCATCTATTCCAATGCTTATTCACAGAAAGGCAAACCGATGGATTTGCCTTTGGGAGCATTTGGGGTTTAGTCCATGCAGGCAGGCCCGCCCCTCCCTACACGCAGATCACGCAGACTGCGTGGGGCCTCATCTTGCGGAGGGGGCCTCATCTAATGTGCAAATGCGTCGCAATTAATCTAATGCACAAATGATGCGCTCCGCAGTTACCCGGCTGCGAGGCTCCGGCGAACTAACAGTTCACGAGCACACCCACAATTCAATTCAGAATTCACCCATCCACCAGTCATACATGCTGCCATATAAGTGCACCTTCTCAGAAAGGAAACATTCACACACACTCACACACTGATGGCCATCAGGAGCAGTTCATTGGGAAGTATCTTACTCAAGGAAACTTCAACATTTCGAGTTCAGGAGCTGGGGGTTGAACCACTGACCCTCCCCTTGGTGGACGACCGCTCAACCTCTGAACCCTTTGCTGTTCCTGACATACAATACATCCAAATGTTCTGTGTGGCATACATAGAAAATGTAGCGCCATCAGGGGAGTAGAAGTTGCTGCAGCTTGATCTGGAAAAGAACATGTCGTTTTTGGACATGCCTCACTATGGACAGACAGAGTGTCATCATCATTTAGCGGACTCTTCAGCGCAGTTAAAAATATGTTGGCACTGGCACAGCATCTTTACTGTTGAGGGGAGTTATTTTTCTACAACATGGTCCAAAACAATAAGCTTCCAACAGACATCCAGGAAATATAATGTGTTGAGCTGTTCAGCACAACTACTAAATGGACTGCTCTTATATAGCGCTATTCTTGTCTTTACGACCACTCAAAGCTTTTACAGCACAACTCAGCATCTCATACAGAGGCAGAGCCACCATACAAGGTTCAAGGTTCAAGGTTCTTTATTTGTCATACGAACATAGCTACAGAGTAGTTATGTCGATGAAAATCTTAGGTCACAGGCTTCTCCAACAGTGCAACACAATAATACAGAAAAACTGAAAAATATAGTGCAAGTAAATATTAAAAAGTAAATACAAAAAGAAAAATAGTTTAAAAAAAGTGAAATAGTGAAATAAGAGTCTATATGCAAGCTATTGGAATGCTATATTAGATAAATAGATAAATACATACTAAGTAGCAGATGAATGTTATGGATGTTGTTTCAACAGTTCAGGTTTTTAGCAGTCTTATTGCCTGTGGGATGAAACTGTCTCTGAATCTGGTGGTTTTAGTCCGGATGCTGCGGTACCGCCTGCCAGACGGCAGCAGACAGAACAGTTTGTGGCTGGGGTGATGGGGGTCTTTTATAATCCGGAGGGATTTCTTCCTGAGCCGCTGGGAGTATAGGTCCTCCATGGATGGCAGCTCCGTCCTGGTGATGTTCTGTGAAGTTTTCACCACCCTCTGTAAAGCCTTACGATTGAGGGCGGTGCAGCTGCCGTACCAGGAAGTGATGCAGCCAGTACATACAAGGTGCAAACTAGTTATTCAAATTGATACACACTCACACTCTTCTGGCCATGTCATTGTGACCTGGCATGGGGTTCAGTATTTTGCAACATAGTCCCCCCTCAGCCCGGTGGACGCCACTCTGCCTCCTCAGCTTCACTGTGTGAGGTTAATTTATTTTCCCCAAATCCCTCCAACATTTACTTAACTACTCCCCAGTCAGAAAGCGGCTGCTGCTGCTGCTTTTGTTGATGTCGCTGCCCGTCTGGTTGCCATTTGCCAAATCAATTTCAGCTACAGCCAAGAACACAGTCAGACTGTGGGCCTGCCAGCCATGACAAAGAGCAGTTGGCTGGAGAAGTCTCCGCGGCAACGCTGTTGAGAAGAAACACTGCGACAGGATCCAGAGGGACAGCCAGCGAGGCAGTGACTGCAGTTCAGACAGGACGTCTCATCAAACTCTTCAGCAGGCCCAGGAGGCTGGACAAGGTCAGAGCTGTCCAAAAAAACCATGTGACCATCTCTGTCTCAGATTTGTGAGAGTTTGAATAAGTAAGATTTAGACTCTTCTAATTTGAAAGAGTTTGAATAAGTAAGATTTAGACTCTTCCCTGCCTCATCCAGCAGAGCAGGACTATCATATCTCTGCACCGCTTTGATTGATTACTAGTCAATACGTGTGACTCACAGACTTTAGAGAGTCCTGGCTTCTTCTACTCCGTCTGGAACATTTCACTGCCCCACTGATTGAGCGAGAGAGAGAGAGAGCGCACCGGTGCCAGCAGGGACCATGTTGTTAGCATCTGGTTAGCTAGCTGCACTAACGGACATAAGGAGCTGTTTCCACAACAAGCTGGAGGAGAGTCCTCTCCTGTCAGACTGAGAGACTCAGGTGAGCTAAAGGACTCTCTGAGTGTTTAGATAGTTAACTTTAGTCTAAGTTATCTCAGTGGGTCTCAAACGGTTTGGTCACGAATTATGTAAAAGATTATTTCCGAGGCACACCTTCATATGATCATTATAGTTATAAAAAAAATAAGAGGATAAATGAAAAACAGTTACGAAATGCTACATGACAGTAAAACAAGAATAGAGTTTAAAAGGGGAGTGATTTGTAAAATATCCATAAAGAAAAATAAAATCTGTTTACAGTTCTGTTTCATATGGGTGTTGAGAGATGTATCCATAGCTCTCTTAATGTTGCTCTCAAAGTGCACCAGATTGATGCTTTTAACTTCAATATTAAAAAAAAAATCTTCCCGGGGGAGCATGCCCCCGGACCCCCCTAGAGGAGGTTAGGTCCGCCCCCAACTTGTAAAAAATAGCACTTTACCCCTGCTTACACCGATATGCCGTGAGCTGATTATCGAGCCTTCATTGTAACAGTCGCGGGTACACTGTGTATGTGCATGTGGGGAGTGTTGCAGTAGAAAATTCCACTGTAGCGCCCGGTAACCTTCTTGATCCGCACCAGTCTGGTCTCAAGGCAGGTCACTCCACAGAAACTGCTCTCCTTGCTGTCTCTGAGGAACTGCACACTGCTAAAGCAGCCTCCCTCTCCTCTGTCATCATCCTTTTGGACCTGTCTGCTGCATTCGACATGGTGAACCATCAGATCCTCCTTCACACTCTCCAAGAACTTGGAGTTTCAGGCTCTGCACTTTCCCTCCTCACCTCCTACCTCAAAGACCGCACCTATAGGGTAACTTGGAGAGGGTCCTAGTCCGACCCTTGTCAATTATCTACAGGGGTCCCTCAGGGCTCTGTCCTCGGTCCCCTCCTCTTCTCTCCGTACACAAACTCGCTCGGATCTGTCATTAGCCCGCATGGTTTTTCATACCACTGCTACGCTGACGACACCCAATTAATTTGGTCTTTTCCCCATTCTGAAACCCAGGTTGTCGCACGCATCTCTGCTTGTCTAGCAGACATCTCTCAGTGGATGTCTGCTCACCACCTCAAGCTCAACCTTGACAAGACTGAACTGCTTTTTCTTCCGGGAAGATTGTCCCACTCTTGACCTAACAATCAACATCGGCACCTCTGTTGTTTCCCCGACTCAGACTGCAAGGAATCTGGGTGTGACCCTAGATAACAAACTGTCCTTCACTGCAAACATCGCTGCTACAACCCGCTGCTGCAGATACACTCTTTACAACATCAGGAGGATACGTCCCCTCCTGACCCAGAAAGCGACGCAGCTTCTGGTCCAGGCTCTCGTCATCTCACGCCTAGACTACTGCAACTCCCTCCTGGCTGGTCTACCTGCATGTGCCATCCGACCTCTGTAGCTCATCCAGAATGCAGCAGCTCGTCTGGTCTTCAACCTTCCTAAATTCTCCCACACCACAACGCTCCTCTGCTCCCTTCACTGGCTTCCAGTAACTGCTAGAATCCACTTCAAGACACTGGTACCATGTTGTGAATGGTTCTGGCCCTTCCTACATCCAGGACATGGTTAAACTGTACACCCCAGCACGTACACTCCGCTCTGTATCAGCCAAACTGCTCGCTGCATGCACCCTCACTGCGAGGGGGACCCAAGTTCCCATCAGCAAAAACACGTCGGTTTGCTATCCTGGCTCCAAAATGGTGGAATGAGCTCCCCATTGACATCAGGACAGCAGATAGCCTACACATCTTCCGGCGCAGACTGAAAACTCATCTCTTTCGACTCCACTTCGAGCAATACAATTACTAACAAAGCACTTATAT
The DNA here is from genome assembly GCA_031216635.1 of Dissostichus eleginoides. Lineage (NCBI taxonomy): Eukaryota > Metazoa > Chordata > Actinopteri > Perciformes > Nototheniidae > Dissostichus > Dissostichus eleginoides. The sequence continues at coordinate 2,007,224 of CM062280.1, forward strand.
ACTAATAAAGGACTGGCTTATCTAAAGCCAGTTGAGTAGCACTTGAAATGTTTTGGCTCTATGAAACCTGATGTACTTATATGATTCTGTTTTCTTCAAGTTTGTATCTTCTTGGTCGAATGCACTTATTGTAAGTCGCTTTGGATAAAAGCGTCAGCTAAATGAAATGTAATGTACATTAATGGGAAACCCTACCTGTTTGAGCACCCTCTATGAAACGTCAAGCTACCCCACAGCACCCCCAAAAGAAAATCTCTGGTGCCGCCACTGTGGGCTAAGCCCCTAATGTTTCCAGGTCCAGGAAACACCCCTGGGGTTAGGGTTAGTACACTTCTTTCCTATGTTTGTTTCACGTCTGCCTTTGCCTAAGGGTAACACATTGATGTCAGTCTAACCTTGACTGCTTCTGTCTGTCAGGCGTGAACATTGTGTTCTTAAGGTCCAAAAACATGTGATCAAATGGCAACCAGCTCTAAAAAGTTAAACCAATGAAGTGCTTGAACTCATTAATTGAATTTTAATAGACCATAAAACAGCATATTCTTTAAGGTTTGGCTACCTTCTGATCGACAGTTTGCTATCACAGATTTCTGCAGTCTCCTCTTACTTTATTCCTTTTATTGTGAGTTGTCACTTCATAACAGTGTTTGGTGAAATGTGAGGCACCTAAAAGTATCTTGTTCTGCCTTCCGTTGATCTCTACGCTCTTGTGACACTTCTGGATTAATAAATCCAGGATGTTGACAGTGGAATAACAATCTGAAAAAAGTTCTTTGGGGTGTTCCCTCTCCTATAGTGTGTTCTATAGGTTTTTATGCATGTAAATGGTCTGCAAAGGCAAAAATCCCTGTGTTCTCTCTTCCACAAACTAAGTGGTTGTCCAATCACAACAGAGCCGGCCAGCTAACCAATCAGAGCAGACTGGGCTCTGGTTTCAGACAGAGGGTGAAAAGAGGTGCTGCAGCACAGGCAGTATGAGAAAAAATAAAGAGCTTTTTCAAAGCATGGAGACATGTCCCAGTAGAGACACTAAATACTGATATGAACTTGAAAATGAGCAGAATATGACGTCTTTAAGCTTAAAATCGGTCGTCAACCAATCACGTAAAGGTAACAACATCCACCTATATACAGTCTATGGATGTGATTCTACAGTAAGTGACCCCGCCTAGTGTAGCGAGTATACAGATATGCCAAAAACTTTTGAACTTACATTTAGCTAAATGGTAACATTCAAATTTTTTTTTTAGGTTTAGCATTCAGCATTAACAGGCGATACAGTTGAGGCTGATGGGAAGGTCTTAAGTTGCAGGTACAGCTCATAAACATAAGTATTGGACACATTGTGTTCTGATTATGGCGCTGGATGTAAAATGAAGATATTTTAATCTGGACCATAAATGCGCCAACTGATAAACAGACCGGCACACGGTACCAAATAAATAAAGAAGGTCCAGATGGCAGCAGTCTGGAGGAAATGTGTGATCCTGAAGATAATTAGATGAAATTCAATGAACTTAATCTAATGTTTGCTTTGACCCTCATTACACACGGCTTATGATCTTACTTGGAAGCCACATTCTCATTCATTTTCTGCCTCAGCTCAGCTGCTGCTGCTGAGAGCGCTGAAACGGAACCAGAGACGAGCTGTAAAACCTGGAGCCCAGGATAATTTACTGCCAATGTAACACTTTTTTATTCAAATGACTTAAATGCCATATCAGGCTTGATGAATTACCTTCTTTTTTTTAACCTATTCGTCTACTTTAGTATCTTGTCTGTATTGTTTTAATTTTTTTATTGGCATTTTTAGGAAATGATTTGATTACAAGGCATACAAAACAAAACAAACACTTAGATGAATAAAATAAATACATAACAGTCCACAAATCAGAAAAGGGGAAAAAATACAAATTGATAATAACTTATAAGGTTTAAGTAATGTTTAGCTTTCACATAATGGACACGACATTAATACTCATACGTACATTAATTGTCACTTCTTACCACGTCATTGTAAGTGTTTTATGCTTCCCATCTTTCATCAAAGATATGAACTTGGTTACTGATTCTCCATTCAATGAATTTCATTTACTAGATTCTTCCATTTTGAGTTATTATCTGTTTACCAATTCCTTGTAATTTCTTTAATAATTGCTATTCTTAGTACAAGAAATAAGTAGGAATCTAAGCCTGTTTTCCGAAGTAATACAATTAGTGGGTTCTTGTTTAGAGGCAAGCCAAAGATATTTGACATGTCTCTGTTTCCTGCCTGCTGTTTTAAAATCCTTTCTACATTTATACATCTCTCAGCCAAACGTCCCCCTCCTGTCCGTCAGCAGAGCGTGTTTAATACAAAGTGAGTGGTAGGTCGCAGACACTGCTGCAGGTGAATATGCTCCGGAGGTCTTTAAGTAGGGGGAGTCATTTTCATTTTGGTCCATATCCAGGGTTCTGCTGGGGGGGGCAGACCCTCACTCTGCCCTTGGTCTGCAGGCACAGTGTGGAGTGCCCTTGCGAACAGTGCCATTAAATTATGTGGCACTTACATGTTTCGAGTTCGAGACAAGTTATTATCCATGCCAGGTCTTTTTCACGACAAGGGCACGACAGCAGACGTTGAAATGATAATGATCAGAAAGCAGCTTGCATGTCTGATGAAGAGGGAAGTCTGCTGTGTGCAGGCGGAGGTGAGTGAGGAGGAGAAATAGTTTCAGGATGTGATCAAACCTGATTCAATATCATTGCAAGCAACTCAAATCTTGACTCAATATTAAGTGAGTCAAAACCTGATTCAGTATAATTAAAGTCAGCCAAAACCTGAGTCAGTGTTATTACAGTGAGTCAAAACCTGATTAAGTGTCAAAACAGTGAGACAAAAACTAATTCAGTATAACTAAAGTGAGTTAAAGCCTGATTCAGTTTCATTAAAGTGACTCAAAACCAGATTCAATATCAAAACAGTGAATTAAAACCTGATTCAATATCATTGAAAGAAATTCAAAACCTGATTCAGCCTTCACAACAGCCTTGAAGGTGTCAAAAGATGAGTTAAGTACATAAAAAAAATTGTAATATTAGGATAAGGAAGAAAAAAAGAGTGATATCATGGTGATTGTGAAGACTTGAGACAGATCTAATTTGCTCACAACACAATGTGCACACATTCATATTTAAAAGCCACGAACAAGTGCTTATGCATAATATCTGACCTTTAATGGAGGACAAGTGCTACATGATGGATGATCAGAGCTCTTACCATGGTGGTGAGGATGTACTTGTAGAAGGCTGACGTCATCCCCAGCTCGTTCGCCTGTAGGTCCACAGAGCGGGAAAAGAAGAAAGAATAATGTCAGCGCTGAGGAACACAACATTTAACCTATCTGAAGAAACTCACAGTAAAGAAACCCATCTGTCTCATATTCCAACCCTGCTCACTGAACCTTTACTCTGACAGCATGGTACGGAGCTCCCTGATTCTTTAATAATATGAAGCACTGATAATGCCTCACAGTACAAATACAGGATCTGTCAGTGGAGAAAAACTGTTCAGAAAGAGACTTTTAATGAAAGAGACTTAGTTTGTTTAATGTGTGAGGTAAACATGTCTTCTGGGTTAAATCTGTCAAAAAAAGACATGTAGACATCATCATCGTTGTGAGTTAATGAGGCTATATGTGACCCAGTATCCTCTATCCTAAAATTGTCTAGCAGCACGTGACTCGCTGCATGCATTAAAACAATTTACTTCCATCTTCTCAGTCAATAAATTGGAGGAAGACTCAATTTTCAATGTTATTGATTCTTAAATTGAACAACTGTCACAAAAAACAACTTCCCCCATAGGATAAAGTATTTCTGATTCTGATATGTTCAGGAAAAGGTTGTAGTTTAGCTTAAAAATAACTAAATAAGTGGTGTAATTAAGGTATGGAAGTTAAGTGACAATAATTAAACTCTGGTATAACATGGGACATTAACAGCGGCTCCTGGATGAAAGACTGATGTTTTTTATGCAGAATTACCAATATTATTAACATATTTATAATATACAGTATACACAAGTATTCGTGTTGCACTAGCAGTGAGCAGTCACAGCCTTAATAATAACAGAGAGATCTTCAAACAAAAAGTGGAATGCAGGCTTGGTAGAGACAGTTTCTACAGTTAGCTAGGGAAGTTCAATAAAACCAAAACGTCCTGTCACCATAACGACTGAACAGGTTGAGTCCCACAGACTCATAAACCTTTACAAACCACCTTTCTATTTCAATAGATGTAAATCATGTGACTCTACAATTAAACACTAGAAACAACACTACTTGGTTTACTCAGTTTACTTAGGCGACAAAACAACGTGGTCACAGTTTAGGAAAAGATAAACAGGTGACCGTTCAAATGAACAGCTGTGAAGGCTACCATCATTATAACCACTGCTGTAAAAATGGAATTTAATAAATAAAAAAAAAGAAACTGTGATTAACCATGATTAATTGCTGCTCCTCTGTGATCACCCTCTGTGTAATGTGTGCGACACAGGGCATATTCTCTCTGCTGCTATCATACTGCAGCTCTATCTGTTTTCCAGACTTCAGGAAACTGGCACATGCTTCATCAAAATGCCTTTTCATCATTCTTACAACATTTAAAGCTAACGAGTGCAGTTTTTGTCATCGATCAGGGGTGCTGTTACACTGGGGTTACTGCTTACTAATGTCCAGTGGTCTCCATTTGCTTTCTTATCACTGCTATACCATTCATGGTAAACATTTGTGCTGGAAATACGGGAGGGAGTTGGGGTCAAACTTGGTATTATAAATAATTAGCGTAAGTTGTTGTCAGCCAACCATTGTTAATGTTGACAGGCCTAGTGATGTCATAACATGTGACACAGACATAACATGTTGTTGTTACCTACTGATGTAGTGACATCCATAACTTAATTCAACCTTTTGGTTTCTCAATGGCCATGAACAAATCTATCACCTTTTGCTACAGTCATACCAACAAACACAATTGTACCTAATAAGCTACTACTTTAAAACGTAATAACGGCGAGCCTTTGAGGCCCCACCTTTCTGAGGATGTGGTAGGAGATGGAGGCGTTGGCGTCGATGATGATGGTGGCCACTTTGTCATCACGGATCTCCTTCAGCAGGGGGGTGGGGTCCAGGCTGTCGTCCAGCATTCGCACTGACAGCGTCTCCCTGGAGATGAGGAAGCGGTGGACCAGCTCCTCCAATCGCAGCAGGCCTACAGGTGGAGTCAGGAAACATGGATTCATGGTTAAAACTGTTGAAACTTTAGAACTGCTAAAATGACTTTATTAACAAAAATTGGTTTAAGAATTCCTGGGTGTCTGTAGAGACAAACCACTAGAGTCTGCAAGATCGTGTGTGAGAAAGATTTTGAACTTTACACAATTCTAAAATGTCCAGAAGGGGAAAACAGTGGGTTAGAGCTTCCAGTAAATGAAACAGAGCAATATTCATCATCATAAACAACCAATCTTTTTTTGTCTTTTGTCCTTATTATACAGTAATGATATAAACCATTTTATTTCATCCAAGGTTCTAACATTACATAAAATAACCCCCATTCATTTATATTGTTTGGACAACTATAAAGTATTTAAGAGACCTTATTTAATCACCTCACTTCAAACAACAATATGAAATCCAACAAAATGTAATCTGCTTAATGAAAACAAACTCCATGGTACAGCTCACAGAGTGGTGCAGGAATGAGTCCTAAAACACGGAAATACATTTGACCATTCCGGTTCCCACATCTCAAAGTCAATGGTGTGTTGAACATGTTTGTGGTCAGATGCTTGAAATAAAGTATGTGGTTAACACAAGCTTAAGAGATTTTCAAATGTTGTTCTAAACATAAAATATGTCAGTAAAAACCCCACTGGTGAATGTCTGAGGCTTCTTTGCGTCATAAAAACAGCTAACAAGTGACTAAATGAGACGACTAAACGCCATCACGCTGAACATTAGCCGCCTTTAGCTTAGCGGTGATGACCCATCATGCATCTGAGCTGTAGTTTATTTATAGTCTAACATTAGCTTTTTCCTTGTGGCAAAGTGGTGTTATTATTTGGAGATTATCCTGTCGAACAAAACGTGTAAGAATGGAGAATATTTTCTGCAAGATACAGAAATCCAATATAACAATCCCAGTGCTTCTTTTTGAGGGAGCCCTTGTAATGCTAACTCATGGGTCGGCCTACAAAAATACATCATCACTGCTCCGATGTATTCAGCCACTCAGCACTTCCTGAAGTATCTCACACCAGCAGAGCAACACTGAGCGGCTGAGCATCCTGAGGCAAGCACATAAACAATGGTGATAAACTAGGTGCTTCAATTCATATTAAAAGTTACTAGAGAGGAAACACCTTCTTGAAAGATGGATAAAAGCACAGAAATGATGAGTCAGAGAAGGGGAGGAGGGGTTGCTCTGAAATCAGATGTCTCCAGGCTTGAAGTGGAAGAGGCTGCACAGTAACCTTGGAAATACAGGGTGTCCCACACTGAGGGCCACAGGGTAAAGTAACTACACTGTCCCCTCAGCTCCAATAGTTTTAATACAATTGAGTTCCAGACAACAATTAACACCACACTTGGATTTAAATAGTCAACTCTTTATTTGCTTGTAACCGGACATTATTTTGTTTATTTGCACACTTTGGCACAGGTATTTGTTTTTATTAATGATGTTCTTTGTCTTAGAGAGATACCATGGTCGTTGGGGGAGGTAACTTCCTGGTTCAGCAAAAGGGGTGGCTGGGGCCTGTGGATGGATAAATGCAACACATTCTCACTCCCAACTCGTCCTATAGTGACGTTATGTCAGGATCCCTTGGCGTCACTATCAAACGCAGTGGGGGGCCTTTAGCGTCAATTTTCAACTATCAGGGAGTCCCATTGACTTGCATAGAGCTCCCTGAACGTTGGTAATAGACGAGTTGGAATCGCGGAGAAATGCTCTCCGCAGACCCATTCTCACAGCGTTTATCAACCTTTTTCTTACTCAATATCAAGCCATACTTATTGTTTTTACTTCTTTATTTTAATTGTATAATGTCGGACTTTTGCTGCCGTCAGTTAGGGAGAATAGGGGCTCAGAATACTGAAATCTGTATTGTTTCATCGTTTTTTTCCTTCTAATTTTGTATTATTTTCTAAACCACACACTGTTATTTACTCAACAATGAGACACAATTATCCTTGTGTTTATTTATTTGTTTGATTGTATAATGTCTGACTTTTGGAGTCCGTCAGGACCGAGGGTCGGAGCAGCTCATTCGAACACAGGAAGCTGTATTTTCAAAATAAGAGTTCATTTCTTTTTAAAAACACTTTCTTTATTGTTTTAGCATATATAGACAACATTGAAGACAGTACACAAACATCCACAATACATAACAAAATGAAATACATTACAAGTCACATAAATAAAATAAATACATCAAATGAACTTCACAAACACGTGGGTAGGCTTAGTAAGGAAATATACAAACATGAAGGCAGATAGGAAAGGCTTTTATCCTTCTCCCAGCAGAGGAACATTAATCATCTCCAATTAGCTGACCCAGAGTACTCTCTAGATCTGCATGTTCCAGATAGTTAAGGAAAGGGCCCCATACTTTTTTAAATAGTTCTTGTTTTCCTTTAATTGAATAGGTTATTTTCTCTAATGAGACACATGCAGACAGTTCTTTTAGCCATCTAACAATACTTGGACTGTTAACATGTTTCCATGAAAGTGCTATCATGCGTTTTGCCTGCAGCAAACATAAATTAAAAAAGATTTGTTCTCTCTTCCTTATGTTGTGTTCTTTTGGGTAACACCCTAACAAAAAAAACTTGGGCTCCATGATTAACTGCAATGATCAAATCTCTTCTATCATACATTTGACCTCTTCCCAAAACGTTTTTATCTTGGTACACTCCCAAACACAATGAAAGAATGTTCCCTTAGATTGTCCACATTTAAAACATAAGTCCGGGATATTACCATTACATTTGTTTAGCTTTTCTGGGGTAAAATATGTACGCATCAGCCAGTTATATTGTAAGAGCTTAAGACGGGTATTCGCTGTTTGTGATTGAGCTTTCTTACAGGCACCTTCCCACTCATCAATCGAAATGTCTTCCTGCAAATCCTCCCTCCAATTCCTAAGTTTAGCTTCGGATGACTCAGGGGAGCCAGACATAAGCAAGTTATAAAGTGCAGAAATTAAGTTTTTCCCCCTAAAGTCCTTTAACATTATTTTCTCTAGTGGTGAGTATGGAGGTATAGTTAGTAATTGTTTTTGGTTTGCTCCAATATAGCTTCTAATTTGTAAAATTGGGTGCGTGCGTAGTAATCAGCAGCGAACCGCTTCAACACGTGTATTTCAGTTTATTCACGGCATTCAATTTCAATAAACGGATTTCAATAAATTCAAGTTGGCAGCCGCAGTGCAGTGCAAAAAAAACGAAAAACGAATAGAAAAAACGAATATCCGAATAACGAAATTGAAACCCGAATAGTACTCCAACGAACGAATATTCAGATATTCGGATATTCGGGTACAGCCCTACCAGGCAGGGGGGTTGTCGTTTGTAAAATAAAACATAATAGTCCTAAACTGAGTTGCCCAGTAGTACCAGAGAGGATTAGGACATCCCCCTCTAACATAGGGCATATATATGAGGGCGGGCTCGTTTGTCGTTCCACAGAAAATTAAAAAATAATTTCCTTAACTTTGAAAATAAGTTTGGAGGAGGAGGCAGGGGGATGTTTTGGAATAGATACAGCAACTTGGGGAGTATGTTCATTTTTAATATATTAGTTTTCCAAATTAAAGAGATCGGCATAGGCTTCCATCTATCAATTGTGCTTGTAATTGATTCCATAATAGGATCGTAATTAGAATTCACCACATCTGTTATATTGGGCACTATTTTTACAACCAAATATGTAAAATGCTCCGCAACTTTAAACTGGGAGACTGGTGCAGTCGGACTACTTCTCTCTTTGGAGTTTAATAACAATATGGAAGATTTGGAATGATTAATTTTGTAACCGGAAAATTCACCAAATGTTTCTATCCCTTACGGCCCCTACACACGGCGGCGTGCGTTGTCGCTTGCCGGCGGGCATGTCTGAAGCTAGACCAACAACCAATCACCTGAATCTCCCGCCCCGGACACACAAGCAGCGGTTTGATTGGCTAGAGCTTGTACTGGCATATGATTTGATTGGCTGACGCTTCCGTCGAAGCTTCAAAAGTAGAACATTGCTCTACTTTTGCAGCGAGCACCGCGAGAAAAGCTAGGCTTTGCTCCCACAATGCAGTTCGGCGAAGCGTGACGTCACCCCATTGAAAATAATGGGCAGAAGCGTTGAAGCGTCAACGCACGCCGCCGTGTGTAGGGGCCGTTATGGGGCGAAGCCTGCGAGCTAGTTCAGGCAGTCAACTTGAGCACCAATGATACATTTACACGTGACGCGCCTCATCCCTCTTACAACCAACCAATCACAGTCTCCTAAACATGCCGCTCTATTTAAGCTGCCAGGTCTGCCTGCCTCTGCCTCGCTAATGCTGCTGCTGTGTTCATATCGCTGCTGCGTTCATGTTGCTGCTGCTGCTGTGTTCGTGCCCTTCTGCTGCGTTCACATTGCTACTGCTGCTGTGTTTCATGTTGCTGCTGCTCGCCTGCCCCCCCACCACCCCAGCTTCCACCCCAGCATCCACCTGTAGGCTCTGGGGATAGTTATCTATTCATCACTCAATGTTCTTTGTAAATCTGTGGAGTGATGAGGCCCGAGCCTAGACGCCAAACTCAAACTATATGCTGCTTCTAATAAACATATAAGAAACACGTGAGTTGTCTGACTGAACTAATAATACTGGAATTCATCTCTCCAAGAATAATTATAAACAGAAGTGGTGATAGAGGACACCCCTGACGGCATCCCTTGTGGATCTTAATTGGTTTCGAGGTTGTATTATTTGTAAGTATTTCTGCCACGGGGTCAGTGTACAACAATTTAACCCATTTACAAAAATTGTTACCATGGTCATTCGACCCTATCGAATGCCTTCTCGGCATCTAAAGACAAGAGAGCAGTATCTGGCATTTCCTTTTGACTATGCAGAATGTTCAGTACCCTCCTGACATTATGAAACCCTTGGCGACCCTTAATAAACCCATTCAGATCTTCCTTAATTATCCCTGGGAGCAGGTCTTCCAGCCTTTTCCCAAGGATTTTACATAACACCTTTACATCCGAGTTAAGAAGGCTTATTGGTCTTAGATTTTCGCATCTATTGCAGGGTTTCCCTGGTTTTGGTAACAATGTAATCAAGGCTTCTCTCAGTACTGGCGGAAGGATTTCATTTTTAAAAGATTCTAACAACATATTTAAGAGTGGAGATTGTATTTTATATTTGAACTTTTTGTAGATATCTATAGGTAGGCCATCTGGCCCTGCAGCTTTCCCAGATTTCATGTTATCAATTGCATTAGAGATCTCTTCTAATGATAATTCACCTTCCAGACTAGGTCTGAGTTTTGCTGGGATACTCGGTATATTGAGTGTCTAAGAAGTTATTTTGACGCGTCAGATCTGAATTTATGTCAGAGTCGTATAGTTTTTCATAGTCATTTTTAAAAGCCTCATTTATTTCTATAGGATCGACTATATTATCTCCCTTGTTATTCTGTATTGACGTAATGGATCTTTCAATTTGTAATTGTTTAATGCGCCACGCCACTATCTTTCCAGGCTTCTCTCCTTAATAGAGTAAAATGTTTGTTTGAGTCTTAGAAGACTTGCCTCTGCTTTAGAAGCTGATCATTCATTAAACTGTGACCTCAGTACTAGCAGTTCTTGTTGTAATTTAGGGCAGGGTTTCTGAAAGGCCTCACTCTCCAGGGTTTTGATTTTTGATTCCAACATTGTCATTTTATGACCAGCTTTTTGGGATTTAGAGCTTCTGTAGTTAATAATGTGGCCTCAATAAATGCTTTAGAAGCTTCCCATGTTATAGATGCTGATGTTTCCAATGTATTTGTCTCAAAATATAAATCAATTTGTTTGCCAAGATACGTGACAAATTCTGAGTCTTGCAACCATTTTTGTTGAAAACGCCATTTAGAAGGATCTCTCACCAGCCTTGAGTCTACATAAAGCAGTGAGTTTGGTGCATGGTCCGAAATAAGGATTCCATCATAAGTGCCGTCTTTGATTTTAGAAGCCAAATTTGCTGATATCAAAAAGTAATCAATACGGGAAAAAGATTTGTAAGAAGCAGAATAGCAAGAATACTACAGCATCAGGCTTTAATTCTCTCCAGATGTCCTTTACATTTAAATCTTTCATAATACTAAGTAAGACTTCCCTACTTTTGGTGTGTGATTTATCTATGCCCCCTAACCGATCCTTTGTTGGATCCAATACACAATTAAAATCCCCTGCTATGATGTAATTACCAGTAAATGTTGAAAGTGTATAAAACAAGTCCCTAAAGAACAATCAAGTATCTACCAGCCTTTTCCTTGATTACATTTGTTACCTGAAATGGTACTGATTTATGAATTAGCGTCATAACCCCCCTAGCCTGGGTAGAAAATGTTGCTGAATACACACATCCCGCCCACCTCCTCCTAATTCTAATATCATCCTTTGGCAGTAAATGTGTCTCTTGCAAAAAAACAGTTTTAGATTGCAGACTTTTAACTCTATTCATAACCTGTTTAATTTTAAGTTTTTGCAAGCCTCTGCAATTCCAGGAAGTAAATGTAACCTCCACACCCTGCGACATGACTTTGGCTAACGTAATTAGCGAGTCATGTGTGGTATCAGACCCCAACGTTATATATTGTTAGAAAACACTTGTGACCAGCAGAACATATAAACAAAACATTTGGTCACCATCAGACATCAGTTGCAAGCTTCAAGTAGCTCGATATGTCCTGACATATCCAAGATGCCCGACCGCAAATACTTAAAGAAAATAAGTCATGATACCTGCATATAGTTAGCACATGTTAGCCTTTTAGCCGGGCGAAGCCACAGGTTACGTTACTCCTGTCCCTCCTCTCTTGTAATCTGCTCGATGAAGTTCTCCACAGCAGACGGGTTCTCAAAAGTGTGCAACTTGTCCGTGTAGGTTACCAGGAGCCGAGCCGGTAATAGCATGCCATACAGAATCCCCAGGTTCCGTAGTTTCTAACGGACATTATCGAACGTCTTCTGCCGCTTGTGCACTCCTGCAGCCAAGTCTGGATAAGATCTCACCTGCTGGTCTTTGTATAGGATCTGTTTTTTTGCCCTGGCTGCCTTCGTTACAACCATCCTGTCCCTGTATTTTAGGAATTTCATGATAAAAGTTCTTGGTGGGGCATTAGCATCCCTCCTCTGGCCGATTCTGTGAGCTCTCTCCAGTATAAACTTTGAACGTAGCGGGTCCAAATTCAACATGTCAGGGATCCAGTTTTCGAGGAAAACACAAGCATCCCCTCCTTCAGCGTCCTCTGGCATTTTCACCAGACTCAAGTTGGATAACCTGGACCTTGCCTCCAAGTCCTCAACTTTATCCTCTAGCTTGGTGTTTTTAGCCTCGAGCATTTTCACCTTAGCTTGCAAGGAGCTCACGTCATCCTCGGTAGATGAGATTCTTACTTCAGCCTCTGCAATTCGTTCAGAGCATTCACGTACCTCCTTTCTCACTCCCTCTATTGCTGTTAGAATGCCATCAAGTCTTGTGGAAAAGTCCGACTTTAGAGAGCCTATGGCAACCAGTATTTTGCCATAGTCAGCTTCCCCCAGCCCGGTCTCACCAGTCTCAACAGAGGCCATGGCCGGCGCTATGCTAGTGCTAGGATAACTTTCTTTAGCTTCCACGTGTAGCTTCCATGCTCTGAAGTTTTCTAGTTTAGACTGAAGTGATTTTGTTCGTCCTTTAGTCGATTTCCCGGCTGCAGCTGACATTTCACTGCCTTTTCCGTGGAGTAGATACGAAGGGTTGTCATAAAACGTGGCTAAAACAGGATTTAAGATAGAAATTGGCTGAGCACTGATAGTTGCGTCTTTCTAGCGAGCCGCCATAACCGGAAGTGATAACAGTTCATTTTAATATTATGTTTGATCATATTATTTTTTATTAACTAGAGCATTGGGTCATGTTATGAGCATCTTTTCTGTGTTGCTGTGGGGTTTTCCCCCGTGTTTGGTGTTACAAATATCAAAACAATATAGTAATAAGCCTTTTCAGCCGTAACTATCATCCAGAAAGACGTGGATTCCAGCCGAGCAGCCGACCCGTAAAATGGAACGCAGCCCAGCCACGGCAGACGACAAGATTCGAACGAGTCCACCCACACACCGGAAGAACTACACATGCTGGCTATTATGTTCTACGCAGCGTCTGTACTGGGAATTGTAGTTTTTAAAATACATTTGTATATTTCTCGTAATTAGAAATTGCCAGTATTAAACTGTGTATACCCCTGGAGGTTTAGGGGATGGGAAACACATTGGTGTTATCACATTTAAAAAAATATAATTGATGAATGGGTGAAAACTGCTTGTGCCAATGTCAATAATGGGCAGCATTAATATATACCCACAGCTCAGGCCTTAAGAGCTGAGCTGGTCTTATTTCTTTGACCCCTCCTGTTGTTAATTGATAAGCCTTGAAACATGCACTTGTCAAGGTTCAGAGGCAAATTTAGCAAATATGGCAGTAGCCATCCATCATCTTCAGATTAACATGATGTTAAGAAATTATTGATTTTGATAACTATTTCGGCTAAACCACAACCTTAAACACACAAGTTTATTTAAAGGATAAACCTAATCCGTGTATCTACGGACCATTTGTTTTTCTTTATTAAACAAGTCAACGGAAGAGCGTCTGAGAGGCGTTTTTGCTTTTTAACTTACTAAATGGTCTAATGGTCATTGGAGCGAGGGGTGGGGCGAAACTCACGGAAGAGATTTCAAAACAAAAGCACTCGTATGCTAAAATACACTGTGAAGCACTGCAGTATCCTGTTGAAGGAACGGTGATTATTATAAACAAGGGGAATTTAGTGATCACAACGAAAACGGCCAAGACACATATTGAGCCCAGAAAAACAATGTTATTAAGGGCTGTAAATATAATAAGCCTATGTCTAAAATGGACAACATTGTTAGGAGATTTAAACTATACAGAGGTTCTGCACTGCGGTCAACTCAACCGTCTCTCGAGTTTGTTTTTTCAAATCAGCAGCTCTTCATTTTTTTTTCCTGCTATATTTGACGAGTGATACAAATATTTTTTACCACAAGTTCTTAATAAAACGGACACTGTTGGACTCGGTACTAGTTTTCCTGCTACATGAAAAATAAAATGAAGTACTTTTACTGTGTGCTTTGTGAGTAATCCTCTGTCAAAGTCCCCTCCATAGTACATAATGCATGTTTTTCTGCTATCTTTGATGATGATAAAAATACAATTTTACCATTAGTTCTTAATGAAATTTATACTGTTTGACTTTGTATTAGTTATCCTACTACTAATATTACATTGAAGTACTTTTATGGTGTATTTTTTGAGAAATACTCTGTCAAAGTCCCCTGCTGAGAACAAAATCAATCAAGTTTGATGAGGGAATTCTTTTTTGATGCCATAGTTCTTCGTGAGATTGATCCTGTTGGACTCAGTACTACTGAAACTACCCCCACAAGTACTATGAAGTACTTACTGTGTACTTTTCCAGTAATCCTCTGTCAATGTCCCCTCCTGAGAACAAGAATGCATGTTTCTCTGCTATTTTGAATAAGCGTTAAAAAACCTTTCTTCATGAGACTGATATTGTTGGACAGAGTACTTTAAGAGGATAGTAGATATGATATCGGCAATACTTCCAGTCAGTAGTCCAGCAGCAGCATTTTTACCCCTTGGAAAGTATTTAGAGTCTGGCCTGGATAACTGGTCCCAACTATCCTTCAGCACACTGACACACCCTGTCACTCTGGTTGGCCTCTTATGATGCTGCTGTCTTTTAATATATGATTATTTCTCAGCCGCTAGTTCGTTCCTCACAGATTCTTCAGTCTCATCAGCCTCATCCTTCCATCAGTCCCAGTCAACGCCTCCAGCACACTTCCAGTGTCTGACTCCATATGATATTGTCCTGATGCTGTATACAAGGGTGATGCCCCATGATCACAAAATGACCCCTCTAGAGTCTGAGTGCCAAGGACCTCATATTATGTCTGTCATTAATGTTACATCACCCATTATAACAATTTGCTTTCCTTTTTTCTCTTCTCTTAACTTTATAGTCCTGTCTTTAAGTATAATACAATGTAAAGTCCTTTTCCTGCACCATTTTAAGGCTTCAAAACAGGCATTTTTACTGTATGTGTTTGGAGAAATAACACGGCCAAGAATTGTACTTTATAAACTCTGAATCTTGTAGTGCTTGGAAGAATACACACTGGCTAAGTATATGCCTTTTTTGGAGCCCTTTTTTGCAATATTTATTAAAATATCAGTTTACGTTCTATTTCAACTATTTTAGGCAGGAAACCTTAATTGACTAAACATTTTTAAATAATTTATTATAATTCAGAAAGGTTTTTGTGACAAATAATTTCCAAATTAACCTTTCTCTAATTTTATATTTAAATTTGAAATGTTTACACACAACATTATTAATGTATACATTTTTATCTAATGTTCAGTTTTTTATTATGAATCAATTTATTTTATTGTATTTCCTTGAGGCTGGGAAAGATATCCAGCATATAGTTTAATATGCAAATGTTGTAATACAAGTAAGTATATTATTATAACATGGAAAAGGAAATAAAATAGGTTTCATAGGAGGATGTGGATTTATTTTCTCTTACCTTGTAATTACACAATCAAACAATCTATAATTTAGCTCTGGCCTTCACTTGGACACATTTTTTGAAGCTCTATTGACTGACATGCAATGACTGGGACTGATGGAACAATCTGCGAGGAATGAACTAGGAGCAGAGAAATAATCATATATTAAAAGACAGCAGCTTCTAAAGTAACCTGTATATCCTATATAACCTGTTTTAATAATTATAACTTTGTCTGTGTAAAATGTATACTTATGAAACTAGACCAAGTGTTCTTATTTTTCCTTTGTTTGCTGTGGTCAATTGTGTGTGCGTTGACTTAGGAATGTAGAGGATCCAGTCGACCCCCCCGGGGTTTTAATGGGCCGGATAGGAGCATGGGGGGGTTGCAGGAGAAAGGTAATAAAACTGACACCATTGAGTCTATGCAGAGATTGTACAGAGAGAAAGATTGGGATGCGGAGTGGTACGGCCAGGTGCTGAGGATAAACGAAGATAAGGATTGGTACCTCACCCCCGTGCGACCCAGAATTGTTTATTTTATGGCTGCCATAAAAGATGACCTGGGACTGATCGGCGGCGCAGGAGATCCAAACTTCCCACGACTATGGCTGACTCACTCTGATTCGCTGTTTAGACCTCATCAATGGCTGACTCACTCTGATTCACTGCCTAGGGCTCGCCCAGGAGTGAGTCCACCAGTGGATGAACACCTAGGGAGGAGCAACCGACACAACTCCTCCCACACAACTCCTCTCCGTTTGTGGGAATAAATATTGTGAATTCTGTACACTCGCGGCCTCTGTTCGGTCTGACTGTCTGATACGTACATCGCACGGTGGAAGAGCTGAGGCCCGAAGTACTTCGTTATATAAGTACTTCGTTATATTGTACTGTTGTTTCTACCATTAAATCAGCTTATTGTTTAATCTCATATCTCTGTCTGAGCCGTTCCTTTTTACAGCAGACCACTCATCAAACGAACAGCGCGGAGCGGGCTCGAACCTTCAACAACTGAAGGGTGCTTAAATCCAACACTTCATAAGAGGCCCATAAGATACACAGGGTTTGACACTTTGCTGAAGGATAGACCAGCTATCCAGGCCAGTCTCTAAAGACTTTCCAAGGTCTAAAAATGCTGCTGCCGGAGTACTGACTGGAAGTATTGCTGATATCATGTCTACCATATCCTCTTAAAAAACGCTGTCCAACAATATCAGTCTCATGAAGAAAGGTTTTTTAACGCTTATTCAAAATAGCAGAAAAACATGCATTCTTGTTCTCAGGAGGGGACATTGACAGAGGATTACTGGAAAAGTACACAGTAAGTACTTCATAGTACTTGTGGGGGTAGTTTCAGTAGTACTGAGTCCAACAGGATCAATCTCACGAAGAACTAATGGCAACAAAAAAGAATTCCCTCATCAAACTTAGCAGAAGTGGCTTGATTTTGTTCTCAGGAGGGGTCTTTGACAGAGTATTTCTCAAAAAATACACAGTATAAGTACTTCCATGTAATGTTAGTAGTAGGATAACTAATACAAAGTCAAACAGTATCAATTTCATTAAGAATTAAAACTGCGGTCACAGAAGTGCGTGCAGTGATGAGCGGGCCCTCGCGTCCGTGCGCCTGTCGGGGAGGGCAGCCGGTCGTCCCGGCGTCAAGCAGACGCGAGCGAGTCCTCCGAAATGAGCCGTTTGTCATTTCTCAAATGTTCGCGGATGTCGGCTCGCCGTCTCGAAGGAAAACAAATTTCTCTAAAGGCTCGTCGAGGATCGATTATCGAGGAGGCTGTCTGGAGGAGCCGTAACCGAGGATACACTGATTTAGAGGAGAGAGGAGAGAGGAGTCTCTCTGGAGGAGCTATAACCTAGGGTACACTGATGTATTCTCCGGAGTCGAATTCAGCCAACAGTGATGTTTAAAAGAGGCGTGACGCATGTCAACGAAGCACAGCTCTACAAACTGTTCCCGTTGTGATTATAAGTTATTTAAGATGATCAAATGTGCATCAGAGTTTCTGCCCTTTACCGTTTGTTTACTCACTAATCAAATCTCCCCTGGATGTTAGGCTATTTATTTTTTTAATACAACTGCTTTTACAATGTGTAGGTGTGTTTTGTAGAGTGTATGTGTGTGTTGTACATTGTGTAGGTGTGTGTGTGTGTGAGAGTTGATGTGCCGGGCAGACAGACGGGTCTCAGTAGCTTAAGTTAGTATCTGACATTTAAATGGTCAAAATTGGTACATTCTCCGTTATCCTACGAGCTCCACGTTGGAGCGATCGACTATTCCTTCGCAATGTTGCATCACGTTGGATATGAGCTAAACTTGTCCTGGATTGGAATTTTTCCGATCATTTCCCTAGGAGGAGTTTGCAAAAATTTGCTTAAAATGCATGAAAATTGCACATTGTTGAATATGGCCAACTTCATGGGGGGCGGGGCTAATGGAAGGCAATTTGAAATATGTCCGCAATCATAAGAGAAATGTGTATACAGCGTTTAGTTAATATCGGAAAAAGTATATGCGAGTAGTTTGGAGTAATTTGGAGTAATTTGTGACATGTAAATCGTCAAAAATGGTGTATTCGCTGTTAGCTTACGACCTCCCCGATTGTGCTATCAAAAAATGTCTTTGCAATTTAACATCACATTGGATATGGGCTGAAATTGTCCTGGATTGGAATTTTTCCGATCATTCCCCTAGGAGGAGTTCGCAAAAATGTCCTTAAAATGCATGAAAAACGCACATTTTTCAAAATGGCCGACTTTCTCAGGGGCAGGGCTAATGGAAGCTAATTAGAAATATGTCCGCAATTCCATGAGGAATGTCTGTGCCAAAATTCGTGAAGTTCTGAGAAACTATATGTGACTACCACACAATAGGGGGCGCTACTGAGCTGTTTTTTTTTTACATTCTTGAAAAGGCCGTGGGTTTTGACGTGTGTCCCAAGTTTTTCGTCCGAAGCTCATTTTATGCTATCGCAATTTAAAAAAAATGTATAGGCCACGCCCACATTCTGCATTTGTTGCGACACTTTAAATCTCAGTTCGTAGTCACCCCCAGAGTATGTCTACAAATTAAAATTAAAATTTGTCCATCCATTCTTGAGTTATAAATTGGTGGTGTTTTTGGCGCCCCCTATAGTCCAAAATGAAAATGCTTTGTTGTACCTATTCCCAAAGACAGACTGAACCTATCCACCAAAATCTGTGATATTTGGAATCATTGTTGATGAGTTATGAGCATTTCTTTCTAAGCCCCGCCTTTTTGCGAGTACGTTTTGATTCATGGCGGCAATATTTATCGTCTGAACATGCTCATTTTCTACGGTAATGTGTCTGACCCTCCACTGATGCTGTATACGAAGTTTGGTGTTGGAAAAACAAAAATTGAAATTTAAGTTAACATTTCACTGTTTTGAAAATATGCTAATTAAAAAAAAGAGGATTATTTGTAGAGCAGGTCGAGACGGATAAGTGTGCAAAATTTCAGGTCATTCGGACTTACGGTGCGACTATATACATTTTTCCGAAATGGGATTTTCATAGGTGGTGCTAGCGAGCAGGTTGAATAATTTTAACCCATTGACTCCAGAATATTGCATTTTTCACCGGTCCTGGTGTCCGTGCAAAATTATACAACTTTTGAAGTGTCCTAAAGCCCTTAAAAACAGGAAACACCAGCACCATAATAATAAGAAGAATATGTAGGATAACAATAGGTTCCTCGCACTTCGTGCTAGGATGTCGTTGGGTCCTAGCGCTACATGCTCGGGCCCTAACTAATGGTAAAATTGTATTTTTATCATCATCAAAGATAGCAGAAAAACATGCATTATGGAGCCTACTATCGAGGGGACTTTGACAGAGGATTACTCACAAAGTACACAGTAAAAGTACTTTGTGAGTATTTTATTTCTGGTAGCAGTCAAACTAGTACCGAGTCCAACAGTGTCAGTTTTATTAAGAACTTGTGGTAACAAATATTTGTATCACTCACACACGCGAGAGGCGGCTGAGTTGACCGCAGTGCAGAACCGCTGTATAGCTTAAATCTCCTAACAATGTTGTCAATTTTAGACATAGGCTTATTATTATATTTACAGCCCTTAATAACATTGTATTCTGGGCTCAATGTGTGTCTTGACCGTTTTCGTTGTGATCGCTAAATTCCCCTTGTTTATAATATTATCACCGTTCCTTCAACAGGATACTGCAGTGCTTCACAGTGTATTTTAGCATACGAGTGCTTTTGTTTTGAAATCCCTTCCGTGAGTTTAGCCCCGCCCCTCGCTCCAATGACCATTAGACCATTTAGTAAGTTAAAAAGCAAAAACGCCTCTCAGACGCTCTTCCGTTGACTTGTTTAATAAAGAAAAACAAATGGTCCGTAGATACACGGATTAAACCTCTTGTGATAAACTCACTTGACATTGCAAAAAAAAATGGTGATAGGCAGCAGTGGTGTAAATTAACGAAGT
Organism: Dissostichus eleginoides; assembly: GCA_031216635.1. Classification (NCBI taxonomy): domain Eukaryota; kingdom Metazoa; phylum Chordata; class Actinopteri; order Perciformes; family Nototheniidae; genus Dissostichus; species Dissostichus eleginoides. The sequence goes on from CM062280.1 coordinate 2,027,602, forward strand.
ACATTTACTCAAGCACTGTACCCAACTACTTTACTCATTTCATTTAGATGCCACTTTGTAGATTTGGATAATGATGTGAAATATAAACAACCCTTAAATCAGACTTTAGTTTTAGTGATTATCAAGTCCCACAAACAATTTAGCAATATATTTGATAGTGGATGCTTGAGAAGACTAAACATTTATCTGCAGATCCGTATAAAACATATTATCTGTAGATACCCCCAAAGCCTTTTGCCTATTTAAAAAGAAGACCTTAACCTAAAGTATTCTTTAATAAAGGTTAATTAGTTTGTCTGTTTTGCACATCCTCCTATTAAAGGTCCCATGTCATGGCCATTTCTACTGATCATAATTCCATTGTTGAGGTATACTAAAATACATTTATATTGTGCAATTTTCCAAACTCACATTGGTTTCTCATACAGCATCTCTGTATAGTATGTGTATTCACTCTCTGTCCTACACGGCTTGTTGGAGCTCCTGCCCCCCCTCCCTGTGAGCCCAGTGGCCGTCTGCGAGACAGCGAGACACAGCGAAACCTAGCCCGAAACACACAAACACCGCAGCCTGGCTGGGAGTTTGTGTGTGTGCCCAGGCTGAGTTCCGCGGTGTCTCGCTGTCTCGCCGACCCCACACCAGTGAGCCAGCTCACAGTGTCCCGCTCCTCGCAGCAGCGTAACGTAACGACTCCTCGGCCGTTACGTTACGTCACTATACCCGAAATACGTCACTATACCCAAGAAGTAAACAATGGAAAAAGATAAATGTCCAACGAGGCGTTCTGGGGCAGCATAGACAAGTCTTTTCTGTGTTAGAGTTTTACTCGCTACAGGGTGTACTTTGAGGGTTTGTGACTCTGCAGACCGTTTACATGCAGAAAGCTACATAACACACAAGGCGACGGGTAATAACCAGAAAAGCATGACATGGGACCTTTAATGTCTTTGGACGTCCTGCACTAAACTGTTTTATTGTATATCACTTACAGTATCTTCTTGATTTTTTCTATTCTATATTTCTATCATTGACCTTCTACTTGCCCCCTAGTGTGTATCTACTCCTATGTTAATATGTTTTAATCAAATATAACATATTCAACAAAAACATGCATCAGACATTAGCAATACATCCTACCTGCATAGCAATGACGCTAAAAGAGTCATAACGTGCTTTAACCACTAGGTGGAGTGGGTTAAAAAACTGTCCAGTTTACAGTGTTAACAACATACATTATACTCAGGGGTGGACATAACTTTTTTGCCCTGGATCTCAAAGAAGCACCTGGAGATGTTACTTGGTGCGCATCCTTAAAATGAAATAAACCGGACCTTTTGAGAGGTACTTGACTTTATGAACGGGTGCGCTAGTGAGCACGCTCATGAACTGTTCGCCTCGCAGCAGGGTTACTGTGCGGAGCGCATAAAGCAGACCCTTCACGCGATAGCGAGGGGTAGAGCGAGGGATCGCAGATGCCGTCGTGCTCGCGGACGGATTAAAAAAATTAAACCTAAATGGCTCGCGAATTATACTTTGGTACTGTTGGAAAAACGTTTCAAACCCTTGTTAATAATTCACTTTTCTCTGGGCGATAGTTTATGTCATTGTGCATCACTTCACCGACTTTGGTGTTTTTTGGTTGCACTGGTGAATTGTTTGTCTAATTGTTTGTCTAGCGGCTGCAGCCGCAGTCACGCCACCTAGCATGGCGTCCCGTGGCAGCTGCGCCGGGTTAGAGAAGCTGACTCGCCAACACGCCATCCAGCTCTCTCCACCTGTCGGTGTGTCGGTGGAGGAGTGTGGTCTGGCTGTGGGGGCTTTGGTGGGATATGGCAGAGTTAAATCTGCCTCCCGCATGAACAGCGCAGAGGTTATTTTTTTGGACTGCACGGAGAAAGCTAACCAGCTGGTGGAGAGCGGGCTAGTGATTAAAGGGACGCTGTTACCCGTGCTACCCCTTGTCACTCCTGCTAAAAAAGTAATCATTTCTAATGTGCCCCCATTTCTGAAAAACGAGTTGTTGGAGAGAGAGCTGGCTCGACACGGGCAGCTTGCGTCTCCCATTAAGTTGATCCCCCTGGGCTGTAAATCCCCGCACCTCAAGCACGTTGTATCTTTTAGGAGATAAAGTAAACTTATGAAACTAGACCAAGTGTTCTTATTTTTCCTTTGTTTGCTGTGGTCAATTGTGTGTGCGTTGACTTAGGAATGTAGAGGATCCAGTCCCCCCCCGGGTTTTAATGGCCCGGATAGGAGCATGGGGGGGTTGTAGGAGAAAGGTAATAAAACTGACACCATTGAGTCTATGCAGAGATTGTTCTGAGAGAAAGATTGGGATGCGGAGTGGTACGGCCAGGTGCTGAGGATAAACGAAGATAAGGATTGGTACCTCACCCCCGTGCGACCCAGAATTGTTTCTTTTATGGCTGCCATAAAAGATGACCTGGGACTGATCGGCGGCGCAGGAGATCCAAAGTTCCCACACTTATGGCTGACTCACTCTGATTCGCTGTTTAGACCTCGTCAATGGCTGACTCACTCTGATTCACTGCCTAGGGCTCGCCCAGGAGTGAGTCCACCAATGGATGAACACCTAGGGAGGAGCAACCGACACAACTCCTCCCACACAACTCCTCTCCGTTTGTGGGAATAAATATTGTGAATTCTGTACACTCGCAGCCTCTGTTCTGTGACTGTCTGATACGTACATCGCACGGTGGAAGAGCTGAGGCCCGAAGTACTTCGTTATATAAGTACTTCGTTATATTGTACTGTTGTTTCTACCATTAAATCAGCTTATTGTTTAATCTCATATCTCTGTCTGAGCCGTTCCTTTTTACAGCAGACCACTCATCAAACGAACAGCGCGGAGCGGGCTCGAACCTTCAACAACTGAAGGGTGCTTAAACCCAACAATTTGGTGACCGACCGACGTGATGAGTAGGGTCTCATAGAAGGCACACCGGCAGCCAGCGGACGAACGGTCCAGGGAAGACACCTCGAATACCTCTGACAACTAAACCAGGGCCCTACAACAGAAAGGTGAGCAGATACCTGTTATTATCAAAATCTGTGATTGGCTATACTACAAAATTTTAGAGTTGTCAGCGGCATTTTCAGTGTTTTAGTCTTACGGTAGAAAGAACAGTACTACAGAATAACACTTTCCAGTCTCAAAGAGGAGCTGCAGTTGTGTTATATGTGGGGTATTTCAAGAGGAGAAACGCAACTTTCAAAATCAATTTGAAATGACCGGATCTCGCAAACTCTTGCTGTGGGGTTAATCTAGAAGACTAAACGTGACGATAAAGAGATTCTGTAGACTGGGTTTCGACTCCTTGCCAAAGCCACATCGCCGAAAGGGGGTGTAGAAGCGCTTCTGGAAGTCTCTCCATCTGTTGAAATATACATCGCACTATAAAAGTCAACTAGACTGTACGGGGAATATATTAACTGTGTAACGAGATTGCAGTGGTTATAAAATTTAAAGAAGTCCAGCTGCAATCGTCGTCGAGATTTCAGTGGTTTTAAAATTTAAAGAAGTCCAGCTGAAATACTCTGAGAAATAAGGTGACACACACAGTAATTCTTAGACGAATTCTGGGGTTGGGGCTCATCGACTAATGTACACAGGCAATCCTTAGACGGATCTGGGGTTACATTAGGTTATTTATTTTGAGTGTGATTAACTGTGTAACGAGATTGCAGTGGTTATAAAAAAAGAAGTCCAGCTGCAATCGTCGTCGAGATTTCAGTGGTTTTAAAATTAAAGAAGTCCAGCTGAAATACTCTGAGAAATAAGGTGACACACACAGTAATTCTTAGACGAATTCTGGGGTTGGGGCTCATCGACTAATGTACACAGGCAATCCTTAGACGGATCTGGGGTTACATTAGGATATTTATTTTGAGTGTGATTAACTGTGTAACGAGATTGCAGTGGTTATAAAATTAAAGAAGTCCAGCTGCAATGGTCGTCGAGATTTCAGTGGTTTTAAAATTTAAAGAAGTCCAGCTGAAATACTCTGAGAAATAAGGTGACACACACAGTAATTCTTAGACGAATTCTGGGGTTGGGGCTCATCGACTAATGTACACAGGCAATCCTTAGACGGATCTGGGGTTACATTAGGATTATTTATTTTGAGTGTGATTAACTGTGTAACGAGATTGCAGTGGTTATAAAAAAAGAAGTCCAGCTGCAATGGTCGTTCGAGATTTCAGTGGTTTTAAAATTTAAAAGAAGTCCAGCTGAAATACTCTGAGAAATAAGGTGACACACACAGTAATTCTTAGACGAATTCTGGGGTTGGGGCTCATCGACTAATGTACACAGGCAATCCTTAGACGGATCTGGGGTTACATTAGGTATTATTTATTTTGAGTGTGATTAACTGTGTAACGAGATTGCAGTGGTTATAAAATTTAAAGAAGTCCAGCTGCAATGGTCGTCGAGATTTCAGTGGTTTTAAAATTTAAAGAAGTCCAGCTGAAATACTCTGAGAAATAAGGTGACACACACAGTAATTCTTAGACGAATTCTGGGGTTGGGGCTCATCGACTAAGTACACAGGCAATCCTTAGACGGATCTGGGGTTACGTTAGGTATATTTATTTTGAGTGTGATTAACTGTGTAACGAGATTGAGTAAGAAAAAGGTTGATAGGCGCTGTGAGAATGGGTCTGCAGAGAGAATTTCGCCTTGATGCCAACTGGCTGTTATCAGCCTGCAGCCAGGGAGGAGAAATCAGCAGAGCTGCCTGCACTGAGTGTGTGTGTGTGTGTGTGAGGAAGTCCGTGGATTGGTCAATTTGGACCAATCAGCGCGGGCTTAAAGTGCCAGTGAAGTGCATTTTTTTGCGCCAAAGTGAAATGGCAGTTTCATTTCTTACATATAATTGTACCTGTTCATGGCTAAAATAATTTTTTAGGAAGTGCGAGGGACGAGATAAACATCGCAAATTTTTCAGAGTCTGAGCCTACCGCTGCTGCAGACGATAGCGGCTGTGACGTCACAAGATGGGCCCAGTTGTGATTGTAAACATGGCGGAGCCTTCGGAAAGTGATACTGGTGCGAGAGAAATGAGTGATTTTGACAGCTTTTCGGACAGGATAGATGAGGAAAGTGGCCATGGAAGTCAATTTAGTTGAGGACAATATTTTGTCATAGATCTAGAGTAGATCTACACACAGGATTGGCCGTCACCTGATCATACATTCATCTGTTCATAGCATGATGCAACATTCATGTTCACATGCAGTGTTGTGCTAGTTACTGAAAACCAGTAAGTAGTTACAATTACTAGTTACTTCACTACTTACACCAAAAAGTAATGCGTTACTGTGAAAAGTAACTTCTTAGTTACTTAGAAAAGGGCACCCATTAATGCCCTTATACTGTAGCCTTCATTTCAGTACTGTTATTGCATCGGAGAATAATACAACCTGTTGATCAACTTGACATGCATTTGCATCACTGAACTCTGCTAAGCAATGTGGTCTATACAAACACAAACACAAAGATATGTTTCAAAGTGCCAATCCAGCCGCTGTTGCTTAGGTGGAGGTGGAATGGCGTCGGATGAGTCTGGGTCTGTGGTCTTAGCTACTAGCTTCGCTACTAGCTTCGTCCCAGCATGTTTTTTCTGCAGATGTTTCAACAGATTTTAATTGCTGTTTTGGGCAGTCGATAGGATCTTTGACCCGCCAAGACACAACTTACATTTAACTAAAACCTTCTTTTCTTTGTGCTCGACAAAAGTGAAATAGTGAGAATATCTCCAGGCGGAGAAACTCGACTTGAGCTCTGCCGCCGCCATGATAGTCTTGTTAGTTAACACAAACACAGTGGCGTTTATTTTTCATAAACAATCTACGAATCTACGAAACAATGACACCAGCCACTCACCTTCATCTTTTGGTAACAGAAACATCGCCACTTCGGCAGACTTCACATTACCACAGCCAGCGGCAATGCATCGCTTCCCGTGTGTTTTTCCTCCCTTTTTCGTCACTGTCGCCTCCATTGTCAGCTTTTCTCGATTGGCAATCACTTCCAGTCGACTGCGAAACACTTTCCAATCAAATACTCGCTCAAAAACGTTGGTAAATTCGACTTTGAAATAGAGACAAAATGAATGGTGGTGAATGTAAACACTTCGGCTGAGCCCATCTTCTGACGTCACGCAGTAGATCGCAAGCCACGCCCACGAAGGCGGAGGTCGACTGCGAATTTCCCAGCGGAAAATTCAAACTCGTCAAATTCGTTGCTATTCCAACATCTTTGATATGGGTTCCAATGGACAATTTTGGTCATTACTATACGTATTAGCATAAAAGATCATGCACCGTCGCACACTTCAGTGGGTCTTTAACGTAACGGCTAAGCGGTCCTACGACGCTGGTTATCAACTCGGTAAATCGAGCCAGGGTTTCTCTCTCCAGCTGAAAGCGCGTTCACGTGAAAGGGACAAGTGTACTAACAGCGCAGCGTCATACTTCATTAATGAAAAGTAAATAAATATTAGACAAATATGAACTTTAAACATCCATGACTTAAACATATAATAAAGGATACAAGCCACATAGTTGCACCTGCAAGGTGAATATAGAGCAACTGGTTAAAAAATAAATAAACTACCGAGTGTTTGAAAGCGTACAACAGTTTTATGTTATCACTGTTGCCCATCTAAGACACGAGTGGATCTGACTTTAATTACATTTGAGTTGAGTGTTTCGTCAACCTAATGTGTTGCTTAAAATAATACTTCTGCATACAGTATGTGACAATGTAAGTGTTGCACGGTCAGATACGGCTCGAGAAGCTGACTTAGACAAGGAAATATATTATGATATTATGATATTATATGATCGATGATGTGATATGAAGGATAAGTGCGACACGTCGGCGTCTTCTCTTCATACGGCAGTTTAAACTGTATTTCCTTTATCCTGTAATATGACTTGATAGATTTAAACTCCGCACGCTGAGCTCTGATCAGGCGCAGCTTTCACTGAGTTGATCTCTATTCTATAGACGCCGGAGGCAGGCAGCGTCAGGTAAAACAAGTTATTTAGCCTTCCCAAACCTGAGCCTTACGCGCCGCCTATAATACACCTCGCACCGAAAACTATCAGACTGTATATCTGTGGGAATAAAACTACAATAATTAGTAAATTATAGTACGCAGAGATATCTGGTGTTTTTTATAAGAAACTAAAACCGTTAGGAGAGGCGCTCTTTTGCAGTCTCCGTAACTGGTTGAAATACACCTCGCAACGAAAACTATCAGACTGTATACCTGTGGGAATAAAACTACAATAATTAGTAAATTATAGTACGCAGGGATATCTGGTGTTTTTTATAAAAAACTAAAACCTTTAGGAGAAGCAGATACGAACGAAGTCAAAAATGGAAGGAGAATTTGAACGTGAAGAGAGAGAATTAGGAGTCCCTGTTCCGGGGAGTTTAAGGGAACAGTGGGGACAAGCAGAGAGATTGATACTTAGCGGACTTAAGCCCGGAGATCATAAAAAGGCGAGCAGCGATCTCCGTTTCTTACACGATCAGATGATCGCAGAGAATAGAGTAGAGGGTGACGAGGCAATAAGTCTCCTAGCCACAGCACTCAATACATACGAGCGACAGTTGGTTCAGAAATTAGAAACTCTCAACAAGCAGAAGGCAGGTTTTATCAGGGCTTCTAAACTTAACAAAGAAAGGGAGCTAGTTGACAAGCTAAGGAGAATAGGCCATAACGCAGCCTTAGTTATGAATGGAGTGGCAGTAACCTGCTCTCTGAGCAAAACTCCCGCCAAAAATCTGCCCGCCATAGCAGCCCCACCCAGTCCTGCACCAGCCCCTCCCACAGAAGTGATAGAGCCAGTCAGGAGGGAGAAGCCATATGGTGGGCCCCTCCCAGACATCCCAGAGGGCGGTCCCCTCCTCTATCCAGATTTATACAACCCCTTTAAGACCCGACCCCCTCCCTATACGCTTCCCTCCACCTCTAACCCCCCTCACCCAGTTCCCCTCATGACATTAAAGAACACCTGTATCAACACATACACCTACAGATGAAGAAATACTTGACTTTGTTGCAAAACGCGTCAAATTTTTTAGGACTAAAAAAAAAAGGATGAAACCTCTGCCTCTGACAGAGAAGACACGGCAAGTCAAGACGGCACAGGGGACTCCACCTTCCTCTGAAACAGGTTGATATAGCCGGTGTCGGACTTTGTTTATGAACACATTAACTGAGGGACAGGTTTCTCCCCATTTGAGCTGACCCACGGCCATCAGTTTCCGGGTCCTGGAGCATTAGCAGTAGGGAAAGAAGTAGAAGAGATGGATAGCAAACCATACTACCAGCAACTTAAGGGCTTGGTATGAGATTTCTCCACCCAGGTGGCTGACGCCAAAGGGGGACCGGAGAAGCACGAGGCTAACACCGCAGAATTCATCTGGCTGAAGGTCATCCGTCCGAAGTGGCTCAACCCAAGGTTCACCGGCCCGCACAGAGTGACTCAGAGGACATCACATGCAGTTCGCCTCGAAGGAAAGGGGGAAACGTGGTATCATTGGAGCCAGTGCGCCGTTGGAAAACCTCCAGCAAGGACGTTAGACGACATCAGAACTGACATCGCTGCAGCAGGACGAGAGAACGACACATCTGACGACGACAGCCCAGCAGAAGCAACGACCCATACAACAGATGACAAGGACAAGACACAGAGGTAACAACAGGCGATCTTGGAAAGGAGATTACGGCCGGCGAGGAGGCGGACACGAGTCTACTCTGAAACACACGACTCCATATAGGACCCGACTTTTTTACTCCCACCTTTAGGGGCACTTTCCAATAAGTAGCAGCATTTTTATGCCCACCTATAGGGCCTCTTTCTAATAAGAGTAGTAGGTTATACAGTATATAACGAGAGGTTATCCCTATAGTTAAAGGGCAGTGAAAGTCTCCCCACTCACCAGACCTTCTATTTAACAGGTTTTACTGAACCTTCTATTTAACAGGTTCTGGGAGCACAGTATTTACCATTACAGGGTACTATTTTACACCCTAGTTTTAAAAAATCTCCTTAGGAGATTTTAGCATTGTGTTCAACCTAATTACAATAACACGGACCACTGATTAAAGGTACTCAATAATGACAGACTGTGGATTACACTTCCTTATTGTTTGTTGGTGTACTCTGCTAGTGGGAATCGTGGTTTTACTTGGGACACTGTTTGTATCTTGAACACCATTCTTAGTTATATGGCCCATTAGCGAATTGCCTTATTATTTGATTGGGTGTTAATTCCTTGTGTCCTAGTAAATCTCCTATTATTAATAACAGAAATAATGTGTGTTCACCCTTGCCTTTATTTTTGTTTTAATGATTCCATTGACCACCCAGACTCCATTCCCCCGCCAGAGGAGTCCGTAACTAGGGTCAAACGGGCCAAACATGAGGTAGTTGTTACCAAAATGTCTCCTAAACAAACCTTCACTTTCCAAGCAGGTAGTGATGGAATAATGTAGACAGGATCAACTATGTACATTACAATGTGCTCCGTTTAGCTAATCTCACTAGGGACGCTGTAGAAGGACTCGCTGAACAGCTGGGGCCGACTTCCCTTATAGCTGAAACAGAATAGAATGGCCCTTGACATGCTGTTAGCTGAGAAAGGAGGTGTGTGTTCTATGTTTGGTGATATGTGTTGTACTTTCATTCCAAACAATACGGCTCCGGACGGTTCCGTCACAAAGGCTTTAGAAGGCTTTCGCACACTATCCATAACTATGCATGAACAATCAGGGATACACAACCCCTTGGAGGAATGGTTTACAAACATGTTTGGTCAATGGAAAGGTTTAATAATGTCTCTTTTGATTTCAATAGCTACTTGTATTGCCATTTTAGTAACATGTGGTTGTTGTTGTGTGCCTTGTATCCGCTCATTGTGGGACAGACGCAGTAGAAAAGAATGACAGTGGTTATGTTTCGAATGCTTTGTGTGAATTGATCTCTGGAGGTGAGATCAAAAGGGGGATTAAAGTAAACTTATGAAACTAGACCAAGTGTTCTTATTTTTCCTTTGTTTGCTGTGGTCAATTGTGTGTGCGTTGACTTAGGAATGTAGAGGATCCAGTCGCCCCCCCCCGGGTTTTTAATGGGCCGGATAGGAGCATGGGGGGGTTGTAGGAGAAAGGTAATAAAACTGACACCATTGAGTCTGGGCAGAGATTGTTCTGAGAGAAAGATTGGGATGCGGAGTGGTACGGCCAGGTGCTGAGGATAAACGAAGATAAGGATTGGTACCTCACCCCCGTGCGACCCAGAATTGTTTCTTTTATGGCTGCCATAAAAGATGACCTGGGACTGATCGGCGGCGCAGGAGATCCAAAGTTCCCACACTTACGGCTGACTCACTCTGATTCGCTGTTTAGACCTCGTCAATGGCTGACTCACTCTGATTCACTGCCTAGGGCTCGCCCAGGAGTGAGTCCACCAATGGATGAACACCTAGGGAGGAGCAACCGACACAACTCCTCCCACACAACTCCTCTCCGTTTGTGGGAATAAATATTGTGAATTCTGTACACTCGCGGCCTCTGTTCTGTCTGACTGTCTGATACGTACATCGCACGGTGGAAGAGCTGAGGCCCGAAGTACTTCGTTATATAAGTACTTCGTTATATTGTACTGTTGTTTCTACCATTAAATCAGCTTATTGTTTAATCTCATATGTCTGTCTGAGCCGTTCCTTTTTACAGCAGACCACTCATCAAACGAACAGCGCGGAGCGGGCTCGAACCTTCAACAACTGAGGGGTGCTTAAACCCAACAGAGACTGGTGCTTATGGTCCTGAAGAAGGATGAAGGGGAACTTAACACTAGGACCGCCAGAGGTTTTTGTATACCTAAAACCGCCACCGGGTCAAATTGACCCGCTATTAGAATGCATTGATTTTCAATGTAAAATGTTCTTTTATTGAACAGTGAGTTTTGATCGCACAGGGATGAAACGTATACCAATAGAATCTGTGGACTCTCAGCTTTTCATATGATATACAGGGCTCGACATTATAAATGGCCCGCTGGCCCGGAAGCACTATTTAGACATCCCGGCCAGCATAACGTACTTTCAACTTGCCCGCTCGGGCCACTAAAAATATTGCTTTAAAAAATAAAATGGTCCTGTGGTATTGGTATTTTGACAAGCAATTTTGTTAATATTGTTTCGTTTATTAACGCTACAACAAAGCGTTTTGTGAAGCGGTTGTCGTTGGTGAAAAGCAAACAGCTGTTTGCTGCGGAGCGCAGCGCGAGCAGTCTTCCGTGAGCGGGAGCGCGCTCCTTCACTACCGACTGTCGCGCCACCTAACCATTCGCCAAAATGTTTTTAAAACCACCGGTAACTGGCCAAGCGCCGGGCAAAAAACTGTCTTCAAATAAAAGAAAGTCACCGGAGGAGTAAAAGGAGAGTGACAGGGAGTATGAGAAGAAGGGGGAGAGAAAGTTTCAGCCACACTGGCTCTCTCTCTCTCTATCTATAACTATCTATCAATATATCTATCTATCTATCTGTCTCTCTCTCAATCTCTCTCTCAATCTATAAGGAACCGCAGTAGACAAAAGGCGTTGCCATAGCAACACGTCATGTTTATGTTTACACGCGAAATCAATAGCGCGAAAAGGGGTGGGGTCAATATGACCCGCTGGCGGAAATAGGTATAAATGGCAATTTTTTGGGCGATTTCTTTTATCTGACTTCATATTGACAATTTTTAACAACAGAGGGTGCTACATAACACACTTTCAGGAAAAGTCACGGACTGGGCGACTTTAATATTTTATTGAAAAAAAGTTACATACAATAAAAAAACAGCTTTGGGTCAAATTGACCCGATGGCGGTTCTACTGTTAATCTGGCTCTCAAGTTTAGAATTGATGATTTTGTGTATACTGTACATGTTACGTCTGACATTTTGAGATGTTTTGGTTGTGGAGCGGCAGGACACCTGATCCGCGTGTGCCCGGAGAGGGCGGGTGACGCGCCCGTGGTGTCCGCGCTCGCAGCGGGACCGACGGTGTCCGTGCACCGCCGCGGTGCCGCTGCTGGTTGCCTTGTCCGCGGCCGGGCCGCCGGTGCTGGGGTCCGCGCCCGCAGCGGAGCCGCTGCCTGTCCCTTTGTCCACGGCCGGGCCGCCGGTGCTGGGGTCCGTGCCCGCGGCGGAGCCAGTCCCGGTCCCTTTGCCCACGGCCGGGCCGCCGGTGCTGGGGTCCGCGCCCGCTGCGGAGCCGCTGCCGGTTGCTTTGTCCACGGCCAGGCCGCCGGTGACCGCGCCCGCGGCGGAAACGCCAATGGTGGAACCGCAGGTCCGTGGCAGAGCCAACGGTTTCACGCGTAGAAAGCACACAGGCAGCCGGTACACACAGTATCACACATACAGACACTCAGGTCACACAGAAAGCAGATAGTGAGCACACTGCAGCCAGAGTGGCTGAGTCTGTTCTGGAGGATGTTGTCATGGATGAGGATTTATTAAGGTTGCCTGTTAAAAGGAAAAACAAAGAAGTGAGCAAAGGCAGTGTTGCACAAAAAGGGAAGGTGTCAAAGACAGAGTCGCTGTGTTCCTCCTCTCAGCCAGAGGGAGTCACAGAGGACTCAGAGGACAGTGACAGTGAGTCATTCTTTGACATCGTTGAGGTAGAAAAGGGAGAGGAATATTCTTTCCAGAGGATCAGATCCTTTCTGGCGGGAACTAAGGGGTGGAGGGGGGTGAAGTTAGAGAATTTCTTTGCTGATTTGCAGATTTTTCACAATTCTGCCAGGGCTTTCATGCGGCGCCCAGAAGCCTTAGGGGAACCTGTCTTCAGCAGCCCAGAGAAGGCTAGGTTAAAGAAGATACTTCAGAGATTAGAGAAAATGCAAATAATGATGAATAAGTACATCTTGTTTTTACTTTTTATTTTTCTTCAGCCAGGTTTTTGATTTTGTTAGGATGCATCTATAATTTCATTATGAGTGACATAAAGCTGGGCTCTTTAAATATTAACGGTGCTCGAGGGGATGCTAAGAGAGCATCTTTATTTACTTTATTAGGAAACAAGAATTTAAATGTGACGTTTCTCCAGGAAACTCACAGTACTGCTGAGAACGAGAGTGACTGGAGGAGGGAATGGTGGGGGAGGGCTTCTTCAGCCATAAGTGCAGCAATAGTGGAGGGGTTGCAATTCTCTTTGCGAGGGGCTTTACACCCTTCTCCTGTACGGTCGATGAGGTCATCCCAGGCCACTTGCTAAGAATAGATGCTGAATTTGAAAAGGTGAAAATATGTTTTATAAATATTTATGCTCCCAGTGTGGGCGCAGAGAGGCTTTTGTTTTTTGAGAAACTGAAACATACTCTTAGCACCTGTGATAGTGAGGAGTATCTGTTCCTGGGGGGTGACTTCAACTGCACAGAGAACCCTGTGCTGGATAGGAACCACCAGGAACCGCATGCTGCCTCGAAGAGTGCCTTAATAAGACTAACAGAAACCTTTGAGCTGTGTGATGTTTGGAGGCACTTCCACCCGGGCCAGCGGCAGTACACGTGGGTGCACTCTAGGGATAACCTGTTGTCTCTAGCTAGGCTGGACCGTGTGTATGTTTTTAACCATCACATTAATGTGAGCAGAAGCTGCTCCATCAGTCCAGTGGGAATCTCTGACCATTCCCTCGTACAAGTCTCAGTTTTTATTAATCATGTGAAGTGTAATAGTGCGTATTGGCACTTTAATGCTTCTCTGTTGGCCGATAACCATTTTTAATTTTTTTTTGGGAAAACTACCGTTTATCTAAGTGTGAGTACAATTCTCTTCAGCAGTGGTGGGATGTAGGTAAAGTGAAAATCAAGCAGCTTTGCCTACAGTACACTTTCAATGTCACAAAGGACATGGCTAGATCTCTGAGAGCTCTGGAGAGAGAAGTGGTGGAGCTGCAGGGATTGGCAGACTCCACAGGAGAGCGAGAACATGTTGAAGTTTTCAAAAGTAAAAACTCAGCTCCGTCTGACCTGCTGGGGTTTTCTGCTCAGGGTGCTCTGGTCAGATCCCGGTTTCAGAACATCGTGGAAATGGATGCTCCCTCTCACTTTTTCTTTGGTCTCGAGCGTAAGAATGGTCAGAGGAGGCTGATGCACTCCCTGCAATCCAATGCTGGGCAGCTGCTTCAGGAGTCCGCCGACATTCGTCAGTGTGCTGTGGAGTTCTACAAAGAGCTCTACAAAACAGAGTTCCAGGCCGAGCCAGAGGTGGCGCAGTCGTTCTATGAGGGCCTTCCTAAGGTCCCTCAGGAGGACCATGCAGAGCTGGAGGCAGAGCTCTCTGCCCAGGAGCTGCAGGAGGCCCTGCAGAGCATGCAGAGTGGGAAGGCTCCTGGCATAGACGGCCTGCCTGCAGACTTCTATAAGGCTCTCTGGCCGGTTATAGGTGACGACCTGCTGAGTGTGCTCAGAGACAGTCTAAGTAACGGGAGGTTGCCTCTGAGTTGCAGGAGAGCTGTGCTCACTCTCCTCCCTAAGAAAGGAGACCTGCAGGAGATTAAGAACTGGCGTCCTGTGTCTCTACTCTGTACCGACTACAAACTGCTTTCCAAAGTGTTAGCAACGAGGCTGAGAAAAGTGATGGAGCATGTCATTCATGTAGACCAGACATACTGTGTACCCAGCAGGTTGATAACTGACAACGTCACTCTAATTCGGGATGTTTTGGACCTCTCCGGTTCATTGGGCTGTGAGCTTGGTCTGATTTCTCTAGACCAAGAAAAGGCTTTTGACCGAGTTGAGCACCAGTACTTGTGGCAGACGCTGGAAGCTTTTGGGTTCAGCTCTGGTCTCATAGCCAAGATCCAGGTCTTGTACAGGGACATTGAGAGTGTACTGAAGATAAACGGTAGTTTGTGTGCTCCTTTTGAAGCTCAGAGAGGAGTCGACAGGGCTGCTCTTTGTCCGGGATGCTCTACTCCCTGGCCATAGAGCCGTTTTTACATCGTTTAAGGTCAAAGTTACAGGGTTTCTCTTTTCCTGGCTGTAGGGATGTTTTTAAATTGTCTGCTTATGCGGATGACATAATGGTCTTTGTTAAAAAACAAGATGATATCAATGTTTTAACTGAAACTGTGGGCAACTTTTGCAAAATCTCATCTGCTAGAGTCAACTGGGGGAAAAGTGAGGCCTTAGCAGTAGGAGAGGGCAGCATTGACAGGTTGTTTTTACCTGGGGGCCTTGGTTGGAAAAGGGCAGGGTTAAAGTACCTGGGTATTTATCTTGGTGATGACACGTTTTGTTTGAAAAACTGGGAAGGGCTTATAGAGAAAGTGGAAGGCCGGTTAAAGAAGTGGAAGTGGATCCTTCCCAAACTTTCTTTTAAAGGGCGTATCCTTATTTTAAACAACCTTGTTTCCTCCATGCTGGCTCACCGGCTGGCATGCACCGACCCGCCCGTAAACCTGCTGTCCAGGGTGCAGGCTCTCATGGTGGACTTCTTCTGGGACCGCATGCACTGGGTCCCTCAGAGCGTCCTGTTCCTGCCAAAGGAGGAGGGGGGACATGGCCTGGTTCACCTGGCGAGCAGAGGGGCTGCCTTCAGGCTCCGGTTCGTCCAGAGGTTCCTGACTGGACCTGCTGACCTGGTCTGGAGACCCGTAGCTCGGGCCTTATTGGAGCGCTGTGGTGGGCTGGGTCTGGCTGAGTCGCTGTTCCTGATGGATCTGAAAGGATTACGCCTGAATAATCTCTCGGGGTTCTATGGAGGTCTCTTCAAGGTGTGGGGACTACTCAGAAAAGAGAGACCAGAGTGCTGTGGCTCACTGTTCTGGCTCCTCAGAGAGCCGGTGGTCCGTGGATCTCGTTTTGTGTGTGGAGTGGGGCCTTCTCTACAACAGAGACTCTGTGAAGAGAGGATCCTCACGCTGGGCCAGGTGGTGGAGGTGTGTGGCCCCCGCCTGGACAACGCTGCAGGCCTGGCCTCACGTCTGAGCCTCAGGTCAGTCCGGGTGGTCAGCCTCCTGCTGCAGAGCTGGAAACAGCAGCTCAGCCAGTCAGAGCTGGCACTGATCGCTGCTCACTGCAACGGACTGAAGTCTCCAAATGACAATGACTCTTTTCCAGAGATGCGATGTTTTCCTGATCTCAGTTGTGAGGGTTTTTTGTTAAAGTTGGACAATGTCTCTGATTTTAAGTTTAGCACCATGTCCAACAAAACGTTTTATTATTTGGTGACAAAGGTGGTGAATCAGAGCAGACTCCAGGAGCGAGTGGACACCCGGTGGAGAGCCCACCTGGGCCTGACGGAGGCTCAGAGGCCTGAGTGGAGAGCGCTCTACAAGCCTCCGCTGACTAAGAGGGGTGGGGACCTCCAGTGGAGGATTCTCCACGCTGCGGTAGCTGTTAATGCGTTCCTTTCAGTGATCAACCCTACAGTTTCTGACGCCTGTCCTTTTCTGTACAGAGGGAAACCATTTTTCATTGTTTTACAGAATGTGGTCGACTCCTTTGTCTTTTTCAGTTACTCACCCAGATGTTGATTTTGTTTTAATGTGGTTTTTTCTAAGTCAATGTTCACTTTGGGTTATAGGTACAGCCAGAAGCAAAAGTGCAAAAGTAAGCTTTTGAATTTTTTGTTGGGGCAGGCTAAAATGCAGTGGCGAACCGTGTCTATCACAACTGGACCTTCTGTAGACACACACACCCCCAGCCGCCCCTCTCCCCCCTCGGCATTATAATGTCTGTCTTTTCACTGAATTGTTGTCTTGAAAAGGGTACTCACAACAGTTCCGCAACAACTTCCTCTTCACCTGTTGCACTTGCCATTTCAACGTTAAAAACAATAAAACGGCATGAATTGCTTCGTCGCATTTCTAGGTCCTCTGTCTCGAGCCAGTTAACTACCGGGCCTTCGAGAGTACCCTGGAACCGAGGGAAACTCTGAAAGAATACGCCCATTGGCTACAAATCAATATATGATTGGTTGATCAAACTGTCAGTCCAAACGTACGCTCTCATTCAGTGCAACGGCCAGGGCATTCTATCAAGGATATAGAATACCTTGGTTGAAGGATATTCTACCCAGAGACCCAGAACAAGATCTGATTGGTTGCTTTCTTTTCTAACACAAAACCACTGAAATGCGTAGTGCATGGTCCGAGAAGGACAAACAAGTCAACGTAACACTGTAATATTACAGATCAACAACACAGATACCATTCTCATTTATTCATTTTATTTACATTTTATTTATATAATTAAATCGATTTTTTGTTTGTTTTAACTGAGTGTTCCAGGGTATTCTCTGAATACCTTGAAGGCCCTGATGGTTCGCCACTGCTAAAATGGCCATCTACCTCAGCAGGAGGAATAAAGTTGCGGAGTCATTGGATACCGATGCAGTTTTGATTTTCAAGCGGATGGTAAAAGCAAGACTGAAAACGGACTACAGTTACTTTTGCTTAACCAAAAATGTGGGCGAATTTGAGGGCATGCGGTGCCTTAAAAATGCTTTGTGTTCTGTGGAGAATGATGATCTTATTTGCAGTCGTTTTCTGAACTGACAATGTGTGTCATTGTGTCTGCTGGTTATTTGCTTTGTGAATAAAAATGGTTTGAAAAATCAAATCTCTCTCTTCAAATTGGGCTTTATTGGCATGAAAGCTAAATGAAACAATTTTGCCAAAGCATCAAAATAATTAACAACATACATTTCAAATGTGTACATATTATTGATATATATATATATATATATACAGTGATACAATTACACTTCATTACAATTACTCTCTCTCTCTCTCTCTCTCTCAAGGTTGGTGCGCAAATGCGCTTTTTTCAAATGATCCGGTGCTCCTTTTTTGGCGGGGGGTGCGCATGCGCACCTGCGCACCAGTTATGTGCAGCCCTGATTATACTGCTGAAAAAGCTTAATCTTATTTTATAAAATTGCCTATTTTCCCTAAAGTAAAAGAGACTCATTTTAAAATCCATAAATCTACCCGGTTTCTGAATTTTCTAATTTACAAGTTGAATATTAACAACATTACAACATTATTTTTCTCATGCCCTTTTTCTAAATGATGTTAGTCTAATCTGAGGGATTGGTTGTTGGTTGATTCAAAATATGTCACATTTAATTTTATATTGATAATATGGAATCTTCAATATCTGATTTGGTTAATATAAACATTATTTTGGTTGAAACCGTATACAGTGCTGTTAATGGAAAGGTAGCAAGCCATCCATTTTTGTTTCATTAATCAATTAAAATACTTTTTTCTGTCTCTTAATAAAAACAAAAAAAAATTGTGTATAACTAAAAAAAAATAACAGGATGAGTGAGGGTAAAATGACACACACACACACACACACACACACACACACACACACACACACACACACACACACACACACACACACACACACACACACACACACACACACACACACACACACACACACACACAGGTTTTGGGTGGTCCTGTGGCTCATCTCCTCTACAGAGCCTCGTCCATTGTGTTCCACATTATGCTGAACTGTTTTTCCTTGTTGCTATCTATTGAC
The DNA here is from genome assembly GCA_031216635.1 of Dissostichus eleginoides. Classification (NCBI taxonomy): domain Eukaryota; kingdom Metazoa; phylum Chordata; class Actinopteri; order Perciformes; family Nototheniidae; genus Dissostichus; species Dissostichus eleginoides. The sequence goes on from CM062280.1 coordinate 2,046,197, forward strand.
ATTGTTTTTTCTATGTTCAAATTATATTTCATTAACATTTTCTATTTGTATAGAGTGGGTGCTTCTTTACTTTTCCAGTTTTGTAATATCAGTTTCTTATAGATTAATGATGCATAAATTGTTTGCCATCCAGTTGGGTATTTTATTTTCTAATCAAATTTCTGTATTTTATCCCTACTATAATACATTCTTGTCATTAGTTTATATTGAATTCATCGTAGATTTTTGTTTGGAGTCATTTTATATGGAAGTTGTTAGCATTCCTTCCATTTTTGTTTTGCGTTTTCTACGTTCAGGTCTTTATTCCACTTAGTGTAAATGTTTTGAAGTAATTCCTCATGGTCCTCAGCATTGATACAGATATTATATACCGCACAAATAAATGTTCTCTTTTTAATGTTTGGTTTTAGATTTTCCCCTACTTCAGTTGAAACTCTGTTTTCAAGGTCCAAATTTCCTGTGAACCAATTTTTTAACTGCAAATATTTAAAATCTTCGGTGTTTCTTCGTCCATATTTACTCTTTAATCCCTGAAATTAAGTATTGAGCTTTCCTTTACAATATCTGATCCTTTAACAATTCTGCAATGTATCTATTTCGTGACCTTGTATTATTATTCTTTTTTTTCACACAGACAATGTACTATTAATTACAACATTTACAGTTTTTATTTTTTTCTTAGAAAAGAGAGCTAAAAGTAGACTTTTAGGTTGCAACTGATGGTTTTCAATCTCTATCCAAGCTTCTTCATTTATGTTGTTTATTATTTTTTCAATATAAAACATTTGAGCTGCACTTTGGTACAGTTCCAAGTTGGGAAGGTTTAACCCTCCCTCCTCTCGAGGATAATGCAACAATCTTCTGCTTACTCTGTGGGCTTTCTTGGAGCATATAAAAGAACAAAGAAGTGAGTTAACTTCTTTAAAGAAGGTTTTTGGTGGGGTAATAGGTATTGTCTGAAATATAAATACGAATGTTGGTAACCAGATCATCTTAAAAAGGTTAATTCTTCCTACTAGATTAATCTTGTATTCAGATCATCTTTCAACGTCTTGCTAAAATTCTTTAATTAAAGTGACAAAATGATCCTTATACAGCTGTGATTTATCGGCACTGATGAAGCAGCCAAGGTATTTTATGTGCTTTGTCTGCACTTTAAATGTTTTTAGGTTTAACAAACAATCTGAGCCCTTATTTAATGTCATTCCATCTGTTTTATCAATATTTAATTAGACTTAAATAGAGTAATAAGTCGTCCGCAAATAAACTAAGTTTGTATTGTGTTGTACCGATTGTAATTCCAGTTATTTTTTCTGTCTGTCGAATCTTCTGGGCAAGAGGTTGAAGTGCTAATGCAAAGAGGGAAGGAGATAAGGGACACCCGGCTGTCCCTCTACTAAGTGAAAAGGGTTGAGAGAGGATTCCATAGGCGCTTTCACACCGGAGTACTTTTCCCAGGAATAGCTCCGATAGTTCCTGGGATTTTGCGTTCACACCAAAAAGATCTGGAACTAGAACTTTTTTTTGCAAACCTTTTCACCCCTTTTTAGTCCCTGCTAGAGAGCAGGGACTTTCCTGGGGAGAAAAAGGTTCCAATTTCTGATTGGCTGGGCGAATTGCAAACCAAGCCCTTTTTGTGAAGCCGCCATTTTCTGTGCTCGCATCAGCATTATTATCATTAGCATTAGCCCAGTGCACCAACGGAGAGAGACTAATTTATGGCAACACAAAATAAAACATGGGAGCGGTGGAGATGAGGAGGTGTCGGCGTTCTGGCGATTTACTCGGAAGGCTCCGGGGACTTCCGGCCGGTGACTTTGGGCGGCAGTATACGCCGTGAAGTTGTTTGCGGCCTGCCAGTAAACCCAAAGCAGAAGAAGAAGAAGAAGTGACGTCAGCGGCTCCCTCAGGGACTTATTCCGTTGTGAACGAGATTTACTAGATAGTTCCAGGAAATAAATGTTCTGGGGAACTAATATAAGTTCCGGGAACTATTCCTGGGAAAAGTACTCAAGCGCCACATGAGACTTGTGCCTGTGGGGATTTGTAAATAGTTTTAACCATATTAATAAATATTGTTGGAAAGCCATAAACCTCCAGCACTTTATACAGATATGAACATTCAACTCGGTCGAAGGCCTTTTCTGCATCCACTGCCATTAGTGTTAAGTCTTTATTATTTTTCTTAGCATACTGTATTAAAGATAAGCATGTGTTCTAGTATTGGTTTTTAAATCTCTATTTTGTATAAATCCAGTTTGATTATGATGGATGATATGAGGTAAGATTTGTGCTAGTCTGTTGTTCATGGTTTTGGTAATAATCTATTTATCACAATTGATTAAACGAATGGGTGAGAGGTCAGAAGGTGTGTCACCGTCTCTGCCTGGTTTGGGTATTACAGAAACTGTTGCCAGGTACATTGTTTGAGGGAGCCTATGATTTTTTTGAGCAGCATTTACAACTTCCAAAAAAAGGGGATTTATATATGACCAAAATGTTGAGTAAAACTCTATTGGAAAGCCATCCATCCCTGGAGCTTTTTTTAAAGGAAATGTATTAATAGCCGATTCAATTTCTCTACAAGTGAAGTCCTTATTGAGTTCTTCTTTTTGCTCCTATGATAAGCCTTTTGATTTAAGAGAATTAAGAAAGGGTAGAGGGTCATTTTCTCCTATTTCTGATTTATATAGGTTTTCATAAAATGATTGAAATTCTTCATTAATACATTTATTATTTCTATAAACTGTATCTAGTGTTTTGTTCTTCAGAGATATAGGTTGTTTCTTAAGAACCCTTTTGACTAGTGAGGTTAGGTGTTTAACCGATTTATTTGCACAAATATAGTTAAGTTTGTTAGAATTATGTTCAATGTCATTTGCTTTCTGAAGTAACAAACTGTCAAGTTTTAATTTCAATTCCTGTAATTCGTTAACATTTCTCTTGTTAATTTGTGCCTTTTGTTTTTTCTGAAAGGTGTTTATTTGTTCCCTCTGTTTATTTATTTCATTATCCAAGTCTGCTTTCCTTTTTGCTGCATATCCTAACATTATTCCCAAATGATACCAATTCCTGGTCTGTCCTGAGGGTCAGTGCCATTTAAACTGGTCTGGATAAATAAGTCTATATGTCTCCTAATATGCTTAAAAAATTCCATCTCCATTAAAGATGCTCTATTCATTCTCCATAACCTGAGACAGAGCATTTTCATTTGGCGACATGGTGCCTAAAACAATGGCATGATCCGATATTATCATTTCATGGGTTGTGCTCGAAAGTACCCTATCTTGACCTGTTTTGGATATAATAAATAATCTAATTGACTATAACTATTTTGCGGGTGTGAAACATAAGTATAATTTACTGTGTTAGGATGTAGAGTTCTCCATATCCTGTAGTTCATTATCAGAAATAAATGTACAGAGTTTTTTTGGTGGATTCACTTTCCTGTTCTTGGTGGAGCTATCAAGGCTACATATGTTGTTCAAGTCTCCCCCTAATATGATCACTCCTGTTGGGGAACTATCTAATACAGTTTGGATTTTACGTAAAAAAGACATATCTGATTTAGGAGGATTATAAATATTAATAAGGGTGTAGATATCTCCAAACATTTCACATGTAACTATTAAAAATCTACCATGAAAATCTAAGTGGGAAGTAATTTAAATGGTATCCACTTGTTAATCAGTATTCCTACACCTCTACTCCTAGAAGTAAATGCTGCTTCTAAGATTTACCCCACCCATTGACGAAGGTGTTCTATTGCCCTGCTTTAAAATGAAGTTCCTGTAAAAAAACAATGTCTGATGACAGTTTCCCCAAATGATATAATACTTTATGTTTTTTTGTACCCTCCTGTAGTCCGTTTACATTCCATGTTACGACTTGGAAAGTGTTTAATAATTTAAAACAGTTGAGACTCAACAGTCTGTAAAACAGTCTGTACTTGATTTTTAGAAGCTATTTACTATATCAGATCAAGAGTGATATCCAGGTAGAGGTTGAGCCACCAGGATCAAACCCAGAGAAGACCATTGAGCCAAAATCAAAGTCATTAGGGAACACTTTCAACCCCAAGCGAACACAAGAAGACACGTACACATTCACACACACGTGTACACACCCATAAACACACACATGTAGACACAAATTACAAACCCAACATATCCCATACCCCTTTCCCCCAATCTAAATGTTAGGAACATGCTTTGCTAGAGCTAAACCCCTACACTCTCTTGGCATGCAAAACAAAGGTTGGCTAATTACTCATACACACAGACACTTCTGGTCTTGTACGAAAGGTCCTATAGTCGAATTAATTAGATAAATGAATAAGGAATTCAAAATTAATTAAGTAAATGAACAAATTAAAGAATAATATGAAGAATTAAGAAAAATAAGAATTTAATAATGTTCAAATGCGACACTCTTTTAAAAAGCCTATGCTCTCTGTCCTTTTATTTAATAAACTTTTGTATACAACAACACAGAAAAGGGAGTATCCTTTTCATTTTCCATATTAACTTCCATTCTACCTGTCCACAATTAACATCTCAACTTTACATTTTCCAGGATTATTTTAAAGAAATTACCAATCTTCTACCTGCAGTCCAATGCAATGAAACAATTACAAAATATATATTATTATAATAATAATAATAATAATATTTTCCAAGTAGCCATTTTCAAGTTAATAATATCCCATATTCAATCTCCATACCTTCCATTTGCAATGAAGAAAAAGAGTACAAATAATGATCATTAGTTAGGGATACAAAAAATCGTAAATAATAGAATGAACAAATCCCAGATAGTTAAGTAAATAAAATAGGAAATGCATTTTATTTGATTTTTAACTTAAATAAGTCGTTATAATAAGGAAAACAATTCCGCTATGCCATATTATTTGACTTAAAGGCTGGCCCACTGCAGTTATATACCCGATTCTTAATCTCAATTTAATAGTTATATGTCCACCCTTACCTCGTCCACACAGAATGTTGCCGGGTGTCGTCGATAGGTCTTGATATTCATGGTGTGCAATTGTTTTCTTAGCGGCCAGAATTCAGCTCTCTTCGAGCGCAGTTGTACTGACATGTCAGTCAGCACTCTAAAGTTACTTCCATCTTTTTTCCCTCTTGACAGCTTCAAGATATCCAATTTCTTCTGGTAATGGTGCAGCCTAAATATGATGGCCCGAGGGAATTTGGCATTATCTTTAATTGGCCCGACACGGTGCGCTCTTTCAAAATCCTCTTCTTTAAGGTTCAGACTCCATGTCTCCTCAAAGATTTTAATCAAGAAACGTATCATCGACATACCGTTTTTTCTTTTTCTGGCACGTTCAGTAGTCTCAAGTTGTTTTGACGGTGTCGGTTTTCCAGCTGATCGATGTATTCTGTAGCTTGCTGCAACTTCCTCTCTCTCCAGCTCAGTGACTCGGCATTCCTGCGCGTCTGACTTGTTTCCATAATCATGCATTTCACTCATCAAACACTCCATTCGTGTGTCGAGAGCATGCACTCTCTTAACTACCAAGTTCAACAATGTGTTTGTTGAAGTTTGAAATTCAAGAAATTTGTCCAGTTTTGATTCCAATTCATCAAACCTTGCGTTGTAGGTGGGCCCTCCTCCTGAGGTCGGCATTTTTGTTTGTTGCCTTGTATTCATCTGCTACTTTTAGTGTCTCTTGTGGATTTACCGAAGTGATTTCACCTACACCGAAGTATATTAATCACTTTAGGATGTGTTGAGATAATTGTATCGATAGGAACTATTCATCGAGTTTTTATACCATTGTTTTGGCACGCCGTCAGGAGCTCTCAGCCTTTCCGACCTCTCACGCGGCGCATGCTCTTAATAAAATACAGTCCTGGAAAACTGCTAAAAAGATTCATAGTGATATTTCTAAAATGGTATTATTTTAAGAGCTCCGAGCTCCTGCTCTCGGCTCAGTAGAATGAATGGAGAGAGAAAATAAATCAGGATTCGGTTTTTAGCGCATTTTACAACTTTAAGGAATTAATGATTCTAATAAGGGCTATAAAATAGTTCATACTGGGTAGTTTATTAGTTAAAAAAATATATATTTCCCAATGTTAGTCAATGGGAAAAAGTATTTCTGGGCCCAGTGACGTCACGGACTGATACGTAAATTGTAGTACCGCCGTTGGCCACTACCAAGTTCAGAGTTCTGAGCACTTCCTTGGGGCTTGGTCCTGACGGAGACATTATACAATCAAACAAATAATAATAAAATAAATAAATAAACACAAGGATAATTGTGTCTTATTGTTGAGTAAATAACAGTGTGTGGTTTAGAAAAGAATACAAAATTAGAAGAACAAAACGATGAAACAATACAGATTTCAGTATTCTGAGCCCCTACTCTCCCCCTAACTGACGGCAACAAAAGTCCAACATTATACAATTAAAATAAAGAAGTAAAAACAATAAGTGTGGCTTGATATTGAGTAAGAGAAAGGTTGATAAACGCTGTGAGAATGGATCTGCGGAGAGAATTTCTCCGCGATCCCAACTCGTCTATTACCAACGTTCAGGGAGCTCTATGCAAGTCAATGGGACTCCCTGATAGTTGAAACTCGACGCTAAGGGCCCCCAGTGCGTTTGAAAGTGACGCCAAGGGATCCTGACATAACGTCACTATAGGACGAGTTGGGAGTGAGAATGTGTTGATAAATACTGCAAGCAGCCAATTGGGCCAAATTGGGACTAAATATGTGCTCCATCTCAAAGGGGGGGTTTGGGTTTTGTCAGTGAGCTCTTGTATCCTGTTTATCTTAATTACCCCTTGTTTTCTATTTGGTTTGGACAAGCCACTATTTATGTTCCTTGTTTGGTCATTGTGGCAGGTTGGTTTGTTCTGTAAAGACCTGTTTAGTAGCTGATATATTTATTACAGTTCATTTATGTTGACTTATTTTCTAGGCCTAGTTATTAAAGTTTGTTTATAGTGTTTATTTTTTATTTTTGGGTAAATAAAAACAACTCTTTCTTTAAACAACTCCTGTGTCCTGTTACCTTACTGCCTGGTCCCTGACACACACACACACACACACACACACACACACACAACACACACACACACACACACACACACACACACACACACACACACACACACACACAACAGAGAGAGACATTAACACACACTTCATAGACAGACTCACACTCTGCCTTGGCACACACAAGGCTGGTGGTGGGGTATCCAAAGGAGCGCAGCATGGACCCGATGGCCAGGCTCAGGTCCTCGTTACTTGGGTACAGAGTCACAGAGGCGAAGCGAAGGTACGGCAGCTTTGGGTTTTCCTCCGGGCCGATCTTTACGTGAGGGATCTAAAAGGTTTGGAGGGGGAGGAAGAGGAATTATTACGTAAACAAACGTTGTCAGCTTGAGGGTTTTCTTTGGATAATCTTCATGTGAGATCCAAATGATGGATTGTGAGGGAAAATAATGAAATGGGAAGAAAAGTCAAAGAAAGGGAACAAAGTCAAAGAGAAGGACATGAAATGGGAGGAAACATTGAAAATGAGAAAGGGGAAATGATGAGGTGATGACATCAAGTGAACAAATGTGTTTTTTTTATGAACATCAAACCTTACAGGCTTTACAGAGAGTTCAGATAACAGGAATCAAAGCTTTAATCAGACGTTGACACTACTGATAATCAAGTCTTTGTTCAGCTTTCAAAAAGAATATCTGAAAAGAGAGCAGAGCTCAGATCATCAGAGATATTAGAAAAGTGTTCCATTCTGTTATCACAGAGTTCTGTTCACCTCCACTCAGATGAAACATTCATATCAAAGGGAGTATTGGATTCTTTTTTAGAAATATATAATTAATATGTAACAATTCCAACATGCTTTAAATGGAAAATAGAAGCTCAGGGAATTTCTAAGTGAAAGGATTAATCCTCTGGCTCACAAGAATTTGAGCAGCTTATCAGATTCTTATTTTCAAGATAACTTTTTTGGTCTCATGGTGGAACTAAAGAAAAAAGTTGACAGGGTCACCGCAAGCTTTAAGCTTTTTCATAAACCTTTAACCTTATACTATTACTGTATGTGAAATCGTACTCATCCCTACTGATCCAGCCACTTATAATCCCCCCCCCCCCCCCCCCCCCCCCTTGATAGGGCCCTGGTCTGTGGGGGATCCATTCTGGTTCCTATCCAGGTCATCTGTCCAGAGAAAATCCCCATGATGACGTAGTGAAGGTGTTTTCCACTCATAACATCCGTATGGTGAATTGTGTTGAAACAAGTTTCAATGGTTTACATTTTCCACCAGTTGGATCTGTGATGGCTTTTAACGGAGTGAAATGACCCGGAAGTCCCTCAGTGGCAGCCATGATGTGTTCAGATTCTCTAGATGATAGGAAAGGAGGTTTGAAACTTCCTTTATAACCTCCTTTAGCTTAGGAACCACTGTACCTCCCTTTACGAAAGGAGAGGAGAAAATGCTGCCCCACAATGCCTTGCGGTTGCAACATTTACTGTGACACAACATTCGGCCGTTCACGGAAACAACCGATCGTGACCGAGAAATGCGTATCATGAAAGTTACGGTGCCTATTAAGCAATTTACAACTTATACTGTAACTTGCCAAAGTTCTTTGTTCTGAACGTTAAACACTATAATAATCAAAAGGAGAAATATGAACATTACTTTTTTACTGAAATTCTCAAATAAAGTCAACATTTCACAGTGCTTTACTGAGCTGTGGGGGGTTTGGTAAACTTGTTAAACATGTTTGAGTGGTGATGTGTGATGTTTCACACAGAGGTCAAGGAATAGTGGTTAGGAAAATATAATAATAGGAGCTGAGTTTTGGACAATTCGACTGCAACCCAGAAGAAGACAGACAGGAAGTACAAACTTAAGGGAACAGCAGAGGAAGACAGACAGGAAGTAAACACTAACAGGAACAGCAGAAGAATACAGACAGGAAGTAAACACTAAAGGGAACAGCAGAAGAAGACAGACAGGAAGTAAACAATAAAGGGAAAAACAGAAGAAGTCAGACAGAAAGTAAACACTAAAGGGAACAACAGAAGAAGACAGACAGGAAGTAAAACATAGGGTTCCTATGTGTGCTTATTAAAGGTGGGGTAGGTAATTTTGGAGAAACCAGCTCGATAGCGCTAGAATTTGAAAATACACAACCGGAAAAAATCTGCCACTTCCTTACAGAGCCCCTCATCCAACACATCAGGCTTGATTGATAAATATAGTTGAGTATCATCCGCATAACAATGAAACTGTACAGAATGATTCCTTATAATATTGCCTAACGGAAGCATAATGTGAACAAAATAGGTCCAAGCACTGAGCCCTGTGGCACTCCATGGCTAACTTTGGTTTGCATGGAAGATTTATTGTTGGCACATACAAACTGAGAGCGTTCAGATAGATAGGACCTAAACCAGCCTAAAGCAGTTCCCTTTATGCCAACTAAGTGCTCTAGTCTTTGCAATAGGATATCATGGTCGATAGTATCAAATGCAGCGCTGAGATCGAGCAAGACAAGAATAGAGACAAGTCCTTTGTCTGAGGCTATTAGAAGGTCATTTGTGACTTTAACCAGAGCTGTCTCTGTGCTATGATGTGTTCTAAAGCCAGACTGAAAATCTTCAAATAAATCATTGTTTTCTAAGTAATCACACAACTGTTTTGCGACCGCTTTCTCAAGAATTTTTGAGAGGAACGGAAGATTAGAAATAGGTCTATAGTCGGCTAAAACCTCTGGATCGAGGTTGTGCTTTTTAAGAAGCGGTTTTATCACTGCTACTTTAAATGATTAGAACATAGCCTGATAATAAAGACATATTCATAATATTTAATAAAGTAGTGTTAATTAATGGAAAAACTTCCTTTAACAGCTTAGTTGGAATCGGGTCTAAGATACACGTTGATGGTTTAGAAGAAAGAATCATTGAATTCAATTGTTCAAGGTTTATGGCTGAAAAGCATTCTAATTTACTATCTAGTGTAATATTGGAACTTACGTTTCCGGGAGCTGTTGATAACACTATACTGGTCGAAGGCAAGAGGTCATTCATTTTGTTTCTAAGAGTAACAATTTTATCGTTAAAAAAGCACATAAAATCATTACTACTGAGTGCTATGGGAATAGAAGGCTCAGTAGAGCTGTGGCTCTCTGTCAGCCTGGCTACAGTGCTGAAAAGAAATCTTATTCTTATTCTCATCTATTAATGAAGAGTAGTAAGCTGCTCTCGCTTTACGCAGTGCTTTCTTATATTCATTGAGAGTAATATGCCAAATTAAACGAGATTCTTCGAGTTTAGTGGAACGCCATATCCTTTCAAGTTGTCTCGACTTTTGCTTTATTTTGCGAGTTTCGGCATTATGCCATGGAGCTAGTCTATGTTGTTTTATTTTCTTCTTTTTCAAAGGAGCAACAGAGTCTAATTTTATTCGCAGCGCATCTGTAGCACTATCAACAACATGACAATTTGGCTATAGCACTAACAGATAGGTTTCTGCTGCAGGAGCTTTTGACTAATGCTTTGTAGTCTAGTAACAGTACTTCAAAAGTTACTAAGAAATGGTCGGATAAAGCAGGATTATGCGGTTCGACTAATAGTTGCTCAATTTCAATACCATAAGTCAGAACAAGGTCGAGAGTGTGATTATAGCAGTGGGTTGGTTTATTCACACTCTGACGGAAACCAATAGAGTCTAATATAGAGTTAAATGCAACAGTAAGGCTATTTTTATCATCGTCAACATGAATATTAAAGTTACCTACGATAATTACTTTATCTGTTTTAAGAACCAAAGTTGATAAAAACTCAGAGAATTCTGATCAGAATTCTGAATAAGGACCTGGTGCACAGTACACTGTAACAAATAAGATTGGCTGCACAGTTTTCCAGGTCGGATGCGTAAGACTAAAAACAAGGCTTTCAAAGGAGGTATAATTTAATTTTGGTTTAGTATTGATAAGTAAACTTGAGTCAAAGATTGCTGCAACTCCACCTCCTCGGCCTGTGCCTCGAGAAATATGAGTATTGATATGGCTGGGTGGAGTGGCTTCATTTATGCTGACATATTCTTCATGTCTCAACCAAGTTTCAGTGAGACAGCAAATATCAATATTATAATCTGATATTAAATCATTTACCAATATTGCTTTAGATGCTAGAGATCTTATGTTTAAGAGTCCACATTTAATCTTCCTGTTTTGTTGCACTGTAGTAGTTGTTACATTTACTTTTATTAGGTTATTATGTATGACACCTCTATTAGGCTTCATCTTAAATTGTCCTTGGGCAGACACACACACCGTTAATATTGGGTGTTTTATTGGAGAGAGCGCAGAGAAGCGTGTAAAACTGCGACTCCTCCTCCTGGTCTCAACTCTAGTTTGTCATGGATTACGTCCACAAAGCTCTGAAATGTTTGCTGAAATGAGATGTGCACCTTCCAAAGTAGGATGATTCCCGCCTCCAACCTAACAACTATACTACATTTAACACATGTATCGGTACCAGTAAAGGAGGTAGGGAAGTAACCAAACATGAGACAGGTAGAGCAGGAAATAGCACCCGAGGGTGGGGAAGGAGCCATGGCTAGCTATCAAGCTAAAGTAGCTACCGTTAGCAAACCTGAAAAGAGTGTAGGCAACTGTGGAGTTACAGTCGCTAAGAGAAGGAGAGTTGTGGGTGCTTAAGCTGTAGTAACGTGTGATTACAACGTCAGGTAGTTGCCGGGATCAAGAGTTTTAAAACGATCGATTTAAGTTAAGATAATATAAGCTATCAGCAGCAGAACAGGCACACAGGATACCCAGATGTGACAACCGGAAGTTACAACACGCTTACCGCAACAGTGAGGGTCCGTGTAGAAACAGCTCTGATAGATGATAACTTGTCATGTTAAGAGCATTCCATGGAATATAACAAAAAGTGTATCTCGAGCCGGTTTCTCAAACTTACCTACCCCGCCTTTAAGCAACGTAACATATAAATATATCAAATATAAGTTTATATTTGAATGATATTTGTGTGGTGAGAGACAAACACAATATGTCTTCTGAGGTAGCTACTAAGAGTTTTTTCCCAATGAATTCAGACACATTGACAGTTTAACAGCTCTGTTTCAATTTAAACTCCACAGGGCAAAGATCCTAGGCCGGCTGTCTGTATTTAAGTTTATTGATAAATTGAAAAATGAGACAGTGATGAATGAGGTGAAATGTCCTGAGTGATCTGCTGCTTAATGATTACAGCAGATCCCACACTAGTAGTTTTCTCAACTGGACTTCACTCTGATACAGAGCATATTTTAATTCCAAGCAGAAGCATGTTTCTCACCTCCTTCTCCCCACAGATGTGACTGATGGTGGATCCGGAGGCGGGGCTAGCGGCGGGACCAATCACTGAGACCACGCCCTTTGGTAAGATCTGACACACTACGAGAGAAAACAGCAAAGACATGGAGAAAACAAAAGTTAGTAGCAGGAGATACAGCTGCAAGAACATGTTTTGCCATGTGGGGGCAGTAGAAACAACTGGATACATTATAGCTGTAGTTGTTTATTTCCAAACTAAGCGGTCACAGAGCAACAATCCTTCATTGTCTTTCTGTTTCCCTTTGATGACCGTAGTGCTGTGTCTCAATGTGTATACTCTCTTGAGTACACTGCATGTCGTACACTGTCAACACTCAGGCAGTGTCTGAATTTCAACCATGTAGCGCTGTTGCAAATTTGTGGTAGCAAATCTTTACAGACTGCTCAGCTAACTAAATTAACATTGGCTTCTTCTCAAATCTAGTGTAGTGGTTAGTGAAACAATCATGTTTCGATTGAATTTGTATGATGCTGTGCTGTTCGTAGCTGCAAATTACATTATTATTATTTTATTTTGTATTTATATACCCTTAATAGTCAAACTGAGGGAAGATCTACATTCTGCATTTGACCCATCCTAGTGTTAGGAGCAGTGGGCTGCCATTATGTACGGCGCCCGGGGAGCCGTGTGGGGAACGGTGCCTCGCTCAGGGACACCTCGGTAGCACTTGCTCTTTTCGAGACTTGAACTGGTGACCTTCCCGTCCCTATGGACTTTGCCACTTAAGTACACTTAAGCACTTTAGTCTGTAGGTTTTAAAGTGCTTTATAAATAAAGCTGTATTGTTTTATAAGTAGCAAAGTTAGCTATCATTGAGTGCTAGAAGTGTCTAGTGTTCCACACTCAACCTTTTGGTACTCATAGTGCATTTTGTAACACTTTGCATTGTGACTTACTAATTCACTTAAATAGCTCATGTAAGTACAGAAGTATGAACATTTTAGACACAGAACAAGTCAAACATTGCCTCTCCTCTTTGCTCTGTTTTTGGTCTCCACCTCCTGAGGCAAACATCTGTCTCTTCAGCAGCTGTATGCTCAGCTGTATGCTCAGCTTTGTTCAGCCTGATTCTGTCTGTGTGTCTGCTGCTGAGCAGGGGGGGGCACAGTGGGGGTCATTTACTACAGATGGCCAGTGGTTTGTTGTTATCAGACAAACATGTGTTAACTAGTTTGAAAGGGGTCAAACCAAAACAGTTTGAGAACCACTGTTTTATCTTCAGTTTCATTTATAGTAAAAATGCATGACAATATCAGGACATTTTATTACATTATTGGCCAAGTTATTAGATTATTGGACAAGCATTTAAAAAAGAATTCTTAAAAAATATAACTTTATTAGGTGTTTACATTGTCCAATCATTCAGTATAGATGATTAGCTAACTACAATGTGATTACTGTAGCATTGCCTATTTGTGGAAGTGCACTAATGTTTTGTTTAAGGGGGCAGTATATAATGTCATTTTTACAGTATTTCTGAAAGGAACACAAATAAACTAATCCAAATGTACACAGATTGCTGAATATACAGTGTGTGTGTGTGTGTGTGTGTATGTGTGTGTGTGTGTGTGTGTGTGTGTGTGTTTGCTCTGACAAAAACACTAACTGCCTCTCCGTGGGGAAGAGTCTCTTTGCTCTGCTGTCAGATGATAATCAATAACCCTCTCAGCTGCTCTCAGATCTGTTCTCAGAGCTCTCCGGTCACAGCGACCTTCGTCACCACACCCAGGCTGCATCTCACTTCTCTTAAAGGTCACCTATCATGCTATTTTTAGGCAATAGCATAGGTCAGATATATAAAAAAATATAAAAAACATGTCTATGAAGTGTTTTGATCAAAAAACCAAACAGATCACCCATTCTAGCCTCATATCCCTCTATTTCTCTTCCTGTTACAAAAGTGCTGATTCTGGGTATAAACAGGTCTCTCTTGAGAATGAGACCCTGTGTCTCAATTAGATTTTCACCTGTATAAATAAAGGCTAAATAATTTTTTTTTTTTAAAAAGCTTCTTTTTTTTTTTACAGAAAACAAAATAAAATAAGAGGGGGCGGAGCCTTAGCGGCTCATGCGGGACCTGGCAGATACTGTCTAAAATGCTGCGCTGATTAAATGCAAGGATTATTATTATTATTATTATTAAGGATTATTAGATCAAGAATTATTTCTGAAACAGTATGGAGCTCAAAGGCTTTCTCTCTTGCCGGTTATACCACAAGGTGAGTTCCTTTTTATTTCCTGCTTCTTCACATACATGCTCTGTGCAGTACAGGTTGGCTCTGAGTGTTAGCGATGCTATTGTAAATAACGACCATATTACCAAAACAGTCGGGCATTGTTTCTGATAGTGCTGTGGGTCCGCCACCGATTTGACGTCATATCGGCGGCAAATCTGGATCAGCTCCGTTGTAGCCTCGTTTTTAGAGATTTGGGTACGGAGGAAAAGAGAGAGGGTTTTATTTTCTGACGCTGTGTGAGTTCCCTGACACACCGGGGACACATATTTATGTATAAAAGACATAAAAAAGTGCATTTTGCATGATAGGTCCCCTTTAAATGCAATCATTGCGTCCCTCACGCAAGGAAACCACGAGAAGGGAGAAGAAGCAGGGAAATGAGTTTTAACAGCAATGGGACGTCCTTTCCTCCGGAGCGTCACGTGAAGCAACGTCCGTTTGTGATGACGCCGCACAGCTGATCGTCTGACAGCAGCCAGCTCTGTCCCCGTTTTTTTCACAAACACCCCCGCCTCTGTTAGTACACATTTACTGACATAAACATTTGTATCATCTGTTGTAGACCCAAATAAATAAAATAAGAACTCATTCTCAAAAAAGATAAACGCCATTCTTAAAATGTATAAACGAAAAAAGCGATCATGAAAATGTTTCCAATAAATGATTAAAATGATTTTGTCCACTTTGTTGTTCAGATATATCACATATTTGTAACTAAATGATACATTAATTGAATCAAAACACAGTATAAACTGAGGAGTGACTCCCGTGAGTTTCATGTGTTTTCTTCACTCCGCTGGTAAACTGCTCTCATGTCAAGAAGCATCAGATCAGTGCATGCGCTGCAGCGTCCAATCAGTGAGCGATACACAGTAAGGGGGCGGGGCGAGTGGCCGAGTAGCATCTAGCTGCAGCCCCGGGCCCTTTCTCATTTCTCTAATTCCCCTCCTGGACTCCTATCCTCGTGTCTTAGTCCCGCCCACAGGAGATGCGAGCGAAGGAGTCGAGGAGGGGAACCGAGGAGAGAGGAGGGGAAGCAGCAGGCGGTTAGAGAAATGAGAAATCAGGCTTGTTTGAGATGAGCTGCGGCTCGCCTCGAAAGTAGACGAGAATAGCCGATTGCAGCCGGGGGAGGTCTCAAAAAGCTCGCCTGAAGTAGAGATGGCAAATCCGGATCCTTTTACGGACTCGGAGTCTTCTGAGTCAGTCATTGAAGAGATCCGGATCATACGAGTCATTTGAGTCATATGAGTCAGCATCACCAAGAGCGTAGAAATCCTACCGGTGAAACCGAAAATTTGTTGCATTTCACAACCATATTAAACTAACGTTACATTAACCTCCGCTACACAGTGTCTTTTGCTTTAATAGAAAATGTTGATCACAAAAAAAAAGGGTTATTTTGCGATTTGGCGAATCTGAGTCTGCTGGATCTCTGGATCTGCTGCTATACGGTTACGGCTCTGAGTCCGCACGAGTCTGCTATGTTTTGCACAGTGAGTCAGGATTTGCGAATCTCTGAGTCTGCTGTTGACTCGTGCACAATAGCCGCGGGAAGTAGGGGTGCTGGAGGCGGGGCTGCGAGTGGTGTACATTTGAAAAACTTCATGTTACTGTTGTTGAAATCTCTCCCCACTTTTGTCCGCACCCCTTAAGTAAAATGACTTCCCAGTTCCCGCGGCTATGCTCGTGCATGACGAGTCTGGATCTCTGGATCTGCTATACGGTTACGGCTCTGAGTCCCCACGAATCTGCAGGAAGTGAAGGAAGTTCCCATGATTCAGTGAGTCAGGATTTGCGAATCTGAGTCTGCTGTTGACTCGTGCATTATGAGTCTGCCTGGATCTCTGGATCTCTGGATCTGCTACGGTTACGGCTCTGAGTCTGCACGAGTCTGCAGGAAGTTTCACTGATCCGCGTCCACTCCCCTGAGCCAAACGATAACTTCTGGCAGCTATCCTACTTGCTAAAAGCTAGGCAGATGGACTGGGGTACGTTGTAATGTGATTTTACGTCACCAGGTGTAGGACTCAAAGGACTCGGGTTAATCGAGAGGGGAGACTCGTCACGACCAGCTCATTACTAGGATCCGGGTTAATGATCCGGATGAATCAGGACTCACCCATCTCTAGCCTGAAGTCGGACAGCTCGGAGTCGGAGAAATTGCGTTGGCATTCTTCGTTGCAGATGAAGTGGATGCAATAGAAATCCCACAATTATTATATGGAGAAGGACATGATGAACACCGCCTGCGGAGGTAATTACGTATCTTTTATTTGATAGGGACAGAGCATGTTAATGAACATCAGTATAAAATACAAGAAGTAAAAATGCTTTTGAGCAAACGTGCTAATTTACATCCGTAGTACCTAGGCAGGTAACAAAAACAGAAACACATTGTGGAACAATGATGAAAATTGTGAATGGAAGTGGCGACGTAAATTGACACAAAACAACAAAAAACTTTTGCGGAGCCAATTGGAGAGTTTCATCACGAGCACGGGGTAAAAACCACCAATGAGCGCTCAGCTCGATATACCAGCGGGTCGTTTCCCATCAAGCATTTCGCTTCTGCAGCTCGTGGAGAGAAACTGCTCCGCCTCGCTCTCAAGGCTGCCGGCGTCTTTGTCCCGCGAGATTTGAACGTCTCATGTAGTCGAGCCTCCAGAGCAAGTCGGACAAAATGACTAACCATCATGCAACGCACTAGCAAGACGGCGGTCGCAATTGCCCAGGTCTGCGTCGGTCTCGCTCATCTCAAACGAGCCTATCCTCTCCTCTGAGCAGTCATTTTAAAGAGACGTCCATTAATAATGACAGGAGGCACAGCAGCCCTCTGTCTGATGGACAGATGTGTTCATGATGACTATTTACTTTTAATTCATTGACAGTGCGGTATAATGAGACAATAACAGGCTACAGATGCGGACATATCTACACACACACACACACACACACACACACACACACACACACACACACACACACACACACACACATATATATATATATGTGGTGACACGTTATGGCTCAGCCAACACGGGTTGATAATCAATCCTGCAAAGTGCCAGTTCGGGGTGTTTGACATTGATTTCCTCGGACACCGCGTCACTAAAGGCGGTGCAGCACCCCTGCCGGCGAAGGTTGAGGCCGTTGCGGCGTTTCCTCGCCCGCTCACGGCCCGGTCGCTCCGTGAGTTTCTGGGGATGGTGACTTTCTACCACCGTTTCATCGCCCGGGCCGCCAACATTATGCGGCCGCTGTATGAGGCTTTGAAGGGTACAACCCTTAACCCAGGCGATCGACTGGACGGCGGAAGCTGAGTCTGCTTTTACGGAGGTCAAGACCGCGTTGGCTCAGGCGGCCCTGTTGGCGCACCCATCGCCCACGGCTCCCATCTCCATTACCACAGACGCATCGGACTACGCCGTTGGTGCGGTGCACGAGCACTGGGTGGATGGCGCTTGGCAGCCGCTCGCCTTTTTCAGCCGTCAGCTGACGCCCAGGGAACGCAGGTACAGCGCTTTTGACCGAGAGCTCCTTGGACTTTGGCTGGCCGTGCGGGACTTCCGTTTTTTGCTGGAAGGCCGTGAATTTACGGCGTTTGTCGACCACAAGCCGCTCATGTTCGCCATGGCAAAAGTGGCTGAGCCTTGGTCTGCACGCCAGCAGCGGCAGCTGTCTTACATCTCGGAGTTCACCACAGACATTAAGCACGTGGCTGGCAAATCGAACCTGGTCGCAGATTGCCTCTCCAGGGTCGTCATCAGGGCCGTGCAGTTGGGCCTGGACTATACCCGCATGGCGGCGGACCAGGTCACGGACCCCGGCGTACAGGCCCTAAAGGAGGACAGCTTGGGGCTGCGTTTGGAGGACGTGGTTTTCGGTGACGCAGGCGTTACTCTCCTGTGCGACGTCTCCACAGGCCTGCCGCGGCCGGTCGTTCCCGCCGGTTGGAGGCGCTCCGTTTTCGAGGCGGTGCACGACCTGTCTCACCCCGGCGGTAAGCCTTCGGTGCGCTTGGTGGCCACGAAGTTCGTTTGGCGGGGACTGAAAAAGGACGTGAGGACTTGGGCTGGTGAGTGCGTGGCTTGTCAGCGCGCTAAGGTGCATCGCCACACAAAAGCTCCTTTGGAACATTCCATGGTGCCGGAGAGGAGGTTTGACCACGTCAACATCGACCTAGTGGGTCCATTGCCTTCCTCTCAGGGTTTTAGCTACCTCCTCACCATGGTGGACAGGACGACCCGTCGGCCGGAGGCGGTTCCTCTCGTGTCGACGTCGGCGGCTGACATAGCCCGGGCTTTCATTGCGACGTGGATGTGTCGTTTTGGCACCCCGTCGGACATTTCCTCTGACCGGGGTGCGCAGTTCACGTCTGAGCTCTGGAACGCCGTGGCGTGTGGTCTGGGGGTTAAGCTTCACAGGACAACCGCTTATCACCCTCAGGCTAACGGCCTCTGTGAACGTTTCCATCGCTCCATGAAGGCAGCGCTCAGAGCCGATGATCCAAAACCGGAATAGAATTGAAAAAACAGTAAAACGCATCTTCAATAAATAAAACTAAAATGGAGGAAACCAATTTGGGATCAAAATGACATCCCATTGGAAGACACATGAGTTAAATAAAGCTTGTTTGATTATTCCAGGACTATAACAAAGTTCAATGTGGACATTTTAAAGCGTGATGTCTCCTTTTAATAGCCTTTGTACAGATCGTGTTCTTTTACTCTCTCCATCCACTCCGTCTTGAAATGATACCGTGTTCTGGTTGCAGGTATTTTTGAAGAATATGAAAAAATCAAATCAACTATTCATCAATTTGATCATTAACAGCAGAGCTGTTCCTGCAGTACTTTACACTACCTCACAGGATATATTTTACTTTTAATGTCAGGCAACTGCACACTATGTTTATATGTTCATTGATTGATAGGTATATAAGAGAGTATTCTGTTGTATTCTGTATATTGTATAATGTTTAGATAATCCTGTTAATATAGTTATTTTTAACTGAGAATAATATATTGTCTTTTAAATTTGTATAGTTTAACTTTATTTTATTATAAAAAAAATTATAAAGTCACAGACATCTGTCTGTCTGTCTGTCTGTCTGTCTGTCTGTCTGTCTGTCTGTCTATCTATCAGATGTTCACTGTAAAGTGTGTTTGTCTGCTGGCGGCTGCATTAATGTGTGGTATTTAAAGTTCACTGAGCAGGGAACAACAGCTGCACCTGCTGACCGCCTCCTCTGCCTCCTCACAAAGAGCGCTTCTAGAAGTCTACCTTAATGTCAGAGTGAAGAGGGGCTGCAGCCGAGGGGGGGGGGGTGCTTACTTGCGTATGTTGGGTGATTTGGACCATTAGCATAAATTGCATTAATTATCATTAATGGCATTAAAGCTTATGTAGACAATATTAAAAGATGGCTTTGGTGTTATTGAGGATGCAGTTTTAACCAGAAAGTGGCCATATTTTTTCTCTCGGTGGGTTGATTTTGACTACCATGAGTAGTGTTGCTACCATTGGATATAGATAACACAAAAGGGAAATTATTACCGCTACTGTGGACAATTTTTCCAAAAAATAGGCAATCTGTCCAATCCAAATGACCCAGAGTCCCCTAAATCTTCCGAATTGACCAACAAATATCAGAATCAGCCCTCCCAGAGTACAAATATGGCCACTTTCCGGTTATAACGGCCATTTTTTATCCTAAACACATCGAAAATGGATTCAGCATCCTAAATAACCCCCAAAACCACTCTAAAATTCTCCAAATCGGCCAAGCCATTTTTTTTACTTTTGTCCACATAGGCTATGATGTCATTATTAATGCTTATTCGTGCAACTTATGCTCATTGTACTAATTGCCCGACATATGCGAGTTAGCATCCAGCAGTTTCTATGTGCTGGAGAGCCTACTATACATTTCTAACATAAAACTTTGGGGTAGTGAAATTGGGTATTTCCGGGTTCATAACAGGACTATGAGCTTGCAGACTAATAGGTTGATGGAGAAAATAAAGAAGAGTGAGACAGTGACGTACTGGTGTCAGTGGTGTCGTACTGGGAGTCCTTCTGCAGCTCGTACACGTCCACCTCCACCCTGGCTTTGGAGGACACGTCCATCAGACTGTTGATGTTCTCCCTCGCCAGGCCCAACGCCATGCGCTCACCACGACCACATGCCGACTGATGGTCCAAAATGGCCGCTGCAGGGAGAGAGAGGAAGAGGGAGTTGTTGAGAAAATTCAGATCAATAGTTAATAAGAATGATACATTTCCTATTATTTGAAAAGCACTTTTCATACGGATGCAGCTCAAAGTACTTTAACGATATATCACACAACACAAGTCAAACAGGAAACAAGAGATTCAAGTCACGTCAAATCTTCAAAACTTTTAGCACACATGCAGCATACTGTATGTTCATGATTTAAAAGATATCATGGAGTACAAGGAGGTAAATTAGGCAAGAAAATAAATAAAATAAAAACTAAATAAATTATCCAAAAGTTCAGAACCCAAAACTAAGTATTACAGTACAACAGTATAAATAATAAATAAACAAGACAATATAAAAAATAAATAATAATAATTAAGACCAAATAACCAATTATTGGGAGTCACTAAAAGGCTAATTTAAGAGCTATGGAAGCTGTTTTTTAAATGTTGCATTTTCTCATTATAAAGACCTGGTATACCTGAATTATGAAATGAGAGTCAAAGGAAATCATAACCCCCACCAAGGAGGTTGTTTGTGGGCGTAAACAAGCATATTGTCCACTTACAGAAACGGCTTTGTTACAGCGACATATGCTGTATTATGTGGATAAGACTGTTGGACAATGCTTGTTTTTGATTGGGCCACATGACATGACATATTGATGATCTGCATGTGCAGTCATTGCATGTTGGAAGTGGAAATGTTTTTTTCACAGTATTTCATTCAAGGCACATACATGGAAAAATATATTAAAAATAGAATAAAATACAAATAGAATAAAGTACAAAAATAAACATCAACAACAAATACCTGTATATATGCAAATAATTAAATATGCACAGTAGAAAAGACCTATATCAATAGCCAAATCCTTTGAAAGTGCTATGTACAGAAGAGTCTTTTCTTTTATGTATTCGTTATGCACTACTACAGAAACCATGCCTATATGTTACAGAAACATATGACAAAGTGTTCTTTTAAACATTAAAATAAAAATTAGATCCCTTGATAAGTTAGACAAGACAGTTAACCTCCTCATCTGTCCTGTTTCTGCACTGCGTTCACTCAGCCTTACAGCATGAGCTCAGCTTGTTTGGGACCTTGGCATTTGTGGTGGTATTTAAAAGCACTTACACCACACAACATGTACCTTTTCACACACTGATGGCAGGCTTACAATACGATAAACCAATGCTGCTCATCAATCAATAATCAATCCTTGTGAACACACTCACACAAAGATGGCTCTGCCTTCAGGAGCAAGTTCACATTCACTATGTTGCTCAGGGAAAGAAGTAAAAAGTGCCCTCTTCTTTGTGTACTGCAAAAGGCACTAATAACAAGGTTACTTGTTGAAAACGAAACAGAAAGGTAAGGCTCAGTATTTCCCAGAAAGCCCGGTGCTCAGAGGGAAGGGAGATGAGATAAAGAGTCTACCTCGGGAGCCTCATAAGTGTTCAGATAGCATCTCTGTTTACTCTGTATCTGGTTTTGTGGGTCAGTGCTACAAACACATAGACGGGTCAACAAGGCTGGCAAGTGAGGAGAGGGGGGGTAGTCCACAGAGGGTGAACAATTGATCTCTTTTCTGTCCCAGAATGGAACAAAACACTCCAGGAAGATCTGATAAGAAGAATTAATTTCAGCCCAGTCCTAGGAAGTACTTTTCTAGGAAGTAAAAGGTTCTTTCAGGCCATTGTTGTCTGGGTTTGCACTGCGGCCTGCTGATGTATGGAAATGTGAGGGCTGTTTTACATGCCGTTTTCGGATAATACTACTGACGGGCCAGTTTCGTAGCACCTGGCCAGCGCTCTGATGCATCTTCAAACAATATCGCAAGACCTATCCAAAAGAGGCGTTAATGGGATACACTGACCACAAATTGAGAATTTAAATGGTTAGTTTCTTGCTTGAAAACATATTTTAACCTAATAAAGTGAACTAGACTACTATAACCAGGCTCACGTTCCACATGACTGATGGCCAAGATGATCTCAAGGTACCCAGCCAACATCTCAGATGCAGATAAAAGAAGGACAAACAATTGAAGTTAATTTTGTTCTGTGTATAGCGAGAACTAAGCTGCAAGCCTTACCCCAGAGTTCCTGACCTTTTACAAAGTACTGACCCCTGACATTTGGTAAAATATTTTCCCTGGAACTTAATTTACTTAATTAACCATGGTCCTTTGAGTCCACACGCAATGAGTTTCTCGAGTTCCTTATTAAGGAGGTCAAAAAGGTGTTAAGATCATACATTTAAAGGAATGATCTGGGACTTGTTGTTTTAGTTTGTGATAAAAGTGTTCTCTATGTTGATTCCTGTCTTTTTGAATCTCTTGACAGCTTATCAACTCTGAGCTATAAGCTTCACTAGAACATAATATCGAATGATGATATCGTCTGGTATTTAAGTAAAGAAGTTGTAGAGTGTAACTTGAGAAATAAATGGACTAACACGTTTATTTGTTGCTTCCCACTCCTCACTCTGAGGCCATGGAGAGGGCGACAGATTCAACGAGACAAGACCAAACAGAGACTACACATCACTTCATTCTGTAGGTGTGAATGTGGAATCACAGTTCTGCAGTCCTCTGGTGGCCGATGTCCTTTAACAGGCAAAAAGTACACCACTGTGCTCACATCGTGTACTTCATAAGTGTTTGTGTCAGTGGTTTGAAGGATCTATAGATTTATCGCGGAGAAGACTCCACTGACAAACTTAACATTTGGTTCAACTGAAGAACACATTGTAGTGTTCAAACTGTTCCCTGAAGGATGTGGATGTTGCAGGTAAAACAAAGACACAAAAGCTTGGAGTCATCCAATGTCTCTTTTTTTAAAAGTCTTATTGTGTTTTACAAAAAATCAGTGTCCATTTTGAATCGATAGCCTTGCTGGTGAGGAGGCTCAACCAATTGAAAGTCTGCTCCAAGATTATAGGTCAACCTTTTGAGAGACTCTATGAATCAACCTACCATCAGGACATATTAACATTGTCTCTGACCACAACCATGTCCTGAACAGTGAATATGAATTATAACCATCAAATACAGGATCCTAAGACTTAATAAAGTCCGACTGAAGCATTGCTTTGTGCACCAGTCAGTCCTCACAATAAATACAGAGCTAAATCCCAGGACAAATGTACTTAGAGGGTCTTCAGCATGTCCTCTTCAGTGATGGTAATGTCTGTCCCCTTGTATCTTGTCTTAATATTTGTTCTTGTTGATGTTGCAAGTGGAGCTGCTGTGAAGCAATACAATGTCAGAAGTAAGTGTTATCGTACCGAATGGCACAGTCAGTTTGGAGGATTTGCCAGGAAACGTTCACTTGATCCTCTGACCTTAATGTTGTATCATCCCTATTTCTGATACAACATGTAGAAGGGAGAGTTTATAACATTTCATACGGTCCCAAATATACGCTAAATGTGCGTTTGTAGCTTCACCCTTTATGTGTCCCAGCTTCTGATTGGTTAGTTCAGTCACATGTCAGATATGTTCCCATGTTGAGAATGGCCTGCAGTTGTAGTTTAGAGTCATAGAGAGGCGAAGTCCCTCCCTTTCCGGGGGACCTCCATGGGACCTTATTTCGGAAAAAGTATGTATTGAAGTCAATGGGGAGAGAAAGATTATCTTTCGATCCCGTTTGAATTGTGCCACGAATTACACATATGATGTTTGTCAATTTAAAAGATAATTTTGCAAGTCAAAAAAATAAAAATGTGTCGTAAAACTGTGAAGTAACACTTTTTTTGTGTGAAACCGCTCAATGAACTACATCTCCCGTCTCGCACCACACACCAAGACGGCCGTCATGTTAGCACATTTCACTTCTTTCTTTCAGAATGAGGCGAAAAGTATTAAACGAGGTGAAAATCACTACAAGTCTGGGCATGTTGAGAGCTGTATACACCAAAGGGGAGTTAGTCGGTTCCGTAAGAGCCAGCATGCAGGACCGGGATTCTGGGATTTGTAGTCTTTCTAGTTGCGTATTTTTCATAGTCTTATATGTCAACAGTTTTACGACAAACTGTGACTTTTTTGACATGGAAATTATTTTTTTAAGATTGACAAACATCATATGTGTAATTCGTGGCACAATTCAAACGGGATCGAAAGATAATCTTTTTCTCCCCATTGACTTCAATACATAATTTTTCCGAAATAAGGTCCCATGGGTCGGAAGTAGATGGGCGGGACTTCGCCTCTCTATTTAGCAGAGACGATTGTTATAGTGGAGCTGCAGGGTGTTTATAAAGAATTGGTGATTTTCTTAAACCGTAAACTGATTTAGATTAAAGCTGGAAACAGATTTCTTAACTCCTCAATCCTTCATTGATCCGTTTCTCTCTGATTGTATTCTAAATACATTTTTTCCCCATTTTTTACTGTCTTGACTTTTTTAAATTAAATGTATTCCTTATCTTTTGGATTTTCCCCCCAGAACTCATGGATTAGTCTTGGTTACTTATGAAATGTAATTGATTTGACTGCCCAAACGGCTGTATTGTCTTTATTATTATTTATATACGTGTCAATAACTGTCTAAAGCAGTGGTCACCAACCTTTTTAAGCCCAAGATCACCGACCTCGGCCTAGGTGAAAGGCGAGATCTACCTATTGCAGAATTGAGTGAAAAAGACAGCCCAGACAGTGCTTCCAATTTGTGGCCTTTTATATAGGCTAATTGCAACTTCCAATTTGATTCAACCAAGAACACAACATAACTAACACTTCAAAAAAGATCAATATATATATTTTAAACCACATCATACCTATCATTTTAAGTTTCATTCATTCCTTCATTCATTCCTTCATTACAATCCTAAATATAACATGTCAAAAAAGATCAATATATATATTTTAAACCACATCATACCTATCATTTTAAGTTTCATTCATTCCTTCATTACAATCCTATATATAAATGTATGTAGCTTATTTTCCATTTGTTTGAGTGAATTAGTAAATTATTTTTTTGACAACAACAAAGTTGCAGATAACATAAAGGGCCATTTTAACTGTGAGGCTTAACATTAACATTAAAACGAGTTATTTTAACACAATTCTTAACAACAACATTCTTTATCTGTGCATACAGCTAAGTGCAGTGAGTTCCAAAATATGCAGCATCACCTTTCACAATGCCAAAGGGCAAAACAGTCCTGTTAATGGAAGTCAGTGTGATGGCTGCGACTGAACGCTGTCTGTGAGGGCTTTGTAGTCTGGCTCATAGCTACAGACAGCCAGTCTGAGGCAGTCTGTCACGTGTCTGTCAGTAAGGCGGCTCCTGTACTTTGACTTGATTATTTTCATCTGTGAAAAAGCCATTTCACAGAGGTAAGTGGATCCAAAGTAGGCGCTCACTTTTAGTGCACATGCAGTGAGAAGCGGAAACTTCTCTCTGCTGACAAGTCCCCAAAAGCCACTCTCCTTTGACCTGCATTTTAGCTCTATCTCATTTTGCAAATCGATCATCTCCATGTCAACTCCACTTGGCAAAGTAAACACCTCTTGGAATTGATCTGCCACCTGTTCAATGTCAATGGGCTGGAATGGATTTGAAATGAAAGCAGCAATATCTTCCATCACATGTAACTCACCAAAACGCCGGCTGAACTCGTTTGCCACTTTGTTCAGGTGAGAACAGAACTGCTCAGGGTGAAAAGCCTCCTTGGCCTGTGACATTTTCTCCAGGCTGGGAAAGTGATGCAGCCTCCTGCTCCCCAGATGTGAAGTCCAGACACCAAGCTTGGCCTTAAACGCATTCACTGCGCTTATCATGTGATGCAGGTGTCGGTCTTTTCCCTGGAGCTCATTGTTGAGTGCGTTCAGTTTCGCCGTTAGGTCTGTCAGAAACCCCAGGTCCAGTAGCCACGCGTCATCTGAGAGTTCCTTGTGCTCCTCATTCCTTGTCGACAGAAACATTTTAATCTCCGGTAGAAAGTCAACAAACCACTGCAGGACTTTGCCGCGACTCAACCACCGCACGTCAGCATGGAGGAGTAGGTCTCCGTAAGACGCATCAAGCTCGTCCAATAACGCCTTGAATAAGCGATGTTGAAGTGCTTTTGCCCTTATCGAGTTGACCAGTTTGACCACCAGTGTCATTACATGGGAAAAGTCCACTATCTTTCCAACCAAGGCCTGTTGGTGAATCACACAGTGATAATTCACAAAGTGGGGAAAAGCAGGGTCCTTGCGGCACAGTGCAATAAAACCGATGTGCACACCACGCATTGCCGGGGCACCATCTGTAGTAATTGCCACCAGTTTATGAATGGGAATGTCATTTTCGAGGATGTATTTTTTAAACTCGCTGTAAATGTCCTCACCTCTCGTCCTCTCCTTTAACGCCCCCTCCACACGTACGCGGTGAAAAAATCTTCCAACGCTTCTGCCCATTCACTTTGAATGGGGTGACGTCACTTCGCCTCACTTTTCCCCCAAACTGCATTGTGGGAAGCAGAGCGGCGATTTACAGGCGTTCCAGGATTCAAAAGTTGAACATTGTTCAACTTTTGACGCCTGGAACGCCTGGAAATCTTTGAGGTGGAAGCGTCAGCCAATCAAATCCCGTTTATGCAAATCTGACAGTACAAGCGCTAGCCAATCAAACCGCGTGTAAGCTGGGAGTGACATTTCTATATTCCTAACAAAATGGAGGAGAAATTAGTTATTGCGGTAGCAAATCAACCGGTTCTTTATGACCAGTCCCTATTTACCTACCGGGATACATACCGGAGGAACCAGGCATGGAGGGAGGTGGCAGAGACAGTGGGTGAAACTGGTAGGTTTTCGCCTGTTTGGGGATTTTATATCCAGTTTACTTCGTTTTAACATTGCTAGCAAGCATAGACAGTATATTTAGCCAGCATGGAATGTAGCATAAAATAGCACCATAGACATTAATCTCATAAATGTTCATCATAGCCCTCCCCGCTGCCACTTTACCTCTGCCACATCATAGACTATATGCATCACATGAATGCACACAATGTCATACTCCTTTCTGCACATATTCTGATTTCACATTTCATAGTCTATATTCTAAAATTCATTCATAGCATTCTATTTCCATGTCAATTACTGCTTTATTTAATTGTTATCTTATTGCAATTTAACTGTATTTTATTACGGTGTCAAACATTTTGTTTTATATTAGATTTCTTGTTTTTTATATATGCACCATGACATCAAGTCAAATTCCTAGTATGTGCGAACCTACCTGGCAATAAACCTGATTCTGGTTCTGATTCTGATAGTGTGACATGTAAAAGCTTTTATGCAATTGACAGTGATAAAGGGATTTGGTTTTCATTAATGGAGGAATAATTTTCGTAAATTAAAGAAATTAACTGTATTCTTTCATTTCATTTTATTAGACGAAGTGTGCAGAAAGAAATGGAAGACACTGAGGGACAGGTACAGGAAGGATAAACAAAATGAAAAGGAAGGGAAAAGAAGCGGTGCAGGGTCTTCAGGGGGATATAAGCCCTGGCGTTTCGCGGCAGTCATGAGTTTTTTAAACCCATTCCTGATTGACCGTGAGACGTCCAGCAATGTCCCCCGGCAAACCCTGCCACCCTTTGCCTGGCAGGCAAACCCTGCCACCCTGGTGCCAGAGGAAGAGAGCCAGGAAAGCCAGCCAGGTGGCAGTCAGCCAGCCAGTCAGCCAGCCAGTCAGCCAGCCAGTCCGCCAGCCAGTCAGCCAGCTAACAGCCAGCAAGCAGAGGAAGGGGAGACAGGACAGGAGGAGGCGAGTGTTGCGTTCCGGGGGAAAAGGAAAAGGGGAAGGGAGATGTCCTCCTTTGAGCAAAGTTTGCTGTCTGCCGTCAGTCCTATTCTGGCCATGCCACCTCCACCACCCCCACCAGTGGTGGTGGAGGACGACGAGGACCTGTTGTTCTTCAAGAGTCTCTTGCCCACCATGATACTGATGTCGAGAGCGAAGAGGTTAAGAGTCAGATTTGCCATTCACAAGGTGGTTTTAGATGCAGACCAGGAGGAAAATTGATTATGATACTGATACTGATCCACATTACATGTTTTTACACTCATCACACACTTCACTCAACATTACATAAATAAAAGTTATTTAAAGTATGTTATGGCTATACTGTGTCTTGACTTGTTCATGTGGTTTGTCAGTTGCAACATACCAAAAGCTTAATGTATGTCGATATATAATGTGAAAACCTGTTGTAATTATGAGTGGGTTATCACTAAAAACAGGACTGAAGGAAAAAGTTTGTTAGTCATATCATAATATCAATTCAAGAAACATGTTTATTAGGAATGATTGATTGATTTTAAAATGGCTCATTTGGAAAATTGGCTTTTTAAAGAAAATATGGGTAGCTCTTAAAAGAGCTTTTGGTTTGGAGACAATGGTGACCCTACACCACATTCGCCTGCCATGGCACTGCACCCTCCTCATTGAAATAGGAGCTGAAGGTCTCCCGCAGTTGGATGGATCTGCGTGTGGCATTGTTGGAGCCCAGCCTCGGTGCATCACACAGGGTTGGAGTAGCTTCATCCGTGGACTCTGCGATGTGTGCGTGATGTCCTTCCTATCGTCTTCCTGCGGAGGAAGTTGTGCAACACACAGGTGGCCTTCACACACAACTCTGTTACCTCCGGGCTGGTGGTGATGACACGCCTGAACATTCTCCACTGGGATGAGAGGATGCCAAACGCACATTCAACCACCAACCTGGCCCGGCTGAGGCGGTAGTTGAACATCCTCCTTTCACGGGTGAGGTGACGTCCAGGGAATGGACGCAGCAGGTTGTCCATCAGCGGAAAAGCCTCATCTCCTACAAACACATGGGGAAGAAGGCCCAGCCGCTCTGCTCCTGGGATGACGGTGTCAGGTGGTAGCTGCAGACTGCCATCTCTGAGGCTCTCTCCAAATGCCGAATTCCGCAGGCTCCCACTGTCGCTGCTCTTTCCAAAGCCTCCGACATCCACTACCCTGAAGAGGTACTGGGCATCCACGACAGCCAGCAGTACCAAGGAGTAGGTGGACTTGTAGTTGAAGTACAGGGACCCAGAATTTTCCGGAGCCTGGATCACCACGTGCTTCCCATCAATGGCACCAACGCAATTGGGAAACTCCCAGCGCTCCTGGAACCCAGCAGCGATGGCTCTCCAGTCCTCCGTCTGTGGTACCGGCATGGTCTCCTCAACCAGGGCGGTCCAGATGGCACCCGCAACCTCCTTGACGATGACAGCCACTGTTGCATGCCCGACCCGATAGCTGAATGCTATGGTCCTGTATGAATCACCGGTTGCCAGGTACCTGAGAAAAAAATAATATACATGATTAAAAAAATGATTTAAAAAATATATACATGATTTAAAATATATATGTCAGACCCCACACACACACATAGACCACAGACACACACAGACCACACAGGGGAGCAATACTGTGTTTAACTAGCTATCTTAATTAATGTCATCCATCTGAACTAAATCACAGACTTCAGTCATCATTCATCCATGGCATGCATTCTCTCTCTTTCTATACAGAGTCAGATGAAAGAAGTAGAAAACACACACAAAACGTACCGTAGGCAGATGGCAAGTCGCTCGGCGGGTCCGATTGACAAACGCATACAGGTGTCCGCCTTGGTAATCAGTGGACCCACTTTTCCAAGCAACTCGTCGAACACGTCTTTGCTCATCCTGAAGTACTGCTGAAACAGGTGGTCATCGAGACGGAGCTCTTGGACCAGAACGTGGTATTCCCCCCGTTGCAGACGTTTTCGGAGTATTGGATGTACCCAACAGCGACGCACACTACATGGCCTCCTGCGAGACATTGCATACACTAAATTCACCCTTGCTACTACACTTGCTACCCTTGCTGCAAAACCGGCATCCATTTTGGCAATAGTGGAGAAGAACCGGGGTTTTTTGCTTTGTATGTCGGGGGCGGGAGATTCATGTGATTGGTTGTTGGTCGCATTGCTCGCAAAAAATCCCCAAGCTTCAGACACGCCCACCGCCAAGATTTTTTCACCGCGTACATGTGGACGCTGCGTAAAGGACTACATCTGCCTTTGAAATTAGTCTGCTCTGCATAAGAACCTGCTGACTGCCTCCTGGAATTAATAAAAAATGTTTTTTATGAATATGGATACCTTTACCAAGCCACCATGCTGAATCCTGAGGCCTGTACCAAGAAGCCAGTTCCACAGACCCTGGATGTCTTTGTGTTATCTGGCTCAACCAACCCTAACAAATGTGATCCAGCCATCAGCTCCTTCATAAGGAAGTGGAAGGGTTAGCAGCTTTAGACAAATCACAAACATGGACAAGAGTGTTGTCACTAAAGTGGCATGTTTTGCAAATGAAGAGTAAACTAAAATACTAGACAAATATTGAGAAGTTACAAGTTACAACTTACAATCCCAGGCAAAAAGCAACTGCAAGTGCACTAAGGACAGCTGAGCCAACTGATAATAGATATACTGTAATTCTTTCATCCCCAATAATAAATAAACCAAAGTGGTAAGCAGTGATAATTGAAATGGTTGTGGAAACATTATCTTATGTAGGACTCATTTTTCCCTGTGCCCATGGATAACTCACACTAACGTTTGGAGTTCTTGCAGCTATAGATTGACCGAGCCAAAACGTAGAAAATCAGAAGGTAGCAAGGGTCAGCAAAACAGGCGTCATTCAGCCGGTGTTAATGACTGATCCACCACCCTTCAGTGTGGACAGCTTGTGAGGATAATGGATCCTCGGCTGCCTCGTGCTCTCTGACCTGTTGGACAGGTGACCCATGGCTAGCCAGGATTCATTAGACATGTCTGAATTTAGGAAGTCAAAGTCAAGACCTGATCCAGATGCACTTACATTATCTAGAAGAAGATACTGAGACTTGTATTGATTAAAACCAGATATCTATATTAATGAAGGCTGTTAAACATCTCCTGAGAGATAACAAGACCCCACCTGAGGCAGAGAGGATAAACAGACCCCCCCCCCTTAATCCTAGGCTGTATATGCTGCTCTCCTCCCTGTGTTTGTCAGGATGCATGCATTGATTTACTATTTTCATTAATGCTTTAGTTTAACTTATATCACATAATATCTGTATAGATGTTTGATTGGCTGTTTAAGACGCCTTATTCTGCTTTTTGGGGGATTCCCTTTCCTGTAGTGTGTTAATAGGCTTTTCTGCATGTAAATGGTCTGCAAAGGTTAAAATCCCTGTGTTCCCTCCAGAGGGAGGAAACACCTCAATTGCACTCCGTTGTTTACTTCCAGAACATAGTGAAATCACTTTTGTAACTCAAGCTCTATTGGCTGGCGCTCCAGCACATTGTACGTCATAGGCTAAGGGGCGGGACATCTCTAAGCAGTTGACCATCAGAACAGAGCCGGCCAGCTGACCAATCAGAGCAGACTGGGCTCTGGTTTCAGACAGAGGGTGAAAAGAGGTGCTGCAGCACAGGCAGTATGAGAAAAATAAAGAATATTATCAAAATAGGACCTGTCCTCTTTAATGAGTTTGATGCTCTGGGACAAGCTTCTCTACACTAATCACCATCGGCCTGCGAACAGCAACAATAACGATTCATAAATAAAGTTGCTCTAATTATTGTCACCGCCTCTGATTCCATCTGGGTCGCTTCTCAGCGTGAAAGCGGTTAATCTGATTGTTAGACATGTGATTGATAATTACAGCTGAGTCATTATTGTTTTGAAAATGGATTTCTGCTCATGTGAAGTGCTGGTTACACATTCACCTTGAGAGTGAGTGCAGATTCTGTCATTTAGTTGGAATGCTGATACAGCATTCCAACTACTTGTTCTTCTACGCACAAATTCTTTATTATTATTATTAGTGCAAATGCTGTGCAACAGCATTCCACTATAGTTCTTCAAATCTTTATATCTTCTTCTTATTATTATTTTGCCGTCCGATAACTTCAGCCTACTTTCAGCTACAGAAACCATTCAAATATCAAAAATATTCAGCCTTTTCAGCACAACATTTTCAAAATATTTTATACTTTTTGAAATATTCAGCTTTTTAAACTCTTTTTTTAACATGTAACTCAATGGGAGGAACCTTCAAATCCTCTTTTAACTACACCGTGTGCCAAATGCTACTCCTTCCACATACTTTCAGCTACAGAAACCATTAAAATATTAAAATGTTCAGCTCCTTCAGGACCTGTGTGCTATGACTTTTCTTGTTTACGACATTTATACTTTTTGAAATATTCGGCTTTTTAAACTCTTTTTTTAACATGTAACTCAATGGGAGGAACCTTAAAATCCTCTTTTACCTACACCTTGCGCCAAATGCTACTCCTTCCACATACTTCCAGCTAGAGACTTCATTCCAACTTTAAAATGATCACAAGACCTTCATCTATAAAACCTGTTCTTCAGGTCTTTCATATCTTTTACACCTTTTGAGATATTTAACTTAGTTTGGAGCTTGGTAAAGAGGCTTTCTTTAGATTTTAACATTAGTGTGTATTGAGCAGCTCGTTAAGGCTAGAGTGCGTGATGTCACAGCTAGAGTGGGGGACAGCTGGAAATTGGCCTTGATCTTTTTTTTAAACCTGACATAATTCCCAAACTCCTGAGACATAATTTGTCATGACAAACGTAGGAAAACATCTTGAAAAATTAAAAGAAATTAAGCAAAATAATTAAACAAAATGCCTCTTGAGGGCATGAAGTGACAAAAACTTTCAACATGTCTCCATTAAAGCCAATTGTAAATTCAAGCTGATCTTTACTCACAGCATTAGCCGCACACCTTTAGTTAATCTGCCAAAAAGGCCACATTATTAACCCGAAAGTACACAAAAAGCACACTTCAGATGCTCAACTTCCTTCAGATGCTTCACGCGTTGAAATTTAACCGATATCTGTTACGGTTCTTCAACAAAACGTTCACATGTAAGAGGTTTATCTCTCATTCAGAACAATGAAAAGGCTCTCCTCTCACTGATTACTGCACATCACCATGGAAACCTTTGATCTCTGGACACGTCGTTAGCTCAAATATAAACACCTGTTTCATGGAACACGATGATGTCATAACTCCAACTGACATGCTCAGAGCAGCAGACTTCAGATAATGGTTAATGGTCCAGCCTTCAACATGTCTATGTGCCATTAGTGAGTTTTCCTCAAAAGCTGTTGCCATGGCAACGCATCCCTCGCCGTAAAACATGATATTGCTATAACTCCTATGAAAATTGTCAAAAAGTGCTCAAACTTCACATGTGTGCTAACAGTCCAGCCGTGAAGACATCTATTTGACGGTTTTAAGATTTCTTCAAATGCCGTTGCCTTGGCAAAAATGGCATTTTTGCCAAGGCAACTCACTATGAAACACGGTTTTCTCACAACTTCAGTTCAAATGCTCAAAATGGCCCAAAACTTCACAGGTTTGGTAACGATGCAGCCATCAACACATCTAAGCGTATTATGGGGTGTCATCAAATGCCGTTGCCATGGCGACAGATCATTCGCCATCAAGTTAGTTCAAAAGTTTGCAGTTCAAATATTCTGCTGCTTTTCCAAGCCTTTTTACTTTCTTTTCTTTTCTCATCACACATTCAAGCCCCCAGTGTTCATGTATCATTTCAATCTAAATTCTTCACTTTCTTCTTACACAATACATTTCAGCATAGCAATTCAGCGTCAGCTTTTCAGCATAAAGCATTCCCACTAGCAATTTCTTCAGGAATTGCATTCTCTAGTTTAGTGGGAATGCTGATACAGCATTCCCACTAAACTAGAGATCTGTTATGCTACTGTATGCACGAAATTCTTTATTATTCCGCCGGGTTATTTTGCACCTCTTCTCCCACATTCCACATCGCAGAAACTCCGTTCAAACATCAAAACGTTCAGCTCGGTTGGGAATCGATGGCTATTACTTTTCTTATTCATAACTTTCATAATTCCAGAGATACATCCCATAATTCATCACATTTTTAACATGGAAGTCAATGGAGAAACTCTTCAGACTTGAACAATCTTCATGGAACTTCAACTAATAACTTCTCCTTCATACTTTCACTCAGAAACCTCATTCCAACTTTAAAATGTTACACATCTCTCTGACATTATTCGTCTAACACAACTTTTAAATCTGATCCGTACTTTCAGAGATATTAAACATTGTTCAGACCTTGGTAAAGAGGCCTTCTTCAGATTTTAGAGTACGTGATGTCACAGCTAGAGTGGAGGACAGATTTAATTTTGCCTTCATATTTTTTTTTAAACCTGCCATAATTCCCAAATCCTACCACCTGAGACATAATTTTTAATGAGAAACGTAGGAAAACATCACGTAGCTTGAAAAATAAAAAATAATTAAGCTAAATAATTAAACAAAATGCCTCCTGAGGGCATGAAGTGACGACAACTTTCTACATGTCTCCATTAAACCCCATTGTAAGTTCAGCCTCATCTTTCCCCACCACAGCAGCCGCACACCTTTAGTTCATCTGCCAAAAAGGCCAAATTATTAACCCGAAAGTACACCAAAAGTACACTTCAGATGCCCAAGTTCCTTGACATGCTTCACGCTTGGAAATTTCACCGATATCTGTTACGGTTCTTCAACAAAACGTTCACATGTAAGAGGTTTATCTCTCATTCAGAACAATGAAAATGCTCTCCTCTCACTGATTACTGCACATCTCCATGGAAACCTTTGATCTCTGGACACGTCGTTAGCTCAAATATAAACACCTGTGTCATGGAACACGGTGATGTCATAACTCCAACTGACATGCTCAGAGCAGCAGACTTCAGATAATGGTTAATGGTCCTGCCCTCAACATCTCTACGTCAATTATGGGGTGTCATCATATGCCGTTTCCATGGAAACGCATCCCTCGCCATAATAAAATAATAATACATTTGATTTATATAGCACACTTTAAAGACAACGTCATCTCAAGGTGCTTCACAAAGCTATAAGGGAAAAAATATATATATATCTAAAGGAGCATATTGGATAAAATATGGCAATATTAAAAATAAAAGGTTTAAGAGCATAAAAGGTTTAAAAAGAAATAAATTAATTAAGTAAAGGACAGTCAGTAAAATGCGGTGTGGAACAGGTGGGTCTTGAGGCATTTCCTAAAAACTGAGAGTGATGCCTAGGTCCGTATGTTCTCTGGAAGCTGATTGGACAGACGTGGACCCAGGGAGGAAAAAAGCATGGTTTCCCATGCTGACCAGTTTTGTCCGCGGAACAGCCAGGAGATTGGAGCTGTCTGACCTGAGTGTGCGTGAGGTATGGGAATGTTTTCTGGTTAGCAGTTCCTGTAGGTAGGTGGGGCCAGTGTGGTTGATGGCGTTGAAGACCATTATGAGGACTTTATAGTTGATCCGGTGTGTTACAGGGAGCCAGTGGAGTGAGTGAAGGATGGGGGTGATGTGCTCTGATTTGCGTGTTTTTGTGAGTATCCGGGCGGCACAGTTTTGTACATATTGTAGTCTCTGAGTGGTTTTTGCTGGAATGCCTGCAAGCAGAGAATAGCAGTAATCAATGCGGGAGGTGATGAAGGCATGGACCAGTTTTTCTGCATCCGGTTTGGTGAGGGAGTGTCGCATTTTGGAGATGTTTCTCAGGTGGTAGTATGAGGCTTGGCAGACCGTCTTTATGTGTGCTTGGAATGAAAGGGATGAGTCCAGGTTCACACCTGGGCTCGTTACAAGTGGGGAGAGGGGAATGGAGTGGCCATTGATGCTGATATGAGGGATATCAGTTTTTTATGTTTGATGTGGTGTTCCAATCAGAATGGCCTCTGATTTGCTGCTATTCAGTTGGAGGGAGTTGTTGCTCATCCAGTGGTGTATGTGTTCCAGGCATCTTGAGACATTTGAAAGTGCCAGATGTTTATCCGGGGCAGTTTGGAAATAAATCTGTGTGTCATCGGCATATGTGTGGAAGCTGATGTTATGGCTCCTCAGTATTTGTCCCAGGGGCAACATGTAAATTAAAAAGAGCAGTGGCCCAAGGACTGACCCTTGGGGTACACCAGAGGTGACACAGTGTGTGTCGGAGGTGCTTTTTCCAAGACGGACATATTCCTGTCTTCCTGTGAGGTACGAGTGAAAAAAGTCCAGAGCCTTGCCAGCGATTCCGACCTCCTGGAGTCGCCGACACATGATGCGATGGTCAACAGTGTCAGATGCTGCACTTAAGTCCAGCAAGATGAGTAGGCTTGGGGAACCAGAGTCAGCCGCCATCAGCAGGTCATTTAGAACCCTGACCAGAGCTGTTTCAGTGCTGTGAGCTGGTCTGAAACCAGACTGGAAGGTTTCACAGAGCTCATGAGTATGGAGATGTTCGTGAAGCTGAAGGGCAACAACTTTTTCCAGAACTTTTGCTAGAAAAGGCAGGTTTGAGATGGGGCGGTAGTTTGTGAGTACCTCAGGATCCAGGTTGTGCTTCTTCAGGACAGGTCTGATGGCTGCCAGCTTGAGGGAGGGGGGGGACCTCACCACTCAACAAGGATTTGTTAATTATGATGGTGGCAGTTGGAATAATGGATGGAGAGCAGGTTTTCAGTAGGGAGGTGGGGATAGGATCAAGGGCGCAGCTAGATGAGGTCATTGCTGAGATGATTTTTGAAAGCTCAGCTTGCGTGACCTCCGTGAAGCAGTTTAGGGTTGGTGCATTTGATGGAGCAAGTACAGGATATTGGGGGAGAGACAGGTTGGTTTGAGGAGGCTTTGGCGATGTTAAGCCTGATGTTTTAAATTTTTCTTTAAAAAACTTCCATAAAGCGGTTGCAGTCATCAGTTGTAGGAGTGGTTGATGAGGGATCACTGGGCTTGAGCATCCGATGTATTGTGGAGAATAGGTGCTTCGGTTTGTTACGATTTGTCTCAATCAGATTGGAGTAGTAGGCTGACCTGGTTGCTCTCAATGCCGAGGAATAGGCCTTCTGGTGATCTCTAAAAGAGAGCAGGTGGACAGTTAGGCCAGTTTTCCTATATCTGCGCTCAATCTTCCGACCCTCTGATTTTTGTGCTCTGAGCTGGTCAGTGTACCATGGGGCAGAGCGATGGAAAGACACCACTCGGGTTATTTCAGGTGCCAGCCTGTCTAGGCACTCATGCAGGGTGTTATTATACCGGTGCACATGCTCTTCAAGTGAGAGTGCAGCATGGGGCCTGGATAGGGAAGAGGAGAGGGCAGATGTTAGCTGACTATGGTCTATGTCCTTGGTCTTACGGAAGGTTATGGTACGTTTTTTGCCAGGATCCAATGGGTGAGACATGACATCCAGCAGCACCATCCGGTGGTCTGACAAGAGTATGGGTTTTGGTAACTGTGACATCACCAGTGATGGCAAGATCAAGGGTGTGGCCATGTTTATGAGTAGGCTCTTGTATATGTTGGGTGAGAGGGAGACAGTCCAGGAGGTTGAGGAAGTCTGTGGCCAGTGAGCACTTAGGGGCATCAACATGAATGTTAAAGTCCCCAAGGATAACCAGCCTGGTGAAAGTAGGGCATATAGTTGTGAGTAGGCTTGAGAAGTCTGAGATGAAGGTTTTATTTGCCTTTGGTGGTCTATAGATAGAGACGATTAGTAGGGGTTCTGGAGCTAGGCATTTAGCAGCTAGACACTCAAATGATGGCAGATCAGGAACCCGGATTTCAGCCATGCCAAAAGTTTCCCGATAAATAAGCGCTAGCCCCCCACCACGCCCGGAGTTGCGTGCTTTCTCAAAGTATTTATATCCTGGAGGTGTAGCCTCATTTAAGGAGAGATAGTCACCATTTTGATGCCAAGTTTCACTAAGACATAAAAAGTCAATGTTATTATCTCCAACAAATTCATTTAAAACAAGTGATTTGTTTGTGAGAGACTGTATGTTTAGGGAGGCAAGTTTGACAGGCTTCAGCTGTTGGGAGGGGAGTGTGTGTTTTTTGAGGAAGCAGAGATTTCTATTAGTGGTATGGGCGGCATCACTCTGATGACGCAGTTGAGATGCGCCGGCGCGTCCTGCAGTCCACAGTGAAGGAATGGCGCTCCCAGAGTAAACAAACCGGCATCCGGAACCTCTGTGGATATAGCGTGGGCGTTGGACAGGGCCATGGACATTATTGTCATACGAATATCCTGAAGGGTCCGTGGTGGTAGTATATTCCGTTTTTGATGCCGTGGCCAGTCGAGCACCGAAGGCTAGCAGGTTGTTGGTGACTGAGCTAGCTAGGTGGCTAGCAGCACATGCCCCACGTGTTGAAATGTCACCGATAGCAGCTACCGTTTTTAAACAAAACGTTCAAATGTAAGAGGTTTATCTCTCATTCAGATCAATGGAAAGGCTCTCCTCTCACTGATTACTGCACATCTCCATGGAAACCTTTGATCTCTGGGCTCACACACAGGAGTTTCATAACGTCGTTACCTCAAACATAAACACCTGTGTGTTGGAGATATGACCTGATGATGTCATAACTCCAACTGACATGCTCAGAACGCCACCAAACATCACATGATGGTTAACACTGTGTCCCTGAACAGCTCTACATCAAATTTGATGTTACGTAATATAGTGTTACAATGGCAACGCATCCCTCGCCATAAAACACGATGTCGCTGTAACTCCAATGGACACGGTCCGATCGTCCCCCAAACTTCGCTTGTATATCACCGGTCCATGCCTCAACAGCTCTACGTCAAATCTGAGATCTCACCATAGGCTGTTTCCATGGAAACGCATCCCTCGCCAAAAAACACGATGTTGTCGTAACTGATATGAAAATGGTCAAAACACCACCAGACTTCAGATGACAGTTAATGGTCCAGCCCTCATGTCTATGTGCCATTAGTGAGTTTTCCTGAAAAGCTGTTGCCATGGCAATGCATCCCTTGCAATAAAACACAATATTGCTATAACTCCTATGAAAATTGTCAAAAAGTGCTAAAACTTCACGTGTGCTAACAGTCCAGCCGTGAAGACTTCTACGTGACGGTTTTAAGATTTCTTCAAATGCCGTTGCCAAGGCAACACAATGCTCGCCATGAAACACGGTTTTCTCATAACTTCAGTGAAAATGCTCCAAACAGCCCAAAACTTCACAGGTTTTATTTACATTTAAATGAAATGAAATATAAAATAATGTGTCACTTCATACCAGTAAATAATCGTGATCTCATCGTGAACTCACCCCTTGATATAGTCAAATCACAGCAACCCTCAACCCTAGCAGTGTTGGCATCACTATGTTAAGCGTTTCAAAGTACTGTTAACCAACACCTTGTGCATATCACTGTGGAGATTTATTGCAGAAAGGAGTGCGTGCTGATCAAACTTTGTGTATATATATATATATATATATATACTCTATATATGTTTGGTTATAATACATTGTATTACAACACAGTGCACAGCATAAGACTGCTTAACTCCTGAGCTCTATGGCGTTTATTTAACATATATATATACGTTACCTCTTCTTCTGTTGCATTATATTGCACACTGGACTTACTTACTGCATCACTTTATTTTATAATTACTTCTATTTTCTTTCTTTTTAAAATCACATATATAAATATTTACGTTGCATTGCATACTAAAATGGACGCTCAAACAGATGTCTTAGCTTTGCTGAAGAACGTTTACCATATCCTCATGTATGCACCAATAAAATAATTAAGGCACAAGTACCAGAGTGTTCTCAAAGCTGGTAAAGGTGCAGCTAGTTTGAATGACTTTGTATACTGCAGGGTAGCTTGTGAATTTACTCCAGGTGGAACTAAAGTCTGATTTAACACTTGATTATATTTCACATCATTCATCCAGATCTGTAAAGTAACTAAAGGTATTAAATACATGTAGTGGAGTAAAAGTACACCATCTACCTCTGAATTGTAGAGGAGTAGAAGTAGCAAAACATTGAAATAATTAAGTAAAGTACAAGTAACTCAACATTTTACCCAAGTATAGTACTTGAGTTTATGAACTTAGTTACTTTACACCTGTGGCTATAAAGATAGAAAGACTAAGCCCCGCAAAGAGGAATGAAATACATTTTCAAAATGCTCAACAGTGCTGCCAAAAATATAAACTGACTGCTACACAATTAAAATAAATGCCCCACACTTGTACCTATTTGCTGTAAAGGAAATATTCCCAGACGAGGAGATAACATACAACTATGGGGGATTCTTCCCTGGCGCTCAATAGTGAGGTTATGTTCTCTTTAGGACATTGCTTAACTGACAGGTAAAAAGTGTTGCATTGTTGCATTCCTCCATTGCTCTTCATGGTACTACCACTCGGCTCAGTTAAGCAGATTTGATTTATTTCAGCAAAAAAATTATACTGTGTTAACATTATTTTCTGAATTTCACCCGATTAATACAAAATGAGTCAATAATGTTTTAAAGTCGTGCCTATCTTTCACTTATTCACAGGAAGTATGTGGTGGGACACGAGAGGCTGGGACCGAACTTATTACAACTCATAACACATCAGGGGACAAGATGGTGCGCTTCAATGTATTGTTTTTCCACACATTGTTGCGTGTCGCTGACTGGTATAGATTGAAGCTGTTTTACCAGGACTATCGTCTTGGTAAGGGGGCTCCGTTTCCCCATACTTTGGGTCAAATTGAAACGGGTTAAATGTTATACTACACAGAAAGATAAAGGCCGTCTGGTCACAGGGTGTCTTGTAGGGACAGCAGTCCTTGTAAGGGCAGATGATTTTACAACCTGTTGACATGACTAGACATTAGATCATTGCCTTCATCCAGCATGTGCACACCTCCATAACTGTTAAACTTTTGCAGCACACAAGTCAGATCAAACCACTACCAAGGTGACAACAGTGTCTTTTTTTTTTTGCTACAATTTCAGGCTCCCTGTAAAGAAGCTTCTAACCCTGAGCCCGAGAGAGCACCTCCGTTCTGCCCACGAACCAAAATGGCAAGTTGTACTTCATATCACAATCACTTTCTGTGTTGGGCTGTAGAGGGAAACAATACACTAGGGCTGTGACAGTATTGTACTTTTCTTAATGCTGTGAAGATTAGTCAAATTCCAGAAACTGAAACATATTATGTGTCTCTATATTATTTAAGCCATAGTTTGTAGACTGTTATTTACTGCACCATGAAATGATAAATGCTCAGAGTAAGAGTTAGTAGTAGTCGTTTTTGGAACAGAGGAGCAGCACTACCATGGCATTCATGAAACAAAATGAGGATGCCAACTGGTAATAT
Organism: Dissostichus eleginoides; assembly: GCA_031216635.1. Classification (NCBI taxonomy): domain Eukaryota; kingdom Metazoa; phylum Chordata; class Actinopteri; order Perciformes; family Nototheniidae; genus Dissostichus; species Dissostichus eleginoides. Next base: position 2,088,319 of record CM062280.1, read on the forward strand.
GGTTAACATTACAGTCCTACTGTGCTCATCAGCTTTCTTCCTTGGATGAGATATGTTGATGGCTGCTGCACACATAGCATGCTAACAGTCAAGGTGATAGTAGATTTGTTATCAATTATTGCTCTGTGATGAATTGCTTTTAGGCCCTAACATGTTATTTAGGGGCTAATAATGTCTTTTTATTTTCATTGCTGGCTACTGAATTGAATAAAGTCGTGTTAATGTTCAGATTTGTGTCACATTGATAGATGAATGGAAATTAGTCAATAATGTTTTAAAGTCGTGCCTATCTTTCACTTATTTACAGGAAGTATGTGGTGGGACACGAGAGGCTGGGACCGAACTTCGTACAACTTCAAACACATCAGGGGACAAGATGGTACGTTTCAATGTATTGTTTTTCCACACATTGGCGCTTTGCGTGTCGCTGACTGGTATAGATTGAAGCTGTTTTACCAGGACTATTGTCTTGGTAAGGGGGCTCCGTTTCCCCATACTTTGGGTCAAATTTAAATGGGTTGAATGTTATACTACACAGAAAGATAAAGGCTGTCTGGTCACAGGGTGTCTTGTAGGGACAGCAGTCCTTGTAAGGACAGATCATTTTAACAGGAGTTAAAAATTACAACATTGAAAGGTTTCTGTGTAATGTTATACTACACAGAAAGATAAAGGCCGTCTGGTCACAGGGTGTCTTGTAGGGACAGCAGTCCTTGTAAGGAAGGATGATTTTACAACCTGTTGACATGACTAGACATTAGATCATTGCCTTCATCCAGAATGTGCACACCTCCATAACTGTTAAACCTTTGCAGCACACACGTCAGATCAAACCACTACCAAGGTGACAACAGTGTCTTTTTTTTGTGCTACAATTTCAGGCTCCCTGTAAAGAAGCTTCTAACCCTGAGCCCGAGAGAGAACCTCCGTTGTCCCCACGAACCAAAATGGCAAGTTGTACTTCATAATACTCTATCACCATTGTTTTTTCACACACTGGCAAAGGGAGGAATCTTTGTCACATATATGGCAAACAAATTGGATATCTGTCAGCTTCTTAGCATTGATGACGCCTTGACCTAAGATACACAATTTAGGCAGGACATACTTTCCATACTAGTTAAACTGCTCTAAGTCAGATGCTAATAAGAGTTTTTCAAAATGATGAGTAAAATTGTGTTTTTTATAAAATAAGATGTCCAAGCAGACAAACCTCTTATTTTCATTGTCATAAGGATTACAGGTGCATCTCAATAAATTAGAATATCGTGGAAAAGTTAGTTATTTCATTAATTCAATTCAAAAAGTGAAACTCATGTATTATATGGATTCATTACACACAAAGAGAAATATTTCAAGGCTTTATTTGTTTTAATCTTGATGATTACGGCTTACAGCTAATGAAAACCCCAAAATCAGTATCTCAGAAAATTAGAATATTACATAAGACCAATAAAAAAAAGTATTTTTAATACAGAAATGTCGGCCTGCTGAAAAGTATGTTCATGTGTATGCACTCAGTACTTGGTTGGGCCTCCTTTTGCATGAATAACTGCATCAATGCGGCGTGGCATGGAGGCGATCAGCCTGTGGCTCTGCTGAGGTGTTATGGAAGCCCAGGGTGCTTTGATAGCGGCCTTCAGCTCGTCTGCATTGTTGGGTCTCGTGTCTCTCATCTTCCTCTTGACAATACCCCATAGATTCTCTATAGGGTTCAGGTCAGGTCAGTTTGCTGGCCAATCAAGCATGGCTCCCCAAATCATCACTGACTGTGGAAACTTCACACTGGACTTCAAGCAACTTGGATTGTGTGCCTCTCCACTCTTGCTCCAGACTCTGGGACCTTGATTTCCAAATGAAATGCAAAATGTACTTTCAGTCAGTGAAGATTTGGGGAGCCATGTCATCTGCTGCTGTTGGTCCACTGAGTTTTCTCAAGTCCAAAGTCAACGCAGCCGTCTACCAGGACATTTTAGAGCACTTCATGCTTCCTTCTTCTGACAAGCTTTATGGAGATGCTGATTTCATTTTCCAGCAGGACTTGGCACCTGCCCACACTGCCAACAGTACTAAGATCTGGTTTAGTGACCATGGAATTACTGCGATTGATTGGCCAGCAAACTGGCCTGACCTGAACCCTATAGAGAATCTATGGGGTATTGTCAAGAGGAAGATGAGAGACACGAGACCCAACAATGTAGACGAGCTGAAGGCCGCTATCAAAGCTCGAATCCCAAGCCCTCCGAAGCTTACAGGCAATGTCTTCTCCTCTGTCTCCCCAATTCACACTCTCTCTGGAATAATGGCACTCTTGTCAAAAAAATCTTTAAAAAAAGAATTTGAAATATCTGCAAATTAAAGTTCTTTTTTTGGGCACTCAACTGGTACAGAAATCCTGTAAAACAAAATATGCATTTGCAGGCCACACAATAGCAGCATCTTAGGGAGCTCATTCCTTTGTCATTGGTGAGAGGTGTCGGGGCTCTTTCACCTCAGCTAAAACTGTGCAAGTGATTTAGACTGTTGTCAACCAACATCAACGAGAGAGCTGATGTTGTGCTAATATGCAAATCTTCTTGTAGATCAAACTGTGTCCTGCTCCCTTTATTACAACCAGTCTAACATCAAGAATGCTTTTGTGTATGGTTAGAGACCTGTTAAATCCGGGTGGTTCACAAATTCACCTGATTTATGTGTGCATGTATAAGTCATATATATACAGTATATTAGATGGTTAGTGTGTGTATACAAAGAATTGCCCAGTTATACCAGATGTCCTAATAAGTACGGTATTGTTAGGTTAGTGTGTGTGTGTATAAAATCCCCAGTTATACCAGATGTCCTAATAAGTACGGTATTGTTAGGTTAGTGTGTGTGTGTATAAAATGCCCAGTTACACCAGATGTCCTTATAACTAAGGTATTGTTAGGTTAGTGTGTGTGTGTATAAAATGCCCAGTTATACCAGATGTCCTTATAACTAAGGTATTGTTAGGTTAGTGTGTGTGTGTATAAAATGCCCAGTTATACCAGATGTCCTTATAACTAAGGTATTGTTTGGTTAGTGTGTGTGTGTATAAAATGCCCAGTTATACCAGATGTCCTTATAACTAAGGTATTGTTTGGTTAGTGTGTGTGTGTATAAAATGCCCAGTTATACCAGATGTCCTTATAACTAAGGTATTGTTTGGTTAGTGTGTGTGTGTATAAAATGCCCAGTTATACCAGATGTCCTCATAACTTAGGTTTTGTTAGGTTTGTTTAAGAATTATAACCATTATACCTTTTGAGCTCATCATAACAATGGCCTCTGTGTTTGTGTGTGTGCATAGGTGAACTCCAAATAGAGTGGTGCAGTGACGAGTCCTAAAACCAGGAAGTGAGTTAGCATTTTACCACTTCCTGTTCCCTTGTCTCTGAGCCAATGGGATTTCTCCATAGGATTTTGGAAAATAGCTGGAAATAAGGTTTGTGGTTGAGACACATTTCAGAGACGGATCACGTTTTGTTCTACAACATTAAATCCATCAGCAGTGACCCCACTGGTGATTTCTGAAGAGTTCACGTGTCTGAAAAACGATGGTTGTTAACAGGTGGCTGAATAGGACTACAGAAGCTGTCGAGGACGTTGTTCGTCATTACGCTGAACACGTAAACACTTCTCTAAGTTAGTTTGCCCTGTTCTGCTTGAAAGCAAGTACCTGCCTCCTGCAAAGTGTTCAAACAAACGCTTCAATTTGTACCATTTAGAATCTGTATGTTTGAATATGGATCTTAAGTTCGTTCCTGCTGTAGTTCGTTGATAGCATAACGTAAGCATTTTGCTTCTGGCGATTAGGTTTATGATTAGAAAATGATAAAAGTAGGGTAGACATGTGGATATTATCCGGCTGAACAGAACCTGCATTTATCAAACAGGTTTGTTTTCCACACACCTTATTTCGAGCTATTTTCCAAATTCCTATGGAGAAATCCCATTGCTTTTTGTCGAGGGAACCAGCAGCTTACTTCCGGGTAAATACGTCATCCCTGCACCGCTCTATTGAGCATAATAGTCCTTATAATTCAAGTCAATGAAATAAGATTGTGAGTGCATACATTTTTCCTTCAGTCGGTGTATTTTTGATTTAACAGGATGTTGGAGGGATATGATAATGTAATTAAATCATTCAAAAGTATATATAAGTATACTTTTTGTTCAGGAGTTAAACGCAATTTTGTTTTTTCGGGAGGGGGGACAGTCAGGACTGTTCAAACGTTTTTATTTACACGTCCTAGTATATATTCATGTCCCCCCTTTAGTATTTTATATTTTTTATAAGTAGATATGTACATTTTATACAAATTAACTTGTCATTATTTGATATATTTATAGTAATTTTTTTATTTCACTGTTTAAGTGTTTGCAATGTTTGTCCGTCTATGTTTGTATTGTCACAATACCAGAATTGCCAGTCATCAATACATGACTACGTTTCAACTTAGCTTTTGATCTTGACCTTATTTCTGAGCAACTCAATCAACTTAATATTCACCTGTCCACTAAAAAGAAAACATTTCTCAATATTTCAGTTCCTTCCATAATCATTTTAGGCTGCGCAGGTTCTATCATATGTCAAGGTCTCTGTCAGAATGAAATCCTCTGTCACTTTTCAATGACAGCCGACTGGTAAAGAGATTGTCAGAAATACTTGTATTGTCCATCGCAAAATCCCTGCATATGTTTATTAAAAACAGGTGTTTGTCATCAAAGCAACAAGAAAAAAGCTGCATATGTTGATGTTCAGGTCTCTGAACACTGAGGTCTGTGAAAATGAGAAAGTGGTCTGCTCTTTGTACCATTGCTCTCCTAAGTTAAATACTTTTTTCTGTTCAACATTTAAAATAAACCGAAGTATTGGGCTACTTTTTCAGTAACAAAATATTGCGCAACACATGTTTGAGGATAATGTCCAGATATACCATTGTGGTCCTCATAACTTAGGGACTTGCTTTGTGTATGGGTGTGTATGGGCAATGTCCAGCTAATCCAGAGGGGTTCTCATAAGTCATCATTTTGTCAGGAAACGCCCACTCCCGCCCAGTCCCCACAGTCCTGTAGAATTTCAGGTCTACAGATCTCTAGACTCTTTTACCAAAACTGAATTCTAAATAGCCAGAAATGTAGCTGAAAATATTATGATCAGTTCAAGCACTCTGCTGTCTCTCTACGGCACAGGGAAAGGTGGGTCCCCATAAATCAGTGTTTGAACTGGTACGAGGAAAAAGTCCTGACAAACCACCCATACCCGTGTGTGTGTGTGTGTGTGTGTGTGTGGGGAGCACTCAGCTGTTATTAATGGAAGAGTGAAAGGTGAGCCATTACACAGCGCCAGATGACCCCGTTTCCATGGTAGCACACCCACTTCCTGATCCACTTTCTGCCAAGTTCATCAACACAAATCACAATTCACAAAAATACCCCTCTCTACATGTGTTTTGAACTTATCACAGTATGTACATTGATAAAGGCTTCCAGTCTGTGTGTGTACCTACAGGCACTTTGGTTCATTTTGACGAAAGCGAGGCGCTGTTCACGGAGCTGAAACATGGCAACATTTAAATAAATCCAATAAATTCCAATCAAAGTCAACACCAAAGATGATATGATCAGATTTCAAGTCAGGACAAATTACCAATTTCCCTGACCTGGAACTGTCCATTTCATGTACCAAAGAAACACTAGTATCAGTTAGTGAGGAGTCGCAATCATTCACAGCTATGCAAGAAATAAGGCTTTGAAATCAACCTCCTTTCTTGTAAAATTAAAGAGCCTGGAGTTATCCAGGACAGTGTCTGTGGAAAATGCTGGACTTGAGCCTGTCAGATTGTAACTTGTTCTATATAACTGTGACATGCTTTGTGCATGCTGTCCTATGCCTCATTTAATTTGTATTATTAATGAGCCAGTCTTGAATCAGAAACTTGTTGTAATATTTTTGCTGTTTTGTGTACTCCTAAGAAAAAACAAATAAAATAAAAATATTGGGGAAATCAGAGCCTTGGTTAGCATGACTACATTACAAATACTAACTTCTCAAAGATAAAATGAAAAGTCAGGGGGTCACCAAAGAGTTCATCCATGAAATGTGGACATATTTCAGCTAGGATCAAAGAGGATCCGGTGGAGAGAGCATGCCTTCCACCTGCAGGTTAAATCCAGGTTGTATCATATTCTCACTTATTATCAGGAACAACACCGATCTTACTTCCTTAGTTTCATACATTGTTTATTTGGAAACAATAACTGAAATTCTGAAGTTTGACCTGCAGCAGTTTTGACAGTGGAGGGCAGTGATTGTGTGATTTAAAGCTGACAGCACTCACCCATCCGGACGGCAGAGAGGGAGTCGGCCTGGCTGCAGAGGAGCGGGGCCACGGTCAGCAGCAGGGCGGGGATGTAAATCGACAGCAGCAGTGCTGGCAGAGCCGGCATCTTCCACTGCTCCTCATGGAGAATGGTCTGCTGGCTGCCTGTACCGCCACCTGCAGGACAGGAGGACAAGTTATTAGAACATATGATCATTCCTACATAATGTGATGCCGTGTTGATTTATTTTTGAAAGTCGTGAAGCAACAAAAGCTAGCGTCACAAGGACTCCGAGGACATAAAGCAATGGGATTATTTCATGTGATTTTGGAAGATTGCAGAGAATAATATCTGTGGCAAACACATGTTTCGAACAGGTTTGTTCAGCAGGATACTCTCCATATATTAACACCACTTTATGATTTGTGTAGCGTAAATGCAGTAGACACAGGTGAAAATGAGGCTATAAACCAGGGGTCACCAACTACATTGGTCCAAGGGCCAAAATTAATCCAAGAGACACTTTCGGGGGGCAGAGATTTTTATATATATATATATATATATATATATATATATAAATCATAATAAATTATATATATATATTTATATATATATAATTGATTAATATGTTCACTTTATTGAAAAAATTATCTTTTTTTTTATAAGCTTGTATCCGGGTAAATAAAACTGAAAGCAGTCCTGATTGGCAGGGAATCAACTTTTTAATTAATACCGTGTCCTGATTGGTGGGAAACGGTTGCAGGATATAAGAAAATAGTTTGCCAGGCACGCTTATCTCAAATAATGTATGCGCTGCCATTTCCCCACATAAACATAATAGTCTGCAATGAAACGGTTGTCTCCTGTGTGCTCCACTTCCTCCTTGGCGAACCGGTAACTTTCTTGTTAACCCGTTTTGGTTTAAAAACAGAATTAGGTCGGTTTTTTGGTTTTCCGTTTTTCCGTTTTTCCGTTTTGGTTTTAATACAGAAAAACAAAAAAACAGCACCGGTTTTTAGTTTTTCTTATTCGGTTTTGAAACGGAAAAACCAAAGAACGAACCATACACGGATTAAACATGGTCGGTCGGTCCGTGTACGTTTTGTCAGTTTGATTTTTCGTTTAAACCAAAAGCCAAAAAACTAAAATACCAGCCTTTTTTCGTTTTAGATTTCAAACGAAAAAACGGAAAACCAAAGCCGTTTTCCCGTTTTTGTTGTCTGAATCAAAAAACGGATAACAAGAAGACCTAATTAAAAAAACGGTCCGATTTTGGTTTTTGATAACAACTTCATTCAATGTTCCGTTTTGTATTGAAGAATGAAGAAAAACAGTCCGGTGGACCGGAAGTTAAAGAACATATTTCAAAATAAAAGACACGAGGATATAATGGCAATGCTGTGAGTTCAATCCTGGAACCCAGAAGTCTGACGAGGATAAGTTTATTTCTGCATTCACATGCAGATATGCGTTTATAGAGAATACAAGTAGGCTATGCAAGCTCTGTGCATAACTTTCACCTTTCACCTGCACCCAGCAGCAAGCGGGAGAACGATATCTCATACAGTCGACCCCTAAAACAGTTCACACAGTAATGGAACAGTTGTTAAGCATTATTTTGTCCAACTAGTCTACATTATGAATTTGATGTTTGTCTAAACTGCTAAGAAGCTGACAGCTGAGTTAGAACAGAAAGACATGCAGGCCATAATCACTGCTAGACGCTCAAAAGAGGAATGTGTGTGTAAGGCTTACATGAACTGAATTGAAACACTGTCCATTAGTTGATTAATAAACAAGACATTCAAGTCAAAGTTGTAGGCATTTTCATTTGTAGCACGCTGTAAATATGGACTATGAATGAACACATGCAATGTGGAAGCTGTCAGCTTCTTAGCAGTTTATAAAAACATCAAATTCATAATGTAGACTAGTTGGACAAAATCATGCTTAACAACTGATCCATTACTGTGTGAATTGTTTTAGGGGTCGACTGTATGATATATCGTTCTCCCGCTTGCTGCTGGATGCAGGTGAAAGTAGGGCGACAGTTCTGTTCACATCGCTGACATTTGTCAAAGGTAAGTCTTGCAGTATGCAACAAACATGACGTTGTCACCTGTCCATGATTGTCACACAGCGACAAGCTGGACACTGGATTTACAGACACAGTACAAACCGGAAGTCGTACAAACCGGAAGTCAGCGAATTAAAGTTATGCACAGAGCTTGCATACTTGTATTCTCTATAAACGCATATCTGCATGTGAATGCAGAAATAAACTCATCCTCGTCAGACTTCTGGGTTCCAGGATTGAACTTGTTCAGCATTGCCATTATATCCTCGTGTCTTTTATTTTGAAATATGTTCTTTAACTTCCGGTCCACCGGACTGCTTTTCTTCATTCTTCAATACAAAACGGAACATTGAATGAAGTTGTTATCAAAAACCAAAACCGGACCGTTTTTTTAATTAGATCTTCTTGTTATCCGTTTTTGATTCAGACAACAAAAACGGGAAAACGGCTTTGGTTTCCCGTTTTTTCGTTTTTGATTTAAAACGAAAAAAGGCTGGTATTTTCGTTTTTGGTTCAAACGAAAAATCAAACTAACAAAAGATTCAGACAACATAAACGGGAAAACGGCTTTCGTTTCCCGTTTTTCGTTTTAAATCAAAAACGATAAAACGAAAAAAGGCTGGTATTTTCGTTTTTTGGCTTTTGGTTCAAACGAAAAATCAAACTGACAAAGTACACGGACCAAACATAAACTTCTCCTCATATTTTTCAAAATTATTGTTTTATCAAAGTAATCATCATATTTATATATATATATATATGTATCATATATCACCTATACAGCACCTTTGGGAATGTAGTGTCTTGATCAAGGACACAACAACGTTTTTTGACGAGCTTGGGGCTCAAACCCGTGTAACTCGAGGTGACATGAGTGGGGGGCGAACACACTAACCACTCCGCCAACGCCACAGTCACCCCCGCTGTGCGGGCCAGATGACAATGTCTGGCGGGCCGGATGTGGCCTGCGGGCCACCAGTTGATGGTCACTGCTAGAAACAAACCACTTCAGGATTACATGACTGCGTAACACCAGCGCTAAGCTAAAGGGGCTAAAACACACGTCACTCTCACTGCTGACGGTCAACGTGCAGCAGTGAGAGTGATCTCAGAACATTAGAACTGATTTTAGTGCTTTGATGAATGCCTCAAAGCAACAATAATAATAATACATTATATTTATATAGCGCTTTTCTACAACTCAAAGACGCTTTACAGTATGAGGGAGGGTAGACAAACAAGGACAACAAAATAAATAAAATAAATAAATTATATTGAGGTCTCCATATTAGGGTGAGTAATTAAAACGAAAGTGAATTATAATTAAATATAATCAAATATATTCTTGTATAACCCATAATTAAAATGCATTATATTTCATGTTGTTCTATAATCACAGTATATACAAAACACAAGTGGTTTGTTAAGTTGAGTTTAAGGCCTACTATAGTTTATGGGTGTCAGTGTTTAGCAGGGGGGAGACATTTGTCTTCACTCACAGCTGGCTGTGCACAGGGAAGGGCCCCTGACTTGTTGGAGGAATACTGAGGCCCCAAAAATGTGTTTATGCCATACCATAGAAGGATATGTCTAGACATATCCAGTCTTGCACACCTGAGGCCATGTCCGTTTTCCATAAATATGGGTATGAAGGGGGTGTCTTTGGGTTTTTTCTGTCTTTTTGTGCAGCATAAAAGCACTAACTAAAAGGGAGGAAAGCTTCAGAGCTGGGTTTTTCCTTGGTAAGTGTTCTCAGACTTGGTAAGGTCTCTTGAATTGATTGTTGAATGGTTGGATGAATTGATGTGAATTGATTTGTTGAATGTTTAGCACCCAGCCACCTATGAGGAACTTCCTCTGAATTCATGCTGGATATAGGTGTGTATGAGAATTGGTTTGTTGAATGAAAGTTTGAATGTGTTTTTTATTCACCGGCGATTTATGAGGAGATTCCTCTGGATTCTGTCGGAAGACTTTAATGTCACAACTGAATTGGGCAGTTGAAGTTACAATTTAGTGTAATAAATGTAAAACTGTGAATTGAGGTTTCATATTAGAAAATGACCACAGCATTATAAATTTTGTATGATTGTCATATTGTAACGAGAGAAGGTGAAACTGTATAAGTGTGGACCAATTTTTCTTCAAATAAACTGATCCCACCCTTTGGATTGGGACAACTTAAAATAAATCTGTGCACTCCTCTCCTGCTTAAGGTAAGATTGCACAACTGCCACACTCACACTTAGGTAGGGCCACACCTCATTACTGATATCAAAAATCCTTCGGGATCGCTTAAACAGATTTAGCGGGTCGTCTGAATTGAAATAGCAGTTAATTGAACCTGGTTCTTCAGGAGTTAATAGAGGTGAGATCTTGTTGACGTTGGTGGATCTGAGCCAAGCAGTAAACTTACGTGGACTCAATAGCTTTTGTTAGGTCAATTAGTAGGTCTGAGTAATTTGCCGGAATAAATTAACAAAGGCCTCCCGACTCCAACAATTAAATAAAATAAACAGAAAAGGCAGTCAAGAGGAAGTTGATTGAGAGGGGGGGGGCTTATGGGTAGACAGAGTTGAAGAGATGGGTTTTGAGGCGGGACTGAAAGACTGTGGGTGTTTCTCAATGTCGAGGACGCTTCCTTGGTAGGACATGTCTTCCGAGTCAGGTCCTTCAGAAGCTAGGCAAGAATCCTTCCTAGCCTCGGAAAACGAAGAATGGAACAGGCTAGCAAGTGTGCAGTTGTGCGTCATATGAGAGGCCCCACCTTAAATTTTCCGCCAAAGATTTTGGAAATTGGTCCGTGCGCAAAGCATTGTGGGGATTTTAAGACCGCACAGGATACACTGGTGCATCCTCCAAATTTCCCGCAACGAAGGATTCAGTCCTCGGTAGAATTCCAAGGATCCTGGACATTGGAACAGTCCTTCGGCGGGATTCGATGACGTAGCATCCTTGAAATAGGGGCTCTGGAGGAGCCTTCCTCGACATTGAGAAACACCCTGTGAGGGACTCAGAGTCACGAAGATCTTGGGGGAGGGAATTCCAGAGCCTAGGAGCTGCCACTGAGAAGGCTCTGTCCCCAATGCTGCAGAGTTTGGATGTGGGAGTGGATGGGAGTCCGGCTGCGGTGGATCTGAGGGACCGTGGGGGTTGATAGGGGGTGCACAATGCAGCAGTTACCTGGACACATAATCACATTTCTACACAAACAGAAAAATATGTAAAAGTAGTTATACAAAGCTTCATGGCAACACTATCATCACTTAAAGACCCAGTGAAGTGTGCGCCGGTGCATGATCTGTTATGCTAATACGTATAGTAATGACCAAAATTGTCCATTGGAACCCATATAAAAGATGTTGGAATAGCAACGAATTTGACGAGTTGGAATTTTCCGCTGGGAAATCCGCCTTCGTGGGCGTGGCTTGCGATCTACTGCGTGAAGTCAGAAGATGGGCTCAGCCGAAGTGTTTACATTCACCACCGTTCATTTTGTCTCTGTTTCAAAGTGGAATTTACCAACGTTTTTGAGCGAGTATTTTATTGGAAAGTGTTTCGCAGTCGACTGGAAGTGATTGCCAATCGAGGAAACCTGACAATGGAGGCGACAGTGAAGAAAAAGGGAGGAAAAACACACGGGAAGCGATGCATTGCCGCTGGCTGTGGTAATGTCAATTCTGCCGAAGTGGCGATGTTTCTGTTCCCAAAAGATGAAGGTGAGTGGCTGGTGTCATTGTTTCGTAGATTCGTAGATTGTTTATGAAAAATAAAGGCCACTGTGTTTGTGTTATAACAAGACTATCATGGCGGCGGCAGAGCTCAAGTCGAGTTTCTCCGCCTGGAGATATTCTCACTATTTCACTTTTGTCGAGCACAAAGAAAAGAACGTTTTAGTTAAATGTAAGTTGTGTCTTGGCGGGTCAAAGATCCTATCGACTGCCCAAAACAGCAATTAAAATCTGTTGAAACATCTGCAGAAACAACATGCTGGGACGAAGCTAGTAGCTAAGACCACAGACCCAGACTCATCCGACGCCACTCCACCTCCACCTAAGCAACAGCGGCTGGATTGGCACTTTGAAACATATCTTTGTGTTTGTGTTTGTATAGACCACATTGCTTAGCAGAGTTCAGTGATGCAAATGCATGTCAAGTTGATCAACAGGTTGTATTATTCTCCGATGCAATAACAGTACTGAAATGAAGGCTACAGTATAAGGGCATTAATGGGTGCCCTTTTTTAAGTAACTAAAAAGTTACTTTTCACAGTAACGCATTACTTTTTGGTGTAAGTAGTGAAGTAACTAGTAATTGTAACTAGTTACTGGTTTTCAGTAACTAGCACAACACTGCATGTGAACATGAATGTTGCATCATGCTATGAACAGATGAATGTATGATCAGGTGATGGCCAATCCTGTGTGTAGATCTACTCTAGATCTATGACAAAATATTGTCCTCAACTAAATTGACTTCCATGGCCACTTTCCTCATCTATCCTGTCCGAAAAGCTGTCAAAATCACTAATTTCTCTCGCACCAGTATCACTTTCCGAAGTCTCCGCCATGTTTACAATCACAACTGGGCCCATCTTGTGACGTCACAGCCGCTATCGTCTGCAGCAGCGGTAGGCTCAGACGGCCGTTCACGGGATGAAAAATTTGCGATGTTTATCTCGTCCCTCGCACTTCCTAAAAAATTATTTTAGCCATGAACAGGTACAATTATATGTAAGAAATGAAACTGCCATTTCATTTTGGCGCAAAAAAATGCACTTCACTGGCACTTTAAGTGACTGAAGTTAAAGTTGCCATGCAGATCATGCCGCCCTCGCCAACAGGATAAATAAACCCTTCAACATCTTGAATCTTTTCGTCTTGAATCCGAACAAATAGGTAATTACCAGTACAGGTGATGACAGGGAGCAGGACTGAATGAGCTTCAACCCACTGAGAGTCTCTTTAACCCGAACACATGTTGGCATTGTTAAACACAAAATAGGAGAGAGATGAAGTGATTAGGAATTTATTCTGTTTCTGGGTGTTTCAGGGGGGATTAAGATGTTGATTGTTTTTCTAAATTAGCTGGCTTAGTGTGGATGTAGTCTGAGAGAAAGCAACAAAGAAAAAAAAGGAGAGGGACAAAATGTGACAATAACAGGGAGCAGAATGTGAGAGAAGGGAAAGGCATGGCAAAGAGAGGCAGAGGAAGAGAGAAAATTGATATATTGGAGAACTCAATATGTGTGTGAGATGAAGATAGATGAAACAGGGAGCAGGAAACGGGTCCAAATCTGCTCAGATGATTGGACAGAAGATCTGTTTCATTATCTTGTGTGTGTAAATGCGTGTTTGCATTTTTCAGTACAACAACACAGCAAGCTCAGAGCCCAGAAGAACATCTCCCACTGTTCAATCCCATCATGCAACTGCTCTGTGTGGACAGTGGAGTTCTGATAATAACCCCTCCCCCAACAACATGTTCTTGATTTGTTTTACTCGCGAAATGTTTATGGCCGCCCTGCCGATGAAGCATCCGGCATGAATTAAATGAGCTTTAGAAATGGAATTTAAATTGGCTTGACTGGATCAGAACAAGCTTGATGACAGAGATGCAAACCGTCGATAAGGGGAGATACAATGAGTTAATAATCATAATGAAGATGTACTGTATATCATTTTAAGATGAATGACTGAAAGCACTAATTCCTTCTGATTATTATCTGTTGTGTTTCCAAACTCAATGTTTGTTTTCCCACAGCCTAAATGTGCAGGTGCGCTGCAGCTTCAGAAAGGATGCAGATATAAAATCACAAATGTTCCTGTCCACATGAAGAAACATCTTCAGCAACTTGACAACACATGCAGCATTTAGAAAACATTCAGGAACTTGAGGAAACCTGTGCAGCGTTTACTAAAAGCTGCAGAAACCAAACGCTGCAAATACAAAACGCTGCAAGAAGCTCAACGACGACCAGGGGACAGTAAAAAGTGACGCACACAGCTGGGAGACCAGGGGACAGTAAAAAGTGATGCACACAGCTGGGAGACCAGGGGACACTAAAGAGTGACGCACACAGCTTGGAGACCAGGGGACACTAAAAAGTGACTCACACAGCTGGGAGAACAGGGGACATTAAAAAGTGACGCACACAACTGGAAGACCAGGGGACACTAAAAAGTGACGCACACATCTGGGAGACCAGGGGACACTGAAAAGTGACGCACACAGCTGGGACCGGAGCGCTTGGTGACGTTCAAGATTATAAAGCTGAACAACTGTCTCTGTTGTTGGAAACTTACCTAAAATGTTTTATGGGCTTATTTTAACAATGTGATCACATGACTCCTTCTGATTTTACTGCAGATCTGCTGTAAGCTAGCTAGCTAACGTAGCTAACCTAGTCATTTCAGATATACTGAACACTTAAAGTTATGAGACAAGTTTGCCCCTGTCAGCTGTGGAATGTCGCTCCAGGGCTAAATGCTTCTGAAAAGCCTTAATAAATTAGACTTAAAGTCTGTTCCATTACTGTTAGTAACACTTTTATGTTATGATATCGACTTTTAGAGAAGCCAAAAGAGACTCCACTTAGAAAGACCCCTGAGCATCCATACCTCCAGA
Organism: Dissostichus eleginoides; assembly: GCA_031216635.1. Taxonomy (NCBI): domain Eukaryota; kingdom Metazoa; phylum Chordata; class Actinopteri; order Perciformes; family Nototheniidae; genus Dissostichus; species Dissostichus eleginoides. The sequence continues at coordinate 2,103,371 of CM062280.1, forward strand.
ATGAACCTTCGAACAACCGGCTGTTTGCCAAGAACACTGCCAACTGAAGGGATGAATTCAACTGAGGAAAAATAGCCTCAGAGACAGTGAGATGAAAACAAGGCGTGAAAAGTGAAGACAAACTCATGGAGAAGTAGATCGAAACAGCAAAGAGACACAAGAAGATAGAGCAAGAATCTGAAAGCAATGATCTGAGGGGTAGAACATTGAGAAGAAAGAGAGGGTGGACTGAGACAGTAATAATAAGAGATTGCTGTAGGCCGAAATAAACAGATGATTAAAACAATGTATCAGTGTCTTTCCTGCAGGAAGTGCTATCATGTCAGCGGTCACACAGAGCCAACTGATACCAACAGATACCGCAGCTATGAGGATAATCTCAGCCTTAACTCCATTATCTGCTGTCAATCCCTTCTCATACTACATTTGAGGCGTTTAGCTGACACCCATTCACAGAGATTTAAACACAGTGTGGCGGTGCAGAAAGCTGCAGTCCTTCAGTTCATCAGTTTATCAAGTAAAGACGGCAACAGTTGGTGCAGTTTCCACTACAGACCAAACAAACAGTCCTGAGGACAGAAGAGAGAGTATGTGTGAGGAGACTGAGCTGTTTGTTGGGGCGCATAGGATCACTTGAGTAGATGATGTTGTTATATCTTTAAAGAGGTTTTCCAGACACAGGATGCCCAAATGACCCCAATACTCATCTTTCATTTTTGTATTTTTTGTCACAATGCCTCTACACTGGAAATACAGTTTTGTTTGCTCTGCCCAAAGCAGACGTTCAATGAACATTGACTGTATAAGTGGACGTGGTCACCGTCACATCTCCTTTTGTGTTGTGGACGACAGTTTTGAAGCCTCATTGTTGGCACTTTAGCACAGTACCGAAACTCATCGAAGTCATCTGTGGTGTTGGCCCGGTAGCACCCAAACCGGGCCAACACCACACCGCTGCAGAATAAGGCTGCTGCTAATCCAAGTTCCAATGAAGTCTTCATGCATCATCAGACTGTTTCTCCGGGCCACAGAATCTTCCAGATAACCCTCTCATTAGCAACGTTTCCAAGCTCCTACAGCATGGGTCGGCAATAGGTGGCCCGCGGGCCATTGGTGGCCCGCCAGCAATAATATTTGGCCCGGAAAATTATTTTGAGAATAAAAATAAAATATTATTTTGAGATTTTATTTTTAAATTTTTTTTACAATATCGGACCGACAGTCACACATATAGGCTATAATGTCCGAATAGAGAATCTACCTACACCTGAAGAATGCTTATTGTACTTTTATCCATGTTGAGAGTGAATGACACACAGCACAGGCACAATCTGGCAGCGGGGTGCACTGACGCTGATAGTGGATCAATAAGTAGGTGGACAGCGCGTGGTGCTGAAATAGCCAACATGCGGTTTGTGGTTTGAAAACATTAACACATTAAATCATTCAAACGTAATGTTCACTTATATGTGAACAGTAACAAAGTTCAGTCAAAACATTGGCAACAAGATCGGAGAAGCCGCCTGATCATGGAGGGCGAGGGGTGGTGGTGCATATGCTGCTACCCCAGCTGCTGCCCCAGTTGGCAGCTTTGTTTTGAAAGAAAAGTTTTGGCTCATCGGACATTTATGAGAAAATCCCTAATGTCCGAGTGCAAGTGAATGCAGCACAAGACGCGAGCCTTGTAACCCCTACCCTGGCCCTGGCCCGAGCGTGGAAATGTGATTGTCATTTGAACGGGATGGCGCAAAACGAGATGCATTCGGTCTACATTGACAGAGAAGAGACTGTCATGTTTGGCTGTACTCAGCATTGATTCAAAACGCACTAAAGCTTTGGATCTTAATAAGTTTGTGAGCAGGGGTGGACTGGGCATCTGTAGAATCTGGAGAATCACAGAACGGCACCGCAGCGGCACCGCAGCGGCACCGCAGCGAGGCTCCCCCATTGACAGTTCACTAGCATACCCCCCCCCCCCCCCCCCGGCCCGGCATCTAGTGGCTCAGAAAAAAATTGGCCTAAGGCCAAATATAATTGCCGACCCCTGTCCTACAGGGACAGGCAGGATAAATAATCTTCCAGCATGCTCTTGGTTTACCCTGGGGCTCTTAGAAGTGCTTTGATCTCGGAAAACATCTAACGGAAAAGCCCCCGGTGGCATCCTTATCAGAAGCCCCACCACCTCGACCTGCCCCCTTCGGAGCAGCTTCTCCACTCCGAGCTCCCTCCATATGTTGGAGCTCCTCGTTACATTTCTAAAGCTGAGCCAAATCACCCTAAAGCTGTATTCACATAGTTAGCGGCACTGCGCTGGCGCTGCAGTTGTGTTTCTAGGGAGAGAGCGGTGTCGCCCGGCTAGGCTGAAGCGCTACCCTCAGCGTTGCATAAAATTGTGACCAAGCGTTGCGCTCAAAGTAAAAATTCTTGAAACTTTGACCTTGTTAATTGCTGACCTTTCGACGAGCAACCAATCAGAGGACAGCAGTGTGTAGCGTATGTAGCTGAAATGGAGGTAACCATGGAACCAAACTTAACGAGCTGTTTTCACAGCAAGGCTCTACACCCACCCAACCTGAGCAAAGAGCAAATCACCTAGCATGTGAATGCAGCTTAAGAGTTACACTTATTATCCACAGGCAGGCTTATAAACCATAGATAAGGGTCAGATCGTAAATGAAAAGGTAGGTCTTAAGTTTTAACTTCCGACTCCATTGCCTGTTCAAAACGAGGGTCCGGTGCAATGCCACCATCCTATCTCACGCCGCACCAGACCATCCATCCACCCCACACTCCATTTCACACTCATTCAAGTCAAGACCCAAATAAACTTGGGGAAGCAACTCACTCCTAACCCCTATGGTCAGAACTCAACCGTCTACCCGCAGAGAACCATGGCTTTAGATCTATAGGTGCTGACTCTCATCCCAACCGATGAACACCGGGCTGCAGTGCCTCAGTGCTTGCTGGACGTCATCTGAACAACATCCTCTGCCAAGAGTATAGATGCATCTTAAAGTCTTGTAAAATGTAATGTGGGTAAAATGAAGGTTGATATGGACAGTTGGTTGTGGCAGAAGAGTACAGGTGTGGCCGAAATCCCAAAATCAGATAATACCTCTCCGGTTGCACCTAAGGATCCTTTCATAAAGTTCCTAAAAGAATCAGGGACAAACCCTGGCACAGCCCAACCCTGGAAACCTGCTTGGACATAAGCAAAGTGTAAATTATAAATGTAAAACATATAATTAATAAATGGGTGAAAATTGCTTGTGTCCATAATGGGCAGTATTAATATATACCCACATGACAGCTCTTTGTTTCTTTGTAATTCTACTCCACTACAATTCAGAGGTTAACCTGGTATTTTTACTCCACTACATTTATTTTAGTTACTTTGCAGATTCTGATTAATGATGTGAAATATAAACAACCCTTAAAGCAGACTTTAGTTACACCTGAGTAAAATTCAGGGAAGGTGATTGTCAAGTGCCAACAATCAGGAGAGATATAGATAGTTCGTGCTTGAGAAGACTAAACATTTATCTGCAGATCCCTATAAAGTATATTCATTACTCGTTATTCTCTACTAATAGTTATTTGAAGACTGTATATAATGGCTATTTTGCACATCCCTATCAAGATTTCAAGATTTTCTAAGGTTTATTGACATATCATATACACAACTACGGTGTAGTTATGCAATGAATGAAAAACCTGGGTCTCAGGTTCCTCAACAGTGCATTACAAGACATCTATAAATATGTGTGTATACCTCCACCATTAAACTGTCATATTCTGCACATTTCTTATACTATCTACATACATAAGAGTATAATTCATATGTATAATATCAGTTAAAATAAGTGCTTCAACATAGTTAACATTGCAGGAAAGCAATATATTAGATGCTAAGTACTTTGTCAGGCTTAATATTTATCTGTAGATACCCCCAAAGCTTTTTTCTTATTTAAAAGAAGACCTTAATCGAAAGTATTATTTAATGTTTAAATAAAGGTTAATTAGTTTGTCTGTTTTGCACACCCTCATATTAATATATTTGTACATCCTGCACTAAACTGTTTTATTGTAGAGATCACTTTCAGTATCTTCTTGATTTTTTATATTCTATATTTCTATCATTGACCTTCTACTTTCCCCCTATGAAAGTATGTACTCTTAATATTTTTTTCATCAAATATAACACATTAAAAAAATAATTCAATAACGTGCTTTAACCACTAGGCGGTGCACACAAGGTACACACAGCATACTAATAATAACTTTGTATTATTAGTGTAGGACACTTATGTATTTATAACATCTGAAGATGTGTAGTTTTATTCATGTTTTCACATAATTTTACAGGATATTGCTATACTATTTCTCATGTTTTACTTCTACACATTAATATCTGATTTGTAAAACATCACAGACAGAAAGGTATATCTGTCATTTAATGGTAGCTATTGAAATTGTGATTCAATAGGTGTGTCTCCCATCACCCAAAACCCCTGACTATTCTCTCAACTCAGTATTTACATTCTTATATTCAAAGAAAATCAGTAATATCTTTAAAAACTGCAAGGAGACGTATTGTGTGAAGAGAAATTGAAGATGTTGTTTAATTGCTGATATATTTATGATCCACGTCACATATTCAGTTTCGGCGGCATTTCTTCCAGTTTGTCCAGAAGTCTTCTAATCAGGGCTCTATAAATAAAGAACTACGGCAGATGTGTAATATGTAATGCAGCCGAACCGTGTATTACAATGCCATTATGTGATGACTTCCAAAGAGAAAAGCAAGCACACTCGGAATAAATTATTATTTTCTTTTTTTAAAAATGTTTTTCGGATTTCATATCGCATTAACACCATATCCCAGCGTGCATTGCGGCTAAACAATCCAATCAACGAGCTTAAACCATAGCTGAGGATCTTGGGTAATTAGTTCAGTGGGTGTGTATCTGTTTCCGGTTATTTTATTTTGAAATTCAGTTCCTGACGGACGCCAAAAAAGCCAGAGATTATAGAATTAAACAAATAAATAAAAACAAGGATAATTGTGTGTTATTGTTGAGTAAATAACAGTGTGTTATTTAGAAAAGAATAACAAATTAGAAGGAAAAAAAGATTTAAAAAATACAGATTTCTGTATTCTGAGGCTCTGAGCACCATTTATTTTCCTCACGGACGGCAAAAAAGTCAGACATTATACGATTTAAAATAAAAACAATAATCGTGTCTTGATATTGAGTAAGAATATGTTTTTATGAACCACACAGCTTCCGGTCTACCAAGACCCGACCAGACAAAAAGACGTGTTGCAGGCACGAAACATACTACCAATAGAAAGACATTGCTTTTAAAATCGTTCTGTGTGACACGAAAAAAAGGGGAAGATCGTGTTGGTGAACACGAATCAATAGATTAAATGTTGTGACTATAACACGAAATGCCGTGAGACTGGGTTGTTCATGGAGCTAATGGAGTTAAAGGGTTTGAATGTATGGATGAAAGTAGCAGTATGGAATCTACCAATACATGTTAAAGTTAAAGCTGGTTAAAGTAATCCTGGAACATCAGTGTGGTTGGGTCCACTAACCAGACCCCCGCAGACTTTACTCCGCTCTACATAAACATCACACTCCGCTGTGGCTCTCACTGTTATGACAGTCAACAGAAATCCCTGAAGAACAGCTTTACAGATTAATGCTCAGCAGGACAAAAATATTTCCAGCATTTTAAACTGAACCGAAGCCGCCGCAGTCAACACACATACATCTGAAAACACAAAGGAAAGCAAACACGCGTTCTAATCTTCAAAAGGCCAAACTCTCCCTGCCCTGCGTCTGCAGCTCCACCACCAAAGCGGCACAGTATTAAAGGTTATGCTGTAAATATGACTTTCCTGCTGAATGCTTGAACTGCTTATCGCTCATCCCATTCAGACAACCGTCAAAGCTGGCTTCAAGCTTTTCTGATGTGAAGGATGATATCTCTCCCACTTTGTGTCAGATGAAATAAAAGAGAATTAACGTCTTCCAGCGAACAAAGAGGAGCGCTGCGGATAAGGCACTTTGTCTTTCTGGTAATGGCCCTTAATGCTCACCTAAATATAGGATATTAGCTTTCTCTCCCTCCAGGGGATAAGGAGATTTTGTTTTGCAGCCGCCACATCATGAAGCCTAGTGTTGCCAACTAAAAGCACTATAATGTCATGGTAATCCCCTCATTTAGCTGCTGCCACGTGACACATTTCTGCCTCCAAAAACAGCAGAAGGCCAGAAGAAAGAGGGAGGTTTGATTCCAGCACAGAATGCTGGACCGCTTCAGAAGATTTAGATTTAATGTCCCATGGGGATATTTGTTTTCACAGCTGGTACACAACAGATACACACATGGATATACACAGCAACACACAGCAACAAACAGCAACACAAAGCAACTGAACATACAGCAAAATACAGATATAGACGGTAGGGAAACTGTATGCTTCCATATTGTGTCAACTCAGCAGATATTTCAGGGTCGCTACTGCAGATGGTGCTGAAGACAGCTCTTTTTTATTCAGGTGTTGTGTATCTCCGACCAGAAGGGAGTAATGTGAGGTGTCGGTTCATTGGTTGTTTGGTGTCATTTGATATTTGGCGTGTGATGTTCATATCTGAAAGAGTGGGTGTGTGGAGGCAGTGTGTGTGTAGAGGGCAATGTATGGCTTGGAGGGGGGGGGGGGTAACAGACAGCACTCTGAGTGTACGGGTGGCACGAAGTCTTTGCTGGGATCCTTTTTGGATCTGAGTGAAGGGTTTAAAACTGAGTTTAATCATCTAGGGTGGGTCCCAGATATTTGAAGCTGTTCTCATGTTCAACTGTCTTGGGTGGAGGTGGGAACTGGTCCTGTGTGGGGAAGTAATATTCTCATTTTTGCTGCTTTGTTGATTACTGATTCTGATTGGTCAATTTAGACATTCCAGAGGTGTTTCATTTTTTACTTTTGATTCGTGATGGCTAAACTGTCCCCAGTAAAGAAAAGAAAAAGAGAGCAAGAGGGGGGGGAGAGGTAGAAAGACAGAGCGCTGGACTTCAAATAAATCTACATAATAAGACAGACAGGAAGTAAACACTAAAGGGAACAGCAGAAGAAGACAGACAGGAAGTAAACACTAACGGGAACACTGTATAGGCTCTGGCAGTGTTAAAAGACTAATAAAGTGTGAACAGCCTTGGACAGTTACAGTAACTTGATCAGTGCTGCCATCATTTTAAGTTACGGGGCCGTCGCCGCGGTTAAGCAGTTCCTCATTAATGACTGCCTCCCTGCATAATCCCTTGCTTCCAGGTTCAGTCGCAGGTGGTTGTTGGTGCATCATTGTGTGAAGTGAGAAATGGAGTTCTGATTTGTGTCAGAGATTTGTCCTCTTGAGTGTTTGAAGTATGTAGAGCTGGTACAGTTGTTAGTGTATAGTGTGTTAAGGGGGGGGCTGAGGACAGCGCCCTGAGGGGCTCCGTGTTGGTGCTGATGGTTGATGATGTTTTTCCTACAGCCTGTGATCTGGTGCTGAGGAAATTGTGAACCTACTGGAAAGTTTCTTGATCATCCAGTGGAATTGGATGGTGTTAGAAGCAGAGCTGACATCAATAGCAAGGCTAGAGGCAGAGAGGACTGCGGATTGGAGGAGATATATCTCTTCACTGGACCTGGTTTGGCCCTATAGGAAAACTGATGGGGATCCTTAGGTCTGACATGTGGCAGGGGTGTGATTATTCTGAATTCTAGCTCCGCTCTGTCTTTATAAAACAATTATACAAAAAAACAATATTTCCATATGTGTATTAGAATCCAAAACCTAATCAAATTCAGGAACCGGGACACTGCTCTGTATGTGCACGATTCCCCCTGACCACAACACTACAACTTATGTGTGGTACAAGAACACAGCACTTCCTTCACTCTAAAACTAATTACGTTTTTGACTTTGCATGTATACTGTAGAAACTTCTATTTAGAACTGGTGGAGCCACATCAGTTGGACAAGACTCAGAGAACGGTCTGGACAAGGTCAACTCTATCTGCTGCATTATTCATGAGTGCTTCATTCAGCTGCTTATTCTGTAGACATCAGAAAAAACGTTTAATGTTGTGTCTTGTAACACTGAGTTTAGGTTATGCTATGAACACAAGAGAGCATCATTTCACACACATGTTCAGAACGTTTTTTAAAACATTTTATGGGAATTTTGACATATTGTAGAGTCCAGAATGCTATATTTAAGACATCTGGGAGTTCCTGGAAGCAGGGGGACACTACCTGCTGTACAGGGGGTTTAATAGACTTTTCTACATTTTCAAAACCAATGTCACCATTAGCAGCATATTTATTAAAAATGTAAATGCTATGGAAATGTACTGGCCAAAAAACTGTATAATAACAATGAACCGGCTGATAATCATGAGCTGGACAGTGGAAAATCACTGTTATCTGACCTGCACATAACTGCCTTAGCTGGATGAAACTGTTTTTCAGCACTTTGGGTTGTACTTCGGGGACAGATGCTCCCGGCCTGCAGTCACAAGGTCAGATTGTTTCCTTTATAACTCTGCAGCTCCTTTCTCTCCGGGTCACACACTGCAGATTGACAGTGAGTATCCAGCAGTTTCTATGTGCTGGAGACCCTACTATATATTTCTATCATAAAACTTTGGGGTACTCAACATTTCCGGGTTCACAATAGGACTCAACTACACTAATTGTTACCAGAGTACATAATTACACATTAAGACTAAGAGTTAAATTAACTCAACATGCCTCCACATGTTCACATGGTAGGCATGACGACAGAGACGGAGACTTGAAATAATGGATGTGTGAAGGAATGCTGCAAAGATAGACAGGAGAACAATGACCGGTTCAGTTTCCTGCTGTGTGCTGCTATTTATATATTTCCTTCTAGAAAGAATAAAACCTAATTGAATGCTTATCACTCAGCAGCACAGGAAGAGCAGAGGAATCCGTCTTGATGGCAGCGCCGCTGAAACACTTATCGACAACCTAAAGATTTTCACGGCACATTAGTCTTTAGACTATTTAGAAGCAGCAGTGGACGGTATCGACAGGGCAGACTGCCGCTGAGCGAAAAACAAGTGAGGGATATGGAACAATTTACCAAGATTTAAAACAGATAGCTTTACTACCTGCTGTTTCCTTATTTTCTTCCAAGTCCTTATTGATTTAAATGGACCTCGAAAGCCCTTTCAGATGGGATTTACATTACAGTGGGAGGTGAATGAAGTAACCACTGTACTCTTTTTTCATTTAAATCATTATCAGGGTTCAAGCAGTGGCGGTTCTACACCCATTTCACTTGGGGGGGCCATGCTGGGGCCAGTTATTTTATGGGGGGGCACATTTAATGCGGGACAACAGACAAAGACAGTGTTCAACATTTTAAAATGTTAAGTTTTGTATAAAGTCATACCGCACAAAAAAAACATATAAGTCCATAATTGGTGGGTTTTTTTGCAACAGAATTTGTTTCTGTACTCTCTCTCAGAGCCATAACTCAGTGAAATATTGAACTCAACATCAAACTTGAGCCATAGAGACTCCTAACTAACAAATATGTGACCAATGGCTACATAAGAAATGTGGCACTCTGTTATATTGACATTTAATATAAAGCAACAACTTAACTTAAAATGTATTAAATCAAAAGACAAAAAGAACAGTTAAAATGTGAAGGATTTCATTTAATGTATTTTTTATTTGTCAAGTATATGAGCAAAAATAAGTTAGATTTACTAAATAATCTGGAGAAGTGGATTTACATTGACTGAATATCTGTTTGGCAGGTAAACATTTATTCATGCAACTCCATGGTAACATGTTAATATTCTGGTCTGTAGGGACTTGGCCTTGGGACCGAAGGGTCGCAGGTTCACGTCCCGATCAGGCCAATAAAAACATGTATAACAAGTATAACAAGAAATGCATGTTCTCACCTATAAACTTAAGACAGAGTGGAAACCGAATTTCCCCCCTCTGGGGATAAATAAATGTTCATCTTATTTTTCTTCCATTTCAAACATCGCAAAATGCAATAACAAAAAACATAAAATTGAGGTATTCTATAAGAAAATAAAGATACAAAACATCAATGTGTACAATAGTGATACACTGTCAACCTGTGTCCTTGTATGCTCAGATATACAGTTCCATGTGATAAAAAAAGTACCTGCATTTGAAAATACTGCATATGACCCCAGCGCAGCCCCCCACTCTTTAACTGCAGGACCGCTCAAGCTTTGTCTTTACTTTAAAAGGTTCTCACTCTGCTCAAGGTCACATGTTGGTATTTCACAATGAAAACCTACCAATTGGAAGGGACCATGTCCTCTTAAACCCACCAACTGAATGAAGGAAGGACTGGTCAGAATGAATAACAGAGAGAAAATAAGTGTTGCTGAGTGTGGCATGGATTTGGTGCTGTTGACAGAGGTGGAAAAAGTAACAAATAGTTTTGCATAAAAAATCGTACTTAAAAGTACAAAAAGTATTGGCATCAAAATATACATAAAGTACCAAAAGTGAAAGTACTCAGGAAATGTAGAACTAATTTGTATTACTTTGTAAACTGCTGCTGGATATCTTAACCTTTAAATATACTGTATGTCAAAATGTTTATCTATATTTGTGTTATATATTGAAGTATAAAGTAGCATAAAATAGGAATATACATCCTTACATTCCCGTTGAGATGGAAACCATACTTAATAATGTAGACAATCAGTAAATAAGTAGGACGTGGTGAATTTGCAGCACATTACAACAGGAGCAGATCATACCACACTGAGGCTTCCTACCTACGATCAAATCTACGAGGGGATTGATAACTACAGGCTGATATAAAAAACGGGTGGTGTTTCTATTGGTTGATAATAGAGTTCCTACACATAATGTAAATGCTGAAGACACCTGCTTTAACTAAGCAAGAGAGAAAAGCTAATATCATCTCACTTTTTGAAGATTCACACGGTGCAGTGTGTGTTCACATTACACTGAACTGAAACTCAATCTTCCCTGTCCAAAGTATTTGCATCCAAATAACAAACAAACATACTGAAATCTCTCCGAATCACTTCAAACTCCTGGTAGAATAATCCTGATAGAAGATAATATTTGTCTCAGTGCAAATCGAGCAGAGATTTCTAACTGAGCTCTAACGGAGCAAACTACACATCCTTTATCCAAGTGTCCCGTGTACCGTGACCTCCCCAGAGGGCAAAGAGCCACATGTGTTAATAGAGAAATGGATTCCAGGTGGAATAAATCATGTAGGAGAAAGAGGTGTCAGTATAAAGCGTGTCAGGGTGTTTCAGAGTTAGGGACATGCACTTATCCCTGAGGACAGTCAGGAGGGTGATGATGGATGAAGAGCAGAGAGGAGGGATGGAGAGAATGTCAGGTATTTAATGTGATTATTTCTGAACTGACAACTCTATGTGAAGTGAAGATTTAGTCAAAGAAATTAGAAAGGTTAAGGTTAAATAAAGAAATAAGTCATGGTAAATGAAAACTATGTTAACAAATTCCCTCCCGCAACAATGGTTATGTTGAGTGAAACATGATTGGTTCGTAGTAAGATGGCTTGTTACCTCCTCAAAGTTTGCGTACATCTAAAAACGCTATTGTGGTTTCTGAAGGTATCTGCTTCGTCTTAGAGTGAGGTAAGAACACCCTTCCTTGGAAAAGGCTGACATTAGTTGATCATTTGGATTTTAAATTGTTTAAGGGGAATAGAAACTCTGCTAAGGTTAAACTATAGTTTCACATTGGTTACTGTAGTTGATGTGGTTTTGATTAATGTTGAAATATGACATATGCTCTGCTGATGTGGTAATATCACTGCTGTGATATTAATATTTGACTCTGGCTGGTAATATCACAGCAGTGATATTAATATTTGACTCTGGCTGGTAATATCACTGCTGTGATATTAATATTTGACTCTGGCTGGTAATGTCACTGCTGTGACATTAATGTTTGACTCTGGCTGTGTTTGATATTACATTTGCATTGTTTTGATTGGTATAAATGGGGATCAAAATTGGGGGTTAGGGATTGTGGGTCCTGAGGCTGCCCTAATAACCAGGGGGTCACCCAACAACAGAGGGTTTCTCCTCCAGGTGCAGTTTAGATACTGCTCTGGGGTTCTACCAGCCCACCAACACCTACTACACCATACACTCCGTTTTGATATCCTAGCGGTCGGACATCTGAAGCTGGAGTGCCTAAAATAGGGATACGACGGACAGTTTGGTGTTAGAGGCCACGCTGTAAACGCCCCCCTAAGCAGATTACGTTGATCTTGCGTGTAGTTTCTGGGGGGTTTAGTCCTAAAAAGATTGGACGGCCGTTCACCAGAGCCTTATCAGCACCGGAGTTCGGTATCGGAGACGGCCTAGATATTAACATTGGTTGTATCGAAGTTAGATTCCTTTTCAATGTTATTATCAATATCATCCCAGTGCCATTATTACGAGTTGTAATCACACTGTGAATTTGCACTGTCCTCCTTTTAATGCACTATTATATTATCTTAGATTTTAATGTATTTTATATTATTTATCTATTCTATGCTAATTTTATGACTATTTTTATTTATATGTGATATACATTTTCTCTGACTATTTTATGAGATGTCAACTGTAATTTTTGTATGAAATAAAGCTTTTTATTATTTGAAGTCATTGTGCTGTTTTGTGGCCTTTCTTCCAGACGATACAGGATGAAGAGCTGAAAGAGAGACTGAAGCAGAGGGATGGGGGAGTGGAGGATGAGTGGATGAGTGGGGGGGCTGCAGTTGTGTGAAGGTGACAGATTGACCCCCGAGTCTCCTCTGCACCCAGAGGAGTCCGAGCGCCGGGGGGAGAGACGGGAGGCGAGCCAGAGGGGAGACAACAAACTGCACTGTCAGCAAATATAGACCGGGGGGAGGAGGGGGCCGAGGAGGAAAGAGATATGAAGAGCAAGAAGGGGGGGGGGGGTCAGTATCAATTAGGGAGGAAGAGGGGAGAGATGTTGGGAGGTGTGGGCCATTCATTGTAAGAGAGAGAGAAGAGGGAGTACAGGACGGAGAAGTGGATGAGGAAACATGACAGGAGAGGAGGCAGGGAGGAAGGGGAGGAGAGGAGGAAACAAGACAGGCAAGGAGAGGAGGAAATAAGAGGAGAGGAGAGCATGATTAATTTACTGTAACAGTAACAGAGTCTGAAGAAAGGGAAGGAAATGGATGAATAAACAAAACGCTCTTTAATGTAATGATTCAGTAGAGAGCCGATATTACACAAAGACCTAACAGAGCATAACAAGAGAAAAAACAACATAAACATGTAGGGTAAACCACAAAGAGCTGAGCAAAAGTCAACCGTCAGAATTAAATATAGGTCAGGTTTATTCCAAAAACTTCTTTTTTTTGCAGTATGACTGTCCTACTGCTCACATTTCTTGACCTGCCTGTCATGACAGCCATGTTCCCAGATTACAATTACGTTCTTGAATCGGGAAGTTAAAATAGAAAAGATCCACAACTATCTTTAAATAAAACCCACTTTGTAATAATTGTGTATATCTATGAATCAAACAATGTCTTAATGAGGCTGCTGCTTCTCTGGTTTTGTACTGGGTATAAGCACATGTTTACAATAAAGTAAAGTGCTAAAGCTAATATGTGCTACAGCTAACATGTGCTACAGCTAACATGCGCTGCTAAAGCAGTTAACATGTGCTACAGCTAACATGTGCTACAGCTAACATGCGCTAAAGCTAACATGTGCTACAGTTAACATGTGCTACAGCTAACATGTGCTACAGCTAACATGTGCTACAGCTAACGTGGACTCCTTGAAGTCAAACCTATTGTGTCTGCCACAGGTGACAGGTCTGATGAACGCTTGGAAGAAACTTGAGGTTCAGTGTGTCCAATACTTTTTTTCCTCCTACTGGACTGAGTACAGTAGATTGGCAGGGTGAAAAAGGCCAAAACTAAGAATAAAACAAATAAAACAACTCAATTCTGAATTAAAGGGATGTATCCTTTTCTGATATATTTCCTAGCAAATTCCCCAATATAATCAATAATCATCACTAAATCCTGGCATTAATTGCATTCTTTCTTCACCATAACTGCCGTCTGTGGTACATATTTGACGGTTTCTGGTTTATTAAAGTGTCCTAAATGTTTCTGAACATTGTAAAGATGTCTTCCTGTATTCATGCTAAGCTTTGGATTTTACGGTGGCCCTGAAGTGCAAGTCAAAACAACATTTCACAAAACACTACAGCATTTCCCAAAACACTTCAACATTTCATAAAACACAACGACATTTCAAAAAACACTACAGCCTTTCAGAAAACGCTACAGCCTTTCAGAAAACACCACAGCATTTCAGAAAACACTTTACTTTACTTTACCGTGATTACATTTTAATATGTGGTTCAAAATTGTTCAAAATGATGCCGAAGTAACAACATACGGATACCGGTTAGTAAAAACCATGAATAAATGCTTTGACAAGTCTGCAGACAGACGGCAGGCGAAAAACCTTTTAAAATGCGTGTTTTCTGAATGGAGATTGGATCGATCAGGCTAAGCTAACCTGTAGCTACTCCGTCCAAACTCACAACAACGTCATACAGACAGAAATAAAGCAGCGACTGTATTCGCCATGACACAGACAGTCTGTGTTTTGTACTTGTTTAACTTTTGTCCAGTTTCTGAACAGATATGAGGAGCTGTGAGCTCTGAGTGCTAACAGCTAACGGCTGATGTTTTGGGACATGTTGATGTGGTGATGGGTTGACAGCATGTCGAGGATAACATCATATGTATATCCGTTGTTAAAATATTCCCTTAAGATTTCCATCTCTTCTTCCATTCTTTCCAACTCAGTTTAAAATTTGTGCAAAAATGTAACAGCTGAATAGTACCAATCAGGAAATAGGTGGTGCTGTCGGCCGGGTGCTGACCGACGAAGCGTAATTTCTTACCTGGCAGCAAAAACAACCAATCATAGCAGTGCATCTCTGGCTGGCTCTGTCCAATCACAAACAAGAAGTGTTCTCCCTAAAGGAATACCCTTCCCGTAAAAGTTGAAATGTTGAAGTGTTTTGTGAAATGCTGTAGTTTTTTCTGAAATGCTGCGGTGTTTTGTGAAATGCTGTAGTGTTTTGTGAAATGCTGTAGTGTTTTGTGAAATGCTGTAGTGTTTTGTGAAATGCTGTAGTGTTTTGTGAAATGCTGAAGCGTTTTCTGAAATGCTGAAGCGTTTTCTGAAATGCTGTTGTGTTTTTTGAAATGTCGTTGTGTTTTATGAAATGCTGTAGTGTTTTGTGAAATGCTGTAGTGACTTGCACTTCAGGGCCACCGTAGAATTCAGAGTCCTTTGTGATAGTGTACACTGAAAAACTGAGACATTGACATTAATGAAATGTTTCAGTTATGTAAACAGATTTCACATAACTGTATTATGTCAACATTTCAGTTTTTTCAGTGTCACCTCTGATTTACATGATGTATTTAGTCAAGAGAAAAAGCTGTTTCACTTACACACACCTGTGAGTATTCAATGGCTTGGGTCTTTTCATGGATTCTGTTCCAAAGAGAATATCACCATAGTGTGACTTTCACAGCACAGAGAGCAGACACTCATTTAGGAATGGATTCAACTTTTGAATGAACGTCTTATATAACTCTGTCTTGATCAATCTCTGAAAGAGGAAGACTAGAATGACTCGGCAGAGCAAATCTCCGTTCTTTGTTTCATTGTGTGGAGATCAGCAGACTCAATGTCACAGCCTGACCTTCAGAAATATAATAGAAACAATATCATGAGCGGCTGAGCGAGGGATGCAAAGAGAGGCAGGGAACGATCCAGAGGAGATATTATTCAGTCTTTCATACAGACGGCAGAGACTGTGAAATGGAGCTTATAGTGATGTGATGAGCTCAGACCTAAAGCCTGTATTTTCTCACAACAGACTGTTTGTGGTTCAGTCTGTGGACAAGCTCAATGAACTCTAAGAGAGAGAGTTAGTGAGGGCTTTGAAACATAAAGCGTTAATAACTGTAGGGAACTGATGCAAACAGAAACAATAAAAAGGTATTAGCTTTAAAAACTAATCTGATTTCAATGTGCACATGTGTAGCAATAAACCAATAATACTGCACTGAACAAACTGAAACGTAGACTTTAATTAAATGTATTATGTCAACAGATTTCACATGACTGTATAAGGTTAGTTTAAATAATATGAAGTTTAAATTAAAAAAATGAAGTTCAAATTAATATTATTGAGTTCAACTAACCTTATGTGAAATCTGTTGACATAATACATGTAATTAAAGTCAACATTTCAGTTTATTCAGTGTCAATCTCCACTTCAATAAATGTATACTATTAACTTTAAAGTGAATAATCTGTCTGTTTTTTTTTTTTCGCAAATCTGGAGAATTGTTAAACCGATGTACTTCACACCTTTTGAAGGCCTGTAGCTGGGGGTCCAAGGACATCCAGGGTCTTATTTAGTACAATTTCACCAAGGAGTGTCACAATTCTCCACAACTATTCGATTTGACTTTATATTTGTTATAATAATATTAATAATGATCCCCATTGAGGGAGAACAAGGATGTTTCAAGTTGTGAAGATATTGATCATTTCAGTTTGTTGCAAATTGAAATTCTTGCACAGTTTTTCCAAACCAGTCTAAAGTTCTTCATGAATTAACTGAGACATTGCTTCTTGAATGTTTAACTTAACAGAGGAACTATATTAAACCATAACAGTTAGAAGGCAGGCTTTAGAGCTCACAGTCTAGCTGTTTCAGGTTTCACACTGCATTATGATTTAACATAATTTCTTCTCATGTTCTTCTATGACCCCCCAACGCGTGATATGAGCAGATTGTGACACGTTCTTCTGTGCAGAGATTAACAAAGTGAAATGAGTTCTCTGATGCTGCTCCATCAGCTACTGCTTCATACCAGACACTATAACACATGCTGCGCTGCCATAAATAAGCAGTGGGGGGGTTTACTCCAGCAGGACGGCAGCCTCTGTTTGACTGCCAAGATGCTCGCTGGTGACAGGTGGAAACGCCAAGCTGCTTTTATCTGTTTCAGATGGTGTTTGGACTGAAGCTCGCTACAAAGCAGATTGATGAGAAGAGATTCTGTGTGGAGCAACAGTTCTGGCTTCAGCGTTATATCCTTGGAAGCTTCTTTCTTTGAAGTTAAACACAGCAGAATCATGAGTCTTTAAAATAAGATGTACTTAAAATGAATTCATCATATGTTAAAATGAAACATGTTGTAGAACATTCCAACATTCCAGAATACTGATACCCCAATCACATTAAAACAGCCTGATACAGTTGAGAGATCTCTGGGCAGCGGCCATATGGAAAATCAAATCACAAGAACAGCATATTTTTGACCCGCCAGAAGTCCATCTGATCATCCAATCAGAAGCATGATCCATGATCCCATCTCCCTTCTAACCGACCATCATAAAGCACCAGATCTGGCAGATTTCAGCTCAGTTATAAAATAAGACAGGGAAAAACAAGTTTCAAGTAGAAAAAGAGCATGTCTACACAGTATCACAGGTAGATGTAAACAACAAGTTATGCAGATTGAAAGGTACATCTTGATTAGACAGTTTTAGCAAATGTCATCGTGCATCATCAGGAGCCAGATTCTGTGATTGAAGACGTTTTTTACTTTAGCTTTAGTTGTGTATATGAATGTTATTTGGCGTTAAAAAGCTCTCCAGCAATAAGTGCAAGTAAACATTAATATGAGACTGCAAATCCACCGTGTTATGAATAATGATTAGGTAGATAAAGAAGTTATTCAGGGCTTATTACTTTTGCCGTCACACACCGAATAAACTGACAAAGTAAACAGAGTCAGAACCGACCACGACTGGAGGCCTTTAGCAGAATGTAAGAAGAGACGAGAGACGAGAGATGCTCAGGAGCACAATACACTCTCAAGTACAAATACCCAGATCTCCAGGGGCCCTGGGCCCATAGAGACTTGTGTTTTCCTTAAGCCCCGCCTCCAATTGGCTCCTTTACGTTTGGCAACGGCTCAGTCAAATTAAGGAATATATCCAGCGGTGCACATAACTTTTTTAGTGAGTTACTCAGATGAGTACCAGGAGACAGTGTTTGGTACTTACCCCACACGTAGCGTGGTGTTAATAAGTGCAGTCTTCCTCACTGTCCTCCTCAGTGTCTTCCTCACTGTCCTCTATTTACACTTCTTGCATGGTAGATGATGAAGATGATGAAAATGCACCTCCCTGTCCCTGTTTAAACCTCCAATTTGCTTTCTCCAAACTTGTTGCCAAAACTGTGAAGTCCTTGCATTTCCTGAGGCCGCGTTGAAGGATCAAATACTAAGAAATGATCACATGACTTGAAGTCATATCTGATTTCAGAGGTGGGAAGGAACAAAGTACACTTATTCAAGTACTGTACTTAGGTACAATTTTGAGATACTTGTACGTTACTTGAGTATTTCTATTTTATGCTACTTTGTACTTCTACTCCACTACAGTTCAGAGGTACATGGTGTACTTTTACTCCACTACATATATTTAATACCTTTAGTTACTTTACAGATGTGGATGAATGATGTGAAATATAATCAAGTCTTAAATCAGACTTTAGTTCCACCTGGAGTAAATTCACAAGCTACCCTGCAGTATACGAAGTCATTCAAACTAATTTTATACCACTTTAATGATCAATAATTATAAAACATATCATATATATTATTCTGAAATGGACCAATCTGCAAAATGACTACTTTTACTTTTGGTACTTTAACTATATTTTGATGATAATACTTTTCAAATTTTACTTGAGTAACATTTTGAATGCAGGACTTTTACTGTAACAGAGTATTCCTACACAAGATCTGAGTACTTCTTCCACCTCTGTCTGATTTCAAACTCTTCCATTAACAGCCTGAGTAAGTTTGCAGCTGTGTGTTCTGCTCCACCTTGTTGTAAATAAAACTGCAGCAGCACAGAACGTGAATGTTGTGATCAGCTGATTTTGCACAGTTCTCCAGTGTGTGCGCATGCACAGAATGTGCACAGGGGAGTCTCGCACCGCAGCCAGTAACGTAGTTTTGGTACAATTCTGTTGTACACACCGACGTTAACAGCAGCCCTGTCTGTGCACACGGCGACCAACTCTGTCGTCCAGTGATCTAAGCCCGCCTCCGGTAAAGCTTCACAGGTCCGTCGGTTCTGGCCTGCGCAGCTCGGCCAGCACCCAGTTCCATCAGTCCAAGAAAGTCCGAAGATTTTTTGCAGGGAGCAAAACGCCAAAGTGGCTGCTTAATGTCTTTGGTTTTTTGGACATGTCTAATAGTTTACTCCACTGAGTGTTGACAAAAAACACGTGTAGACGAAATATGTGTTTTGTTTGGATGACCTATCAGGTACGCAAAGGCGCGTAGTGACACAAGTGACGTTACGCATTTCAGATTTTTGCCGCGCATGCGTACCTGCGCACCAGTTATGTGCACCCCTGAATATAACATATATATATAAGTGTTTGTACTGAGTAGTTTATTCCACTTAAAAAATGACCCCCTGATTTACACTTCTTCTTCCCAATGACGTCACGTGAAAGATGTAGTATCGCCGTTTGGCCACTATGAAAAAACATAGATCCATTTTTTAAAGCAGTCCCGGTTCCTATAATTGGTCCGCACCAGGATTCAATTGACAGCGTTTGCAACATCCCATCAATCTGTAATAACTGGTCAAATAATCCAATGTTTTTTCCAACCGTATCATACAGGTTAGATGTGAAAGCACCCCAAATCTCAGTCCATCTAATTTCAAACCACCATCTACGGTCATGAGCTCTTGAATCATCCGAAGGATTGAGATGATAGACAGAAGCAGCTGGAGTTTCCTTCATGCTGAACCTTAACGGTTTGCCAAGCCTTTAGACTAGAAGGAGGCCCCAGGCTAGGCCCAAAACAACAAGAGTACCAGGAACAGCCTCGGGTGGGAAGCAGGCTTGGACCCCCTCTCTGGGTTTGATCACGTCTTCCTCTGTTTGAGACCGTGGCAGGTTTTATTCCAGACTCCCTGTAGCATTTAAATGCTGTTCATGTCCTGGCTGATTCACAAGATGACTCATAAATATTGATTTACCGTCTATTGAGCATTTATAAATCCCAAAATAAATATTGCATTATTGTAAGGTTAAACCAGACACGTATAAGCATGCATCATTTTCTCTCCATTAGCTTTTTTTCTTTCTTACCTTTTATTTAAACCAGTAGGCTTCTGTTAGCACTCCAGCTGTCGGACCACTTCCTGTCTCTCGCCAGACTCGCTGACATTAATCAGACTGGTGCTCGAAAATAAAATGTGACTCCCCTATTTCAAGATCTTATCCTGTAATTTTTGGAGGTGTTGAACTCTGGCAGGAACAAGACTGATAGTCAAGTCAGTTAGAGTTGGTTTATTCCTCCATGATGAACCCGAAGGACAGAGAGAGACGCAGGGAAGCGTCTCCTGAATGATTAATCTAGGTTTTTTAAAGATTTTAAAACTTGCAGGTTGGGCCAAGTATATTTAGTCTTAGATAAAACCATCTTTATTTAAGCGTTTTTAAACAACTATATGTAGTGTCTCGAAAGATAATTTAAGTTTTATGATTTAAATTAGTTTTAAGAGTAACTCTCCCTCTCGTTTCAGGTCTCTGTGCATTAGGCACACCCTCGTGGGGACACACGCATGTGATTGGCTTAAAATGAAGCAGACATCTGATTGGCCGAAGACACTCGCCTCTTAAAAATCTAGCGGCGTCAGGGGAGACTCAAAAATCCACACACAAATGCAGAGAGATTCACGTTCGTGTCACTGTCACACAGATGGCCAGTCCGCCCCTGGATTCAGACAACCAGCATAATCATCAAGCCATGGGTTCCTGTTAAAGATTTGCTCAAGGGCCTTGTCATTGTTTATAGTTTTCTCCAGCAAGTGATTTTGATAAATAGTTAGTTACGTTTTCCTCAAAGACTGATTTACGTTTGAAACGTTGTTTTCTGTGCGAATTCCAGTAAAGACTTTATTTTGAAACCTTTTGTGTTCGAGTCGTGCGCCTGCGTTCATGCCTCTGAGTTCGGTCGTGACACTGTAATGTTATTCATCAGAGTATTTTGGAGAATTGGTAAAGTGTCTTCCAATTTAGAAATCCTGACAAAACGTTATAGATTTCATAACCCTACATCTGCTTAAGTGAAAGTCATTTGCTGCTCTGTGAAATATCAGCAGAAATAATGTATACAGTAAATGAAGCAACCAGTACAGTTTTCTTTGAAGTGTAGCTTGAACTCTGATGCTAGATCACCTCCAGCCTCCTCCTGTATTTCATTCCCTGTCTAGTTGAAAACATATTAATATGGATGGATGAGTCTGAAAACAAACAGCGGATACATGAAGGAGGATAAAACCAAACAAATGAGGAGCGATGGAGGGGATGATGTCATCTCTGCACTCAGAAGCGGAAAAGTCAGAGTTAATGAGAGGAGGACGTCTTTCCACAATCCGCCACAGAAACCCCCCCACTGACAAAGGATTCACAATGTTGGAATGGGTCACTGGACAATCCATTACTTTAAATATGAAAGTAATTAATCAGCTGCTTGTGTGATGATAAGCTTAAGGTTGTTTGTTTTAAACATTCAGATAATTAAATTAAATTCTTGAACCTTTTAAAAAACACTTCCAAGGGTTTTAGCTTTCTGCTAAAACTGAATATCTGAATATTCGATATCTTCCTAACAATTCCTGGTCGTCAAACCTTGTTAAATCACAGGATTTAAAAAATGTGAATGCTTCGGGCGGAAACGAGCGGGAACGGGCACACTTGGCGATCGTGAGACTCCGTGATCACATTGTGTTAGCAGCAGGTTCAGTTAGCATCTCATCCACTGTCCACATTAATTAGGGGAGGCACAGAGGATGAACACACACACACACACACACACACACACACACACACACACACACACACACACACACAAACACACTACATTAACTAAACCCCTTCATTGAGACTCCTTCCTTTTAGCATATGGTACTTTCACAAACAGTAGAATACACACACACACACACACACAACACACACACACACACACACACACACACACACACACACACATACAACCACTCTTATCTTCTCTATCCACTGAGGCTCTAAATTATTCCTGTTTGATGAGGGTGCAGACAGCTGCTAAACGTCATCACTGCTGGTGAAATGTTCGGTTAATAGTGGTAATATTGTGAGTCATAATAATAGCCCGGCACATTCTATCCATCTATTAGAGACTAAACATTCCCTTAACCTGTTAATGCCGGAGCCTGTTTTTCAGGCCTCAGGCTCGAAAATGACATGCCCAGAACAAATGACTATATCTTCACTTCTAAAAGAGGTATATGAATAATCTTTTTTATCAAAGCATGATACACCTGTGAGTTGGCTGTAGAAGTGTCAGAATAAATTTAGATGTTGCTGTGTCAGAGTAAATTCAGATGGAACATAGTAAAAAAAATGTAAATTCTAATCTCTGCCTAAAAAAAACACATTATTTATAGTGAAAACCAACCTTGAATGATGGGATAGTAGCCCAACACCTTTAGGGATCCAAACCACAATATATCATAAGTACCCTGTGTCAAGATAGATGCTAATTTAGTGAAACTTAATTTTTTAAGAATATTTTGGCACAGGTACCGTAGGTCCAGGCGGACTCACCTTTGGGTACATTTGGTTACCATCAGTGCCATTTGACCTTTCTCAGGTACCAGACTGTAAAACTCATTTTATTTCATTGAAATATCACTATAGGTATTCATTCCATCCAAATACAACTATTTTTGACCTTTTTGGAAAGTTCAGCCTGACCTCTATCTCCTTTTTGGCCACATGCGTAATGGTGCGCGAGCTGCCAGTCAGACCTATGCATTACGCAGGGCCGTATCTCTGGAACCCATTGGTCAAATTGGGTGATTGACACCTCTTTGTAACCATTAGAGCCAATAGAATCAAGGGGCAGTTCATAAATCCATGTAAACATTACCATTGGTCAGTTAGAATGACGCGTATGCAGCATGTCCGAAAGATGACGCCCCGGACTGCTAACCATTATAAGCCGCTGTGATTAGTCCTCATATCTGTGTCTGGGTGAGAGTACCACAGTCTCAGAGTGTTTATGTATATTAATCAGGAGAGTTTATCTAACTCGTGCAGTGCTCAGTAGGATTAATTTGAGTCACTGCTACTGGGTTTCTTTGACCAGGGCTGTTCCACTATGTAGGTCAGGGAGCCACTACTTCAGACAGGACCCCCTGGTAATTTTGGGGGTAAATTGACCTAGTCAACTTCTCTCTGGCCTTATGACCTCTATGTTTTGTTAATTAGAGTTCATTGGGTAGAATTTTTTATATAATAATCAATATCACAGTATTGAAGCTCTTTTCCTCTCATCTAGAGCAAAGGTTACTAACAGGCGGACCGCGGCCCCAGTCCAGATCCAGATGGCGACCTATACGGACCCGGACCTATGATCAATTAATTATTAAGGGATTTTCCCATTTTAACAGGCGCAGACGAAAAGACAGGGAGAGAAGACTGACAGACAATTTAGCTGCAGACAGGGAGAGAAGAATAAGGACACATGGCGCTCTCTAAAAGAAAAGTGGGCAAACAGAGCTTTAACCCAGAATGGACAGACTTATCCATGTTCCTCCTGCCCCCTGGGAGACAGACAGTGTGTCTCATACGCTCAGAGACCGTGGCGACCTATGAAACGCCACCATGAGACAAAGCACACCGTTTGGACCAAACATCCCCACTCTGAACGGAGGTCCCAGGAAATAAGCAGTCAGAGCCCAATCAGTCCACCAGGATCCTGACCCATAAAGCAAATACCTATGTCAGCATCATCAGCCACAAAGAAAAGTGAATTCATAACGCAAGTTAGACATTATGATGCTCCGGACCTTTGCTTGAGGACATTTTCTATAACTGGACCTCTTTTGTTTTTGTTGAATACCCCTGATCTAGAGAATCTGAACAGCTCTTATCATGGCTGACACATAGGAACATGTTCTGTTCAGTTGTGTTTGCCTTGACTTGCATGGATACAGAACGTTAGATTAAAGTCTTTATGTTAAGAGTTCCTGTTGCCTGTATTCTGCTGCGGTCCACCCCAGCTCTGCTTTCCATCAGTTTTACTTTCACAGCTTCGGAGGAAAAATTCATTTTGAAGAACCTGCAGATTTCCCCTTTTTTGTGCTGCAAGGACATCTACAACAGACTTTAGGTTTTATTCATTTTTTGGGGGATATGTTCAGCCAGGGCAGGTCTACACATTTTTTGGTGGGGTTGCCAATCTGTCGCAGACTCAGAGCGGGGTGGCACATTTAAATCACTTTTTAAAAGTAAAACTCTAAACATATCAGCCCTACTCTCGAGAAAATATATTATTCACAGCTCAAATGCAAAAGATGCAACTTCACATGTTCATTTTTAAAGATCAAGACAGGGGCATTGCTTGGATCGAGTAACAATCAACAATTGTACATTCTAAAAAAATATACTGTATATATCAATAGAGTATCCAAGAATATGAAATGTAAATTATGAATTAAATAGACCAATGTACTACCCAAACAGCAACATATTTTATACGTAGGTTACTGTATAAAAAGTGTGTAAATCCGTTTTAACTGTATTTTTGGTTTACTGTCCTATAGTATTTCATACCTGTTATTATTTATTCTGTTATTTTTGTATAACTATAATAGATATATAAAGGTGTGCTTTGGAAATATTTGTTTACCTAAATGGTGAACAAACCGTTTGAGACCCACTGAGATAACTTAGACTAAAGTTAACTCTAAACCCTCAGAGAGTCCCTTACCTCACTGAGCTGTAGTTATCTGAGCCTCTCAGTCTGACAGGAGAGAGCTCTCCCTCTCCTTCTTGTAGAACAGCTTCTTATATCCTTTAGCATAGCTAGCTAACCAGATGCTAACAACAACAATCCCCGTAACTGGTGCGCACTCACACAAAATGCACTCGTGCCACACACACACACACACACACACACACACACACACACAACACACACACACAGAGCAAAGCTTGACACAGATAGACCCAAAAGTACATATTACTTTCTATAGTCCAGGCCAGACGAAGCCACTGGATCCAGATATGAAAAATAACATTAGGTACCTGTAAAAGTTATGATTTGGTTAAAATAACTGCTGCTACTTCTTATTGACGAACCACGTTGCAGGAGTGGCACCTGGGGTGACCACTTAGGTTCTGGGCATAGGCGGATTTTGCGGGGGGGCATTGCCCCCCCTAGTGGCTGAAATATGTTACAGCATTACTACGTCTAAAACTGTTCCAATACAAATATTTCGTCTATCAATATTTTAATAGATGTTAAAGCCTCTGCTGTCGCACCTGTTGCACTTGAGGATCTTCGAAAGACTGTTAAAAATGAGAGCTATCCAAATCTATACAAGATGCTCCAGTTGGCACTGACTCTGCCTATCGGATCTGCCACCTCTGACAGAAGTTTTTCTGCAATGAGGAGAATTCGGAACTGGCTGCGGTCAACGATGGGAGGAACAAGTTTTTCCTCACTTGCAATTCTTCACATTGAGGACGACATAACCGCACAGCTGTCACCTGAGGGGATAGTGGACATATATGCGGAACGTAAAAAAAGGCGTCTACTTCTGCACTAAGGTAGGACACTGGTTAATAATATTGTAGCGTGTTCAAGTAACCAAGGGATATAGTAGTTATCAAATAAGTATAAGATGTGCACAGTTATGTGTTATGACCCACTGTTGTTGGGGGGAGAGACCGCCCCTTCCATATGAGTGTGTGTGTACGGCGGGCATGAGGCGTGCATGACGGGACGAGTTGTATTCGTATGTGGAAAAGTCATACTCAGTGTGGTGAACGCTGGCTTTATTGCTACTGTATCCCTAGCACCCCACGCAATAGTTGGGACTGTGTACTGACGTCAGTAAAAAAGGTTTGCCCCCCCAAGCGCAAATGTCAGACTCCGCCTATGGTTCTGGGGGTGGTCCTTGACAGGACCCAGGCCACCCCTCTGGCCCCGCCCCTGTGTTCAGTCTCTGCACATCTTGAGTGTTGGATATAATAACACAGATGATTGCTGTAGTACTGTAGCTGGCATGTTCTGAAACAGCTGTTCTATAACGTTCCTTTGTACTCCTGTCAAACACGTCATTCAACTCCAGGATAAGTGCATCATTCTCTTCCTATCTGGCTTCAATTTTCACGTCCACGAGCGTCTTTATGTTTAATTGCTCTGCCGGTAAATGTTCCTGTTCAGTCTCAAAGAAACGTGGTAATGGTGGAGCCCTAGTAATTGCTCCTGTCTTCCATTTCTCAGCGTGTGGTAAGTGGTTTAAACCCAGAATTAGGGAAGAATATTTCAAAAAAAATACTGATATAAAGTATAATTATAGAAAACAGTTCTACCTCGCGTTATAATTGAATGTATGCATTGGATGCACTGTATAGAAAAGGTTACAGTACTGTGCACAGGAGTTATAATTCCACGAGCTGTCAGCACCTCTACAGTTACATAAAGAAGCAGGGGGGGGGGGCACTCACGCTGATGCTCGGAGACGGGACAGGAAAAACTGACTTGTGAATGTGGTGACAGCCTCTGTTAATCACATGTCAGTGAAGAGGAGAGCTGACATTTTTCCCAGACTGCACTGCAGCGGGCCATTGATGATAACAGTCTCCATTTGATTGACACCCAGTGGGAGTCCAACGCTTACTTCCTAACGCGCAGAATAACCCTTCATTAACCTTTTATAAATAAATACTGAAGTGGCAAACAGTGGACCCCAGAGGACCGCCTTGGGTGTCCCGATCCCAAAGGGGGCACAAGATAATGTATGGGGGTCCCCAAATTGTTGTGGAGAAAATATATAAAATAACATATTAATACAATAAGAAACCTCCTTCCTCAGGCACCACGACTGCAACTTGAAAAGCACTACTATCCATAAGTGATTCCAAACTGTTTTACCTAAGAGACATGTTTTTCATCATATATATAATAATGAATTATATATAATATAATATTTGTTTATAACATACAGAACAACAGATTAAACTGTACAGTTAACCCACACATAAACACAATAGAAGGTTTGTGTGGAATATCTACCAACTCAAATTGGAACTCCTCAGAAAAGAAAGACTCAAAATATCAATGAATCATTGCAACTCCCTGCCAGTAGATTTCCAGAGTGTGCTGGAACAGCTGTCTGTTTGCCATGTGAGTCTGACTGTGTCCTGGTCACAGGTGGGAAGCAGCAGGACAGACAGGAAGTCAGACTGACAAAGAGAGGAGGAGAAGGCAGGAAAGAGAGGATTGAGTCACCAAACCATTCTCCTGCTGTGAGTGGGCTTTTTGTTTTTGTTATTTTGGGGACATAATACATGTTTAAATCTTGGTTATTTCAATATTCAGTGTGCTCAGGATGTGCATATCATTGTCTCATTGTTTTCATCACTGCATCTCTCATCAGAATCAAGTGATTTTGTTGAAAATACTTTAAAGAGGCCCTAGTCTGCTTTTTCAGGTTTGGTTTCCCTTTCCTTTGGTGTTCTACAGGTTTGTGTGCATGTAAATGATCTGCAAAGGCTAAAATCCCTGTGTTCTCCTGCCTGAAACGACTCCATTGGAATCCTTTTGTTTACTTCCTGAACATAGTGACATCACTATGTAACACTTGCGCTTCTATTGGCTAGCACTGTAACACATTGTACATGATAGGCTAAGGGGCCGGACATCTGTCAGTGGTTGACCATCACAACAGAGCCAGCCAGCTAACCAATCAGAGCAGACTGGGCTCTGGTTTCAGACAGAGGGTGAAAAGAGGTGCTGCAGCACAGGCAGTGTGAGAAAAATAAAGAGCTTTTTGAACATTAAAGCATGGAGACATAGTAGAGACACTAAATACAATATGAACCTGAACATGAGCAGACTAGGGGCCCTTTAAACACTTTAAAGCCTAAAGTATCCTCATCCACAGCAGCAGTGGACGTGAATACCATGTTTAAGTTGAGAGGCAAAAAAGGAAAAGTGATTTGATAAAGTTCCAAACTTCTGCTGTAATCTCTCTCTGTGTAATAAGATCAGTCTGATATCACAACGCTAGATGCCATCTCTCTTGCTGATCAGACCTACACACATATTTTTCACCCTTCTTGCAACACACACACAAACACACACCCCACACACTTTCATCTTAATGACACAAAAATGGTTCGACAAGCAGAATATGATATTTAACGTGAAAAATTACACATGTTATCCTTCTTTTCTTCATCTTCTCACTGCTATGCTAACAGCTTAATGGAAAGACTGTCATTACCGTTGGCATGGTAACAGAAACAAAAACAACATGAATGATGCGATCATTTATCCTACAGTCTCCTCGCTCTCTGTCCTTTCAAACCTGGCTCGACCCCCCCCCCCCTCTGAAATAATCCATTAGAATGAATCCCTCTCTGTGATGTTGTTGCCCCATCAACATCAGCCCGGCTCTGATACCTGAGAGGACGCCATTAGAGTGATAACTGGAACGCGGTTTGTAGAGACAGAGTGGACGGTCCCCGTGGCGTCTCCACTTCAACATCCTAACCATGCAGAGCTCCACGAGGTTCACCACAGATGCCACAGTTTGTTTGCTGTCGACAACAAATAACCAGCAGGGACGTGCAGTCGCTACCAGTCAGACCTCACTGGGTGGGAGAAGCTGTTACAAAATAATATTATAAAATAATAAAATATAATTGTGTAGGAGAGACAGGGATTTTAGCCTTTAAAGACTATTTACATGCACAAAAAGAAAAAGAAAGCACATTAAGGCCTCTTTAAAGGAGAGACAAGCTTATCAGCCCCTCTGATTGACACTAAATGGAGGGGGGGGCAATAATAACAACTAGAGAATTCAATTCCTGAAGAAATTGCTAGTGGGAATGCTTTATGCTGAAAAGCTGACGCTGAACTGCTATGCTGAAATGTAATGTGTAAGAAGAAAGTGAAGAATTTAGATAGAAATGATACATGAACACTGGGGGCTTGAATGTGTGATAAGAGAAGAAAAGAAAGTAAAAACGCTTGGAAAAGCAGCAGAATATTTGAACTGTTAACTAACTTGATGGCAAATGATCTGTCGCCATGGCAACGGTATTTGATGACACCCATAATACGCTTAGATATGTTGATGGCTGCATCGTTACCAAACCTGTGAAGTTTTGGGCTGTTTGGAGCATTTTCACTGAAGTTATGAGAAAACCGTGTTTCATGGCGAGCATTGTGTTGCCATGGCAACGGCATTTGAAGAAATCTCAAAACTGTCCCGTAGATGTCTTCACGGCTGGACTGTTAGCACACATGTGAAGTTTTAGCACTTTTTGACAATTTTCATAGGAGTTATGGCAATATCGTGTTTTATTGCAAGGGATGCGTTGCCATGGCAACAGCTTTTGAGGAAAACTCACTAATGGCACATAGACATTTTGAGGGCTGGACCATTAACTGTCATCTGAAGTCTGGTGGTGTTTTGACTATTTTCATATCAGTTACGACAACATCGTGTTTTTTGGCGAGGGATGCGTTTCCATGGAAACAGCCTATCGTGAGATCTCAGATTTGGCGTAGAGCTGTTGCGGCATGGACCGGTGATATACAAGCGAAGTTTGGGGACAATCGGACCGTGTCCATTGGAGTTACAGCGACATTGTGTTTCATGGCGAGGGATGCGTTTCCATGGAAACGGCATATGATGACACCCCATAATTGACATAGAGCTGTTGAGGGCAGGACCATTAACCATTATCTGAAGTCTGCTGCTGTTTATGGCGAGGGATGCGTTGCCATAGTAACACCACATTACGTAACATCAGATTTGATGGAGAGGTGTGTTAACCATTATATGAAGTCTGCTGCTCTGAGCATGTCAGTTGGAGTTATGACATCATCATGTTCCATGACATAGGTGTTTATATTTGAGCTAACGACGTGTCCAGAGATCAAAGGTTTCCATGGTGATGTGCAGTAATCAGTGAGAGGAGAGCCTTTGCATTGTTTTGAATGAGAGATAAACCTCTTACATGTGAACGTTTTGTTGAAGAACCGTAACAGATATCGGTGAAATTTCAACGCTTGAAGCATCTCAAGAACTCTGAGCATCTGAAGTGTACTTTTTGTGTACTTTCGGGTTAATAATGTGGCCTTTTTTGCAGATTAACTAAAGGTGTGCGGCTGCTGCTGTGAGGAAAGAGCAGCCTGAATGTACAATGGGCTTTAATGGAGACATGTTGAAAGTTTTTGTCACTTCATGCCCTCAAGAGGCATTTTGTTTAATTATTTTGCTTAATTTATTTTTCAAGCTACGAGATGTTTTCCTACATTTCTCATGAAAAATGAAGTCTCAGGAATGTAGGGTTTGGGAATTATGGCAGGTTTAAAAAAAATATTAAGGCAAATTTCAAGCTGTCCTCCACTCTAGATGTGACATCACACACTCTAAAATCTGAAGAAGGCCTTTTTACCAAGGTCTGAACAATGTTTAATATCTCTAAAAGTATGAATCAGATTTAAAAGTTGTGTAACACGAATAATGTCAGAAAGATGTGTAACATTTTAAAGTTGGAATGAGGTTTCTGAGTGAAAGTATGAAGGAACAGTTAGCAGTTGAAGTCGCATGAAGATTGTTCAAGTCTGAAGAGTTTCTCCATTGACTTCCATGTTACAAATGTGATGAATTATGGGATATATCTCTGGAATTATGAAAGTTGTGAATTAGAAAAGTAACAGCCATCGATTCCCGACCGAGCTGAACGTTTTGATGTTTGAACGGAGTTTCTGTGATGTGGAATGTGGGAGCAGAAGACGGACAAAATAACCCGGCGGAATAATAATAAAGAATTTTGTGTGTAGAAGAACAGATAGTGGGAATGCTGTATCAGCATTCCCACTAAATAAAGCGTGTGCCTGTTACTATGTCTGTATGTCACCAGGAACGGCTAATCATTGTGCAACCTCCCAATTGAATGTATAATTTTAGCTAGCTCTATGGGGTTTATATGTGTGTATATCTGGCTCTGATACTAGCCGGTGCCCCCCATCCTTTGACCTCATATTGGTTAAATATGATACTGAAAGTTTTGTTTTGTGCTGTGTGTGAAAAGCTGTGGCTCCAGCATAATGTAAGAGTTCTCCTGGACAGGTAAAGTAAAATGTCTGCATGCACATAGATTATAATACTACATAATTCATAGACTGTAGAATAACATGGCCGTACACTAATCCGGATTGTAGAAAGCTATGTTCTGGATAAGACATCAACTCGTATAAAAGCAACACCTTCTGACAGTCCAAGGCCTGGGGCGTGGATTGTAAAATAATATGTTTAAGATTGAGACTATAAAGACATACTCCAGGCTAAAGCAACAATTTAAAACTGCCAAATGCAGGATCTCTGACTTTCTATTATGTAAATGAATAGACTTACAGACCTGGGACCATAACATTTAAAAATAAATCCCTAAGCGGAGGGTGTTTGGGTAAATTCAACCAGATAACAATTTGTAATTTCTTGATGAACTGACTGGATTTGATCAAGCTAAGCAGCATTAGCTTCTTGTCACTGACAGGTTGACAGCAGGATAAAAGATGGTGCTGTCTGGTAACAACCTGTTTTATAAAGAGCAGGGCTCAGGGTTCTCTTATGGCTCATTTCCACCGCAGGCCTCACTCGACTTAGTACGGTTTTGTTAGGCCTTGTTAGGCCTTGTTAGGCCCGGCTCACTTTAATGCTGCGCTTCCGTTACAGTTTAGGAACTGGGGTAGTATCTATAGTAACGCAGTGTAGGCGGAGCCGTGACGTCATCTTCAGAAACCAACATCAGCCGTTAGCTGTTAGCACTCAGAGCTCACAGCTCCTCATATCTGTTCAGAAACTAGACAAAAGTTAAACAAGTACAAACCACAGACTGTCTGTGTCAAGGCGAATACAGTCGCTGGTTTATTTATGTCTGTAGGCCGTTGTTGTGAGTGTGGACGGTCGGAGCATATACTGCGTTAGCTTAGCCGATCTCTATTTAGACAACACGCATTTTAAAAGGTTTTTCGCCTGCCGTCTGTCTGCAGACTTGTCAAAGCATTAATTCATGGTTTTTACTAACCGGTATCAGTATGTTGTTACTTCGGCATCATTTTGAAACGTGTATTACAATTAAATCACGGTCAAATATGTTCATTTTGTTGTAGTTGTAGCCCCCTTGCCAGCGATTCTCTCACTAGTTTAGCATATTCAGCCCGGTTGTTGGCCCGCTTGTTGGCCCCCGATAGAACCACGATTTTTGCGGGCCAGAAAAAAGGTGAAAAAGTAGCCACGGGCCGGAACTAGGCCTAGTGGAAACGCAACCAAAAACGGGCCCGGCACGACACGCTTAAACCGCGTTCCGCGCCATGGTGGAAATGCGCCAATAGAGGCTTTCCGGACATATCTTATGGTCTTTGTGAGAATCAAAAGCTTTGAGAAAACGCTGTATTGTACAGTCTCTACGCTCACAAAGAGACTTACTGAGCCCGCGCTCTGATAGCAGTGAGACACAGATCTTTATATTTCCAAACACCGAGAACGTTTGATCAAATCTGCCTCCTGGATACCTCGAGATATCTGCGGATAGGAATGCCGATATTATCAAGAATTGCAGTTTACCACATTTCATTAACTCTGGCTTTCTGCAATAACCAGTAGGCTACCCGCCCTAGGTGTGGGAGTGGAGATTGAAACATCCATCCCATTTCCCCATTTTTTTCGTGTCACACAGAACGATTTTAAAAGCAATGTATTTATATTGGTATGTTTCGTGCCTGCACGTCTTTTTGTCCGGTCGGGTCTTGGAAGACCAGAAGCTGTGTGGTTCATAAAAACATGTTCTTACTCAATATCAAGCCACGATAATTGTTTTTATTTTAAATTGTATAATGTCGGACTTTTTTTGCCGACCGCGAGGAAAAGAAATGGGGCTCAGAACCTCAGAATACTGAAATCTGTATTTTTTCAATCTTTTTTTCCTTCTAATTTGTTATTATTTGGTGCAGGCACGAAACATACTACCAATATAAATACATTGCTTCGAAAATCGTTCTGTGTCAGAATACTGAAATCTGTATTTTTTAAATCTTTTTTTCCTTCTAATTTGTTATTATTTACATTGCTTTTAAAATCGTTCTGTGTGACACGAAAAAAATGGGGAAATCGTGTTGGTGAACACGAATCAATAGATTCATTTCGTGACTATAACACGAAATGCCGTGAGACTGGGTTGAAACATCATATACATTTTGGTCAGGATCTCAAAAACTGACCCAGTGAAAAAATGCATGAGAGAAAGGAGAGAAAGGATAGAAAGGTAAAGAGAAGAGACGGGAGAAATGTGAGGGAACGTTAGATCAGTGAAAGACTTCTGGAGGTGGAGGAACAGAGGAATGGAAGGCTGCTGAGAATGGTTCACCTTTCCTTGGAGTGAAGCATGAGATCAGCAGAGTGAAAGTGAAATGACTGCAGCAGATTCCAGGTGCAATGTCAGTGGAGACATTAAACTGGATTACAGGACGGAGCTAAACGAGGTGTTACGTATTGTAACCCTGGTTATATAAGCACAGGCTCCGCCCTCTACTGGACTCTATGGGTACTACTCTCTATCATGCTGTGCGTGCTTTCACCTACTGAGTTACGTAAACGTAGCCGGCCAATCGGGGCGAGCCTACCTGAATGCGCGTGGAGGCCCACAGTATATAAGGCGGCTACGCCCTCCGACCGTCATCCTACACCCTCTTCAGCGAGCGGCATAGGACAGACAGGGCCCCCAGGTGGAGGGCTCCGCCTGTGCTTATATAACCAGGGTTACAATACGTAACCCTTCGTTATATCTCACACAGGCCCCGATGTATAAACGCCCTGTCGTCCAACAACATCGACCCATCCCACTGTCCCTGACCGGCTTTTGGCTAACATCCACCGCATCCCCACTTCCTCCCATTCGGTTGTAACCGTGGAGAAGTCGGGGCCGCAGCTTGGATAAGGCACACTCACACACGCTTACCTCGTGTAGAGTGTGCATGGAAAAACAGTGCGGAGACTCTGTATGGAGCCTACCGCGCATCATGTTCCCCAGGTCCCTAAGGAGCATGGGAAAACATAAGTGCACCACGTCCCCCACACTCACACACGCTTACCCCGTGTAGAGTGGGCATGGACAATAGTGAGGAAGGCTCTCCCCGCCTTCCCATAGGCGGGGAGAGCCTATACAGCCCCATACAGTCCTCCAGCCCTGTATGGAGCTGATTGTGCACCATGTCTCCCGAGTCCCTAAGGAGCACAGGAGTCTGTGTTGCCCCGGAAAGCACAGACGACGAGAAGGAGCCAGACATGTCCAAGAGATAAAACGTTATGAAGGGGCCTGGCGTAGACCAAGACGCCGCTGTGCATATATCTTCTACACTCACGCCGCTCAATAAGGCTGTTGACACAGCCACAGCCCGTGTAGAGTGTGCACAGACCCCAGTGGGGAGGGCTCTCCCTGCCCGTCCATAGGCATGTGTAATGCACTCGCAGAGCCATCCTGTCAGGCACTTCTTGGAGAGAGCTTTTCCAGCCACACCATCCCCAAAGCACACAAACAGCTGTTCAGTGCGCCCGTGCGCTCTACATAACATGCTAGCGCACGCACTGGGCAGACGCGGTGAAATTTAGCCTCCCTGGCCCCAATATGGGGTGGAAGATTAAAGCCACCTAACTGAATAGCCCTTGACCTGAACGAACTCCTTAGGCTCTTGGGAGCAAAGGAGGGGTTCGGTATGAGTGTCGCCCCGCTACGGTCACCCCGGATCAAAAGACAACTTGGGTGCACCGACAGAGCGGTCAGCTCGGACACTCTCTTGCCGAAGTCAAGGCAAGTAGCAACGCTGTCTTCCATGACAGTGCTTTCAGGGAGGAGAGCTCCAGAGGCTCAAATGGTTCTGTGACCAGAGCCTCGAGCACCAATGGCAGATCCCATTGCGGGGAGGACGATACAAAATAATCATCCTCCCACTCGGAGAGAAAATTATATATTTTGGGCTTTTTGCTTCTGCCATAATTGCGGTCTTGTGTGTGTGCAGACTGTCACTCCTGTTGACACGGACAATGTCAGCGAACTAGTGCCCACTGCCCACTAGCCACGCCCCGACACATGGGGTCATGCAAATCACAAAGCTTTGATGCGTTCAAGTGCATTATTCTGGCACAGGAAGATTATGTTATAGGACATTAACGATAAAACTGAATATTGTTGTTCTATTTTTAGACACATCTCGCGATCGACTGGGAATCTCCCGGTCGAACGCGATCGACTGGTTGGGCACCCCTGTGTTAGAGGTTGTGCAATCAGCTGTGGGGCCGCAGCTATGAAGCTGTGGTACTCTCTGGTGGCCCACTCCGCCGCCAAACCTTCCAAAAAAGGAAGTTTTGACTCATAGGGGGCTGACACAGAAAAAAACGATTTTCTACTGAGGTCCCTGAACGCACCGCAGCAGCGCGCGCTCCGCTATGATGCCGCCTCTAAGACGGTAAAATGCATTAATTGGAGTCTTTACACTAGGCGCGGTGTGTCTCCCAACAATCACACGCCGGCCATAATTCCCCTGTACCCGCATAGCGCTTCTGATAGCACTTCCTGCGATTTATCACTCTCACATGCGCATGCCTACTAGCTGCTTCCTTTACTGGAGTTACAACTGGCGCAGCGAGTAGGGAATCTGTACGGTTAACATTATGTGGAAGTGTGGAATTGTGGAGATAAATGACACTCAGACTGGGATATATTCAATCCTTTTTATTTGGAATCTTTCACCACATTTGCATCAAAGAGGGAGGAGGCGGGATTCGTCCTTGCGTCCTGGGTGGAGAGAACCACTCTCTCTGCCGGGACGCTTCCTCCCCCCGCCAGACAGCTCCAGGAGGACGGCGCACCCCACCCAGAAGCCCTCTGCTGAGGTGGGGCCTGCCGGGGTCGGGCAGCCCGTCCCCACGAATGCCGGTATTGAGCCGGTTCCGCGGGACGAGCCGAGGCGGTAGAGGGGGCAACGGGAGCCGCGGGGGCTCTGTACCGGCGTCTCTCTCTCCTCCTTACCGTAGCGCCGCACTCTCTCCCCTGAGGAGGAGCGCGAGGAAGAGCCAGCGGCAGCATGCGGCTGAGCTGCACCCTTTCTTTCTCCAGTCGACTGAAACGCTGTGTGACAAAGGTAATCGATCCAAAGAGCCCCTCCGTGGATACGGGGGCTCCAAGGAGATCCTCTCGATCCTTCCTGGACAGCGCGGTGAGTCCCAACCACACGTGACGTGACGCAACTGTGGCCAGGGACATCACGCGTCCAGCTGCGGCGGCCACACCCTGGGTCAGTTTGTTCATCTGACCAATGCAGCGATCCGAATAATCGCTCCCGTCCTGAGGCGGGGGGGCGGGGGTGTCCTGCTGAGGGGTGATTAGCGAGACACCCAACACACCGAGATTGTTTGCTGCCGCCGCCATCTGCATTCCGAGCCGGAATATTTTGTCCAAATATTCCAGGATATCTCAGGCCCGAGGCAGCGGGGGCAGAGGTTTTCTCCCCTCCGCCCATCCGGCCGCCTGTCGGAGCAGAGGCTCTCATAAAGGGGGGGCACGCCGAGACACTCCGTGTCCGAGCGGTCCTGACATACCTGCCATTGGAGCCTTCGTTTTGAGTGGCTGCCACCACGTTGCCTCCACACATTGCCAGATATCCGGCAACGGGGGCGAAACGAAGGCCGGCTGCGCCTCGGTGGCAGTGGCGGGGGGAGGGGTAGGCCCACACGCTCCGCAGGGAAGTCCTGACGCGCAGACCTGTGTGGCGGATCCTCCTGGGCGCCGGACCCGGAAGCACCAGACAACGAGGCGTCCTCGTCGTCTTCCTCCTCGATGAACGGGGCCGCCCGACCCGCCGGAATGGCGAACATGAATGGCACCTCCCCCGTGACATCCTGTTCCTCCATTTCCACCACCTCGAGATCCTGGTCCTCTGCCTCCTCCGGCGAGACATAATATGCCTGAAAATGCTCCAGACGATGCCGGCGACTGAGCCACGGGAGCATGCGGCAGGCATTGCAGGCCGGAGACTGGGTCAGGCCGTCCTCGGCGTGGCCAGGACCCAGACACTCAAAGCAGAGGCGGTGGGGATCAGCGCCCGCGATTAAGCCAGGGCATGAAGGGCAGGGCCGGGGCTCAAGGAGTGGTGAGTCCATCTTGAGATAATTTCTTTCTCTCTCTGTTTTACGTCTCAGTTGTTACTGCTCGCTGAAGAGAAAAAGGATGACGGTCGGAGGGCGTAGCCGCCTTATATACTGTGGGCCTGCGCGCGCATTCAGGTAGGCTCGCCCCGATTGGCCGGCTACGTTTACGTAACTCAGTAGGTGAAAGCACGCACAGCATGATAGAGAGTAGTACCCATAGAGTCCAGTAGAGGGCGGAGCCTTTGTGAGATATAACCTGAACAGAGGGACAGACTCAGCAGGTGGAGCAGCATTTACTAGTCCTTCTCTTTCTCTGCATGTTAGTTTCCTACTCTGTCGTCTTATTATGCTCATATTCTATCCTTTTGCTGTCTCCGGTGAGACTCTCATTCTGATTTTGCTGTTACCATAGATCTGTCTATGTCGTCTTCTGCCTACACACCTTTTCCGTATCTCCATCTTTGTTCTTCACTTAAAGGTAGGGTAGGTAAGAATGGAGAAAAACCAGCTCAAGTAAGTTGAAAGTACACAACCGAAAAAAATCTGCCCCTTCCTTCAGACTTCCTTACAGAGCCCCTCCTCCAACACACACGAACGCGCACATGACCAATGAGGGCACGAGATAAGTTTGTGCACGAGATGGAAGGCTGACAGGCAGGTAGGCCATCCAATTATCTCCCTCGGCCCACGGCAGATAATTGGACTTGCTTTTTACAGCGCCACGGCTTCCACAGATGAAATATTTGTATATATTTATTGTCAAAGCATTTAATTTATTCATTGCTATCGGGATGTTAAGAGCATTCCATGGAATATAACAAAAAGTGTTTCTGAAGTGAATTACCTACCGTACTTTTAATGGTTGTCCTAAGAAAGTCAAGAAACATTGTAATTTTTGCGCTTAAAATTGTAATTTTCATATCTACTGAACTATTTATTTATACAGTACTTGTTCCATTTTAAAAATTCGTTTTATAAATTCAGTCATTCTTAAAGTACTTCAAAGATTCCCTTCGAGCATCAACCGTCACGATACTTACTCATTTAGAAAACGTGTCTCCTTCCACCTTCAACTTCAATGGCTCCTTCCCTTTGAACAAATCTTAACCCCTCCCTCAAACAGCAATTAACCAATCACAGTTTAGCATCCATAAGGGTCTGACCCATGGCTGAATAAAGAGATCTGGGTACAGCGTTTGGAGGCGTAGAAATACCCTGATCACCCAGGGATCTGATCTGTAGAGCATGCAAATTTGCATTTTACGGTTTCGGCTCACTCTAAAAAATGGATTGGACTTTTTGAGAATCTTACAACTTTTAAGACCTAATGATTTAAAGAGCTCCTATTATGCTATTTTTAGGCATATATTATTGGCAAGTGATTTCGCAGGTCACATATGTGACCTGCGAAATCAGTCGCATTGACCCGAAGACACATTTTAAGTTGTATACACTGTTTGAAAGAGGAGATTCCTAGCTTTCTAATGATATCAGGATTGTTGTTGTACTCCAAATATTAAGCAAAATGTCACATTATATAATGACTGTCACCGAGTCATCATTTTGAGAAAAAGGCCTTCAAAATTTCCTCTTCTCTGGAATCGATCTGATTGATTATTAGTGGAGCAAATTATCAAAATAGTCCCGAGGGAAAATATTTTCGTTTGGATTACTGGTCTGGGGGAAGCTCGCGAGTGTGTGTGTGTGTATGTATGTGTGTGTTTGTGTAATTTTGCATTTGTGTGTATTGTGTTTGTTTCCCGGGGAAAACACTCATGAGAAACACCGGCTGTTGTTATGCCTGCTGTGACGTCAAGTTACTCCGTTCTCTGCTTGTAATTATGCCGTTACAAGCTTCAAAGTTGTATTTATCATCTGAATTTGCCGAAACAAGTTTAATATTCTGTTAAGGTCACGGAAAAGGTAGGACCCAAATGCAGAATACAAAAAAGGTAAAAAGGTCTATGAACAAAAAGCGAGCTTTATTCCAAAAGCTGGAGAACAAAACATGGCATGAAACACACAGGTAACACAAGGTAGCATGGAGGGAGACAGGAAAGACAAACAATGAACCGACAGGGGAACACAGGGAAAGACAAGACTAAATACAGAGAGGGGTAATCACGAGACGAGAAACAGCCGGGCAGGGGAGGAGAAACACAAGGGCAACAGGTGAACACAATCAGACACACCAGGGAAACTAACGACAGGGAGAAGGACCAGACAAGAGACAGGGAGGAAAACAC
Organism: Dissostichus eleginoides; assembly: GCA_031216635.1. Taxonomy (NCBI): domain Eukaryota; kingdom Metazoa; phylum Chordata; class Actinopteri; order Perciformes; family Nototheniidae; genus Dissostichus; species Dissostichus eleginoides. The sequence continues at coordinate 2,143,106 of CM062280.1, forward strand.
AGGGAGAAGGACCAGACAAGAGACAGGGAGAACAGAACAGCAAAACAAACCCCAAAACTCAACACACAAAACTCAAATCATGACATAACCCCCCCCTCAAGGGATGTATTCAAGACGTCCCTACACAAAGTCCAATATTTCCAAAAGGGTGGGTGGAGGGGGTCCGGAGGACGGGTTTGGGCTGACAGCCCGGAGGCACGGCAGAGGACCAGGAAGGGGTCTCGGGCGGACGACCCGGGGGCAAGGCAGAGGAACAGGAGGTGGTCTCGGGCGGACGGCCCGGGGGCAAGGCAGAGGAACAGGAGGTGGTCTCGGGCGGACGGCCCGGGGGCAAGGCAGAGGACCAGGAGGTGGTCTCGGGCAGAGCCCAGGGGCAAGGCAGAGGAACAGGAGGTGGTCTCGGGCAGACGGCCCGGGGGCAAGGCAGAGGACCAGGAGGTGGTCTCGGGCGGACGGCCCGGGGGCAAGGCAGAGGACCAGGAGGTGGTCTCGGGCGGACGGCCCGGGGGCAAGGCAGAGGAACAGGAAAGAGTCTCGGGCGGACGGCCCGGTGGCAAGGCAGAGGCAGAGAAGCGGCTAAGGCCGCGGCCGGCATAGTCAGGGAGCCGGGCACAAGGAAGGACCGGGTTCGTGGTCGACTGGACCACTGGCGGAATAGGAACCAGCGTTGTCCGGGCAGGACCCCTGGACGGGACATGGGCTGGTGTCAGTGGGACCCCGGATGGAGCAAGAGCTGGTGTCGACGGGACCTCCAACATGACAGGACATGGTGTTGGCAGGAACGCCGGCGGAGCAGGTGTTGGCGGGACCCCCAACAGGACAGGACCAGGTGTTGGCAGGAAATCCGGTGGAACCCCCAACGAAACAGGACATGGAGTTGGCAGGACCCTCAGCGGAACACCCAACGACACAGGACAAGGAGTTGGCAGGACCCCCGACGCCACAGGACATGGAGATGGCAGGACCCCCGGCAGAACAGTAGTCGGCGGGACCTCCAACGGCACAGGACATAGGGTTGGCAGGAACCCCGGCAGAAGAGTAGTCGGCGGGACCCCCAACGGGACAGGGCATGGCGTTGGCAGGACCCCCGGCAGAACACTAGTCAGCGGGACCCCCAACAGAACAGGACATGGAGTTTGCAGGACCTCCGACGAAACAGGTGTCGGCTGGACCCCCAACGGCACAGGACATAGGGTTGGCAGGACCCCCAGCAGAAGAGTAGTTGGCGGGGCCCCCAACGATACTGGACGTGGAGTCGGCAGGAACCTCAGCGGAACCCCCGACGCCACAGGACATGGAGTTGGCAGGACCCCCAACGATACTGGACGTTGAGTCGGCAGGACCCTCAGCGTAACCCCCGACGCCACAGGACATGGAGTTGGCAGGACCCCCGGCAGAACAGTAGTCGGTGGGACCTCCAACGGCACAGGACATAGGGTTGGCAGGACCCCCGGCAGAAGAGTAGTCGGCGGGACCTCCCACAGCACAGGACATAGGGTTGGCAGGACCCCCGGCAGAAGAGTAGTCGGCGGGACCTCCAACGGCACAGGACATAGGGTTGGCAGGACCCCTGGCAGAAGAGTAGTCGGCGGGACCTCCAAAGGCACAGGACATAGGGTTGGCAGGACCCCCGGCAGAAGAGTAGTCGGCGGGACCCCCAACGGGACAGGACATGGAGTTGGTAGGACCCCCGGCAGAACAGTAGTCAGCGGGACCCCCAACAGAACAGGACATGGAGTTGGCAGGACCTCCGACGAAACAGGTGTCGGCTGGACCCCCAACGGCACAGGACATAGGGTTGGCAGGACCCCCGGCAGTAGAGTAGTCGGCGGGGCCCCCAACGGGACAGGACATGGAGTTGGCAGGACCCCCAGCGGAACCTCCAACGGACCAGGAAATTGGGTAGGGACTTGAGAGGGGACTCGAGAGGTGACTTGAAAGGGGACTTGAGACGGAACTCGAGAGGAGACTTGAGAGGTGACTTGAGAGGGAACTCGAGAGGGAACTTGAGAGGGAACTCGAGAGGTGACTTGAAAGGGGACTCGAGAGGGAACTCGAGAGGTGACTTGAAAGGGGACTCGAGAGGGAACTTGAGAGGTGACTTGAGTGGGGACTCGAGAAGGGACTTCAGAGGAGACTTGAGAAGGGACTTGAGAGGGAACTCGAGAGGGAACTTGAGAGGTAACTCGAGAGGTGACTTGAAAGGGGACTCGAGAGGGAACTTGAGAGGTGACTTGAGAGGGGACTCGAGAAGGGACTTGAGAAGGGACTTGGAAAGGGACTCGAGAGGGGACTCGAGAGAGGGCTTGAGAGGGGACTCGAGAGGGGACTCGAGAGAGGGCTTGAGAGGGGACTCGAGAGGGAACTCGAGAAGGGACTGGAGAAGGGACTTGGAAAGGGACTCGAGAGGGGACTTGAGAGGAGACTTGAGAAGGGACTTGGAAAGGGACTTGGAAAGGGACTCGAGAGGGGACTTGAGAGAGGGCTTGAGAGGGGACTCGAGAGGGAACTTGAGAGGGGACTGGAGAAGGGACTTGGAAAGGGACTCGAGAGGGGACTTGAGAGGAGACTCGAGAAGGGACTTGGAAAGGGACTCGAGAGGGGACTTGAGAGAGGGCTTGAGAGGGGACTCGAGAGGGGACTTGAGTCGGCCGGTATGCTGACAGGACACGAGGGGTTGGCGTCGGCCGGAGAGCCAACAGGAGACGAGGAGCTGGAGTCGGCCGGTACGCCGACAGGAGACGAGGTGCTGGAGTCGGCCGGTACGCCGACAGGAGGCGAGGTGCTGGAGTCGGCCGGTACGCCGACAGGACACGGGGAGCTGGCGTCGGCCGGAGAGCCAACAGGTGACGAGGAGCCGGAGTCGGGACCATGACTGCTGGGTCCGGTACTTGAGCCAGATCCATGGCTGATGGTGCCGGAACTGGGGCCGGAACCATGGCTGCTGGGGCCAGGACTGAGGCTGGAACCATGGCTGGGTGGGCCGGTTCTGGAGCCGGAACCATGGCCGCTGGGGCCGAAACTGGGGCCGGAACCATGGCTGCTGGGGCCGGAACTGGGGCCGGAACCATGGCTGCTGGGGCCGGAACAGAGGCCTGGATCATGGCTGTGTGGACCTGTTCTGGAGCCGGAACCATGGCTGCTGGGGCCGAAACTGGAGTCGGAACCATGGCTGCTGGGGCTGGTACTGGAGCCGGAACCGCTGGAGCACGGGCTGGAATCCTGGCCTTGCATCTTCCAGAAACCTTCCGGAGGATCGCGGACCTCCAAGACAGGCCATACCCCAGGAAAGGGTTAGAGGCTTGAGACAAGTTTTCAGGACTACTCGTAAAAAGTTGTAGCCACTCAGGCAACCAGCTCCTGAGCCAGGGCTTGCAAGCAACCTCCTGTCGTGCCTCCTTCAACGCAGCCTCTCTACCCCGTCTGGATGAGGCGTCATACCAGGTATAAAAAATGTACTCCAGAGAGTACCCAAGACGTTCCGCCTGTAGAGCCAACCAATCAGAATCTGCTGTGTCCAAATTTGGTCGGTTCATTCTGTTAGGGTTACGGAAAAGGTAGGACCCAAATGCAGAATACAAAAAAGATAAAAAGGTTTATGAACAAAAAGCGAGCTTTATTCCAAAAGCTGATGAACAAAACATGGCATGAAACACACAGGTAACACAAGGTAGCATGGAGGGAGACAGGAAAGACAAACAATGAACCGACAGGGGAACACAGGGAAAGACAAGACTAAATACAGAGAGGGGTAATCACGAGACGAGAAACAGCCGGGCAGGGGAGGAGAAACACAAGGGCAACAGGTGAACACAATCAGACAATCAGACACACCAGGGAAACTAACGACAGGGAGGAAAACACAGGGAAAGGACCAGACAAGAGACAGGGAGGAAAACACAGGGAGAAGGACCAGACAAGAGACAGGGAGGAAAACACAGGGAGAAGGACCAGACAAGAGACAGGGAGGAAAACACAGGGAGAAGGACCAGACAAGAGACAGGGAGGAAAACACAGGGAGAAGGACCAGACAAGAGACAGGGAGGAAAACACAGGGAGAAGGACCAGACAAGAGACAGGGAGGAAAACACAGGGAGAAGGACCAGACAAGAGACAGGGAGAACAGAACAGCAAAACAAACCCCAAAACCTAACACACAAAACTCAAATCATGACATATTCTGAAAGCCAAGACTTTGTTTATTTGAAATCAGATGAAAACAAACTGTAACGGACCCTGCCGTGTTATCTATGATTACTATACGCCTTACATTCATAATTTCAGCCGGAGGGAGGGGGGGCGGCGCTACTTTCTGATAGTGCCGTAGGTCCGCATTGCCGATATTACGTCATATCGGACACAAATCTGGATCAGCTCCGTTGTACCCCCGTTTTTAGAGATTTGGGTATGGAGGAAAAGAGAGAGGGTTTTATTTTCTGACACTTTGTGAGTTCCCCGACTCATGGTGATGTATAAAAGACATCAAATGCATCATTTTGCATGATAGGTCCCCTTTAAGTCATGAGTTGTAGTACCACCGTTTGACCACTATGAATATGTGATTCATTTTTCTTTATACTTTAATTTAGACAAAACAATGAAGCTCCTTTTTTTTCTTCAGTGTGTGACATGATCAACTTAGTGATGACATATTTTTACTGTAATGTCAGATGGTAAATCTGCCCCTTTATTACTGTAAACTGTTTAAATGTAAAATGTAGTTCGATTTTAAGGCTTAGCAAAAGGTCAATCACCCATGGATCAGACCATTTTTAACTCAGAATGCTTCTGAAATGGTTTGACATGCTTTTATTCCTAGTGGCGTGGACTACTGCAATTCTCTTTTTACTGGTCTCCCTAATAAATCTTTAAAGAAATGCAAATAATTAAGATTAGCAGTGTCTTTCAGAACTGATTTTAAAGTGCTTTAATGATCTACAAGGCTTTACATAACCTGGCCACTACGTACATCAGTGACAGCCTTTCATTTTATACAAGGGACACTCAGGATCCGGTGGAATCCAGGCTTTACTCTCATTGTGTATATGAACCTACCATTAAAATTACAGACTGTTCATTTCTTTGTAAGTGGGTAAACTTACTAAATCTGCAAGGGATCAAATACTTATTTCATCCACTGTAGTGTTGTCGCGATACCAACATTTTGGTTTCGATACCGATACCAAGTCAAGAATTGCGATTCCGATTCTTTTTCGATACTTTTCTTAAAAAAAGGGAAACAGTCTTAAATGTAATTATTGTGCTTTATTTCACTCCAGAACCAGAACCATAACACAAACTTTTAAACAATGAGAACAATAAATAAAATAAATGACAAGAATTCGTATTAAATAAAATTAAGCATCATCTCAAACAACTTTTTTGTCAAAATAGATTTGTATATTAAACAACAGAAATTACATTCAACACAATGTCTCCGACAAAAAATAGAACATAGCCCTACTGTTTAGCAGCATAACTGGCTTGATTATGTCCCTACTCAGACTAAACCTTAGTCCTAGGGTGGCAGGCTGGTTTTCATTTTTTTTTTCATTTTTTATTCAGTTCCTTTGCATGTTAAGATTTTTGGCCAAGAAAACAAGGGTTTCTAAGTGTTCCTCAGACAGGCCTCGTGGTGTCTGTAGGCTTGCCCTCACTGTCAGAGATATAGCTAAAATACTTCCAAATTTCGCTTCTGGCGTCTTTTTTGTCAACAAGCCGAGGCGCAGCGGCAGTTGCACTCCCACTTGCAGCCATGCTTCTCGTTTTCTCACATGCTCTGGCAGCTAGCCCGTGCACAAGAGAGGGGAGGCACTTAGAGCGTGCTTGAGAGGGGAGGGACTGCAGGCACGGCTGCAGTGCAGGGAGTGGAAGCAGAGCGAACACACACGGCTTTTATTAAAACGGCGCTTTCTCGCCGGAGTACTTTTCCCCGTCATTCTTAAAGTACCGATACTAATGAAACGGAGGAATCGTAACGTTTTTAACGGCAGGGTATCGCGGTACCTTTCAAGTATCGGTACACCGTGCAACACTAATCCACTGTATACTTTCTTTAGGAAAAGTCTGGCACATCACTAAAGCAAAGAAAAAGTAAATTACATTTACAGATCACATATGAATCCTCCGCTTCACTGATGTTTTGAAATTATTAACAATCCAATGATGTTACATAGATTAAATGCTTCTATGCTTAATTAACCAGCAATTTGCTGCGTGGTTATGAAATGGCCTTTGAAAATATTCAGAAACATTCAGCTTTAATTAAAACCAATCACTCTTCCAGAGCTGAGCCTCATTTAAAATTTCAATGGGGAAACATTTTTTATTTGTTTGTATTTTGTTTAGTCTTTCTTCACACTTCCTGGCTCCTGTTTCCAGGGAAACAAGCAGTGCAAGTTCAGGTGCCAAAAGGAGTCATAGGCCAGGGAGGGGGGCAGCTTTGATGTGACAGCAGAGGTTGCATTCTCCAGTCAAACTCCCAGAGCCTTTGAAAGTGTTTCCTCCAAACGTGGATCCACACTTCTCTACAGTCTTAATCACCAATTCAAACTCAAAGCCTCCAGCAGAACTGCGTCTGCTCTACATTCTATTAAAAACAAACCTTTCTTTAAAAGTCTGACTCTTATGCTACCGGACATTATTTATGTTTACTTGTGTCACTCAAACTAGACGTACTATCCGCGTCTTTACATGTATTTGTGACGCGCAAAAAAATTGGGAAAGTGGAGAGACATGTCATATGAGAGATTTAGACTCTTCTCATCTGTGATAAAAACATTGGAAATGCTAAAAGAGATGAGCCACAGTCTGTGTGCTAAGCTAACACAAAGAGGTACCATCCAAAATCTGGAGAGTCTTTAATGTTGGACTGGAAGGGAAAGGCTATTTCTTGAATCTTTTTTCAAATAAGTCCAAAAATATGACTTCATAAATACAGTTCTCTGTTAAGCGGGATACTGTGAGCGCACCTAGATCCCTCGCCCGTGCGGTCTTGTGGTGGTTTCATGCTTAGTCGTGGACAACAGTGAAATACATTTCTTATTACAAAGGTTAGAATTGAAGTAAAAAGAATGAAAGACAAATTAAATGGTTGCTCGCCCCCGACATTCCCATTAATGCACATGAATCCCAATGAGTTGGTTTTATGAAAATATTTGGAGTAAATAAAAAAAGAATGCAATATATGCGTGACTTGTTAGGCCTACACATCTATCACTGTGCATATCAACATTCAAATATGTTTTTTAAAGTTTAAGAAACCCCACACAGATAAGTAAACGATACTGCTGGCTTTATTTGACCATTTACATTAATAAGGGTAACGTTCATATTTTGCATTTTGATTATATATATATATATAATATATTATGTTGAAAACATAAAAGCACTTTGTCAAGTTAAAGCACAAGTTGTAAAATGCTGAATGAGCAACGGAGAGAAAAATATATTTTTGTTACGTCACACAGCAGACAGGGAGAGTTTTTAATTGAAATGCCATTTTGTTAGCTTTAACTAAGAAGGATAAAGTTCCAACGCTCGAAGGCAAAAATATCACTAGCACTAAATATCACTAAGACAATCCAGAGGAAAAACTAATCTGGTCAAAAGAGAAAAGCAAATCATGTTTTGTATGTTTTCCAACATGGTCCTGACCGCTGATGAAACCAGAGAGCATTCCTTTTAATCACTGCCTGCCTACCTGGCAACCATGGAGACAGAATACTAAATGTTTATCGCTATGACAACTGTCTCATGTTGTTGAGGTGTCTGATGAGAATCTATCGGCAATTTTCTACATCGCCGTCTCTTTTGCTGGAACAGTCAACAGGTGACTTTTATCTGTCTCTGAATGAAGCGTTTGGTACATACTTACAGCTTATAGCCGCCTGAATTAGTTTTCAGTTTTTGACCATTTAAAGATGGCGATTGTTTAATGCACCACGCCTAACACGAACACGAACACATACACACACATTTATTTGTATAAACTTGCCCACACTAACACAGCATGACATCGACATGCTATACTCAGTACTACATTTGTTTCTAATATTGACTGTAACACCTTCAAACCTCCCAAATCTTAGATCAGTATATCTGCATACTGTATATTTGTCCCAAAATGTCAGAAACATCCATGTAGTATAAAAGTATTTTCATAAACAGTGTTCCCATGGCCAAACTGCCCTGCCACATTCCCCACTCCTGGAAACATTTCCAACACAGAGTATCCAGTGTCGAAGTGAAACCATGCTCTCTATGATGCTGAGCGATGACTCTTACGACAGCATGTGCTCAGGTTTCCCTCCAAAACAAAGACCTCAGACCTGGAGCTATTAGGACATGGCAGGAATAAAAACAGACTGAAGGCCTTGAGTAATGATTTAGCCTGTCGGAAAACACACATACACGCACGCACGCACGCACGCACGCACGCACACACACACACACACACACACAGAGTTGGCCTGAAGCTTTCTTTTTCATGTTCACACGTTTGCTGTTTGCTATCGACAAAACTGAACACAACACACACTCTGAGCAGCATAATTATCCACATCAAATATCCACCGGGTATTTAAACTGTTTTCTCCTCGACAGACTCAAGGTGTGTGTGAGCTGCTAAGATGTACTTTCCAGGATTGAGCCGTTTGCTAAAAAGAAAGCAGCGCCATTGCAGTAAAACAGAATTTAACTTTGATTTAGAGCTCAGCTAAAAGCCTTTTGTTGTAACTCAAATACAGCATCATAACCTAAATTATGTCTGTGTCTTAGCTTGTGAAAGTTGACATTATACATATGTGTCTTTCATATAACACTAGTTAAAGATCTTTGAAACTAACAAAGAAGCTCATACATTAGGACTGACATATCAGGACTTCCTGGGAAATAAACCTGAAAAACGATGAGTATGTTGTTACTTTGTTAACAGAAATATCACAACCAAAGAAAAATCTTATTCTCCTTGAAAAAAGTTGTTGAATCAGTTGAGGAAGAACATTGTTTATTATCTCTGATTAATTTCCTTTTAATAACTCACTCATTAATCAACAAATAGTTTCTGCTCAGTTCTCAAGAGTTATTCAATGCTAAATGGTTTATTGCTTTGATCTATTCACTTTCTTTAAACATGACCTTCAGTCTAAATAGCTTTTCAGACTACATTTCCCAGAAGACACCACAGTATGAGTCTGAACTCTCAGCCGATAAAGCAGGAAGTGAAGGAGCTCTCTGGTCTCTGCAAGCCAGGCCCGGCTCCAGGATGAAATGACTTAGGGGGCTGTTAAAAAATCCGAGGGGGCGATTCTTTTTTTTCACAACAACGAAAAATACTGGCAATGTAATGAATTGACACACCAAGCTTTTTTCCTTCTCACTGCTCTACAATCTTCTCATTCTGTTCTCTCATCCTCTGATCTTTAATAATAGATAGTACATTATTAGATGGCTGCACTTTGGTTAACAGACTAACATTGATTTCCTCAATTTATAAATTGACAGGCTCTGTAATTATACCATAACCTTTTCTCCTCTATCCCTTAACTCGTCTTCCTATACAGATTTACTTACTTACTTACTATCTACACTAGTCATGTCAGGATTAAAGAAAAAAATTATCTGGTTGATTTTTTATTTTCAGGGTTGAATGTTCAAACCAAGGCCTAAAACCTGGCATTTCATAAGAAAGTGACTAATATATCAACCGAATGTAATATTTAGGGCTGTCAAGTTAATGCGTTAATAACGAGTTAATAACGCGTTAACGCAAAAAAAAATTAATGCCACTAATTATTTTAACGCGATTAACGCATGTGTATTTTTTGTCCTCGGCCACCCGTAGTTTCAGGGCGCATCGAGTTTAAAATACCATCTACAAGCTGATGCTGACAGCCCCACTCCTGCCGCCCGCTTGCGGCAGACCACACTTCCACACTCTGGCCATCGGGAGGACCGGGAGGGTGTGTGTATGTGTGGCGCGAGCGAGAGAGAGAGAATGCGCACACCTTACCTGTATTGTTGTTGTTAGCATCTGGTGCTAGCTAGCTGCGCTAACAGATATAAGGAGCTGTTTCAATGAAAACAGAGGAGCGACATTTCGCCGACAACTGCGCCGAGCACTTGACTTTATGCAGGTAGCCAGACAGGGGGACATTGTACGAAAAGTCAGCACACTCAGCACGGATAGTGCGCGCAACATGAGCAACCTTGAGTTGCACATAGCTCCAACGATCCATCACAGTGTCTCTCCACACACACACATACACACACACACACACACACACACACACACACAACACACACGCACACACACACACACACACTTTGTATTGTATTATTGTATTGTATGAGAGAGGTTCCAGGTTGAATTGAGGCGAATATTTGTAATGTTCAGAGGTTGTTGTGTTTAATATTCATGAGGATATTTGTCATTGTTCCAATGATAATAAACAAACATTTGCATAAAGCATATTTGTCCACTCATATGTTGATAAGAGTATTAAAAACTTGAAAAATATCCCTCTAAGGTACATTTAGAACAGACAAAAAATGTGCGATTAATTTGCACATCATGCGATTAATCGCGATTAAATATTTTAATCGACTGACAGCCCTAGTAATATTGGATAAAATACTACACCAAATGGACAGACACAGATAAAAAAATAAAGTCCCCTGGTTTGTCAGAGTTTAACTGCCATGAGAAAAATCAAATCAATGTTCCAAAATCCGTCACTAGATGTCGCTCATTGTACCAATACGGTTTATATAATACATAACATATTATTATTATTATTATAGTAAAAGGGCTCGCTTTGGCAAAATCCTGATCCATACAGGCAGCCCTAAATAATAACAAGTAACCATCATGTGTGGTGCTGTCTGTAGTTGTCTGTCTTATTTTTTGTCGATGTCATATTGTTTTCACAGAGCTGTGAAAATGAATTTCCCCCTGGGGACAATACATCTAATCTAAACTAATGTAATATTCAATCCCGTACTTGGCGATTGAGAACATACATTGTAACTAACCTCGTTTAAAGCACTTTTGTTGTAATACTATGGATTTAGTTGACACTACTAGCCGAGTTTCTTTTGTCCAATATCCCGCGGGCAGGTACATTGAATTAGAAGTAGAAGAAGAAGAAGAAGAAGAAGAAGTAGAGGTAGAAGAAGAAGTAGTAGAAGAAAAAATACCCATACGCTACAAAAAGGCACAACACTGTTACTCTGTTTTTACTGACATGTAACATTTTATTTCACCTTGCTCTATGTTTTTTAACACACATTAAAAAACTGGAACATTTTCGGGAGTTTCAACCGGGTACCGGCCACCGAAAAAGGGGACTTTGCCCGGAAAACGGGGACGTTTTGGTCACCCATCCGACTGTGTTTACAGCTAAGCACACACGCTAACATTAATTAAGGCTACAAGCTCACTTGGGGTTGAGGCTTGTTTACACGTTGCTTGACTGCCCCACATATCTGATCTAAACATAGTAACGTATATTGGGGAAAATAATTATTTAAAGTTATTTAATAATTGTGACATTTATTGACAAGCTGACTGAATGCTAGTTTAACACAGCGCTCACACACACACAAACACAAACACACACACACACACAAACACACACACACAAACACACATGCAGTATAAAGATACACACACTGTTCTAACAGCATTTCATCAGTGTTGTAAGAAGTACTCAGATCCTTTACTTAATTAGAAGTACAAATACAATGGTCTTAAAATACTCCCTTTCAAGTGAAAGTCCTGATATCAAAATGTTACTTAAGTAAAAGTACAAAAGTATTAGCATCAAAATATCCCTAAAGTACCAAAAGTAAAAGTACTCATTGGTCCATTTCAGAATATTAAGTCATTTAATACCTTTAGTCACTTTGCAGATATAGAGCAGCATACAAAGACTTAGATTAACACATCAATGCATCAACATTTTTGAAACATTTTTATTGCCGAACTTTCACTTAACAGAGTATTACTACACTCTGGTATTTCTACTTTTACTCAAGTACAAGATCTGAATACTTCTTCCATCTCCGGTTATGTGACATATTTGTTGAATATTTGGAGAACAAACACAATAAGGATATAATTGGAAAGCTATACTCTCCTGTTTCCAGCAGTGTGTTTAACTCCAATGTGTTTGAGGGGTCATGTGACTGATTGTGATAGAGATATTGATACAACAGTTGATCACCCTGAAACTTGTACTTTGAGTCCTCACATGCAGACGGATTTCAGCTTGAATTTGCTTAGTGTTTGCCCTTTACTTCCTGCATACAGAGACACACACATACACACACACACTGAAATACAAAGAGACAGATACCCAGAGAGACGAGTGATTGTGTGATGAGTTTACAGAGAAGCAAAGAACAGTTTCACATGAGTGTGACTATTGTCATACAATTGGATTCACTTTAAGCCTGCTTCAATCATTGGCTGAAGTGGGATTATGCAACCACACCACACACACACACACACACACACACACACACACACACACACACACACACACACACCACACACACACACTCCAACCCCATCTTCACCAATCTTCTGCTCTCTCTATTTATTTCCCTCTCTCTCTCTCTGTCACTGTGTCTCTCTCCTCTACTCATTCCTCCTCGTCCCCACCCTCTGTTGCCACGGCAGCAGTGTGAAGAAGAGCGATGGGGGGAAGAGGAGGAGAAGGGGGGAGTGTCGCAGGAGGACGAGAGGAGGTGGAGGGCAGAGAATGTATTCTTACAGGAAAATCTGTGTATAAGGTGGTGCCATCAGGACGGTGAAAATGAACATGACTTTGTGACGATATGCACTGAGAGGAGCTGTAACTGAACGCTGGATTACATTTCGGATGCTTATTTGTTTTCCTTTATTTCATATACACACGTTATACTGCATACGTGCACTGGGTATTGAAAAAGTTCTGCCTGCACAGACTCAAGGTGTATGTGAGTTGCTAAAATGCATTTTCAAGGAATCATCTGTTTCCTCAAAAGACTGCTTCTTTATTTCAATGCAATTGCCAAATAGCCCTGGTCAATTTGTTATGGAGCTTATTGTTTTTATCCTTGTGCAACAAAGAAAGAGCAAAGCAGTCCAATAACAATTTGATTCAGAGTTTAATTTGTTTAAAGGCCTTTGTGATATGTAAAAAATCTGAATCTTAAAACCTGGTGGGGATCTTGTGTTCTGAAATTTGACGATTACGAGCACAAGCAAGATTCAGATACTAAAGACTGCAAAGCAACAAATGAAAGCAGATATCATCAAATAAAGATGGAATGTATCACTTTGCAGATGACATGCCTCTTTAGTGGATAAACATGTTCTGTATGTGCAGGTGTGTTGTGGTGTGTCTGTACAGTATATCTGTGTTTGTTTGTTTGTAGCCTTTATTTAACCAGGTGAAAGCCCCTTATCAAAAGATCTCTTTTTCAAGGGTGACCTGCAGCACATTGGCTACACATGTAACATAAAAACAACAGAACAACAATAAGGACGACATACAACATAAATTACAGGATACAGTTTACAAACTCTATTTACAGTGACAGGTACCATGAGTACCAAACAGCATGTCACCCAGCCGAGTTTTAAAATGATGCAGGGGAACCAAAGTGCTCAGTTTTAAACATTTTGCAGACTGTTCCAAGTTAGTGGAGCTGCACAACTAAAAGCTTTCCTCCCTAAGACAGTCCTAGCACTTGGCACATTTAATAAAACCACATCATGAGATCTCAGGCAATAAGTACTTTCAATTTGTTGAGAGATCAGAGAGCAGATATAAGAAGGTAGTTTACCTAACATGGCTTTATAGATGAACATGTACCAGTGACTGAGCCTCCGTACAGTGAGTGAAGGCAGACCTGCCCTGGCATACAGGGTACAGTGATGAGTAAGTGCTTTACAGTTAGTAACAAATCTCAGAGCACTGTGATACGCGGCATCTAACTTTTCCAGGCAATGGGCAGGTGCATTCATATAGATCAAATCACCATAGTCCAGCACAGGTCAAAAGGTCACAGAGCCTTTTCCTGGCTTCAAATGAGAAACAGGACTTGTTTCTAAAAAAGAAACCTAGTCTAACCCTCAGCTTTTTAAGCAGATTAATGACCTGAAGTTTAAAAGTAAGAGAATCATCAAGCCAGATACCAAGGTATTTATAACAGGTAACCACGTTGAGTACTTGTCCTTGCATAGTAACAATATCCAAAGCAGTCTCTGGAGTCTTTTTAGCTTTTGCTGTGAACATGTTTTTTCTGAGTTTGTGTCTGACTGCAGGCTGAGCTTCAATAATGATGGAGTTTAGAGGATGAACAAACTGTCCTGAAGAACTCAGCGAGGAGCATCGACCCTGAAAATGCTGTTCAAACTTTATATTGATCAGCTCTTTGTCTTCAGACGCTGTGGTTACTGTGGGTTTGATCCTTTTAGGCCATTTTGTTATCCATTTAATTTCTTGTCTGTTTTTGGTAATGTCATGAACACAATGGTTGCTTATCACTGAAGTTGTGTAAAGGCAGTTGTGTATCTGCAATTGAAGCGTGTATGCTATATTATGTTTTATGCTGCGGAGCTTCTGGTAGATACGCTTAAGATTATTCTCGTTATGTGTGTGCATTTGTCCAACTCATATTTTGAAATACAGTTATGCATTTACTCAAACAACTTAGTTTTTTTCAGACTTTTATTGCTGCAAAATTATTAATGTAGCAACTGCATGAGCTGTAGCTGTGAGAAAGCAAGAGGCATGTGAGTAACCAAATGATCAATATATTGTCAGATTCAGTTTTTTTTGTTGGTTTGACTTGTTATTTCGCTGTTTTGCGAATGTAATATATCTGAACATGAAGTACATTTTAAAGTAAGCTTAGTGTATCTCAAGGTTGAGCTGTTTAACAGACCCAGAGGCTGTTCTCAGGGGTGATGTTTAAAGGCCTGTGTCCACATTGTGCCTTCTTTCCACCTAATATTCTCAGAGAAACAATACAAATTGTGCTGAGAGCGTTTTGTTGCTGAAACGCTAGGAGGCTCTCCGAGTGCTGTGCTATGAGACAAAATATGTGGCTTTGGACCCAGGCCCTCAGTGAGGCTTCTTTCCTCACAGTCCATGAACATCATCCCTCTCTCTGCTCATCAGCTGGACTCCGGCTGGACGAGGCTTACCAGGGTTCAAGAAATCTGCATTCCAAGTCTCCCCTCGTTCCAAGGCTCACATTTAATCATGGCTGGCCTTCAACAATTATAATAAGGGGTTGGGGAACACTATATCAGAGGGGAGAAGTACTCAGATCTTGTACTTAAGTCAAAGTAGAAATACTGTGGAAGAATACTCCAATTAAAAGTACGGTGGCCCTGAAGTGCAAGTCAAAACAACATTTCACAAAACACTATAGCATTTCATAAAACACAACGACATTTCAGAAAACACTACAGCATTTCAGAAAACACTACAGCATTTCACAAAATGCTACCGCATTTCAGAAAACACTACAGCATTTCACAAAACACTTCAACATTTCAACTTTTACGGAAAGGGTATTCCTTTAGGGAGAACACTTCTTGTTCAGCCGTTAGCGCTCAGAGCTCACAGCTCCTCATATCTGTTCAGAAACTGGACAAAAGTTAAACATGTACAAACCACAGACAGTCTGGCGAATACAGTCGCTGCTTTATTTCTGTCTGTATCATGTTGTTGTGAGTTGGGACGGAGCAGCTACAGGTTAGTTTATCCTGATCGATCCAATCTCCATTCAGAAAACACGCATTTTAAAAGGTGTTTCGTCTGCAGAATTGTCAAAGCATTAATTCATGGTTTTTACTAACCGGTATCCGTATGTTGTTAATTCGGCATCATTTTGAAACGTGTATTACAATTAAATCACGGTAAAATATGTTTATTTTGTTGTAGTCTACCATAGTATTTACATGGAGATAAGCCCCGAATATTCGCATCGCTCTAATCGCTCGAGTTTCACCGCGGCTGACAGCTGTGTTTACTCCTGTCATTCAAACAAGACGCGCTGGAGTGGGCGGGGCTTATATCCATGCAAATACTATACTACAACAAAATGAACATATACGATGGGCGCTGTAAGTGATGAAAATGGGGGAAGTTGGCTTATCAGGCGCCCGCAGCTCACAGCCAAAGTGCGAGTGAGCGTGGGAGCGAGCGAGGGAGAGAGAGAAGGGCGCACCGATACAGGTGTTGTGCCGCAGGTTGAAGGCTTGCCGTAGATTGAAGCCCTGTTCGCGGGGACGCGCAAAGGTGACGTCATCGCCTGTATTGAGCGTTCGCCTAGTTTTCTAAGCTTTTTTCTCTCTTTTGAATGATATATTTCCCATCAGATTAAACAGCAAACGGCTGAATAAATAATGTGCATACAATTGCGAGGTGGCTCGTTTTAAGGACACAATCTTCGTATTGGAACAAACTTCCGTTTTTAAGTGTAGTCCCACTCTGTTATGTTCCTCCTTCCTAGAGAACAGACAATGAAAGGATAAGATGTCATTTGTCAGTATAGTCCTATTTCTTAAAACCTTCTCTGTTGTTTAAGTGTCTGATACTTGATAACCACGAATAGTAAGCAATGATATAACAGTAATGATATAACATAATGATAATGTCAGACACTGTGTTATTTTCAATCAGGCCTAAAAGATAATTTGTTCAAACTAGCTTCACTCGCTTTAATTGCTCCTTTGAATGTAATTTTCCTCTGTGGTTTCCTACTCAACACATTTTTGTATTGTAATGCCACTCATATTTTATTTTTTATTTTATTTTAAGGTGACATTGAATGTTTTGAAAGGTGCCCTAAAATAAAGTGTATTATTGATCTTATATCTGTGCCTATATCACACTATTAATGTTCCTTATTTTAGACTAGGTTTTTCCTGGTGTCAATAGGGAAGATCTGCACTGTTCTCTACATAACATGTTCAGCAGAGCAGGTATTTCTCCTGCCAGAAATGGCACCCCCCCTACAACTTTGTCCAGGACAGTCACACCGTCACCAAAATCACACTGGTGTTTCCTGATCCCCTCTAGTGTGTGCTCACAAAAGCATTTTACTCTGGGCCCAGCAGGTAAAAAACTAAAGAGGGGCTTCCATATCCTGCAGAGCAGGTGTTGTAGCTGCCGGATTTGGAAGCCCCCCTATAATTTTTTACCTGCTGAGCCCAGAGTAAAATGCTTTTGTGTAACATGTTTTTATGAACCACACAGCTTCCGGTCTACCAAGACCCGACCGGACAAAAACAAGTGCTGCAGGCAAGAAACGTGGCGTATAATATGCATGCAAAACTCGGCCTCAGATCTCAATGGGAATGTTTAGCGTATCATATGCACGCAAAATCGGACTTCTGCGTATCTATTGCACGCATTTCCAATGTGTAAAGTCGTGTCATTTGTACGCAGACTGAAGAGAGTGGGTTGAATTATTGGGATAAACAGGTTTGAAATCATTTCAATGTATAGGGGAGAAGGGGGTAAATTGAGCCAGTGGGTAAATTGAACCACCCCCTGTAACCAGGCAACGCCTTATAGTTGTAATCACGTGACTAGAAATTATGCAAGCTCCTCCCATTTCTCATTGCCTGTGAAAGAGAGATGCTCATTGTGGTCTGGTAAGTAAACATTTTTACAAAAAAACGTTTTTTGCTTGTCAAAGTAAATGTTCTAGATGTCAGCTATATCGGCTGTCATGTCAAAAAAAATGTATCCAGGTTTAAACACATATATTGTGTATGTTGATGTGTTGGCAGCGTATTAAACCGTGTGAATCATTAAGCTAAAGATGACTTAGCTATTTTGTCTAAAATGGTGGCTATGGGGTAAAGTGAACCATGGGCCTTGGGGTAAGTTGAGCCAGTTTTTCAATGGAGAAATGAATGAACGTAGGCCAAGTTGATAATAAGAGCTCATTGTAGGCTACATTTAAAGTTGAATTTACCCTGTGTTTGATTGGTAAGATGTATGAAATTGTATCACCATTTGTATGATTACTTTTCCTTTTAACATGTTAAAAAAAAAATCAATAAATTCAATCGAAATTTATATTAAAAATATTTGAAAAACTAAACTTGTATTTGGTTTGTTATTTATTGTTTAAAGTTACCTTTAAGATTTTTTGTAGGTATGCCCAGGTTTGAACAGGTATGCCCAGGTTTGAACAGGTATGCCCAGGTTTGAACAGGTATGCCCAGGTTTGAACAGGTAGGCCCAGGTTTGAACAGGTAGGCCCAGGTTTGAACAGGTATGCCCAGGTTCGAACAGTGGTTCAATTTACCCCCTGACCTGGATCAACTTACCCCTAACGGCCCCTACACACGGCGGCGTGCGTTGTCGCTTGCCGGCGGGCATGTCTGAAGCTAGACCAACAACCAATCACCTGAATCTCCCGCCCCGGACACACAAGCAGCGGTTTGATTGGCTAGAGCTTGTACTGGCATATGATTCGATTGGCTGACGCTTCCGTCGAAGCTTCAAAAGTAGAACATTGCTCTACTTTTGCAGCGAGCACCGCGAAAAAAAAGCTACGCTTTGCTCCCACAATGCAGTTCGGCGAAGCGTGACGTCACCCCATTCAAAGTGAATGGGCAGAAGCGTTGAAGCATCAACGCACGCCGCGGTGTGTAGGGGCCGTAACCCGGGGCAAGTTGAGCCACAAGACCACTTTTTTTTTAGAAGTAATATTTTCACTGCCCTTGATCAAATATTAATTCTTATCATTGCCATTGATAGGAGACATCCTGAATTATAGGTGTGTGCTTTCATTTGACTATGTGTCATTTCTCCTTGCTTAGAGGACAGCATAACAAAAAAATGGCTCAACTTACCCCACTCTCCCCTACTATAGGACAGTAAACCAAAAATGTCGTTTAAAACTGGAGAGATAAAAAAATATGCATGAATAAATAAATGTTAATAGGTCAAATAAGATATGAAAGAAGAACTAAAATAAGTTACATTTATTTGTTATTGGCTATGGTAGGTTATTGGTTATGTTTACATACTTATTTCATTATTAAAATGTAAACCGATCTTTTTCATATGGGTATTTAGAGTTGTAACCCCTAGATCAAGGGTCACCAACCTTTTTTTAGGATGAGGGCTACTTTCAAAAAATAAAACAAGTCGGGGGCTACTTTTACTCCTATTTTTTTTGTTTTTTGCAGTGTATATATTTAGCACATTTTAACATTATGATATGCTGACCTTTAACCTCTGTGTGCTGTTTGGGTCTGTGGGACCCGTTTGCAGTGTTTACTAAAAGAACATGTGTTCAATTTAATTAATTTAACCTGCTTTATTTGGGGGTGGACCTCACCTCCTCTAGGGGGGACCTCACCTCCTCTAGGGGGGACCTCACCTCCTCTAGGGAAGACCTCACCTCCTCTAGGGGGGACCTCACCTCCTCTAGGGGGGTCCGGGGGCATGCATGGAAGATGTTTTTTTAAATGTTGAAGTGAAATGCATCAATCTGGAGCACTTTGAGCACAACATGAATTGATGGATACAGCTCTCAACACTCAGATGAAAGGGAGCTGTATACTTTTCAATGATCCAAACATCTTTAGAATATGATCACAACCAATAACAAATCATTTAAACTGGTTTATTCTTATCTTATGTTACCTAGTTAGCATTCTTTCTTTTTATTTATGCATATTTTACTAATCACTCCCCTTTTAAACTGTGTTTTTTTCTTATTTTTTTACTGTCCTATAGTACACACTGGAATGATTTCTTACTTTATCTATATTAAATAGATAAAGGTGTGCTCTCCCTAGCTCTCTCTCTCTCTCTCTCTCTCTCTCCTCTCTCTCTCTCTCTCTCTCTCTTCTCTCTCTCTCTCTCTCTCTCTCCCTCCCTCCCTAGCTCCCTAGCGCTCTATCTCTCTCCCTCCTCCCTTCTCTCTCTCTCTCTCTCTCTCTCTCTCTCTCTCTCTCTCTCTCTCTCTCTCTCTCTCTCTCTCTCTCAGAGGCTGTGTGCTCCTCCGTGGCGATGACGGCTTGCGTTAAAAAATAATGATAAACATATTTGTAAAGTGGGGGGACACAAACGGGATTTCAAAAAGTGGGGGGGACATGTCCCCCCTGTCCCCAGTGGAAATTACGCCATGCGTGTGTGTGCGTCAAGTGCAATAAATATATAAGCAAGTTGCAACACACAGAGTAAAACTCTGCCCCTCATGTGCTGTATAGGCTGGCACGACTAGGCTGTTCAATGGGGCTGATGTGTTGTAGATTCTGCCAGAAGGAAAATCACGGTCACACTCCTTATGAAGCGGAGAGGTGCCACATTGCTTTTCTTCCCGACTGCAACGCTGGTCCCGCAAATCAAGCAAGAACGTGATTGGTCGATATTCATTGTGGGGGTGGGGGGAGGAGGGGTGTTAGATAGATATAGAGTTGTAGTAAGTAGATAGAGTTCGCTATGATTGAGGTTTCGTTTATGCATAGGGTAGATTCTTTTAATTACATTTCCTTTTTTGTTTTGTGTATTTTATACATTTTGGATTTGCTTGGCGAGCTATTTTTAGAACATGCCCCGCGGGCGACTCACGTTGCCCCTGCGGGCGACTAAGTGCCCGCGGGCACCGTGTTGGCTACCCCTGCCCTAGATCTAGTAGTAATTCTGCTCAAAGTGCACGAGATTGAAGCATTTTACTTTAAAATGTTCAACAAAAATATTCCCGGGGGGGGCATACCCCGGGACCCCCTTAGAGGATGTGACGTCCATCCCCCATTCTATTGTGTATTCCTTGCAGTCAGCATGTCGTTGTGTCCCTGGGCAAGACACTTCACCCCAAATTGCTCCTGTGGGGATTGCCCACAGTATTGAGTATGTAAGTCGCTTTGGATAAAAGCCTCTAACAAGTAACATGTAATGTAATGGATACTCTATTGATCTTTATCTTGTCTACTGTACGATTCTCTGTCTGGAGCGCCAGCTAAAATCTCGCCTAGGGCAGCAAATTGTCTAGAGCCAGCCCTGCACACACACACACACACACACACACACACACACACACACACACACACACACACACACACACACACACCAGGCAAGGTGCTCTTTGAATTGTTTGGGCCTCTGTGCTCACCAAATTAAAAATATATCAAGCTTTACGTCTGCTGCCTGTCAGAAGATTCTCAGGCTGGCAAACTGAACATCAAAAAAGCCTCTCTGCTGCTGAAGGGAATGTCAGAAAAATCCCAACAAGTTTACATAGCTCTGTAAAAGGTGTGTATCCTGTGTGTAGTCATGCCTTTCATCATATGAAGCTTGCCTTAGATTTGTAGACATGTATTAATGCTCTCAGGGTGCCACAGTTCCTCTGCATCCCTTCCTCCACAGTGCTGCTTATGGTAGAATGCCATAGTGCATTGTGTTCATCCCAGCCTGCCAACAAGGGGAAGGTCAAAAAGGACAAAAGGAACCATGTGTTTTGAAGGTTGAGTATAGGCGAGTGCATACGTTCACTTTACACAAACTGTATATTGGACGCTACTTCATCTTTAATAGTACTTTAAATGAATGATAACATTTACCAAAAACTAAATAAACTAATGGGACACATTCAATTGGACAAGTTGGAGTTCTTCCAATAATGCGAGGTGCATAGAGTGGAACAATGTGAGGTGCTAGAGTAGAACCAGCAGCCTCACATATGGCTCACATGTTCATTGATAAGGTAAATAAACAAATCCTATTTTCTTCAATAGATTTGATCAGTCAAAAAGCAACTTCCAGTTCGAGCGAGGTGCAGGAAATGACAAATAAGAGACTTGGCAACGATTGTAACATGGAACTGGAAGCGCAAGGATCTGTTGAATCTTTTTGTATTTCCTGATGCAAAGGTGATTTTGTCTGCCCTTCATGTTTGTCTTTGCACATCTCCTTGAGGTCTAGAAAAACGAGTAGAATGTATTTCCATCCTTTTTTTGTCTTCTCATTCCAGGCCGAACAAGTCTATCAGGTTGAAACTATAAAGTGTGGATAAACATGTCTTCATTTCTTGATGTCTCCTCTTTGATGTCAGATCTTTCACCAAGTAACATTAAAACCTTGATGCACATAATGTAAAAAAAAAAAACCTGTAAAAAGTCTGAATGATGGTCTGATTTGACAATTTAAAGTTAACATTTTGACATATTAATCAACTTTTAATCTGAATTGTTGGACCCCTCAAATATACCTCATATGGAGCACAATCAGAACTGTTAGTATTACATGCTCCTCTGGTGGTCTCAGAGCTTCACAGCAACGATCCCTGCAGAATGAACCTGCCAGTTAAAGTCAAACACTCCCAAGAAACTGTGTAATTAAATTATTGCAGAATCCATTTAACTGTCAAATCTACACAATGGCTGCCAAGATACTGCTGGTTTTGCCTTTGAAAGTCATGAAACAAGTTGACTGTGTCTTGAGTTTTACAGAACAAAAGAGTATTTAATTATTATTGTTCTGATTCTTGGTAGTGTTCCATCATAAGTACTACTGTTCTGAGCTTCATTGTTCAAGACGTTAGAGTTGAACAGAGACTGCAAGTGTATTAGTGTGCACGAAGGATTATATACCAGCTTCTGAGTAATTAGTCAAATCTGAGCTGAATCTCAGATGAAGTGTGTCCGGAATAATTTGTTCCCTTCACTGGATACCAGTGGCTGCCAGAATCCGCTTCCAGAAACTGATTCTGGCCTTCGGTGCTGTGACTGGATCAGGCCCTTCCTACATCCAGGACATGGTCAAACCATGACTGCATTTATTGTAAGATGCTTTGGCTAAAAGCCTCAGCTAAATAATAGGTAAAAATGTTTGGCACTAGAAGTCAAATCTAAAGGGTTCATGCCAAAAGATCCCATGTCATGGCCATTTCTACTGATCATAATTCCGTTGTTGAGGTCTACTAGAATAGATTTATACTGTGCAATTTTCCAAACTCACATTGGTTTCTCATACAGCATCTCTGTAAAGTATGTGTATTCACCAGTGTTGGGCAAGTTACTTTCAAAAAAGTAACTAGTTACTTTATTAGTTACTAAATTATAAAAGTAACTAGTAACAAGTTACTTTACTTTACTTTAAAAATAATAACAATAAAAATACAAGTTTTTGTGTTGTTCTGTGGCACAGTAAGCGAAAAGACAACTCCCCATCATTGTAGCAATTATCATTATGAAATGTAGTGGAACAATAAAACACAAAAGATATGTTTAGACATTTTGACAGGCATCTTTATTGTAGCCTCAACAATCAAGTTCTAAGTAGTGCACTTGTAGTGCAATATGAAATAAAAACAACTACACTCTTTTGGCAGTGTAACAATTAAACAAGAACTACACTCTTTTGGCAGTAACAATTAAATAAATAATAAACTGTCAGACAAACAAACTATTTTCAGCCTCACAAAAACAAACTAACAGTGAAATAATTTACCTCACATCTGGCCATTTAGCATAAACAACATCAATAATGGTGGATAAACTTAAGAAGAGGTGCTTTCAGCCTTATGTGTGTGTGTGCTGGTGGCGGGCGTTGCCGTGTATGTGTGTGTGTTAGCAAGTGTTTGTGTGTCTGTGTATTTTCCCCATAAGGCAAGACCCGCCCAACTCTGTCTCTGATTGGCTTACCCTGAAATGTTACCCCGCGTTAACCAATCATCACTCCTCTCTGGTCACTTTCACTTTTCCATGGTACTGTGAGAGGACATCATTCGCCTGTAAGTTACATCCGCAGGGAGATTCGGTTCAGTTGGATCAAATAATGTAACGCAGTAACGCACCCATTTAAATCACAGTAACTATAACGGCGTTACTGAATGGGAATAGGTAACTAGTAACGTTATTAGTTACCCCAAAAGGTAGTTGCGTTACAGAAACGCGTTAGTTTGTAACGCGTTAGTCCCAACACTGGTATTCACCGGTATTCACTCTCTGTCCTAAACGGCTTGTTGGAGCTCCTGCCCCCCCCACTCCCTGTGAGCCCAGTGTGCTCTGATTGCTCGCGACGTTGAGAGGCTCGTTGCTGCGAGGAGCAGACAGGCTTCCGTGTCGGCGATACAGCGAGAACAAGCGAAACTCATCCTGAGCAAACACAAACACTCACAGCCGAAGTAAAACAATAAGTGTGGCTTGATATTGAGTAAGAAAAAGGTTTATAACGCTGTGAGAATGGGTCTGCGGAGAGCATTTCTCCGCGATCCCAACGTAGTAGCCCGAAAAACGTTTACCCATTTAAACAGTCGTGGTAGATACCTTGTTTGTTTTAAACATCATAAATACACAAACAACAATGAATACTTGCAGGTTGTCCCGAATCTCCCGCTGGTCCAAACAAAGTAGGAACAGCATCGTTCTTCAGTGCCCTACGCTGTACATATCCGGCATGAATCGCTGAAAGGTTTGGGAAGCTTTGTTTCGTGAAAGGCTGGCAGAGGGTGTGGCCTCTGGGTATCCCCACGTCAGAGTACCCAGGAAGTAAACAATGGAAAATGAGAAATCTCCAACGAGGCGTTTTGGGGAGGTCTTTTCTGTGTTAGAGTTTTACTCCCTACAGGGTGTACTTTGAGGGTTTTTGACTCTGCAGACCGTTTACATGCATAAAAACCTTCATAACACACAAGGGGACGGGTAATAACCGGAAAAGCATGACATGGGATCTTTAAGTCCCCGTAAAGTAAAGTAGTTCAAAAGTTGAGCATGTCAACAAAATCATAAGGATTCGATTTTTTTGGTGCCGCACATATCAATAGCTAATTTATCGAAAAACTGGCCAATAGTTGTAGAATTGGCAGTATGTTCATCACCACCCATATTGTGTTGAGCCCACACAGTGTCCACCATCTCACTGTACCATGCTAATGTTTGTTAATTAGCACTGAACGAAACAGGCTGATGAAACTGTCAAATGTTCAGCAGGTATGAAGCAAAGGCTCACCAAAGTCCAAAGGATTCAACTTGTGGGGAAACATAAATGTCTGAACCAGATGTCATGCTAATCCAGTAGCTGTTTAGGTATCTCACTCTGTTGAAGTGGTGGACCGACCAACAAACATAGCATCCCGCTTACATGGTTTAAAAGAATATATCCAGGACGCCGCCCAAGCTGGGCCTAGTGTGGTTGTTCTGTTTCTAGTTAGCACCATTTAAATGATCTGCCTCCAGTGTTGCTGAAAAACATCTCTTGACAGACAACCATGTGTTTTATATTTAGGTCACTGTTTGGTCTGACATCTTGGTGCCAGGATACAACCTCCATCTCAACGTCAGCAAAACCAAGGAGCTGATTGTGGATTACAGGAAGCAGCAGAGAGAGGGACACGCCCCCATCGCCATCAATGGGACTACGGTGGAGAGAGTCAGCAGCTTCAGGTTCCTCGGTGTCCACATCACTGAGGACCTGATACTGGACTCATCACACTAACACCATCACCAAAAGAGCTCGACAGCAGCTCTTCTTCCTCCGCAGGCTGAGGAGGTTCAACATGGACTCCAGGATACTCTGCAACTTCAACAGGTGCACCATAGAGAGCATCCTGACCTTCTACAGGTGCAACATAGAGAGCATCCTGACCTTCTACAGGTGCACCATAGAGAGTATCCTGACCTTCTACAGGTGCACCATAGAGAGCATCCTGACCTTCTACAGGTGCACCATAGAGAGTATCCTGACCTTCTACAGGTGCAACATAGAGAGGATCCTGACCTTCTACAGGTGCGCCATATGAGCATCCTGACCTTCTACAGGTGCACCATAGAGAGGATCCTGACCTTCTACAGGTGCACCATAGAGAGTATCCTGATCTACAGGTGCACCATAGAGAGGATCCTGACCTTCTACAGGTGCACCATAGAGAGGATCCTGACCTTCTACAGGTGCACCATAGAGAGGATCCTGACCTTCTACAGGTGCACCATAGAGAGTATCCTGATCTACAGGTGCACCATAGAGAGCATCCTGACCTTCTACAGGTGCACCATATAGAGCATCCTGACCTTCTACAGGTGCACCATAGAGAGGCTCCTGACCTTCTACAGGTGCACCATAGAGAGGCTCCTGACCTTCTACAGGTGCACCATAGAGAGGATCCTGACCTTCTACAGGTGCACCATAGAGAGTATCCTGACTGGCTGCATCACGGCCTGGTATGGCAGTTGCACCGCCCTCAACCGTAAGACTCTACAGAGGGTGGTGAAAACTGCACAGCACATCACCAGGACGGAGCTGCCATCCATGGAGGACCTTTACTCCCAGCAGCTCAGGAAGAAAGCCCTCAGGATTATAAAAGACCCCCATCACCCCAGCAACAAACTGTTCTGTCTGCTGCCGTCTGGCAGGCGGTACCGCAGCATGAGGTCTAAAACATCCAGACTCAGAGACAGTTTCATCCCACAGGCCTTAAGACTGCTAAACACCTGAACTTTCGAAAGAACATCCATAACATTCATCTGTTTGCAACTTATATATATCAATATTCCAATTACTTGTATATAGACTATTCTGCACTATTTCTATTCTATTCTATTTTATTTTTTTTACTTGCAATATTCTATCCGTTTTATTGTGTTGCTCTGTTGGAGGAGCCTGTGGCCTAAGATTTTCATTGTCATAACTACACTGTAGCTATGTACAAATGACAATAAAAGCCTTGAATCTTTGAAATCTTGAATCTTGAATGTTTGGCTGAGAAGAATGGCTGAGAGTTTCTTTCTGACACTCCGTATTTTCGACATATGCTTAACTTACTCTCAATAGGTGACACCATCTTGAGGTGTTTTCAAGTGAAAAACATCCAATGAATTTAGCCAAGCCACTTCACCAGTGCAAGTATGGAGAACTTGTATTTGTTTTAAAGTGATTTTAAATGAGAGAATGTTGGAGCGTCCGAGGTTTGAGTCGAGGACACTGGTAGGAGAGATGCTGCAGAATGCAGGATTGTGACCTTTGAGTTGATGGGCAGCCTTTCTGTGGCTGCAGAGTTCCAGACTGTAACACCTCTGAGGGACTGACTGCCAGAGAACTGATAACATTTAGATATGCCAGAAAGAACTTCATTCAATCTAACACCTCGCACTGCTGAGAGGAGGAGAATCTTTGAGGGAACCTACTGATCACACCAAGAGATAAAGACAGCACAGGCTGGAGCCACATGTCAATCTAAAGGAATTTTAACCAATGAATAAATGTTATAGCAAATATACAAATTATCGTGCTCTTTTTTCACTATGTAATTAAGCGGGCTTATTAAATGCTTTTGGTTCTTACAATAGCAGCTCCTGAGGCAGCAACATCAATGCCAGGGCTCACTGTCAAAGAACTGCCAGATAACACATACTGTAATTACAGACTATAAAGTGAGTCAAATTGTATTTGCTTATATATAGACGTACACACTCGATCACACATGCATACTTCATGGTAATTATTCAGCTGTCATGATATTTTTAATGTGGACCAAAGTGGTGGAGAGACAGAAAAAAAATCTAAACTGCTTTTATGAATTAAAGGATTAGCACATCCTTTATTTTCAATCTGCAACACCGGGTGGAACAAACAGTTTCAGCTTTGTCCATGATGCTACTCACAAAATCTTCTGCGTTGGCTCGCTGCTGTTCCTATGGAGAGAACCGTCCATCTGGGCGGAGGCGCTACCCTCGGCATCGCACACCATTTGAAATTGTCTTCGAGTGCTGATCCCTAAGTTTGCCTCATTGCCGCTGACCTTTTGACGCCTAACAATCAGATAATAGCTATATAAGCTAGCAGGGGAGGTAAAATCAGAAGCCAAACTAACTAGCTAACTAACTAGATCAAAGAGCAAATAGCGTATCATGTGAAGGAAGCATTACCCAGAACAGAGCAACCAAAGCTCTGAAGGCCTTTTGGGTTTTCATTTTAGCTGGACGTTAGGTAGGTTCTCCTCAAGTGTTTACAAGATCTAAGAAAACTTCATCCTGCAGCAAAGCTTGGCGTTATTGAACTGATCTAAGCAGATGAAATCACAAAAACATTAGGTTGCTTCAGCATTATCTCATCATATGTCCTGCGTCCCACAAATTGAGACGAAGTCCAGCATTTGGTTGATTCAATCGCACATGGAGGTGAATGCATTTTGAAGCGAAACTACATGCAAGACTCAAGAAATGCCTGGCTCATAAAGAAAAACCAAAGGAGGATTACCGAACACATAAGGTAACAGAAGTGTAAATAACCAGCACTCACACAGGTCAGCAGTCTGTGGTAGTAAGCTAGCTCAGACTCGGACACTGTAAAAATAACAAAATGTTGATGATTGTTTGTTGGAAAAAAAATCCATTCAAACAAAATACTTGCATAGTCCTTATTTGTGCAAACAAGTCAATCTATAGTAAAGCGTTTTAATTCATATTTAAAGGCTATAAGTTCAATAGAAATGTTTATTTTTGAGGGATGGATGGACCTTATATTTAAATCTAAACTAGCGCTTAGCATCGCAGTAACATGTCCCACTTTCTCCCACAAACACACTGTCTCACATACCACTTGTTGGCACCTTGTCACCCCAAACCTGCGTAGTTCCTAAGAGACTGAATCTCTGCATATGACCAGCTCTACCCACTGAGCTATCAGCAACCCTGGAGACATAAACATTCGTGTTTTTCACTGATACGTTGACTTTAATTAAATGTATAATGTCAACAGATTACATGATACATTTAATTAAAGTCAATGCTTCAGTTTATCAGTGTTGGTGGAGGGCAGTAAAGCCTCCTCAGCTGGTTCTCGTCCTGATGCAGTTCTTCAGGAGCCTCTGAGTTATTTAGATGCGTTTTTCGTGACCAATGGGGCAGAGATGGAGTACTCGAGTCCTGTACTCGGACTCGAGTGCCAATTTTCGGGACTCGCGACTCGGACTCGCGCACTGATTGACGCGGACTCGACTCAGACTCGTGAATTCTCGCGCACGATGACTAGGACTCGTGAATTTTTAGCCCACGATGACTCTGACTGGAACTCGTTAATTTTTCACCCACGATGACTCGGACTCGACTTGTACATTGGCGCTCCGACTTGGACTCGGACTCGAGCAAGTTTTGTCTCGAGTCAGATGTACTCTGTCCTGGCGTGTGCACCTGCGAGGCGAGTTCACGTACTGGGCCCCGCTATTCCAGTCTAGAGATGTCCAGAGACACACCCCGCATCGTGCTATATGCTTTCACACATTCTGCTTCGACATTGGAAAAGAGCAGCGCAAAATGCTCGTTATGTGGAAAAAAGATTGAAGAGAAGGCTCCATAACACATTACTCTAAGGATCGAGTTCAGACATATAGGCTGTCTTGAACACTATCATCAGAGTAACGTGATCTAATCAATAAATAAAGATTCAGCCGATAACACGGAAAGCACATGGCTACTTAACATGCAGAATGTCGTCATTTTGCATGCTAAGTAGCCATGTGCCTTCTGGGGCTTAATCTTTATTGATATAATAAGAGTCCCGATCTTATTACTGTCAAAAAAGTGCAAAACAAAAACTTTACCATAAGAAAATATTGGCATACAAATATAATCGCTTCTCTAAAAGGTAACTCATTTTAAATATAGTTAGACATATTAAAGGTAATTTACAATAATACAAATAATAATAATAAGCTTTATATTTGTATAGCACCTTTTATACAAGAATTGTAGCCAAACTCGCTTCACAGCAGTTCAATAGACAAAGTAGTATAACATGACAGGATAAAAGCAATGTAGAGGAGCTATAGCTACTTTTCAACAAATATGTCCACGAAGATTAATACATGAAGACTTGTGACTCGGACTTGACTTGGACTCATGTTAAACAGTTACTGGAACTGGTGCAGCCGGGCGATTGGTTCACAACCATCGACCTGAAGGACGCTTACGTACATGTCAAAATTGCTCCAAAACACAGGAAGTATTTGCGTTGTGCCTTCCAGGGGATCTACGAGTACAACAGACTACCGTTCGGCTACTCCCTGTCTCCACGCACGTTCAGTGTACGCCCCCATCGAGAGCGAGGTGTACGCCCCCATCGAGAAAGAGGGCAGGCGACGTGCCACTCTGTCAGAGAACAGACAGACGTCCCTGCTTCAGGCAGTTTTCATACTGTGAAGGGGGCCAACGGTGACAGCACTGACCATCATGCAGACCTTGGGTCTCATGGCGGCTGCTCACCACGTGGTACCGCTGGGGCTACTGCACATGCGTCGCCTACAGAGGTGGTTTGCCAGCCTTCGTTTAGATCCCAAGAGACACAAACGACATCTGGTGACCATCCCCCCCTTCAGTAGACGGCAACCTCCGATACTGGGGGTCCCCAAAGCATTTGCTGAAGGGGAGGGACCTGCCTAGAGACAGCTATAGGTGGTGGCTGGCCTCTGACAAAGACCCGGCACATCAACCTTCTCGAGCTACAGGCAGTAGTACTGGTCCTACAGCACTTCAAATCCTTACTACAGGGAAAACATGTGCTGGTGAGGAGCGACAACCGCACCACAGTGGCTTACATCAACAGGCAGGGCGGAGTCAGTTCCGCCGCCTTGTTGAGCGCAGCGGAGAACCTGTGGTTGTGGGCCTCAGAGAATGTTTTCATCTCTAAAGGCCCTCCACATTCCGGGACTGGAGAACAGGGGGGCCGGCCTCATGTCAAGAGGCGGGCCCCTGCCAGACAAATGGTGGTTCCCCCCTGGCTCGGCAGGACAATCCCCCTTGGGGGTGGATTGTCATGGCCAAGATAGCTGCTCTACACCTTTCCACCGCTGCGTCTCATTCCCCCACTCCTGGAGAGGGTGAGAGAAGAGTTGTCGGTCATTCTGGTAGCCCCAGGTGGCCGCTCGGCGCCGTGGTACGCAGAAGTGACACAAATGATGGTGGGCCAGCCCTGGACCATCCCTCAGTTCTGGGGGGCGCTGTCTCAGGAAGCAGGTGCAATAGGGGCGTTACCCACTCTGGGCCAACCTCTCCAGGCTTGGCTCCAGAGAGGGACAGGCTGAGAAGGGGTGGACTGTCTGACAATGTTAAACAGACTATCGAGGCAGCAAGCGTGGGATCCACCACAGCCTGTTACAGGACGAAGTGGTTGGGATTCCAACGTTGGTGCGAGGAAGGGAGTCTAGAGCCTCTGTCCGGTACATTGGGCTCTATTCTATCCTATTTACATGCTCTACGCCTTTCCACCGCTGCGTCTCATTCCCCCACTCCTGGAGGGGGTGAGACGAGAACAGTTGTCGGTCATTGTGGTAGCTCCAGGTCACCGCTCGGCGCCGTGGTACACAGAAGTGACACAAATGATGGTGGGCCAGCCCTGGACAGTTCCTCAGTTCTGGGGGCGCTGTCTCAGGATGCGGGTACAATAGGGGCGTTGCCACTCTGGGCCAACCTCTCCAGGCTTGGCTCCTGAGAGGGACAGGCTGAGAAGGGGTGGACTGTCTGACAAAGTTATACAGACCATCCAGGCAGCAAGAGCGGGATCCACCACAGCCTGTTACAGGACGAAGTGGTTGGGATTCCTACAGTTACTGGAACTGGTGCAGCCGGGCGATTGGTTCACAACCATCAAACTGAAGGACGCTTACTTTCATGTTGAAATTGCTAGAAAGCCAAAACACAGGAAGTATTTGCGTTTTGCCTTCCAGGGGATAGCCTACGAGTACAACAGAGTACCGTTCGGCTACTCCCTGTCTCCACGCACGTTCAGCAAATGTGTGGCCACAGCGCTTCAGCCGCTTCGCGACCATGGCATGAGGGTTTTATTTTATCTCAACGACCTCATAGTCATGGCCAGGTCCAGGGAATGGACAGATGTTCCGCACAGCCCAATTGATCTTACACCTAACCAAGTTGGGGGTTTGCGGTCAATTGGAAGAGCAGTCCCATACCTCACCAGCAGGTGGGGTATCTGGGGATTTTGCTCGATGCAGCCCCCATCAAGAGCGAGGGGTACGCCCCCATCGAGAGAGAGATGTACGCCCCCATCGAGAAGGAGGGCAGGCTACGTGCCACTCTGTCAGAGAACAGACGGACGTCCCTGCTTCAGGCAGTTTGCAGACTGAACGTTGATGCGAGGAAAGGAGTCTAGAGCCTCTGTCCGGTACATTGGGCTCTATTCTATCCACATTGACTCTTTAAGTGTTAAATGAACACGGTCAGGAAGTGGGCGGTGTTAAATTAACACTTAAAGTGTCAATTTTAACACTGAGCCAGTGAACATATGGTCCTTATCTCAGTGTTAAATTAACACTCCAGATTTGACGGTCTATCTACAGCCACTGGTGGACAAGGGGCTTGCTCATGCCACAGTCACGGTGTATGCAGCAGCCATCTCATCCTATCATGAGGGATTTGGCGGCAGACCAGTCTTTAGCCAACCGCTTATGAAGCGTTTTTTGCAGGGGATCAGGAGACAGCGCCCAGTGGTGCATGTCTCCACCCCGCAATGAGAACTGCCATTGGTGCTCGAGGCTTTGGTTACAGAACCGTTTGAGCCTCTGGAGCTCTCCTCCCTGAAGGGTTATACAGCTAGATGGCTTTAGTCTTACACCCCATACAGGGGTGGAGGGCTCTCCCCACTGGGGTCTGTGCACACTCTACACGTGGTGTGGCTGTGTCGACAGCCTTGTTCGACGGCGTGAGTGTGGAGGACATATGTACGGTGGCGTCCTGGTCTACGCCAAGCCCGTTCATAAGGTTCTATCTCTTGGACATGTCTGGCTCCTTCTCATCGTCTGTGCTTGCTGGGGCAACACAGGACTGGTGAAAAGAGGGGGGCTGTGGGTCAGTAAGCTGTATCTGACCCCCTGGGACATAATACACTTACGTTTTCCCATGCTCCTTAGGGACCTGGGAAACGTGGTGCGCAGTGTGTAGTCACTTGCGCTGACACCTGCAGGGTTGAGCTATGGGCTTATTCAGACCGATTAGGCTCTACCCAGCCAGGTAAGCTGCGGCCCCGACTTCTCCACTTTCACAACCGATAGGAAGTTGGGGTGCGATGGCTGTCAACCGAAGGCCGGTCAGGAGCAGTGTGGTGGGTCGATGTTGTGGGGCGACATAGCGTTTATCCATCGGGGCTCCACCCACTGTACCCATAGAGTCCAGTAGAGATAGAACAGTGGGTTACGTATTGTAACCCTAGTTCTATAAGCACAGGCGGAGCCCTCTACCTAGGGGCCCTGTCTTTCCTATGCCGCTCGCTGAAGAGGGTGTAGGATGACAGTCAGGAGGTGTAGCTGCCTTATATACTGTGAGGCCTGCGCGTGCATTCAGTAGGCTCGCCCTGATTGGCCGGCTACGATTATGCAAATTCAGTGTGTGAACGCTCGCGTATCATTGATGAAGAGTTGTACCCATAGAGTCCAGTAGAGGGCTCCGCCTTTGCTTATAGAACTAGGGTTACAATACGTAACCCACCGTTTTAATGACATGGCAACCAGCATGTGTCTGTGTTGTTACTATGACAACCAGTGCTATAATGTCTAAAATCATAAATCCAGACTGTTGTGAATTAGCAGATAGTTTTCAATCTGGACATTTGTCCGCTGGATCTGTTCCCACATCATTATCTACAAAGATTTACATTCATAAGCTACTTTTTATGACTCGAGCAAGACACAGAGCTGCTGAGAGTGTTTCAGTGTATCTGACACTATGTTTATGCACTGCCAACATATTGGTGATGTTTCATTTTCCTAATGCACAGAATGATTATAGCTTGTTGTAGCTGTTAATGGTAATTGTGATGTGGGACAGCAAGATAAGCAACGCCTGCAAACAGCTGCAGATTGTGCCATGTTCACATACATCACAATATTAATAGGAAAAGCTTCATACGAAAGACAGGAATAAACGTAACAGAACTGACAAGCAGTAAAATATAAAACCTATTTTTTAACAAATATAATATCGAACCGAGGGCATTAGAAATAAATATATTTTTTAAATGTACATGTGTATTTCACAACAATACTAACATCTAGTGGTCCACTTACATTAGATTTTAAAAATGTTATCTTAGGTTCAAATGTATCATAAGTATACCTGAATATATATTCTATTTTTCATAGTTGAAATAATGTACCAATTACTTTATTAAAGCAATGCATTTTTCAGCTTGTCTTTATTAATGAAGGACAACATTTTTGAGAAATTATTTACCAAAACAACAGAGAAAGTATTTATTTAATAAGGAACATTTGTTATCTCCTATTTCATAACTACTGATCAAAAGATAACATTATTTTATTAATTCCAAGAAAAGTGTCGTAAATTACTTCAATATACTCATCGTCAGCATCATGAGAGGTTGTGGTATTTTTCACATGTGCAGAACAAATGCTTAGCTTAGCTATCTGCACAAAAAATGCTTACTTTGGCACAAAATTGGCCCCTTACCAAATAAACTGAAAATAGTGAAATTCACAGGGATCAGCCCAGATAACCCCTCAGAGATCCCCTGAGAATATTCAGAGAATGGGGGGTTGCTGAAACAGATTATTAAGGGGGAGTCATTAATATCATTAGTGCAATATCTATTGTGAATCTGACCATGACAGAGAGCGAGTGAAAATGATGTGAAATGTATCGACATCAGAGGTCACAATGCACTCCACCCTGAATCATATGTTCAAAATGACACAGTTTTCCAGGTGATACATTCATCATATGACCACTTAAATAGGCCCTACTTTGTTATTTAGGTTATTCATTTCCTCTAGTGTGTGTGTGTGTGTGTGTGTGGTGTGTGTGTGTGTGTGTGTGTGAGGATTGTGTTCATGTAAATGGTCTTCAAAGGCTAAAATCCCTGTTTTTTCTCAACCACTGCAGGATGGACTAGTTAAAAGTTAGAAAACCAAAGCTGCAAACTGTCTGCATTCAGCAACACGATGTCAATCAGAAGTTGTTGGTAAAAGAAACAAATCTCCTTTAAAAAATGTGGCCAGGCAGGCTGACCTAGTATCCCGCTTTGTGAGGGACTGAACAGCATTTTTATCATTTGTCTCACACATTTAGCCGATGTCCTCTCATTGATTGACAGTCGCCCTTCCAAGCCTTGGCGTCTATCCAAGTCTGTTTAGAAAGAGAGAGCTATCACCATTAGCTGTGTCAGATAATAATAATAATACATGAGACTTGTATAGCGCTTTTCAGGAAACTCAAAGACGCTTTGACAGAGAATAAAAAAACAAAACAAACAAACAAACAAACAAAGAAAAATACAAAAAGAGATGAACAAAACAGAGAATAGGGGGGGGGGGGGGGTCAGTGGTTGAATGCAGTGTTGAACAGGTGGGTTTTGAGTGATGTTTTGAATGCTGTGAGGGAGGAAGAGTCTCTGATGGATTGGGGTAGTGAGTTCCAGAGGGTGGGTGCAGCAACGGAGAAGGCTCTGCCGCCCCAGGACTTGAGGTTGGTCCGGGTGGGGAGGGACAGGAGGTTGGCAGTAGCAGAGCGGAGGGAGCGGGGGAGTGTCTGTGGAGGAGGTCAGTCAGGTAGGATGGGGCCAGGTTATGGAGGGCTTTGTATGTCATTAGGAGGATTTTGTACTGAATTCTCTGGGGGATGGGGAGCCAGTGGAGCTTGGTGAGGACGGGTAATGTGTTCACGGATTCGGGTGTGGGTGAGTAGACGGGCGGCGGAGTTCTGGATGTATTGAAGTTTGTTGAGGATTTTTGCAGGTGAACCATAGAGGAGGCTGTTGCAATAGTCCAGACGGGAGGTGATGAAGGCGTGGATGAGGGTTTCTGCAGCAGTGGGGGAGATGGATGGACGTAGACGGGCAATGTTTTGAGGTGGAAGAAGGCTGTCTTGGTGATCTGTTTGATGTATTTGTTGTAGGAGAGGGTTTGGTCAAATATGATGCCTAGGTTCCGGATGTGAGGGGAAGTTTGAACTGGGAAGCCGTCTATGTTGAGGGTGAAGTTATGGATAGGTGTGGTGTCAATCAGTCAACAATTAAATGCATGTACTTATGGGTGTGATTCCCACAGAGTTTTTGTGAGTTTTCTTTCAATCGCGCACAGAGGTGAATTTGCTTTGAAGCGACACAACATGTGAGACTCAACAGAATGCCTGGCTCTTAAAGAAAATATCCATCTATGAATATCTTCCTCCTGAAACCAAAAGAGGAGTACCATACAGATGAGGAACAGCGGCTGAAATAAAGACCATTTACCCCACTGTGCAGCACTGAGGTCAGCAGACTGTGGCAGTGAGCAGCTCAGTCATGTTTCCACACTCAGACATTTGAAAAAATACTGAAATATTTATGGACAATATTTTTTGGGAAAGAAAGTTCCATTCAAGCCAATGTTAATAAATCCCTTCGCATAGTTTGTGAAAGCAATGAACCCATACTAAATCATTGTTATTAATAGTTATCAGTGTTGTGCTAGTTACTGAAAACCAGTAACTAGTTACCATTACTAGTTACTTCATTTCAAAAGTAACTCAGTTACTTTACTGATTACTTACACCAAAAAGTAATGCGTTACTGTGAACAGTAACTTTTTAGTTACTTAAAAAAAGGGCTCCCATTAATGCCCTTATAGCCTTCATTTCAGTACTGTTATTGCATTGGAGAATAATACAATCTATCAAGTCTTAGCTACTAGCTTCGTCCCAGCATGTTGTTTCTGCAGATGTTTCAACAGATTTTAATTGCTGTTTTGGGCAGTCGATAGGATCTTTGACCCGCCAAGACACAACTTACATTTAATTAAAACGTTCTTTTCTTTGTGCTCGACAAAAGTGAAATAGTGAGAATATCTCCAGGCGGAGAAACTCGACTTGAGCTCCGCCGCCGCCATTATAGTCTTGTTAGTAAACACAAACACGCCCACAGCGCGTCTCCGCATGTGACACAGGAAGTGTCTAAGTACATTTACTCAAGTACTGTACTTAAGTACAGTTCTCATCTCTGTTCGCCTCGCTGTTGGCGCCGCTCACCAACGTCTGGGAGCCGAGACTATATGAAAAAAATAACGGAGTAACGCACCATGTAGTAACGGCAGTGGCGAACCGTCAGGGCCTTCAAGGTATTCAGAGAATACCCTGGAACACTCAGTTAAAACAAACAAAAAATCGATTTAATTATATAAATAAAATGTAATAAAATGTAAATAAAATGAATAAATGAGAATCGTATCTGTGTTGTTGATCTGTAATATTACAGTGTTACGTTGATTTGTTTGTCCTTCTCGGACCATGCACTACGCATTTCAGTGGTTTTGTGTAGAAAAGAAAGCAACCAATCAGATCTTGTTCTGGGTCTCTGGGTAGAATATCCTTCAACCAAGGTATTCTATATCCTTGATAGAATGCCCTGGCCGTTGCACTGAATGAGAGCGTACGTTTGGACTGACAGTTTGATCAACCAATCATATATTGATTTGTAGCCAATGGGCGTATTCTTTCAGAGTTTCCCTCGGTTCCAGGGTACTCTCGAAGGCCCGGTAGTTAACTGGCTCGAGACAGAGGATCTAGATGAATGCGACGAAGCAATTCATGCCGTTTTATTGTTTTTAACGTTGAAATGGCAAGTGCAACAGGTGAAGATGAAGTTGTTGCGGAACTGTTGTGAGTACCCTTTTCAAGACAACAATTCAGTGAAAAGACGGACATTATAATGCCGGGGGGGGGGCGGCTGGGGGTGTGTGTGTCTACAGAAGGTCCAGTTGTGATAGACACGGTTCGCCACTGAGTAACGGTAACTGAGTTACTGAATTTAAAAAATAATGCGTTAGAGTACTAGTTACTGCCAAAAATAACGGCGTTACAGTAACGCGTTACTTTCTAACGCGTTAGTCCCAACAATGATAGTTATGAACATAGCAACAGCTCTGAGTCTCCACGGGGACACTAACACGGTGTGTGTTCACTCTGCTGTTTCTACCCACTGGCTGCCTGGATATCTGAGAGGGTCTCGCCAAAATCAAATCAAACTCCTGTCTATCTTTAACATCCGTATCCTTTGAAGGAGAGTAGTCGGGGAGTCATTCAGCTCCACGGGGACACAGCCATGATTTCTCAGAGGCTTCCCAGCCCCTCACCTCAGCCAGATGAACACCTTCGCCAAGGCCACTGGTGCTGGCAAAGAAGAGGAGGGTGGGGGGGGCATAGCACGGCCGGAGCCTTGGGGAAATCACACCATCATTGAGAGGCCAAAGACTGAGCAGATGGAAACCAGGAGAGGAGAAGGATGAAGAGAGGGGGAAAACTGGATCGGGCAGGAAATTGAGACTGATGACAATGAAGAAATGACACAATCACAAAAGGTGATAGAAAATGTTGTTTGATAAAGGTAACCTGGGATGGACGAAGAAAGAAAATAATGACTACTCACAGGGGGGAATAAGAGCGGAGAGGATATAACATGTAAAGGAAAGACGGTGAAATTATGAAGAGGAGCAATACTGGAAATACAGCAAGCTAGGGTGGTGGAGTGAGAAAAAAGGGGTGAAAATATGAGAAATTAAAGATAGACTAACCAGGGAGAGAAGATGGCAGTAGGAGACGAAAAAAAGGGAAAAGGGAAATGAGAGGTGCTAGATTAGGAAGAACTTGGTATAATTGAAAGTTATAAAATAAAGCATAAAGTTGTTAAAATATAGAGACACCTGTAGAGAGGAAGTAATGGAGACTGAAACTGGAAATTGAGACAAGATGAAGACAGGAAAGAAATGAGAAAAGGTAAGAAGCGGGTGAGGGCTGAAGGGAGTCATTATTGAGCATATAGGTCCCAGTGTGTTGACCTCAGCAAGATGAGGTGCTGCTACAAAGTGAGCTTAAGCCTCATAATGAAGTCTCTCTCCTAAAGAAAGAACATGAAGCTGTAATTAAAATGCGTGGTCAGATTTTTTGTCTCCCAAACTCTCAGAGATGACAAACAAGTCAGGGTCCACTTTTCGTGCCTTTTGTACAACCGAGCAAAGTAACATGATGTGGGAGTTCCCAAGGGCTCAAACCTTGGGCCGCTTCTTTTTAACATCTATATGCTTCCCAGAAAACAAATCATGTAACATTATAAAATAATCACATCAAAGTCACGCAGAGGAGAATAAATTGTATCCAACTCGGACAGATTGTCTTCATTGCCCTTACGGATTCCTTAAAAATTGCAATTGACAAATCAATGGCTGCAAGGCATTAAGTCTTCTTACTTAATCAGACACCCCAAAAAAATCAGCTTGAAGGTCAACAAAAAAAAGTAAACATTTACACATCTCCAAACCAACTGTTCAAATATAATCTATTTATGAGGATCATTGTAGAAGTGTCATCATAGACTTGTCATTTAATATATTATTAATGTATAATAAAATAAATGTTGTTTAGTGGCCAGCCCTGCATAAAGCTTTTTGATCTCATTCTAAATTAAACCAGTTATCCCAGTATAACCAGTCTGAACATTTTGAATTCAGTCGATCTAGTTTAAATCGAGTACATCCAGCTTTAATCTAGCCCGTTTGATTTCCAGCATTACATTACATTACATGTTACTTGTTAGACGCTTTTATCCAAAGCGACTTACATACTCAATACTGTGGCCCATCCCCACAGGAGCAATTTGGGGTGAAGTGTCTCAGGGACACAACGACATGCTGACTGCAGTGGGGTTTGAACCTTTGACCCCCGATCCGAACACCAACGCACCACCCACTGCGCCACACACATCCCACTCATTTGAATCCAGTTTGAAAGTTTACCTTTAGTTTAAATAGAGTCTGACTATTTTGAATCAACTTTGCTTAGTTAGAATCCACTTTAACCAGTTTGAATTCAGTTTACACAGGTTGAAACTGTTTGAAAACTGTTTAAGTATAAAAAGCTATTATGTCATAGAGGTACTATAGGCCTCTGCTCACCTATTAGTAAAGGGCTTTAAAGCAATATACAGCATATATACATTCAAGGTTCAAGGTTCTTTATTTTGTCATACGAACATAGCTGCAGTGTAGTTATGCCGATGAAAATCTTAGGTCACAGGCTCCACCAACAGTGCAACACAATAACACAGATAAACAGAAAAATATAGTGCAAGTAAATAATAAATACAAAAAGAAAAATAGTTTAAAAAAGTGAAATAGTGCAATAGCGCAATAAGAGTCTATATGCAAGTTATTGGAATGATAGAGAAATAGATAAATAATTTCTAAGTAGCAGCCAGATGAATGTTATGGATATTGTTTCAACAGTTCAGGTGTTGAACAGATGTTGTTTCAACAGTTCAGGTTTTTAGCAGTCTTATTGCCTGTGGTATGAAACTGTCTCTGAATCTGGTGGTTTTAGTCCGGATGCTGCGGTAACGCCTGCCAGACAGCAGCAGACAGAACAGTTTGTCGCTGGGGTGATGGGGGTCTTTTATAATAATTAGTATATTTGTGTCACATACGTCACTTTGGAGAATAACTAATGATTCAGTCCAGACATATCTCCACTCTGACAGGAAGGATACATGGAGGTGGATTGGCCGACATGAGTCCTGTCATTTAAATCAGCAGGCATACGGTCTGCGAGGGTCAAGGGTCGATGTGTGTCAACCGCACAACGTGGGAAGAGTTTGATGGAGCGCAGATGAAAGAAGAAGCCTGAGATTGATTCACATATTATTTTGCAAAAAATTCTATATCCTTAACCCTTAAATTGTGTTTTATCCTGGGAGACAGTCATTTGACAGGCTGTGTCCATTTGTAAAATAGGTGTAATAACAGTGAAACTATAGTGTATTATTTGTGTAATATGGGTGTTATACCAGTGTAAAATAGGTCTAATAACAGTGTAATATAGCTCAAAAGAGTTTAACATGGGTATAATATGGGTGTCATACGGGTGCAATAATAGTGTAACATGTGTGTATTAATGTGTATGTGTGTGTTCTCACAGTGTAAAATAGATGTATTAGAGGTTAAATAGCAGTGTAACATGGGTGTTTTAATAGTGTAATTACGGTGTACTATGGGTTTAGTATTGATGTTACATTTGTGTAATATGTTTCTAATTACACTGTAATATGGGTGTTATAATAGTGTAACATGGGTGTAATAGCTGTGTATTACTGTTTTATATGTGATAACAGTGTAATATTTAATGTACAAAATAGCAATCAATTAATTTTCCAAAATATTTATATGTGAATGCCCATTTAACTTGTTTAAAGTGACTTCCTTTTTAATTTAAACGCTGCTTGCTTGGATGTACAGCTGTGCCCAGGATTTAGTCAGCTGCCTGCTTATTTTCATACACACACACACACACACACACACACACACACACACACACACACACACACACACACACACACCACACACACACCACACACACACACACACACACACAACACACACACACACACACACACACACACAGACACACACAACAACAACAATGTACCTGATTGGACTAATTGAAGACCATTATGCTGCTGTTTTCAGACCAACAGTCCTGAATTAATCTGGAACTGAACAGCGCTCTTTGACGCAGGTTGAGGTTCATTGAAAAAGCTCTTTTTGTGAAGATTCTGAAAACCGCAAACTGAATCAGAAGTGAAATCAGAGCACCTGCTGTCTCTTAAAAAGCTTTTCCATATATTTGGTAATTTACTGGAGAGTAATGAATGACTGATGCTCCTGGCAACCAGTACAGTGAGGCATGCTGGGATTTTGGCAAGCAAATACAAAAACACATGCTTGGTAAATAATTGATTACATGTTACACAATTACGTAATCAGAATACAAAAAAGGTAACCCTGACAGTCATATTAGAAAATACGTTTTCAGATGACTGTTACATTTTAAAAGGTCCCCTATTATACTGTTTTTCATCAATATATTATAGGTCTCAGATATATACAAACATGTCTCTGAAGTGTTTGGCTCCAAACACCAAACAGATCATTGCAGCATCCCATAATCCCCTCTGTTTCAGCCCTGTTTCCAAAGTGCTGATTCTCTGTCTGTTACTTTAGATGAAAATAAGGAACCCCTCCCCACGCCCCTCTGAGAGAGATTTGGTTAAAAAGAACACAATGGTGCTCTAGGAGGAGATTCAGGTGATAAGGTGGGGGGGGGGTTACCTTGGTTGGTGATTGGCTAATGGTTACACAAGACAAAACATCATTATGACATCATAAAGTGGCCACAATCTGATCAGCTCATTTTCAGACAGGTTTTTATATAAATGGATCAGGACAAAAAGAGAGAGGGTCTTTGTTCCTGAAACTTTCAGAATCTCTTTACACAGAGGGGACACATGTTGATGTAGAAGAGACATGAAGAAGAGGGGACACATGTTGATGTAGAAGAGACATGTGTCCCCTCTGTGTAAAGAGAGAGAGTCTCTTTACACAGAGGGGACACATGTTGATGTAGAAGAGACATGTGTCCCCTCTGTGTAAAGAGAGAGTCTCTTTACACAGAGGGGACACATGTGGATGTAGAAGAGACATGTGTCCCCTCTGTGTAAAGAGAGAGAGTCTCTTTACACAGAGGGGACACGTGTTGATGTAGAAGAGACATGAACAAGTGGATTTTGCATTATAGGTGACCTTTACAATGTAACTATGTATCTATTAGGGCTGCACCATATATCGTGTCGTGACGATAATCGCGATATGCGCATGCGCGATATTCACATCGCGTGGACGTGCGATTTAAAACAATTAAAAATAAAATGTTTTTTAATTTCTTTTCTTTTTTTTTAGGACTTGCGATATTAAGTAGGCAAATTTACTCAAACACGTCATGTTACAATTATTTGCGCGGCTCTCATGTCAGGGGTACTTGAGTGAGTGACAGCAAACCACCAATCACAATCAAATCTCCAAAGCAAACGGACCCGGTGATTAAAGGTAAAAACACTGAATAAAGTAGTTTCATGTGTTTCATGTGTTTCTCATCCGGTTAAATATAGTTAAAAAAATACCAATTGTATAGCATTAAAGTTCAAGAAAGGATGGTTTGCGAGAAAAAAAAACGGTCTTTTCTTCAATTCCTGTATGTTTTCATATCGCAATATATATCGCAGGGGGAAAAAAATCGCAATGTCAGTTTTTTCCAATATCTTGCAGCCCTAGTATCTATTAAACTTAAAGCACTTACTTTTACTGTTAGTCAGAAAAGACTACTGCCTGAATATGCTGCACTCTGAGCAGAAGAAATTAAATATCTTGTTTTGTTTCTTTAAGTCTACTTCGTTCTCTTGTCTTACATAATAAACTAAGTATTGATTTCTATTTTCTCTTGTATTTATTTGCATTCAATTTGATATTAAGGTAATCCAAAGTAACAGTAAGTAATCAGATTACATTTCTTTTATATTGTGATACATTGTTTTACAGGTAACTAGTTATTGTTAAGGGTTACATTTTAAAAGCAACCTTCCTAAACCTCGTACCAACATGACCAAGATTTTTCAAATGAAATTCTAAAAGTTAAAGAAATCAAAGTTCATGATGACCTTATGAAGCTTCCTCTGGAACATTGACCTCCTTTTCATGGTCAGCTGTTTGTGTTTACATTAAATGAAGAGGGTCAGCCTGTGTTCTTCATGGTAAAACTGTATCTTCAGATGGCAACACAAACCTTTTGTGTCAAAGAGTCAAACAATGACAAACAATAGAGAAGAAGCCCTCAGATGTATTAATACTATTAATAATAATTATTGATACTAATTCTTACACTATGCTGAGGACTGTAAGTGGCCCATTTATTTATTTTCTGTATATTTAATATGCATTCACATTAGCAGAGAGAGCGTTTTATGATGTAATCAAAGTATTCTTAAACAAGTACCCATCCCATAGCGATGTAGCTACAGTAATAAACTAAATGTGTTTCAGTGGTCAGGTTGGGGCATATCAAGCATCTCAGCCATGTCCTCATATCCTGTGTGATATGTGAAACAGGATATATTTCAGTATTTCTAATGACTTGCAGTGGCAGCTGATGAAAAATATATTTGGCGGGGCTGTGGAAGATGGTGACCGAGCAATACTAGGGAGGTCCAGGAGAAGAACATTTTGAAAATAACCCCTTAAGGCGGGGGGGAAGGACAAATTGAGGCTTAAACATATGAGAAGTCTAATCAACAGATTCCTAGTATCTGACTGGCACTGCAGGGGGCTTTCACTGACTGCTTATAGAAGGGATGCAAAGGCTGCTGACTGAGTACTGACCTTACAAAAAACTCCTTCAAAAAATCATCAAAATGTGCTAGATGTAGTTATTTAATTATATGTAGTTATTCTTACAGACGGAGTCGTGTTTTATCACACATAAATACTT
The DNA here is from genome assembly GCA_031216635.1 of Dissostichus eleginoides. Classification (NCBI taxonomy): domain Eukaryota; kingdom Metazoa; phylum Chordata; class Actinopteri; order Perciformes; family Nototheniidae; genus Dissostichus; species Dissostichus eleginoides. The sequence goes on from CM062280.1 coordinate 2,187,438, forward strand.
GCTTTAATCAGAATCAGAAACGGGTTTATTACCAGGTAGGTTTACACTTACCAGGAATTTGACTAGGTGTCGTGGTGCATACATAAAAGTAAAACTCAGATAGAGAACAAGAACGAATGTTTAAAATAATAAAAAATATAGTAAAATATAAATATAACAATTTATAATTTATATTGCAGGTCAGGCTCAGCTGTGTGAGTAGTGGTATACCTCCATAATCTTCAGTGTGATTAACTGTGAATCAAAACTTCCAAACACCTTTTCCTGGACTTAGTTTATACAGTATAAACTGTTTATACAGTATATACTGTATAAACTGGGACTGAAGTCCGGAGTCTCCAGAAAAAAAACGTCAGGAATTCTGGGTAAATCAATTTCAGTAGTTTTTGATGTGTTGGTTAGAATGAGTTTGTTTCCCCCTCGTTCCCATGGAGAACGTTTCGTTACCTGCTGATTGAATACATTTCTGCGAGGTTACATTTCTATTTGTCTTTATACATTCATGTGACATCACTGCAGCAGAAAATGTATGTTACTAAATTGTTTAGTAAGGTTTTGCAAACATTTTGAAGTAAGGGGACCAGAAATAAAATGCCTTCGACCAATGGAGAGCAACAAACCTGTTGAGAGAGTCAGGACTGAGGCTCACATTTTCCCAAACAGTCTGAAACAGCTGTAGTAATAAACAAATGCCATGAAGCTCAAAACAAAGTGTGTAAAACATCAGAATCAACATCCCCACCCCCCCACAGATCAGAAACAGAGTGAGCAGGGGGTCGCTGCCTGCTCCCTGCCATGCAAATGAGAAATTAAAAAGAGCGGGAGATCCATATTGATGTTTCTCAGCGAGGAGTCACACTCCTGCTGCTCACAGTGTGTGTGTGTGTGGGGGGGGGGGGACAGACTGAGGTGTGTGTAACACTGAGTATTTCTAACTTCCGGTTATGGTGCGGTGTTGATCAGACGTAGTTCAGGCGTCGCTCTGCCCTAATATTGTAAATTAACTCTTTGGAATGTGGGAGGTAAAATAATATTTATGTAGGATGTGTAGGCTATACACTAGTATATCTGTGTTCCATTTATTATATTACACTGTTGAAGAAGTGTGTTTTCTGTTATTGATACTGTTAAGAATAAGTGCTGTCCTTGAACGGTTAAATCTAAGTTATGCCTTTACACTCCCAAAATCACATTTTATATAATTTTCATTAGATATAAAACAAATTACTAATCCACATTTTAGATCATAACAATGGCAGCTAAACTTGGTGTTTACTTATGAATACACTTTATTTTAAGCGCTTTAAACTTGCTGCCTGGTGAATGAAAACATCGACAAGTTAAAGTGGAAATATTTTATAGACGTTTTTAGTTTTATTCATTCCCTTTGTTAACATTTCTATAATTTGTATGGAAATTAGGGCGTAGCGACACTTTAGGGACTTGTTTGTGGACATTTATTCTGTTCCTCAGTTTTGTGGACCAGATAGCTCCATGATTAGAGTCTTTAGGAGGGAAAGGGATGCTCATCGTTTGAGCAAAGGGAGGGGTGAGGTTCGTTTGGGGAATTTCACATAGGGTGTTTTGTTTTATTTGTTTTATGTCATGGTGTGTTTATTTTCTGTTCATATTGCGGTCAGAAAATGGGGTCGTGTTAGTTAAGCAGTCTGATAGGCAGTTTTATTTCAGTCAGGTGTTTATGGGATTTTGTTATTTTCTGTTTCTTCTAAATACTGTTGTATTTTTGTTTCGATAACAGGATATGACTTCCAATACAGAATTTAAGATAACTTCATGGAATGTACGTGGGAAACTTAAGCAAGTGTTAAATAGAGCTTGAATTCCAAAATACTACTTTTATAGGAATCGCATTTACCACGAGGTGATATTCATAAGATCCAGAAAAGATGGAATGGTCAGGTCATCGCAGCCTCCTATTCTTCCCATGCTAGAGGGGTGTTAACTCTTATACATAAATCCATTCCTTTTAACATAATTAGGACTATCTCTGACCCAAGAGGCAGATATTCCATTATTCACGGCACCCTTCTTACAGAAACCTTGAATATTGTCAATATATACGGCCCTAATGAGGATGTTCCTTATTCTTCAAAAAAAAAATTCTAACTTCTATCCTCCCTCCCAGGCCATTATATCATAGGGGGAGACTTCAATTGTGCACCTAGCCCAGTATAGACAGATGAAGGGGGACAGACTTGTCTCACACCCAAACAAGTAAAACCCTTAAACAACTGATCCAGGATTTTAATTTGTGTGAAGTTTGGAGGTCATTTAAACCAGTATCCAGAGAATATTCTTGTTTTTCCGCCACTCACCAAACACACTCAAGTATAGACTATTCCTGGTTTCTATGGGTCTTATGCAAGCGGCAAACTCTGGGGCAGAGCCGGGCGGCCAATAAGGATGTGCCACAAACTGCAGTTCATCTATTGGCCGATAGGCGATGACTGCAGAAAGGATGAATTTCCATAGACCCCCATGTTAAAATGCCCAACTTTACAGCAGAAATAAACATGTTTCTACCCTTGGATGTGATAAAAATTATTGGGGATATAGTTAGATTCCACCTTAATGATTATTAATTGTTGAGTGAATTGTTTTATAACAACCCTTTTATTTATATTAGGTCTTAAAGTTTTTGCATAAATTAGGGGGTGGTCACTTACAGCTAACAGCAACTTGTCCACTCTGCTAGGCTACAACGTTAGCTAGTTGTATTTACTGTACTTGATCCTTTAGCCGTGTTCGTGGTGATTGTGCCTTTTAGGGAATGTTGTTACAAATACCAGACAATTAAAATGTCGTGCTGTGCGGTTGAATGTACTAACAGAACTTCCAAGAAGTCTAAAAGGATAATATTATACATGTTAACCCCGTTAGCAGGTGTTTGTGTGCTTGTTAGCTTAGCTTGTTATATAGCTTAAAGCCAGCTAAGGACGTAACCCTTTATACATGTGTATATATATATACACATATACAGTTTAGTTTATAATTCAGCCTTGGGTAAGACTTTTATAGTCTATGGCTATGACGCCCATAATGCTAAACGGGAGCAAATGTTAAAAGGGGACCCAATTATCCCAGTGGTGGCCGCCGGAGCTAACAGAGCCGCAGCTAGCTCCAGCCGGCGTCCCGGAGCTAGCACCCTGCGGCTCCGTTAACGTCCCGGCGGCGGAGTCCGGCGTTATAACTGGAGATCAAGGAATGATGCGAAACGCGGACTTGGTTCGCCAAAAAATAGCTAATTCTCTTGCAGATTGTCTCGTTTGATTATGAATGTAACATTTATATAGTGGAACTACACTGTTTTATCAAAACAAAAGTGCCACGCAGTAACTTGGTATGCATGTATTTGATGTTAGCTTAGCTTCTTAGCTTGAGCTAGCTCTGTTACTTCCAGCTCGGTGGCAGAAGGTCCCGCCTCGGCTCCGCCTCTTTGCCCTTATTTGGATCAGGCTGGAGCAGGCGGGAGTTAGACTCTGACGTCACTGTCGAGACGTCAGTGGCCGACTCCGCCTACTAAGGGCTTCTCGGCAATTCTGCAGAATCCTATGGGTGACGTCACGGACACTACGTCCATTTATATATACAGTCTGACCATTCACCAATTTCATTACTGTTTAATAACTCTGATCTTGTTATGAATCCACCTAGGTGGCGTTTTCAATCCAGATGGCTACAGGATAGAAAATGTGTTGAATTTGTAGGAATACATATTGACCTCTATTTTAGCATGAATACTAACGAAACCTCTCCAACTGTACGCTGGGAAGCGTTTAAGGCATACATTAGGGGCATGATTATTAGCTATTCTAGCTCGCAGAACGGGGGGTTACATATAGTAACCCTAGTTATATAAGCACAGAGGGAGCCCTCTACTGGACTCTAGGGTACTACTCTCAACCATGCTATGCGAGCATTCACACACTGAGTTTGTATAAACGTAGCCGGCCAATCAGGGCGAGCCTACCTGAATGCGCACACAGGCACACAGTATATAAGGGGGCCACGCCTCCTGATCCTGTCATCCTACACCCTCTTCAGCGAGCGGCATAGGAAAGACAGGGCCCCTAGGTAGAGGGCTCCGCCTGTGCTTATATAACTAGGGTTACAATACGTTATATCTCACACAGGCTCCGCCCTCTGCCGGACTTTATGGGTACAGTGGGTGGAGCCCCGATTGATAAATGCCCTGTCGTCCAACAACATTGACCCATCACACTGCCCCTGACCAGCCTTTGGTTAACAGCCACCGCACCCCAACTTCCTCTCATCCGGTTGAGACCGTGGAGAAGTCGGGCCGCAGCTTACTGAAACCGCTCAATGAACTACATCTCCCGTCTCGCACCACACACCAAGACGGCCGTCATGTTAGCACATTTCACTTCTTTCTTTCAGAATGAGGCGAAAAGTATTAAACGAGGAGAAAATCACTACAATGTTGAGAGCATGTTGAGAGCTGTATACACCAAAGGGGAGTTAGTCGGTTCCGTAAGAGCCAGCATGCGGGACCGGGATTCTGGGATTTGTAGTCTTTCTAGTTGCGTATTTTTCATAGTCTTATATTTCAACAGTTTTACGACAAACTGTGACTTTTTTGACATGGAAATAATTTTGTAAGATTGACAAACATCATATGTGTAATTCGTGGCACAATTCAAACGGGATCGAAAGATATGTTTTCTCTCTCCATTGACTTCAATACATAATTTTCCGAAATAAGGTCCCATGGGTCGGAAGTAGATGGGCGGGACTTCGCCTCTCTATGCCCTCCACACTCACGCCGTTGAACAAGGCTGTTGATACAGCCATACCACGTGTAGAGTGTGCATGGACCCCAGTGGGGAAGGCTCTCCCCGCCCGTCCATAGGCATGTAAAATGCACTCACAGAGCCATCCCAGCCCCCCTGTTCTCCGGTCCCGGAATATGGGGGGCCTTTAGAGATAATAACATTCTCTGAGGCCCACAACCACAGGTTCTCCGCTGCGCTAAACAAGGCGGCGGAGCTGACCCCGTCCTGCCTGTTGATGTAAACCTCTGTGGTGCGGTTGGTTCACTGCAGGCGCTGATAAAAGCTGGAGCGTTTCCTGTTGTAGAGGAAGTACATGCCAGCACCAGCACATGTTTGCCCTGTAGTAAGGGTTTGCAGTGCTGTAGGACCAGTACTACTGCCCGTAGCTCTAGAACAGGGGTGCCCACACTTTTTCAGCTTGGGAGCTACTTTTAAAATTACCTTGCCCAAAAGATCTACCTACAGGGCCGCCCCTGCCCAATCTGTGTCGCGAGCACGGGGAGGGGGGGGCTGCTAGTGGACAAAACAGCGGCCTCACCTCGGCGGCCTCACCTCCTTCAGATGAGGAGGTGAGGCCCCCTCATAACTGCATGAACCCGTATGGCACAATACAACTCAGACTGGCTTACCTGTACGTCAATCAAGTGGCAAATGCCATAGTAAGGATGGATGATAGGCTAACTTCAAAAAAATAAAATATATATATTTTTTTTCAATGCCATGCGATCTACCCACACTACCTTTGCAATCGACCGGTCGATCGCGATCGACGTATTGGGCACCCCTGCTCTAGAAGGTTGATGTGCCGAGTTTCTGTCAGAGGCCAGCCACCACCTATAGCTCTCTCTAGGGAGGTCCCCCCCCATCCTGTCATGGATGCATCTGTGAACACCGTGATGTAGGAGGTCACCCGCCCCAGTGGAGTTCCCCTCCGCAGATACTTTGGGGACCCCCAGTATTGGAGGTTGCTCTCCACTGAGGGGGGGGGGGGATGGTCACCAGACGCCGTTTGTGCCTCTTGGGATCTAAACGAAGGCCGGCAAACCACCTCTGCAGGCGACGCATATGCAGTAACCCCAGCGGTACCACGAGGTGAGCAGCCGCCATGAGACCCAGAGTCTGCATGATGGTCAAAGCTGTCACCGTTGCCCCCTGTCGCAGTCTGCAAACTGCCTGTAGTTTCAGTGTCCTGTCCATCCACTCTGTCAGTACACAGCTGAGCTTCCATTCCCCATAAAACTGTGTTAGGGGACCTGCAAGCAGCTGTGGAGTCGCAGCTAAGAAGCTGTAGCACTCTCTGGTGGCCCACTCCGCCGCCAAACCTTCCTTAAAAGGAAGATTGGCCCATGGGGGGCTGACACAGAAAGGGCCGATTTTCTACTGAGGTCCTTGAACGCACCGCGGCACGCTCTCGTGGGGCCGCGGCTCCGTCATAATGCCGTCTCTTTGAAACGGACATTATGGGGAAATGTGGAATTGTGGAGAGAGATGACTCTTACTCTGGGATAAATGCATCGTTTTTACTGAATGCATTTTTCACACACACATCACTCTAGAACTAGGGTTACCATACGTAACTCACCGTTCTTCTGCGGAGGTCCTTGAACGCACCGCGGCCACTCTCAAGGGGCCGCGCGCCTTCGTATTAACGCTGTGTTTCACATTCAATGGTGAAATGCATTAATCGGAGCTAGTATACCAGGCAAGGTGTGTTTTCTGACAACAGCACGCCGGCAATAGCATCTCTTGAACCCGCAAAGTGCTTTGACAGCACTTTCTGCGGTTTATTCCACTCACGTGCGCACGCCCACCTGCTGCTTCCTTTACTGGAGTTACAGCGGGGCGGCGAGTGTGGGACAGTGTTCTGTCCTCTGAGGATGAGCAAGAAGCAGCATACGCCAAGCTGCGACTACTCCTCATCCACGTGACCACGTTTTTTTAAAGTGCCATGCGGCGTGATCCCCCAAGGACATCACACGGCAAGCAGTGGCGGCCACACCGTAGACCAGGCTATTCATTTGGCCGATGCTGCGGCCAAATAATCGCTCTGATCCGGTGAGGTGGGGGCATCTTGCGGAAGAGCAATCAGCGAGACGCCCAACACACCTGTGTTTATTTGCAGCCGCCCTGTCACACGGCAGCGGGGCAGAGGTTCTCTGCCCAGCCTGCTGCCTGCTGGGAGCAGATGGGCTGCCACACTCTGCCGCCATGGTCATCACCAGGGGGAAGTCCTGGCGGACAGACCTGGGTGGTGGACTTCCATGGACGCCGGACCCGGAAGTGCCCGACAACGAGAAGTCCTCGTCATCCTCGTCCCCGGCAAACGGAGCCATCCGCCCCGCTGGAATGGCGAATGTGAATGGCACCGCCTCGGCCATATCCTGGTCCCCCAAACACTCGAAGCAGAGGTGGTGGGGATCGGCGCCCGCTATTAAGCCAGGGCACGAAGGACAGGCCCGGGTCTCTAGAAGTGGCGACTCTTCTTTCAAACGTTTTACTTTCTCTGTCAGGTGTTGTCCTGCTCGCTGAAGAGAAAAGAATGGCAGGATCAGGAGGCGTGGCCGCCTTGTATACTGTGTGCCTGTGCGCGCGTTCAGGTAGGCTCGCCCTGATTGGCCGGCTACGTTTATACAAACTCAGTGTGTGAATGCTCGCATAGCATGGTTGAGAGTAGTACCCATAGAGTCCAGTAGAGGGCGGAGCCTGTGTGAGATATAACAAAGCCTTTAAATCCAAATTAAATTCACTGGAGGGTTGTATTAAAGATTTGGAGGATAGATTGTTACCCAAGATTCCCCAGAACTACAAGCAGAACTTTTGGTCATAAGGACTCAATATAGTGAATTATCGAGTAACCAGACAGCTGCTAGCTTACTAAGATTAAAACAAAGCTACTACGATCAGGGAGAAAAGGCGGGCAAAATATTGCAATCTGAAAGGGCTATCAACAGCATTAAAACAAATGGTAAATTAACAAAGGACCCTGCAGAAATAAATAGTGCTTTTAAAATGTTTTATGAAAAACTTTATACATCCGAACATGAAGATTCAGGCCAACAGGAACATTTTCTAAGTTCATTCGATTTCCCCACTATTTCAACCCATTCAAAAGGAAAACTAGACCATATCATAGGAACTGACAAGCTTTCAGAAGCCATAACCAGCATGACGGGGGGAAAGGCGGCTGGTCCAGATGGGCTTCCTATAGAAATCTATAAACAATTTAAAGATAAGCTACTACAACCATTTTTGGATATGCTGTTGGAGTCATACGAAAAGGAGGATTTACACCCATCTCTTAGAGGGGCACTAATCACTCTGATGCTAAAACCAGGAAAGGACCCCACTGACTGTGCATCGTACAGACCAATCTCACTGCTTAATACAGATAGCTAAATCTTATGCAAGACGTTGTCAAGATGCCTAAACAAACTACTGCCTTCCATGATTAAAGATGATCAAAGATGATCAAAATGGTTTTATTCAGGGGAGGCAGGCTTTTCATAATGTTAGAAGGGTACTAAATATTCTTTATGAAAAAAGAGGGTCACCTAACATGGCACTGCTGTCCTTAGACGCAGAGAAGGCCTTCGACCGAATTGAGTGGAAGTATTTGTTTGAAGTGTTGGAGAGGTTTGGAATAGGCGAAGGCTTTCTCAAATGGATCAGGACGATATATAAGAACCCAACAGCTGAAGTGGTGACAAATAATATTACTTCTACATCCTTCTCATTGTACAGATCTACACGTCAGGGCTGCCCCCTCTCCCCATTGCTGTTTGTGTTAGCAATGGAGCCATTTGCCATGGCTATTAGAGACTCTCCATCTATATCTGGGATCTCAGTAGGTGACTTGGATCATCGAATATCACTTTATGCGGACGATGTTGTTCTTTTTTTATCAAATCTTGAGTATTCTGTACCATCTCTGTTAGAACTAATTACGACCTTTGGGGAATTTTCAGGCTACAAAATAAATATGCATAAATCCTCAATACTTTATCTAAATGAACAAGAGAGGCAGCAACTTAGAATACAAACTCCCTTTTCAGCTCATAGGGAAGGATTCACCTATTTAGGAATAAAAATCACACCTGAAATGAATGATCTGGTTCCAGCCAACTATAACCCTGTTGTAGACTCTGTGGTAGAATCGCTTAAAGGAAGGGTCCACTCATTAGATAATTAATAAAAACTTCAGTATTTAGTGAAACATTATGTTTAAACCATACCCTGCAGAAATCAGCGATATTCCCCGGTAAATAATGATTTTATAGCTCTTTTTTTATCAAAACCTGTATATTCCGTCAGGCAGCTGCCATTTTGGCCATTTTCAGTAGTCACATGATCCAAAAAACTAGGTCGTGACGTCATCTATGCGTTCACTTTGTAAACACACGAACAGCTCGTTCGACGAAAACATGGCGGAGTATTTGAGTTCGGACGCGTCAGCCGAGGAAGAAGTTTTGAGCAATGTGGAGAGATTGGATGGGGGAATTCAGCCATATAGGTTCGAGCCAAGTGGCCAGAACCGTCAGGAATCCAGTGACGATGAGGATGAACAGCACGGTGATCTTGCTGGAGACGATCCCTTTACTCGTGCAATTGATTTCGGGGGGCGAGTAGGGAGACCTGTACATGAATGGTGTACTTGCAGTCGGTGTGTAGCCATGGACAATCCTCTGATGAACATATGTTTGCACAGGGAATTCGGCACTGTGGTGTTAGAAGAAGCTGTATTGAGAACAGCACTGGTTGCCATGAAGGATGTGAAACGCACCTCTTAGGTTGAACCAATAAATGAAAGGTGGGTAAATTTGACGGGTACAGCCCTTTCTTCTTAGCATTATATACTTTACAATTAAAATTAACATATGCACAATATTTTTAAATTGTAGTGCCGATTGTCAAGCATGTCAAAAATACAATGCCAAAAGAAAAGGCCTGATGATGATGATGATGATGATGATAATCAATCGTGAATATTAAATAAGAAAAGCGTTCATTTCAGGCCAAACATCTTATTTGTTTAATTCATCATTAAAAAGTAATAATTTCATACATATTTCCTTAGATATACCGATATTTCACAGTGTAAATAATATACATATATTGCTACCACAGATTAATTATTATGGTGGCATGATGTTGACATTGACTATGAAATTAAATGTATTAACCAAAACACGAGGACGTGTATCAGGCAACATAAATCACTAAAGAGATATATACAGCCAAAAAAATCTGAATAAATATATACATGAAGTGGACATTTTTCTCAATGAACAGGTGAAAACAATCAAAATGCCCTAGAAGCACTCAGCTAGCTGTGAGTATTTTGACAGAACTGAGACTGGCTGTTAAAAAGTCAAAATGAAACTTAGCTTATCTTGAAATATAATTTGTGATAGGAACACCTGTTCATTACGATAAAAAATATATCCTATTTGCAACAAAATACAATGAGGCATATTTCAATGGAATTGTGAGAACAATGGAGAGTAACTAGAGTAAACAACATGACGAAGCACATACGTCATTTTGTCCAAACGCATAGTTCACGTCACGTCCGGTAAAATAAGTCATGTGACTCGTCAAAATGGCGCCGCCCACAGGGTTGATGTTATTTCGGTAATTAATCAGCTTAAAATCACTGATAACGTCATCAGATTAAAAAAAATAAATAAAGACTGGCAGAGACTGGTCTGTTTTATCGTATGATAATTATTTCAAAATGCGTGTCATGAGCATTGCCTCCCTTTAACAGATGGACTTTAATGCCAATCTCCTTAATCGGTCGTGTTAACATCTTAAAAATGAATACATTACCCAAATTGCTCTATTTGTTTCAATCAATCCCCTTACCCCCACCCGAGTCATTTTTTCAAAAATGTAAGAAAATATTTACCAACTTTATCCGGAATAATAGACGCTCTAGGCTCCGTTTTACCCTACTTTACTTGCCTTATGACAGAGGGGTTCTACAACTGCCCAACCTTCGCTGGTACTATTGGGCAGCACAACTGAGAGCAGCCATGTGCTACTTCTCCCCAGAGGAAGCTCCAGCGTGGGTCAAGATTGAAGCATGCTCAGCTCAAGGGTTACCGCTTAGTAGCTTTCTTTATTCTTCTGAGCCAAAGAAGCTAGGGAAAAACACAACAAAAACCTTTCTAAGAAATACCATACACATCCGGCATGAGGTCCAAAAATATATAGGGGACACCCCCCCACTGTCAGGTTTCACCCCCATATGGGGCAATAGTCATGGCCTGGTAGAGAAGATGCTGGTTTTAAGATTTGGGCGAACAAGGGATTAAGCAGGATTACCGATTTGTACAATGATGGAAAATGAATGTCATTTACTGAACTACAAGAAAAGTATGATATTCCTTCTAAGCACTTCTTTAAGTTTTTACAAATAAGACATTTTATCTCTGTATCTCAAAACCGCTCACTCACTCAGCCACCTCTCTCAATGTTGGAAGACATTACAGTTAAACACGTGGTTGGTAGAGGCCAGCTATCGCTGCTCTATAAAATCTTTGTAGACAAGTCACCTGAATCTTCAGAAGATAAACTTAAAAGCTGGAGGCTTGATTTACAAGAGGAAATCTCTGAAAAGGAATGGTCTGAAGTGTGCCTGAAGGCTCAAACACAAACAATTAACACACGGCTTAAGTTGATACAATACAATTGTATTTTAAGAACATATTGTCACAGTCTGCTCCATCATTCACCAGTAGTTTTCCATTCACCTGTCTCACCTGTTAATCACACGCACGTGTTTGCTCACTCTCTTTCTCTACTGCACCCATTAGTTTTACTGCCAGTATTTAAACCCTCATCAGACACACACCCGTTGCCAGATCGTACTTTGCCTTCATGCTAGTCTTTCACGCGTTTGTTACCAGATTGCCTACCCGGTTCCGACCCTGCCTGTCCCTGACCTGCCTGCTCTGCCTGTTCCCTGATCCTGCCTGTCTTTGGACTATCCTGCCTTGCCTGCTGTCTGACCCTGCCTGTACCTACGTTGACCGCCTCGCCTGCTCCCTGACCCTCTGCCCGGCCCTGACTCACCTTCTGCCTGCTGTCCTCTGGTTCGTTTGCCTGCACAGCATCCGGCTGTTACTGTTCTGCTGGTATCCCTCTGCTCTGGTATTATTACCAATAAAGTACATTACCAATACTCCTTGGTTTCTCGAGTGCTGCATTTGGGTCCTTCATAAGATTGTGACACATATATAACGCCATCAATACTACATCACTTTAATCCCAATACCCCAGACACCTGCTTTAAATGTAACAATGCTAAAGGATCACTCTTTCACTGTTTGTGGGAATGTAATGTGGTCACTAGTTTTTGGAAGGAGGCTCTTAACATGATTAACCAGATAACAAAGCTGAAGATCCCTTGTCAGCCAAAGTTGTGCGTCCTGGGTATTTATCCAAAAGACTTTGTTTCTAAGAAGAGTGAGCGTGCACTTATAGACTTGTGTCTTTTACAAGCAAATAGGGCAATAGCTATAGAATGGACAAATGTGAACAAACCTAGCATGAATAAATATATTAAGGATCTGTCAGCATGTGTCGCTTTAGAAAAACTAACATACATTACTAAAGGAAAGCTGGCAGTTTTCGAAAATATCTGGGGGAGCTTCATGGAGTTGCTGAAAAATAACGTTTGTAATGATTAATAACACCAAAGACCGGGGCGGGGAAGGGGGCAACGGGAATACAATTCTAAAGTGTAGTAGCCCACGTCATATTCTTTCAGATTTTTGTTCTGTATCATCTGTATACTGACCTGTGTTTATTTGCATGCCTATTCATTTGATTTTACACTGTATCTGCCACCTAGACTGACCATGTATGTATGTGTGATGTTCCTTATTTTATTTTATGTATGTGTAATGTTCCTTATTTTATTTTATGTATGTGTAATGTTCCTTATTTTATTTTATGTATGTGTAATGTTCGTTATTTTATTGTATGTATGTTTAACGTCCGTATTTGAAAACTTCAATAAAATAAAAAATAAAAAAACACTGAGTATTTCTACTCTGTTTCTGTCTGTTCTCCTGGGAGCAGCTGCTCATGTTAAAACATCATCAGTCATACTCATTTAAATGTATTAAAAACACCTCTCTAGATTGAGAAAAATGCATGAAAGCCTTAATGTGATGGAATTCATCAGCACAGGATTTCTTAAAGGACGTGTGTGTACAGATTAAAAAGCCCTGAGTTTTAACTTTATGTTGAACTCTAAATATATCCACAGGACCAGATCAGTCTCATACCAGGTGAAGAATGGTAATACATGATTGTATTAAAGAATTAAAGGTATTAGATATATGGAGAGAATTGAAACCACTTGCAAACACATTCAAGACCTTCTCTCGAATAGATTCATTTTTGATTTCCTCAGAATTGCGGTCTAAATTGCCCCTTTTGTTTGTTTGTTTGTTCACCATGTAAAGCAGCCTTGGGTCCCATAGAAAGGAGCTATACAAATTGTATCTATTATTATTATTATTCAATTCTAAATTGCTATAATGATAATATTGTTATCGCGGATCATGCGCCATGTAATCTAATCGATGTGCATAAAACATTGGCAAAGGACCCACCTAGATGGCATTTCCAGCACGAATGGCTGCAAGATAAATAAATAATTTGTAAAGTATAGGAGGACAGATAGACGAGTTGTTTGAAATAAATACTACACAAACCTCTGCCTGAACGAGATGGGAAGATTTTAAAGATTTCCTGAGAGGACATATTATTAGTTACACAGGTTACACATACGAGAGCGGGGATTAAGATTGCAAAACAAGATAAAACTCTTCAGCAAAGACTTTTGGAAAATGAGTTACTAATTTTGAGAGCTGAATATGATAGATGATAAACTGTCAGCTTTTAGGGCTGCCTCTAGTCTTTTAAGACTCAAACAAACTTTCTATGAACGAGGTCATAAATCAGGCAAATTGTTAGCATGGCAGACTATAAAGATCTTTAAAATAGAAAAAAACTTGAATAGGTTCTTAAAAAGCCCCCCGAGAAATATGTAATCTGTCGGACTATATAAATACATTTGAATATGATTGCTTTTCTAATGCTGATACTAAAATCAGCATAAATTCAACAGGGTTAATTCCATGTATCACTGATAGTGTACCAGTTATTTCAGTATCAATGCAGTGTGTAATACAGCGTGGCTCCCTGTGTAATACTGAACCACTTCCTTCTGTCTCTTTGACCTACTGTTCTACAGCTCTGAACTTCAAGCGTCCTGCTTTCCCCCCCCGGGCCCCTCAGGAACTGATGGTGCTACTGTTGTGTACAATGGTTCTGATAGGACGAAATATATCCACTAATAAGAGCACAAACATCAAGAGAAGTTCACACAAACAAAGAAGCGCTCTGATGTCTGCAGCACATCCTGTGAGGCTCGTTTCAGCTCTCCTTTTGGTTTGGAGCAGACTTCCTGTGAGTCTTTGTCAACTGTTGTCTGATAAACTGCTCAGATAACTGCAGACTAGCATTCAGCTGGTGAAAAGTGAAGCATTTAGCAGCTAAAGAGACTGATATTTCCCTCTGGGGTTGGTGGAGACCAAAACTGAGCAAAAGAGGGGGTGTTTTTAAAGAGTAATAACGTGTTTGATGGATATAATAATGGTGTTACATTGGTGTAATATATATCTGTATACAGTGTAATAGAGAGAGAATATTGGAATTATCAGGAGGACACACACATGTGCACAATTTATTTCTGGGTTGCCCTTCTAATGTGATGATCAGGGGCTACAGCTGGACGAAACCAATACAATGTGCAAACTAATACTTTGAGAGGGGCCAGTTCACCTCATAGGCACTGATGAGGAGTCCTTCAGCAAGTTGGGTATTGTTGTGTCTTCTGTATACATTCTGGTCACTTCAGAAGAGACTGGAGACAGGAGCTCCTAAGATCAGCGTGTTTACTTGCAACCAAAGCCAGAATCCATTTGTTTTGCAAAGTCTTAAGTTCAAAATAGCTGTCCACTGCTCCTGACACTAGGGTGGGTAAAATGCTCAGGCTACATGTTCACTTTATGTGCAGTGCTGTGTACATTTGTCACATTGCAATGGTTCAGTGCAGACGCTCAATGTCATCTCAATAACTCAATGTCTCGTCTCGCCACCCCAAACACATGAACCTGAGTCCAACAACCCAACATGTGCCCTGCTGATCTTCAGAAATCTGATCCCCTTCACGTTGTTAGACTTGACTCGGTAGTAATATGCTTACAGCCTTACAGAAACTAGTGGCTCAGTTACTTTATGAACAAAGGCATTATTATATTATTCTACTGAACAACGTTGACTACGCAGCTCACTGTGTGTGTGTGTGTGTGTGTGTGTGTGTGCGTGTGTGTGTGTGTGTGTGTGTGTGTGTGTGTGTTTTTCATTGTTGGTGCATGCAGAAATAAAGTGGCAGGTGTACTGTGTGTGTGTGTGTGTGTGTGTGTGTCGGGGTGTGTGTGTGTGTGTGTGTGTGTGTGTGTGTGTGTGTGGTGTGTGTGTGTTACATTAAGAGAGTCCTGAGAGAGCGCTCCTCTAATCTTACACAGGAGGATCAGTTTACTCGTCACGGTTAGTTTCACAGCTTTATGGAGGAGCACAACTACATCTGCAGCCTTTTAATGCAAACACAGCTCCACACTGACATCACTGAGGAAGAGGATATGAAGAAAATACATGGTAACCATAAACTACTTTAAAAAATCTCTGAACTTCAAATTAAGACAAAATAGAAGAATTTCACTGGTTAGATGGCTAATACACAGACGTTTTGGGACACTCCTCTTAATCATTGAATGCAGGTGTTTCATTCAGTCCCATTGCCACAGGTGTATAAAATCAAGCACCTAGCCATGCAGTCTGCCCTCGTTCTAAAGAGCTCACTGAATTCCAACATGGTTCTGTAATAGGATGCCACCGTTGCAACAAGTCAGTTTGTGAAATGTCTTCTCTCATAGATATCCCACGATCAACTGTAGGTGGTAACATTTAGGACTTTAGGAACCACAGCAACTCAGAACACGTAAAGTTACAGAGCAGGGGGGGGGGCATAGTGGGTAAAAGTGGCCAAAGCTCTGCTGACTCAATACCTGCAGAGTTCCAGCTCTGGCATTAATATCAAACAAAACTGTGGAAGCTTCATGGGTTTTCATGTCCGAACAGCTGCATCAAGCCTTACATCACCAAGCACAATGCCAAGCGTCGGATGGAGTGGTGTAAAACACGCTGCCACTGGACTCTGGAGCAGTGGAAACGTGTTCTGTGGAGTGACCAATCACGCTTCTCTATCTGTCCTCTGATGGACCAGTCTGGGTTTGCAGATGCCAGGAGAACGTTACCTGCCTGACTGCATTGTGCCGACTGTATCGTTTGGTGGAGGAGGGATAATGCTATGGGTGGTTTTTCTGGGGTTGGCCTCGGCCCCTTAGTTCCAGTGAAGCGGATTCTTAAAGGTGGGGTATGTCATTTATTTCAGAAACACTTTTTGTTATATTCCATGGAATGCTCTTAACATCCCGATAGCTATGAATATCTTAAGTGCTTTGACAAAAAATCCATAAAAAAATGTCATCTGTGGAAGCCGTAGTACTGTAAAAAGCACGACCAATCATTTTAGCCGGCCCGGCTAAAATAACTGGATGGCCTACCTGCCTGTCAGCCTTCCATCTGTGCACAAACTTATCTCGTGCCCTCATTGGTCATGTGCGCGTTCGTGTGTGTTGGAGGAGGGGCTCTGTAAGGAAGTGGCAGATTTTTTCCGGCTGTGTATTTTCAAATTCTAGCGCACTCGAGCTGGTTTCTCCAAAATGACCTACTCCACCTTTAATGCTTCATCTTCCCAAGTCATTTTAGACAATTCTATGCTTCCTACTTTGTGGAGACCGTTTGGGGAAGGCCCTTTTCTGTTCCAGCATGACTGTGCCCCACAAAGCAAGGTCCATAAAGGCCTGGTTGGATGAGTTTGGTTTGGAAGAACTGGAGTGGCCCCCACAGAGCCCGGACCCCCACCCCATTGAACACCTTTGGGATGAACTAGAACGGAGAGCCAGCCTCTCGTCCCACATCAGTGTCTGACCTCACAAATGCTCTTCAGGATGAATGGGCGTCCCACAGACACACTCCAAAATCTTGTAGAAAGCCTTCCCAGAAGAGTGGAAGCTGTTATAGCTGCAAAGGGGGGACCAGCTTCATATTAATGCCTAAGAGTTTGGAATGGGATGTCATAAAAGCTCCTGTAATGTGTAGGTGGCCCAATACTTTTGTCTAAATGTTGTGTTCTTATGAAATTAGTAAGATGGCCATAATAAGGACATAAACCATCTGAGCCACAAGGATTAGTTTATTCTTAAGAGTTGACCATCAGGCACCCGTTCATAGAGCCAGACCATAGTATAAAGTCATCTGTTAAAGTGTTGTCTTACACATTCTTCTTGATACTTTGACATTTTTTTAAACAATGGAAATATGGGACGATTCTTTCATTATTTGGACATATTGTGTAAACAATGAGTTACTAAGGGAAAATAAAACATTTTTAACAAAAAATTGTTTGCTGGTGAACACTAAAAAGTGTACCAGTGAGGATTACTTTTACTGTTAAAACCAGTTAAGCCCCATGCCGGGGGCATTAAAAATTAACTAGTTTTAAACTCAGCTATCAGACAATATTAACCATTTTTAGCAAAACGAAACATAAGGGTAATAACAAAGGCTCTGAATTAGCCCTGAGCGAAAAAATGCTAACACAGTTAGCACAGCACTCAAGGTAAAATACCCTTATTACTTATCGGATCTGCACAAACAAGATATCGATTAGCAAGCTGAGAACAGGGGAAGCGAAAACAGACATCACAACACGTAGCTTCACGGAGGAAACACGGAGATATTCTTACCTTAGCTGTTGTTCTGATCAAAAGTTGTGTTCAATGGCATCAAAACGATAAAAACGCTGCTGAAGGTTAATCCAATGGTTAATCCAATGTGTCTGTGTCAATTTGAAATGATTACTGATATTCCATCTTCATATTTACTAGTTTGAGCCTAGGTTTCAGTTTTCAGTTTTCACACTCACTCCTCAATGGTAACGTGTCTGTGTGTATGTGGAACTTCCCCTTCGATTATATTGGCTCTAACGGTTCAAAAGAGATGTCAATCACCAAAATCGACCAATGGGTTCCAGAGAAACGGCAAATACATCCAAATGACCCCAAAGGTGTTTTTTTTTTTTGCTAAACCTCTCTAAAAAGGTCAAATGTCACTTGTTTAGCATCAATCTTGATACAGGGTACTTATTATATGTTATAGTTTGGATTCCTAAAGATTTTAGTCTACTATCCCATCATTCAAGGGTGGTTTTCACTATAAGTAATGTTTTTTTTTTGGACGGACACTATAACTTACATTTTTTTACTATGTTCAATCTGAATTTACTTTAAAATAAAAAATATCAATATTGATTCTGACTTTTGTACATCCAACTCACAGGTTTATCATTGCTTTGAGAAAAAAGATTATTAATTTAACCCTTTTTAGAAGTGAAGATATGGTCATTTGTTCTGAGAAGGTCATTTTCGAGCCTGAGGCCTGAAAAACAGGCTCAGGGCTTAACAGGTTTTAAAGCACTTCCGGTCTTTTTGTTTAGTGTCCCCCAGCAAAATACCCACAATTCCCTGGGGGATTGGATTTATAATGCACTGTTACTCCCTACAATTTAAGGAGAGAAGTGACCCGGGTCATGTGACCTATGCTGCTGGTTGGGCTTCAGTTTTGGTGAAACTGCAGTCTGCAGATATCAAGCAACAGTAGGAGCAGTAATTTAATTATTATATAATAAACAGAATTGTTGCCCAGGTCTAATCCGTAGTCAGAGGAGACTCTTCTGCATCTAAATAATTACCACTCATAGCTAGTTAGTATTGATTGGTCTCAGACGATTCTCTGAAAAGTTGGAGGAACTGTTCAAGAGTTTGTGCTTCATCTTAGTAAAGTTGAATTGAATTGAATTTATTTATTTAAAACAAGGGACAGTGTACATTAATCAACATATTAAAAACATGTAAATGTACTCGAATTAGCCAAAAGGCTAGTTTTCACCGATAGTCCCTTTGCCAGATGGTGATAGGCATCCTAAAAGCAAGAATAAAAATACCACTACATTGTTACACCAAAAAACCTGGTGTTCTCTATTTTATTTTTGGCTGACGGACTGACAAAATCAACAATGTCTTTCACAAATATATTAGTTTTCCTTAAGTATAAAACAGGTAGCACTGGTGCAGTTGATTTTTCACTCGTGTTACACAGTGAGTATGAGTGCACCCGGCTCATTAAATGTTGAAGTCGGGCCAGGGGCTGATTTATTTTCTACCTGATCAACACTGTAACCTGGTCCACTTTCCATATATTGAGCTGTTCTGCTCTATCTTACACTGGATATTCTGAAGCCTCTTCATCTCCATCTCCCTTCATAGCAGAAGTGCACTTAAGAGGCAGAATCGATAAGAGATCAGAGCCTCCGGCAGGATTCAGTGCTTCTCATGGAAAGGTCAGGGCATCCATATTTAGAGCGGCTGCAATGCACACAGAACACACAGACATATTTATACATCTAAGAGTACATTAAGCTGGTGCACTAATGTTCCTGTGCAGACACACATGCCGAGTGATGGATATCTCCATCATGGGCCAGTGATGGGGTTCCTGTACCAATGAAAATGACTTCATACAGAGGACATGGCTGAATACAAATCTACCAAAAGGCTGTTTGTTAATGCTGTTGCTGGAAAGGTGAACAATTTATGGAATTAATTAATTGTATTATCATGCTCAGGTCAAAGAAGCTGTGCTCCATTTTGCATTCACCGACCGTGTCCTGTACAGTTTCACTGAGACCCAACCTTGTTGCCTCAGCAGTTACATTTTGGAGAGAAATGATGCGGCGTATATATATATATATATATATATCTTTTTTTTAAGACGTCTTTATGGCTGTGGCTAAGGAGGTAGATCAGTCCTCCACCAATCAGAAGGTTGGTGATTCGATCACAAGCCCCTGAAGTCAACATGTTGATGTGTCCTTGGGCAAGACACTTAACCCCACATTTTTCGCAATGGCACGGCCGATGGTGTGTGAACTTTAGTTTCCCTCAGCCTCTGTATGGATGTCTGAATGCTAATTTGAGTAAAGTAAAAATGCTTTGAGGGGTTTAAAGACTGGAAAAGCTTTGATAAATACAGTCTTGTTACCATTTATAAATTATTATTTTTGTGGCAAATCTTTTTTTAAATGTTAGTCTTACTGCTGTTGAGTAGTAAGGACTGCTCGGTTCACTTGGTCCAGACAAAAGTGTTGTAGAGAGAAATACATAAATAAATAAAATACAAAATTCACATAGATCACAAACCTTAAGATACAGTATAAAGTAAGGGATGATGTTTTTCATCCTGCCTGGGCTTTTCTGCTGTTCCCTTTAGTGTTTACTTCCTGTCTGTCTTCATCTGCTGTTCCCTTTAGTGTTTACTTCCTGTCTGTCTCCTTCTGCTGTTCCGTTTAGTGTTTACTTCCCGTCTGTCTTCTTCTATTGTTCCCTTTAGTGTTTACTTCCCGTCTGTCTCCTTCTGTTGTTCCCTTTAGTGTTTACTTCCTGTCTGTCTCCTTCTGCTGTTCCCTTTAGTGTTTACTTCCTGTCTGGCTCCTTCTGCTGTTCCCTTTAGTGTTTACTTCCTGTCTGTCTCCTTCTGCTGTTCCCTTTAGTGTTTACTTCCTGGCTGTCTTCATCTGCTGTTCCCTTTAGTGTTTACTTCCTGTCTGTCTCCTTCTGCTGTTCCCTTTAGTGTTTACTTCCTGTCTGTCTCCTTCTGCTGTTCCCTTTCGTGTTTACTTCCCGTCTGTCTTCTTCTGTTGTTCCCGTTGTTCACTTCCTGTCTGTCTTCTTCTGCTTTTCCCTTTAGTGTTTACTTCCTGTATTTCTTCTTCTACTGATTTCTGACTGGACTTATTCTTATCAACTCCTATCAACTCAGAATCAAGTATTCAACCAAGCCTTGTAATATCATGCAATATTGTTAAAGAATCACAACCACAGCGACACACACAGTTTGCGTCCTTGATCTCTTCTCTGAAGACTTTGTGCTTTTGATGTGACTTCACAAAGAAAACAAAAGAGCGACTTCCTGTAATAAACCAGCCGGCCTGTCAATCACTGTCAGAGCACGAGTGTGTGTTCGTCAACATGAGGAAGCTGGTCCTGAGCTGTCAAACAAAAAAAGCCTTTTATTATTCTCTCTTTTTCTATGCGAACATTTCTATTTTAATTAATTTTCCCTTTCTCCTTTCTACTCCCACTCTTTTATGTTCCTAGCTCTCTTTCCATCTATTCACAGGAGCACTTGTCTTCCATTAGCATCAGCACACATCACACGCGAGCAGCGGAAATGAATAGAGTGAAGTCAGACTGTCCCAAGGACCGGCTTCATCTGAACAGTTTTACAGTTGCTAGGAGACGCAAAACCCCTCGTACCTCAAAGCAGTTCCTACAACAGAACAGCTCACACAGATGCTGAGCAGCCCCGAGATTCTGTGCAGCGTTCAAGGACACTCCAACACCTGGGACACAAAGGAAACATTGTCAGTGTTTCACTCTTTGTTTGGCTCTGAGTGTGCTCAGTGCAGCTAGGCAGGGCTTTTCAGCAGCTGACAATTAGTGCTCCATTGTCAAAGTGACCCTGAACACACCACCAATGAGAGGTTAGAAAATACTACCTGGCTGCTGGTGAAATAAAAGGAGGCTAATGGAATGATTTGCAAAATGATCAGTCATAAGTGGGGAAATCACACCCTGTTTTGGGTTTGTATCATGACAGCCGAAATGAGATGCCTAAGCCGTTGTAACATCACGTCATGTCTGTTCATTTTCCAGGTTTTGTTTACTCATGTCATGTTTAGTTATTTATCAGGTGTATGCAGAGGTGGGAGAAGTACTCAGATATTGTACTTAAGTCAAAGTAAAAGCATCAAAATATAGTTAAAGTACCAAAAGAAAAAGTAGTCATTGTGCAGATTGGTCCGTTTCAGAATAATATATATGATATGTTTTATAATGATTGATCATTAAAGTGTTCTCAAAGCTGGTAAAGGTGCAGCTAGTTTGAATGACTTTGTATACTGCAGGGTAGCTTGAGGATTTACTCCAGGTGGAACTAAAGTCTGATTTAACACTTGATTATATTTCACATCATTCATCCACATCTGTAAAGTAACTAAAGGTATTAAATAAACGTAGTGGAGTAAAAGTACACCATTTACCTCTGAACTGTAGTGGAGTAGAAGTAAAAAGTAGCATAACATGTAAATACTCAAGTAAAGTACAAGTACCTCAAAATTGTATGTAAGGACAGACATGAGTAAATCTACTTGGTTACTTTACACCACTGGGTTTATGTAATATGTCTTGTGTTTAGATTATATTATACAGTATATTGTGTTATGTTTAGTCATGTCTTAATGTTTACTTATCACTTATGTCTAGTCTGTCATTGCATTTCCTGTTCTATTTAGTATTTACCTTTCCTTCTCGTTTCAGAGCCCACTACTTCCTTCCATTGTGTGTTTTCCTGCCTATGAGATCCCCCCCCCTCCCCTTGATTGTTGCCCCCTGTGTCCCCTCACCTCTTGTATATAGTCCTCGTCCCCCTTTGTCCTGTGCCAGTATGTCTTGTTTCATATGCATTAAAGGAAACCCAATTTTTTAAAGCCAAGAACCTTTTTGTCATTTCCCAGAGTCAAGTTGATTTAGTCTAAGTTATAGCATTCGCAAACGGGCACTGGCTCCGAACTGGCCCTGGAACCGCTTTGGTGGGAAAGGGGTTAGGTGGGGGCCAGGTTGTGGAGGGCTTTTTAGGTGAGTAGGAGGTTATTGTAGTATGGGGGTGATGTGGTGCAGCAGAGATCTGAAACATTTGAAGCTGGTTAAGGAGTTTGGTAGAAAGGCCTGCAGTAGTCAATCTGAGATATAGGAAAAGCGTGAACCAGGACTTTAGTGCTGAATGGAGACAGGGATGGAGTCTGGAGATGTTGCGTCGGTGGAAGAAATCTGTACAGGTGATGTTTTTTATATGAGGCGCAAAGGAGATGGAGCTGTGCAGGATGACAGCTCTTGACTTGGTTGGAGAAGAGAACAGAGGAGCCATCGATGAGGAGGCGGGAGGCCGTTTAATTGGAACAGTTTGATATATTTAGTTGTACGGAGGTGCCAGTCAGGGTCCAATCTGACAACATATTCTGAATGAATAACATACTGTATAAACACAGCAAATAAAACAAGCTCACTATTAGCTCACATTCAGTTGATGAGATTCATTGGTAATATTTATCTCTGTGTGGGACTAATGAGCCAGTAAAACTGTCCAAAACTCTCTTTTCCAAACAGCCAAAAAGTCAGAAATGCAAACCCACAATTAGGCAACCAAGTTAATTCAACAGAAAACAACAAATAAAAATGTAGCACCCTGCCAGAGTCACTGGTTTCCTGTGGCAGTGAACTGTGTGTTCACAGGCCTGGTTTCAGTTTTAGCCATAAATGCATGCCGACAAGCCCACAATCATCTGTCGAAAATCGGTGTGTCTGTCACTCCAGCGGTCGATGTAAAGACACAGAGACGTGTGTTGCATGGTGATGTCCTCCAGCTGTGCCATAACAGCTGTCCATACACAGCATCACAGTATCACCTGGTCACCACACACACACGTATACCATGTCTGGCAGTCATATCTCAATCGTCATCATAAAAACATCATTATTTACTTCCCCGCACTCAAATTCAAACTGACTTTATGGAAAGCTTCACAATTAAGATGAAAATTATTCTAAAATGTGCCATTATTGGGCATTTTACAGATTTCTGTCTACAGCCATGCAAGCGGCTCTATATGAGGCTGTAGCAAACAAAGTCTAACAGAGTCCGTAAGCATGCTAAAACATTTTATCCTTTAGTTCAAAATCAATCAAACCCACAATGCTAATGCTGCAGCAGACAAGACATTAGTTTATTCTCAAAGCACCTCAAAAGGTGAAATGCAGACCTGAATGGGGAATTGTCTTGCTGCTGTTGCAAAAATTGTTAAATTGACTAAAATCAGTGCTATT
The DNA here is from genome assembly GCA_031216635.1 of Dissostichus eleginoides. Taxonomy (NCBI): domain Eukaryota; kingdom Metazoa; phylum Chordata; class Actinopteri; order Perciformes; family Nototheniidae; genus Dissostichus; species Dissostichus eleginoides. The sequence continues at coordinate 2,211,454 of CM062280.1, forward strand.
AGCCAACAGCCACCACACACAGTAACAGTAGTTGGAAGTTACTGTAGCACATTTGTATTAATAGACTCAATCCCCATTTGGGATCTCTCTGTCAGAATTAAATCTGTGTCCAACATTTGGAGAAGTACCTCTACACAGTGTTGGTTATTCTCTCAAAATAAGTCCTTTTTTGTTTTAATCTCTGCCATTTTTCAGCCTACTGTGTTCTTGTTGCAAAGATCTTTCCACGTGTAAAGAAGCTTTATGGCTGTGTTTGACCTGATATCCTCAGCGCAGGATATTGGTTGGATCTGATGTTAGGACGGAGCAGATAACAACAGCATGAAGTTCAGGCCAGCAATAATATGAAAAGAATAGTCTTTTTAATTGTTACATTAAATCAATTGACATCTTACAATATTACAATATACACACGCCTTTTAATTTCAATTACCCGCTCCTTGCAATGTAGATAAAGACATTTGAAAAAAGTGAACACAAGAATACTCACAAAATACACATTGGTTCTAGAAGAATATTTGTATTGTATTTAAACTGAAATACATTTAAATAAACAGAGCTTGGTTTCACTGCCATGTTGTGCTACAATGCATGTTACAAGACCAACACAACCTTTTAAAATGTGCTTTCCAGCAATAAATCTTATATTTAATTCACCTGCTATATGAAATGTATATTATTATGCAACAAATATAACATGAAATCTTTAATGTGAAAGTAATTACTTTTTCAAAGATGCATGGCAAAGGATAGATGAGCAGTGAATACCTTCCTCCCTGTGAGGGGAACACCTGCAACTCTTGGGGTATGTAGGTCACTGAAGACCAGCATTTGGATAAAAACAGAAACTCTGTGTGGCATTTAGGCAGCCGGCAACTTCAGACTGTATTAATACTTCTGTATCACTGAGCTGGAATTCACTGTGGAGCTGAGGTCATCCCACAGCGTTAGTTACCTGGGGGGACGCTGGCATTTAAACAGCTGCTCGTTATCCCTGCTCCCTCTCCTTCCTCTGCTCTCTCTCTCTCTCTCTCTCTCTCGTCCTTGTCCTCTAATGATATCCATTGAGTTTCCTCCTCTATTCACCATCTGTCTATCTCCTCTCTCTCCAGCCTTCTTTTGCTACCTCCACTGCTGTTTCTCTTCCTCCCTATAAGCCTGCTGTCAGTCACTTCCACAAATCCAAAGTGGCTATGGACGATTAGGCTTTATAGGGACAGTGTGTGGTATTTATTAATATCATATTCCCAAAAATCTGCTACCAACACCTATAGTAAATTATTTATTTTGTATACAACTGATATTTCAATGGACCCAAGCCAGTGGAAAAACGAACCACTTTTATTAAGAGTTTTTCACTTTAAGATGCATTTTCCTTCTCTTTGTGTGTATGAATTGTATGTTGTACTGTGTATGGTGAGGGTTATTTTATCATATTTGCCAGTGCCAAAGACACACTTCCATTATATGTACATTTAATGGACAATAAAGTATTCTGAATCTGAAATGTCCAATAGAAGTGAAGGTGAGCAGAAGGTTACAATCAGCAACCGCAACACTAGCTCCAAATGTAGCTCACTGTCTTTTGAACTGTATTCCATTCAGTAACCGTAGTAACTCATTCTTTCATTTGGTTTCCATGTGGTTGCCAACATATTAACTGTTATAGAGAGCCACAGCAAACATTATGTTTGCAGAGGATAACAGAGATGTTCTTCTACTGTCCTCACTCTCAACATCTCAGAAACAACAGCCCAAGCCGACCAATCACAGCAGGACTCATTAAGGCCCAAGAGTGTTCAGAGGACGAACATTTCTGAGGACATCATGATAACATCCTGATGACAGTCTCTGTTCCATCCATCCTACAACTGTGTTTCAGCTGTGCAGTTATCACTCCGGACTCACAGAGCTAGTGTTGGTTCACCTTCTCCACAACAGGACCAACCACAGTTCCTTTAGAGACTCAAGCCAAAAAATATAAAGATAATAAAAGAAGAATTTTAAGAAACAATTAAGAATGAAAAAATAATAAAGACAAGTATTTACACCAAATACAAAACAACCTTAAAAGCGAAACACCAAGGACAATGGATAAATGACCATATATGGCAAACTGCAGTGTGTTATATTTTAAAGTGGAGGGCTGAGCAACATGTAGTCAGAGAGCTGAGCAGGAACATGGCTCACAGTATTAAAAGAACAGTACGTTGTTCACATGATGGGCATTAATCTGATGCATCATGTTATTATGGGGTGAACTACAATACTACAATACTAAAATGCTCTTACATGTTTAAAAATAGGATAAAGAAATAACCATACAAATAATACTGTGAGATCCATTCTGCAACCAGTATTTTTACTTTTGATACTTGATGTACATTTATCTGATAACACTTAGGTATTTTTGAATTGTTGTGAAATGGGCCATTGTGCAGAATGAATACTTTTACTTTTTGATGCTAATACTTTTTACTTTAACTTAAATACAATTTTGAATTCAGGACTTTTACCTATAGTGGAGTATTTTAAGACCATAGTATTTGTACTCGTAAAGGATCTGAGTACTTCTTCCCACACTGATATTTTACCTTCCCCTGATGACAGAAATGTCAAGAGGTTATTAGGACCTCCAACACATGAAAAATTCAAACCATATCAAAGCCGTCATGGCACAACAACATTAAGCATGACCATATTCTGTTTAATGAAAAAGAAGAGAGACATCAGGAGAGAAAAGCTGAGGGGACAATGTGAGGGTCTCTGCAGCTACTTCCTGTTCTGTGGAACCATGAAACCTCCCTGCCTGTTATCCCAGTCGCTTCACCGTGGATCTTTTTCAGCGGAGTGATCAAAGTCAAGCTTTGTTCTTCAAAACCAGCTTATCTAACAATCCAGCCCACAGAAATAAGAACTGTACACTTCTAATTAAAAGAAGCCTACGGCTGCATAACTCAGAATAGGATCTTCATCACAGGAACAGCGGGGGAAGCACTGGTTTCATGGAGGAAACCACTATAGATGTTTTCAGCAATGACTTTTTCTTTCTTTTTGTGATCACATTTTTTTTTTTATTAAACAAATGGTACAATCAATAACATAAAATGCAATACAGTACAAAACAGCACAACAAATTGAAAGAAAGAAAACAAAACCCAGTGACGTCCCCCCCCCCCCCCCCAATCCAGATCACCATCCCCATTAGATAGTTATCCTTATATGCTTTTGAGGTTCACAATGAGCGAATTCCACATCTCTATTGTTGACTGCTTCGCCCCATGTACCCGGGCTGTCGATATTTCTAGATACGTTATGTCTAGATATGTTAGAACCCAGACCTTACGTGAGAGGGAATGGGGAGGCTTCCGGCGAGTCGCAACCTATTTTTTTGCTGCTGTAAGCCCGGCTAATAGTGCTCGCCTTTTGGTCAGGGTTAAACCCAGGTTGGACAGGTCATTTAGGATAAGTGTAACAGGAGAATGAGGCACGTTAGTCTCAAATATCGCCAAAAGGTTAGAGGCAACCATCTCCCAGAATCTGGCCACTGGCGGACATTCCCAGAACATATGTAGATAAGTACCAATAGAGTGCACGTCACATAGAGTGCAATTTCGATCAGCAATTATTTTCATTTAACAAAGCTTCCTAGGCGTAAGGTAAACTCTATGAGTGAAATTATAATGTATGTGCTGGTGGTCAGGATTCCTAGAAGCTATTAGTATATTGGACCAGACTTCATCCCAATCAAACTCTGGATCCAGATCTGGGATATCGGCCCTCCATATCGCCTCTAACGCCAGGGGTCTATAAGCGTGTTGTGAAATGAACCAGTAAAGTTTGGAAACAAGGCCACTTGTACCTCTAGTGGAGTGTAGCATTTTATGCAGCGGGTGTGGTGATAGAGGACTTTGCAATGGAACACCGCTAACCCTGGTTCCCCAGGTTAATAAGGGTCTAAGCGTGAAGGCCCAATAATAGTGTTTAAAATTTGGGAGAGACAAACCCCCGGCCTGTCTTTCCCGCTGCATTGTAGAGAGATTGATGTGTGGGCTTTTACCTTGCCACAACATTTTGTCACAGCTGTCTGTAGCTTGCTCCAATACTGAGTTGGTGGAGGAAGAGAATTGAACAAAAAAAATTAACTCTGGGTAGAATGTTCATCTTGATTATTGATACATGGCTGCGAAGTGAGTTAGGCAGTGAAGACCATCTATCCAAATCAGAAATTATTTTATGAAGCGTGTTACCATAGTTATGTTTAACTATTGTCTGAATCGAAGGAAAAAAGTCTAAAAGTTTTGACAACTGGGATAGATGGAGGGACAGGTGCATCGATCATTGCCTGGTTCAGTGGCATCAAAGCAGATTTCTGCCAATTTATCTTAAACCCAGAAAGCTGACCATATCGATCGACAATAGACAGTATTCTTGGGATACATTGTACAGCATTGCCCAAATACAATAGCACATCATCAGCATATAACGAAAGATGATGATGCGTACCATTAATAGAGATTGGGGATAACGTGGGTGACTGACGAATGGTCTGTGCCAGCGGCTCAAGTGACAGCGCAAATAGCAAGCGGCTTAGCGGACAGCCTTGCCTTGATCCTCTCGAGATAGAAAAAGATGGGGAGCATACCTTGCCTGTAAGCACCATAGCTGTTGGGTTTTTATATAGCACCTTGACCATGTCAATAAAAGGGGCTCCAAAGCCCATTGCCCCGAAGAATGAATGATGAAGAAGCAATGATAATAGGGCAGTGTTGACGTCTATCAAAAATGAACCCTCCTTAATAGAAAATAATATCATCTCTACAAGCAAGGGGCCGAGCAAGGGCCAAAAGGTGAGATATAATTTGGTTGGAATACCATCTGTGCCTGGCGACCTGCCCTTACGCATGTCCATTACTGCTTTCTCAATTTCGTGGTGTGCGATCATGATCACCATTTGGATATTATTTTAAAAATCATCGCATGCAGATTGGACAAACCCACTCTCCGAACTGTACAGATCCTTGTAGAAAGAAACAAAGGTGGTGTTCACGCTCTTGGGATCGGTTAGAACAGTGCCATCTATAGATTTAACACTAAAAATATCAGCAAAATGTTCATTGGTCCGAATCCTCAAGGCCAGCAGGTGGCTAGGTCTGGCGGAGTGGAAGTAGTAAGTCTGTCTGGTTCTGTGCATAAGAAATTCTGAACGGCGTCTGAGGAGAGAATTAATTTATTTTTTGATCAGGTCTTTTTGGAGCGCAACAGAATCGCTGTAATGGTGTTGTGAGTTACATCGAGAGCAGCATACTTTAGTTCTAATGCTTCCAATTTAGCTGCACGTTCCTTGTTTCGGGTGGATGCGTACAGAGTGGTGTTGCTTCTAATAAAGCCCTTTGTTGCCTCCCACAAAAATCTCGGGTCAGACACTGACACCTTGTTGAACCCCAGAAACTCGCGGAGGTTAGTCTCAAACTGAGACTTGTATGTTTCGTCAAGCAGCAGTGAGGAGTTAAAATGCCATCTGGGAGCTCTAGTGGGGACAGCCCTAAGTGTGACAGAACAGTAAATGGGTTTGTGATCAGTCCATGTAACTGGTATATAGAAAGCCTTTCGAACATTATGAAATAGATCTTTGGACGCAAAGAGAAAATCTATCCTAGAAAAGGATTTATGTCTACCTGAGAAAAAAGATTAATCTTTTATGGAGGGATTCATCACACGCCAGATGTTTATCATATTTGTTTGGGCCGACCACTGGCGTAACACATCAGAAGCGAGACATTGGTCTCTACTCTATGCCCCACCCATTCTATTCATGTTGCTATCCCATACTGCATTGAAATCTGCGCCCATAACCAGATGAAAGCCTGTGAGATCCCGTAGAGTTTTGGTTAATAGGTCATAAAAGCCAGCCTCCAAGGTGTTGGGAGCATAGGCAGAAATCAATGCTATATTCTGCCCGTCCAGACGAATCTTAGCAATGGCAATTCCCCCCTTTGTCCGTCCAAGAGCCGATCAGATCAAATTTCAGCTTGCGCCTACAAACTATCATCACACCCTTGGTCTTCGTAGGAGCAGACGAAAATAAAATAGGGTGATAGAGCCTATTTGCAAAGCGGGCCGCATCCTTGCGGAGTGAATGTGATCCCTGTATCATGGCAAAGTCAATATTTCTCTCATGCAAAAATCCTAAAATAGTGGTCCTTTTATGTGGGATATTGAATCCCCTGGCATTAATGGAAATCAAATTGAGATTAGTCATAAGTAGAGTAGCAGAGGTGGGAGTAAGTCCCACATGTGCAAGTCATGAGCAAGTCTCAAGTCTTAACCTACAAGTCTCTAGCAAGTCCCAAGTCACTGTGGTGAGAGTCAAGCAAGTGAAGTCAAGTCATTGCTCAGGTCAAGCAAGTCACAAGTCAAGTCATACGAAATTCTGATGAATAACCCCAGTTTCCGCATTTGAATCAGTTAAAATATTGTGGTAATGAAAAGTTTTGTTTTATTTTCAACATAAACAGCAATGGAGAGTGGGGCGCTGACATGATAACCCTATAAGTTCTAAAAGGGCTCTAAAGTGATAACAGGAGTACAACACAAATATTTTACATCAACATGTTAAGCCTCCTGCCCTGGCTCCCCTTCAGCAGGGTCACAGTATTTCTCCCGTCTAAGGTGCTCCCATATGACACTGTCTCATTGTTTTCCTAACTGTGTCTGTGCACAAAGAAATATGGCATCAAAGCCAATACAACGGAATAGTGTATTTACCAGGGCGCATGATATGTGTGTGTGTGTTTGTGTGCAGACAGTGCGACATTAAGATTAAACAAATTTCTTTCATTTGGGAACACCCACATATACATATGGAGTTGGCCAGATGTGTGTAAATTACTGTTCATGGTAATTTGAAAACAAATGCCATTGTCGGACACACACAAACACACAAAACACACCAAACACACACACACAGAGCAGAGGTGAGCTGAGCTGAGCACAAACACACACACACATATCATGCGCCTTAGCGACCGGACATCTCCTTCATAAAACGAGTAATAGGGGGATTAATCGGGCAGTTCGATGTGTGTAGAGGTGTGTGTGTGTGTGTGTGTGTGTAGAGGTGTGTGTGGTTAACACGTAGCAGCCTGCGGTCGCTCTTTAGCTGTTCTAATGAAAGTAAACACAGTGAAGGCGTTGTGTAAAAGGCACAGCTCTTTGCGCGCTGGTGCTGCACTTCTCAGAGGCGGAGTTACACGTCCCGCTGCCTCCTGGTGCTGTAGCGATTTCATGAAGGGAATGAGAGTCCGAGTTCGAAATATATCTAAAATAATGTATGGACTGCCATTTCCCAACATCAACATTACAGTCTGCAATAAAACGGCTGTCTCCTGTGTGCTCCACTTCCTACTTGGCGCTCCGGTAACTTTCTCGTGCGAACGAGATACAGTATCTTTTTTTTTTTTCATTGCCCTTTAGGTGCTCCGTACAATACAAAAAGAAATACAAATATTTAATTTAAAAAAGTAAAGTCCTTTCGAGTCATCTGTCTCAAGTCAAGTCAAGTCTCAAGTCACGAATACCAAGTCAAAGTCAAGTCAAGTCTTTTATCAATGTTAATCAAAGCAAGTCTCAAGTCCAAAAATATGCGACTCAAGTCTGACTCGAGTCAAGTCATGTGACTCGAGTCCCCCACCTCTGTAGAGTAGTGTAAGAATACAATATAGAGTATAGTCACCTCAACAAGCAGGATGTGGTGATCTGGATCCCAAAAAAAGAAAAAACATAAACAAACTCAAAAACAACCCAAGAAAAGTGAGGAGATACATCACTCCTCGACATTCCTGATAAGTCCCTAACTGGACAAACCACTCAAATCTGGGAACTCTAACTGCCTAAGAGGGGCAGCACCATCACCAGCCATTATAACAGGTGATATCTGTTAATTGCTAGACAACGATCTAACGCACTGCTGAGCAACGCGTCAGCGTATTGAGTCATCAGAACACATTCAAAAGATCCATCTCAACATAAAATAATCAAGAGAAAAATAAAAATGTGGGCAAGTAACGTAAGAACATGTGAAATAAACGAAAAAAGAGATACGAGATAGAGAGTAGTTTGTACCTCAGCACCCACACACACACACGCATACACTCGCACCAGCACTCTCCCACCAAGCCTATCCACATCAGCGTCCGTACACTCTACACACAGGACAAATTATGCTTGGCTAGGAATGCAAGAGAAAGACCTACCGGTCTACATATGGTCAGTGCATGATAAAAGAATTAAATAAATAAATGAAGAAAGAAAAAAAACATCAACAACAACAGACCCATTGAATTGGAATATAAAGCAGTCCAAAAACGATGGTCTACGTATACGGCCCGTGGGCTCCCCACCCCCGGTCTACGCCGCATCCATGCAGACAGCGTAACTAAATCCTGGTAGAAGCTTATTTTATGGGTCTTCCACCTGACATCTCCAATGTCCCTTGCGACGTTTCTCATGTGCACCTTTCCACGAAAGTTCTCGGTGGAGCCCCGGGCTTGAATGGGGCTAGAGACCTGTGAGCACGCTCTAAAGCCAGGCCCCCAGGAAAATCCGTCTGAAGGATGTCCGGTAGTGTTGTCTTCAGGAAGGATAAAGCATCTTTCTCCTCAGAATGCTCCGAGAATTCATAGATGCGTAGATTCACCTATCCCTATCCTCCAGCTTAGCATTCAGCATTTCCACCTCCGAAGCCAGGGCTGGCGGAGAATTGCGGCGCTGGTCTTCTGTGTCTTCCAGCATATCCAGCCGGGCCTCAGCGCTGGTCATTCGGGTAAGCACGTCGGCTAGCTTCTCCTCAACAACAACAACGGCTCTCCGCGTTTCTGATAGTTCTTTCTAAAGGTCAGTAAAGTGCTTTGTTTAGTCCTCAGATAGCTCGAGAATCGCGGTGTTAGTAGGCTCAGTAGCAGCTGAGTCCAACACCGAAATGTCCGGTGAGACATTCGCAGGCTTGGAGCTAGCATTAGCCTTGAGAGCCTTGAGTTGCATTAACTACGTTTTTTTTGGCCGGAGCCACGAACTTAAGCAGCCATCTTCCTCGACGTCGTCACCCAAAATCGTAATGACTTTTTCTTAACAGATTTGTGAATCCTTATACAGGCTTCCATTTTAGATTAAAACATAGAAACTGCTCACCATGTGTTTTCTATTCCTGTTACCTGTCTACGGTTTGTCCTTTCGGAATGTGTCAAGGACATTTTTTATAAAGTCAGCTCAACGCACAGATGCCCCTGTACGTAATGTGATACTTCAGGTTTAAACATATTCAGTCCTTCTGAAGGGCAACAGGCTGTGTGGAGATTAACCCTGAGAATATTCCGCCTGTTTCCATGGCTCTATCACTAAAGGTGGACATGTTTTTTTTACAAGTATGGAGTAATGATACAAGCTATAGTTGAAATGTTGATATCTTGGCCCCACTCTTTGGACTCAAAATATTCACATACAAAATACTAATAATCAGGATCATCATTGACCATATAAGGACATCCTGGTAGTTTATGGGTTTAACACACTAAGGCCCTGTGTCCATATAGTGCATCTTTCTGGCAGAGAATCGCTGGAAGGACACTCCTCCCAGCATTTCGTCAAAAGGTCGCTCCCAGTGCTTTTCTTATTGTCTCTTTGACAACATCCAGGGTCTGCCAACTGATCCGATCAAAGATATGGGCTTTTGGTCTTGTAATTATGATCATTTTCATCTGAAAGACCCAAAACCAAGATTCTCTCAAATCTGGGGTGACGTCAGCAGAGCTTTTCTGAAAAGTTTAAATATTTTCGTCTCCAAGCGTGCGGAGTGTCCGCACAAAAACTGCATGCCAGGTCATACCCTCTCTCCTTATTGGAAACAATTTTTAAAAAAAACGTGCTCGTGTGTTTTTTGGAATGATAGTTTTCATCTTACAGACATAGCCAAAAAGTCCTCCAATTTCTACTGTGACGTCACCAGCACTTTTATTGAAAAGACCTCGAAGCGGTCAGAAAGAAGATGCCAGGTCCAGTGCTTTTTCCCGGGTCACCCGAATGCGACAGCATGCGCTCACTGTTAATTGAAAACAGATATAAAAAGATATTGGCATTCAGAAAAAGACTCTTTTTGCCATGTAAAGTAAAAAAGCTTCTCTACTAATTGATCCTCAAGGTTAAGGCTATGTACAGACTGAGAGAGCTGCTATCAGTTGTCTGAATGGACCACTGCATCAGAACTGACAAGCAGAGAAGAACATGATGTCACCCCACTGGTCCAAACTGTTCTGCTCTGGTTGCTCGGTTGACACGTTGTCGAAGTCAGTCCCAACAGAGTCTGTGCATCTACAATCAGTGTGAGGATGGTCAGGTAGGTGCATTTTCTGTCACATGTTGCTGACATCACACAGCAGCGTGTTGGACACTCTGGCAGAGGGGAAGGGTCACCCGATAGAGTCTGACCCCTCCTCTTCTCTGATTACACAGTGGCCCTGTACCAGGGTATATGCAGGAATCTTGAAGTCAAATGTAAGACCTTTTAAGACCTTTTTTAAGACCCTTTCCATACATTTTAAGACCTCATCGCCACTTGGAGTTTTAACCGGTTACATTGGAGACACACTTTACCTCACATTTACTATATACAGTATTGATTGTCCTTCCTCCTTATCTTCCAACCATTTGGACACAAACTTGCATTTCCCCATAACGATGTTGTTTAACAACCGCTATAAACGGGCCTTTGCGCGCTATCAGTCAGTGAGCGCGCGATGTCCTGTTCAGATGACGTCAAACCCAACGGGATGCCATAAATAAACTACACAGAATCACACTACACACCTACGCAATGATTACATTCAGGCAAACTGTAGAATACAACCTCTTTGGACTATTTATATACTTATTGAAAACAAGCTACAAAATGTAATACCTTGGAAAATGCCGTTTGTTTTAATACTTTTTTAATAGCCTTAATTTTCGCTAAATTGATTTATCAACTTTTAATACTTTTTAAGACCCCGCGGACACCCTGTGTAGGCATTGATAAAGCTGATACCAGAGCATGTAACTGGGGTTGATCTAGAGCAGGGAGTGCCAGCAGGAAGTGGTCAGAGAACAAATCATTCATCTTCCTCTCTCTGCGTGCAGATAGTCGAGGCCAAAACTGTCTCAGTACTAACTCTATGCAGATGATACTGTTTCAGTCTTTTCCCCGGTCTGAAACCCTGTGGTTGCACACTTCTCCAGTTGTCTGGCTGACATCTCTCAGTGGACGTCTGCACACCACCTGAAGCTCAACCTAAACGAGACAGCACTGCTCCCCCTTCCAGGGAAAGACTCTGAACAAAGATCACGGCTGTTTGCTAACTTGCCTTCAGAATGGTGGGAGCTCTTCATTGAAATCTGTCTATTTAGAATGTGGGGAGGCAAAATACAGTTATTATGCAGAGCTTAATATAAAGTGCTCTGGCAGGATTACCCCCACGATTGTTTCGAGCGACCAGGAGAACTTTTATCATAGGAGGTCCATAAAAGTCAGATCACTTAACAAAACATCTTATCCAGTCACAGAACTCTGACATTTTTATATGGACAATGGGAATATGAGTTATTATATATTAAATGATAGATACACTTGAAGTTTTTGTATCATTTAGTTTCTGCTGCTTAGAATGCTGTTCACGACCTCCCCAATAACACCATCCAATGCCAGGAACAACATGCAGGAGGTAGCAAATGCTGTTATTGTTTGCACTCATGTAGTGTTAAAGATAAAACTCTGATGGAACCATCCATACACCAACAGATCAATATGGAGTTAGTTGTAAGGACATTTGCAGAGGCTTTTATAATTTGCCCCATTTTACAAACATACCCCCTCCTTCTTTCAAACTATGCCTCAGTCCGCGCCCCCAACACATGCAACGGTTTCTTAATTCGCCACCTCAAGAGCGAAGCAGAGAAAGCCCCTCAGGGTCGGATTTTCTGAGCACAAACACTCAGAAGGAAAGAGAACCGACGAGTAGGCTGCTTTAATTCCTTTTCATCTCTTTTCTCGTTCCCTCTCGGAGCGCTTTGACCTTGAGCTTCTCCAGTGAAGAAATAAATGGGTACAAAGGTATTTTGTCATGTTGCGAGTGCAGCTGTCAGCCGTGCAGGAAGCCGTGTTTCCTGGAGCCTCCATAGGTTGCGGACAAGTGTCAGTGGAGTGGAATAATGGTATGTATGATATGGTGCCTCCACTGTGCGCTGAGGACATGGATCATGTTTTTCATTTCTGTTCCATTTCATTAGACTGTACAGGTACACTGCAGCACTAATGCAGCGCAGGTGAAGGGTCTCAGTCCCTTTTGAGAGGATAAATATTCTTGCAATCATGTAATTAGTTGAATGACCTCCACTGGCTAAAGTAGGGCTAAAGTTGAAGGTTTTTCTGCTGAATATTTATTACATAGAAGCCTCCATTTTCCCCAAGTAAAGGAAAAGAGAAATCAATCAAGAAATACTGGGACAAAGAAGAGGAAATGAAAAGCAACTCATATTAGATTGGTTTTGTAAAGATGAATATCTTGTTAAAATATGGTAAATAATCTGAGTTAAAGCTGTAATCACAGTGACTGTGCCACGCTGCACTGAGCAATACCTTCATCGAGCAATCCAAGCATGTGTCTAATGTAGCTTTTCCAGTCATCGAAAAGTCTTTAAAATTAGAAGATTTGACCAATAATATTCTAGAAACATTTCCCCTCCGTGGGACTAATTATTCTGTTATTATTCTAAGTATTCTGACTAATAAAGGTATTCTGAAACAGAGAGCTGAATCACAACACTTCTGATGTGAGACAGGATAAAGTTTAAATCATAGTATCATGTTTCAGGCTAAGAATTGGCACTAAATGTTGATGCAGGATTCTGGAATCTGTGTACTTCTTGGGAATAGTAGGCGGAATATTTATCTCGGTTATGTAGGGATGTGCACACTTCCTGCTGTCCTTAAATGTCCTGAAAGAAGCCAGTACAATCACATACATACTAAAATAGTCCCTATCCTGCTTTGTGGAGTGTTCCCTTTCCTGTAGTGTCTATTGTGCATGTCAATGGTCTGCAAAGTCAAAAATCCCTGTGTTCCCTGCTGAGGGAGTTTCTGTCTCCCCCCAGCCCCTCCCTCTTCACGAAGTGATTTGTACGCATTCTTTTTTTACGGGAAGACTTTTGCCAAGTCAAGTGGGATTTGTCATGATGATTTGTCCATGGGTTACCCAGACTTCAACATATCAATATTACAACGGGACTACACCTTTTATTTACCCTGTTAAGTTCCCTCTTGTGTTTCTTTAAATGTGGATAACAAAAACCTTTTTCATACCGAACTCAAACCCATCAAATGGAAATATTCCGTATGTCATGTGTATCATCGTCAACACATTTCCCAAAAATTCATTCAAAAATATTTTTAATCTCTAGAAACTTTGAAATTTCCGCTAGAATTTAAAACAGTCTGTTGGTTTTAGAGTCTGTCAAATGAACATGAGCTCATAACCATGGAGCAACAGGAGGCTTCAGCAAAGTACAGAGGGAAACAAACAAAATGGTTTCTCTTTCTGTATAATGATTTCTGTACACAGCAAGTGACATTCACAACATTGTTTTCTGTACAGTCTGTTAGTCAGAAGACGGACTCAATGAGCCTGCTCCTGAATGTCACACGCAGCTATAATGAAGCTCTGCGGCTACAGAACAACACATGGCTTTGGAGAGGACGGTTGACTGGTGTGAAACATCCAATTAGAAGCTTCTGTGAAGTTCACTAAAGACTCCTCTTGTTTCCACCGTTATAACCTTGCTTTTGAGTGACAGCGGCAGGTTTAATGAACCCGTCCCCTGTCAACAGTAGATAACATTAACCAGCCTTGAGATGCAACGTCAAAAACAAGTACTCAGATATTGTAATTCAGTAAAAGTATAAATAAAAGAGTGTAGGAATACTCTGTTACAAGTTGAAAAGTATTAGCATCAACATATAGTTAAAGTAGCAAAATTTAAAGTAGTCATTGAGCAGATTGGTCCATTTCAGAATAATATATATGATATGTTTTATAATGATTGATCATTAAAGTGTTCTCAAAGCTGGAAAAGGTGCAGCTAGTTTGAATGACTTTGTATACTGCAGGGTAGCTTGTGAATTTACTCCAGGTGGAACTAAAGTCTGATTTAAGACTTGATTATATTTCACATCATTCATCCAGATCTGTAAAGTAACTAAAGGTATTAAATAAATGTAGTGGAGTAAAAGTACACCATTTACATCTGAACTGTAGTGGGGTAGAAGTACAACGTAGCATACCATTTAAATACTCAAGTAAAGTACAAGTCCCTTAACATTGTACTTAATTACAGTACTTCAGTACGTACAGTAAATCTACTTAGTTACATTACTCCACTGACAGCAGGATAACAGGAAGTGGTGACCTCAGCACGGGAAGATCGTTAACGACAACCGGCATTAAACCGCGGTGGAAATCTTAAATGTAAAGGAGTAGTTCCCCAGACGGGACCTCTGTGAGTCATTGATTTCACATCCCATAGCCGGAGCTGGGGGCTGAAGGCCGTCATGCTCTTGCGCTGCATTGATTGGAGCGCCGCGGTCTTATATGATTACAAGCTCCAACCTTTGAAGGTGAGCACCACAAAATGGGCAGTAATTCCCTGTATCCATCAGGCTCCCAACAATTGAAACATCCATCTGCCCTGCTGATGAAACTCAAAGACAGACAAGGTTCGAGACAGAAGAAAGGACGCAGACATGTCTGCTTTGTACATGTCTCTGACTCCTGGACTGGTTTTAAAATAAAATCTGGCAGTAAACTAAACCTGACACGTCTTTCTTTTAGTCAAAGAAAGTAAGGCTGTAGTAAGAAATAACTCCGGAGATGGACAGCCTGCTTCACCGTCCATTACAGGAGACAATGTGCTGTTAAGGAAGAATAAAAACTAAAGACTGAGACTGAACGCTGTCACTGGAGTCACATCTGAACAAACCATCAGTCTCTATACTAGGTCAGACTTACTTTATACGACATGCAAAATGTTGTTGCTTTTTACACATAAATGTAAGTCCAAAGTGCACACACATTAGCATATTTAGAGTCTTTATCAACCCAACAACTGTGCAACCTAGGCAGAATCTGTGAGCTGTGGTCAGAAAAATGGGTTTCAACAAGCCATTCAGATAGGACCGGTTAATATTTCTCCAGTATATTAACCCTGGCTATTAAAAAAATCTCTCACAGATTAAAGTACAACTGTAAACTGTGACAACCTGAGTTTCCATCACTGGTGTACACCCAGACAGTGATTCGTTCCCAGTTCGCGCCTCCATTCAAATCACTACCTTATCAGTCATTCATGGCGAGTAGAGCAAGGAAGGCAGTCGCAAGAACTTCAGAGCACCACACTCAAATTCATTGGTAAATAGAGAACAAAGTGAGGTCGTTAAATCCTTTTAATCCCTAGTTTCTCCCTCAAATTCTCAAACTAGAAGGAACCTGGTTGCTCCACAATCACCCAGAGAACCCAGACTAAATTCCCAGACTGACCGGACTAACCCACTGACTGAAGACCGTGAGCAAGAAGATTTGGTTTTGAGGTAAATACCTACCTTGGTTGCATTTTCTAACTCTTCTTTACATGAACTGAAATATATTTTTGTGGACCGTTTTTATAACATTGAATATGACATCCTCTGTCCTTGGACCTTCACATCAGACAAGGAAAAACTTCTTAAGAAACCGATAGTTACGTCTGTAACTACGGTTCTATGAGTCCCGGATGACCGCCAGAGGCGGTGCTTTAGCACTGGATATGTCCATCGTGCGCATGCGCAGCTCGAGTACCAATAACAACAAAGTCACCTGTGACCCACGTGACACCGGCTATATCTGCCGGTGTCGTCAGAGGATCTGTTCCCAGAATCCTAATCTTCTCGCGAGCACACAATAATTCTGAGTGACAGGATACTCTGGCGGTCATCCGGGACTCATAGAACCGTAGTTACAGACGTAACTATCGTTCTATTTCGCCCTACTGACCGCCAGAGGCACTGGATGACTTATACCAACCATGTCATGAAGAATCCAAGCCCTTGCTCACTACTGGAAGCAGCGGAGCTCGGCAAAAGGACCATGCCCAAAGGATGGGGAGTGGCGACATTAACCCGATAAAACCTGGAGAATGTGACAGAAGACGCCCACGATGCCGCGGCGCAGATGGTCTCCAGGGGCACCCCTCTCAGGGCAGCCCAAGATGTTGAGATGCTCCTTGTAGAGTGGCATCTCAGCCCTGATGGCAGGGGGCGGCCACTGGCCCCATAGGCATGTGAGATGGTATCGACAACCCAGTGGGGCAGCCGCTGTTTAGAGGGCACAACCTCTTTTAGTGCCGCCATGGCAAACGAAGAGCTGCTCTGACTGCCGTATACAGGCAGTAGCATCGATATACGCCCTTAGGGCACCCACAGTGCACGGCAACTCCGACGTGCCGTTCTCCTGAATGTCAAAGGTGCCAGCTGGACAGGCTGATTGAAGTGGGTTTGTGGAAGCACCTTGGCAGGAACGCCACATTTGCCCAAAGGGCAACACCTGAGAGTCCCACCTCAGGCATGTATCGCTCACGGAGAGGGCATGCAACTCCCCAACTCGCTTCCCTGAGGTTATGGCAAGCAGAAATGCTGCCTTCGTGGACAGCCACTTAAGCCCCACCTGGGCAAGGGGCTCGAAGGGAGGAGATGATAGGGCATCCAGCAGCAGGGGCAAGTCCCGAGCCGGAGCCCTCGGGGTGCTAAGGGGACGCTGCCGTAAAGCCCCTCTCAGGAAGAGGGACACCGACCTGTGGCACCCCACCGTGGCGCCGTCGACCAGAACATGTCGGGCAGAAATAGCAGCCACCTAAACTCTCAAAGTGGAGTGAGAACATCCACTATCTACAAGGGGCTGCAGTCTGGGCAACAGTGGGCATGTTGTCCGAAGGAACAAGCACATGCTTGCCCCCCAGTTGGGGTAAAAAGTGCGTGAGTGCAAGCTGCACAGCCCGAAGCTCTAGCATGTTGACATGGCGTGCACCCTCCTGGGCAGACCACTGACCCTGAACAGTCCTGCCCTGCCACACTGCACCCCACCCTGAGAGACATGCATCTGCAGTGACAGTCTCCCGGCGGGATGGGATGGCGCCCCTGGGCACGCCCATCAAAAGATAGGCCTTGTCCCTCCAGCGGGACAGAGAGTGGAGGCACCGCTGAGACACCCTGACTCTTCTGTGCCTGTGCCACTTGGCGTCCAAGTGAAGGCTGTTCAGCCACATTTGCATGGGAGTTCCCGTTACGACCCATGCGTGCCGCTGCGTCGTAGGCCTCACAGAGCAGTTCATCTGTGACCCTGCACTGAGGCCAAGGGCACCTGGCATTGGAGCCTCATCAGGAGCCAGAATCGGGGAGGCGATGGCAGGCTCAATGGATGGCAAGCGACCCAGCCCCAACCTCGCCGGATCCTGCATGGCAGAAGAGTGGGAGAGGGCCCTGGTGTCCCTCCAGCATGCATGGAGCTCCCTCAGGTACTCCTCTGAAGGAGGAACAGTGAGAGTGACAGGGGCAGGGGCAGGGTTATGCCTGAAGAAGGCGCTAGCCTGAGCCGAGTCGGCCTGCGGAACCTGAAGCTGCAAGCGTGCCAGGGCCGCACGAATAATGGCCGCCATGGAGGCGTCCTCCATGCCCTGCAGAGAGCTCTGAACAGAGGAGTGGGCAGCCTCCTCGGGAGTGAGCAGGGCCCCATCCTCCACCCCTTCATTGAAGAGGTTTAGCCGAAGCCGCTAGCGACATGGCATCCTCAAGCAGAGGTGCGGCAACCGAAGGAGGGCCAGGCGGCAAGCTAGTAGCCCCCACACCGGCCCCTGGCTGAAGGGCCAAGAGGAGCGACTTCATCTGCTCCATGACGGCGGCTAACCGATCCACCTTAGAGGAAAGCTTGTTTCTAGTCCTCTATCTGGGGGTGAACCCATAGCCATCACTCCATCAAGTCGCCGGGAACGGCCAGACTGAGCTGGAGGAAGTTGTGACGAGGAGAGGTGTCCGTTGGCTGCTGCCAGACGCTCCACCTCTGCGACTCTAGCCACTCTGAGCGCCTGAGGCATGAAGCTACAGTTCATGCAGGCGCTTTGTGTGAGACCCTCTCTTAAATGCTCGAGGCCAAGGCAAGAGGGGCAGCGGTCATGGCCATCCTCGGGCTCAAGAGAAGCCATACAGCCGCTACATGAATGAGCCATTATGTAGGTAGCCAGATGTAACGTAACCGGGAGCGGGAGCACAGCCTTCAGCAGCTATCTGCTGAACGGAAAGAGTAGCCCGAGCACTGCTACTAATCACACACAAAGGGGGACGCAAACATAAATGTCCTACAGCTTTATTATTTTGGATGTGGATATTAACATAAATTATAACTTTATCACAAAAAAACAATGAAACTACCATTGTTAAAAGTGATCTAACAGAGAGTATTTGCAAATATGAATCATAAATGCTACATTTATCGTTAAGAAAGAAGATAAAGAAAATATATATTAGGGACATAATATGTGTTTTCTTTTCTTTTTTTTAGAAATCAATCATCGTTAATCAATCAGTAACATTGGGTGTAAAATGTGAACACAGTACAAGGGTTAAGTAACCTTCCCAACCCTGATAACAATAACCAGAGACAGCACCGTGGCCAGGCTCTTCCCTATCAGGAAGTTTAACACCAATTAAAGCAGAGTCCAAGCTAAAGGCTAACGTAGCTAGTTTCTCTAAAAATCTACAACAAAGCCCTTCCATTTATTTTGTTCCTCCCTGAGCCTGACACTGTAGTATGTATTTTCTCGTTGAAAGGAAATTGAAGTGCTGTTAGCTTTAGTGATCCAGGATCAGCAGCTGTTTCTCTGAAGATTTACGGCTCTCAAAACAATACGCCTTCTCTCCAGTAATCAAACCCCCCCTCTCCTGCCATGACCTTGTCGAGGCGAGTCCATCCTCGCTGCTTTTTAATATTTATGATCATGCAGAGCTACAGCAGCATGTAGCCCTAAATCCTCAGAGGGGAGCCTATGAATCTGATCCAGGGCCTTTATGCACACCGTATACTTTTTCATTATCTGCCGATCGCATGGAGGCGGAGGAGGTCAGCTGAGGTCGGCTGGGGGGGCAGAGGAGGAGTGAAATTAACTCTAATATTTTCGGACACCTATGCCGATCTCACCCTAGGTGGAACATGTGACCTGTATAAAACACACCACCATCAGAAGAGGATGGAGCGCTGTGCACCACTGCTGTGCAATAACACTTTGCAATATGAACCTAGTTAAATTATTACAATGGAAATAAAGGCTGCTCCAAAAACAAGTCAAAGAATATTGAAAACAAGGTGTTTTCTCTTTTAATAATTAAACAAATCTGCTAATAGAACAAGTGAACATTTTAAATAAGATCGGATATTTAGATGAATCAGATCCGAGAAAAGTTATTTTGAACTATATTTGACCAGGATGAGGAAATGGAAATAAGCCAGAAATGCTCCAAAGTTTTCTGTTTTCTGATGTTGGTAATTCTCCAATAAAAATGTGGGGGCGTGGCCAGCAGCAGCTCATTATCATTTAAAGCTACAGACCCAGAATCAGCACTTTTGGAACAGGGCTGAAACAGAAGGGTTTATGGATGCTGCAATGATCTGTTTGGTGTTTCAGCCAAACACTTCAGAGACATGTTTTGTTTAAATCTGAGACCTATAATATATTGTTGAAAAACAGTATAATAGGGGACATTTAACAAGAATCTAAGTAACTGCAATATATAATCCTACCTCTGTGATCTAGCTCTACCACACTTTCTACCTGCTGAAACAATTTACATGTCCCTGATCAAGGACCAATAAAGACATTCTGATTCTGTTATTTAGATATTGAAATTCGTCGCTGTCGCTGCCAACTTATCTAAATGTTCCTTCTTCTTTACTTCGCTGATCTTCCTCTCTGCTGTAACATACTCTTATCTACCCTTTCCCTATTTAATCATGTTTTCCTGCAGAGTGCGGCATAAGTATTTTTGGGATTATGATCTATTGTGCGCTCTCCATGACACTTGACAATACCTAATCAGTTTGTAGATCTTTCTCCTTTTCTTTAATGAATTAAAACAAGATGAAAGTCGTAATAAGAGCTTCCTCTGCTCTGAATTCCATATCATGTATTCAGCAGTGTTTTTGGAAATAGAGATGAATCATTCACATTCACACACACTCTCATATTGACACTCTTAGCATAAAACTATTTTGCATTCAGTCACACACTCAAAGGCACAAGGCCTCTTCTGCATGCAGCATTATGTTTATCACGGAAACGCCGATGTGGAGCACTTCAAAGCTTTGTCCGGCCCTAAAGAAAGAATCCACCCTGATGTCATCTGCTGCCGTTTGGAAATGAGTCCCATAATTCTCCTGAAGAAACCAACAATTGTGGAGCTTTACTCTAAATGGGAGCCTAATTTATTAAATTAACATCAAGCTGTATTGAAAACGATTCAATACTAGCAATTGAGACTTGTAAGGAAAATGTTTACTGAGTTAATGAATAGACTATAGATTACCTCAATTTCTCATAGACTTCTATACAGTCAGACTTGTTTTGTAGTGGAACATTACAGAGAATCTGAGTCACTTTCACAAGTACTTTTTTTTCAGGCATGGGGCTTCTTCTGCTGTGTTTCTAAAACATATATACCATGTGTTCTTCTTCTGTTGTGTTTCTACATTTGCTTCCCCCAGTGATCATTCACAATGACTAGCATTTCAGGAACCAATAGCAGTGCTCTTGTTAGTTGAGCGACAACTGACTCAAAACTAATCTCTGAAGCAAATTGTGAAGCTGTGTGCTAAAGGGGTGACCAGCATTTGTATTGTCTAAACCAGAGGTCTGCAACCTGCGGCTCTTTAAGCCCTCTGCTCTGGCTCCCTTGAGCTTAGACAAAAATAAGAAGGAAATAAAATATAAATATTTGTAGGACTATTTATATTTTGTTGCACGGTTGAAAATGTTTCGTATCTTGAATTTTGAGGTGATTCTGTGACACATAAAAAAAAAAAAACGTTTATAATTAGGTCAACTAAAATATGCGTCATATCTACAGTCCCGCACCAGCGCCTTTTCTTGCAGGCGAATAACCTGACCCCCGGCTCGATGAGCGAACTATGGATAAATCAAAGAAAAGAAAAGTATCGGAGGAACACAGAGGGTTTAATTCTGCGTGGACAGAGTTATCTGCTTTCACAGCAAACGATGCTGGCTTACCGGTATATTTGATATGTGGAGAGAAGTTATCAAAGCTGCTGCAGCCTTTACGTATTGGAGGGAAAACACAGAAGAGGAAGACAGCTGACGATCTTCAGTCATAATTCAATCAGTTAACTATTCTTAGGGTGCAGCTATATGTTTTATTTATTTCAAAGTGGGCCCATTTTAATTTTATTTATTTTCTTCAAATGTGCAGAGGACTCCCCAAGTGCTGTGGTGATTTATTTTAAAGTAGGCCTGTGTATTTTTTTTGATTCTCCTTATAAGAGTTCTTTGTTTATTATGAGAGGTAAACAGTTTTCTATAATGTAATAAATACTACATGCAAAAAAACTGTAGTTTTTGTCTATGATATAACAATATATACAACGTTATAGGCTATCAAGCTATCAAATATGTTTTGCGGCTCCAGACAAAAAAGATTTGTGGAAAAGGGGGCAAAATGGCTCTTTTGGTCAAAAAGGTTGGAGACCCCTGGTCTAAACTGTCCTATTTGACCTTTGACAAAACCATTGCCTCTGCACACTGAGTTTAAGCTTCTTCCTTCGGGCCGGAGGTATTAAAAACTGCTTTATTCCGACAGCTATCGCACAGAGGAATGAGTCGTAGCAGTGTCACACAGATGCCTATTTATTTATAAACTTGGAATGCCCATGTTTGTACTAGTGGTTTTTGAATGTTTTTAGATGTGACGGATCAGGGTGTACTTTATTAGAGGTTTGTCTGTGTTGTTTTTAGAATGTGTGCCATGATAGATCCCTTGTCTTTTTATCTGCCAACCAAATGGACCTACGGGTAACAATACATAACCTGACAGTGGAGCTGAGGCGCCAACCTTTGGAACGCCTGAGAACAGCACCAGAGCAGAGTGTGTTCCTGCTGCTCATGATGCAACCATGACGACAGATTAGTCTGAAGCCTTGACTCACCCAAAACTATTTAACACACACATTACTTTAAGCATCCAATCTCAGCGAAAGGTCTCTGCTGTTCAGCGTGTCATGATCGTAGTTATGTTTTATTTTTGTATGTCGTGCAACATGTAGTGAAGTTGTGTTTGCCTTGCTCAGCCTGCATTTCTTAATATGAGATATTATCTGTTAGATTTACTGGTCTCCTGCATGTGAGTTCATCCTGCTCTTATTCCCGTGAGAGCTTTGTAGAAAGGAATGATTTACTGGTATTTTTAAAGAGAAGTTATTAAATGGCTCTGAATTCTGTACAAGGAGGCACATTGCTCTGCTGCGATGAATACAAAGTTAATAAAATAGGCAAACACATTTAAATACATCCATACTTAGTGAAGAAATAAATACAAACTCACTGATGGCTCTCCCAAAAATGTTTCCTAAAAGTCTTATTAAAACATACATTTAACAAACAAGCACACACGCTGACCAGTGAAGTTAGTCCTTCAGGTTTCATTATATTAATACATATTATTGTGTACAAATGTTCATTATTCGACATTCATTGTATTTCCACACACTTCTCTTTGTTGTCGTTTTTTTCTTATTAGACTAGAAGTTTTATTGGAAATGTTTATATTAGATGGGTTTTACGGGAATGGAAATGGACATTGTGTTGTATTTTGCTTATTCAAGTGTCTTTTACATGAGATTGGGTAAGTACTGAATCCTTTCCCCTATGACACAGCAACAATTTACACTCAGTGTGGCTCTGCATTACCAGAGAGGGGGGGGTTTTGCACCGGGTCGAGGACGCAGGTGTTTCAGCGGCTTCAAGTTAACCAGATACACCAAACACACACACTCATTCAGACTTTCAGACTCTTCCTGTGACATGTGACTCTGTAGTGTTTGAATCGTTTTCTGTGCAGAAAAGCTTATTAAATATTCAAAGACAAGCTCTTGACTTTTTATTTCTATGAGATATTTCGTCCTCGTAACTCTGTCATTACAGCCTTCCTTTTACCATTTATTTTAGTCTAAATGGGACCATAATCAAAAACATGAACATTGTTTGTGCTTTTTTGAAAAAGAGTCAAAAGTAGCAGTTGAGATTCACTAGGAAAATGTTTACTGAGTAAAAAGTAGGGTCTCATGGACTTCTATACAATCAGACTTGTTTTGTAACCAGTGGGGGAACTTTCACATCGACCTTTCTTTCAGGCATGGAGGTTGCCGCTATGTTTGTAAATGTAAACATATACTGTATAAAAGGTGTTCTTCCTCTGTAGTGTTACTACATGCTTCCCCCAGTGATCATTCACGTTAGGACACAACTCTTCGTAAAACCCACCAGTTGCACTTGTACCTTAGCCATAAAAATGTAAATAAATACAAATAAGTAAGAGTTGAACTAATGCACCAGTACGTACAAGGGTCTTGCTTGTTTTAAGTCAAAATGTCAGCACTGTTCCTGTTGTTCTGAACAAAAGCGTCAGCTAAATGCAATGTAATGTAAAAACTGGTATTGCAGGTTCTATTGTTAGTTTGAGAGAAATGTGGAAGTATGGACGACTGACAAAAGAAATCTCCAACCTGGATCCTAATATACATTAAACACTTGATCAAATGTTCTTGTTGAAAGCTTAAACATGGGGTATAAATGGCTTTTTTCCCTGACATATAGCATATAAGTCAGAATGCACAGTGCGCAGCAGCAGGTGTGTGTGCAGTGCAGATGTGTGTGTGCTCCTCTCCTCAGTGAGGGAACTCTGTGTGTTCTGGCTCCTGCAGACACCAGAGCAAACACTCTGCGTGTGATTGGCCTACAGCTCTCTGAATATGCATGATGCCCTCAGCACACAGCTATCACCCAGAATCAGCTCAGTGTGATTACATCTCCATGAGCTGCTTCTTCTTTGTTGGTGGTGCGGTCCTGTTCCAGATTCAGATCAGCCTCTCTGTTCCCTCTGCAGACATGTCAGCGCTGCGTTCAGTGACTGCATGTGTAACGTCGGGTCTAGGCTCAGTAAAATGGATGGAGGAAAAGTATCTCGACATTCAGCTTTTAGTGCACTGTACCACTTCAATTACCTTGTAATATAAGGCTATAGAGGGGTGCAGTGATGATGCCAACAGGTAAGGTAGCATTGCAAGGGGTCCCTGAACAAAAAGCTATGGGATCTCTATTTGGATTTCAGTATTGCTGAAAATGGCTTTGTATATTTATACATTAGGTTCAGCAGGATAATCTCTAAAAAGTGAACATTACGATATAAACAAACTACATCAAGGTCACAAGGCTGTGCATCACTGCTGTCAGGTGTTCTTAATGAGTTCGATGAACACACAGGAAGCTCATTATCACCAAGTATTACCTCGTTAAAAATAAATAATACAACTTTGTCAATACACTTAAAATGCAAATCTGTATGTTCAATTATTTTTTTCAGTTTCAAAATTATCTTTATTCTTATTCAGCAACCGGCAATATAAAAAAAAGTCCAAAACACAAACAGTTAAATGGCTGGAAACAGGTTTAAATATCTTTTCACTTTCTTTTAGGTCAAGACATTCTCTGTTGACAAAAATGACTTTGTAATGTGTAGGGTTTTTGAAGTGCACAGACAAATCTGTCAAGCCCAATATGCTAGAAAGAGTCAAACATGTAGCAGTGTAATCCTCATAATAGCCTCACTGAATGAACCGTATGCAGAGTATTTGAACTTCATTCACTTTTCTGACTTGTATGTTTGCTGAAAACAAATCCCTCTTCAGCTTTTTAATACATTCTACAAACTCAACTGAAAGTCCATATTGAATCATGTTAACCTCAGAATACACTATATGAAATATTTATAGTCATTTCAGTTGTCTGACCTCATTCTGTCAACAATCCAAGAAGTTTAAACTCTGCAGAGAAACAAACTTCCCAAACCCTGAGAGAGCAGTTAGCTTCCTGCAGAGGGACTGCTCACAGTCCTAAATACACATTTCAGATTAAAGAGGAACTTAGTATTCTTATTATCAGTTTATACAACTTGACAGCCATCCCAACATCTTCAGAATAAGACATGAGAATCATCCCCAGAAAAGTAAGTCAGAAATCCATCAAGGTTCCTAACATTCACACACAAGCAACAGGCGTGTTTGACACAGATCTAAAGTGCTAATAATCAGGGGATTCATCTTTTTTTTAAAACAACCAAAAGAGGATTATGTGTCAGTGTAGAAACAAGTTGTACTCAGTATGTAGTCCAACTTAGGGCTGGGCGACATATCCAAGTTCACGTTTGAGGTACCTGTACTTTACCCGAGTATTTTCTTTTTATACAACTTTATACTTCTACGCAAATTCTGTACTTTTTACTCCACTACATGTATTTTAATGATTTATTTTGTAGTTGCTTTATACATTCAGATTTTGACACACAACACTTAAGAAAAACTTTTAAAATATGATAATGTGGTAGAGTTTAAACCATCCAACATTATAGATAAGTAACTAAAACCTTAGTGGGTTAACAGAAAATTAATTGGCAGGAATCTTTGCTTTTTTATTCCAAAATATTTCACAGTTACAGGTTGTAAAATGTGAGGATTGGCAGCTTTTGCTTTCAAATATTTGTTATGCAATAAGTTAGGGGTGTAACGGTATCTGTATTCGTCCCGAACCGTCAGGGTTCGGCCAACCCGGTATCACGGCAAGACGTGAACATGTGACGATTTACCATGCTGGGAGACGTGAAGATGTCACGATTTTGTCCCTTCAAACGTGACAGTTACACGGTATTGTTAACATGGCCCAACCAGTGGAGAAATGCTCGGAAATGCCAAGCAAATGCTCTACCACGACGGTCGGTTGTTATTGTCAATATTAATATAATAATGATTTATTTTTTAATAGTCACACTCGATTTCGCCGATTTTCTTGTTGCCCCAGCTGGTCGACACCTCTTTTAGCAGAAACAAAGGCTGCATTAATGTATTAAATCGATGTTAATCCATGTGTGTGGATGTGGAATTAAAGGACGTGACGTTGTGCGATTGCGTTGCCAGGCAACAGCTTCGGTTCATGTTAATTTACAAACTCTTCAACTAGAACCCTAGTTATATTTAAAAACATTTTAGAAGGCCTCACGAAATACTTTAATGTAAATTAAAATGTAAATGTAAGGAATGTGTGTATAACAAAATACATCCGTCATAAACATAAACCTTGAACTCTTGAACCTTGAACAATACCGGAAACAGACGTAGGCAAGATCCTCAGCTCGATGATTGGATGGTTTAGCCGCAATGCACGCTGGGATATGGTGTTTATGTGATGTGAAATCCGAAAACATTTTTTAAAAATAAAATAATACTTTATTCCGAGTGTGCTTGCTTTTCTCTTTGAAAGTCATCACACATATCTGCCGTAGTTCTCTATTTATAGAGCCCTGATGAGAAGACTTCTGGACAAACTGAAGAACTGCCGCCAAAACTGAAAACGTGACGTGGATCATAAATATATCTGCAATTAAACAACATCTTACATTTCTTTTCACACAATACGTCTCCTTGCAGTATCAACACTAATTCGGCTGACTTTTATATTTGATCCAATTGGTAGATAGGCTGTATTTACACCATAACGGTGCACAGCTGATAGAAAGTTACACCTAGGACGGAAAAGAGAGAAGAGAGAAGAGAGAGATAGAAAAGAGAGAGAGAGAGATAGAGAGTTGCATAAGAACTGGTAAGATAGCAGGGTTTCCCACACATAGACTTTTCTTGGGCGGGCCGCCCAGGTATATTAACGGCCGCCAAAGTATAATTCGCGAGCCATTTAGGTTTAATTGTTTTAATCCGTCCACGAGCACGACGGCATCTGCGATCCCTCGCTCTGCCCCTCGCTATCGCGTGAAGGGTCTGCTTTATGCGCTCCGCACAGTAACCCTGCTGTGTGCTCACTAGCGCACAGCAGGTGTTTTATCATGTCTCAAAGCTGCTGTGCAGTGAATTGAAAGTTAAGCAACACAAAACATCCAGACTAACGTTTTTCTTCCCGTTCCCTTATAAAATAAGAACAGTAAAAGGAGAAATGTTTGGCTGCAGGCCCTCCAAAGCGAGGACTATCAACATTAACAGAGAAAAACTTCTTCACGGTTACATTATGATGCTAGTGAGGCTAACGGCAATCATCAAAGTGAGAAGTTGTCTCGTTAAATGTCGAGGTTATCATTCCAAATGCTGATAATAAAATATGAAGCCATGGAAATCCCAGTTTTAGTGTGAGAAACTCGTTTACTGTTGGATTGAAAAGACATTACTCCCCTCGCACCATACAGCCTATTAAAGGTGGGGTAGGTAATTTTGGAGAAACCAGCTCGAGTGCGCTAGAATTGGAAAATACACAGCCGGAAAAAATCTGCCACTTCCTTACAGAGCCCCTCCTCCAACACACACGAACGCGCACATGACCAATGAGGGCACGAGATAAGTTTGTGCACAGATGGAAGGCTGACAGGCAGGTAGGCCATCCAGTTATTTTAGCCGGGCCGGCTAAAATGATTGGTCGTGCTTTCTACAGTACTACGGCTTCCACAGATGACATTTTTTTATGGATTTTTTGTCAAAGCACTTCAGATATTCATTGCTATCGGGATGTTAAGAGCATTCCATGGAATATAACAAAAAGTGTATCTCGAGCCGGTTTCTCAAACTTACCTACCCCACCTTTAATGCCGATCATCTATCTGCAATGACATTGTGTACATGTCTGCCTGACTGACTGTCATATTTAAGCTCTATATAGATAACAAAATGCGCGTTCTTCTTAATGTTTTTGATTGGATCGGCGAAGACCTCAGAATGTATATACTGCCATTCAAAAGACAGCGAACGTTTTCACCCAAAAAGGGGCAGAATAGTCTATATACAGTAATTGGGGGGAGGTTGTGTTACTTTGCTGAAGGATAGTTGTGAACAGCTATCCAGGCCAGTCTCTAAAGACTTTCCAAGGTGTAAAAATGCTGCTGCCGGAGTACTGACTAGAAGCATTGCTGATAATATGTCCACCGTATCCTCTTAAAATACTCTGTCCAATAATATCAGTCTCAGGAAGAAAGGTTTTTTAATGCTTATTAAAAATAGCAGAAAAACATGCATTCTTCTACTCAGGAGGGGACTTTGACAGAGGATTACTCACAAAGTACACTGTAAAAGTACTTCATTTTATTTCTGGTAGTGTCAAACTAGTACCGAGTCGAACAGTATCAGTTTTATTAAGAACTTATGGTAACAAATATTTGTATCGATCATCGCATAGCAGGACAAAAAATGAAGAGCAGCTGATTTGAAAAAACAAACGCGAGAGGCGGCTGAGTTGACCGCAGTGCAGAATCGCTGTATAGTTTAAATAGGGTGACCAAACGTCCTCTTTTGCCCGGACATGTCCTCTTTTCACGCCCTGTCCGGGTCGTCCGGGGGGGCTTTATAAATTCATGAAAATGTCCGGGTTTTCGCCGTTTGCATGTACTTAAATTGACTGGCGCATTGCACAGAATACTACGGTACTCTGTTGCGTGTGTGACGTAATCCCTGAGTCTGAAGCTTTGTGGGCGGCTCTACAACTACGCTGACACACAAACAGAGGAAGGGGACAGAGCGGACCGCAGCTCACATTCACAATGCCAAAGCGCAAATGTACTTTTACAGATGAATTGCAGAAGAAATTCCAAATGTACCGACCCGGTCGGAACAAATGGGAGGCGGAGTGCATCGTGTGCAAAGCTTGCACATACGACGTGTGTGTGTCCAGTAAAGGTGCAGGCGATCTTAAAGCGCACATGGACACAGACAAACATAGGAAAGCTGTGCAAGGTGAGAGTTTGTCGGCAAAGTTGACAGACTTCTTTGTTAGACCAGGCAAAACAGAGGATGCTGTAAATGCAGCGGAGGGTGCGTTTGCATTTCACACTGTGAAACATCACAACAGCTACAGATCTATGGATTGCACAAGTGCCTTGCTAAAAAAAGCATTTCCAGACTCTGACACTGCCAAAAAATTCAGTAGTGCGCGCACTAAAACCGAAGCCATTGTCAATGGTGTTATAGCGCCCCACTCGATTGATGTCGCACATGAAGCACTCAAAGAAATCCAGTACTGTGGTGTTTCTACAGACGGGAGTAACCACGGAGCAGTGAAAATATTCCCAATCATAATCCAGTACTTTGACTGGAAGAGGGGTGGCATGCAAACAAAATTAATCGAGGTTAAAGACACACCAAATGAGACAGCAGAAACCATTGCACAATATCTCATTGAAACATTGGCAAAAAACAATTTGTCTGAAAAATGCATTGCATTTACTGGCGACAATTGCAACACAAACTTTGGAGGAATCCGACGTGATGAAGGGGGAAAGAATGTGTTTGCAAATTTGAAGAGGTTGCTGCAGAAGAACACTCTGATCGGTGTGGGTTGCCCAGCACACATATTGAATAATTGTGTTCATCATGGGGCAGACACAATAGATATTGACCTTGAGAATATCATGTTCAAAATCTACCAGTACTTCCACATTTACACTGTGCGCACTGAGAGCCTGAAGGAGTACTGTGATTTTGTTGACATTGAATACAGAAGGATGCTTTCTCACAGCAAGACAAGGTGGCTGTCATTGTTCCCAGGCATTGAGAGGATGATACAGATGTTTCCAGCCTTAAAGGCATTCTTTCTGTCTCAGCAAAAACCACCCATAGTGATCAAGAAGTTTTTTGAAAACGAATTCAGTGAGATCTACCTCTGGCACATGCACTCACTCATGTCTGCGTTCCACACCCACATTCAAGACATGGAAAAGGAGAAGAACTCCATTATGGAGGTAAAGAAAATAATGAACAGCATCCACACCATTCTTCTTGAACGCAAGAGCAACAACTTCATGTCCCTTAAAGTTAAGGGACTACTGGCACAAAAGCGTAGTGATGGACTTGGTAAGGAATATGACCAGTTCTGTGCTGATGTGCAAGGCCTGTACAGTACATGTCTGGAGTATCTGGAGAAGTGGATGACTCCCATGGAAGAGTTCTCCACATTCACGTGGATGGATCTGAGTGAGCCACCAGAGTGGAATGATGTGGAGGCCTGCATCAAGTTCCTAGGAGAGAAGGGGGTGGTAATTGATGATGTCAAGTGTTTTGACCAGGTCACCAATCTGAAGAGATTCACAGAAAGGTGCAACCGTGATGAGGAGTTCAGTGGCCTGCAGGTGCACCAGAAGTGGACCAAATATTTTGAGAAGGCCAAAAGCATTGCATGTTACTCAGAACTACTGAAGATTGCACAGTTTGTCTTTGCACTTTCCTCTCACAACGCAAATGTTGAGAGGGTTTTCTCACTGATGCAGAGCCAGTGGACCAAGGAGAGGAACCAGCTGTCTGTTGAGTCACTGAAGGGGATTCTATTTGTGCAATACAATTTGAAAGACATGTCTTGCAAAGACTTTCATGCTTATTTGTTGAGCAACCGAAAACTGCTGGGAAAGATCAGCTCCACAGCTAAATATCGATGGGCAGACAAGGAGGATGAAGAAGAAAAGCAGGATGAAGAAGATTGAAGTATGCAGCTATGCAGAGAGAGAAAGCTATGTAGCTGTGGGAGAGAAACTTTTAATTTTAAATTGGGACCCTAGAAAACTGTTTGAAGCTAGAAATATGTGAAAAGTTGTCGTTTCACTGTGGTTGTTTACAATGACAAGGCCTGGAATTGTGTTTACAAACATTTAAAGGGCTTATATTTGGTTCATGGTGCCTCAAAACGTGTTTGGTTTGATTTAGGTAATCAAATGTTATGTTATGTTATGTTCACTAATGGCAATTATGCAAATGTGAAATCCAAAACTGCATAGTGCACTTTTAAAATAATTAGATTAGTATCTTTGTGAGGTTACTGTTTTATTGTTTACATTGACAAGATACAAAGAGAGTATTTGTTAAAGCTGGATTTTCTATTTTCTACTATTTCATATATTTTGTTATTTATTTTTGTCCAGTAAGACTTGAAAAGAGAGCTATTATTTTGTTACAGGTTGATGTTTAAGTTATTCTTGTGCATTTGAGATTTGTCAGAGATAATTCTAGGCATAATAAAGCATGTTGATTGTTGAGTAACCTTGGTTTGGTGTGTCTTTGGTTATAGAGAGATATTATTGTGTTATATACAGTAAAATAATATAAATAATAATTTTATATCCATACAGAGGAGGCATACTTTAAAACAATAAGGCATCTTTGAGTAAACGTTGAGTATCATTAAGTATCTCGAGGCTGGGGGCAGCATGTCCTCTTTTTTGGAAATCAAAATATGGTCACCCTAGTTTAAATCTCCTAACAATGTTGTCCATTTTAGACATAGGCTTATTATATTTACAGCCCTTAATAACATTCATTTTCTGGGCTCAATGTGTCTTGGCCGTTTTCGTTGTGATCGCTAAATTCACCTTGTTTCCCCTTGTTTATAATATTATCACCGTTCCAAGCAAACGAGGGCTTTTGTTTTGAAATCACTTCCGTCAGGTTTGCCCCGCCCCTCGCTCCACTGACCATTAGACCATTTAGTAAGGCAAAAAGCAAAAAGCAAAAAGGCCTCTCAGACGCTCTTCCGTTTACGTGTTTAATTAAGAAAAAACAATTGGACGGTAGATACACGGAATATTTTTGACCTCATCTGCGCTCTTATTTTGTAAGGTAACTTCCGGTAGCAGAATATGAAAAAACTGTAGTTTTTTTGTTTCTGTTTTCTAGTGATTTTTTGTTTTGTTTTGAGAAGTAGAAAATGAAAATCATCCCGTTTTTTTAAGTTTAGTAAATCCCTTTTTGACCATGATAAAGAAAAACGCATTGTATTTCAATTTTGGTTTTTCAATTTTAAAACGAAAATTATATAACCAGTCGTTTTTTTTTTTTGAATATCCATTTGTGAAAAGAAAATCCAATGACCAAAACATACACTGACCAATCAGCCAAAATCCACTCAATCCTGCGATAGCATTAGTCGATGAAACTGCAAGTTTTTTTTACAATTCCGAAACTTGAAGATAAGTTTCCTTACTACTTCTTGAACAAAAACACATTGCACTTCATGGAAATGATCAATACAGAAGAGGATTAGGGCCACATGAGAAACATATTTTGGGACGAGGCCAAAAGTAAAAAAAACTGACTGGTTTTCTGACTTTCTTCTCAGAATTCAGAGATAAAGGATTAGGGCCACATGTCAGAAATACTTTTTTCGTTTTTGAATTTGGTCACATCCCAAAAAGTTTCCTCATGTGTGTGGCCCTAATCGTCTTCAGTCAATCTACGTGTTGTTTAAGGCTACAAAACTGACGCAAGTACAAAGAGGCTTGAGATTCCATTATTTAGGAGAACAGCCAGAGTAACAGCATGGTGGAGGAGCTTTACTGTATTCTGCAGAGGAACAGGAGGCCTTAAAGAACACTGCCGTCTAAGGGTTCAGAAATGGGTCATTCCAAACAACAAATGAACATCCTGTACCGGGGGCTTTGTATCGTAAAGCTGCATCAATCTTGTACTCTGTTAGAGAAGTAAAAGAACAACGACAGAAAGAAGGAGACCAGAACAGGGAGAAGGAAATAGAGTAGTAGGACAGAGACAGAGAAAAGGGACGGAAGTACTCACAGAATGAAGATGACAACAGCAGGAGACGATATCAAAGACTCCTCCTGGTAACGGACGCCAGAGTAATCTCTCAGGTCAGAGCAGCAGAGTTTACAATCCACAAGGAGGAGAGCCGGGAACAGCTCTTTGGAGAAGAGGAACTTTAAGGAGAGAAAGTGAAGCTTTGGGACTGAGGGGATAACGTCTGCTGTCCTCTCCAGATATAGCCCCTTGCTGTCACTTTTTCTGTCTATCAGTCTCTTTCCCTGTTATCTGAAGAAGGAAAGAGAAAGGGGATGAAAGAGAAAAGAAAAAATGTCCTCCGGATTGAGCAAATCAAATTGGCGAAAAAAAAAACATGAAAGAAGTAAAGGGCTTTTTCTGAACCCTTCCTTCCCGCCTCGTCTCAACAGGAAGACAGATGTGGTGTGTGGACACGGTGAGGGAAACAGCAAAAACAGACTCAATTGGAGACGGGCTGAGATAATGGGGTGTATCGGAGGCACCTGCTCAGCCTCCCCTCTTTCTTCCTCTCTGCCGAGATTAAGGCGTATAATCAGGCTCTCTTAATTGGCCCTGATGGTCTCCTCTATATAAACTTCTCTCACTCGCCCCCCCACCAAGTTCAGAGCAGGGCGGTCAGGACTCATGCCGGCAGTCAGCTGACTCACAGCTGGTTAATACCTTCAATTCCTGCTGGCGCTCTTATCTTGCCATTTCCTCCCTCTGCCCCGCCCACCCACCTATCGATAACCCCTCCCCTTTTTGGATCTCTAGCCTATCTCTTCCTCGTTTTTGTTTGTATCTAATCCGTCTTTCTGTGTCTAATCCCCATCTAGATGCTCTGTTGCTAATTGGTTTCAGGTGGCTCTCGGTGGCGGTGGGGGACTAGAGTGTAGGGGCGGGGGGAAGATTTCACACCGCTGTCGCCATTAATTAAAAAGATGATTACTCAGAATACAAAGATTAAAGAGGAGAATAGGAAGCGCAGGGGCCGATAATAACCTGGAGCACTTTAGAATTCCTCGCTCAATTTGGATTTGGTTTCAGTTTTCGTGTGTGTGTGTGTGGTTAAAAGCGTGTTGTTAAAAGCGTTCAGAGGAAAGTTCTTTGAGGTTTCTGCAGGTCGTGGCGCTGCATGGCAGAACGAGTCGCATGTCACCTCCTGTAACCCCGCATTTTGCTAAATCTTGTTAAAAAATGTTAGGTGTCTCTCTGTTACATTACATCCTGTTCAACACTTGAACTTTGCTCCAGTTTTATTTAATTTGCATCCCAGCTCCCAGGATCAGGAAAAGAGTGATCATTGTTTTCCAATTCAGAGAAACCTCACTGCTGCTCTGTGGCAGGAAAACCAAGTCTATTAAAAACTCCCAGAATGCTTTTCTCCTGTTTTATTCCTGTCCTCAGTGCAGCGACTGGGGACCGATGAGTCTGTGAACTGATGTTGTTGCCATGGCACCTCAGAGGAGGATGGTTGGTTGCTGATTGGCCGAGGGTCTGCAGGTGTCTGATGGGTGTTTGTGCAATAATCTGGAGGGCTCACACCTGTGGCATTATGGGTAATGATGCACACCCCACTGAAGAGGGTCTGACGAGACCTGTAATGACAAAGTACAAAGTTGTTTGTTTATTTTCAAAGTAGATAAACATGAACACCCCTATCCATATTTTTCACTTTTATTCTGAAAAATGTTAAGGCTACCCGCTCTTAGTCGGTAAGTTGACTCTTTGTTGTTTTTTGTCTGGAAAAATATATCTTTAGTCAATGAGTCAATTTATTATGATTTTGTTTAGGCTGATTGATTTATGCCCTAGAAATAAATACGTACCTCTCTGGTC
The DNA here is from genome assembly GCA_031216635.1 of Dissostichus eleginoides. NCBI lineage: Eukaryota > Metazoa > Chordata > Actinopteri > Perciformes > Nototheniidae > Dissostichus > Dissostichus eleginoides. Next base: position 2,246,259 of record CM062280.1, read on the forward strand.
AAAACAAGACCTAAAGTTGCTTTAAAAAAAGAAATCGAATTCACTATGACACCTGCCCAGTTCCCAACTCCTCACAGCACACCACCAGTTCAGCCTCACCATCATCATATGTTATCTCTTAAACCTTATGAACATTTATTTTCAACCTCATCGGCTCAAAACAAGCATCATGGTCCATATTTTAGCATTTTCAAACTCCACGTCGGTATAAAAACTTTTTTTTTCACACAGTATTTCTGCCTGGAACTAGCTTTTAAAAGATAAAAAAAAACACATTTGTGAAATACAAGTTTTTCATCTGACTGGATCTGTTTCTTTGCATCATAAGTCATTCTGTAGAAAAGCACAGGCAGGAAGGGCTAAATGTCTGTTCCCTTACAAATGAAGAGATTAAAAAGTGATAAACTACAAAGACAAAAAACAGAGAGACATGATGCAGATAACTTGAGATAAATTAAACATCAAAAAGGATTATGGAAATCACAACTTCTTCAAGCCGAAAATATTTACAGAACAAAAATGTAATTATGCAGACTTGCCTGAGGTTGATAAAGCATCTGAATGACAAGAGGAACAACATGCAGGAAAACAAACAAGACAACACATGAACCCAGAGGAGAGGGGGGGGGGGGGGTGTCACAAGAAACACCAACGTGGGAGAGAAACACATGTTGATCATGCCGAAGCAGGAAAGAAGAGTGGGAAGAAAGAATCAAAGACATTAACTGTGTTTAAAGACCCAGTGAAGTGTGCGCCGGTGCATGATCTGTTATGCTAATACGTATAGTAATGACCAAAATTGTCCATTGGAACCCATATAAAAGATGTTGGAATAGCAACGAATTTGACGAGTTGGAATTTTCCGCTGGGAAACCTCCGCCTTCGTGGGCGTGGCTTGCGATCTACTGCGTGACGTCAGAAGATGGGCTCAGCCGAAGTGTTTACATTCACCACCGTTCATTTTGTCTCTGTTTCAAAGTGGAATTTACCAACGTTTTTGAGCGAGTATTTTATTGGAAAGTGTTTCGCAGTCGACTGGAAGTGATTGCCAATCGAGGAAACCTGACAATGGAGGCGACAGTGAAGAAAAAGGGAGGAAAAACACACGGGAAGCGATGCATTGCCGCTGGCTGTGGTAATGTCAATTCTGTCGAAGTGGCGATGTTTCTGTTCCCAAAAGATGAAGGTGAGTGGCTGGTGTTATTGTTTCGTAGATTCGTAGATTGTTTATGAAAAATAAAGGCCACTGTGTTTGTGTCTATAACAAGACTATCATGGCGGCGGCAGAGCTCAAGTCGAGTTTCTCCGCCTGGAGATATTCTCACTATTTCACTTTTGTCGAGCACAAAGAAAAGAACGTTTTAGTTAAATGTAAGTTGTGTCTTGGCGGGTCAAAGATCCTATCGACTGCCCAAAACAGCAATTAAAATCTGTTGAAACATCTGCAGAAACAACATGCTGGGACGAAGCTAGTAGCTAAGACCACAGACCCAGACTCATCCGACGCCACTCCACCTCCACCTAAGCAACAGCGGCTGGATTGGCACTTTGAAACATATCTTTGTGTTTGTGTTGTATAGACCACATTGCTTAGCAGAGTTCAGTGATGCAAATGCATGTCAAGTTGATCAACAGGTTGTATTATTCTCCGATGCAATAACAGTACTGAAATGAAGGCTACAGTATAAGGGCATTAATGGGTGCCCTTTTTTAAGTAACTAAAAAGTTACTTTTCACAGTAACGCATTACTTTTTGGTGTAAGTAGTGAAGTAACTAGTAATTGTAACTAGTTACTGGTTTTCAGTAACTAGCACAACACTGCATGTGAACATGAATGTTGCATCATGCTATGAACAGATGAATGTATGATCAGGTGATGGCCAATCCTGTGTGTAGATCTACTCTAGATCTATGACAAAATATTGTCCTCAACTAAATTGACTTCCATGGCCACTTTCCTCATCTATCCTGTCCGAAAAGCTGTCAAAATCACTCATTTCTCTCGCACCAGTATCACTTTCCGAAGGCTCCGCCATGTTTACAATCACAACTGGGCCCATCTTGTGACGTCACAGCCGCTATCGTCTGCAGCAGCGGTAGGCTCAGACTCTGAAAAATTTGCGATGTTTATCTCGTCCCTCGCACTTCCTAAAAAATTATTTTAGCCATGAACAGGTACAATTATATGTAAGAAATGAAACTGCCATTTCATTTTGGCGCAAAAAAATGCACTTCACTGGCACTTTAAGGAGTACAGTCTGTGAATGGTATAACGAGGTAATGACATGGACTCGGAGCCAATTGCATGTTAAACACGTTCCTGATGTGTTGAAGAGGATACACTTAGTTTTCAGTGGCAATATCTGGTGAAAATGTTTGATATTCTTTTTCATAAAGTTCCACATTTTACACACTGTGAATATCTGCAGAAGTGTGGGTGGAGTCATCCTTCCAGATGTTTAGCTACCTTGACAAAAACTAATGGATTTTTCTGTTTGATTTCAGATTATTGTAGAAAATAATAATGACGTTTAGTCGTATCCTTTAGCCTCTTGCTAGCAACCGTCGTTTTTAAGACATTTAATTATTGTATAATTTATTAACTCACTGCCATTAATGCTGACACTGAGCTTTTCCACACATAGGATGCACATCATTATGTTCTGCTGACCACCTTTCTTGCTAATCTGTGTATGGTGGGTACCATTTCTGTTATACACTCCAGATATAGCACATATTTTACCTCATAGCACAATATAATCTATGCTCCACTCACATTCTTTGCATTCTTCGATCAAGAAACATTACAATTCTGTTAATATCAAAAATTCTGTCCATATAAATGTATGATATTTCTGTTTCAATAAACAGCGCCCCTGATAATGGATCAGTTTGTGTTCAGGCAGAGAGCGGTACTGCGGTCGAGTGATGGTGAGAGACTCATTGACACACACACAAACACACACACACACACACCACACACACACACACACACACACACACACACACACAGACGTCCGTTATTATAATATGTTGATGACTCAGACACCAGCTCAGTGGAGAAGCTTTATTGCTGCAGAGGAACTCATTGAATAATAACACCAGTGCAGGTTCTTTGCTGTGTGACAGCAACAGGAAATAACTGGAAATGTCAAGATGAGTGTTGCTTCAGAACGTAGCCTGTAGACACATTTCCATTTCAAAATGAAAGAACATTCATCCACTTTTTATGTGACAGGTTATTGAAGGTTGTGGGGCTGAGTAGCTCCACAGATAGAGAGTAACACCAGAGCACTCTGCTGAAGACGGGATGATCACTTCACAGTGAGGAGGCTCACATTTCAGTTCAGAATCAGCTTGTGTTCCAATAACACCCCAGATTTCCCAAAAAATATTCTGAAACATACCTGGATATGAAAGTACCAATGGGGACACTTAACCTGTATTAGAACAATTGTGAAATGATTATTGGACTTAAGTTATTACACTTTTTTTTTTTAAATAGTCCACTGTATAAGTCATAATTGTAATCCTGTGCTGTCTATATCCAATGGTCTCAACACATGCCATGGCCAATCAGATTTCAGACTGCTCAACACTCAAAGCAAGGAGAGCGAGACAACTAGAAATGATAGCAGGACTGCTCCAGGATACATGTGTTCTAATTATTGAACAGTTTGACTTATTTGATCATACTCATATTATTTAGGTTGCCTTTGTTATCTCCAATATCCCATTTTCAACTCAAAGTGTATTGGTCTGTAAAATAAAATGTGCATGTTTCCTATTTTTAAAAAAAAGAAGCTATCTGTCCAATCAAAATGATCTAACATCCTCTAGAACTGAGCGGACAGCGAGTACAATATATGGCCACTTTCTGGTTAAATCTTCATTTTTGGACCCTGAAATGTCAGAAATGGACCCAGCCCCCGTACCAACCCCGAAACCACTCCAAAACAGCCAAGCTTTTTGTATCATTGTCCGAGTAGGCTATAATGCAATTTATTCCTAATTAACGTGCAAATTGCCCATCATATGCAGGTTAACAACCAGCAGTTTCTATGTTCTGGGGACCCCTGCTATACATTTCTAATATAAAACTTTGGGGTACTCAACATGTCCAGGTCCACAGTGCTAGCAGCTAGACCATGGGTCACCAACCTTTTTTAGGATGAGAGCTACTTTCAAAAAATAAAACAAGTCCGGGGCTACTTTCACTCCTCTTTTTTTTTTTTTTGCAGTGTATATATTTAGCACATTTTAACATTATTATATGCTGACCTTTAACCTCTGTGTGCTGTTTGGGTCTGTGGGAAAGGGAGCTGTATACTTTTCAATGATCCAAACATCTTTAGAATATGATCACAACCAATAACAAATCATTTAAAGTAGTTTATTCTTATCTTATGTTACCTAGTTAGCATTCTTTCTTTTTGTTTATGCATATTTTACTAATCACTCCCCTTTTAAACTTTTTTGCTGTCCTATAGTACACACTGGAATGATTTCTTACTTTCTCTATATTAAATAGATAAAGGTGTGCTCTCTCTCGCTCTCTCTCGCTCTCTCTGTCTTGCTCGCTCACAGAGGCTGTGTGCTCCTCCGTGGCGATGACGGCTTGCGTTAAAAAATAATAATAAACATATTTGTAAAGTGGGGGGACACAAACGGGATTTCTAAAAGTGGGGGGGACATGTCCCCCCTGTCCCCAGTGGAAATTACGCCATGCGTGTGTGCGTCAAGTGCAATAAATATATAAGCAAGTTGCAACACACAAAGTGAAGCTCTGCCCCTCATGTGCTGTATAGGCTGGCACGACTAGGCTGTTCAATGGGGCTGATGTGTTGTAGAATCTGCCAGAAGGAAAATCACGGTCACACTCCTTATGAAGCGGGGAGGTGCCACATTGCTTTTCTTCCCGACTGCAACGCTGGTCCTGCAAATCAAGCAAGAACGTGATTGGTCGATATTCATTGTGGGGGGAGGAGGGGTGTTAGATAGATATAGAGTTGTAGTAAGTAGATAGAGTTCGCTATGATTGAGGTTTCGTTTATGCATAGGGTAGATTCTTTTAATTACATTTCCTTTTTTGTTTTGTGTATTTTTTACATTTTGGATTTGCTTGGCGAGCTATTTTTAGAACATGCCCGGCGGGCGACTCACGTTGCCCCTGCGGGCGACTAAGTGCCCGCGGGCACCGTGTTGGCTACCCCTGAGCTAGACTATAGGGTGAGGATCATCAGAGACATTAGTGTTTTTATCGGGGAAACAGGACTGTCTGTGCTGAACGATGTTGGGGTTAGTCTGTCTGGTGCAAAGTGGTGCAACGACTCTGAAGGATGAGCGCGGCCTGCTACAAACCGAAAGGCTGTTATCTGTTCCTTATACGAGCTGCGGGTCTCTGAGGAGCGCTAAAGCTGCTGCTGCATTATGTTTATGTGATGTAACATTCAGCTGCCAGACGTAACATTAGCTCTGCAGCCCCCCCCCCCAAGGTCATCTCTCAGAGGCAGGTTACTGAACACTGTCCCTGCCTCAATGCTGCAGAGCCATGACGGGGGGGGGGGGGGGGCTGCATACGGCAGGCAACCCTAGCAATGTGCACGTTTAAGGACATCGTGGGGACATGTACCTGTAGGCACACTGACACCATTTTAAATGGTCCGCTAATCATTCTATTAGCAACATCCCCTTTAAAGTTGGTCTTTTAATCTTTAATATCATTGAAATTATTATTTAAAAATGAGGTAACACTTTATATTAAGGTACACAAATTAACCATCAACTAGTTATTAATTAACATGCATATTAGCAGTATATTGGCTCTTTATTAGTCATTATAAAACACTTATTAATGCCTTATTCTGCATGACCATATTCTACAAGTAATAGGCCATTAGTTGAGAGTTTTTCCTCAATAACCCTCTAATTAGTGCTTATTTATTGCAAGTAAGGAAGTTGTTGTATATGAGTTTGGGTCTTAATATGTTCTGCTCAATATGGGCCTAATAAGGCAGTAGTACCACAAGAATAGTAATAACACTTAACAAATATGATCTATTCTTAAGACATGAAACTATAAGTGTTAATTGTGTCTAAATAACTCAAAATTAGGTATTTATATCTAAGAACATGTTCCCTATTTTAAAGTGAAGTCTTGTTAATAACCAATAAGCTATTAGTTTGACTCTAATTGACCTGAACAGGTTCCCTATTCTAAAGTTGCCTCCTCTTCAGACTTTGTAAATACATTATAGCACACAACTACTGAAATGAACCTCAACAGCACATGAACAAAGTAGGCACACGTTGAAATATCTGCTTTATTAATGAACCACTAGAGAGGTTCAGACACATACCAAAACATGTCAAGTTTCTCCAAGGCTGAGAACATATGCAGCCTGTACTTTTTAATAAAAACAGATTAACAGATTTTATGTATTTGTGATCATACTGTGTGACCTGCTTGTATGTACTTACACACTAGGTGTACTGTTCTCTCTATGTGTTGTCCTGTCTCAGTGTGAACATAGATTACAGCCAGCCAAACTCTTTTGAGAGCCAGGGAATGAGCAGCCATGCTCCTTTATTGACTTAGTTGCAGTCCACTGACATTCAAACGGAGTGAAACTATAAAAAAAGAAGTTACAACCCTGCTGAAAAAACCAGCCTAGACCAGCTTAAGATGGTTGCTGGTTTTAGCTGGTTTTAGGCTGGTTTAGTTGATTTACCAGGCTGGACAAGCTGGCCAGGCTGGACTTGTTGGTTCAAGACCAGCCTAGTCAGCTAAACCAGCATAGCCCAACATGGATGTCATGCTGGGCTATGCTGATTTTAGCTGGTAGTTAAGCTGGTCTATGCTGGTGAAGCTGGTATTTATGCTGGTCTACCAGCAGTCTTGCTGGCGAAACTGAAACAGACACAGACAGACAGAGAGGGCGGGACATGGCGGAACGGCGAGACGGCAGTGGTTGAAACAAAGCGGTATAAAACATGGTTTTGACTGGCACTAACGGTCGAGGAACCGCTCTGACAGCTCTGTCGACTGGGAAACGCACTAAAAGTCCTTCTGGAGGTAAGCAACACTACATAATTTCACCAAGTCTGAGAGTAAAAGCTTTCTCGAAGGTTCGTTTTGCTTTCTTACAATGTTAAGTTAATGTTAACTTAACCTTACATTTGCTAGGAGGCTATTGTTACTTCCCTTAACAAGAGCTAGCTGTCTTAGCTAACAACAGTTAGCAGCTAACGTTTTCTGCGGTTTGTGTTTCCCCTGAAGAACCTGATTATTATAACTTATTATAACTGTAGTTATTTAAGGGTAAGTTAACTTAACATTATCTTACAAGTTGAGAGAGTTAAGTTATATCTTACACAGGCTCCGCCCTCTACTGGACTCTATGGGTACTACCTCTTAACCATACTATGCGAGCATTCACCTACTGAGATATCTATAAATGTAGCCGGCCCCTCGGGGCGGGCCTACCTGAATGTGTGCGCAAGCCCACCGTATATAAGGTGGCCACGCCTCCTGAGTGTCATCCTTTTCTCTTCAGCGAGCGAGCAACAACTGAAGCAGAGAAAGTAAAACGTTTGAAAGAAGAAGAAAGAGTTATCATACCTTCATGGAGTCGCCACTTCTAGAGACCCGGGCCTGTCCTTCGTGCCCTGGCTTAATAGCGGGCGCCGATCCCCACCACCTCTGCTTCGAGTGTTTGGGGGACCAGGATATGGCCGAGGCGCTGCCATTCACGTTCGCCATTCCAGCGGGGCAGATGGCTCCATTTGCCGGGGAGGAGGATGACGAGGACTTCTCGTTGTCGGGCACTTCCGGGTCCGGCGTCCATGGAAGTCCACCGCCCAGGTCTGTACTTCCCCCTAGGTGATGACCATGGCGGCGGAGCGTGGCCATCTGCTCCCAGCAGGCAGCAGGCTGGGCAGAGCCTCTGCCCCGCTGCCGAGTGACAGGGCAGCTGCAAATAAACACGGGTGTGTTGGGGGGATCACGCCGCATGGCACTTTCCAAAAAGGCCGTGATGATCTCCTGGGAGCCCCCGTGTTTACGGAAGGGCTCTTTGGATCGATTTCCTTGGTCACGTGGATGAGGAGTAGTCGCAGCTTGGCGTATGCTGCTTCTTGCTCATCCTCAGAGGACAGAAAACTGTCCCACACTCGCCGCCCCGCTGTAACTCCAGTAAAGGAAGCAGCAGGTGGGCGTGCGCACGTGAGTGGAATAAACCGCAGAAAGTGCTGTCAAAGTGCTGTCAAAGCACTGTGCGGGTTCAAGAGACGCTATTGCCGGCGTGCTGTTGTCAGAAAACACACCTTGCCTGGTATAATAGCTCCGATTAATGCGTTTCACCGTTGAATGTGAAACACAGTGTTAATACAAAGGCGCATGGCCCCGTGAGAGTGGCCGCGGTGCGTTCAGGGACCTCCGCAGAAGAACGGTGGGTTATGTATTGTAACCCTAGTTCTAGAGTGATGTGTGTGTGAAAAATGCATTCAGTAAAAACGATTGCATTTATCCCAGAGTAAGAGTCATCTCTCTCCACAATTGCACATTTCCCCATAATGTCCCCACGCACGTTCAGCAAATGTGAGACCACAGCGTTTCAGCCGCTTTGCAACCATGGCATAAGGGTTTTGTAATACGACCTCATAGTCATGGCCAGGAAGAGGCAAACACAGCCCAATTGATCCAAGTGGATTGCGGTCAATTGGAAGAAGAGCAGTCCCATACCTCACCAGCAGGATTTTTGCTTGATGCAGGCAGACTACGTGCCACCCTGTCAGAGAGCAGACAGGCATCCCTGCTTCAGGCAGTTTGCAGACTGCGACAGGGGGCAACGGTGACAGCTTTGACCATCATGCAGACTCTGGGTCTCATGGCGGCTGCTCACCTTGTGGTACCGCTGGGGTTACTTACTCGCCTGCAGAGGTGGTTTTCCGGTGACCATCCCCCCCCTCAGTGGAGGGCAACCTCCGATAGTGGGGGTCCCCAAAGCATCTGCGGGGCGGGTGACCTCCTACGTCACGGTGTTCAAGATGCATCCGTGACAGGATGGGGGGGGGACCTGCCTAGAGAGAGCTATAGGTGGTGGCTGGCCTCTGACAGAAACTCGGCACATCAACCTTCTAGAGCTACGGGCAGTAGTACTGCTCCTACAGCACTGCAAACCCTTACTACAGGGCAAACATGTGCTGTGAGGAGCGACAAACGCACCACAGTGGCTTACATCAAAAGGCAGGACAGAGTCAGCTCCGCCGCCTTGTTTAGCACAGCGGAGAACCTTTGGTTGTGGGCCTCAGAGAATGTTTTTATCTCTGATGGCCCCCCACATTCCGGGACTGGAGAACAGGGCGGCCGGCCTCATGTCAAGAGGCGGGCCCCTGCCAGACGAATGGTGGTTCTCCCTGGCTCAGCAGGACAATCCACCCTTGGGGGTGGACAGGTTTGCACACGAGCCATGGCAAGATAGCTGCTCTAAGCCTTTCCACCGCTGCGTCTCATTCTCCCCCTCCTGGAGAGGGTGAGACGAGAACGTCTGTCAGTCATCCTAGTGGCCCCAGGTCGCGGCTTGGCGCCGTGGTACGCAGAGGTGACACAGATGATGGTGGGCCAGCCCTGGACGGTTCCTCAGGTCTGGGGGGCGTTGTCTCAGGAAGCAGGTGCAATAGGGGCATTACCCACTCTGGGCCAACCTCTCCAGGCTTGGCTCCTGAGAGGGACAGGCTGAGACAGGGTGGATTGTCTGACAAAGTTATTCAGACTATCCAGGCAGCAGGAGCAGGATCCACCACAGCCTGTTACAGGATGAAGTGGTTGGGATTCCAGCGGTGGTGTGAAGAAAGGAGTCTAGAGCCTCAATCATGTACATTGGGCTCTATTCTGTCCTATTTACAGATACTGGTGGACAGGGGGCTTGCTCATTCCACAATTAATGGTTATGCAGCAGCCATTTCGTCCTGCCATGAGAGATTTGACGGCAGGTCAGCCTTCAGTCAGCCGCTTATGACGCGGTTCTTGCAGGGGATCAGGAGACAGCGCCCAGTGGTGCATGCCTCCTCCCCGCAATGGGATCTTCCGTTGGTGCTCGAGGCTCTGGTCACAGAACCATTTGAGCCTCTGGAGCTCTCCTCCCTGAAAGCACTGTCATTGAAAACAGCTTTGCAGCTTGCCCTGACTTCGGCCAGGGGAGTGTCCGAGCTGGCCGCTCTGTCGGTGCACTCGAGTTGCCTTTTGATCCGGGGTGACCGTAGCGGGGCGACACTCAGACCGAACCCAGTGCTACTCAACTGGCTTTAGATAAGCCAGTCCTTTATTAGTATATAAGTGCTTTGTTAGCAATTATTTGTTAGTAATTCTATCGCTCGAAGTGGAGTCGAAAGAGATGTATCAACAGCCTTGTTCAACGGCGTGAGTGTGGAGGGCAAATGCACGGCGGCGTCTTGGTCTACGCCAGGCCCCTTCATAAGGTTTTATTTTTTGGACATGTCTGGCCCTTTTCATAGTCTGTGCTTCCTGGGGCAACACAGGACTGGTGAGGGGGGGGGCTGTGGGTTAGTAGGTATCTGACCCCCCCCTGGACATAATGCACTTATGTTTTCCCATGCTCCTTAGGGACCCGGGAAATATGGTGCACAGTAAGCCCCATACAGGGCTGGAGGACTCTCGGCAGGCGGGGAGAGCCTTCCTCACTATTTTCCATGCACACTATTCACGAGGTAAGCGTGTCTGAGTGTGCTCTACCAGCCAAGTAAACTGCGGGCCCGACTTCTCCACGGTCACAGCCGGAGGAGAAGAAGTTGCCGTGCAGTGGCTGTTAACCAAAAGCCGGTCAGGGGCAGTGTGATGGGTCGATGTTGTTGGACGACAGGGCGTTTATGCGTCAGGGCTCCACCCACTGTACCCATAGAGTCCAGTAGAGGGCGGAGCCTGTGTAAAATATAACGGGGGGTTACGTATTGTAACCCTATTTATATAAGCACAGGCGGAGCCCTCTACTTGGGGCCCTGTCTGTCCTATGCCGCTCGCTGAAGAGGGTTTAGGATGACAGTCAGGAGGCGTGGCCGCCTTATATACGGTGGGCTTGCGCGCGCATTCAGGTAGGCCCGCCCCAAGGGGCCGGCTACGTTTATAGATATCTCAGTAGGTGAATGCTCGCATAGTATGGTTAAGAGGTAGTACCCATAGAGTCCAGTAGGGGGCTCCGCCTGTGTTTATATAACTAGGGTTACAATACGTAACCCCCCGTTTGGTTTAAAATCATCAATGTAATGCCATTAGAGGTTTTGTGTTGAACATGAAGTTAGCTAACTGTAGCTCACTCTACCAAAGGTTAGCATGTTAAGCTGTACTTTCTGTGGCAGCTCGCTTACAAAGAGGGTGCTCGCTTACAAAGAGGGTGCTTCATTGTAAACTTTTCTTACAAATGTGTGTTAATCTACCTGAAATTGTAGGGACAGTTTTTTTCTACTCAATGATACAGACCATTGTTGAGGAGATGCAAAACATACTGTAAATGAGTTGGGTCCGACATATACTTTGAGTAATGTTAGTTTGCTGCTAAAAAATGAAACATTTCAGATGAGGACATCACCAAAGTGTGTGAGTCTGTCAGGGGATTTGATCTGTTCTCTGCATGTCGTACAGGGCCTATGTACACACTGCTCTGGTATTAATTAAAAATATAATTTGTAAACTGTAAGTCTCCCGCTCTTGTCATCAGTCAGGCTTTGCATTTGAACTCCTATGACTGGTTGCGGACTTGAAGGGAACGACTTCCTGGCCTTCCTGACATCCAGGAAAAAGGTGAGATTCTAATCCATTTCAATGCCAAAAGTAAGTTATTGTTTCTAACTTTTTTAATATGATTTTTTGGGGAATTTCAGTTTTATTGGATAGTAGAGATCTAGTGGAAACAGTAGAGAGGGAGGAGATGATATGCAGCAAAAGGCCCAGCCGGATGGTTGCTGCTCCGTGTGGAACGTGTTCTATCAGGTAAAGCACTTTGGTACCCAGTTATTTATGGTATTGAGTTTGAATTTAGCCTTTGGAATGTAATTTCCAACAGTGCAGTAAAGACTGAAAAAACAGGCTCAGGTTAAAGCTTGACATGATTTGGTCTTTTACTTAAGAGGATGTTTGTCCTCCTGTCTTCTCTTATTTCCTTATCTTTCTTTCAGGTGTAACATCTACCAATGGTTGTACATGACATAGACCTCCTCCACCTCTTCGCTGTCCTACTAGTCAACCCTTCTGATCAGAGCCTTTCCTAAACAGTGGTAAGTTGTTTTACAGTTCAGTGTACGTTCATTTAGCAACTTAATGCTTTACTGCTGGTGAATAAACCCTATATTGCTAGTGATTTTATTAAAACTATGATTTACAATCTTTTTGATTCCAATTACAATAATCTTTTTGTTATGATTGTAAAACACATCTTAACATCCATCAGCAATCAATAAAACAAATCATCCAACACAAAATAGAATAAATCTGGACCTATTTATTTTTATACAACAGCATCTATTGGGACTGCTCATTGATGTCATCAAGAGCCATTGAGTCTACCTTTTGTAGTTGGCCTCTCAGAATGTTTATAATTTCTTTGTCTCTTAACATTCCTATAATAATTTGTTTTTTTATTGTTGGTATTGTTTTGTTCTTTATTTTTGTTGTGAGAATCACTTTGCAATTGTGTAAGTGCTATATAAATAGTTATACTAATATTATTGTTGTTACCATCATTTCTATTATTAAAAATGTTTTGCTTGTTTTCTTTATTCATCGCTGCAGAAAGGATCATGCCAGCCCACATCAAACACCTGATCAATAACTTGTGAATCTTCAGGCAGAAAAGATGAAAACACCTGTTCAAAGTTCCAGTTCCCTGTACATGGAACCATGCCTGTCCTCTGTTCCACATGTCTTCAGTCAGTTCTGGACCCTATGACTCGGACACTAGTTCTACCAAGGCTCATTAGAGGTAAGCAGTGTTAGGAGAGGAGTGGAGCTATCTTTGTATTTAGGCTGCAACTCGACAAAGGTGATCAAATGCTGATGCTAATGCCCAGATAATACAGCTGCAGCTCTATTTGTTTTTGCTATTACAGCGGTAGACATTAAGGGTAAAATTCCACTGGCCCAAGAGCATTCGTCCAAGAAATCGACTAATAATGAAGAAAATGAACACATTTGTTGCAATAGTAATTTATGCACAAACTACATTACTACTTGTACTACAACATTTGAATCATTTCCTCAATTGTTCATATTTGGTTTATTAAAATAATTATATTGTGGTCATTGTTGAAAAATGTCTGCTATTATCATTATTATGAGTATTATTATTTGTATAATGCGCTTTCTGCCTTCCTGTCAGTAGGAGTTAGACATGTAATGGCTATGTAATAGATTAGATTAGAACCTTCATATCCTAAACTGCTGGGACATTTCCCTATGGCCAATACCTTTATATTTGTTCTACTATTCACTTACTTGTCAGAATAGGTCGGCATTGATGTACAGAGCCGACAAAAGACCTTGTTTATATTGGCATCATATTGAAGCCAACTCCATCGATCAAGCCGGTCTGGCTGAAACTTTCTCTCCCTCTTCTTCTCATACATACTCCCTCACTCTCCTTTAACTCCTCCGGTGACATTCTTTTATTTGAAGATTGTTTTTTTGCCCGGTGCTTGGCCGGTTACCGCTGGTATTAAAAACATTTTGGCGAATGGTTAGGTGGCGCTAAAGTCTGTGGTGAAGGAGCGCGCTCCCGCGCGGGAGACTGCTCACGCTACGCTCCGCAGCAAAAACAGCTGTTTGCTTTTCATCCAACAACGACAACCGCCTCACGAAACGCTATGTTGTAGCATTAATAAACGAAACAATTTAACAAAATTGCTTGTCAAAATACCTATACCACAGGACCATTTTTTTTTTTTTAAGCAATATTTTTAGTGGCCCGAGCGGGCAAGTGGAAAGTACGTTATGCTGGCCCGGGGTGTCTGAATAGTGTATAATTGTAATTCACCAAAAGCAATTTTTGACTGTAACGTCTATGCCAACCAACTGTAATTTGTAATTTAACATACTTTAACGGTCAAGTTCTGGCAACCACAGCAGCCCAAATGTTAACGTAAATGTCAAGTTTTCTTTTTACAGTGTACTTCTGTAGTTTGCTTCAAGAAGTGGCTTCAACAGACAGAGATGCAGGCCAGATTGGGAAAGGCTGGACGCTACACACCGGGAAACATTATGGACATGAACAAGGAAAAACCAAAAACACTTTCTTTGTTGCCTTTTTCTTATCATATATAGTGTTACTGTTTTTGTTACCATTTAAATATTGAATTCTATTAATTACTTTTATTTTAAATCAAATGCACCTGTTTTAGATAATATATTTATTTTGATGTGTAGGTTGATTTGCAGGTTTTATTTGTATAATTATTGTATTGTTACTGTGCATTTTATTATATTAACTAGCTATTTATTGCTATTTATTAAATTAAAATACTGTTATGAACACTATACAATGTCTTTATTTTGGTAGATACTAGAATACATGACACAATGAATCTTTGTAATATATTTATGTTCTCTGGTTTAAATAGTCATACCAGTATTTAAACAATGTATGCTTGTCACCTGGAATCCTGGTAAGCTTCCAGCATGGTATATTTAATACTATTATTAAACATAAAGTGTTGATAGATGGATGCTAGTGACCAGCCCAGCATACCAGCATACTATGCTGGTCTATGCGTTTTTTTTTAGCTGGCCAGGATTGCTGGTTTCAACACAGTCTCCTCCCTGAACGTCCAGGAGCGACGCTTGGTCAGGGTCCTATGGCGTGCAGTTGTGACGCGCCGAGTCTCCTTCAGCTTCATAAACGGACGCAAAGAGCTTTCAACTGATTGCAATGTATTCCCCATCGGCGGCGGTATTTTACGCTCAGGGAAGCACCGCATCGGTCCATGTCGGCGGCACTTAAAGGCAATGTGAGCGTCCATTCCCATTGGATAACGGAGGATTTTACACCCGGAAGTAAGTATTCTCTTTACTGTCGATTGATTTTACAGTGATATCTGCACTACTCATCAACTCAAAAACACCAGATTATCCTTGTTAATTACACAACATTGATTGGTTTAAATTGTGTACAATGCTTTTGTATTTTTCCCCTTCGATTCGGAGAAACAAATATTTTTTCGGAGTTTAGGATGGCAGAAGACACTACACTACCCAGAATCCTCAGCTTTCGTTTGGGACTACAACATGTGCTTTGCTTCACAAACCCCGTGATTAGCTAAAGGAGACTCGGCGCGTCACAACTGCACGCCATAGGACCCTGACCAAGCGTCGCTCCTGGACGTTCAGGGAGTGAGACTGTGTTGCTGGTTTAGCTGGTGGCTGGCCAGGATAGCTGGTTTAGCTGGTGCACCAGCTAAACCAGCTATCCTGGCCAGCTAAAGTGTCCAAAACCCCTCTAAACCAGCCAACCTATCTACTGGCTGGTCAGGCTGGTCAACTTAGCTGTTTTTTTCAGCAGGGAAGGCACTTAAAGGAAGGGTCCACTCATTAGATAATTAATAAAAACTTCAGTATTTAGTGAAACATTATGTTTAAACCATACCCTGAAGAAATCAGCGATATTCCCCGGTAAATAATGATTTTATAGCTCTTTTTTATCAAAACCTGTATATTCCGTCAGGCAGCTGCCATTTTGGCCATTTTCAGTAGTCACATGATCCAAAAAACTAGGTCGTGACGTCATCTATGCGTTCACTTTGTAAACACACGAACAGCTCGTTCGACGAAAACATGGCGGAGTATTTGAGTTCGGACTCGTCAGCTGAGGAAGAAGTTTTGAGCAATGTGGAGAGATTGGATGGGGGAATTCAGCCATATAGGTTCGAGCCAAGTGGCCAGAACCGTCAGGAATCCAGTGACGATGAGGATGAACAGCACGGTGATCTTGCTGGAGACGATCCCTTTACTCGTGCAATTGATTTCGGGGGGCGAGTAGGGAGACCTGTACATGAATGGTGTACTTGCAGTCGGTGTGTAGCCATGGACAATCCTCTGATGAACATATGTTGTCATGAGCTTGAAGAGCTTGAAAATAAACTGGTCACAGACGAATATGGATTGCATATGTTTACACAGGGAATTCGGCACTGTGGTGTTAGAAGAAGCTGTATTGAGAACAGCACTGGTTGCCATGAAGGATGTGAAACGCACCTCTTTGGTTGAACCAATAAATGAAAGGTGGGTAAATTTGACGGGTACAGCCCTTTCTTCTTAGCATTATATACTTTACAATTAAAATTAACATATGCACAATATTTTTAAATTGTAGTGCCGATTGTCAAGCATGTCAAAAATACAATGCCAAAAGAAAAGGCCTGATGATGATGATGATAAATCAATCGTGAATATTAAATAAGAAAAGCGTTCATTTCAGGCCAAACATCTTATTTGTTTAATTCATTAAAAAGTAATAATTTCATACATATTTCCTTAGATATACCGATATTTCACAGTGTAAATAATATACATATATTGCTACCACAGATTAATTATTATGGTGGCATGATGTTGACATTGACTATGAAATTAAATGTATTAACCAAAACACGAGGACGTGTATCAGGCAACATAAATCACTAAAGAGATATATACAGCCAAAAAAATCTGAATAAATATATACATGAAGTGGACATTTTTCTCAATGAACAGGTGAAAACAATCAAAATGCCCTAGAAGCACTCAGCTAGCTGTGAGTATTTTGACAGAACTGAGACTGGCTGTTAAAAAGTCAAAATGAAATTTAGCTTATCTTGAAATATAATTTGTGATAGGAACACCTGTTCATTACGATAAAAAATATATCCTATTTGCAACAAAATACAATGAGGCATATTTCAATGGAATTGTGAGAACAATGGAGAGTAACTAGAGTCATTTTGTCCAAACGCATAGTTCACGTCACGTCCGGTAAAATAAGTCATGTGACTCGTCAAAATGGCACCGCCCACAGGGTTGATGTTATTTCGGTAATTAATCAGCTTAAAATCACTGATAACGTCATCAGATTAAAAAAAAAAAAATAAAGACTGGCAGAGACTGGTCTGTTTTATCGTATGATAATTATTTAAAAATGCGTGTCATGAGCATTGCCTCCCTTTAATGATCTCATACATGCAAGCGTAACATACACAGATTAACACATAGGGCCGCTAAGTGTAAACAAGGTAAATATAGCTAATGCTAGCTGTGCAATAAGCATGTATAGCCTACAGGCTAGTATGGCTAACGCCAGCATGTATGCTAACGCTACTGTGTATGCTAACGCTAGCGTGAATGCTAACGCATTTTCTCATTGTGTTTAAACATCTCCATATCAGGGTTGCCAACTTTGGGTACCTGGCTGGCGTGAGATTTTGATATCATTGGATCAGGGCTGGGGGGGGGGGGGGGCATATATCCGCATAAGCACATAGATGTGCGCCGCATTTGCGCTTCAGGTGAGGCTCCCTCCGCAAGATGAGGCCCCCTCCGCGAGGTGAGGCCCCCCCTCTGCAAATTCACCGATATCGATAAGTTCACTTTGCAAACCTACCTTTCCTTCAGTAGACTTTGCCGTCCACTGATGAAAAACCTGGCGTTAAGACGGATTCTGCGCATGCGCAATACGGGTCGGGGATTGACCAACTGGCTCCCACTGCTCTGCTGTCTGTTAGCGTTGTTAAAAGTGGTGGGGGGAAGAAGGGAGTGGATCGACAGCTTGAGCAGCTGTCAACTCAACACTGTAAATAACCAACCAAAAACGATCGCCGGTTCATCTTGTTTTAGGCGTGAGAATAGTTTGGGCAGCGTGAGAGCGTGAGGTTGAGAGTGAAAGCGTGTGTCACACGCCAGATGCGTGAGAGTTGGCAACCCTGCCATATGTCATCACATAAACACAATACATGTTACTAATCCTTACAGTGTAAGTGTAAGGCTTACACTTACAGTCATTGCTTTCTGACGGACTTGACCCTTTTACTCTTCAGGTTGCATAGGGGAAATGAGTAGCAGTCTACTGCCATGCTATTCATTTCACTTTCTCCTACTTCCTGTACCCGGTTTCCTGTCTAACCTTCAGTACAAATTTTACAAAAATGTATATGTGCAAATATGAAACATACAGGTTCACCTTGCTATTGGTAGCTGAACTGTCGATACCCCAAAACATATTCTTAGATAGAAATACCTAATTTTTGAGTTATTTAGACACAATTAACACTTATAGTTTCATGTCTTGTTAGGCTACATAAGAATAGATCATATTTGTTAAAGGTAGGGTAGGTAAGAATGGAGAAACCAGCTCGAGTGCGCTAGAATTTGAAAGTACGCAGCCGATAAAAAATCTGCCCCTTCCTTCAGACTTCCTTACAGAGCCCCTCCCCCAACACACACGAACGCGCACATGACCAATGAGGGCACGAGATGGAAGGCTGACAGGCAGGTAGGCCATCCAGTTATTTTAGCCGGGCCGGCTAAAATAATTGGTCATGCTTTTTACAGCGCCACGGCTTCCACAGATGAATTTGTTTTATGTATTTATTGTCAAAGCATTTCATGTATTCATTGCTATCGGGATGTTAAGAGCATTCCATGGAATATAACAAAAAGTGTTTCTGAAGTGAATTACCTACCCTACCTTTAAGTGTTATTATGGGAGAATTACTATTCTTGTGGTACTACTGCCTTATTAGGCCCATATTGAGCAGAGCATTAAGACCAAAACTCATGTACAACAACTTCCTTACTTGCAATAAATAAGAACTAATTAGAGGGTTATTGAGGAAAAACTCTCAACTAATGGCCTATTACTTGTAGAATATGGTCATGTAGAATAAGGCATTAATAAGTGTTTTATAATGACTAATAAAGAGCCAATATACTGCTAATATGCATGTTAATTAACAATTAGTTGATGGTTAATTTCTGTACCTTAATATAAAGTGTTACCAACAATGATTGTATTTATTAATTTCGTCTTATGCCGTCTCTTTATTTATTTGATTTTATTGTATTTTTATTATCATACTTCCTTGTATCCCTTGAATTGTTTTATTATGTTGCTATTCTGTGTGAAAAAAAGGTTGTGCTATCCAAATAAAGCTTTATTATTGTTATTGTTATTCATATTATTATTATTATTATTATTATTATTATTATAGGGACTCACCTTGCATCTGAGGACTTAAGTGTCCCCACAATAAAAGACAGTGTCTTTACAAGTCACAAATACAGGTCTGTGTGTGTGCGCTTATGTGTGTCTACCATATTGTAATGGATATTCAGGTTGCATTCTGGTGTTCAAAATGGGGGAACTTTATTGACAGAAGTGTAAAGTAACTAGTAGTAGATTTACTTAAATACAATTTGGAGGTACTTTACTTGAGTGTTTAATTTTATGCTACTTTGTTCTTCTTCTCCTCTACAGTTCAGAGGTAAATGGTGTACTTTTACTCCACTACATGTATTTAATACCTTTAGTACAGATCTTACTTCACAGATATGGATGAATGATGTGAAATGTAATCAAGTGTTAAATCAGACTTTAGTTCCACCTGGAGTAAATCCACAAGCTACCCTGCAGTATACAAAGTCATTCAAACTAGCTGCACCTTTACCAGCTTTGAGAACACTTTAATGATTAATCATTATAAAACATATCATATATATTATTCTGAAATGGACCAATCTGCACAATGACTACTTTTACTGTCGCTACTTTAACTATATTTTGATGCCAATACTTTTGTACTTTAACGGAACATCCACACGGCTCACAACCAATCACATTAATCTCTCGCCCCGGACACACAAGCACGCGGTTTGATTGGCTAGCGCTTGTACTGGCATATGATTTGATTGGCTAGCGCTTCCGTCGACGCTTGAAAAGGTGAACTTTTCTCAACTTTCGAAGCGAGCGCCGCGACGGAACCACAATGCAGTTCGGCAAAGCTTGACGTCACCCCATTCAAAGCGAAAGGGAAGCGTCTCCGTTGAAGCACGCGACGGAGCCATGTGGACGTACCGTTACTTCAGTAACATTTTGAATAGAGTGCCACAGTGACGCGTCCTAAAACCCGGAAGTAAGCTTCTCGCGGTTCCCTCGACAAAAAAGCAATGCAATTTCTACATAGGATTTGAAAAATAGCTCGAAATAAGGTCTGTGGTTGACACACATTTAAGTGACGGGTCACGTTTTGTTAAGTCGGATAATCTCCACATGTCTACCCTACAGGTCTTTTACTGAACAAAACGTGATCCGTCTCTTAAATGTGTGTCAACCACAGACCTTATTTCGAGCTATTTTCCAAAATCCTATGGAGAAGTTGCATTTTGTCACTCTTTGCAGGTCTTTTACTCGTAACAGAGTATTTCTACACTCTGGTACTTCTATTTTTAATAAAGTACAAGATATGAGTACTTCTTCCACCGCTGTCTACTGGTTGCAGAAATAAGTCAGTTTGTATAGAAGTCTATGAGAAAATGTGCCGACATCTCACTCGATTCATTAGCTCAGTAAACAGTTGTCCAATGAGTTTATAGTCTCAAATGCTAATTTCAAGTCTTCTTCAATGCATCATGTTGTTCATTTGTAAATAATGGCCCCGTTTAGAGTAGGATCTATGAGATAAACAAACAATCCATTAGGCTTTAAATCACATTTGTGTCTCGGCAGCAGGAGTCCGTCTTTGGCCCAGCTGGAAGTGACAGGTCTATAAAACGAGCCCCTCTAAAGCCACTGCTGCTGACCTGAGCGCTGAGCAGACCAACACATGGAGAGAATAACTAATGCAGTCAGAACACTGCAAGGACGCACTCTACACAGCTCCTTCAGACAGAGAGCTTCAGTCAAAGTAGCTTGTACCTCAGTAAAAGTATAAGTACTCAGATCTTGTACTTGAGTAAAAGTACAAGTACAAGAGTGTACGGATACTCTGTTACAAGTAATAGTCCTGTATTTAAAATGTTACAAATTGTTTGTTGACTAAATTACAAATGTTTTCATTGACATATGAAACTGTACTTTACTTGAGTATTTACATTTAAAGCTACTTCATACTTCTACTCTGCTATTTTTCAGAGGTAAATATTGTACTTTTGATTCTAATATCGTACTATTTATTTTAACACTCACAGTTACTACTTATTTGTACATATAAAAACACATGATACTGTACGCTGATATGGTGTAATGCATTACTGTACTATTCTACAGAGTATTTCCACATTGACAAACTACAATAAAATGCTCTAACATGTATAAAAACAGGATAATATGATAACCATCATAATACTGTGAAAAGAACCATTCTGCTTAACTAGTACTTTTACTTTTGTGCAGTCTGATTATTTGATCTTTTAGTACTTTAAGCATATTTTGATTACTTGAGTACTATTACTTAGATAACATTTTTAAATCAGGACATAAGCTTGTAATGGAGTATTTATGATATTGATTATAGTAATTGTACTTCCAACACTGGTGCTATTGAAAATGTTCTCTTCTTCGAGTCTCTCTATGATCATCTATGATTTAAAAAACATGTAATCGAACAACTTTTACTCTATTTTTGCCCTTTCAATGGTTAGCGTATAATATGCATTGTTATGTATGTGATTTTATGTTTTTATGATGATTTGGACACTTCGGGGCCTTAAATCCTGGCCAGTTTTTCTTAACTGTTTTGTTTTCTATTGTATGACGACAGGATATGTCAGAAGTGTTCAAATCGTTTACTTCCATTCAAGAAAAAACGATTGAACTCCAGACTCTTTGTACATCTATTGGTCTTTTGTAACTTCATTTCATCCTTCCAGCTAACTGAAAGGAGGAAGCCTCCAATTAAAAGCCAGCACTTCATCTCCCTCCGCACCTCCAATCATCCCTCTTACATCCTCTTCATAAAAGGCTGCCCACATACGCTCTAATTACGACATAAAAGTGTGAGGCCTGACATCCCTCTCTCCTCCGACATAAACTGTGACGGCTCATTCTGCCCGTCAACAGCAGCCATATCCGCTGTGAGAATGGCTTTTCAAACGGCAGTGATCGACTTTCTAACTGATGTCATCTGGCGTGGAGGCATGATGAATGCTCCTCTGTACCAGCCGAGAGGAGGACAGGCTGAGGGGTGAGAGGTGATATATAGCTGTTGGCATCACGAAGGTTAATAAACTGAAGCCGTGCAGAGACAAAAGGGACGCAAGACAGAAGTCTGAGCTCCTGATATCATCCACCGCCATTTGGAGAGAATTTACAGCTCCATCAGTCACCAGCATGTTCTCACATCTCCTTTAATATCTGTTTTATCACTTTCCCTTTCTGGTACCTCGCTCTGTGTCGCACGGGATCTGTCACTCGAAGACTGAAGGTTCGCTCACACCGGACACGAAGCGAAGATTTGCATCGCTTTACTCGTGCAGGTTTGACCGTGGCATCATTTGTGTTTACTCACGTCACTCGAACTAGACCCGCTGTCAAGGAGGCGGAGCCTATCTCCATGTAGATACCAACAACAACAAAATAAACATATTTTACGTTAATGTAATTGAAATACACGTATCAAAATGATGCTGGAATAACTACATACTGATACTGATGACTAAAATCTATGAATTAATGCTTTTGCGACTGTTTCCACAAGGCGACAGGCAAAACACTTTTTTAAATGTCTCAATGGAGATCGGATTGGTCAGGCTAGGCTAAGCTACCGTTACCAAACTCACCATTACATCATACAGACATAAATAAAGCAGTGAATACATTTAGCCATGCCATAGACAGCCTGTGGTTTGTACATGTACAAACACAGATTTGTGTCCAGTTTGTGAACAGATATGAGGAGCGGTGAGCTCTGTGTGCTGTCGCCCAGAACGTGTTTTGTTCTTCTGAATCAAAAACGGCAGAGACGACAGTCTGAGATTCTCACCGCTGATTGGCTTTAAGAGACAGACTCATTCTCTCTGTGGCCCTTTCTCAGTGTCTATCTATTTGTCTCGCCTTTGTATCCCACTTAGGGAAACAGGTTACCTTCATAGGTGAGTTCATAGGTGAGTGTGAGCAAATCAAATTAAATTGTATTTTGAAGCCCATTATATAAAATGACTAAATTGCCTCAGCAGGCTCTGTTTTGGGTTCGGTGTGTACAAAAACATCCAGGAAACAGCAGCAGCCTCTACTCCTACTATTCAGCCTTTATATCTCATCTAGCTGATTGTCAGCTATCAAACGTATCGGATCTACCTCCCGCTGTGTGCTGCTGTGGACCTGAGGGTGTGCAGGCCAGCATGTGGACGCTGCAGGTGGCTGGACGGGTCAGAAACATGCAAACCTGGCCACCTAAACCTCAACTTTCATCCAAAGTATTTATCAAACCTTGATCATACACATTAAACAAGGTATTTTTACTTCAATGAGACCATGAATCGTTTGCCCTCATGATGCACAGCATATGTATGTATGCGACTGTAGTGTTGCCAGCGGAAACGCCTGCATGGCCTTGTTTCCAAACCCAAGAGAAATCGTCAGAAGCAGATTTCAAACTAGTCACAGGTGTGTGTGTGTGTGTGTGTGTGCGTTGCGTGCGTGCGTGCGTGCGTGCGTGCGTGCGTGCGTGCGTGCGTGCGTGCGTGCGTGCGTGCGTGCGTGCGTGTGCATCTGAGCTTTCTTTATCCTGCCAACCCTTGGACCAATCTTCTTCATGTTCCGTGTGTTGCTGAGGACCAGAGGAAGTGCAGTGCCTTGTGAGAAGTCATTTGTAGGAGCATTTCTGTAGAAAACTGCAAAACCCAGTTAGCCTGGCCGTAAATGAGAGCTTCAGACATTCATGAGTGGGGTATTTACTGACTTAATTTATGTCGTAAAACAAGTCATGAACATCTCTTCAGCCTGTGTTAACAGAACATGACATTTCGGGAGTCATGTCCAAACATTAGAAAATGACAAAGCCCAGCTAGCCTAGCTGGACTTCGACTAGCGCCTCTGCTAAACTGTCAAATACAGTTTGTGTGTTAACTAGGGGTGTAACGGTTCACAGAATTCACGGTTCGGTATGTACCTCGGTTTGGGGGTCACGGTTCGATACGGGTTCGGTACAAGAAGAAAAAGCAAAAAAAAGTCCCAAATGCATAATTCCAGGTTTGTTGTTATTTATTTTGAACATTAGTGCAAGTTTCAGTTTAAAAATAAGGAACTCTAACATTTTGTATAATTAACTTTATTACACGGTTAAAAACAAACCACAAACAGTAGCACACACACTCAGATGGCCATATTATCTATAATGGCTGATGTCAAACAAAAAGGTTCAATAAGCTGTAAAACTAAAAAGAATGTCTTGAAAATATTACAAAATAAATAATAAGATAGTGTTTCAATCACTTTCAATCACAATCAATAAAAGCCGGGGTCCTCTACTATTGCATGAGGGCGCAGCATAGTTACCATTAGCATACCGCACCGCTGTCAAACAACACCGGCACACCGTCCTCGTCCGATCCACCACTCGCACTCCATCGTTATTGTAGTCCACAGGGAACCCGAAATGTTCCCACACAACTGATTTAAAAGAAGCAGGTGGGTCCTAGCTCCTGTTAGTTATCTGAAATCGCCATACTAACTTATCTTCTTCTTGTATTTTGTTCGTTTTGTTGTTTTCTTCTTCTTCTTCATTTGTTGTTTAAGGGCGGCTGGCAAACAGCTTTTAGACGCAATACCGCCCCCTGGATTATATATAGTGTAGTGGATACTGCCCTGAATGACAGACTTTTTTCCCACTCGTAAAAAAAAAGGCGTATTCGTCGTGTGACTGCATGCACCGAACCGTGACGTCCGAACCGTGACGGTACGGGACGAATACGGATACCGTTACACCCCTAGTGTTAACCTTTTTTGGGAGCTTTTGCACTCATGATGCGTACGCCGAAGCAGTGCTATCGTAAACACGTGCAGAGCTAATCCAGAGGCACTGCACTAGACTCTTCCATAGTACCCAGTTTCTTGATCAATATTCTAGACAGGCTCGAACTGAAAATGAGAGGTGTGTGCATGTCACATGCATTAATTATTGACAATCAATCTGCAGGGAACAAACTCCGAAGTCTGAATTGGATGTGAAACACACCAGCAAACTGAAGTATTTACATACTGTCTCTGATCTCAATTTCAATCATTACATTTTCTGTAAGAGAGGTAAATGACCCAGAAGAGTAATGATTATTTTAATCATTAACCTTGATCTACAGTAATGTGAATGTGATTGGTCGATATCATCTGAACTGCTGGTGAACAACACACACACACCGCGCTGGATCTGTGTGACAGATCTGTGTAGGTTGAGTCAGTTACACACGTTACATTTTCCACAAATGCAGATGAGCAACCAAACACCCATAAGGAATTAATACACACGTTACATTTTCCACAAATGCAGATGAGCAACCAAACACCCATAAGGAATTATACACACACTCCCACCTGCAGCCTCTTGTCCCTGTTGTGCAGAACACATCTTGTCACCCGCAGTCACAACAGCAGGCTAACACTCAGAATAAAGAGTGAATACATTAAACCTCAAAAAAAACACTTTAGCCGCAGTCTGATTCTCTTATCATACAATTCTCACATTCACACACTCATGATTGCTGTGATTCTCATAACAACATGCTCGGTCTTCACTCAGTTACACAGGAGCATGTCCCTTCTGTGTTTGGCACTTAGACAAAATTACATTTAATAACTCAAGGGTCAGAACAATAGTGGTTTTCAGTCATGGCTTAAAGACAAACTCTTCATTCAGCAGATAAATAGTGAGTGTTGGCAGCTAACAAATGTATCTTTCTGCCCTTGAGAAGCCCTTCAGTTTAGTGTGTTCTGGTGGGAAGTGTGTAAGTGCCTGTAAACGTCTGCTGTCAAAAAACTGAATTAGCAGGCTGTTTGTTAAAGAGTGCTGTTGGCAGCGCTTAAGTACACATAATACACATAATCACAGCAAAGAACATCCTGCAGGGGAGCCCACTCAGGCTTTTACACACCACTTAAATATGTGCTGTGTTGTGGAGGGTACAAACTAAAGGCATATAAAGAAGGAAAAGTGGCGATGCTCAGGGTTGGGTTGTAACGGAATACATGTAACGGCGTTACGTAATCAGAATACAAAAATCAAGTAACTGTATTCAGCTCGCGTTACATTTGAAAAACGAGTAATCTGATTACAGTTACTTTCGTAAACCTGAAGTGAATACATTTTGGATTACTTATTGGAATTATTGGTGGAAAGATTTCCTCACAACATTTAATATTCATTACTAAAGGTACAGCCGAATCATCACAGCGCACAAAACCTATTACCGCCGCAGATGGACCAAAAAAGGGAGCGTTTGAAAAAAATGTGCGGGTCCGCTCAGTGAAACAATAACAACGAAACATGGAGGAACAAAAGTCTGCGTTTAAATCGTGTGTGTGTGTGTGCGTGTAGAGGTGTGTGTGGTTAAAACACATCAGCCTGCGGTCGCTCTTTAGCCTTTCTAATGATTCTGAAGGTAAACACAGTGAAGGCGGTGTGTGAAAGGCGGTGCGTGAAAGGCACTGCGCGCTCCTCTTCTCAGAGGCTGAGTTAACCCTCCCGCTGCCTCCTGGCGCTGCAGGTATTTCATGAAGAGAAGAAGGTTTTCCTTCTATAAACAGCTGCGGGCAGCAGATACTGTGAGTGTCACGGACATGAATTCATAGATCAAGGCAGACTGGTGCACACACTCTCCTGTTTTGCCAATCCGGTGCTTAAACAAATATAGCTCTACACCCCTGGCCGAAATGTCCTTAAAATGAAGTCCGAGTTCGACATTTGAATTCATGTCCTGCCAACACTGGCAGGACAGAAGGCGACACGCCCGTTCTAAGCGGTGTCCCTCACTCCTCACATCCCAAGCTGCATCCCCAAAAAGTGTATTATGTTGTTACATCGTTTCAGATGTTATGTTTCAGTTGTGCTCTTGATAAGCCATTAAAACAGTAAAAACACGTTCAGTTTCCTTTTGCTTTTTGTGTCTCCTGTACACCAAAACATACCCATCTGTGATGGAAAAAGAAAGTAATCCAAAAGTAATCTAAAAGTAATCTGATTACGTTTTAAGACACGTAACTGTAACTGTATTCGGATTACTTTCAGAGCCATGTATTCAGTAATCAGTAACTGATTACATTTACAAAGTAACCCTCCCAACCCTGGAGATGCTAAACTTAGCAATGTTCCAGAACACCACTAACTTCGTTGCTTCAGGTATGCAATAAGACCATTTCATCCAGTTTAAAGACATTTTATTTTAGCTAAAGCACATAGAAAAATATATGGCAAGCATGGTATTAAAGAAGCCTTGAAACTTTGGTTACCAAATGTGGGTCTGAACACTGATTTGCAATTCAGTGCAATTATTAATATTGCCTAACTAACCTGAGGTGAAAAAAACGAGCATCAAACAGACGACAAGGCGTTCACTCAACCCGACTCCCAAGCTTAAAACTTAGCAAAGGTTAAGGGCTGAGCACAGTCACCTGTTGGTGACCCCACAGTCCCCGCACTCACAAAACATTGCGTTTTTAAAGTGCAAATATAACAAAAGTAAAAATGTACTCAATCACCAGGCTTCTCCTCATCACAGTTAAGCTAAAGGCGGCTAATCTTGTTTATGACACATAGGAGCTTCAGACAATCACAAACATTTACATTTAATGACGTATTTTATGTTGTAGGACAAGTTGTCAACATCTCTTAATCTTGTGTTAACCACAGACCTTATTTCGGGAATCTAACCAAAAACATGTTAAAAAATGCTAGTTAAATGTCATTAATTTTTGCAAGACTTATTTTAAGAATGATAGCAAGTTTCTTTTTGACCTTTAAAATAGATAGAACAATCTCCAATTAAGGACTATTTAATAGCTTTTTTCGGATGTTCATATTTAGTTCTGTTAACTACAAATGACCATTAGATGCAGATACAATTCCACAATAAAACTTGTTTTGAGACTAAATTGTGTTAAACTGTGAAATCTTTGTTTCTGATTTAAGCCAAGTACAGTCAAAACTTATCTTCTGAAGTGTTACGACAAACACTTTAACAAAGCACACATGAAATGAAAGGCCTCACTGTAAACTGCCAACAACTGGACCGTCCAATGTTCTCTGCATTTGGCATTTTGAAACCCTCAGATATTTATTGTTATTGAACACACAAAATCACAACCTGTGATATTTCATAGGCAACAGGTTGGACACTGACATCAGGCCTCCAGTCCCTTCATCCTGCCACACACACTCATTGGTCTGGACCTGCAGACACTATGGAGGCCAACAGGAGCTGATGAAAGATTTGTTAAACATCCGGCTAGTGTTTCCAACCCAATCAAACAATTAATAAAAATGTCAGCGGCAAATTGGACCACATGGGACGTTTAAGGATGTGAGCACTTTTCCTCTCATGAATAATTTATCATGTGAATGAATCAACTTCCCGCCTGGTGTGTGTGTGTGTGTGTGTGTGTGTGTGTGTGTGTGTGTGTGTGTGTGTGTGTGTGTGTGTGTGTGTGTGTGTGTGTGTGACTGAAGCCATCAGATTCACTGTGTGTGCTGATGATTAGTTCCTCACACTATATGCTAACTGTAGCATGACTGGCATTTATCAGAATGTGCGTGTGTGTGTGTGTGTGTGTGAGCGTGCATCTGTTTTGTTTTTTTGGGTTCGAAAGAGTTAAAGGGGGATCGCGGTATGTGTTGGAGGATGTGGAGGTGGTGTGTATTGGCGGGGGTGATAAGGCAGCGGATAGATGGATGAAGAGAGTGATGGAGGGATTATTGGGGGTTCAACTCGAGACTGTTGATTTTATGTCAAGCCCGACACCTCTCAGACGTCTTCTAGGTTACTATGCTAGGATGTATACGTGCATAGGTGTGTGTGTGTGTCTGTGTGTGTTTGTGTGTGTGTGTGTGTGGTTGCATTTTCCTGCATGCTTGCTTGGCTGATGGTGCAAATGAGTGATTTTGGTGAAAAAGAAGAACGAAGGTGGGACGAGAAGAGGTTAAATGTGGAAACGAAGGGGAAGAGGAAGGTAGATGATGGAAAAAGGGGGGCACGGATTGTCTGATGGATGGTCGACGAGGGGGGGTGACGGATGGATGAAGGGAAATGAAGGAACAACAACACAGAGGAAGAGAAGAAGTGAGGAGAATAACCCACACAGAAAGACAGGGGTGAAAAGCAGCAGAAGAGAGCAGGAAAAGAGCAACCCCCCTCTGTTCCACATACACACTCCCTCACTCAATCACACACACTCACTCAATCACACACACTCTATCACACACACTCACCCATCTGCTTCAGCTCTCCGTGGGCGAGCCAGCGAGCGGCAGTTGTAGCCGCGGCAGAGTCACAGCAGAGAGGAGAGAGAGAGAGCAGAGCGGGGGTCCCTCCACCGAGCCGGGAGCGAGAGAGTGAGCACACAAAGACGTCTGCACCGGAGAGAGAGAGAGAGAGAGAGAGCGAGAGAGAGAGAAGGTGCCACAGACCAAACACCAGCGAGCATCTCCTCCTGATCACAATCCCAGGGTTACTCCAAATTCAGCCGAGAGGAATCTTCAGCACAAACACACACGCACTAACACACACACTCTGCTCGTGCTCCTTGGCTGTCGCAATGACAACGTCGGCTCCTGGGGCTGATGGTGCAAGAAAAGAAATGAACCTCCTTGTTCTTCTTCTTATTCTTCTACTTGTTCTTCTTCTGTTGTACCTCCTGCTGCGGTCAGACTAAGTTTATCCTCCACTGTAGAGTCCGTCCTCTCTCGGTGTCCTACTGTCTGGGATTGGCTCCACAGTGCAGAGAGCCTGGACCATGCTCACTCTCTCTCTCTCTCTTCACATCCCCAACCCCCCTCATACCTCTCTCACCCCTCGCTCTCCCCTCCCTTGGCTGCCTAATGCATCTCCATACCTCCTCCTCCGCTCCCTCTCCTTCAATTCAATTATCTCTGTCAGTCGCTAAACATGTTCCCATCCATTTGTTTTAGTGCGCAATCTGAATTTATAAGGACTAAAGTGCCAACTGCGTCACGTCGCTTCACACCAGACGGTCAGTTGACGCCTGCAGTCAGTAGGGATGTAACGATACCAAAAACTCACGGTACGAAAATATCGCGATAAAAACTCCACGGTATGGTATTTATCGCGATATTGAAAAATAAAGAAAACATTTTTTATTTTGGGGGAAATTCAAGTAGAAAAATGTTCTTTTTAGTAGGATAGTAGTATTTTAAAGTGTCAAAAACAAAGTGACAGTAACAGACTGGAACAAGAACAACGAGTGTTCTTTTACCTACTAGTACAACCAAACAAAGTAGGCATTTTCTTTGTGCCACGGCATCTCACAAATAAACAAGGAAATTGAATAATCAGACCCCGCAATAAAATAAATCAAGTTTCACTTTAGTTTTTCAAGTAACTCAACTCAAACTCACTAACTCACTCACTCAGCATCATCAGACAGGTTTTTTTTTAGGAATATGAGCATGTCCACATTTCCAGGTAGAAGCTGGGATGTTTGGGCGTTTACAATATCCCCTACTGAGGAAAAAACTCTCTCGCTTGGTACTGATGTTGCTGGGACAGCAGTGGTCGCGTTAACCAAATGTTTTTTAACAATGACGGAAAAATCTGAAAGCAGTCTGTCATTTTGACAGATTAGAACAAACTCGGAACAGCGCCAAAGTTTCCCCGCAGCGAGGCTCTGGTGTTTGCCGTGTTATGCATGCCCTCCAAAAGGAAATGATATAGTTTCCAAACCGTACTTTGCCGTACAGATCATTGAAATGTCTTGGAGTTTTTGCTTTACGCTGTGCGCGCTCCCGCGAGGTACATGCATGTCTCGGTGGGCATGCATAACACCGCCTAACACCACCGTTTTTGCCAAGAAGGTGAGGCTTATTGACAGGCGAGATATAAATATACTGTTGGTACTTGTCAATGTCTCTAGGTATGTAAATGTGCCCTGTAAATACGATGTCCTTTTGTGTTATCTGTTGTTTTATGTTCATGTTGTAACCTACTTGCTGCCATGTTGGACAGGTCTCCTTTGAAAAAGAGATCGATAATCTCAATGGAACCACCTGGTTAAATAAAGGTTTTAAAAAAATAAATAATAATAATTAACCATGTAATATCGCGGTAGATTTTGTCAGTCTCACGACGGTATTGAGACGTTTATTTATCGCGATACCGCGATATTCGGTATATCGTTACATCCCTAGTCATCACACATGTCACACAGGAGGAGCTGGTCCAGGACATCAGTTCACTGAGTGACACATTGAAGGTGCAAGGACATGTGTCTGGGTGTCCTTGGTTCTCAAAGGAAAATTATTTTTCTCATTTGCAATAAATCTGCAACAAGCTGTTAGTTTGAATGTTCAATGTTACTGACCGTAGAGACACAGTGGTCTCCTGGAGAATGTATTCATCTCTTAGGTTCATTTATGGCCACTAGGACTGCCCTCGACTAAAGATTTTAGACCGGACGACTTACTGCATCGGGGAGAAGATGTACGGGGCCATGTACCGTAAAATATTGGCCGATAGCCTCCTTCCCTCAGCCAGGACACTGAAAATGGGTCATGGGTGGGTCTTCCAGCAGGACAATGACCCTGAACATACGGCCAAGGCAACACAGGAGTGGCTAAAGAAGAAGCACATTTAGGTGAGGGAGGGGCCTAGCCAGTCTCCGGACCTTAATCCCATAGAAAATCTGTGGAGGGAGCTGAAGCTTCCAGATGCCAAGCATCAGCCTCAAAACCTTCAGGATTTGGAGAGGATCTTCAGAGAGGAGTGGACCAAAATCCTTCCTGAGATGTGCACAAACCTGGAGACCAACTACAAGAAGCGTCTGACCTCTGTGTGTCCAACAAGGGTTGCAAGGGGATCAAATACTTATTTCCCACAGTTAAATGCAAATCAATTTTTAGCTTTTATATAATGTCAATTTCTGGATTTTCTTTTTGATATTCTTACTTACACAAACTGAAGAAAGCAGGAGCTCCCACACCCATCATGCACACCTTCTACCGAGGCACCATCGAGAGCATCCTCAGCAGCTGCATCACCTTGTGGTTCGGAAGCTGCACAGCATCCAACCGCAAGACACTGCAGCGCATCGTGAACACTGCTGAGAGGATCATCGGTGCCTCACTCCCATCACTCCTGGACATTTATAACACCCGCCTCACCCGCAAAGCACTCAGTATTGTGGGTGACCCCTTCCATCCCTCCAACTGCCTCTTCACCCTCCTGCCTTCAGGGAGGAAGTTCCGCAGCCTGAGGTCGAGCACAACCAGACTGAAAAACAGCTTAGTCCACCAGGCTGTCAGGAGGCTGAACTCTCTCCCACCCCTCCCACCTCTCCCCTCTCTCCCCTCTATCTCACCTCTCCACCCTGCCCCCACTGGACCGGGACTTTAACACCCCCCCAAACACAGAGACACAAAGATCCAGCACCAGTCACTTTTTACGCTGCTATTTATGTAAATAAGTTGGGGTATAGGTATGTATATACATATTTTATATATATTGTATATCCTTTATTTTATTTTTATTTGATACCTCGGGACTGTGGGAAACAGTATTTCGATATTTCTGTGTGTACAAACATATTTTGAGATTGACAATAAAGTTGACTTGACTGACTTGTTAGCAACAGTGTAAGGGCTTCGGGTGGAGTAATATCTCACCAGGACATCTGTGAGTTTGTGTGTGTGTGTGTGTGTGTGTGTGTGTGTGTGTGTGTGTGTGTGTGTGTATGTGTGTACTTATCTGTGTGTGCACATATGAGTGATGAGTCTCTTTCTGATTTCATGTACTCTTTTTCTTAACCTGTTAAGCCCTGAGCCTGTTTTTCAGGCCTCAGGCTTGAAAATGACATGCCCAGAACAAATGACTATATCTTCACTTCTAAAAGGGGTAAATGCATAAAAAAAATTCTCAAAGCAATGATACCCCTGTGAGTTGGCTGTAGAAGTGTCAGAATCAATATAGATGTTTTTATTTTAAAGTAAATTCAGATTGAACATAGTAAAAAAAAACCATTACATATAGTGAAAACCACCTTTGAATGATTTGATAGTAGCCAAAACTATAACATTTAATAAGTACCCTGTATCAAGATTGATGCAAAACAAGTGAAATTTGACCTTTTTAGAGAGGTTTAGAAGAAAAGAAAACACCTCTGGGTACATTTGGGTGTATTTGCCGTATCTCTGGAACCCATTGGTCGATTTTGGTGATTGACACCACTTTTTAACCGTTAGAGCCAATAGAATCGAGGGGGGAGTTCCCAGCGTTTATATGCATTTAATGCCCTTGAACACAACTTTTGATTAGAAAACAGACGAGGTAAGACGTATTTGCAGTTTTGGCCCCCGTAAAGCTAAGTTGTGTGTTGTCTGGTTTCGCCTTTGCTGCAGTGAGTTTTGGTCACACAGTGATGATACTTATACCAATGGAATCTGTGGAATCTCAGCTTTCATATGATATGAGTTTGTGCAGATAGCATGAAGTATAAAATATTTATACCGTGAGTTATGTGCTAAGTGCGTTAGCATTTTTTGGCTTAGTGCTAATTCAGAGGCTTGGTATTACCCTTGTGTTTCGTTTAGCTAAAAATGGTTAATATTGTCTGATAGGGGGGCGCTGTGGAGCAACGAACCAAGATGGCAGCCTGACGTGAAAGCTCCATGCAACTTTGCACTAAATAGCCTTAAAACCCGATGCAAATCGCACCAAGTGGACTGAGAGTATGCCAAAACCGATTGCAACCAAAGACTGCAACATTTTCACCCAGAATCGCACATTACAAAACACGAAAACAAGCACTTCACCTAAAGAGCAAACCAAAGAAGCTAGTAGCAACATGGCAGACCTTGCCGCGGTACTGAGTGAACTTAAGTTTCTCCGCTCAGAGTTCGGGGGATTTGGATCCAAACTTGACGGCATACTGTAGATGACCGCCTGGGTAAAATGACCAGCTCTGTCGTTGCCTTAGAACAAAATATGATTGAGGTGAAGCATAATGTTGCAACTAATGCCACACGGATGGATGAAGCGGAAACCCGAATAATGGTGGCGGAAGATCAGCTGGAAAAAACACCAGTGAATTAACTAAAGCCATGAAACATATAGCTTACCTGGAGTCTAAGACCAACGACCTGGAAAACAGAGGACGGCGAAAGAACCTGCAACTGTTCGGCCTCAGAGAGGGCGCTGAAGGCGGCCAGCCATTGTTGGAGTTCATCCAGGATAAACTACCCCACTGGCTGCAGCTAGACGCCGGCAGAATCTTCACCTTAGAGAGAGCCCACCGGACCCTGGCAGTGCAAAGCCTAACCAGGATAGAGCCGTTCTCATCCGATTCCTGAAGTTTCAAGACCGGGATATTGTCTTCCGCGCCATTAAAAAGCGCACCATCACACATGGGGGAAACAATCTTTACTTTGTTGAGGACCTCTCAGCTGAAACCATACGGCAAAGGAGTGAGTTCAGCGAGATCAGAAAAGTATTCACCGCGGAGGGATCTTATCGCGGATTCCAATACAACCCATGCAAGATGAGGATCTTCCATAATGGGAAAATACGTATCTTTTCCTCACCAAAATAAGCGGAAGAATTTCATAAGGGACACGAATAAGTCGTCTGAATGGCGGTGAGAACTGTTTACGTCTTGAAAACAGCTGATGCTGACAACGTCTCAGGTACAAGTCTATAATTTGGCTTTGGGGAAATATTCCCTCCTCTTATATTTTCTATATTTAAAATGATCCCATTTAAAGCCTCTTCTACTTGTGAAAATAAATCGTAATACATATATTTTGTATGTTCCATTTGGATTTAAACTAGTCTTTATGACTCTTTTTTTGGGTTGAATATGTTCGAAAGTTAGCTGGAATGTTAGGGGGCTAAGAAAGTTAACCAAAGTGAAACAGGTTATGAATAGAATTAAGCAGCTCAAGTCAAAAATTATTTTCCTTCAAGAAACCCATCTCACAGTCCCAGATATTAAAATGATACAGAACAGGTGGCCTGGTCAGGTAATCTATTCAACCTACAATAATTATGCTAGAGGTGTACTTATTCTAATTCATAAAACAATTCCATGTCAAATCAGCAAAAAAATCCAAGACCCAGCAGGAAGGTATGTTATCTTAATGGGTAATATCCTGTCTCTCACATTAAACCTAGTTAGTATATATGGCCCGAACGAGGACAATCCTACATTTTTTGAAGACCTCTTCCTTACCCTTTCTACCCTACATGGCAGTTATATCATCGGAGGAGACTTCAACTGCACTCTCAACCCAACACTAGACCGCTCTACAGGTTGCGATACCTATAAGATTAAAACTAGAAAACTACTGAAACAATACATAAAGGATACGAATTTGGTTGAAATCTGGAGAGAACAAAACCCTGGCAAATTAGAATACTCTTGTCATTCAAGTGCGTTTAAATCTCGGTCGCGTATAGATTATTTTCTCATTTCAAGAGAGCTAATATCAAAGGTTAAAAACTGTTGGTACGATAGCATAGTGATAAGCGACCATGCTCCTATCTCATTAGATGTTCACATTCATAAACTTATACACAATCCCCCTAACTGGAGATTTCAGGTGAGGTGGTTGCAGAACCCTGACTTTGTTACGTTTACAGGGACAAAAATAGACGACTATTTTGTGTTAAATACAAATGAAACCAGTGCCGCTTTAGATGAGAAGCGTTTAAAGCGTATATCGGGGGAAATCATCAGCTATACAAGCTCCAAGGCCAAATTACAAAGAGAACAAATGGAAACTTTAGAAAAACAAATTAAAACCTTGGAGATAGATGTGAATGAAAAGGATAGCCCCAAAAAGCAAAATGATTTACTACTATTGAGAACAAAATATAATAAATTATCTGTCGACAAAGCTGCAAAAAGCCTGATGTGGCTAAAACAGTCTTATTCTGACCAAGGTGAAAAAGCTGGGAAACTTTTGGTATGGAGAATTAAAAAGATACAATCGAACAGGGTAATTAACAGCATAAAAACCTCTTGAGGAAATGTAACAGTAAATAATGGAAATAATTTTCTTAAATGGATCCAGGTATTATACACAAACCCAACAGCCTGTGTTTTAACAAATAGCATAGTTTCTGAACCAGTCACCTTGGGGCGGTCTACTCGCCAGGAATGCCCGTTATCACCAATGCTTTTCATTCTGGCTATAGAACCTTTGGCTATATAAGAACGCGGACAGATCTGTTTGGGTACCAGATCGGAGAACAGGAACATAAAATCTCCTTGTACGCAGACGACGTAATAATTTTTTTAACAAGGCTATCAGATAGCATTCCAAATTTAATGCAACAAATTGGAAAATTTGGACAGTTCTCTGGTTATAAAATTAACGACTCAAAATCATCAATACTGTTTCTAAACAAAAATTAAATATTAAACCCTGTCATAAAAACTTCATTTATTAATGCAAAGGACGGATTTACCTACCTTGGTGTTAAAATAACCCCCGAAATTAGAACTATTGTACCAAAAAACTATGACCCACTAGTAGAAGGAGTCAAGGAGACACTCGATAGATGGATGACACTGCCAATCTCAATGATAGGTCGCATAAACATGATCAAAATGAACATATTACCCACATTTGTATACCTATTTCAATCACTCCCTCTCTCATTACCAAAATCATTTTTCGATGAGCTCAATAGTATTTTTGGCAAGTTCATTTGGAATAACAACAAAGCTAAACTGAGACTTAGGCTGTTATATCTTCCATATGAAAGGGGAGGATTACAGCTCCCAAATCTGAAATGGTACTACTGGTCTGCCCAGTTACGTTCTGCAATATTTTATTTCTCAGAAGAATCGCTTCCAGCCTGGGCTAGCATTGAGCAATCATCAGTACCAAACCTACCACTGAAGCTATAGGAAAATCCGGGTTGACAAGCTCCCCTTAACCAGCGACCGAACCCCATCACGGCTAGGTGTGGCTGGGGAGGCTTCGGCTTCGGCTCTGCAGTCCCAAAGACTCAAAATAACAGAAAATCCTTTCCTCAAAAATACTATTGACATCTGGTATAAATCTCATCAGCATATGAAGGATACACCTCCCATCTCCCGCTTTTCTCCTATATGGGGTAACACCTATTTTAGAGCAGGAAGAGCAGATGGTGGTTTTAAAATCTGGGCAAACAAAGGTGTGCAGAAAATAGGGGATCTTTACGTAGATGGTAGTCTTCTTATATTTGATCAACTGTGCCAAAGATACAATATTAATAAAAAACATTTTTTTAAATATTTACAACTGAAACATTTCATAATGTCAAAATATGGGTATATGATAACTGAGCCACCATTATCATATTTTGAAAATCTTATACTTTTAAATATGAATGGGAGGGGGGCAA
Organism: Dissostichus eleginoides; assembly: GCA_031216635.1. NCBI lineage: Eukaryota > Metazoa > Chordata > Actinopteri > Perciformes > Nototheniidae > Dissostichus > Dissostichus eleginoides. Next base: position 2,283,836 of record CM062280.1, read on the forward strand.
ATTTCCTCATTCTACAAAGCCTTGATATCATGTGATAAGGAATCCACAATTGACAGACTAGAGCAGTGACCACCAACTGGCGGCCGCGGGCCACATCCGGCCCGCCAGACATTCTCATCCGGCCCGCACGACGGGGGTGACTGTGACGTTGGCGGAGTGGTTAGTGCGTTCGCCCCCCACTCATTTTTTTTTTTTACAACGTCTCGTGAGTAATGTGCAGTACCGGAGTCCAACAGAGAGGCAGCAGCTGCTGGACAGTAGACTGCGTACTGCAAAAACCTTCCCTGCGTTGAAGAAGAAGTGATACTTCGTTGTGAAGAGTCTGCTTTATGCGCTCCGCAGCACAGCAGTAGCCCCGCTGCGACAGAGTCCAACAGAGAGAGAGGAAGGAGCTGCCGGACAGTAGCCTAGAAGTGATCCTTCGTTAGCGTGAAGAGCCTGCTAAGCTTTATGCGCTCCGCAGTACCTGAGCGTGCTACACTAGCACCCCCCCCCCCCCCCCCCCACGGTCAACAACTTCAAAATTCTGGGCTATATAAAGATCGCTGGCCCGTGAAAGTGTCTATTGGATACATTTTGGCCCTTGGACAAATGTAGTTGGTGATCCCTGGACTAGAGGCACGGAGACAAGATATCCAGGAGGACATACTGTTAGGAACCGTGACTCACTGCTATGAGAACTCAAATGCACAACCCGGAGACAAAAAAGGTTTTGAAGAAAAATAAACTTTAATGGCTCACAAAACCAAAACACTCTTTACAGAGGAGGTGACAAACGGTCACAAAACAAAGACGCTCTCATGGAGGACAACACAAAAAGGTTCCAGGGTCTCTCTATGGCTGCATGGGTCTGGCTTCTTGGCATGACGAACAAGACGACTGACAACAGACAAGGGGAGCCAGGACAATATATACAAGAGGTAAGTGGGAACAGGTGGAAACAATCAGGGGCGGGGCAGACACTGACGATGGCGGGAAACAAGAACCAAGGAAGTAAAGGGACCTGGAATGAGACAAGGAGTACAAAATAAAACAGGAAGTGAAACAAACAAAAACATGAACGTGACAAATACATAACTAACATAATTGACGGGACACAACAGTACCCCCCCTTCTAGGGCCGACTCCCGACGGCCCAGGCTGCTGATCATAGAAGTCACTTATGAGAGTTTTATCCACTACAAACGTCGAGGAGACCCAGCAACGTTCCTCAGGACCGTATCCCTCCCAATCGACCAAGAATTGGAGTCCTCGGCCCCGTTTGCGGACCGACAGAAGTTTCTTGACCATCAATGATCCGGGGTGGTTTTGGAGGGGGGAACCAGCGTGCTCTCTTGGACTGGCTTGAGTTTGCTTACGTGAAACGTAGGATGAACCCTCAAGGACCTGGGGAGTTTGAGGCGCACAGAGACAGGGTTAATGACTCTTGAGACTGGGAAAGGACCCACAAACCTCGGTGCCAACTTCTTGGACTGAACGTATAGAGGTAGGTCCTTGGTGGAGAGCCAGACTTTCTGTCCCGGCTTGTAGAGGGGGGCCGCACGTCTGTGACGATCCGCCGCTGACTTCATCCGGGTCGAGGTCCGGAGTAGCGCCTGCCGAGCACCAGCCCAGACCCGCCGACAGCGTCGAACCATAGCGTGCGCGGATGGCACCTTGACTTCCTCTTCATTGGCCGGGAAGAGAGGGGGCTGATATCCGTTCGCACACTGGAACGGGGAGAGACCAGTGGCAGCCGATGGAAGAGTGTTGTGAGCGTACTCTACCCAGGTCAGATGATCGCTCCAAGTGGATTGCTTCTGGGACACGAGACACCTGAGGCAGGTTTCGAGGTCCTGATTAAGGCGTTCTGTCTGACCGTTGGACTGCGGGTGATAACCGGAGGACAAGCTGACGGTGGCGCCGAGGAGCTGGCAAAACTCCTTCCAGAAGATGGACGTGAACTGAGGGCCTCTGTCTGAAACTATATCGCTGGGAAAACCATGAATTCTGAACACCTGAGTAAGCATGACCTCTGCCGTTTTCTTGGCAGAGGGAAGTTTGAGCAGAGGAATGAAATGTACCATCTTTGAGAACCGATCCACCACTGTAAGGACAGTAGTGTTACCTTTGGAAGGTGGGAAACCAGTCACAAAGTCCATGGAGATGTGCGACCATGGTCGTTGAGGCACTGGGAGGGGCTGGAGCAGACCCACCTGGGCCTGGGACGAAGTCTTATTCCGGGCGCACGCTGGACAGGCCGCCACATATTCAGAGACCTCTTTTCTCATGACCGGCCACCAGAACCGCTGCTTTATGGCAAACATAGTTCGCCGGACCCCCGGATGGCATGTGAGCTTGGAAGTGTGAGCCCAGTGGATTACCTGAGAGCGTAAAGACACAGGGACAAACAATCGGTTGTCTGGACACTCACTAGGTGCCGGGCTCACAACATTAGCCTGCTTCACATCAGTTTCTATCTGCCAAGTTACCGACCCAACCACACAGTTTAGTGGAAGGATGGATTCTGGTTTCTTGGCATTAGGGACAGGCTCAAAGAGACGAGACAGTGCGTCTGGCTTACGGTTTTGCGTACCGGGTCTAAAGGATAACGTAAAGTTAAACCTACTAAAGAACAGAGTCCACCGGGCCTGACGTGAATTGAGTCTCTTGGCTTTTCTGATATACTCTAAGTTCTTGTGGTCTGTCCACACAAGAAACGGTTGCTCCGCCCCTTCGAGCCAGTGTCTCCACTCCTCCAAAGCTGCTTTGACAGCTAGTAACTCCTTGTTCCCCACATCATAGTTTTTTTCAGCTGAGGTCAACTTACGCGATAGATAAGCGCAGGGGTGCATCCGGTTATCCTTGGAGGACCTCTGGGACAACACAGCCCCTATGCCCTCGTTGGACGCGTCAACCTCAACCATAAACTGTCTTTGGGGATCCGGGACAGTGAGTACGGGTGCCGTGGTGAATCCTTTCTTGAGGCACTGGAAGGCGGACTCGGCCTGGGAGGTCCACTGAAAGGAAACTTTAGAAGAGGTGAGAGCATGGAGAGGAGCGGCTACAGAACTGAAGTTGCGTATAAACTTTCGGTAAAAGTTGGCAAACCCCAGGAACTGTTGGACTCTCTTGCGGCTATCTGGAGTAGGCCAGTCGGTCACCGCACTGACCTTGGACGGATCCATCTGGACCTGATTGGCGGTGATAATGTAGCCCAGGAAGGAGACAGTGGTTGCATGGAACTCGCACTTCTCAGCTTTCACATACAACTGATTCTCCAGAAGCTTCTGGAGGACTTGGCGGACATGCCTGACATGAGACTGAATATCTGGAGAGAAAATCAGAATATCGTCCAAATACACGAAAACAGACACATTCAAAAATTCTCTCAAAATGTCATTGACCATAGTCTGAAAAACAGCAGGAGCATTGCATAGTCCAAAAGGCATAACCCTGTATTCGTAATGTCCGCTTGGTGTGTTGAACCCCGTTTTCCACTCGTCACCTCTCTAATCCTGACGAGGTGGTAGGCATTTCTCAGATCGAGCTTGGTGAACACCTTAGCTGACTGAAGTAGTTCAAAAGCTGAGGACATCAGCGGGAGTGGGTGGCGGTTCTTCACCGTAATGTCATTTAATGGGCTGTAGTCAATACATGGTCTTAGAGACCCATCCTTCTTCCCCACAAAGAAGAATCCTGCGCCCGCAGGTGAAGAAGAGGGACGGATTATCCCCGCTTTCAGCGAGGAGGAGATGTAGTCATCCATGGCCGCCCGCTCTGGTCCTGAGATAGAATATAAGCGCCCCCTAGGGATGGGTGCGCCAGGTAACAGGTCGATGGCACAGTCAAACGGACGATGAGGAGGCAATGATAGTGCTTTGGTCTTGTTAAAAACCTCTTTAATGTCATTGTAGCAAGAGGGGACATTGGAAAGGTCAGGAAAGTCTGAGCTACTATCAGCCACTGCAACAGTACGTGGGGCTTTACATGACTGTTCACAATTCCCTCCCCATCCCTTAATTTGTCCTGAACACCAGTCTATATGTGGGTTGTGTGTCTTTAACCAGGGAAAACCCAAAATCAGCGGATGCTGTGCAGAATCGAACAGATGAAATTGCATCATTTCCACATGATTATTGTCAATAGTCACTTGCATGGGTTCTGTACAGTCAGTGACTCTGCAAATAAGTCTGCCGTCTAGGGCGCTGGCATTGACGGGATGTTTGAGCGGAACAGTCTTAATATTAAGACGTTTCGCTAAACCCCAGTCTATGAGGCTTTCATCAGCCCCAGAGTCAATTAAGGCCCCCATAGTGTGTGTCTGACTGTTGGCATTAATATCTACCTGGGTGAGTGTGCGAGGAGGATAATCGGATGAAATTTTGCTCACCAACGCCCTCCTCATGGTTGGTGAGCATGCCCTTTTCCCGGACATGTCGCCTGCTGGTGTCCCATTTGGCCACAGTAGAAGCAGCGTCCCTCCTGCAGGCGGCGCCGTTGTTCCTCTGGAGAAATCCTCGTTCTCCCGAGCTGCATAGGTTCCTCCGGTGCCCGTGGTGGCGCTGTCACTGCTGGGCCTGATGAAGAGGCGAACAAGGAATCCCACGAGGACTGCCTACCCAGAGAGCGCCCCTGGTGGCTGGGAGGTCTTGTTGCGACTCGACGTCGTTCTCTCTCTCTTTCCCTGATGCGAGTGTCAATTCTGAGAGACGTAGAAATGAGTGATTCGAGGTCTTGTGGTAACTCTAATGGAGCCAGGTGATCTTTAATCGTCTCTGAGAGTCCATTGCGGAAAGCATCTATTAATGCTGGAATGTTCCAGCCACTGTCTATGGCTAAAGTACGGAACTCTATGGCATAATCTACTACGGGTCGTGAGTGCTGTTTGAGCTGCATGAGAGCCCGAGAGGCGTCACCGGTAGGTGAGGTAATATCAAATATGCGGCTCATAGTGTCTTTGAACGCTATGAGGGATCTACAGATATTGGAGTTTCTAGACCACTCCGCAGTGGCCCATGCGGCAGCTCTGCCGGTTAAGTGGGAGATCATAAACGCTACTTTAGCCTCATCAGATACAAACGCTGCTGGATTAAGTTGGTAATGTAAATCACACTGGACTAAGAAGGCTCTGCAGTTGCTCGATTCTCCTGCGTATTTCTCCGGTGCTGCCAACCGCAGTGGAACGTGAGAGGCATGATTCACAGCAGGATTGGCATCAGGTGGCATAGCAGGAATCGGAGCTGTGGGGGCTGCCTCCAGATGAGTGAGAAGCCCGTGGAGCTGTGTTGCCAGATGGTTCACCTGTGAAGTGACGGAGGTCTGGAAACCCTCCTGGCGATCTGAAAGCTCCTTAACTCCTTGGCTAATATTCTTTAGCTGCTCCTGGTGTTGATGGAGGACGTTACCCTGTACGGACAGGGCGGTCTGCAGCGTCTTGGGGTTGGCTGAGTCCATATTTTGGTCAGTACGTTCTGTTAGGAACCGTGACTCACTGCTATGAGAACTCAAATGCACAACCCGGAGACAAAAAAGGTTTTGAAGAAAAATAAACTTTAATGGCTCACAAAACCAAAACACTCTTTACAGAGGAGGTGACAAACGGTCACAAAACAAAGACGCTCTCATGGAGGACAACACAAAAAGGTTCCAGGGGTCTCTCTATGGCTGCATGGGTCTGGCTTCTTGGCATGACGAACAAGACGTACTGACAACAGACAAGGGGAGCCAGGACAATATATACAAGAGGTAACTGGGAACAGGTGGAAACAATCAGGGGCGGGGCAGACACTGACGATGGCGGGAAACAAGAACCAAGGAAGTAAAGGGACCTGGAATGAGACAAGGAGTACAAAATAAAACAGGAAGTGAAACAAACAAAAACATGAACGTGACAAATACATAACTAACATAATTGACGGGACACAACACATACAAATAGCTGATTGGAATAAGGCATGCTTTAAAGCCCAAAACCAATCAATCAATACAAAATTGAAATTATTGCAATACAAATGGTTAATGAGGACTTACATTACCCCGGTCAAACTAAACAGTTGGTCCCCTCACATTCCGGACACTTGTATTAAATGTTCAGAAGAAAGAGGTACGCTATTTCACTGTGTTTGGGATTGTCCAAAATTACAGATATATTGGAAAACAGTTGTGGATACAATCTCTGAGATTGTTGAATTTGCGATGCCCTACCAGGCAAAAACATGTGTGCTAGGTATATATCCAGATACCTTTATTGCTGGTTCAAAGCAGTTAGCTTTGATTGACTTTGGACTCCTCCAGGCCAGGAGGATGATATCTTTAGCCTGGAAGAAAATGTATGTACCTTCGAAAAATGTATGGGTGAAAGAAATGGCATCCTGTATAATACTTGAAAAACTCACCTACATAGCCAGAGGAAAAAAAGGAGAGTTTGAAAAACTGTGGTATCCCTTACTGAAGTTTCTTGAAAGCCAAAGTAAATAGCTGCTTGGAAATGGTTGTATTGCTGAGTGCCTTTATGTCTGTCTTCAAATGCATTTGATTATTATAATTGATTCATTTTTTATTATTATTAATTATTTTCTTGTCAGTTATTTAATAAAAAATGTTCTGGTCTTGTCACCCTGTGTGTCTTTGTTTTTTGCTACCTGGTTGGTTACGTATTAGTAAGTAAAATGTTGTATATTATGCATGGATTGCCAACTTATTTGTACATGTCTTATTCACTCATTGTTAATATCTGTATTTGTGGATGTCATGGTTTGTTTTTGTAAAAAATGAAAAACTCAATAAAGATATTGTTTAAAAAAAAAATATATATATTGTCTGATAGCTGAGTTTCTTCCCGTTAAGTGGGTATGACACATTAATAGGTTGTTAAATGTTAAGAAGCCTTGAGAAACAGTTTTGTGCAATATTGTTGTGTGAACCGGGCTTAAGTGGTTAAGATCAGAATCTTATTTTATTTTGCATATTGGAATATGTTCCTTATTTTCCATGCATGAAGAAAAAAGGCAATAATGCCAATGATGGAGCAATTTAGCAATTTATCTGCTGCTGAAAAACAATCCGGAACATATGTCAGAATCAGAAACAGGTTTATTACCAGGTAGGTTCACACACGTTCGAGGAATTTGACCTGGTGCATAAAAACAAGAATTAAAAACACAGGTAGAGAACTAGAAAAATATAAAAAATAATTAAAAATATATAGTAAAATATAACGGTATTTACATTGCAATGGACTGAAATAGAGGAATAAAAAATGGAATAAAAATCAGCTGTAATACAAAATAATGTTGTACATTGTGTGCATTAATGTAATGCATAGAGTCTATGATGTGGCTGGCTGAGGTAAAGGGATATGAGACTTGGATGGAGTTGCATTTATAAAGCACCTTTCTAGTCTTCTGACCACTAAATGCCTCCAACCCCCCCACATGTCCTTATTGACCCTTTCACAAACACTCACACACTGATGGCAGGGCTGCCATACAATGTGCCAAACTACTCATCACCATGCAATGCTCAATGAACCTCACTGAAACACAGATGGATTTACCTTTGGGAGCATAGGCGGCGCGTGAGGCTCAGGTTTGGGAAGGCTAAAGAACTTTTCTTACCTGACGCTGCCCGCCTCCGGCATCTATCGTTTTTCCAACCCAGTTTAGATTTAACCACGTCTACTTCCGCATTACGCAAGCATCGACGTAGCTCTACGCGATAGCGTCATTAACGTCAACTTCGGCAGCCGGTGTAGCAACCATGCTTAACAAAAAAAAAAGGTAGTTTTTAAAATAGTTTAATCCTACAGTGTATTTTAAGGAACTTAATTGGTTTTGGTCTTTGCACAGGATTTGTTGACAACAAGAAGAATTCAGAATAATGCCGGACTCATCCTTTAAATACATACAGCATACATGGAGTGTTTCAGAGAAAGAGAATAGCTGATCACACAGAGGCACTGAGCTCACAAAGCTCCCCTCCCCCACAGCCTGTTGGACCCTCTAACCCCCTCTCATCCTTTTCTTCCCCTCTCTCTCTCTGCTCCCTGTCTCTGGTGGCCTCTCACTCACACTGTATCATCTCTGTCTGTCTCTCTCTACTTCCCCATCTATCTCTGCCATGTTCCTCTCTTCTCAACCAGACTTTGTGTAGGAGCTGTCTTTGCGAGAACAAGTTACTATTAGCTGCTTAGGCTAACAAGTAGTGGAGCTAAAAATGAACTAAGTTTGCCCTGATGGTGGCACTGTAAAGTTATTCAAACGTTAAAGAGGTTATATCCTGCTGATGTTTAGGTTCATATTAGTATGTAGTGCCTCTACTTTAAAGAGTCCTCTCCTGCTGATGTTCAGCTGTATATCAGTATGTAGTGCCTCTACTTTAAAGAGTCCTCTCCTGCTGATGTTCAGGTGTATATCAGTATGTAGTGTATCTACTTTAAAGAGTCCTCTCCTGCTGATGTTCAGGTTTATATCAGGTTCAAGGTTCAAGGCTTTTATTGGTCATACGAACATAGCTACAGTGTAGTTATGACGATGAAAATCTTAGGTCACAGGCTCCACCAACAGTGCAACACAATAAAACAGAAAAACAGAAAAAAATAGTGTAACTAAATAGTAAATACAAAAAGAAAAATTGTAAAAAAAAAGTGAAATAGTGCAATAAGTGTCTATATACAAGTTAAGTAGCAGCCAGATTAATATTATGGATGTTGTTTCAAAGTTCAGGTGTTTAACAGTCGTATGGCCTGTGGGATGAAACTGTCCCTGAGTCTGGTGGTTTTCGTCCGGATGCTGCGTTACCGCCTGCCAGATGGCAGCAGACAGAACAGTTTGTTGCTGGGGTGATGGGGGTCTTTTATAATCCTGAGGGCTTTCTTCCTGAGCTGCTGGGAGTAAAGATCCTCCATGGATGGCAGCTCCGTCCTGGTGATGTGTTGTGCAGTTTTCACCACCCTCTGTAAAGCCTTACGATTGATGGTGGTGCAGCTGCCGTACCAGGCCGTGATGCAGCCAGTCAGGAGGCTCTCTATGGTGCACCTGTAGAAGTTGCAGGTTGTCGTTGCTGTGGACCTTTTTAATCGACCTTCTTTGTGAGCCCCCTTGCCTGCCTTGACTGTCGTCAAACGGCGCCCCTGTGATGAAAGCTGAACTGTAATCAATGAACAGCATTCTGACATATGTGTTCCTCTGGTCCAGGTGTGAGAGGGCAGTGTGGATGGTGAGGGCTATGGCGTCGTCTGTGGACCTGTTTACTCTGTAGGCAAACTGCAGGGGGTCCAGAGAGTCAGGGAGGGAGGAGGTGATGAAGGTTTTGACTAACCGCTCAAAGCACTTCATGATTATGGAAGTGAGTGCTACTGGGCGGTAGTCGTTGAGGCTGGTGATTTTTGACTTTTTTTTTGGAACAGGAACGATGGTGGAGTGTTTGAAGCATGTGGGGACTACAGACTGCAGCAGGGACCTGTTGAAGATGTCTGTGAACACCGCTGCCTGCTGAACTGCACACACCCTGAGAACAAGGCCAGGGATGCCATCAGGTCCAGGAGCCTTGTGTGGGTTAACCCTTTTAAAGGATTTGCACACATCTGCCCTGTCTAAAACAAAAGGGCAGGGCTCCTGATCCTTCTGTGCCTCCACAGCCGGCTGCTCTCGAATCGAGCAAAAAAACTGTTCAGCTCATCTGGGAGAGATGCGCACGTAGACAGACCCGCAGCACACCCCGCTGCTCCTTTGTAGTCTGTCATTGTTCTTAGTCCCACCCACATGTTCCGGGTGTCAAAGCATTGCTAATTGCTCTCCGGAGTTCATACCTCGATTTCATACCATTATGCCGTTTCTTTTTTACCTTAAAAAATAAAAACACTTGGACCTTTCACAAATAGGCCTTTTCACAAGTCCTTGAAGTTACGGAGCCCCCTAGGGGACATGGAGAAGAAAAAAAAAATTATTTGAACAAAAAAAAGGTTTTGCAAAAAACCTTTGCGAGATCTCGCAAAACCTTTGCGAGATCTCGCAAAACCTTTGCGAGATCTCGCATACTTTGCGAGATCTCGCAAAACCCTGTTGCAGTTTGTAGACGGTCCCTAAGCACTCCTCTCCCTCCTCCAGCTGCAGATTGTGACCAATTCTTGAAGTTTAGCTATGCGTGCGTATCGAACTGTTCTGATAAAAATGACTCTGTAGCTCGTTGTCTACCTTGCTATGATTGTAAAGTCATGTTGTTTGTATTTTTACAACATTATGTTCATGAGTTATTGATCCGCGAAATTAGAATCTGTCAATAACTCAGCTCAGAGTATGCTTTGCGACGTGCATGTCCCCTCGCTCTGAGTGTTCTCTTGAGGTGTCTTTCACTTATGTGAAACCCGTGCCTATTGCCAAGCACTGATGTTATATCTTTATATTTAAGGCCAAGCTCAAAGTAAAATCGATGAACCGCTCCATTGTTGTGGTTTCTGTGTTGCCGAACTGAACTGACCAGGAAGGACATTGAGCTAAATGAAAAGTATTGCGAGATCTCGCAAAGGTTTTGCGATATCTCGCAAAACATTTTTTTTTTTTTTTCTTTTAAAATACATTTTTTTTTTCCTTCTCCATGTCCCCTAGGGGGCTCCGTATTGAAGTAGTGTTCTCTGTCTCCAGAGTACAGTACAATTTTATAACACCTCACAGTTAAACAATTTAAGGATGCATTGCCCAGGATTAAAAATGTGCAAATAACAACTACCATAGTGCAATGATCATACAACTGCCAGACTGATGTGCTTAACACTCATTCATAGGCTAACTCACCAGTGAGCAGAAAGCAGTGGTTTCTATATGAACAATAAAGAATAAAAATAACCTTTCACAAACAGGTATTTCATAACTGCTTACAATTGTGAGGAAGACATTTAAACTATTATTGGCAGGCACAGGCTGCTGTAAACTAAAAACCACTCTCACTGACAGAACACCTCACTGAGTGATTGAACTCATATGTCTTACTTTCAGGTTTTTACTTTCAGCCGCAGACCCCATGTCGCCTCTTTATCTGCGTCGCTAAGTTTGTCGTACTACTTGTGTACTTTAAAGCGGCACGGCATCGCATAGTAGGGAAGTAGGGGTGCTGGAGGTGCTGCAGCACCCCCTGTTGGCGAATGGTGTACATTTGAAAAACTGAGCGACCACCTAAATAAAAATTATTAAAATAGTTATGATTTTACTTAAAGGTCCCATGTCATGGCCATTTCTACTGATCATAATTCCTTTGTTGTATCGTTACGTCACTGTACTCAGGAATTAAAAAATCTCCAACGAGGCGTTCAGGGGCAGCTTAGACAGGTCTTTTCTGTGTTAGAGTTTTACTCCTACAGGGTGTACTTTGAGGGTTTGTGACTCTGCAGACCGTTTACATGCAGAAAAAGCTACATAACACAAGGGGACGGGTAATAACCGGAAAAGCATGACATGGGACCTTTAAAATAAAATTAGCTGTATACAGTAGCATATAATAGTCATAGTATATATTTGTATCAGTCAGGTGGCTTGAATTTATTTTCCAAGTAAATACAATCCGAGTCATGTCGCAGAGTGAATGTGAACTATCGGACTTTCTAGAATGGCGCAAAAAAGGATTTTGGATTATTTTTCCAACAAACAACCCAATAAAAAGAGGGGACCAGCTACTACTCTGCCCACCACCTCTACAACTCCGTCCACTTGTGAGCCACCGGAGTCAGGAACTGGGAGAAGCACGAGCGACCGAGAAAATGTGGAAGGAGAAGAAGCTAGCGTCGCTAATTTGGAATCAATGGAGAAGCCAACTGACTTCAATTTTCCCGGTAGAAAGTTTGGCAAGGAAACCTTCTGTCGGTCATTCAATGGAAGTTGGTTTGATAGATGGAAGTGGCTCCATTATGTTGAGGAAAGTAACCATATCATTTGTTTCACATGTGTCAAAGCAGTTCAGAAACGGCTAATCAAAGACAGCGTGAGGATGGATAAAGTTAGCACTTTGTAAAGGGGGGATTCTCTAACTGGCGGAAGGCAACAGAAAGATTCAATGAACATGAGAAATCGAAACTTCATAGTGATTCAAGCCAACGTATTGCTGCTTTAGGTAGCACCCCAATTAATGCCCTTCTGTCTGACGCTGCCCGGCAAACACAGAAAACCGCTAGGAATGTACTTGAACTGATGTTCAGGTCAGTTCTCTTTCTTGGTAAAAAAGGAATAGCTTTTCGGGGTGATGGTGTTCTGTATGAACTTGTGCTCGAGCGGACATACAACCTCCCTAAGGAGAGAGAATGGGTGCTTAGGAGAGATAATTGGCTCTCAGATACGATACAGAATGAAGTAATTAATAAGTGCGCCTATGCCATCCAGGCCGACAATGTGTCTCGCGCTGTAAAAAGCCTCTACTATGGAATAACCGCTGATGGTACAACGGATGTAAGTGTCATGGAACAATTTTCACTGACACTGCGATATGTCCCAACACAAGGTAAGATGATGTTTTCCTTTAAAGGGAACCTATCATGCAAAATGCACTTTTTGATGTCTTTTATACATAAATATGTGTCCCCGGTGTGTCAGGGAACTCACGCAGCGTCAGAAAATAAAACCCTCTCTCTTTTCCTCCGTACCCAAATCTCTAAAAACGGGGCTACAACGGAGCTGATCCAGATTTGCGGCCGATTTCACGTCAAATCGGCGGCGGACCCACAGCACTATCAGAAACGTTGCTATCAGAAATAATGCTCGACTGTTTTGGACGTAATATGGTCGGTGTTTACATTAGCATCGCTAACACTCAGAGCTAACCTGTACTGGAGAGAGCATGTGTGTGAAGAAGCAGGAAATAAAAAGGAACTCACCTTGTGGTAAAACCGGCAAGAGAGAAAGCCTTTGAGCTCCATACTGTTTCAGATATAATCTTTGATCTAATAATCCTTGTGTTTCATCACTGCAGCATTTTAGACAGTATCTGCCAGGTCACGCATGCGCCGGCATAAGCTCCGCCCCCTCTTATTTATTTTTTCTTCAGTTTAAAACAAAAAAAGAGCTTTTTTTTATTTAGCCTTTATTTATACAAGTGAAAATCTCATTGAGACACAGGGTCTCATTCTCAAGAGAGACCTGTTTATACCCTTTTGTAACAGGAAGAGAAATAGAGGGATATGAGGCATGGCTAGAATGGGTGTTCTGGTTTTTTTGTTGACCACAACACTTCACATGTTTTTAATATTTTTTTATATATCTGAGACCTATGCTATTGCCTAATCGCAACATCTGCAAGAAACAGCGTCTGAGGGCGTCTTAAAGGAGAGGTGTCATGCTTTTCTGGTTATTACCCGTCACCTTGTGTGTTATGTAGGTTTTTATGCATGTAAACGGTCTGCAGAGTCACAAACCCTCAAAGTACACCCTGTAGCGAGTAAAACTCTAACACAGTGGCGGCTCTAGACCAATTTGACTGGGGGGGCCAGGCTGGGGCCAGTTATTTTCTGAGGGGGGCACATTAATAAATGCAGAACGAAAAAGAAAAAGACAGTATGAAGTAATTGCGCATAAGAAAACAATGCAATACAGTTATTGGTATTTGTTTCAGTACACATTTATTCAGATAGATCTTATAGTTACAGTTTTTTGTTTCAGTAACAGAAGCATTCCAATGACAGTATTTGTTTCAGCAACTTTGTTAAAATTTAACATTCAATAACACAAAATAAAACACATTACTGTTAGCTTCAGCTTAAGTTATAGTACAATTTTTGCACTAACACCATATCATATTTATATCAAAATAAAGGCAATGAACAGTTACATCTCTACTTTACATAAGGGTGTCTGCATCCCAGGCTGTAGAAATGTCAAATTACAGCAACAAAATCCTGTGGTTTTTGTGATTTTTGGCAAACCGATCAACAAGTTTACGCAACAAGAGTACCAGAAAATATACATTTTTAAATCCACAGAAAACGATTTAATGTAAAGAATGTAATGTAAAGACTGAATACAGAATGCACACCTGTTCTGCACGCGCACTAATCAGTTTTGTCTATTCCGTCACATTTCTAATAAACGTCAAACAGTGATATCTGGAAAACACACAGATTTATATATATATATATATAAAAATAAAGGCAATGAACAGTTACATCTCTACTTTACATAAGGGTGTCTGCATCCCAGGCTGTAGTTTCCTTCCCAAAATGTCACATTACAGCAACAAAATCCTGCGTTTTTTGTGATTTTTGGCAAACCGATCAACAAGTCAAGATTCAAAGCCTTTGACCTCCGTGACTCAATACTAAGCACACCAGATTACTCAGTCTCTCATCAGTTATGGTGGATCTGAGAAAAGTTTTGACCAGCTTCAATATAGAAAAACTACGCTCACAGGAAGCAGAACTGACTGGGATTGCGACTGCTATTTTGCAGAGTCTGAAGAGCTCAAAAAACACTTCTTTATAAGGCTCAATGAACTGAACAAGCTCAACTGTACTATCAGGTCTCTGCATCCCAGTCTTATTTTCCTATCTAAAATTCTGCTGAACTGATGTAGTTCATGCCCCAAGTCCTCAATATTTGCATCATACAACTGAGCAAATGAAAACAGAGTTGTCTCCTTCAAAAATGCTTTGCTTTTGGGGTTAAGAGCTTGGATGCTATTCATCATGTCACAGTTTGTGTTTGAAAACCGTCTATTAAGCTCATTGAGCATCTGATCAATGACAGGGTAGAAAAAGGCTGTACGAAACCCGTGTTTATCTTGTTCTGTCTCTCTCTGTCCAACAGTAGTCAGTACGAAGCTTTCAGCAAGTTTAGAGCTCAGTCTTTTTTGTCGTTTTGCTGCTGGCTGTATTGCAGTATCACATTGCTCAGAAATGTTCAACACTTCATCCCACAAGTTATCAAAAAATGACTCCTGCCTGAAGTCATTCAATGTCTGTACTAAAGATCCAACTAAGTCAACAGCCTTTGAAAGGTCAAGGGATGAAGACTGCAACATGTCAGAGAGAAATTTAGTTCCTGCACTTCCTGCTGTGTGTCTGACTCTGTGTTACTGTCTGCCTCATCATTTACTTTTTTTGGGGCGAAAAAGGACATAATGTCCTGTTTTCGCTTCATTTTGAAGAACTATAGAGCAAACAAAAAGGGGGAGGACAACACTTCAGTATATATATGTATATAAAATATATATAAATATAATGTATAACCGCTAGTTACATTTCACAACTATATAGCTAGGGTGACCAGGTGTCCCGCTTAAAATAGAACGAAATGGCGGGATAAACTTTTGGTGGTGTAAAATGGAGCCTGGGACAAAGAAAATGCAGCTACAACAAAGCCTGGGAAGGTACTTATTATTGGGTGAAACCGGTGGAGATTCCCAGAGCTTGTTCTGGCTCGGTTCGCTGACGGCCGGCACCACCCTTTATTATTTATTTATTTTAAACGGCATCATTTAAGGTGCGCTGACAGGCGACAGATGATGAAAGCAAACTGTTTGCTGTCGCTGATTACGTCGCCCACTAAGTTAACTAACGTTAGTCAACAACAACACTTACTGACCTAAAGTCTTACCTTGTAACAATTACACGGATACATAGTTTAACTCACCTTCAATTATCGTGGTACTGGTAGGTTTCAATCTCGATGCAACAGCCTCTGATCCGAGATGAAAAGTATTTGTTTTTCGCGCGCTTCAGCCGGACAGTGAAAGTGAGTGCACCGCTCTAATGGGTCCGACTAGAATGACGAATAACGTTAGTTCCGCCTATTCCGTTATTGAATAAATCGTGTAATAAATCATAAACTTTTCATTTTTTCACTTTTCATTTTCAGGGGGGCCACAGGGGGGTCAGAGGTCAGTGTTAGGGGGGCACTGGTCCCCCCTGGCCCCCCCCTAGAACCGCCCCTGCTCTAACATAGAAAATTCCTCCCCAAAACGCCTCGTTGGAGATTTCTCAGTTTCTTCCGGGTACAAGCTGACGTCAGCTCGTACCCGGAACCAAATGGACCAATCCGTGGAGCCGTTACGTTACGTCCGCGGAGCCGTTACGTTAAGCCCCCGCTCATTGGTCCAAATTGACCAATCCACGGACTTCCTCACACACACACTCAGTGCAGGCAGCTCTGCTGATTTCTCATCCCTGGCTGCAGGCTGATAACAGACAGTTGGGATCGCGGCGAAATTCTCTCTGCAGACCCATTCTCACAGCGTTTATCAACCTTTTTCTTACTCAATATCAAGCCACACTTATTGTTTTTACTTCGGCTGTGAGTTTGTGTGTGCTCAGGATGAGTTTGGCTGTGTTTCGCTGTGTATCGCTAAACAAGGAAACCACACCTCCACGGAGCTCAGCGCGATTCACAACGTCCCGACCAATCAGAGCACACTGTGCTCACAGGAAGGGGGGGGCAAGAGCTGCAACGAGCCGTTTAGTGGAGAGAGTGAATACTGCTGAATACACATACTTTACAGAGATGCTGTATGCGAAACCAATGTGAGTTTGGAAAAATGCACGGTATAAATCTATTTTAGTATACCTCAACAATGGAATTATGATCAGTGGAAATGGCCATGACACCTCTCCTTTAACATTTAAAAACCTATTAATGTGTCATACCCACTTAACGGGAAGAAACTCAGCTACCAGACAATATTAACAATATTTTGCAAAACGAAACATAAGGGTAATAACAAAGGTTCTGAATTAGCCCTGAGCGGAAAAATGCTAACACACTTAGCACAGAACTCACGTTAAAATACCCTTATTACTTATCGTATCTGCACAAACAAGATATCGATTAGCAAGCTGAGAATGCACAGATTCTACAGGTATTAGTATCATTACTGACCGATCCAAACTCGCAACATGAGAAGCTAACAAAGACATCACACCACGTAGCATTAGGTAGCCAACACGGCAATATGTCTTACCTTTGTGGTTTTCTGATCAAAAGTTGTCTTCAATGGCATTAAAACGATAACAACGCTGCTGAAGGTTAATCCATAGGTCAATCCAATGTGTCTGTGTCACTTTGAAATTATTTCTGATAATCCATCAGCAATAAACCCAGATTTCAGAGCGTAAGATAGGTTTCGCTTTGGGCAAACTGCGTGCGCATAGCTCTCACTTCTCAATGGTAACGTGTATGTGGAAATTCCCCTTCGATTCTATTGGCTCTAACGGTTCAAAAGAGATGTCAATCATCAAAATCGACCAATGGGTTCCAGAGAAACGGCAAATACACCCATTTCCACCCAAATGACCCCAGAGGTGGGGTTTCTTTTGCTAAACCTCTCTAAAAAAGGTCAAATGTCACTTGTTTTGCATGAATCTTCATACAGGGTACTTATTATATGTTATAGTTTGGATTCCTAAAAATTTTAGTCTACTATCCCATCATTCAAGGGTGGTTTTCACTATAAGTAATGGTTTATTTTTGGACAGACACTATAATTTACATTTTTTTACTATGTTCAATCTGAATTTACTTTAAAATAAAAAAATTCTATATTGATTCTGACTTTTCTACATCCAACTCACAGGTTTATCATTGCTTTGAGAAAAAAGATTATGAATTTACCCCTTTTAGAAGGTAAGTTATTGTCATTTGTTCTGGGAATGTCATTTTCAAGCCTGAGACCTGAAAAACAGGCTTGGGGCTTAACAGGTTAAAGGTCCCATGTCATGGCCATTTCTACTGATCATAATTCCATTGTTGAGGTCTACTAGAATAGATTTATATTGTGCAATTTTCCAAAATCGCATTCGTTTCTCACACAGCATCTCTGTATAGTATGTGTATTCACTCTCTATCCTAAACGGGCTTGTTGGAGCTCCTGCCCCCCCCTCCCTATGAGCCCAGTGGCCGTCTGCGAGACAGCGAGACACAGCGAAACCCAGCCCGAACACACACACACACCTGCAGCCTGGCTGGGAGTTTGTGTGTGTGCTCACACATCGACTCACAGCCTCTGCCAGGACTCCGAAACAAGCATAAAATCCAGCTCTCTTGAGACGACGAAGTCATTTAATACAAAGGATTTGTTTGCAATGGATCTGGCGTTCAACAAGCAGAAGGATACGGAGTCAGAGCCGGCTCTTCCTATTTTCCTGGCCCGAGGCAGTGAGCGCAGGCAGCCGGACACAGGAGCCACGCCGAAACGAGCCGATGGTTGATTTCCAGAGCCCCCCGGCCCTCGATGCGGACGCCCAGGCTCAGAAGCCACACTGGTGAGTTTTGTGAATTGTCGTTTGACAGGGGCAAACG
Source organism: Dissostichus eleginoides (assembly GCA_031216635.1). Lineage (NCBI taxonomy): Eukaryota > Metazoa > Chordata > Actinopteri > Perciformes > Nototheniidae > Dissostichus > Dissostichus eleginoides. The sequence goes on from CM062280.1 coordinate 2,302,084, forward strand.
CGGGTAGGTGGGATGTTGATGCTGGGATAATAGGACGGAGGCATGACGGCCTCACCCTGGGGCCAGCTGTCATGGAGATGGTGCACAGTATAGATGGGGAGCACTGTAAACCCCAATAAGTAAACTTAACTCAAAAAAATTAGGGCAACTGATTGCCTTAAGTATTTTAAGTTAATCAACTCAAAACTTACAATTTTCAAGAAGTTAAATAATTGGATTAAATGCTACAAGTACCTATTGATTACAGTAAAATTAAAATGGCTTATTAAGTCAACTCAAATATATTCAGGTATTGTGACTTAAACATTTGAATTCACCTCTACTAATGGATTAAGTTACCAGAACTTAAAAAAACAAGTACTCAAACACAGTCTTGTTGGGTTAACAGAACTCAATATTTATTATTTCAACCAAACCAAACACATTGACTTAGTCAACTCAAAATCACATAACTTAACACTTAAAAACATTGAGGCAACTTCAATTGAATCGAGTGCGACTAACTTGAACAGCTTTAGTAAATGTCTTATTTTAACAGTAAAAAAAGTAATCATAAAAAAATAAAATGCAAAGGCAATTGTACTTCTGGCACATTTTGGTTAAAACCTGAATAGGGCAACAACTTTGATCACAATGACAGTCTGGACCCTTTAACTGTAAAACTCTAAAATGTAAATGAATTACATTAACAAGTATCAAATCTTCATCTGAGTTAAAGTGCAGCAAACAAACAACACAAACGCATAAACACACATTCACATTATTAATGCCAGTTAATCAGAAATATTTGGTATTATTAAAATGCAAACAGTCATCCCTCAAAATCAAAGATACTTTGATTTGAACAATGGTAAACAGTAAACATTAATATAACATGTACAAGTAAAAAGGGAACATTGAGCAGCTTGACCACCTGGCTGAAAACCTGCAGCAACTGGTACAGCAACTTTTTTAAGGCATTTTTTTTTTTCAGAAGGAAATAACTTTGAAGTAGAGGGAAAATGCCCCACTCCACACCTGTTTTCAGATGGATCTCTACACATGCATCATCAAGTCGTTCTTGAGGGTCTGTAACTTGGGTGACAATTTACCATCTTCCAGACCAAGTAAAACCTTCGAGTGTGAACTCGAAAGTGTTTGTCAGTCCTTTGGGATAGCTGAGGTGTAGTGCATAAATTAGTCCAAACATTACCAGAATGCATCTGCAGTCTGGGGAGGCTGACCACAATGTCATTTTCGATGACAACAGAGATGGTCACAGGCTGATATTGCACTTGACTTGTGCCATTGTCACTGATGACAGTAAGGAGGGCCACTGCAACACCTCCAAGCTCTGGTTCGGACTCTTCCTAAATGAATGAAAGAGAGATAATAATCACAAACTGGGTGTTGGTCATGCATTACATTACATTACATGTCTTGTTATATGTCAGATTCCTCGCGTACCACTAGCGGGAGCTGGCGTACAACCAGTGGTACGCATAACCCAGGTTGAGAACCACTGGCTTAAGGGATTAGACTGTTTTAATTTCTAAAACAAATGGCCGGAACCAGATACTAAAGCTGCATTACATTACATTACATGACATGTTAGACGCTTTTTATCCAAAGCGACTTACATACTCAATACTGTGGGCAATCCCCACAGGAGCAATTTGGGGTGAAGTGTCTTAACCAGGGACAATACAACAGGCTGACTGCAGTGGGGTTTGAACCAAGCCCCCAGGAAGTGCGGCGGACTCAGATGAAAATATTCGTGCTGGCCAAACGGCGGTACTACACTTCCGTTTGGTTGCCAGGCCCGGAAACACTTTTTCCCATTGACTTACATGGGGAAAGAGTGGTCTGTAAATCGTTGGATTTGATATTATACGAGGAAAAATACGAAAATGATCCATCATAATAACAATCCATTACCATGCTGTCATGAACGCGCGGTGCTGTTACGTGTACGCAAATTAACGTGCTTGATGTGAACGAGCCTTTTGGGGGGATGGTTAAAGTTGCGCATGCGCTATGAGCGCACATACGGGTACTTCTCAGGCATGCCGGGTAATCTGTGACGTTTCGCTCTCTCAAAAGTTGGGCCATTTTATCTTCATGCGCTAATGAGCAACTCTCATAGGAATGAATGAGGCCCCGCCTCCCACGCTGTATCCAGTTCTTATTATACATCCATGGTTTGAACCTGTGCTCCCTTAATCCGAACACCAATGCTCTATCCACTGCGCCACACACGCCTTGCAGGAACATTTTAAAAAATCTTGATTTTCTGTGTGGCAATATCTTTTGACTGCAACTCTTGGAGATATGTTTTCTAAGTTCTTCATATTTTAGTTAGAACTATGTTTAAGAGAGTTGTTTTGTCAACAGACTACACATTTAAAGGTGAAAAACAGGTTTTCTACACCAAAGAAACAGACGAGCTACCAGTTTTAATGTTTTACTTAACTTCAGTATCGCTTCAAACAAAAAAAACGATTCAGTTCATTTGTATTGGGGTTAAGGAAAACAGACCAAAACCTCTGCAAATCACACAAACTATATGGATGGATAGACAGAACCAGGATAAGTGCAAAAAAATATTTGTATTTTAATGAACTATTCACTTAATATAGAGTGGTACTGTTAATTAATTAAGGAGACTCACTGTGCAGGTTCGGAAAAATCCAGAGGTGTCCTCTTGCAGATACACAGGAAGGGCATGGATAATGGTGGTACGCCTGGTGTTGATGTCATGTAATTCCTATAACGATAAAAATATAAGCGTACAAACTGTTGACTGTGAAGTTTACTGAACAAACCTACAACAATCCATACAGAACATATATCTACAGATAACCTGTTCACATCTTTAATGCTATCAGACAAATAGCAAAAACAAAGTGGGCTAATTGTAAAATTCAAAAGAATTTTTTTTTAATCTGTCCAACGTTAGATGTTCAACCTTTTGAATTGTAAAATAATCTCTTTACCTGTTCATCGTGGATTTTTAAAATTTCAGCCAAAGCCTCAGCTGTCTTCCCAGTTTTGGACGCCTTCTGTCTAAATATGGCCATCAGTCGAGGAAGATGGCGGTCAAAAGCAGCGTAGAACGTGTTCGGCAGATTCTGGTTTGTAATCCGTTGGAACTCTGCATACACCTATTTAAAAAACAGAGCAGAAGGACAATACAGCAATGTCAATTAGTCAGTTCAAAAATAAATCAAACTAGGTTAAAGTGGTATCCTCCTTACAAATGTAATAGATCCTCCAAGTTTGACCAGTCAGTTCCTTCCCTGTGGCAAGAACGAGAACTTCACCTGGACTTATCTTTTCCTTGCATTACACCACACCACAGGGAAGGAGCTGGAACTTTGAAGATCTATTACACTCCTATATACAGCAAATAGCCACTATAAGAGTCACAGAATGTGCCATATGTTATCAATAAAGAAGAAAACAGGAAAAAGAGAGCTAATCCATATTACCTCAGACTCCATTTTGAGAACAGGCCAGAGGTCCATGAGCTCGTTCACTGGCGGGCATGTCCTCACTATGGTCTGTCGCCGCAGTGCAAATGTGGTCTGCATCATCTTTTTAATGAGGGGTAGGTCCATCTCAGTCTTCTTGACTTCCTCAACAATTGTCTGCCTCAAGTGTTCAAGACTTGAGGGATCCTCTCCTTGGGGAAGGTTGGGTAGAAAGTTGACTTCGGCTCGCTTTGGTCTTTTAATGTTGGAGTGTGGAGGTTCTTTGTCAGGATTGCTTCTACTTCTTTTTCCAGCATTTACAATGACCTCCTGACATCCAGCCTGTCTCATCTTGTTCCTGTAATTGCCCATCTTAAACTTAATGCTGTTCTTCCATCCATTCCACCCAGTCCGCGATCCTGCTTCTTTCAAGCAGGGATGTGTGGCCACAAGAGCCTCAGCTACCATTGCTATATTGTTATCACTTGGGTAAGCCTTGAAGCCATATATTGTAGATGCAAGCTTTTCTAATATGTCGTGCTTTAGGTCTCTTGTCATCTTAAAGTATGTGTTGTCCTTCTCAAATTCAGTGTTCCCTGCTCTAAGTTTCAGCTCAACGTCAAATGAAAATGTGGGAACTAGAAAAGGACCTGGAGGCCATCTGCTTTGACGTTCTTCAGATGACACACTTGAAAGTGTGTCATCTGAAGAAAGAGAGCTGGAATCCTGTGCAAGTGAGATATGCACAACAGCTTTTTGGGGCAACTCCTCAATGTCAATGAGGGAAGTGAGTTTTCCATCAAAGTCTGGATCTTCGTATCGCAAACTGAAGTCAAGGTCTATTTCCAACTGTGCTTTTAGAATATGAATCAGTGCATCAACAGAGGCTGGTCGTGCATTGAGTTTTAATTTTCTAGCCCGGCCCGCCGTCTCAACAACATGAAGGATCATGGGTTGTGGGTTATTCAGCTGCCATTGTTGCCATTGCTAACGAAAAAGAGACATTCAGGCTGTTAAAAGGTTATTATTAAAATATACAGATTATGAACTGCGCGATTACAGAGTAATAAATAAAGATACTACTCACCATTGGCTGTCCTCAGTTCTGTTTCACTTGCAAGAACCGCTTGGGAGTCAACAGCAGCGAGCCGCCTATCTTGTATGCTGAGAGTGGGACTGTATCATTGAGATCAGACTGCAGGTGGATCGAAAGACTTGTCCGTGTGGCTAACAGCTCATAAGACCGGATAAGTTCTACATACCAGGAGTCATAATCACTACAAAGAAAAGAAACACTGTGATTCACAAGGTAGATCTGTTCTATTTTGCAAAATTTAGACAGTCCACCACTGGCTCCAACAGACACAAACATTCCACAGACATAGTTAGTGCCATCAATGGTCACATTTGATGTGTGGTAGATTGTGTCACTTGTTGTTTGTCTTCTTATGTGTGCCTGAGCTACTTCTGGTAGAGCTGAGACTAGAACAGAGTCCACCCTGGACGCTTCTGTTTTTGGCTTGAAAAAAGATGGTGCAGCAAGATGATAGGCCATCATGTGTTGGTGTCTGATTGCCATTGTCTTCAAAATATGTTTGAAGTTTTGAGCGTCATGTACCACTCTCTTGAAAAAGCGGTGTTTGGCCTCAAACCGCATGGTCCACATGTGCAGCAGGGGCCCAAAGCACTTGACTAGGGTGGGATAATGTTCCACATAGTGATGTTTAGGACGAAGCCTAACCTCAGGGAAAACCTTGAGCAGTGCCTGTCAATGATCACTGATTTTGCACTCAAAATAGTCTAAGGTTTCATCAGTAAACGATGGGCACAATGCTAACTCCACCACCTCTTTCAATTCCATCAGAACTGCCCATGCACCATCACCATCTGGTACTACACTGCCAACAAGCAATGGAAGCAGTCGGAGCAGAGTGGCATTTTCATGCCCATTGCCTCCTATTGTCACAATGGCTGAGATAAGGAGAAGATCTGATTCAAGTGGTCCACTATTTCTTGTGTGGCTGTGTTTGAGACATGGAGGATAGCCTGCATCTTTAGGAATAAGGATGATACATTCATTTTGAGTTGATTTCTTAGATTGACAGTGTCACATTGATCATCATCCCCCACTTCTGTACTCTGTCCTGGACATTCTTCGTCCAAATCACCAGTAACCTCAGAAATACTGGCTTGGAGATTCTGGGGATCCTCACTGACGATGGCACTTTGAAAGTCTAATGTAAGACTTGCTTGATGTGCTCTACTTTTATGGGAATTGAATGAAGAGTACACATTTGTGCTATAGTTACAATCCCTATATGGGCATGCCACTGTTTCATGGTTTTTTAAATGCCTTCTGAGATGACAGAAAACAGATTCAGAAAAAGGTTGCTGAAATGTGCATAAAGGGCATTTAAATAACGCAGTCTCCCGACTCTGCTCTGCACTACTGCTAAGTTGTGCAGTATGTGTTCTTGACAAATGAGTTCTCAGTGCATTAAGCGACTGAAATGTACACATACAATCATTATAGAGGCATGGAAGGGGGCTAACTCTGGAAAAGTGGCTGTGCTGCAGTCTGTAGTGTTTAAATAATTGTGGTCTGGAAGAGACAGAAGTTGAACACAACTTACACTGTCAAATCATACTGGACCCAGCGAGCTGAAAGGCAAGAAGAACAATTGTCAGAAAGTTTAAGCCTCCATCAATAACATTAAATTCAGAATTACTTATACTTACAACTGAATACAAGTTCAATACCAGTATCCAACCAATATCAGGTTACAAAAACATCACCAACTATGACCATTTTTCATCTATCGTTTTAACAACCTACTTTAGATGAAACTTCCCCAAATACTTTCAGGGGGGGAGGGAGGAGATTTCACCACCACAGCAAATACTGTTCTAAAATGTAACACTTTAAAATGTCTCCGTGCTCGAGCAGACCGCTGCACGCGCTCTCTCTCCCTCTCTCTTAGGTAGTTCTTATTATACATCCATGATTTTAGGTTGCCATCAAGTTTGGCCCGACTATAATACATTTCTAATGTTAAATAAATGAAAAATATTCACAGTTGAGAATTAGGTATTCAATATTAATGCCATAAATGATTGCATACATTTACAGTTTATTATTTATCGAGTATGATAGATTATGAGCTACGTACGGCAACCCAAGTAGGACATTTGACACAGAGGCGTTTGGCAAAGAAGTAAAAGAAAACACGAACACATTAATCTGAACGAGAGATGAGTTATTGTTATTATAACGTAATTCCCTGGTTATTTGAGAAGAAATCCTTTTAGTGGGTTAAGTACATTCTTAAAGCTGAACAAATCCTATATTTAAAATGTAATGTAACCTACTGCCTAATAACTTCTTAAACATCCATTGAGTTAATGTTAGTATGGTAAATTAATTCATGGACAACAAATGGACAAGCGTTCACTACCGAGCCTGTTTATAACCAGGGATGCAAACTCATCAGGTATGAAAAAGGTGACAAGGATCCGAACCCCCCGAATATGGGCTTTAAAATGAGGAATAACAGAGGATTTTATTAGTCAGAACAACTAAAGCAGCAGTGTTAATAATAACAGAAACGCCAGAGTCACATCTAATAGAAATATATAAAAGCAGTCAGTTAAAGTCAAGTACTATACTTACAATTTTGAGATACTTGTACTTTACTTAAAGGGGACCTATCATGCAAAATGCACTTTGTGATGTCTTTTATACATACATATGTGTCCCCGGTGTTCCAGGGAACTCACAAAGTGTCAGAAAACACAACCCTCTCTCTTTTCCTCCATACCCAAATCTCTAAAAACGGGGCTGCAACGGATTTGATACGGGTGGATTTTTTATTTGCACCTTTTTGACGTAATGTAGGTGCAATCCGCCTGATTGGTCAACTCTCCACCAATCAGGGGAATGAGAGGTTGGGCCACGGCCACGGCCATTGCCCAACCTATAATTCGCATATAGGCTGTCGGCAGGCTACATTTCCCCAGTCACATCTGTGGTTTTGCCTGCTCTTGCCAGGATGTCTAATAGAGATAGATATTGCGCTGTTGTTGGCTGCAATAATCCTGACAAGCACAAAATACTGCATGCACTGCCGCCTCTGGAAAAAGCAAAGAATCTGTGGCTAGAGTTCATTTTCCAGGGAAATGTGCCAGAAGACTCCAGCAAATTTCTGCATGTGTGTTCGACACATTTTACCACTGACTCGTTTACGAACTTCGATCAAGTCAACAAAGGATTTGCCTCCAAACTAAGGCTAAAAAGTTATTGAACTTTCCAACGGTAACAGTTGTTGCACGATGTTGGAAGAAAAGGTTAATAGGTAAACTATTAATAAACGCAATGAGGCCATTGTATATATGCTGAAAAGATGAATGTCTCCCTATATAAATATATATATATGTACCGCTGTTTTTGCGTTACAAACTCTGTTACAAACTGTACACATAACATTCTTGCTAATTAGCCAAAACGGAATAAGTAGCAAGCATCGTAACAAAGAGTTAGCGTAAAATAAATAGGGACAACAGCTTGTCAACTAACCATTCAGAAACGTCCTGCTGCAACCGAGATGTTTGCACCTCCACCAAAACCTCCGCTTCTTCAGGGTCAGATTCTGGATCAAATTGGTAATATGCTTGAACACATGCATTGCTCTGAGAAAACATGTTGACTCTCCACTCGTAATCACAGCAAGCATGATAACATGACGCTCGTGCCAGGGCCGTGTCACGCCCCCCTCTTCCGCATGGGGGCGTGGTCAGCTGAATCAGACCTTGCAAAGACAGAGCTGGAGTGAGGCAAAATGAGGCATGGCTAAAATGCATGATCTGTTTCGTATTTTGAAAATTAAAACGTATTAATATACCTTATATATATATATATATATATATACCTTATATAGTATTTAAATATAGCATGATAGGTCCCCTTTAAGTATGTAAACGTTTTGCTACTTTGTTCTTCTACTCCACTACAGTTCAGAGGTAAAAGGTGTACTTTTCCTCCACTACATGTATTTAATACCTTTAGTTACTTTACAGATGTGGATGAATGATGTGAAATATAATCAACTCTTAAATCAGACTTTAGTTCGACCTGGAGTAAATTCACAAGCTACCCTGCAGTATACAAAGTCATTCAAACTAGCTGCACCTTTAACAGCTTTGAGAACACTTTCATGATCAATCATTATAAAACATATCATATATATTATTCTGAAATGGACCAATCTGCACAATGACTACTTTTACTGTCGCTACTTTCACTATATTTTGATGAGAATACTTTTTCTACTTTTACATGAGGAACATTTTGAATGCAGGACTTTTACTGTAACAGAGTATTCCTACACTCTGGTACTTCTACTTTTACTCAAGTACAAGATCTGAGTACTTCTACTTTTATTAAGTACAAGATCTGAGTACTTCTACTTTTACTCAAGCTGCCTGCTGAAGTTAGACCCTCATCGCGGAGCAGCAGAGTTCAGCCGACAGGCAGGAAGACTCGAGCACACAGCTCGTGCCCATTATCCCCTTCCGACTAAAGCTGAACAAATCCTATATTTAAAATGTAATGTAAGCTACTGCTTAATACATTCTTAAACATCCATTGGGGAAATGTTAGTATGGTAAATGATGAATTAATGGACAACAAATGGACAAGCGTTCACTGCCGAGCCTGTTTATAACTGACAACGTTATATTCAATTTAACATTACCTGTCTCTGCTCTGCTCCGTCCCTGTCTGTGGCCTCACGCTCGTTGAAACCGTATAAAGAGGTTGAAACCTGGGTGAAGGAGAGTGTTAAACTTTAGCAGCGGGTCTCTTAATTCAGCGCAACACACAATCCTCCGCACCTCGTGGCTTACAATGGATGAAAACGTTAGCTTGCTAACTGTTAGCAAAAAGTTTCGGTTTGAGGAGTGACCGTGTTAAATAGTGACTTTCAGTCCAATGCGTTCGGGGTTGCTCGTAGTAAATTAAGTAAATGGTTGGGTATATTATGACACACATTTGAGTATAAATTGATTAAACTAACATTGAAGGCTTTTATTAGGAAACCTACCTGTTCTGTTAGTGTTTCAACAGCTTCCGTCACTACGAGCATCCACAACCCACAATGCATTTGGCTGAACTTTTTGAATACATAATTAGCTTAGGGGCAATGACATTTTTCATCATGTTTTAACGAACATTTCGTACAACAAAAAGTGACAGCCCTACTTTGGCACCAACAGTTTCCACAACTACATCTCTTACAAGTTAACATTATACAGTAACTGTGCAAATAATTCAGGCATTTCTGTGAATCTGCTGACTCAACCTCTGGCTAATGCTAGCTAACATGCATGTATCTGGCTAACATCAACACTCTTTCACATGTTTAATCTCAAAAATATTTAGAAAACTGAAGAAATATGAATATTGCACTTAAAGTGAGACCAATGATGCTGATTACCACCGGAAAGTGTGGAAATGAAGTGTGAAGATCCACCTTATTGCATGTATTAGCCGCAAGTGCTGCATCCCGGTTTCAACGGTTAGTGACGTCAGACACACAATAAGCATTAGAAATGAGTACAGTTCAATGTATATGTTTAAGTGATGCTTACTTAATCCGCCAAATAGTTAAAGTTAATCAAAGATTATCAGTTTAATTATCTCAAAAAGGAAGAACAGTCACAGGAACTGAATATATTGAAGTTAGTAGAACTTTTTTTTTAATTTAAGTTTACACTAATTAATCTATTTAATTATTTTGAACGTTCGGGTTTACAGTGAGCGGCATTTAGTCAGCTTGCGGAACTTTACCGCAACTCCGGCTCGTCTTCCCCTCCGTCTTGCTCTCCAGGTTCAGGGGCAGCAACAGGTTGTTGACCAGATTACCTCCGGTACTTGGGGACGCAGGATACGGTGATAACTCCATTGTGCCGATCGATCCGACAGTGATCGTGCCACCGAAACACCTATATCCAGCAGAGTTTGGCGATCGTAAAAAACTGCCGATTTGACATTGCGTACACACAACGATAAAAACAGATAAGCGTCAAACAGGAGCGGTAACGAGTGAAGACGACTGGCAGTCAACATAGGCGCGGCCATCTTGCTCTCTCCAGGTGAGCTGTGACGTGGACATACGTACGTACGGACATACGGACGTACGTCAAGGTGTGTGTAGTAGACCCCTAGAGGTCCGCGTACCCCCATTTGAGAACCACTGGTCTATTGGATACTTGTTTAAAAAATGGCTTAGTAGATTTGGACAATTTTTGAGTGATTTTGGGGTTATTGAGGATGTTGAATCCACTTCTGACATTTTCAGTATGAAAAAAGCAGTTTTAACCAGATTATGGCAACATTTGTACTCTCGGTGGGCTGATTTTGTATAGATTATGAAGATTTAGGGGACTCTGGATCATTTGGATTGCCTATTTGTTTGAAACAAATGTCCACAGTAGAGATCAGTTTCATCTTGTGCTGTCTATATTCAATGATCACAAAACTTCTCGTTGTAATCTAAATCAGCCCACAGAGAACAAATACTGCCACTTTCTGGTTAAAACTGCCTTTTTGATCCTGAAATTGTCATAAATGGATTCAGCATTCTCAATAACCACAAAAACCACCTCAACATTTTCCAAATCGACCAAGTCATTTTTTTACTATTGTTTACTTAAGCTATAATACCATTCATTTGAATTGAAACAACCTATTCTAATTGTGCAAATTGCATATCGAGGGGTGAGAACCAGTGAACCAAGTGAAATTTTGGTCAAAAATTAGTTATATTTAGCAAATGAAAGCTCTCGATGAGCTCTTTCTACTGCCAAAACATTGCATGTGAATTCTAAACCAATCCAGAGTTATTAATCAAAAACCAAAAGACCTAACACAGAACACAGTGAACTATTTGGGGCCAAAAGGGCGTAAGTGCACTTACATCCTTTTGGCCCTGAGAAATGTATTATGGTAAAGCCTTTGGATAGCACTTGAGTCCAAATGGCTGACACCACATGTAAGCAAGTTAGGTCAACCATGAGAAGAAAGCTTTTCACTGCTGAAGAAGTGTTACTAAGCTTATGGACTTGGCTTGGAAACTGGAAGGTCACCAGTTCAAGTCCCGGAAAGACCAAGTGCTACCGAGGTGTCCCTGAGCAAGGTACCGTTCCCTACACTGCTTCCCGGGCGCCGTACATAATGGCAGCCCACTGCTCCTAACACTAGGGTGGGTCAAATGCAGAGACTGTCCGGCAGTGGCTCAGTCAGTATGGGCTTGGACTGGGAGCCCTAGGATCGCTGGTTCAAGTCCGCGAACAGACCTAAATAAGGAGTTTGGACTGCTACTTGGAGAGGTCCCAGTTCACCTCCTGGGCCCTGCCGTGGTGCCCTTGAGCAAGGCACCGGACATCCTCCTTCCCCCCTCACTCCCATTACTCCCCGGTGTGCAATAGCTGCCCACTGCTCCTAGTAATAGGATGGGTTAAATGCAGAGAACACATGTCACTGTGTGTGCTTTGTGCTCTGCATGTGTGACCATTTAAAGAGGGTTTCATCCCTCCGATTCTATCTATTCTATTCAAGATGCAGAGAGCTTGATGAAGAGAATGAAATAATCCAGGATTCAAATTCAATGACAAAGTAAACTTAGTTTCTACAGATCCATCTTCAACAGAGAATTCAACTCATCAGAGATCAGCACATGCATGTTCCAGTATCTGTCAACTCTTTCAGGTACTGAGCATGTGGTGCTGTACTCTGACACATGTGGTGGGCAGAACAGGAATGCTGGTTTTAGTGCCATGTGTCTCCATGCAGTTAAAACCTTGCCCATCTCCATGATTGACCATACATTCATGGAGTCTGGTCACAGCCAGATGGAATATGACAGTGTCCATGCAGCCATTGAGACCGCCAGAGAAAAAGTGCCTGTGTACAGTCCGGATGGGTACTACACTCTTGTGAGGATGGCAAGGAGGAACAGGCCATACAAGGTGATTGAGCTTGGGCACAGTGACTTTCTAGATTTCAAGTCCTTCTCACAACACACGGTCCGAAACAGAACCAAAGACACAGATGGACAAACAGTTCGTTGGCAGAAAATGAAATGGCTGCGCCACACAAAAGAGGATCCGAAAGGGATTCAGTTCAAATAAGCTGCAAGTTGGAAAGCAGGAGACCAGAGGTGCTCATGCACCTATGTGGACTTCTACCAGTCTTTGCAAGTCATTCAGGCAGAGTAGTCTAGTATGTCCTTTCAAATCCATCTGAAACGTACATGATCTGCATGAAATATGCTGTTGTCGTATATAATTGTATTGCTATATTTGACATTCCCAATGTTCTAAAGTCTTTTTTGATTTGCCAAACAGTTATTAGGCCAGGTTTAATGTAATTTATTGTTATTCAGTGAACTAATGTGATATTGATATTTTATATTATCACAATGGACTCTGTAGCCTATTTTCAATTGGTTATTTGGGGAAATGGCCAAACAATTAACTATTTGGCAAAATGGTTATTAATGTTTTTTTTTTATAATTACATTCAATTAAAGGTGGGGTAGGTAATTTGGAGCAACCAGCTCGAGTGCGCTAGAATTTGAAAATACACAGCCGGAAAAAATCTGCTACTTCCTTACAGAGCCCCTCCTCCAACACACACGAACGCGCACATGACCAATGAGGGCACGCGATAAGTTTGTGCACAGATGGAAGGCTGACAGGCAGGTAGGCCATCCAGTTATTTTAGCCGGGCCGGCTAAAATGATTGGTCGTGCTTTTTACAGTACTACGGCTTCCACAGATGACATTTTTTTATGGATTTTTTGTCAAAGCACTTCAGATATTCATTGCTATCGGGATGTTAAGAGCATTCCATGGAATATAACAAAAAGTGTATCTCGAGCCGGTTTCTCAAACTTACCTACCCCACCTTTAACTAATATGATATAAGGATATTTTTATTATAACAATTGATTACTGTTACTTTTCAACTCATAAATGTAAAGCCTTTTTCCTATTTTTATCAGATATGCCCTTTTTCTTAGTGTATATGAGATAAAATCTTAGTTCCAAAAAGGCGCATGTGACTTTCTTCCGAATAAAAAAAAGATAGAAGTATATTTTTTTCAATGAATGTCAAAATATCGTTCATTAAGTATATTTTCATCCACATGTTTATAAAGTTTTCATATTAAAGATTGAATTTGATAAACAAAGTCAGGACAAAGTATGGTCATTTTTTGTTTTGGCTCTCCTGTAAAGTTGGTCAAATGTCACTTACGCCCCTCTGGTTCTCACCCCTCGATATGCAAGTTAGCATCCAGCATTTTCTATGTGCTGGGCACCCTACTATACATTTCTATCATAAATCTTTGGGAACTGAACCTTTCCAGGTTCACAGAGCTGGCAACTACCCACAGATAAAGAGTGAAGGATGACAGTGGAGGACAACAGGAGGAAAGAGAGGAGCTGCATCTGATGGGAGGTGACAACCAAGTTTGTAAAAGGAACGAGAGGTGGATAATGAACGGGAGCAAATTGAGTGGGGCTGTTTCAGAAGGGGATCAATAGCAGTCAGGTGGTGAGGATGATGAGGCGTGACGAGGGGACAAGAGGCCAGGGACGTAGGGTAGATCAGTACTGATTACAATATAAACCAGATTCTATTTACCATGCAGCTACAGCTCAAACACCTCTGTCTACCAGAGAGAATGAATGCTCTGCTCACCGTTCAGGAAGTTTTGAAGTCTATTGTTGAGTTTCTTATTCCTGTTTGTGTGCAAAAGAGACAATTAACACTTGTTTTCTCTTCCTAAAATCAGAGTCAGAATCCCTTTATTAGTCCTGCAGCGGGGCAAAATTACAGTGTTAAAGCAAAAGTGGCATAGCAGGTAAAAAAGGCATGCAATGATAAAGAGTTAGCTAACTTATTCATTATAGAAAATATAGAGAAAAAGACACAGATCAGTAATAGAATAAAAAATAAAGACAAATAAGTACACTTCCATGGCTAAAACGGAATAGCATAAGGAACATATCATGGTGTTGTTACATTTATAAAAAATAAAAAAGTATGTTTTTTACATAAAAGTGATCATGGCACAGCACAATTGCAAAACATTAGATGTTTTCTAAAAAGTAATATTAATAATTACAACAAACAACCCTACTCTTCCAGTGACGTCTTCGAGATGTTCAGTCTCTTTAGGTCATCAGACTTTAGTTTGGTTAGTTAGGCTTTGATCTAAACCGCCCAAGTTTATCAAACAATTTAAACACTTTATTTTCTGCAGCTGAGCCCCACTGTGCCGCTTCAACCAAGTATTTTATTTGGCTTTCTTCTGTTCCCACCATCCCACTGAGCTTCAGTTAAACCATCGTGGAATACATGTCCTTGGAATGCCTTCTGGCACAGTCAAACATCCAGACTTGTTAGCTCTACAGAACTTAAATAAAACACATGCTCAGGAATTTAAGGAGATAGAAAGTCAATTAAAAAGCTGCTTTGGTATGGGGCTGGGACGCACCATCACACAGAGTTCACTTATTTTCTTTGTTTCCTCACATTTATTTACAGATCTCTTCTTTTACATACAAAGTAATCGGTCATACCAGATTCACTCCGTGCAGCGCAGCGATCCAAGGACCTTGTGGCTTCAAACCAAAGAACCAAATATATGTTCCTCAGGACTCTTTTATACCAGCTGAGACAATCACTGCCTGTGGGATTTAAACCGCTCGTGTAGAAAAAACGTTATAAACATTATTTACTATCTTATATATATATATATATTCAGTTTCCATTACCAATATTGGTATATTTTTTTACACATAGTTTAACAATTAAATAATCAAATAATACGCTCATCATTTTGGCTTCTATAGTCAACTTTCTTTTTTTTTTCTTGACCAAAATACAGGTTCAATTATGGAAGCCTGTTTGCGCTAAGTCATTATTATGACTTAGCTATCTCATTATAATGACTTAAGCCGACTACCAGCAAGTCAAAGCAATACACTAGCTGTAAGCAATCCTGATTTTGGAGCACTCCTGAAGAGAATACATTGTTTTTGCTCTTGCCACACGCTTCATGAAGGTATCATCTACTGTTAAAAAGATAACAAGTGAAGTAATGTCACTGGTATAGGCCTAATGTTAAATAGATAAACGTTAAATATAGCATGCACCGTTTGGATGGCCGAACTGACTCAAGGTAGGCCTAGGTGTCTAACGTAACTGTATTGCTATATTTCGTGTAGTGTTAGCTTACTGGGTTTAACTGACATATTTATTAAATAACATTAAAAACTCCTGTTGAGCAATTTGTTTACAATAACGTGCGTGAGTACTATAGTTGTTGTTTTGCTGGTGTTAAAAGGTAAACACAGCAAACTGCAGTTTGCATGCAATTAACACTGTGCTACAGGTTCGCTAGGGCATATGGCACTTGCATAACTTGAAGCGGATCGAAGCCTCGGAACGATGCACACTGTATCGGTCAATTCATTAGGGAACGTTTTTGCTTTTGACTACATTTTGACAGGATTCGTACCGTGGACACCTATATAGTAAATGGAGAACGGTTCAAACAGGTCAGTTCAACCAACCCAGTCTCACGGCATTTCGTGTCATAGTCACGAAATTAATTTAATCTATTGATTCGTGTTCACCAACACGATTTTTGCATTTTTTTCGTGTCACACAGAACGATTTTAAAAGCCATGTATTTCTATTGGTAGTATGTTTTGTGCCTGCACCACATCTTTTTGTCCGGTCGGGTCTTGGAAGACCAGAAGCTGTGTGGTTCATAAAAACATGTTCTTACTCAATATCTTACCCTAAGCCTAACCCTTTTATTTTAAATTGTATAATGTTGGAGTTTTTTTGCCGTCCTTAAGGAAAATAAATGGGGCTCAGAGCCTCAGAATACTGAAATCTGTATTTTTTTTGCTTCTAATTTATTATTATTTGGTGCAGGCACGAAACATATTACCAATAGAAATACATTGCTTCTAAAATCGTTCTGTCAGAATACTGAAATCTGTATTTTTTTAATCTCTTTTTCCTTCTAATTTGTTATTATTTACATTGCTTTTAAAATCGTTCTGTGTGACACAAAAAAAATGCAAAAATCGTGTTGGTGAACACGAATCAATAGATTAATTTTGTGATTATAACACGAAATGCCGTGAGACTGTGTTGGTTCAACACACTAGCATTCTGTGGCGAGCAAGATAATGTGCATTGATACTGTGCTAGAGACATAGGGAGCTCCACCATGGTTATTTAAAACGTGTTCAAGCTTGCAAATGTTCGTTTACCTCATATCCTAAAGTAACCTGTATATCCTATATAACCTGTTTCAATAATTATAACCTGTTTCAATAATTATAACTTTGTCTGTGTAAAATGTATACTTATGAAACTAGACCAAGTGTTCTTATTTTCCTTTGTTTGATGTGGTCAATTGTGTGTGCGTTGACTTAGGAATGTAGAGGATCCAGTCGCCCCCCCGGGTTTTTTAATGGGCCGGATAGGAGCATGGGGGGGTTGCAGGAGAAATGTAATAAAACTGACACCATTGAGTCTATGCAGAGATTGTACTGAGAGAAAGATTGGGATGCGGAGTGGTACGGCCAGGTGCTGAGGATAAACGAAGATAAGGATTGGTACCTCACCCCCGTTCAACCCAGAATTGTTTATTTTATGGCTGCCATAAAAGATGACCTGGGACTGATCGGCGGCGCAGGAGATCCAAACTTCCCACACCTATGGCTGACTCACTCTGATTCGCTGTTTAGACCTCGTCAATGGCTGACTCACTGCCTAGGGCTCGCCCAGGAGTGAGTCCACCAATGGATGAACACCTAGGGAGGAGCAACCGACACAACTCCTCCACACAACCTCTCCGTTTGTGGGCATAAATATTATGAATTCTGTACACTCGGGCCTCTGTTCTGTCTGACTGTCTGATACGTACATCGCACGGTAGTAAGACCAAGGCCCGAAGTACTTCGTTATATTGTACTGTTGTTTTTACCATTAAATCAGTATTGTTTAATCTCATATCTCTGTCTGAGCCGTTCCTTTTTACAGCAGACCACTCATCAAACGAACGGCGCGGAGCGGGCTCGAACCTTCAACCACTGAAGGGTGCTTCAACCCAACAATTTGGTGACCGACCGACGTGATGAGTAGGGTCTCATAGAAGGAACACCGGCAGCCAGCGGACGAACTGTCCAGGGAAGACACCTCGAATACCTCTGACAACTAAACCAGGGCCCACAACAGAAAGGTGAGCAGATACCTGTTATTATCAAAATCTGTGATTGGCTATACTACAAAATTTTAGAGTTGTCAGCGGCATTTTCAGTGTTTTAGTCTTACGGTAGAAAAACAGTACTACAGAATAACACTTTCCAGTCTCAAAGAGGAGCTGCAGTTGTGTTATATGTGGGGTATTTCAAGAGGAGAAACGCAACTTTCAAAATCAATTTGAAATGACCGGATCTCGCAAACTCTTGCTGTGGGGTTAATCTAGAAGACTAAACGTGACGATAAAGAGATTCTGTAGACTGGGTTTCGACTCCTTGCCAAAAGCCACATCGCCGAAAGGGGGTGTAGAAGCGCTTCTGGAAGTCTCTCCATCTGTTGAAATATACATCGCACTATAAAAGTCAACTAGACTGTACGGGGAATATATTAACTGTGTAACGAGATTGCAGTGGTTATAAATTGTAAAGGAAGTCCAGCTGCAATCGTCGTCCGAGATTTCAGTGGTTTTAAATTTAAAGGAAGTCCAGCTGAAATACTCTGAGAAATAAGGTGACACACACAGTAATTCTTAGACGAATTCTGGGGTTGGGGCTCATCGACTAAGTACACAGGCAACCCTTAGACGGATCTGGGGTTACGTTAGATATATTTATTTTGAGTGTGATTAACTGTGTAACGAGATTGCAGTGGTTATAAATTGTAAAGGAAGTCCAGCTGCAATCGTCGTCCGAGATTTCAGTGGTTTTAAATGTAAAGGAAGTCCAGCTGAAATACTCTGAGAAATAAGGTGACACACACAGTAATTCTTAGACGAATTCTGGGGTTGGGGCTCACGACTAAGTACACAGGCAATCCTTAGACGGATCTGGGGTTACGTTAGTATATTTATTTTGAGTGTGATTAACTGTGGTTGTATATTATAATATTTTCAACATCAATTTGAAAGGACCGTCCCTGAAAGTATTGTAGAATCTTATTTGTATCTGATAGCATATACGTGACGATCAAAGGTTATTGTAGACTGGGTTTCGACTCCATGCCTTGGGCCGCATCCTCGTAAGAGGGTGGAGAAGCGCTCTTGGGAGTCTCCGTAACTGGTTGAAATACACCTCGCACCGAAAACTATCAGACTGTATACCTGTGGGAATAAAACTACAATAATTAGTCAATTATAGTACGCAGGAATATCTGGTATTTTTTATAAGAAACTAAAACCTTTAGGAGAAGCGCTCTTTGGGAGTCTCCGCAACTGGTTGAAATACACCTCGCACCGAAAACTATCAGACTGTATACCTGTGGGAATAAAACTACAATAATTAGTCAATTATAGTACGCAGAAATATCTGGTATTTTTTATAAGAAACTAAAACCTTTAGGAGAAGCGCTCTTGGGAGTCTCCGCAACTGGTTGAAATACACCTCGCACCGAAAACTATCAGACTGTATACCTGTGGGAATAAAACTACAATAATTAGTCAATTATAGTACGCAGAAATATCTGGTATTTTTTATAAGAAACTAAAACCTTTAGGAGAAGCGCTCTTGGGAGTCTCCGCAACTGGTTGAAATACACCTCGCACCAAAAACTATCAGACTGTATACCTGTGGGAATAAAACTACAATAATTAGTCAATTATAGTACGCAGAGATATCTGGTGTTTTTTATAAAAAACTAAAACCTTTAGGAGAAGCAGATACGAACGAAGTCAAAAATGGAAGGAGAATTTGAACGTGAAGAGAGAGAATTAGGAGTCCCTGTTCCGGGGAGTTTAAGGGAACAGTGGGGACAAGCAGAGAGATTGATACTTAGCGGACTTAAGCCCGGAGATCATAAAAAGGCGAGCAGGGATCTCCGTTTCTTACACGATCAGATGATCGCAGAGAATAGAGTAGAGGGTGACGAGGCAATAAGTCTCCTAGCCACAGCACTCAATACATACGAGCGACAGTTGGTTCAGAAATTAGAGACTCTCAACAAGCAGAAGGCAGGTTTTATCAGGGCTTCTAAACTTAACAAAGAAAGGGAGCTAGTTGACAAGCTAAGGAGAATAGGCCATAACGCAGCCTTAGTTATGAATGGAGTGGCAGTAACCTGCTCTCTGAGCAAAACTCCCGCCAAAAATCTGCCCGCCATAGCAGACCCACCCAGTCCTGCACCAGCCCCTCCCACAGAAGCGATAGAGCCAGTCAGGAAGGAGAAGCCATATGGTGGGCCCCTCCCAGACGGCGGTCCCCTCCTCTATCCAGATTTATACAACCCCTTTAAGACCCGACCCCCTCCCTATACGCTTCCCTCCACCTCTAACCCCCCCTCACCCAGTTCCCCTCCCATGACAAACCTTCAGATGCTGTTTACAGACGCATCTTCTGAATCAGAACTAGAAAAGGAGGTCAGAAGGGGAGGGAATTTCAGAATGACAGGAAATGTCTCTCTGATTCCCAACAGACTCACCTCTATTCCCAGGAGAAGGGATAGCTGTAGCTCAGTTAACACACAACCGTCAGACAGTGGGAAATCTACAGAATCAGAAATAAAAATGGTGCATACCACCATAACTACTCCTCATCAGCTAGCAGCTAAAGAGAGCAACACCCCACCAGTTACAAATGCCAAACTTCGCGAAGAACGAGTGATTAGACTGAGGACATTGTTGACTCCGAAGACAGGTACCAATGAGGAACCTACGGTAGCTGAATTGATAGCAATCATAGACATAAATGATAAGGAAGAAAATGAACGAAAGGATGCTTACGAAGAGCGAGTGTGGAGGGAAGAAATAGCACTCAGAGAGAGAGAACAGGGTGAGATTGAGTGTGAAAGAAAGGACAGACATGAGAGAAAAAATGGGACTAGGCATAAGGCCCATGACTCAGACACAGAACATAGGGGACGCAAACCACACAAAAAGGATAGACACAGGCACAGAGTGCATACTATGTCCAGAGAAACCTCCCCTAGCCTCTCACCACTGAGAAGCGCTAGTTTAAATGGAGAACCATTTGCAGAGAGATGATGCGGAGTGGTACGGCCAGGTGCTGAGGATAAACGAAGATAAGGATTGGTACCTCACCCCCGTTCAACCCAGAATTGTTTATTTTATGGCTGCCATAAAAGATGACCTGGGACTGATCGGCAGCGCAGGAGATCCAAACTTCCCACGCCTATGGCTGACTCACTCTGATTCGCTGTTTAGACCTCGTCAATGGCTGACTCACTCTGATTCGCCCAGGAGTGAGTCCACCAATGGATGAACACCTAGGGAGGAGCAACCGACACAACTCCTCCCACACCTCTCCGTTTGTGGGCATAAATATTATGAATTCTGTACGCTCGGGGCCTCTGTTCTGTCTGACTGTCTGATACGTACATCGCACGGTAGTAAGAACCAAGGCCCGAAGTACTTCATTATATTGTACTGTTGTTTTTACCATTACATCAGCTTATTGTTAAACCTCATATCTCTGTGTCTGAGCCCTTCCTTTTTATAGCAGACCGCTAAAGTAACCTGTTTCAAATATATAACCTGTTCCAATAATTATAACCTGTTTTAATAATTATTACTTTGTCTGTGTAAAATGTATACTTATGAAACTAGACCAAGTGTCTTATTTTTTTGTTTGATGTGGTCAATTGTGTGTGCGTTGACTTAGGAATGTAGAGGATCCAGTCGCCCCCCCCGGGTTTTTAATGGGCCGGATAGGAGCATGGGGGGTTGTAGGAGAAAGGTAATAAAACTGACACCATTGAGTCTATGCAGAGATTGTACTGAGAGAAAGATTGGGATGCGGAGTGGTACGGCCAGGTGCTGAGGATAAACGAAGATAAGGATTGGTACCTCACCCCCGTGCGACCCAGAATTGTTTATTTTATGGCTGCCATAAAAGATGACCTGGGACTGATCGGCGGCGCAGGAGATCCAAAGTTCCCACACCTATGGCTGACTCACTCTGATTCGCTGTTTAGACCTCGTCAATGGCTGACTCACTCTGATTCACTGCCTAGGGCTCGCCCAGGAGTGAGTCCACCAATGGATGAACACCTAGGGAGGAGCAACCGACACAACTCCTCCCACACAACTCCTCTCCGTTTGTGGGCATAAATATTATGAATTCTGTACACTCGGGCCTCTGTTCTGTCTGACTGTCTGATACGTACATCGCACGGTGAAGAGCTGAGGCCGAAGTACCGAAGTACTTCGTTATATTGTACTGTTGTTTTTACCATTAAATCAGCTTATTGTTAAACCTCATATCTCTGTCTGAGCCGTTCCTTTTTACAGCAGACCACTCATCAAACGAACGGCGCGGAGCGGGCTCGAACCTTCAACCACTGAAGGGTGCTTCACCCAACAATTTGGTGACCGACCGACGTGATGAGTAGGGTCTCATAGAAGGAACACCGGCAGCCAGCGGACGAACTGTCCAGGGAAGACACCTCGAATACCTCTGACAACTAAACCAGGGCCCTACAACTGAAAGGTGAGCAGATACCTGTTATTATCAAAATCTGTGATTGGCTATACTACAAAATTTTAGAGTTGTCAGCGGCATTTTCAGTGTTTTAGTCTTACGGTAGAAAGAACAGTACTACAGAATAACACTTTCCAGTCTCAAAGAGGAGCTGCAGTTGTGTTATATGTGGGGTATTTCAAGAGGAGAAACGCAACTTTCAAAATCAATTTGAAATGACCGGATCTCGCAAACTCTTGCTGTGGGGTTAATCTAGAAGACTAAACGTGACGATAAAGAGATTCTGTAGACTGGGTTTCGACTCCTTGCCAAAAGCCACATCGCCGAAAGGGGTGTAGAAGCGCTTCTGGAAGTCTCTCCATCTGTTGAAATATACATCGCACTATAAAAGTCAACTAGACTGTACGGGGAATATATTAACTGTGTAACGAGATTGCAGTGGTTATAATTTAAAGGAAGTCCAGCTGCAATGGTCGTCCGAGATTTCAGTGGTTTTAAATTTAAAGGAAGTCCAGCTGAAATACTCTGAGAAATAAGGTGACACACACAGTAATTCTTAGACGAATTCTGGGGTTGGGGCTCATCGACTAAGTACACAGGCAATCCTTAGACGGATCTGGGGTTACATTAGGTTATTTATTTTGAGTGTGATTAACTGTGTAACGAGATTGCAGTGGTTATAAATTTAAAGGAAGTCCAGCTGCAATGGTCGTCCGAGATTTCAGTGGTTTTAAAATTGTAAAGGAAGTCCAGCTGAAATACTCTGAGAAATAAGGTGACACACACAGTAATTCTTAGACGAATTCTGGGGTTGGGGCTCATCGACTAAGTACACAGGCAATCCTTAGACGGATCTGGGGTTACATTAGGTTTATTTATTTTGAGT
The DNA here is from genome assembly GCA_031216635.1 of Dissostichus eleginoides. Lineage (NCBI taxonomy): Eukaryota > Metazoa > Chordata > Actinopteri > Perciformes > Nototheniidae > Dissostichus > Dissostichus eleginoides. Next base: position 2,325,202 of record CM062280.1, read on the forward strand.
GTGATTAACTGTGGTTGTATATTATAATATTTTCAACATCAATTTGAAAGGACCGTCCCTGAAAGTATTGTAGAATCTTATTTGTATCTGATAGCATATACGTGACGATCAAAGGTTATTGTAGACTGGGTTTCGACTCCATGCCTTGGGCCGCATCCTCCTTAAGGAGAGGCGCTCTTTTGCAGTCTCCGTAACTGGTTGAAATACACCTCGCAACGAAAACTATCAGACTGTATACCTGTGGGAATAAAACTACAATAATTAGTAAATTATAGTACGCAGAGATATCTGGTGTTTTTTATAAAAAACTAAAACCTTTAGGAGAAGCAGATACGAACGAAGTCAAAAATGGAAGGAGAATTTGAACGTGAAGAGAGAGAATTAGGAGTCCCTGTTCCGGGGAGTTTAAGGGAACAGTGGGGACAAGCAGAGAGATTGATACTTAGCGGACTTAAGCCCGGAGATCATAAAAAGGCGAGCAGGGATCTCCGTTTCTTACACGATCAGATGATCGCAGAGAATAGAGTAGAGGGTGACGAGGCAATAAGTCTCCTAGCCACAGCACTCAATACATACGAGCGACAGTTGGTTCGGAAATTAGAAACTCTCAACAAGCAGAAGGCAGGTTTTATCAGGGCTTCTAAACTTAACAAAGAAAGGGAGCTAGTTGACAAGCTAAGGAGAATAGGCCATAACGCAGCTTAGTTATGAATGGAGTGGCAGTAACCTGCTCTCTGAGCAAAACTCCCGCCAAAAATCTGCCCGCCATAGCAGCCCCACCCAGTCCTGCACCAGCCCCTCCCACAGAAGTGATAGAGCCAGTCAGGAAGGAGAAGCCATATGGTGGGCCCCTCCCAGACATCCCAGAGGGCGGTCCCCTCCTCTATCCAGATTTATACAACCCCTTTAAGACCCGACCCCCTCCCTATACGCTTCCCTCCACCTCTAACCCCCCCTCACCCAGTTCCCCTCATGACATTAAAGGAACACCTGTATCAACACATACACCTACAGATGAAGAAATACTTGACTTTGTTGCAAAACGCGTCAATTTTTTAGGACAAAAAAAAAAAGGATGAAACCTCTGCCTCTGACAGAGAAGACACGGCAAGTCAAGACGGCACAGGGGACTCCACCTTCCTCTGAAACAGGTTGATATAGCCGGTGTCGGACTTTGTTTATGAACACATTAACTGAGGGACAGGTTTCTCCCCATTTGAGCTGACCCACGGCCATCAGTTTCCGGGTCCTGGAGCATTAGCAGTAGGGAAAGAAGTAGAGGAAATAGCTCAAAACCATATTACCAGCAACTTAAGGGCTTGGTATGAGATTTCTCCACCCAGGTGGCTGACGCCAAAGGGGGACCGGAGAAGCACGAGGCTAACACCGCAGAATTCATCTGGCTGAAGGTCATCCGTCCGAAGTGGCTCAACCCAAGGTTCACCGGCCCGCACAGAGTGACTCAGAGGACATCACATGCAGTTCGCCTCGAAGGAAAGGGGGAAACGTGGTATCATTGGAGCCAGTGCGCCGTTGGAAAACCTCCAGCAAGGACGTTAGACGACATCAGAACTGACATCGCTGCAGCAGGACGAGAGAACGACACATCTGACGACGACAGCCCAGCAGAAGCAACGACCCATACAACAGATGACAAGGACAAAGACACAGAGGTAACAACAGGCGATCTTGGAAAGGAGATTACGGCCGGCGAGGAGGCGGACACGAGTCTACTCTGAAACACACGACTCCATATAGGACCCGACTTTTTTACTCCCACCTTTAGGGGCACTTTCCAATAAGTAGCAGCATTTTTATGCCCACCTATAGGGCCTCTTTCTAATAAGAGTAGTAGGTTATATATAACGAGAGGTTATCCCTATAGTTAAAGGGCAGTGAAAGTCTCCCCACTCACCAGACCTTCTATTTAACAGGTTTACTGAACCTTATATTTAACAGGTTCTGGGAGCACAGTATTTACCATTACAGGGTACTATTTTACACCCTAGTTTTAAAAATCTCCTTAGGAGATTTTAGCATTGTGTTCAACCTAATTACAATAACACGGACCACTGATTAAAGGTACTCAACAATGACAGACTGTGGATTACACTTCCTTATTGTTTGTTGGTGTACTCTGCTAGTGGGAATCGTGGTTTTACTTGGGACACTGTTTGTATCTTGAACACCATTCTTAGTTATATGGCCCATTAGCGAATTGCCTTATTATTTGATTGGGTGTTAATTCCTTGTGTCCTAGTAAATCTCCTATTATTAATAACAGAAATAATGTGTGTTCACCCTTGCCTTTATTTTTGTTTTAATGATTCCATTGACCACCCAGACTCCATTCCCCCGCCAGAGGAGTCCGTAACTAGGGTCAAACGGGCCAAACATGAGGTAGTTGTTACCAAAATGTCTCCTAAACAAACCTTCACTTTCCAAGCAGGTAGTGATGGAATAATGTAGACAGGATCAACTATGTACATTACAATGTGCTCCGTTTAGCTAATCTCACTAGGGACCTGTAGAAGGACTCGCTGAACAGCTGGGGCCGACTTCCCTTATGGCTGAAACAGAATAGAATGGCCCTTGACATGCTGTTAGCTGAGAAAGGAGGTGTGTGTTCAATGTTTGGTGATATGTGTTGTACTTTCATTCCAAACAATACGGCTCCGGACGGTTCCGTCACAAAGGCTTTAGAAGGCTTTCGCACACTATCCATAACTATGCATGAACAATCAGGGATACACAACCCCTTGGAGGAATGGTTTACAAACATGTTTGGTCAATGGAAAGGTTTAATAATGTCTCTTTTGATTTCAATAGCTACTTGTATTGCCATTTTAGTAACATGTGGTTGTTGTTGTGTGCCTTGTATCCGCTCATTGTGGGACAGACGCAGTAGAAAAGAATGACAGTGGTTATGTTTTGAATGCTTTGTGAATTGATCTCTGGAGGTGAGATCAAAAGGGGGATTAAAGTAACCTGTTTCATATATAACCTGTTAATAATTATAACCTGTTTTAATAATTATAACTTTGTCTGTGTAAAATGTATACTTATGAAACTAGACCAAGTGTTCTTATTTTCCTTTGTTTGCTGTGGTCAATTGTGTGTGCGTTGACTTAGGAATGTAGAGGATCCAGTCGCCCCCCCGGGTTTTTAATGGCCGGATAGGAGCATGGGGGGGTTGTAGGAGAAAGGTAATAAAACTGACACCATTGAGTCTATGCAGAGATTGTTCTGAGAGAAAGATTGGGATGCGGAGTGGTACGGCCAGGTGCTGAGGATAAACGAAGATAAGGATTGGTACCTCACCCCCGTGCGACCCAGAATTGTTTATTTTATGGCTGCCATAAAAGATGACCTGGGACTGATCGGCGGCGCAGGAGATCCAAACTTCCCACACTATGGCTGACTCACTCTGATTCGCTGTTTAGACCTCGTCAATGGCTGACTCACTCTGATTCACTGCCTAGGGCTCGCCCAGGAGTGAGTCCACCAGTGGATGAACACCTAGGGAGGAGCAACCGACACAACTCCTCCCACACAACTCCTCTCCGTTTGTGGGAATAAATATTGTGAATTCTGTACACTCGCGGCCTCTGTTCTGTCTGACTGTCTGATACGTACATCGCACGGTGGAAGAGCTGAGGCCCGAAGTACTTCGTTATATAAGTACTTCGTTATATTGTACTGTTGTTTCTGCCATTAAATCAGCTTATTGTTTAATCTCATATCTCTGTCTGAGCCGTTCCTTTTTACAGCAGACCACTCATCAAACGAACAGCGCGGAGCGGGCTCGAACCTTCAACAACTGAAGGGTGCTTAAACCCAACACCGCTCATCAAACGAACGGCGCGGAGCGGGCTCGAACCTTCAACCACTGAAGGGTACTTCAACCCAACAATCCATAAGCCACAGCCTACGTTTGGTTCTTACTCGTCAATTAAATATTGATAATATTATGAGTTCAGATTAAGGCGTTGTAGACTATATATAAAGTTGTGAGTTTGTGACACAGCTGCTGCGGGCTCCTGCGTTTCCGTGTGCAGTGCTGCCGGAGCGCACCGGGACGATACTACAGGACATTTATTTTCTGAGGAATAACATTTAAGATCATATAAGCGATCGTACACATACAGCGTTTTTTATGTGTTCATCATGTCCACTGTGAATTTACACACACGTATTGCCACTATGCCTGTGCCAAGAGTAAAACATAACATGTTTAAGTCGGAAAGAGGCTATAACTCGCCCTGGTGACCGAACGTTTACATAATCATGAAAGCAGAATATGAAGTATAACCGAACATCTGATGTAGAGTTCGGACTGTAGCAGCAACTGTGGTTTTTAGCAGATCTTATGAAGGTAAACAGTGGCTGGCTGTGCGCTCTGGCAACACTTCTCAGAGGCTGCAGGTTCATAATTTTTTCTGCCTTCAGTTCACATGCTGCAGAGTTCATAAAGACACGTGAAACGGGGGGTTACGTATTGTAACCCTAGTTCTATAAGGACAGGCGGAGCCCTCTACTGGACTCTATGGGTACTACTCTCATCAATGATACGCAAGCGTTCACACACTGAAGTTGTATAAATGTAGCCGGCCAATCAGGGCGAGCCTACCTGAATGCGCGCGCAGGCTCACAGTATATAAGGCAGCTACACCTCCTGACTGTCATCCTACACCCTATTCAGCGAGCGACATAGAGAAGACAGGGCCCCAGGTCCCTAAGGAGCATGGGAAAACGTAAGTGTACTATGTCCTCCACACTCACGCTTACCTCGTGTAGAGTGTGCACAGACCTCAGTTGGGAGAGTCTTCCAGCCCTGTATGGGGCTTACTGCGCACCACGTTTCCCAGGTCCCTAAGGAGCATAGGAAAACGTAAGTGTATTATGTCCCAGGGGGTCAGATACAGCTTACCGACCCAGAGCCCCCCTCTTTTCACCAGTCCTGTGATGCCCCAGCAAGCACAGACGATGAGAAGGAGCCAGACATGTCCAAGAGATAGAACCTTATGAACGGGCTTGGCGTAGACCAAGACGCCGCCGTACATATGTCCTCCACACTCACGCCGTCGAACAAGGCTGTCGACACAGCCACACCACATGTAGAGTGTGCACAGACCCCAGTGGGGAAAGGCTCTCCCCGCCCGCCCACAGGCAGGCGGGGAGAGCCTGTATGGGGTGGAAGACTAAAGCCGTCTAGCTGTATAACCTTTCAGGGAGAAGAGCTCCAGAGGCTCAAACGGTTCTGTAACCAAAGTCTCGAGCACTAATGGCAGTTCTTATTACAGGGTGGAGACATGCACCACTGGGCGCTGTCTCCTGATCCCCTGCAAAAAACGCTTCATAAGCGGTTGGCTAAAGACTGGTCTACCGCCAAATCCCTCAGACAGGACGAGATGGCTGCTGCATACTGTTGGTTCAGAATTCCAGAAAAGACAGACAACTTCTAAGTTTAACTATTTATTGTAAAGAGAGCAAAATATATATATTACTTGGCCAAGGACTCATCACGTCTTTCGGAATCACAGGCAGCAAAGCTGTAATCTGTAACCATCAAATCCGTAAAGAGCCTCGAACCTCGTGCGACAATACATTTTATTACACAGGGCGTTGCCTGTACATTTATGATTGGTCAAGACTAGCTGAAGAGATACCATGGTTTAGACTTGGTGCTCTTCGATTGGTGCGCAGACTCAGATAGAGTCTCTTGGCAACACGACCTTCCAATCAGCATTCGGCCGGCCTGTGGAAATCCCTCCCTACTCTGGCTCTAACATACGTCATTTGTTTTCGCTAACGTTTCTTCAGATATAGTGGAAAACTATAATGTTGCTTCCTAGCTCTGCGGGGGGAGCGCGGCTCCCATACAAAGTCAAGGCCGGTGCGATGTGCTGTTCTGACTTCCTCTTTGTGTTCTCTCAGTCTCTGCACTCGACCTTGCTACTTTCAATATTGCAAGCTAAACACTTTCTCATGTAACTTTTCCCTTCGTTCCTGTCCTCCCCATCAAAACTTGGGGGGGGGGGGGGTGATTGGGTCTATTTATTCCAAAGTCACAGCCACATAAAAGAGGCACAATAAGCTTATAATGTAATAATAAGAATTAGTCTTTCTAATGTTATATAAAAATAGACTCCACACCGTCTACACACAACCAAAATGATCTAGACCTTGAGATTGCTGCTAAAAGTTGCAGTGGCACAGACGCCAAACAATAGTCGTGCATTGACTCGGCAAGGATCAAGACACGTGAATGCCTCTCCCTGCTTCCGCTGTCGTTACACAACCAAACTACTGCTCGTGTCCTTTGTCAGTTTCACAAATGTAACAGTTGAAGCTTTGGACTTCTTTGTTATTAAACATTGAACTGCCTCATGAGTACTGTTGATTTGTGTTGGTTCTCTCGCGTCCCAGGAGAGAAGTTAAAATAAAGAGACTAATGGAGTCTCTGAAAAGGTTCCATTTGGTACTTTAATTAAGTAGAGTGGTAATGAAACAAACGAGCAAGTAGCGAGTAGTGAGGACAGCAGCTGTCCTCCCGAGGCTGCAGCGATGGGGTGAAGAAGTGCCTGAGATCGCGTTGTCCTCCGTCTGTATCTCCTGCATGGCTCCTCCTCTCTGGAGGCTGCGACAACGGAGGTCTGCCCTCCGCCTTCTTATGTGTCCGATATCGCGTAAAACAGAGGATTTAGACGTTGTATATTCATTGCATAACTCCACACGCCTTTTGTCCTCATGGACTCATTCATGACTTTTTATTTAATGCATTTTAACGGCTGTAATCGTTGTTTACGTAAAACCGGAAGTGGTCATTGTTGTCAACGGCAACGTCTTTCAATACAGCTTTTCAAAATAAACTTTAACCGGAACTGTTTTCAGAATAAAACAGTTTTAAGCTTACTGTGTGTTTAAGCTAAATTACGTCATTAAATATTGATTTTAATTTCTAACAGTACTGAAATACATCGGGATAACCTTAGTTTCTGTGAGATATTGACTTGTATTTTTGCCATATGATCGATCAATGTTCCCTTTTCTGTTGTGGGTTCGGAAACCAACTGCAAGTAACCTAGTTTTTCCATGAAGGATGACATTGACAATGACTTCAGCTGATCATGGTTGAAGTCTCCCAAAATGACAACGTTGTCTGACCTAGTATTTAAGAAACTGGTCAACAGCTTCATGTTTTGTTTGAACAGAGGCAAGGGATATGTTTGTGGGCGGTAAACAACCACAACAATCACATTTTCCCTGGTGACATGCGAGGCAATACATTCTAAATTCACATTTGGAATATCCAAAATGGTGTACTCTAAATGGTCATGACAATATATGCCAACTCCCCCTTGTTGTTGGTCTTTAATTGTTTTCAAAACAGCGTCAGTTGAGTTGTAAGCCTTGCAACGTGGCACACTGTGAAACTTATAGTTTTCAATCCGTGCAACAGTTTCAGTTAACCATGTTTCTGTTACAGCCACACAACTATAATCAAATGGATTAATTGCCACCGCTAGATCAGGTAAATGTCTGTCTAAACTCTGTACATTCATTGAGAATATGGAGAATGACTGTGTTCTCTGGGAGGGTGTAGTAGCACAGGATACAAATGGTGGCATGCCATCAAGGGAATCCTGAATATTCTCTTTGCAATATATGGCTCTGTCTTTAAAGTCCTGAACTGTCAACCCATTTAGGCTTCTGACACGGCTTAAAGCAACATATGCCTGGCCTGATTCAAAGATTATTTTAAGTGAAACTACTGCTTTGTCAACAGTTAACCCTTGCACCTTGTGGATTGTGCAAGCCCATGCTAGTTTCAAAGGAAACTGTTTACACAATTTTCCCTTGCGTATCCTTTCATCATCCCTGTTTATGGGAGTAGCCAAAATGTTTTCACTAGTTGAAGGTAAACGCTTCCTTCCGTTAGTACCCACCTTTTCGTCATCGAATTTCACAAACACAGTGCTCACAAATGTGTTGTGGATATTGTTGACAATGTCTACGACATTCCCACAGACTCCGTTTACCAAGCCATCAGACACATCGATATTTTTTATCAACATCACTCGTGCACCCTTTCCTAACGGTAACCTTTCAGGTAAATACGATATAGCTGTAGATAGGATAGAATAGAGCCCAATGTACCGGACAGAGGCTCTAGACTCCTTTCCTCGCACCAACGTTCAGTCTGCCTGAAGCAGGGACGTCTGTGTGTTCTCTGACAGAGTGGCACCCAGCCTGTCCTCCTTCTCGATGGGGCGTACACCTCTCTCTCGATGGGGGCGTACGTCTCGCTCTTGATGGGGGCTGCATCGAGCTAAATCCCCAGATACCCCACCTGCTGGTGAGGTATGGGTAGGGATGGGTACCGATCCCCGGAATTAAACGGGCCCCGGGGCTGAATTATTAAACACCGTGGTACCGTTAAGCTCCGACGTTATCGGTCTTTTTATCGGTACTGGAGACATGTATGGGAGGCGTGTGGCGCAGTGGACTAGTGCTTTGGTGTTCGGATCAGGGGGTCACAGGTTCAAACCCCACTGCAGTCAGCATGTCGTTGTGTCCCTGAGACACTTCACCCCATATTGCTCCAGTGGGGATTGTCCACAGTATTGAGTATGTAAGTCGCTTTGGATAAAAGCCTCTAACAAGTAACATGTAATGTAATGTAAAAAATATGTCATATGTATTATTGCTACACAAACATTATATTGCAGTTTTAGTGTCGACAACTCCGTTTCTAATATGCAAAAAGACTGCAAAATGCATCTATGATTATTTTTTGTATTTTCGATCTTTCCAATCCAGACGAGAGATCTCTCTCCCCCGCCTGCTTGCGAGGGGGCGGGGCAGTTTACACACACACGCAGCTGCTACATGCAGCAACACACACACGGAGGAGATGGCTGAGAGAACGCCCTCCGAGGTGTGGTTAAACTTTACCCGTCTCGATGTGGACAATGCTCGTTACCAAAAGTGCAATAAGAGTTTAACATGTAAGGGCGGTAACACGAGTAACGTTTCCACGTCAGGTATGTTATGTATGCTAGCAGCAACACACGGAGTTAACTCAATTATACAAACATGGGTTAATGATTAGAGGTAACTGAGTTATTTATTTTGTTAAAGTTTCAGCTATTCTGTTTACAATTCTGTCATCAGATTATTTAATACGATTTGTTAAAACATTGTTGTTTCTTTTGATGTGAAATATTATGTATTTAATTTAAATAAAAAGCAATGTTAGTTTTGTTCACAATTTGTTTAGTTAGTTTACCTTCTTTTTTTCTCCAAAAGAACCGATAAAAGTACAGGTAACAGACCGGATCGATAAGCGGTATCGATAAAAGTAGTAGTACCGTTAAAACCTTAACGATACCCATCCCTAGGTATGGGACTGCTCTTCTTCCAATTGACCGCAAACCCCCAACTTGGTTAGGTGTAAGATCAATTGGGCTGTGCGGAACATCTGCCCATTCCCTGGACCTGGCCATGACTATGAGGTCGTTGAGATAAAATAAAACCCTCATGCCATGGTCGCGAAGCGGCTGAAGCGCTGTAGCCACACATTCGCTGAACGTGCGTGGGGACAGGGAGTAGCCGAACGGTAGTCTGTTGTACTCGTAGGCTATCCCCTGGAAGGCACAACGCAAATACTTCCTGTGTTTTGGAGCAATTTCGACACGAAAGTAAGCGTCCTTCAGGTCGATGGTTGTGAACCAATCGCCCGGCTGCTCCAGTTCCAGTAACTGCAGGAGTCCCAACCACTTCGTCCTGTAACAGGCTGTGGTGGATCCCACTCTTGCTGCCTGGATAGTCTGTATAACATTGTCACACAGTCCACCCCTTCTCAGCCTGTCCCTCTCAGGAGCCAAGCCTGGAGAAGTTGGCCCAGAGTGGGTAACGCCCCTATTGCACCTGCTTCCTGAGACAGCGCCCCCCAGAACTAAGGGACGGTCCAGGGCTGGCCCACCATCCTTGGTGTCACTTCTGCATACCACGGCGCCGAGCGGCGACCTGGGGCCACCAGAATGACCGACAACTGTTCTCGTCTCACCCTCTCCAGGAGTGGGGGAATGAGACGCAGCGGTGGAAAGGCTTAGAGCAGCTATCTTGGCCATGGCTCGTGTGCAAACGTGTCCACCCCCAAGGGTGGATTGTCCTGCTGAGCCAGGGAGAACCACCATTCGTCTGGCAGGGGCCCACCTCTTGACATGAGGCCGGCCCCCCTGTTCTCCAGTCCCGGAATGTGGGGGGCGTTTAGAGATAAAAACATTCTCTGAGGCCCACAACCACAGGTTCTCCGCTGCGCTCAACAAGGCGGCGGAGCTGACTCCGTCCTGCCTGTTGATGTAAGCCACTGTGGTGCGGTTGTCGCTCCTCACCAGCACATGTTTTCCCTGTAGTAAGGGTTTGAAGTGCTGTAGGACCAGTACTACTGCCTGTAGCTCGAGAAGGTTGATGTGCCGGGTCTCTGTCAGAGGTACACCTCGCTCTCGATGGGGGCGTACACTGAATGTGCATGGGGACAGGGAGTAGCCAAACGGTAGTCTGTTGTACTCGTAGGCTATCCCCTGGAAGGCACAACGCAAATACTTCCTGTGTTTTGGAGCAATTTCGACATGAAAGTAAGCGTCCTTCAGGTCGATGGTTGTGAACCAATCGCCCGGCTGCACCAGTTCCAGTAACTGTTTAACATGTGGAACTTTTTGCAGCCCTGACTGGAGGAGGTACGCTGGATTGAGTGACCCAGTCCCAGTGTCCTGTCCACCCATTCTGTCAGTACACAGCTGAGCTTCCATTCCCCATTAAACTGTGTTATGGATATGCAAGCAGCTGTGGAGCCGCTGCTAAGAAGCTGTGGTACTCTCTGGTGGCCCTCTATTTTTTCTCTCTCTCTTTCTGAGGGCACAGAGTCCAATAGAGCAGGGGTTCCCAAACTTTTCAGCCCGCAACCCTCAAAATAACTGTGCCAGAGACTGGCGACCCCCGCCACGTGAATTGTCAATGGGGGGGTTGTTAGTTACGGCAGGCGGCAAAAACATCGTTTTTCATGCACTGGTCAATTTTGATATTTCGTGCTATTTTGATTCCATAACATGTTTTCTTTCAGGCTTTTGGAAGGAAAATGTACAAAATACACATTTAGGTGTTTATTTTATTATAGTTTGTCTATTTGCGTCTGTAGATTTCTCCTAAATTCAACAAAAGTTAGCATTCTCACGTAACATAAAGTACCGCGACCGCTGTTTGCACCATGTAATCAGGTATCGTTCGAAAGCTCCGTCTCTCCTGCACAATCTCATCGTATCCAAATATGGTCATTTCCTTTGTATCAGCAAGGGGTCTTAAACCAAAAGACGAAATCTCATTGGCTGGTGTCAATTTCTGACAACGTGATTCGTTCAGGTGCGTCACGTGGTATGCTAAAACACTTCCTGGTTTAGCTTTCGCTGGAAATTTAAATCTCAAAATGGCAAAAGAACAGCGAAAAAAACGTTCACAGAGAAGACGACAACAATTGTCACTTGCACGAAGCAATGTAAGACAAAAAACAAATGATCCCGAACACGAAATACCTTCACGGAGTGCGTCAAGGCGCAAGCTGTCATCCAAAGAACAGGAGGGTTTAGGTAGCGCCTCACAGCAATCTTTAAAGGTCGTTTTCTCAAAATGAGTTTTTTCTCATATTCTGAGTAAGAAATGTCCACTTCAGTAGCACTTACATACACCAAACCTTCCAGTTATATTCCTATCAACATTCTGAAGGTTTTTACAGAAGGGTTTGTTTATATATCATTCATAGCCTGAATTATATAACATTTTATACCTAAAAACATGGAGAAAATTGATATTTTAGGGCTGTTGACAGTATTTTCTGATTTATGGAGTGATAAAAAGAGATATCAAAAATCCCTTCAGTAAAAACTTTAGATTCTAATATGACTACAAAATTAAACAAGAATTTCGAACCTGACTTTATCCAATGTTCAGAATTGTGTTCCTGAAATGTATTAAAATATGCGCATATTTAATGAGATTATGGCTCATTTGCATGGGGGGGGGGGCGGTGCCCCTACAAGTAGAATCAATCAAATTATGTGGGAAACACTGGATAATAATAATAATAATTTTTTAATTTTTAATTATTTTTAATCATCTCGCGATCCCCCTCTCGGGGTCTCGCGACCCACGTAACCCACCGTTTTTGCAACAGGGCCAGAATTTCTGTTGAAAGGAAACCTATTTCCTCCTGGGATGATAGATTTGCCTCTCTTACAGCCCTGAATGGAGGAGGGACGCTGCAGAACTGGAGTGAGTAACCCAGTCCCAGTGTCCTGTCCACCCATTCTGTCAGTACACAGCTGAGGAAGCAGGTGTGGAGCCGCAGCTAAGAAGCTGTGGTACTCTCTGGTGGCCCTCTCCGCCGCCAAACCTTCCATGAAAGGAAGATTGGCTCATGGGGAACCGACATGAAAAGGGCCGAGCCTCCGCCAAGGTCCTTGAACGCACTGCGGCCACTCTCGCGGGGCCGCACGCCTTCGTATTAACGCTGTGTTTCACATTAACGGTGAAATGCATTAATCGGAGCTATTATACCAGACGAGGTGTGTTTTCTGTCAACAACACGCCGGCTATAGCGTCCTGAACCTGTATAACCTGTTTCAATAACTATAACCTTGGCCCGACATATCTTAGGCGCCAATAGTCTGTGTAAAATGTATGCTTGTGAAACTGCTTATGAAACTAGGGCAATATTCTTATTGTTGCATTATTTGCTTGCTGTGCTCATTGTGTGTGCCGTGACTTGGGAATGGATGGACCCAGTCGCCCCCCCCGGGTTTTGATGGGGTGGACAGGAGCGTGGGGAGGGGTTGCATGGGAAAGTGTTTGCAATATTGAAAGTAGCAAGGTCATGTGCAGAGACTGAGAGAATACAAAGAGGTAGTCAGAACACCACATCGCACCGGCTTTTGACAGGTACTACATTTCATGCAAAGATAAAGATTGTTATGTTCACCCAATGTGGACCCCTAGGAAGAGGGAGTAGCGCCAGGTGCAAAGATAAAGATTGTTATGTTCACCCCATGTTGACCCCATGAATTGTTCACCCCATGGCTGCCATGAAGACGGCCTTGGACTTATCAGCGGGCGCAGTAGATCCAAATCTCCCGCGCTCTGTCCAGGAGTGGAAGACGGTCTCCAGGGCAGCAATGGCTGACTCACTCTGATTTGCTGCCTAGGGCTCGCCCAGGAGTGAATCCACCAGTAGATAACACCTAGGGAGGAGCAACCGACAACTCCTCCCACACAACTCCTCCCCGTTTGTGTGTATAAATATTGTAACTTCCTTATACTCGGGGCCCCTATTCTGTCTGACTGTCCCGATACGTATATCGCACGGTAGTAGAACCGGGGCCCGAAGTACTTCGTTATATTGTACTGTTGCTTTTACCATTAAATCAGCTTATTGTTAACCTCATATCTCGGTCTCTGAGTCCTTCCTCTTATAGCAGACCACTCATCAACGAACGGCGCGGAGCAGGCTCGAACCTTCAACCACTCCAAAGGGTGGTGCTCCAACAACCCGCACAGTGCTTTGACAGCACTTTCTGCGGTTTATTACACTCACGTGCACACGCCCACATGCTGCTTCCTTTACCGGAGTTACAGCGGGGGCGGCGAGTGTGGGACAGTGTTCTCTCCTCTGAGGATGAGCAAGCAGCAGCATACGGCTAAGCTGCGACTTCTCCTCATCCACGTGACCGAGAAAATCGATCCAAAGAGCCCTTCCGTAGACACTGGGGCTCCCAGGAGATCATCACAGTCTTTTTTTGGAAAGTGCCACGCGGCGTGATCCCACTGTGACCAGGGACATCACACGGCAAGCAGCGGCGGCCACACTGTGGACCAGGATATTAATTTGGCCGTTGCTGCGGCCAAATAATCGCCCTGATCCGGTGAGGTGGGGTCATCTTGCGGAAGAGCAATCAGCGAGACACCCAACACACCCGTGTTATTTGCAGCCGCCCTGTCACGCGGCAGCGGGGCAGAGGTTCTCCGCCCAGCCTGCTGCCTGTGGGAGCAGATGTGTTTCCAGGCTCTCATATGAGGTCTCTGTGCGGCCCCGCACCCTCAGAATACCTACCTTTCCTGCCACCGGAGCTCTCGCTTTCAGTGGCTGTTGCCACGCCACATCCACACACTGCCAGATATCTGGCAACGGGGGCGAGACGAAAGCCGGTTGCGCCGGGCGGGCCGGACCGCAACCAGCTTACCGGTTTTGGCGGCAGTGTTGGGGGGAGCGGTAGTCCGACACGACCTGGCGGGCAGACATGTGCGGTGGACTTCCGCGGATTCCGGACCCGGAAGTGTCAGACACCGATGAGGGGAAGTCATCTTCTTCCTCCTCAGCAAACAGAGCCATAACCCGCACGGCTGGGATGGTGAACGTTGGTGGCGCCTAAAAACAGTTAAAATAAATTTTAAAAGAATGTCTAAAGAAAGGAAAGTAACACAGTTCATTACCGAATATGGTTGTGGAGGCTGTTTTTTCTAAATGGTTTATACAGCCGCAGGAACCTAATACACACCCATAAAAACTATGCAGTTTCTATTCCATTTTACCTTCTTCCCATTAAATAACATAAACCTCTGCTGATTTGATGTCTAAGTCATTGCATATAGCCCATTGTTTGTGTTTAATATGGTTCACAGGGTACACAACTTATGGGTCCTATGAAACACATGGAATTGCTAGTCTCTTTTTTACCTGCATGAGTAACTTCGCTGACTGGAAATAGTATTTGCATATGATTATTTCATGATTTACTTAAAGTTTGAGATGAGTTACAAAACAATTTTGATATGTTAAGCGCCTAATAATTTCCGAACATATTTAAATATTTTGTTGATCATTTGTTTATTATTCAATTAAAGCTTATAAATGACTAACAGTTGATCGTTATAAAATGTGACCCTTAAGAGTGTAGCTGTTTCACTAAACTTTACATGTTTTGCCCCATCTGATGACAGATGAAGACTTAAAGACTTTTCTGCCATCATATGGTGATCGCCTAGCAGTGTGGGATTGTGTAGGCGAAAGGAAAACAGTCACAACAAAACTGGAAAATCAAAGCTTTTTGAGCGTTTGAAAAGTAAATTGTCCAAAAGAAAACCTAATGATGAAGGGGAGAGCAGCAAAAACCAAGGAGACCATTCCCAACCAACAGTGGAAAAAAATGCCATGAAGACGATGCGACAAATTGAAATAGGATGGATGCATTACGATGATGAGGCAGAGGTTTTCAAGCAGGTGAGAGCCAAATGAGGAGGGGGAACCAGAAAAGTCACAGTTTCAAAGGATGCTCAGAAAATGGAGTTGATACAGGAAGCAGTTGGCTTGTTCTTTCCGAATGGGAGAAACAGGCTAGGGCCATCAACAAATTTGGAGTTGGACCTAAAAAATTATCAAGAGCTGACTCTTGATGAGGAACTTACAGTCGGGAAATGATACACTGACACAAAACTTCCTCTTCTAAGGTTTTACGTGACCACACAGAAGAAAGAAAATGATAGTCCATAAAGTCAAACCGCAGGACTGACCCCACCTTTGGAGAGAGAAGAGAGTTTTCAGGATCAGTCTTCTTCTCTTGGTATTGCCACAGCCATATCTTTTGAAACGATCAGCTCGGATATGGTATTTCTTGAGCACAACTGAGGACAACTTTGACTTTTCTCTTTATCCCTCAGGAAGTGGAAATTAGGATGTTTTGGAGAGCAGCGACATTGTTTTTATAGGACACTTTTCTGAAAATGAGCACATTAATTTGGAGGATACACTGCCTGTTTCACCACCAACAATGCCATCCAGTGAGCATATTAAGAGAATTTGCGGTTAGCGAGGTAACTTCAGGGTCAACTCTGGGTTTTCGGTCCTACGATGCGGGTTCACTTCTTACCGGGGTAGATCTCCATGGTAACTTATGCTGAACACAGATTTTTCTTTTATTAGCATAATGTTAAAAACAGTGAAATGTTAATTTAAATTTACATTTTGAGTTTATCAACACCAAACTTAGTTTACAGCATCGGTGGAGGGTCAGACACATTACCATAGGATATTAGCATGATCAGTCGATAAATATGGCCGCCATTAATCAAACCGTATTCGCAAAAAGGCGTGGCTTAGAAAGAAATGCTCAAAACTCATCAACAATGTATCCAATTATCACAGATTTTGGGGAATAGGCACACGGGTTAGCATTTTCATTTTGGATTATAGGGGGCGCCAAAAACACCACACATTTATAACTCAAGAACGGATGGACAGAATACATTTATTTTTTCATAGACATACTCTGGGGGTGAGTATGAACTGAGATTTAGAGTAAGTAAGCTTTCGTAACGCTAATGTTATATTAGTCAGATTGCTCTGAAGATGGAAGGGGATATTCTATTAATTTTCACGTTCACACAGTCGGTGATTTTTGCCGGCCGTCTTTCCTGCAACGGCAGATTTTCTGTATTTCCTTTATCCTGTAATATGACTTGATAGCTTTAAACTCCGCACACTGAGCTCTGATTGGTCAGCAGGCGGTGCTTTCACTGAGTTGATCTCTTATCTGGAACCAAACCTGCTCCAGAGGAGGTTAGGTGTTCAGCATATGTTACCATGGAGATCTACCCCGGTAAGAAGTGAACCAGCGTCGTAGGACCGAAAACCCAGAGTTAACCCTGAAGTTACCTCGCTAACCGCAAATCCTGCTTCGTAGTACAGGGCACTGAAATGAGACACAAAGGGTGAGTACCAAAATAAAACAGGAAGTGGGAGACAAGACAAAAAATGACTTAACAAAACATGAAACATGACTAGACTAACATTTTTGACGAGACACAACATGATCATTTATTCTAAAAACAGGCAGACATACAATCCGACCCGTAATAATATTGCAGTGGGAAGGAGATTGTTATGTAGATTGCAGTGAAAAAATGGGAAGAATTTGTGATAGCAGATGTGGTAGAAAATGCAGTCAACAGAAATATCAACTCCCACCTCTTTCCAAACAGAACCACTGGTGAACAGGTGATGGCTCCAACAGAGGGCGTCAGAAATTTCCCGAAAAAGAATGTTGATATTTTAGCCAAACAGCCAGACAAATACCTCCCCTCCTGTTCCCTTTGTCTTTTCCATCTATGGCCCTGCTGCTGACTGGTTGCAGTGGTTTTATGTGGCATCATAAGCCACTTTGTTTGTTTCCCATTTTCAGGGCTTCGTCTGGAAGCCAGGCACACAGAGCGGACGGATGATTATTTGACAATAAGTGTGTTGGCTTAGGATGGCGGACTACACATTTAACCACTTGATATTCAAATAGCAATATTTAAATTGAAATCCAGATTACATCATGTGCAGATGTTAGTTTCTCCTCACTGTGTATCATCAGCAGGGTGTGTTGTTGTTTTCTTCTCTGCTCGCTGTTGTCCTTTCACCACCACGTCCTCCCGCTCTCTCAGGGAGGGGGGAGGACGGAGAGAGAGAGAGATGGAGGTGAACTGACACTCCAACCTGACTCCTGCCGTGCGCACACAGAATAACGATTAGCCACTCGGCATGCTGGTCACATCGCCTCCCCTATCAATGAGTGAGTGAGCAGGGGAGTGACAGAGGAGACGGAGAGAGAGAGGCAACAAGGTGAATAAAAGACAGAGAGACGTTGGGGGGGGAATGAAAGAGAAGGAGAGAGATGATGAGTGAGGTAGGGTATAAATGAAATATAAGAGAGAAACAGGGACGTGAAGAGGAGAGAGGAAACAAGGTGGATGATTGGAAGGGATGGTGGAGGAGAGGGAATAAGGGTAGGAGCAGGGTGCGAACTGGAGGGGAGCAGGGGGAGCTATAGCTCCCCTAGTGGTGACATGACTCCCCTGGGAACATGGTTTGTGAAATTTGGGGGGAGCTCTCTAAAATACTGATATGATGACCAAATAAATTCCATTTTGGGCATGGTTTTTTTTTTCAAAGGTGTAAAATAAGTGAAATAAAATTATATTTAGAGTTTATGATTCATGAAAAAAGTGTCGCCTGCTTGCACGCTGCCCGCAGCTCAACCCACTACCCACTCACTCACAAGCTCGTTTAGTTAGCACTGCATGTTTACCAGGCATTGTTGCTGCTGCTGACATGTCGAAAAGAAAAAAACAACTTACCTTGGGCAATTTCTTTAAAAAGATGGCCAAACAACCTGATCAAGAAGACCAACCGAATGTAGCTGGTGGTAGCACATCGTACGTTGTGACTGCTAGGCCTGTCACGATAACTAATTTTGTTGGACGATTAATTTTCCCGGAAATTATTGCGATAAACGATAATATTGTCGGCACCGTTGTAAGACCATTTTAGACCACTGAGATAATGATAATATATAATAATAATTCAAGTACATCCTTTCAAACAGAACTTTTTATTGAACATCGAACATTGCAAATGAAATGTGAAATAATATTCAAATATATAAATTATATATAATAAATAAAACAAATTAAATTATAAAACATTTATTAAATCACACACAACCAAAACAATCAATTAAATAGACTCTAAAACAGAGCTCTCTCTCTCATATATATATATATATATATATAAATAAATATGAGCACACATTGTCTCACAAGCAAAAAAACCCTCCTTAAAATAGCAATCAAGTGTACAGTCCACTGTCCATACAAAGACCCAGATGCCTCAACAGGCCATTTCCAAATCTGTATTTCAAAGATTTCGAGCAAGGAAAACCAACATGTTTGCATTGTCGGGCAAATGCATCTTTGATTGTAAACTGTCGGGAAGGTGGGGGCTCTCCATCTCCAGCTGCCGTGTTTGCTCCCAGCTGGGAAAACGGAATGGGGTGGTTGTGTTTCAGGTACAGTTTAAGGTTGGTCGTATTGCTAGCTTTTGTTGCTACATTTTTTAAACAAATGCGACACACTCATTCAAGTCCGTAGGTTTGCCTCGTTGATTTGGCTTAAATCCAAAATATTCCCACACCGGAGATGTGGTATTAGGTTTTGCAACCAACTCTATTTAACTTCAAATTCCCCTCGAGTAAGTCACGCGTTGTCTCCTGCTTGTCTCTATATTATTAATTTGGCTGCTACACTGTTGCACGCGGAGTGTCCTGACTTGGCTGTGTGTGAGCCCCGCCCCTCACAGCGCGCCGGGCTAGAATTCTGGTCACATCCTTATGTAAACAAACACGCATGTAAACGGCAATTTATCGAGCTCAGAAAAGTTATCGAGTCCATTTTAATTTATCGTACGATAAGTCAATTTATTGATTATCGCGACAGGCCTAGTGACTGCTGCTACAACAGAACCGAGAGAGGAGGGAGCTAATGTCAGTGCTAGTGCTAACTTGACAGCTAACGTTAACTTGGGGGCTGAAGAGACACAAGAAGACGAGCCAAGAGAAGCTAACTTGATTACTACAACTACCATAGTAGAGGTCGAAGGAGATGTGGAAGAAGATGATGATGATGCTGCTGATGACCACCCCACCTGTTCTTCCTCTTCCTCCCTGCCTGCTGCTCGAGATGGGGGGGGCGAAGTTGCTGCGGTGGTCCCGCGGCCGCCGGCTGGCTGGACCAGCCAACAGTGGAGTGAGTGGATCACACGCCTCCCATGGCTGTTCTCCAAGGATGGATGCATAGGCTGTACTCTTTGCAGGGATGCTAAAAGCCTTCTCCTCAGTAGGGCTACTGATAAAGGTGGAGCGCACATATCAGAAGAATGGATGAACGGGGACGTAACCAGTAAAACAAAGAACAACTTGCGTAAGAAAATCTACAAGCATCGGGATAGTGTGGCGCACAACAGGGCAGTTGAACTGGCAGAAACAAGAAAACAAGCAATACTGCCGAACCAGATTCTCGCAATCAACGCAAAGTTGTTAGAGGAAACGTCCAATGCTTTCAGATCCGCCTATATGATAGCAAAGGAAAGGATGGCATTTAAAAAACTCCCACCTGTCATGCAGCTCCAAGAGATCAATGGGGCAAAGGTAGGCGCTGTACACAGATCCGACAAATCCCGTGCTGAGATTATTGGCCACATTGTAGTTGGGTCTAGAACCTCAATTCCGTGACCATTCTTCTGCTAAGATGTTTTGACACTTGATTTGACATCATTGGACCTTTTATAAAAAATATAGACCCAAGGTCCCTCCCAAAAATCCCGGCAATTTTTGCTAGAGGGCCAAATCCAAGATGGCTGCTCGCGCCATCTTAAAAAATTAACTTTTGAACCAGAGCGCCTAGAGTCATGTGTAAATGCACTTTTTGGGGTAAGTCGACCACAAGGATTCCATTTCTGACATCAGTTTGGCGCTATGACATCGTTCGGACCCACAAATCCAAGATGGCCGCCACCCGGTCGAGAAATTACACACGTTTTGAGTACTGATCGACTTATAAGCAAATAATCTGCATATTAATATTTTACCATGAAATAAGAATGTATGACAAGATATACAACTACTTAACCTTCAAATAAAATACTTTTATTAGCTGTAACTTGACTAGTTAGCAAATGAGAACACTTCAAACAACATGTAATAACGCAAAAATGCTGCCTCGAGAAATGGCAAGTTTTGAACAATAACACAAATGAAACACAATTCTGCTTTTTTTTTTATTTATCAATATGACACTGAGAGTCCGTATCAGTCTGAATCAGAGCACCCTGCCTCGCTACATTCTGAATCCTCCGATTCCGATGAATCGCCTCTCTGGACAGCAGCAACTCGATTTTCGTCATCATCATCGCTCTCATCTTCCTCATCTTCCTGTCCCTCTTCAGTTGGCCTTGGTGCAGGTAGATGCATCGGGAGTGCGGGTCGCGTGTGACGTACAGGGCGACAGCAACCACCAACCAGCTCCCAACCATGTCCGATTGGTGAGGGATGGTGCTTTAGCGATGGATGGCGCACCAGATACGCCAGGTAGTTGGCACGGAGGCAATGTTGACGCAAGCTGTCGGCATCCGGAGGGAGACGGATGAAGGATTTCTTTTTGATGGTCCTCCATTTAGCAGCACGGGCCTCAGCCATGGTTTTGCTCTTGTTGTCACCGTAGATGATGCTACGTGTGAAGGCAAAGAGCTGCTCCAGCACCTCCTCTGTCAGGGCAAGGTTATCTCCACATCGCGAGAGCTGTTGTCGGGCAACAGGGCTCTTCGCCACCTGGTCATACACAGACTTCTTACCTTTGCCGTAAAAGCCTGAGTTTGCATCACAGCCTGTCATACAATGCAGCTGCACAATACAGTCGGCCATCATGTCAGTTGTCATGTCACAGCAGCGTACCGTTTCCTGCTTCCTCTTGATACAGAGCATACCTGGCAGCTGCTGTGAGATAAGTGCTGCCGCAACATATACATCAGTATCAGTGGCATCGATGACAACTGGACCACTGTAGCCTGACTCGCGCAAAACTACATAGGTGGAGAACAGGACAGTGTCAGCCTCAGACTGGTCAAAGCTGTAGTTCTGCATCGGTTGTTGGGTTGATAAGTTGGTACAGTGGGAGCCGACAGAGTAGACAATCTCCACATCAACACTCTGTGCAAGATCGGTCAGGTAGCTGCATATCATTTTCTGCAGCCGCCCCTTGTTGCTGGAGCTACACAGCAGCGTCTTGAACATTCTGGCAGTGGGGAATGCGTCACCCAATTTCATGTAGGTGTTGGGCACATGTGTGTTTCCCTGTACCCTCAGGTCTCGCTCGTCATCCTTCGTCGAGTATGCTGTGTCGTACGGGTCGTTCACACATATGATACGGTGAGCATTATGATGGCGTGCAAGGATAATAGATGATAGCTTGTGGACATAGTCCGACCACTTGTATGGGTTGCCATCTTGCGTCCGCCGATCCTCTGCTGATGGAGTTGCCATCCTCCAGATCATGCCCATGTCCACAAGAGCGATGTATGATTCCTGCAGATCTACAGATTCCAGAGAGAGCTTCTGCACGAGCATGCTCTTCTGTGTCTTTCTGAAGGTGCCGTTGGAGTTAAATAATGGCACACACTCCTCGACAATACGATGTTCGAGCAACTCGGGGAGGTTCACAAGTTGACTGCCCTCAACCAGGTTTATCATTGCCTTGAGGGCGCTTCGCTCCATTTCTGCAGCTTTCGCCTTGAGTTCATCTGATGGCTTCTCCTTGCTTAACGCCTTCGCAAACGTCAATCGTTTGCACAGAGGGACGGGTGCATGAAGAGAGGTATTCTTATTGAATACCCGTTCTTCCAAAAAGTGGGTCAATTTCTTCTCCCCTGCGGCATGGGCTGAGTTGAAGTCTGCAACGAGCTCATCAGAGGCGGGCATGGCCGACTGCAAGGTACGGAGGGAGGTTGAGGCCGTATCGAACGGGAAGGTGTCAAACTCATGCATGCATTCAACCAGGTCTTGCACACACTGCTCATCTTCTCGCATCCGTTTGGGGCCGCATTCCGTGTGCTTCCTCTTTGTCTTTTTTCGGTTTGCAAGGGCATTGTGAGCTGCCCGGATCTGGGCCACATTGTTCACATTTCTGGAGTGCACCAGCAGCTGCTTCTCATTCTGTAGGATAGAGAGCCAACCAGACTTCATTTTGCTACCCTTGTTCATGGTGCATTCGATCCACATGTCCCAGGCCATGTTGGAATAGGGGTTGCCTGTGATGGACTGGGTGAAGTCAGTACGAAGGAACGCAACCTGATCTGCAGGGAGAGCTGTCAACATCGCCCAAAAGTCTGGCAGCCACTTCCCATATCTATTGTTGTCGTAAGCTACCATCCATGGCAGCATCGCACGCAGAGAGCTCACATACTCATCCCAGTTGCATATATGGACCGCATGTACATTCTGCATGAGCGCGTCTGTCATGGACAGGAAATCCCTCCAGTAGTTTGCCATGTCACTGGCCTCAACGTGGGTGAACATGTTGGTGACAAGGCTCTTGAGGTCAGCATCATTCTCTAGTGCCACATGAGCATCAGCGCGGGATTCCTCGGATTGACTCGTATCTCTCAGAATGTCAAGGTTCTCCCTCGTCTCATCAGCCAGGTCGGGCCCGAGGTTCTCCTTCATCAGCTGACACATAAGGGCCTCGTACATGAGTCGCAAGCAGCGTAGCCCCCTCTTATAATGTTTGCCTTTCAGTGCACGATCGACGGAGCCATCGGCAATAACTCCAGCCGCGACAAGTACTTCACCTAGTTCACTACCTTTGTACCGCTTGTAGATGGCACTCATCATCACACACTGTGTATGGAAGGGACCAAGAAAAGGTACAATGGCACTGAATTTGCTTGGGTTTTCGGCCTTGAGCAGGGTGATGAGGACATACACGGGATGATCTCCAACTAAGAAGGCAAAGGGCATGTGCTTAGTTGCGATGATGGTAACCAGCTTGTCCATGACGTCCTTCACAACTGACTTGTCGGGCGGTTGATTGTAAGATGTATGAAAATAAGCCTTGCTTTTGTCCTGCCACATATTCAATCCAGCGTGAAACCCGTTGTACGAAGGGATATTCTGTTCGGCTGCAACAGGGCGGTCACCATTCACATCAGCACGTGCAAGGGCATGAATAATGCTTCGCTGGCGCTGAGGCTCAGTACTCGATGAGACAGTAGTAGGCTTAGGACGGATCGGAGGCTCGCCACGCTTGACGGTCCTATATGGCATAACCGTTTGCATCTCAGAGGCCTTCTCAGTCAGCACGTCCGAGACAGTCTTGGCATGTTTGATCCGCGGTTGCTCATCCTGGGTGTTTGCCTCATGCTTATGTACAAGACGTTCTTCGCGTTGCAGAAACATCCAATTACAGCGGTGTGAAGTACCTCCTCCTGTCAATGTATCGTTCCGAAAATCGTCATTGTCGATGATACTGATGCTTGGTTCCCCTTCAGCGATCTCTGCCGGACAGACCGAGCACCGCTCAAGGTCATGCATTGTCCAAACATCACGTAGCAGAAGCACGTTCGGGTAACTGATCCCCATGCCCAGCTTGTAGTACGAATCAACAAGCTCCTTGCTACGAGTCAATCCGTGAAGGGTGACGGTGGCATTGATGGCGGTAGTGGTGGGTCGCTTTATAATGTACTGTGTGATGAGAGAGGTGAGAGAAAGTGTGCTTGGAGACAGATCTACCCCATGCTTCCCCTGCAAAGCCGATAGCAACTGCAAAACGAGAGGCGGGAGTTCCTCCTCCTCCTCTAGCTCCTCGACTCGTGGAGGCCATGGGACGAGTTTGATGGACTTGACATCATCTCTGAGCCGCGCAGCCACATTTTGCACCAGTTGCTCACTGCTGACACCAATAGAGGAGATCGCTGCTTCGACATATGAACCGCTCCCAGACGTGTCATAGACTAGGTCGCTCTGGTTTCTCTGAGGGCGAGAGTGGAAGCCGATCTTGTCCTTAAACTCCCGGGTCAGGATATCTTTGATGTAGGATGACTTGACTCCAGATGTTGGGAATCCATACCGAGAAACGATAGAGCTGTAATCTCTGAGGAGGCTCTGCAGTGACCTTAGTTCATGTTCATCAAAGATAACTGTTCTGATGTTATCAAAGAAAATTGTCTGAGCTTCACGGAGAGTGACATTGTGCATGTGGGGAAGTTTGTCATCTTCACTCATTCTCTGGTAGTTACGAACATATTTAAACCAGCATTTGTGATGATATCTGATCTCAAGTGCATACGGCTGATCAGCTGCATAATTGATCAGACAGTTGATTCTGTCGCGCATTAGTTCATCTTCCAGAGCCACCGTATGGCTCTTGAACGCTGCCCATGCATGATCGTACGAAATCAGGACCAACTTTGATTCTGGATGTTTTGCCGACTCCGTCTTACAACACCACACACATTTATTTTTATCGTGTATCAGCCCTAGACTAGATCGCAGCCGCTTGAAAGATGGAGTTGCAGCTGTGGAACTAATGTCAGACGTAGACGAAGACTGAGCTTGGCATTCATCGACAACTCGTTTTTTCTGTCTGTTGTTGGCCTGTTCCAGTTTTGTGGCATTGCATAAGGTCAACCTACATGTATCATGGACACAGTGTCCGACGGGACCTGTATCCCAGTCGATGGATGTATGGACGTCTCCGAACTTGTCAAGACCGCTCCATAACTCTGTATTGTTCTTTAGAGTGTCCCATTTTTCAATTGAGGTAATGGCATCGGTGGCTTTGCTGCAAACCCTTCCACACTGCAGGATACACGGAATGTTGGACATTGTCACAAGCTATGATCCATATCGTGCGGCATACTCATGAATCCCTATAAGAAACACAAGTAGGCCTACGTATTAGATATTGATATGGGGGCAGATAAGAAATTAAGAATAATTTCCATTTGTTAAATGTAGCTATTATTTAGTTAGTAAGCATTTGGACAGCCTGACAGGTCTGATTCAACTAATCAAGAGCTATGACTATCTTATTAGAACAGTTGAATCAGGTGTGTTAGTTCTGGGTTGGAACGAAAACATTCAACAGGACTGGAGTTGAGAACCACTGAGCTAGTTAGCTAACGTTAGCGCACATTATGACAGGGTTGAATTTGGCAAATTTTTGACTCGGATAGTCAATCTGCTTTCTGAGGTAAACTTAACGTGTAGCTCGCTACACCAAAACTAACATTGTTATTATTACTAATATTTCTATTTCATGACACAACAAAAATAGCCTTATGACAGTTTCTACTGAATGGTAATAACAAACGCTGGCTAGCTAACGTTGGCTTGGCTAACTAGCAAGATTACATGATCCATTCGCTAATGTTGACAATACAATCAAAATGGCATAGCCTACCTTTCAACTTGGCACGTTTCTCTTCTTCTTCTTTTCTTCTGTTTTTATACTGCGCCCCGATGGCTTTTGCCTCTTCACAGTTCTCTAACGTTAGTCTTTCTTTCCTCAACGCTCAATTTTAAAAACACTTGACAGATACCCATCAATGCACAGCGCTCTAGCATGTTCTGACTGTGAACACTTAAAGCTGAGGCTCTTAGACCGACCGACCATTTTAGATTTTTGGCTCATTTTCCCTTATGTTAGATTATTATTTTTTTTTTTAAATAATGGTTGCAGATATAGAGCCAAAACTGCGCCAAGCAAACTTTTTTTTTTTTTTTTTTTATTTGTGGCGCCCCCCTCTGGGTGGCGCTCTAGGCAAACGCCTATATCGCCTGTAGGAAGCTCCGCCCCCATATATAGTACATATATATACTTCAGTTTATAACAGTGAGTGCTTGTTCTACTGCCGTGACCGGCACCTCGTGATCCTGCATGTTCCCGTTCAAAACGTGTATATTTTCTCGACCGGATGGTGGCCATCTTGGATTTGTGGGTCCGAACGATGTCATCGCACCAAACTGATGTCAGAAATTGAATCCTTGTGGCCGACTTACCCCAAAAAGTGCATTTACACATGACTCTAGGCGCTCTGGTTCAAAAGTTAATTTTTTAAGATGGCGCGAGCAGCCATCTTGGATTTGGCCCTCTAGCAAAAATTGCCGGGATTTTTGGGAGGGACCTTGGGTCTATATTTTTTATAAAAGGTCCAATGATGTCAAATCAAGTGTCAAAACATCTTAGCAGAAGAATGGTCACGGAATTGAGGTTCTAGACCCAACTATTGCACTCGAAATGCAGAAAAAGTTTGTTTCTAATGTTAAAAAGGCCCAGTCAAAAATAAGCATCACTATCGATGAGAGCACTGTGCACGGACGTGCATATATGATTTTATATGTGAGATGTGACGTGACAGGAAAGGGAGATGTGCATAATGTCTTTTTAGACCTCAAGGAGTTAGCCCAGGCCACAGACGCCGAGTCCATCTACAACAGCCTGAGAGAGGCTCTACGTGACGCAGGTTTTGATGACGAGTTTTTGTTTATCAATCTCATCAGCATAGCCACTGACGGCGCGTCTGTCATCACTGGCAAAAACAGTGGGGTCATTGCTCGGCTAAAACAGGACTTCCCCAAAATCCAGTCTATATACATTGTCTTTGCCACCGGCTAGAATTGGCAGTCTATGACTCTCTAAGACTTGTTGCTGGATGTAACCACTTCGAGATTTTCGTTTCAAAGTTGTACACTTTGTACAATCAGTCCACAAAGAATGTGAGACTCCTGGAGGAGGCAGCAGCGGAGTTGAATATGCAGCTTTTAAAAATCGGGCAGATTTTTACCATCAGGTGGGTGTCAAGCAGTTTTAGAACTGTTAAAGCCGTCTGGAACAACTACCCTGCTTTAGCAAGCCACTTTAAAGTCGCAAGTGAGGATCCATCTCGTAATGACACTGAAAGGAAGAAATTCCTTGGGCTCCATAAACAACTCTCAAACGCTGGATTTCTAGCCGATCTGGCTTGCATGAAAGACATGCTTCGTGAGCTGCAGGCCCTGTCACTAAGGTTGCAGCAAAGGGACATAGATATAGTGAGCGCTAATTGTCAGATTCAGCAGTGCATCGATGTACTTTCTGCTATGAAAGAGTGTGGAGGTAAATCAGCACAGAAGGCCGAGGAACGCATAACACAAGGACTGTTCAAAGGTTTGGAGCTAGTAGAGAGCAGCGGTAAGATTAAAAGGGGTCAGTTCTATCAGTCTGTGATCGACAATCTTAAGAAGCGAATGCCAGAGTCAGATCTCGTTAATGTGCTCAAACCCCTCAACAAGCGCTTTTGGCCACAGGACCGCAACGCACTTATACTTTATGGGGAAAAAGAAATACGGGCCCTTGCGAAAGCACTCGGTGAATCTGCCAGTGAAGCAGTGCAGGAGCTTCGCGACTGGAAGTTACAAGATGCTGCACCTGCACCAGGCAAAACGCTGGAGAAACTGTCCATAGCAAGCAGAACATACCTGCCCACTTCATCGGAGTGCGAGAGGGGCTTTTCAGCTGTGAATGACACTGACAGTAAGACTCGCAATAGACTGCGTGAAGCCAGCATCTCATCACTACTTTTTGTGGACCTTAATGGACCTCCACTGGAGAGATTCGATCCAACGCTTTTCATCACATCTTGGCTTAAATCGGGTCATCGTCTGTCCTCATCATGGGCTAGTGGACCTAGAGCAAAAGCAGCTGAGCCCAGGCCGCTGTGGTCGCTTTTGTGTTAGGTAAGGCCCGCTTTTACTTTAATTTTGCTGTGTGGTAGGCCTATGGATTGCTGTGATAGGCCTACTTATGAGAGAAGGGCTATGTGCATCGTTGTGTTGTGTGTGTGGCGTCGCGTCTCTCCAGGCAGCTGATGTACACAGAGGGGAGGGGAGCAGCTATAACCATGAGGAATGAAGATTTATGGGAACACACAATAACACACTGACTAATGGATATGTCATATGTGGAGAGTAATTTAAATATTTCTTTTCATTTTTGATTTTATTCAAGGTGATCTGAGGATAAATAATAGTTAGTCAACCAGTGGCTAGCCGTCAGGGCCCTAAGATATTCTACAAAATAATATAAAAAAACATTAAAAAAATATATATATTTTTTAAATATTTTTCATTAGTTTTACCAAAATACCTTTTTTTAATTGTATTTAAAATAACATTTCCAAATAAATAAATCCTTCGAATCTGCCTATTCAGTTTCTGTTGGAATGTGAAGGGTTAAATGAAAGAAGCTCGTCTCCGCGAGGTGAAGAGAGGAGCTGTTGGACGTCCAGCTATGAATTCACAGAGGGCCCAGCTATAGTAACTGAACGAGAGAGTAATGTCAACTGACAGTACAATTGACCAATCATATCTTCCCTCTAAATGGGTGGGTTTTATTATCGCGGACTTTATTACAAGTTCTGCCCGCTGTGAAGCTTTTCTTGTTTCCATAGCAACAACAACTTCCTGTCAACAGCGTAAACTCACCTTCAAAATAAAAGCATGCTAAATTACACTTAAGACATACAACTGCAACGAAAGTAACAAACACAATGCAATATCCTTTTCAATTTCAAAGAACACAAATTGGGTTATTTACAGGTGTTGTTTTGTGTGGTAGAGGGTCGCTGTCATTGATGCATTTTGCACCCCGGGCCGTTGTTTTGATATTCCGCTGAAGTATACGCTGTGACGTAATAACTCTTCTTTTTTTTCTTTTTTTTTTCGAGGGAAGGGCTGGGGGTCAGAGGGCCTAGGTATAAAAGTCACGGCTCGCCACTGTAGTCAACCATCATCACTAATAATATATGTTATAATATTTATATTGAGATACTTTGTGGAGGTGATAATAAGTGAAACTGATATTCATCCTGCTCTGGAAGATGATTTGTTAGATATAAACTGAATGTTTAGCTGTGATATCACCAGATCACTTGTATCCTAATCACTGAGGATACTAGCCGTCAGCGTGCTGGCAGAGCGATATCTACGGTATGTATGAGCACTGGGAGAGCAACTGTTATTTTTAAACTACGATGGTGCCTTTGAAGACATTAAGGTAGTTTTTCCAGCATCAGAGTGCCTGTTGTAGTATTAATTTCAGCCAACAGATACTCTAACTCCAAATAGAGTGGCGCAGTGTTGTACTTTTATTGGCCGTAGCAGAAATTAGCATCCCAAGGGCTCCTTCGACAATTGTGATTATTCCATGGATTTTGGAATATTGCAGAAAATAAGCTCTATGGCAAACACATGTTTATGATACGTTTGTTCAGCAGGATAATCTCCACATTGCTGACATAATGCTCAAACTACATGACTGTGGCGTGACTTCTCGTCACCACCGCTAAGCTAAAGGTGGCTAACGTTCAGCGTTAGGACATTTAGACACTTGTTATTAACTGCTGTTTTTAAAAACGTAAAAGCTCCCGAGGTTCACCAGTGTAGTATTGAGTGACAACAAAAGACCACTTCATCGTGAGTTAACCACAGACCACAGGGGTTTTGACACATTTATCCACCTTTTTACAGCTACAACAGTAGTGGCCATAGTGATAGAGACACTTAATAACTAACAGATCTTTTAAAAATGTTAGGTTGATTCATTTCATGTGCAGAAAATCTCAATAGTTGGTCCAAAGACCACAGACAGTCAAATCTAAATGTGGTACATGGATTCAATCTATCTTTGTTTGTTTGTTACACTATTAGATGTTCATATTGTTTGAAAGTGCCCTGTGGGGTAAACAAAGTCACTGCCTAAATAACAATTGTTTTTTTTAACCATGCATTTTCTTCCTTTTAGAACATTTGCAGAACCGCCTGTGTTATTGATTTCAGTATTTTAAATCCTTTACTGTACATATAAGATTCCTAAGAGTAAGAATGTTTTTTTTCTAACCAAAAGCAATCTTTCAAAGTAATCATTTGTTAAATAAATGTATCAACCCTGTACCATGAATTGTATTGAATCCTGAGTTGAGAAGTCTTCTTCTTCTCTGCGTTTGACAAGACAATACTGTATTTTTGGCACATTTCCGTGAACTGTATCAAACTATTGTGAAACAGATGCATGTGAGAGCAAACAGAAAAGTATACAAAGTGTGGAGTTTTAATAGAATAGCATAGCATAGAATCAGATAGGATATTAATGGAAAATGATTGGCATTCCCAACACAAGATCTGCCCACAGGTAGAATACATTTATACCAGTAGTTACATTTTAAAACTGAACATTTATAAAGATATGAAACAGCCATATACGTTCATTTCTCTAAATAAGGATTATTATCTCCAGCTTTACATACATTTGTAACACGTCAGCGGCCCAGATGACAGCTGTTTGCATCCTCACATCTGTGTCCCTGTTTTTTTACAGTCAATTTCATTTAAACATGTACACATTTCATATCCTTTCAGCCCGTTGTCACCCATGTGTAGAAATACAGCCTCTCTCTGGCGTTTAAAAGCTGTGCCGAAACATGAAATATGGCTTCAATATATCCCTGCAGTTGTATTTGACCCTGTTAAACATAAATCATACATTGTTAAAGTACCTGGGATTATAGAGCAGCCACAGAATCAGTTTAACAGCTGCAGTGTAATGCAAATGTAATGTCATGAAAGACCCATTACATTTCACTTGCAAAATTCTATTAAATAGGAGATAAAAGAGAGCACAGAGACATTAATGCAGGTCATTTGGCAGCGCGCACCACCATAACCATTACATGCAGGTTTTGGCCCATACTGAGCTGATTACTGCATTTTACTGATGGGACCAGCACATAGCGGTTCCTCAATAAATACCTCACTGACTGAGTGGGGATGTGAAGGAGACGATACAAGAGATGTTCCAAAATCAAGACAATGCTTAACCTTGTGTTGTCCTCAGACCAATGTCTAGTAAATGACTGCTGCTAATCACTGTGTAATTAAAGAGCTTGTGATTTACTGTTTCATTAAGTCAGGGAGCTTGCCAGACACAACAAAATATAAAATTTGAAGCAGCAGAGTTGGAAATATCTTGAAACAGAAAACATCATGCAGCTGTTTTCAGCAACATGGTGAAGTGACTCTTTAAATGTAAACGAAAACAGGAAATTTAATTGACAAACGTTATCAAATTACATTTGGTACCCAAAACTATTTATAGAATAAAGCTATGATTCTATCTGAAACCTGAGTTTGGTAAACTGTGTCAGCTAACACCACAGAGCAATATACTGTAAAGACCCCAACAAGATCTGCATGATTAAGAATCAATCTGCTGCCAGACTGGAGCAATTAGAGCAGAGCCAGACAACACATCCAATACTTCCTGTGGGGGCAAAGACTCCGTTTGACTTGATTTGAAAACACTCTTATCTGCCACCCCCAATTAGTTTCCTTTGACACTACGACATCAACAGAGGAATTTGGCTTTGTTGTTATTGGACTCATCCATTTTAACAAATGAGCTCAGACACATTTCTTGCTTCCTGTCGCTCCCCACTGTGTTGTTACAACCCAGTTTCACGGCATTTCGTGTTATAGTCATGACATTTAATCTATTGATTCGTGTTCACCAACACGATTTTCAAGCCACGATTATTGTTTTTATTTTAAATCGTATAATGTCTGACTTTTTTTGCCGTCTGTGAGGAAAAGAAATGGCTCAGAGCCTCAGAATACAGAAATCTGTATTTTTAAATCTTTTTTTCCTTCTAATTTGTTATTCTTTTCTAAATAACACACACACTGTTATTTACTCAACAATAACACACAATTATCCTTGTTTTTATTTATTTGTTTAATTCTATAATCTCTGGCTTTTTTGGCGTCCGTCAGGAACTGAATTTCAAAATAAAATAACCGGAAACAGACCTAGGCCTATATGGGACATTTCGAGCATCATTGCGATACACACCCACTGAACTGATTACCCAAGATCCTCAGCTATGGTTTAAGCTTGGTGATTGGATTTTTTAGCCGCAATGCACGTTGGGATATGGTGTTAATGCGATATGAAATCCGAAAAACATTTCGGAGTTTAGGATGGCCGAAGACACTACACTACCCATAATCCCCAGCTATCGTTTGGGACTACAGTCCCCGTGATTAATCTTCAAACTCTGGGATTGGATGTTGGAGTGGCAGTGTGCCAAGGTTACGCCGAGCGTCAAACAGCACTTTGAAATGGACCTAAACCACGGCAGACTATCCAAAACTGGACTCGAACGGGACCAGCAGATTCTGATTAATGATGTGAAATATAAACAACCCTTAAATCAGACTTTAGTTACACCTGAGTAAAATTCAGGGAAGGTGATTGTCAAGTGCCAACAATCAGGCGAGATATTTGATAGTTGGTGCTTGAGAAGACTAAACATTTATCTGCAGATCCCTATAAAGTATATTCATTACTCGTTATTCTCTACTTTGCACATCCCTTTCAAGATTTCGAGATTTTCTAAGGTTTATTGACATATCATATACACAACTACGGTGTAGTTATGCAATGAATGAAAAACCTGGGTTGCAGGTTCCTCAACAGTGCATTACAAGACATCTATCAATATGTGTGTATACCTCCACCATTAAACTGTCATATTCTGCACATTTCTTATACTATCTACATACATAAGAGTATAATTCATATAATATCAGTTAAAATAAGTGCTTCAACATAGCTTTTTTCTTATTTAAAAGAAGACCTTAATCTAAAGTATTATTTAATGTTTAAATAAAGGTTAATTAGTTTGTCTGTTTTGCACATCCTCATATTAATATCTTTGTACATCCTGCACTAAACTGTTTTATTGTAGAGATCACTTACAGTATCTTCTTGGTTTTTTATATTCTATATTTCTATCATTGACCTTCTACTTTCCCCCTATGAAAGTATGTACTCTTAATATGTTTTTCATCAAATATAACACATTAAAACAATAATTCAATAACGTGCTTTAACCACTAGGCGGTCCACACAAGGTACACACAGCCATAATAACTTTTTATTATTAGTGTTGGACACTTATGTATGTATAACATCTGAAGATGTGTAGTTTTATTCATGTTTTCACATAATTTTACAGCATATTGCTATATTATTTCAGATATTGTAGTTCTACACATTAATATCTGATTTGTAAAACAGACAGAAAGGTATATCCGTCATTTAACGGCAAGCTATTGAAATTCTGATTCCATAGATGTGTCTCCCATCACCCAAAAACCCCTGACTATTCTCTCAACTCAGTATTTACATTCTTATATTCAAAGAAAATCAGTAATATCTTTAAAAACTACAAGTCCTGTTATATCAGCTGTGCACCGTTATGGTGTAAATATAACTTATCTACCAATTGGATCAAATGTAAAAGTCAGCCGAATTAGTGTTGATACTGCAAGGAGACGTATTGTGTGAAGAGAAATTGAAGATGTTGTTTAATTGCTGATAGATTTATGATCCACGTCACATATTCAGTTTCGGCGGCAGTTCTTCCAGTTTGTCCAGAAGTCTTCTAATCAGGGCTCTATAAATAGAGATCTACGGCAGATGTGTAATATTTAATGCAGCCGAACCGTGTATTACAATGCCGTTATGTGATGACTTCCAAAGAGAAAAGCAAGCACACTCGGATTAAAGTATTATTTTCTTTTTTTTAAATGTTTTTCGGATTTCATATCGCATTAACACCATATCCCAACGTGCATTGCGGCTAAACAATCCAATCACCGAGCTTCTAGCTGAGGATCTTGGGTAATCAGTTCAGTGGCTGTGTATCTGTTTCCGGTTATTTTATTTTGAAATTCAGTTCCTGACGGACGCCAAAAAAGCCAGAGATTATGGAATTAAACAAATAAATAAAAACAAGGATAATTGTTATTGTTGAGTAAATAACAGTGTGTTATTGAGAAAAGAATAACAAATTAGAAGGAAAAAAAGATTACAAAAATACAGATTTCAGTATCCTGAGGCTCTGAGCCCATTTCTTTTCCTCACTGACGGCAAAAAAAGTCCGACATTATACGATTTAAAATAAAAACAATAATCGTGGCTTGATATTGAGTAAGAACCATAGACTGTATATATAAAGAACATGTTTTTATGAACCCACAGCTTCCGGTCTTCCAAGACAAAGACCGGACAAAAAGACGTGTTGCAGGCACGAAACATACTACCAATAGAAATACATTGCTTTTAAAATCGTTCTGTGTGACACGAAAAAAAGGGGAAAATCGTGTTGGTGAACACGATTTTCGATCAATAGATTAAATGTCGTGACTATAACACGAAATGCCTTGAGACTGGGTTGGTTGTTATCATCTCCAACATGTTGGGATGCAATCACTCAGCAGCGGATTCAAAATCTCCTCCAGCTGAGACTAGAGGGCTGGGACGTCCGGTACCAGTGAAAACTAACTAATCTGACCCATTAACGTGCAGCGAGGTCAGTGGATGGGGGGGGGACTGGCCATTATCAGAGCCAAATGTACACAAATATGAAGCCCATAGAGCTAGCCACCTTCTGTGATTGAAACTTCTGAAGCAATGGAGACAGGACTCAGAGAGACACGAGGAGAGCAGGAACTTTGATGGCAAACACTGATGACTTATTTGGAGCGTCGGCCGGAGAATTCACAAGACATGTCGTGTGCCACGAGTTGACACAACGGATGCCAAACCAATTCTGAAGATCTCTACCCCAGACCCATGTATTTAGCTGGTTCTGAGAGAATAATCGACATGCTGCATAACAAGATAAAACAGGCAAAGCACCATAACACCTCTGACGCCAACAGGCAGGAACAGGGAGACAAAACACTGAGAGCACAGCAGCAAGGCTACAGGTGCCTGCTCACTGATAAAATGGGTCAAAGTTATGGGCCCAGGAAAATATTTCCCTAACACCTTCTATGATAATAATAATATCTTTATTTATACACAAGTGTTTTACATGGATTAAAAACACGCTGTTCAGGCGGCAACAGAACATGAGGTCAACAACCCCCACCCAACCCCGAAAACTATACAACAATAAGAAATGTTGCTTTTTTGGCTTTGTCTCAGTGCTTCTCAAAGTGTGGTCTGCGGACCACTGGTGGTCCGTGAGTGCCCCCTAGTGGTCCGTGAGTATATTGGTAAAATTTCACATTTGAAATAAATAAATAAATTTAAGTTTTCCCCACTCTCGCGGGAATATCTCCGCAATGGAGCGAGCTTAAGTTTAACTTTCGATTGCATGATATAGCCCAGCGCAACACCTTTATCACACATGTTGCCACCTGTTTGTACCATTTTCAGGCAATTTGTAATCTGTTCTAGAAAAACGATGTGATTTTGGATATTTGTGGAGTTAGGTGGTCCGCGAGTGTTTTTTTATTGGTTAAGTGGTCCTTGGTATGAAAAAGTTTGAGAAACACTGGTCTAGAATATGAGTAGATACAGTAATCCAGATGTGATGAAATAAAAGCGTGGATGATTGTCTCCAAATCAGACCGGGAGATGAAGGACTTTTTGAAATGATACGTAACTGATAAAAAACATGGTTGAATAACTCTTGTGATTTGTTGATTAAAAGAGAGGTCACTAACACACCCCTCTTGATCAGTTTTTCACACAGGAGCTCCTTTAACTCTTGTTTTTTAGCATTTATAGGCACAAACACATCATAAAAATTGGCAATCAACACTAAATCTGCTTTTGTGCATTCATCTAATCTCTCAATGGAAGGTTCCGTAGTGAACAATTCCAATTTACTTTACATTTTTCACACTACCACAGAGAAAAAACTGTCAACCAGAGATTATAATTTACGAAAAATATAGCGAAGCTTACCCGACACGACGAAAAGAACGGACGAGCCCCCAAAGTTATTTTCCAAGGTACACTCGAAATAGATGCGTTCCGTGGGCTCACTAAAGCAGATCCCTGAGAGAGAAAGGGAACCTGAACATTTTCTTGCACAAAATCCACCTTTAATCACTACATATTTTCAGTGACTGGTGTGGGCTTGCTTTGTGCTGCAGATCTTTTCAGATGGGGGTTGCAGCTGTGAGCTCAAGCATGCCTCATTCATTTGCCTTGCTGCGCAATAGCCCTGCTCCCCCCTTACGGGACACGCCCCCCACTTTGGTAACCACTGCATTAACACACCTAATGTGTTTATAATTAAAGTGTTTGGAAGAACATAATGTTAGATACAGTCCCCTCAAAATCGGAACAGCGAGGATAATTGCTTTATTTTTGCTGTACACTGATATCAATTAGGTTTGACATCAAAAGATGAATATGAGACAAAAGGTCAGTATTTCAGCTTTTAATTCCAGGTATTTACATCTAGATCTGTTAAACAACTGAGAAGATAGCTCCTTTTGTTTAAACCCAGACATTTTTCAAGTGAGCAAAAGTATTGGAACATGTGCCTGACAGCTGTTTTTTGTTGCCCAGGTGTGTCCTGCTACATTGATTATTCAAACAATAAATAGCACTGCATGTCTACTCTCAGTTTGAGCTTTGGGCTTTGCCTGTGCAGACTGCATTACAACGGTGTAACCAACATGAAGACTAGAGAGCTGCCTACGGGAGAAAAGCAAGCAATTTTGAAACTGAGAGAAGATGGAAAATACATCAGAGCCGTTGCACAAACATTGGCCATAGCCAGTACAACCATTTAGAATGTCCTTAAGAAGAAAGAAAGGCCCCGTTGTACTGAGCATCAGACTTCAAACTGGTCAATAAAGGAAAACATCAGCAGTTGATGACAGAAACATTATGAGAACTGTAAAGAAACATCACCAACAACCTCCCGAGGGCAGGAGTGAAGGTATCACAATCCACCGTTAGCAGAAGACTTTGGGAACAAAAGTACAGAGGCTACACCAGAAGATGCAAACCACTCATTAGCAATAAGAAAAGGAAGGCCAGATTTGAATTTGCCAAAAAGTACAGAGACAAGGCTCAACCGTTCTGGGACAAAGTTTTATGGACTGATGAGACCAAGATGAACCTTTACAAAGTGATGGAAAGGGTAACGTGTGGAAAGAGAAAGGATCTGCTCATGATCCCAAACACACAAGCTCATCTGTGAAACATGGTGGAGGTAATGTCATGGCTTGGGCTTGCATGGCTTCTTCTGGGCGGGCTCATTGATCTTCATTGATGATGTAACACATGATGGCAGCAGCCAAATGAACTCAGAAGTCTACAGAAACATTTTCTCTGCCAATTTAAAGAGAGATGCAACCAAACTGATCGGGAGATCCTTCATCATGCAGCAAGACAACGACCCAAAACTCACTGCCAAAACATCCAAGGAGTTTATCAGGGAAAAGAAGTGGAAGGTTTTAGACTGGCCAAGTCAATCTCCAGACTTAAACCCTTTTGAGCATGCATTCTCCACAAAAGAAGAATGCAAAAGTTTGGTGATGTCAATGGGTTGCAGGCTTGATGCAGTTATTGCTTAACTAAATACTAAGTATTATTAACTTTTCACACTATTTTATGTCTCTGTTCCTATACTTTTGCTCACTTGAAAAATGGGTGGGTTTAAACAAAAGGTGCTATCTGGAACAACAACAGCTGGAAATTAGCCATGTCGGCTAAAGCTGCTCCATTTACTGTTTTTGTGACAGTTCATCGATGGGGACTGTCCACGACACTATAAATAAATAAACTAAACTAAATCTTCTCAGTTGTATAACAGATCTAAATGTAAATACCTGGAATTAAAAGCTGAAATACTGACCTTTTGTCTCATATTCATATTTTGATGTCAAACCTAATTGTTTTCAGTGTACAGCAAAAATAAAGAAATTAGCCTCGCTGTTCCAATAGTTTTGGAGGGGACTGTATATCCTTGTCATTCAGTTCTCAAAGTGATTCTTCCAAACTGTTAACACTGCGTTCAGCTCCGACGCTGTATCCAGTTCTCTGTACACATCCATTATAATGGATGTTATTGTCAAGGTTGAGCGAAGCAGGCAGGACCCAAATGCAGATTTCACAGAAAACACCTTTATTAAAAGGCTACAA
Organism: Dissostichus eleginoides; assembly: GCA_031216635.1. NCBI lineage: Eukaryota > Metazoa > Chordata > Actinopteri > Perciformes > Nototheniidae > Dissostichus > Dissostichus eleginoides. The sequence goes on from CM062280.1 coordinate 2,363,677, forward strand.
GAAAAATACAAAGCTCTTCCCAGTGAACACAGTCAACGACAAACAAGGATCTAACCAAGACAGACAGAAAAATCTGAACTTAAATACACACAGGACTAATCAAAGAAACAAGAGACAGAGGAGGGAGGAGAAAACACAGGGGCACCAGGTGAACACAATCAGGAAAACAGGTAGGAGGGAACAGGTAGGAGGGAACACACAGACAGGAAACCAAAGACAGATCTAGACAAGACAAAACACAACGCAGACAGAAAACCAAAGACAGATCTAGACAAGACAAAACACCCCCCCCCCTCAAGGGACGGATCCCAGACGTCCCTAAACACAAAAAGTCCAAAAACGTCCAGCAGTGTGGGTGGAGGGGGACCGGAGGAGGGACACAAAACTAGGGCCAAAAGGGTGGGTGGAGAGGGTCAGGAGGACGGGTTTGGGCTGACAGCCCAGGGGCACAGCGGAGGACCCGGAAGGGGTCTCAGGTGGACGGCCCGGGGGCAAGGCAGAGATCAAGGAGGGGGTCTCGGGCGGACGGCCCAGGCGCAAGGCAGAGTTCGAGAAGGTGTTCTCGGGCGGACGGCCCGGGGGCAAGGCAGAGTTCATGGTGGGGCGAAGGTCACAGCGGGCGAACTCAGGGGGCCGGGCATGAGGGCAAAGGCAGCGGCTGGAAGAGTCAGGGGGCCGGGCTTGAGGGCGAAGGCATCGGCTGGGAAAGTCAGGGGGCCGGGCCCGAGGGCAAAGGCCTCGGCTGGGGAACTCAGGGGGCCGGGCACAAGGACGGGCAAGAAGGCGGCGATGGGACAGCTCCGGAGAAGGGAGCTGGCGTCGGCCGGAGAGCCAACAGGAGACGAGGTGCTGGAGTCGGCCGGTACGCCGACAGGACACGGGGAGCTGGCGTCGGCCGGAGAGCCAACAGGAGACGAGGTGCTGGAGTCGGCCGGTACGCCGACAGGACACGGGGAGCTGGCGTCGGCCGGAGAGCCAGTACTGGACCCAAAACTGGAATCAGAAACATGGCAGCAGGGGCCGAAACTGGGGCCGGAACCATGGCTGCTGGGGCCGGAACTGGGGCCGGAACCATGGCTGCTGGGGCCGGAACAGAGGCCTCGACCATGGCTGTGTGGGCCGGTTCTGGTGCCGGAAACATGGCTGTAAGGTCCGGTTCTGAAGCAAAACCAAAGACAGATCTAGACAAGACAAAACACCCCCCCCCCTCAAGGGACGGATCCCAGACGTCCCTAAACACAAAAAGTCCAAAAACGTCCAGCAGTGTGGGTGGAGGGGGACCGGAGGAGGGACACAAAACTAGGGCCAAAAGGGTGGGTGGAGAGGGTCAGGAGGACGGGTTTGGGCTGACAGCCCAGGGGCACAGCGGAGGACCCGGAAGGGGTCTCAGGTGGACGGCCCGGGGGCAAGGCAGAGATCAAGGAGGGGGTCTCGGGCGGACGGCCCAGGCGCAAGGCAGAGTTCGAGAAGGTGTTCTCGGGCGGACGGCCCGGGGGCAAGGCAGAGTTCATGGTGGGGCGAAGGTCACAGCGGGCGAACTCAGGGGGCCGGGCATGAGGGCGAAGGCAGCGGCTGGAAGAGTCAGGGGCCGGCTTGAGGGCGAAGGCATCGGCTGGAAAGTCAGGGGGCCGGGCCCGAGGGCAAAGGCCTCGGCTGGGGAATCAGGGGGCCGGGCACAAGGACGGGCAAGAAGGCGGCGATGGGACAGCTCAGGAGAAGGGAGCTGGCGTCGGCCGGAGAGCCAACAGGAGACGAGGTGCTGGAGTCGGCCGGTACGCCGACAGGACATGGGGAGCTGGCGTCGGCCGGAGAGCCAACAGGAGACGAGGTGCTGGAATCAGAAACATGGCAGCAGGGGCCGAAACTGGGGCCGGAACCATGGCTGCTGGGGCCGGAACTGGGGCCGGAACCATGGCTGCTGGGGCCGGAACAGAGGCCTCGACCATGGCTGTGTGGGCCGGTTCTGGTGCCGGAAACATGGCTGTAAGGTCCGGTTCTGAAGCAGGGACCATGGCTGCTGGGGCTGGAACTGGGGCCGGAACCATGGCTGCTGGGGCCAGGACTGGAACCATGGCTGCTGGGGCCAGAACTGGGGCCGGAACCATGGCTGCCGGGGCCAGAACTGGGGACGGAACCATGGCTGCTGGGGCCGGTACTGGAGCCAGAACCATGGCTGCCGGGGCCTGTACCGGAGCCCAAAGCATGGCTTCAGGGGCTCGGGCTGCTAGCCTGGACTTGCGACTCCTTCTCTTAGGAGCCTTTTGGAGGCTCCATGGACCTCCAAAAGCCAGACGAGTACCCGAGAACGGATCCTGGACAGGAGCAGGAAATGAGGAAGAAGCAGGGGCTGACTCCAGACAGAACAAACCGAGACGTATGGTGTCAGGTAGGGAATTGGGAGGCAGGGGGCTAGCATGCCTGGGGCTAGCAGGCCGGGAATCACATGAGAGGAAGTCCAGAATCCAGTCAGGTAAGAACTTAACTAAACATGGCTCCTCTGTTGCCACCTGGTGAGCCTCTGCCAGAGCAGCCTCTTTCTGCTGAACACTGGACGCTCCCCTCAACGTACCATAGCAGCAAGCCAATGAAAAGGTAAAATTAAGTAACTCCATTTCTGGTTAGATCCTTCTGTCAAGGTTGAGCAAAGCAGGCAGGACCCAAATGCAGATTTCACAGAAAACACCTTTATTAAAAGGCTACAAGAAAAATACAAAGCTCTTCCCAGTGAACACAGTCAACGACAAACAAGGATCTAACCAAGACAGACAGAAAAATCAGACGAGAGGGGTGTTATTACATATTTCGCAGTGATTTAATTGCAATAAACGTATCAAAAGGACGCTGAAATAATAACATAATGATACTGGGTGTTTCTCAATGTCGAGGACGCTTGCTTGGTAGCACATGTCTTCCGAGTCACTTGCTTCAGAAGCGAGGCAAGAATCCTTCCTAGCCTCGGAAAATGAAGAATTGTGGAACAGGCTAACAGGTGTGCGTCATATGCGAGGCCCTGCCTTAAATGGAGCGCGATTTCCGCCAAAGATTTGGAAATTGGTCCGTGCGCAAAGCATTGTGGGGATTTTAAGACCGCGGAGTCTACACATGTGCAGCCTCGAAATTTCTCGCTACGAAGTACGCCGGCCTCGGTAGAATTCCAAGTATGCTGGACATTGGAACAGTCCTTCGGCGGCACTCGATGACGTAGTATGCTTGAAATAGTGGCTCTGGAGCAGCCTTCCTCGATATTGAGAAACGGTAGCTTTTATGGTAGCTTTAACGGTAGCTTTACTACCATTGTATCCGCTCTGTCCATGTATTAAAATAACATCATGTGACATCAATAAAGCAGCGACCTTACTTGTCATGCCAAATAATCTATGGTTTGTACATACATTTATAAACATCAATTCTGTTTTGTGAGTTCACAATGCCACGTCATAAAAAAACGAAATAAAAATGTGCTCCCAACAAGGTCGCTTTGAAGGATTAGAAATGATCATCAGGTGCAAGAGAACAGAGTGACAGTCAGTCTTTAAGGCGAGAACAACGGGAACCTGCTGAGCTGATAAACAGTCTTTATGTACATTAAATCTTCTGCAGAGATGACGGCTGAGCACTGCTGACAGTCAACATGTACGGCTGTGGATTTAATTTGCTGAGACATGCTACGCTGTTTGTGTTTAAGGGTATGTTTGTGTGCATGTGAGTAAATATAATTATCTTTTTTATGTAAGTATGTCAGCCCTAATAAAAGTAATTACCCTGTAATCCGGGCTGAGCTGCAGAGCATGTGGCTGTGTGTTGCAGGTTGTGGTTACACTTTTCAGCCATTATGTTCCACAGCTCAGCGCTGCAGATGAATACATTATTTGGCTTCCATTCAAAACCCTGCTAATGTATGTATTCCATCTTACTTTTTTTTGTGCTATTTTATCGAGCGACATCAACATTTTTACTCGTTCAATACGTTGGTTTATGACTGGATATAAAAATAATGACATACCCATCAGCCTTAGCTTTACTTTGTGTTTAATACTTACAGAGTTTTAAAGGGGCAACACTGAATATTAAGACCATAGACAAAGCCCATATTGTTCCCTTAGACAATGTGTGTGAATCAAAGTTGGAGAAAACTGTGTTAGTTAAGTTCTACATTAGTAGTTAAACATAAAATATGTAGTTGCATGATAAGAAGTCAAAGATACAAACCTGGGGACATAAAAACTTTGGAGATAAATGAACTAAAACACCCCAAGAAACATCCTTTAATCCATCCATCTTCTACTGCTTATGGTCGGGTCGCGGTGATAGCAGTTCCAGCAGAGAGCCCCAAACTTCCCTTTCCCTGTCCACATCAACCAGCTCTGACTGGGGGACTCCAAGGCGCTCCCAGGCCAGAATGGAGATATACTCCCTCCCCCTGGTCCTGGGTCAGCCCCTCAAGTCTCCTCGCAGCTGGACGTGTCTGGATCACCTCCCTAGGGAGCCCCCCAGGTGGCATCCTTACCAGGAGCCTGACCCACCTCAACTGGCTCCTCTCAACAGTGGCGCCTCCAGAAATGTTTCATAAGGGTGGCCAAACGGGGCCACTGTAAATCTTGGGGTGGCACACCAAAACCAACTTGTTGTAAAAGTATAGACTAGATGAAAACAGTGGCAAAGAGAATCACCTACAGTACTGATATACTTCGGTTTCGTATTTTACATTTTATGATACTAATCATCTGATGTGAATATAATACGGATAGTTAACATTTAAGTTGGAGGGCTCTCCTCGCCTGACTGGGGGCAGGAGGGGAGAGCCCTCCACACTATAGTCCACGCACACTCTGCACGGGGTCAGTGTCTGAGTGTGGGGGACATGGGGCACTTGCGCTCTCCCCAGGCTCCTTAGGGACTCGGGAGAGGTAGTGCATAGTGAGCCCATACGGGGCTGGGGACTCTCTCCGTCTGCCTATGGGCGGACGGGGGGAGCCCTCAGCACTGTTTTCCGAGCACACTTTTCGTGAGGTAAGCGCGTCAGAGTGTGCTCTGTCAGCCGCAGCCCAGACTTCTCCACGGTTACAACCGAGGTAGAGGTGAGTGAGGTACAGCGGCTGCTAACCAGAAAGCCGGTCAGGGGCAGTGGGGTGGAACGGTGTTGTTGGACGACAGCGCGTGTATACATCGGGGCTCCGCCCACTGTACCCATAGAGTCCAGTAGATATATATGTTATATAAGCACAGGCGGAGCCCTCTACTCGGGGCACTGTCTGTCCTATACCGCTCGCTGAAGAGAGGTGTAGGATGACAGTCAGGAGGCGAGGCCTCCTTTTATACGGTGAGATGCGCGCGCATTCAGGTAGGCCTGCCCCGGGGGCGGCTACGTCTATAGAAGTCTCAGTAGGTGAATGCTTGCATGATAAGGTAGTACCCATAGAGTCCAGTAGAGGGCTCCGCCTGTGCTTATATAACAAGGGTTACCATACGTAACCCCTCGTTATGCCTGCTGTGACGTTAAGTTACTGCTTGTAATTATGCCTTTACAAGCTTCAAAGTTGTATTTATCCTCTGAATTTGGCGAAACAAGTTTAATATTCTAAAAAACCAAGACTTTGTTTATTTGAAATCAGATGAAAACAAACTGTCACGGACCCTGCCGTGTTATCTATGATTACTATATGCTTTTCATTCATAATTTCAGCGGGAGGGAGGGGGAGCGGCGCTGAGGAACAGCAGAGTGCGGGTTGACAGGTGTCTGTGTTGACATTCCCCTTATTGTGGAATAAGGGGAATGCAGAGACAGGCTACAAGTGTCTTAGGTTCAAGTTAGACAACTAATGTCTGGGTTAGTGTTCATGACTTCATGTTTATGTCATCTTAATATTTAATCTTGATGCACACACATTTTCCGTGCTTTCCAATAGTTTAAAATAGTTTTATTCCACTGTTAAATAACCTGTTCAATACAAACATGCCACTTGTAAAAATTAAATAACATTTCTGTGAACTGATATTTGTTTAGTGAGCTTATTAGAGGATGTTCCCTGAAAGATTGTAAAATGTCAATGAAGATGTCAGACTTAATATATTTGTTAATAATTACATACAATACATGGAATTTGTGTGTGTGTGTGTTCCAAGTGAATCTGCGGCCCCCTGGTGGCCAGTACATGAATTATGTGGCCCCCACCACCATCCAAGTTGCCCATCCCTGTTCTAGATCCTCAGTGCCGCAGTTGTATTGTGAGGCAAATTGAAACACTAAATCTTTCTCACAAAATGTGGCACTGCTAGGATTCAAGGCTTGTATCCCTTGCAATAGGACACAATTTTCTTTAGAAAATCTTTTCTTCACCTCAGAGAGAAGCACATCAATGATGGGAATGAATGAATTTATCCAAAATGACTCTTTCTCTGTGTTGACCTGTCTTTGAATGAATGGAGTGGATATGTAATCCCCTTCAAGCCTTGAGCTTGGTGTGACCTGTCGTCCTGGACGTGCAACAATGATGTTGCATTGCTCAGCAATGGTCACTGTATTGTCCCAGATATCATTAAAGAGAGAGCCCTCTCCATAACTCTCCGATGTGTCTACAAGAGAGTCAACAAGTGTAACAGCTGTGCCCAAATCTAATTGTGGGGACTGTAAAATATTTTACCTCACCAAAAACACTGGTGAATGTTCCAAGAAGGCCAACAAACTTGAGATCTATTTGGGCTAATAAACCCCTTGCTTCTACAGCTCTATCACCATTTATCTCCTCAGAGAGTTCTTTCAGTAGACGTATGATGGCTGGTAGTCTTTCCTTCACTGTCTTGCAAGCATTGTACCTACATGCCCACAGTGTCTCTATCAGCCTTTGTAACTCTCTTGAGGGCCCCTGAAACATCTCCCTCTGTACCTCAATCCATCTTTGGTGCACATATGAACCTGACACAAATACATACAGTTTCTGCAAAAGAGAGAAGAAGCAATATGCTTCAGGGATGCATTTTACACTGTCAACTAAAACTAAGTTCAAGCAATGTGCCTTGCAGTGAACATAAAATGCTAATGGGGCCTCTGATTTAATACGTGCTTGCACACCTGTGTTCTTTCCACTCATCACTGAGGCTCCATCATAAGCTTGCCCTACTAGGTGGTTTCTGTAGTCAACATTTTCTGTGAAAGTGCTGCAGCATCCAGGCGGATGCTGCAGCACATCCAAATGCGAGAAAGCTTTCACATATTGACCCATTTTAATATTACCGAATTACAAAGGACATCTGTTCCTTCTTGCTTATGTCTTTGGTCTCGTCAACCAAAATGCTGAAAGCTTCACTTTGTGTAACTTCATTTATAATTGAGCTGCGGACCATTTCAGCCAGGTAATCAATTATTTCGTTTTGTGTCGAATGCCCAAGGTATGTCGCATTTCTTTGACTTGTCATTTTTTTTTCTTACTATTTTTTTTTTACTATGGGATTGTGTTTGGCTAGTAGTTCCATAATAGAGAAAGTTTCCTTTATTCTCACCTTCTGATTCTTTTGTCCTCTCCATGCTGTTTTTAATATACTCTCTATTTTCTCTGACTAAATTATTATACTCTGCATTTAAGGAGGCTGAGAGAGAGGATGTGCTTGCATTTAACTTTTCATATTCTGCCCATGCTAACATTGCATTTGTATGTGCCTCAGATTTGGAATGGCCGACAAGTCCCCCATCTTTGTAGGTTGCCTTTTTCCAATTTCTGAACCCTTCTGTCGATGTGAATGCCGAATCACCTGAGGAAGGGAGACTGAAGTGCCGGCAGGCATAACAATAGGCAGAGTCTTTACTTTGAGAGTATTCCAGCCATTTATGAGAATTTAACCAGAAGCACCATCTTTGATCCCCCTGAAGCAGCGGCGCCGGATTCATTTCAGAAGTGGGGGGGCCAAAAAGTGCTTGTGTATGTGACATACTTGCCAACCCTCCCGATTTTCGCGGGAGACTCCCGATTTCATCCCGGGGTCATATTTATCCCGCATTTCTCATGATTTCTGACTAAATCTGATTTGTGAGTCACGACCTGTTTCATTCTAACATAACGCTCCAAATGTTACTGTTTCCACTCGGACTTCAATACAGCTACACCATTGTTTGGTTTCCATGGTAACGCGTCTCTTTAGTAGCGCGTGCAACAGCCGGTGTTTCTCGTGAGTGTTTTCCCCGGGAAACAAACACAACACACACAAAGGCAAAAATACACAAACACACACACGTATACACACACACACACACACACTCGCGAGCTCCCCCCAGACCAGTAATCCAAACGAAAATATTTTCCCTCCGTTACTACTTTGATCATTTGCTCCGATAATAATAATCAATCAGATCGATGGATATCCATCAAATCCAAATGTGGAGATGACAGCTTTGTAAACACCGGAGTTAATAACTGGAGCTTTTCACAGAGAGTGTGTTCAAAAAAAGTGCGCTTACTTCAGTCAAACACCAGTCAACATTCAGCTTGTCAAACAAGAGCGTATTGAGCAGGAAAAAAGAAGAGATGGAATGATGGAGCAACTGCGCTGTCATATGTGTGGGCTGGACCTGTATAGTCTAATTTACAGGAAAGGAGTGAGCAGAGGGTAGAGTGGTCCATTCTTGTTCTGTTTTCTGTGACTATCTTCCTCCTGAAAACCCTCTCAGACTTTCAGTTGTTATGCCTGCTGTGACCTCAAGTTACTCCGTTCTCCGCTTGTAATTATGCCGTTACAAGCTTCAAAGTTGTATTTATCATCTGAATTTGCCGAAACAAGTTTAATATTCTATAAGCCAAGACTTTGTTTATTTGAAATCAGATGAAAACAAACTGTAGCGGACCCTGCCGTGTTATCTATGATTACTATACACCTTACATTCATAATTTCAGCGGAGGGAGGGGAAGCGGCGCTGTGGAAGAGCAGAGTGGCGAGTGAGAGCTGTCATCTTCCCTTTACAAGCTTCAAAAATGCCTGTAGCTAATGAGATTGAATATAACAATCAAAAATAACAAAATATACACAGCTAGATCAGATCGCGTTCTTTTTAGATGCGACTTTAGAGTAGAGGGGAATTATTGAAACGGAATGTGTACAGTGTTACGCGGCATCCGCTGCTGCGAAAATGTGGGGCAGGGCTGTAAAGTGGGGGGGCCAATGGTCCCCTGGCCCCCCTGCTTCCGGCGCCCTTGCCCTGAAGTGTTCGTGGGAAGAACTTCAGGTGTGGCTGCTTGGGCTGCTCTGCCCTTGACTGGGAGATGTCTGTGATGAAATAAGAGGCAAAATCAGTTATTCTGATATTAAAATAATGATTATAAAACGAGTAGCTAACCCCTGTCCATAGTAATTACAGATATTATCTGTTATATATTCTATTCAAACTCAACTACCAATAACCATGAATCAGAATGCTTTAAGTGGTTATGTCATGACTTGTTTATGTAGACACACTATAATCACACAATTATCCAGATTACTTTACTCTCTAGCAGTGTTGGGCAGCAATACATTACTAGTAACACAGTACTATAATATCACCATTGGAAAGAGAAAATAGCAATGAGTAATATAGTACTTTTTTAGAATGACGAGCCCAACATTACTCTCTAGCCTAGGCATCCATTTAATTATCAGGGTCACAGTCATCACATCCACCTGGTGGTCCAGGAACAGCTGGTTTTGATTTGTTCTGTGATATCTTCTTTGACTGATGCTGCTGCCTGTTCCTGGTCTGCTGCTCCCTGATTTTCGTTGTCAATGTGTTCTGACCATTTTTGCCGCCGCCTCCTCCTCCTCCTCCTCCTCCTCCTCCTCCTCCTCCTCCTCCTCCTCCTCCTCCTCCTCGAAGTCAAGCCAGCCTTTACTGAATAAGTACTCCCACAGCTCCTTTTTATTAACAACGAATGTATACGACTTACCTTCTAGAAGTCTGGTGGATTTTGGTCAACTCCAGTCCAGTCAGTAGAAAGAAACACACGTTTTGCTGCAACCTGCTGCTGTCTGTGCCCGCGAATGTCAGAGTGGTGCGCGCGAGTATCAGAGTGTTACCATGGTGGGAGAGGGAGGGGCCGGAGTATGAATGTTGGAAGCTCAAATCAAAAGCGACTCGCTGGCTGTGTATTTGTTGTTAAATATCAGATAAACTACTACGCATACATGACTGGCGAGGCGGTGTGTGTGGTGGGGTGGCCAGTGGGGGGGCCAACAAATATATTAGGGTGGCCATGGCCACCCCTCTCAACATGAAGGAGCAGCGGATCTACTCAGAGTCCCTCCCCAGGACTGAACTTGTCCCCTTAGGGAGATAACAGCCCCCCTCCGGAGGAATCCCTTTTCGGCTGCTTGTATCTGCGATCTTGTTCTTTCGGTCATGACCCACTCTTGATTTGCGGCCAAAGGGGTTACCTAACAATGTTTATTGTTTAGGGCCGTGTCTCAATTCAGGGGCTGCACCCTTCGTAGTACGCAGCCTACGCGGTCCACGGTGGACCCAGCCCAGATAGACCGGGTAGGCTGGACCGAGCGGCCAACAAAATGAGACGGTCTAGCCTACGGAGCGCTTCGTATTTACATCACGTGATACGCACTGTTCGGCTACGCTGCTCCATCAGCCTGCTAGCAAATTAGCTTACAAGCTAACTCCGCTGAAAAGGATCCAGAAACTTTACTTTTACTTTAACCATTTTTTGGAGATCACCGACGGTGATGAAATAAAGAGGACCATGGCCAGGTAAATAAGATTAAGCTGTTCCTTTAGCCCCCAGTAATGTTACATTAGTAAGTTAACAAGTTAATTATGTCTGATGTAATTTAATCATATTATTTCATATTTAAAATAAGTCTTAATTTTTCTGTACTATTAAAACAATGTTTTTTTAAATGAACAAAAGCATCTTGTATAGATTGATTCTTAACAATGTTAGTGTTCTAATCTTAATATGTAGCTGTGGTTTATAACAGTTTATATTCTCCTTCTTCCCCTAAACCAGCCCAGATGATGTCCCTTTGACAGCACTGCACAAACAAAAATCAAGCAAAAGGCTGCTGTCTATTTTTGATTGTCTTATTATTATGGGATTAGGATAAATTAAATAAACTTTAACCTAAATAAAAGATGATCAAATCTGGTGGAAATATTTAAAATAGGCTCTTTTTTAGCCCTACCTCAAAGCAGCATGAGCTGAATACAAAGGTTGTAATGTTGTCCCAAAGTTTAATAAACAGTAAAACATTGCAACATGTCAGAGAAATAAATAAAGCAAACAGCAGCTACACGTCAGGGTAGCATTTTATAAATCCCACCGTACTGTAGGCTATACCGGTCTACATATTTTCACTTTGGTCTATTTATGTAATATAAAGTATAACTTATCTATAACAGAGCCAAGATCTCTGTATGACTTTAGTAAACTTCTGAATTGAATTTAAAATAAGTGTGAACCAACAGTGCAGTACGTCCAGCGTGCGTCACTAACGTCACGTATTTATCCGTATTATTTAACGAAAATGTACGTTTTAATGCCCCTTGGGTTTGAACGAACAACGCGGAGCAGGCTCGAACCTTCAACCACTCCAAAGGGTGATGCTCCAACAGCGCCGTTCGTTGATGAGTGGTCTGCTATAAGAGGAAGGACTCAGAGACCGAGATATGAGGTTAACAATAAGCTGATTTAATGGTAAAAGCAACAGTACAATATAACGAAGTACTTCGGGCCCTGGTTCTACTACCGTGCGATATACGTATCGGGACAGTCAGACAGAATAGGGGCCCCGAGTATAAGGAAGTTACAATATTTATACACACAAACGGGGAGGAGTTGTGTGGGAGGAGTTGTGTCGGTTGCTCCTCCCTAGGTGTTATCTACTGGTGGATTCATTCCTGGGCGAGCCCTAGGCAGCGAATCAGAGTGAGTCAGCCATTGCTGCCCTGGAGACCGTCTTCCACTCCTGGACAGAGCGCGGGAGATTTGGATCTACTGCGCCCGCTGATAAGTCCAAGGCCGTCTTCATGGCAGCCATGGGGTGAACAATTCATGGGGTCAACATAGGGTGAACATAACAATCTTTATCTTTGCACCTGGCGCTACTCCCTCTTCCTAGGGGTCCACATTGGGTGAACATAACAATCTTTATCTTTGCAAAAGCCGGTGCGATGTGCTGTTCTGACTACCTCTTTGTATTCTCTCAGTCTCTGCACATGACCTTGCTACTTTCAATGTTGCAAGTTAAACACTTTCCCATGCAACCCCTCCCCACGCTCCTGTCCACCCCATCAAAACCCGGGGGGGCGACTGGGTCCATCCATTCCCAAGTCACGGCACACACAATGAGCACAGCAAGCAAATAATGCAACAATAAGAATATTGCCCTAGTTACATAAGCAGTTTCACAAGCATACATTTTACACAGACTATTGGCGCCTAAGATATGTCGGGCCAAGGTTATAGTTATTGAAACAGGTTATACAGGTTAAATGCAGCCTCCGAAGGGTGCAGCCCCTGAATTGAGACACGGCCTAGGTCGCTATTGATGAGCAGGCAGTCATATCATTAGATAGAAGTAGCTAGATCTGAAGATGATCACCTGCAGCTCCGCCCGCTGTGACGGACCGGTGAGCGGAGCAAAACACACACTTCAAGTTAGATCATCACATTGACACGGAGGACTCACAGGAACTCAGATGCACGATTCGGTTTGACTTTAAAAATATATTTTATTTTACAAAAAGACTTTTCAAAGTAAATGATTACTAGGATCAACTAGGGTTCTCATAAGACCTCTAGGTTCCACTAGGTAGCTCGACAGTTTACAAGAGTATACAGGCATGGACTTGATGTGAAGACAAGACGAACCGACAAAAGACAAAAGGAGAGAAGGGCTATATATACACACACACACACACAATAGGTAATGGGGCACAGGTGGAAACAATCAGGAGCAGGAGACAACAATCAAGCTGGCAGGTGACAAACAAAGACAGGAAGTGTAGACACCTGAAAAGAGAAGGTAGAGTCAATACCAAATTAAAATGAAAGGTCACAAGAATAAACACAACACAATAAACTAGAAGGACTCTAACGCTGAAACCTTACAGTACCCCCCTTTTTACGGACGGCTCCAGACGTCCCTGAAGCCTGAGACCGTTGTCTGTCAAAGTCTGTGATTAGTGTTTTGTCCACAATGAAGCTGCCTGGGATCCAACATCTCTCCTCTAGTCCATACCCTACCCAGTCGACCAGGAACTGTCTACCTCTGCTCCTCTTTCTTTCAGACAGTATTTTATCCACTGTATATACTTGACCTCCGTCGACGAGGTGGAGGGGGCGTGGAGGCGTTGACCAGTTGCTCTCTTTAACCGGTTTCAGCTTGCTGATGCGAAACGTGGGGTGGACCTTGATGGACTTTGGGAGACATAGACAAACAGCAACAGGATTAACCACTTTGGATATGGGAAAAGGACCAACGAACCGGGGAGCCAGCTTCCTGGAGGCGACATGAAGAGGAAGATCCTTGGTGGATAACCACACTCATTGTCCGGCCTTGTACTTAGGAGACGGACGTCGTTTCCGGTCGGCCACTACCTTCATGCGAGTTGCATTCCTCTGCAGCATATGGCGAACTCCCGCCCAGACCCGGCGGCAGCGGCGAACCAGAGCATGGGCTGATGGTACGGTGACTTCCTGCTCGAGCTCCGGGAACAACGGAGGCTGGTAACCATGGACACATTGAAAAGGCGAGATACCGGTGGCTGATGTGGGTAAAGTGTTGTGCGCATACTCAACCCAAATCAGACTTTTACTCCAGGTGGTAGGTTTCTCGGACACCAGGCATCTCAGACAGGTCTCCATATCCTGATTCATCCTCTCCGCTTGACCATTCGATTGAGGGTGGTATCCGGATGTCAGGCTTACAGTGGCTTGGATAAGGCGACAAAACTCCTTCCAGAACCGTGACACGAATTGTGGGCCTCGGTCTGAAACGACATCCCTAGGGAAACCATGGATTCTAAACACATGGGACAACATGGCCTCTGCTGTTTCTCTGGCAGTAGGTAACTTGGACATGGCGATAAAGTGTACCATTTTAGAAAACCGATCAACAACTGTGAGTATTGTGGTATTACCTGCCGATGGTGGCAATCCTGTCACAAAGTCCAACGCAATGTGAGACCATGGTCTGTTGGGAATGGGCAGAGGTTGGAGAAGACCTGCCGCAGCTTGACGTGAAGTTTTGTTCCTGGCACACACAGGGCATGCTGCCACATATTCTGCAACATCCTTCCACATAGCAGAGACCACCAGAATCTGTGTCTCACCATGAAGAGAGTCCTCTTGGTTCCAGGATGGCAGGTTAGTACCTGTATGGGCCCAATGAATAACTTGAGAACGAAGTTGCTCAGGAACAAACAAGCGGTTCTGAGGGCACCCTCTAGGGACAGGATTCCCGCTGTTTGCCTGTTTGACCTTGACTTCAGTGGGCCAGGTCACCCTCCCTATCACTCGGTCTGGCCGCAGAATGGGTTCTGGACTCTTGGGGACTGGCTCAGGATCGTACATTCTGGAGAGTGCGTCAGGCTTTCAGTTCTGTGAACCAGGTCGATATGACTAACTAACTAAGTCTGTTAAAAAATAAAGCCCACCTGGCCTGCCTGGAGTTCAAACGTTTGACCTTCCTGATGTATTGCAGGTTTTTGTGATCTGTCCAGACCAGGAAATCCTGCTCCGCTCCCTCCAACCAGTGCCGCCACTCCTCCAAAGCAATCTTTACAGCCAACAGTTCCCGATTTCCCACGGCATAATTCCTCTCAGCGGATGGCAACTTTCGGGAGAGATAGGCACAAGGATGAAGCTTGTTGTCCGCCGCTGACCTCTGGGACAATATAGCCCCCAACGCCGTCGTTGGAGGCGTCTACCTCCACCACAAACTGTCGGCTGGGATCAGGTACAGTCAGGATGGGAGCTGTTGTGAACCTCTTCTTCAGTTTCTGGAAAGAGTCCTCTGCCTGTGGAGTCCACACAAACTGAACATGGGGAGAGGTAAGGGCATGGAGAGGAGAGGCAATGGCACTGAAATTGCGTATGAAACGTCTGTAAAAGTTAGCAAACCCCAAGAATTGCTGAACTTTTTTTCTGGAGCTTGGCGTTGGCCAATTAGCCACGTCGCTGACCTTTGCTGGGTCCATTTCCACTTTGTTAGGGGAAATCACAAAGCCCAAAAACGACACTGAGTTGACATGAAACTCACATTTCTCGGCTTTTACAAACAAATTGTTCTCAAGGAGTCTCTGGAGAACAAGGTGAACATGGTTAACATGGGTATTCTCATCAGGAGAAAAGATGAGAATATCATCGAGATACACAAAACAGAATATATTCAGGAAATCTCTTAACACATCATTGATGAGTGTTTGGAAAACAGCAGGTGCATTAGAAAGTCCAAAAGGCATAACCAAATATTCGTAATGTCCTGTAGGTGTATTGAATCCTGTTTTCCACTCATCCCACTCCCTGATGCGCAGAAGGTGATAAGCATTCCTTAAGTCTAACTTGGTGAACAACTTAGCTCCTTGTAATAGTTCAAATGCAGTAGAGATGAGTGGAAGGGGATATCTGTTCTTTATCGTGATCTAATTAAGTGGACTGTAATCAATACAGGGCCTCAATGAACCGTCCTTTTTCCCCACAAAAAAGAAACCTGCTGCTGCTGGGGATGATGATGGCCGAATCAAGCCAGCTTTGAGTGAAGAACCTATATACTCTTTCATGGCCTCCCTTTCTGGACCAGAGAGAGAGTACAACCGTCCGTTGGGGATTGTAGTGCCCGATAGAAGGTCTATTGGGCAATCATACGGTCTATGAGGAGGCAACGAAGTAGCTCATGTTTTGTTAAACACCTCCTTAATGTCTAGATAACACTGAGGAACTTTGGACAAGTCAGGAAAGTCAGAATGTTTAGAAGAAGTGACATTGTCACTACCTGGCGCCTGTTTAAGGTTACTAGATCTGTGCGGTCCACTCAAATCTGTAGGGGAGAGGTTAAACATGAACGAGAGCACTCAGCCCCCCACCCCTTAACCTTTCCTGTCTGCCAGTCAACGTGAGGGTTATGTTTAACAAGCCAAGGGTAACCCAAAATGAGAGGATGTTGAGCAGAGTTAAATAAATGAAAACTAATATGCTCACGGTGCTCCTGATCTATGACAATTACTATGGGCTCAGTGCGATGTGTGACTGTACATAGAAGGCGGCCGTCCAAAGCGCTAGCCTCTAATGGCTGATCTAAAAGGACAATGTTTAAGTTCAAACTTTTAGCCAGCTCCCAGTCTAACAAGCTCTCATCAGCCCCAGAATCAATTAATGCATCCTGAGTCACAGTTTTATCATTAAGTTTCATTTGTACCTGAATCAATTTTCTAGAGGGAGGGTCGAAAGAAGTCACTCGGCTCACCAGCGTCCTCCTTCCTGCTGATGAGCGTGATCTTTTGCCGAACAGGCTGCCAGAACATGACCCTGCTGGCCGCAGTAAAAACACCGCCGCTCCCGTAGGCGGCGCCGTCGCTCCTCCGGGGTGAGTTTGGCTCTTCCGAGCTGCATCTGATCCTCCGCGACGACAGGGGGCGCCGGTCGCTCTGGAGACGAAGTCCGGGGAATTCCTCCGCCCCGGTAACTCCTGTCTGAACAGTGGAGTGGATACTGCATTCCCTCCTTACTCCCGATGTCTCTCTGCTAGACGTTGGTCCACCCGGATAGCCATGGCGATGAGCGAGTCCAATTCTTCAGGCAGCTCTAATGGAGCTAACTGATCCTTTATGGGATCCGCTAACCCATGCAGAAACGCATCAAAAAGAGCTGCCGAGTTCCACCCACTCTCCGCTGCCAGGGTCCGGAATTCGATAGCGTAATCCCCCACTCTCCTCTGCCGCTGCTTGATGTTCACCAGGGCTCTCGCTGACTCTCTCCCAAGTGATGTCTGGTCAAAAATCTTGCTCATAGTATCCATGAATAGCTTTAAAGACTGGCAAACAGGCGAGTCTCGGGCCAATTCCGCTGTTGCCCAGGCTCCCGCTTGTTGGAGCACCACCCTTTGGAGTGGTTGAAGGTTCGAGCCCGCTCCGCGCCGTTCGTTGATGAGTGGTCTGCTATAAGAGGAAGGACTCAGACACAGAGATATGAGGTTAACAATAAGCTGATTTAATGGTAAAAGCAACAGTACAATATAACGAATTACTTCGGGCCCTGGTTCTGCTACCGTGCAATATACGTATCGGGATAGTCAGACAGAACAGGGGCCCCGAGTGTACAGAACTCACAATATTTATACACACAAACGGGGAGGAGTTGTGTGGGAGGAGTTGTGTCGGTTGCGCCTCCCTAGGTGTTATCTACTGGTGGATTCACTCCTGGGCGAGCCCTACGCAGCGAATCAGAGTGAGTCAGCCAGGTGGATTCACTCCTGGAGCAGAGTCTTCCACTCCAAGACAGCATGTCCTTGATGTGGGGTTACTTTTGGGTGAACATGACAATCTTTATCTTTGCATGAAATGTAGCACCTGTGAAAAAGGGGAGCGAGCCTCCCATACAGAGTCAAGGCCGGTGCGATGTGCTGTTCTGACTACCTCTTTGTATTCTCTCAGTCTCTGCACATGACCTTGCTACTTTCAATATTGCAAGCTAAACACTTTCTCATGTAACTTTTCCCTACGTTCCTGTCCCCCCCATCAAAACTTGGGGGGGGTGATTGGGTCCATTTATTCCTAAATCACGGCTAATAATCCGGGCTTTTGTTTGTTTAGGTCTCCGAGTTTCTTTACAAGCTGTCGTTCATAAATATTTAGGGCTAAAGCTAGATTCCCAAATGTCTCGTCGCCCCCTACTCTGTCTTCTGCTATCATTTTATTGCGTAGGAAACGGAGGTTGGCACAGGCCTTCTTCCGGTCTCCTGGTTTGATCCCACTAAGGATCAATCTCTCCGCCTGTCCCCATTGTTCTCGTAGAGTCCCTAGTACTGGGGCGTCTAATTCTTGTTCTTCGCCATCAAATTCTCCATCCATTATGACTTCGTATATCTGTTTCTGACTAAGGTTGTTTCTGTTCACTTGTAATTCGTATTATTATATTTACGAACAACTAGTTTACTTTATTTATATTTAGTTATTTATTTATTATTTATTTTATCTTCGTACTATTTCAAGAATA
Source organism: Dissostichus eleginoides (assembly GCA_031216635.1). Lineage (NCBI taxonomy): Eukaryota > Metazoa > Chordata > Actinopteri > Perciformes > Nototheniidae > Dissostichus > Dissostichus eleginoides. The sequence goes on from CM062280.1 coordinate 2,381,862, forward strand.
GTTATTTACTCATACACAGTTTTTATATTCCCCGTACAGTCTAGTTGACTTTTATAGTGCGATGTTTATTTCAACAGATGGAGAGACTTCCAAAAGCGCTTCAACACCCCCTTTCGGCGATGTGGCTTTTAGCAAGGAGTCGAAACCCAGTCTACAGAATCTCTTTATCGTCACGTTTAGTCTTCTAGATTAACCCCACAGCAAGAGTTTGCGAGATCCGGTCGTTTCAAATAGATTTTGAAAGTTGCGTTTTTCCTCTTGAAATACCCCACATATAACACAACTGCAGCTTCTCTTTGAGACTGGAAAGTGTTATTCTTTATCTAGTTCCGATGGAGTTCCCTTTAAAAAACCATGAACTTTTCAACGAGTTAGCCGTATGGTCCTGAAAGACCTACGGGGCCTTTCACCGTCTTCTTACACACCTCGTTCTTCACTTTTATTTATTCTAACTAACTAGTGCTGTATACCTATAACACAACTGTAGCTCCTATGAACTTTCCAACGAGTTAGCCGTATGGTCCTGAAAGACCTACGGGGCCTTTCACCGTCTTCTTACACACCTCGTTCTTCACTTTTATTTATTATAACTAACTAGTACTGTATTTTTTACCGTAAGACTAAAACACTGAAAATGCCGCTGACAACTCTAAAATGTTGTAGTATAGCCAATCACAGATTTTGATAATAACAGGTATCTGCTTACCTTTCAGTTGTAGGGCGCCCTGGTTTAGTTGTCAGAGGTATTCGAGGTGTCTTCCCTGGACCGTTCGTCCACTGGCTGCCGGTGTTCCTTCTATGAGACCCTACTCATCACGTTGGGGTCACCATAATTGTTGGAGCATCACCCTTTGGAGTGGTTGAAGGTTCGAGCCCGCTCCGCGCCGTTCGTTGATGAGTGGTCTGCTATAAAAGGAAGGACTCAGACACAGAGATATGAGGTTAACAATAAGCTGATTTAATGGTAAAAACAACAGTACAATATAACGAAGTACTTCGGGCCCTGGTTCTGCTACCGTGCGATATACGTATCGGGACAGTCAGACAGAACAGGGGCCCCGAGTGTACAGAACTCACAATATTTATACACACAAACGGGGAGGAGTTGTGTGGGAGGAGTTGTCGGTTGCTCCTCCCTAGGTGTTTATCTACTGGTGGATTCAATCCTGGGCGAGCCCTAGGCAGCGAATCAGAGTGAGTCAGCCAGGTGGATTCACTCCTGGAGCAGAGTCTTCCACTCCGAGACAGCGTGTCCTTGATGTGGGGTTACTTTTGGGTGAACATGACAATCTTTATCTTTGCATGAAATGTAGCACCTGTGAAAAAGGGGAGCGAGCCTCCCATACAGAGTCAAGGCCGGTGCGATGTGCTGTTCTGACTACCTCTTTGTATTCTCTCAGTCTCTGCACATGACCTTGCTACTTTCAATATTGCAAGCTAAACACTTTCTCATGTAACTTTTCCCTACGTTCCTGTCCCCCCCATCAAAACTTGGGGGGGGTGATTGGGTCCATTTATTCCTAAGTCACGGCACATACAATGAGCACAGTAAGCAAATAATGTAATAATAAGAATATTGCCCTAGTTTCATAAGCAGTTTCACAAGCATACATTCTACACAGACTATTGGCGCCTAAGATATGTCGGGCCAAGGTTATAGTTATTGAAACAGGTTATACAGGTTACTTTACGCTCTACCCGTCAAGTGAGACACTATGAAAGCAACTTTAGCTTGATCGGTGGGAAATGCTGCGGGCTGGTGTTTGAAATGGAGATCGCACTGTACCAGGAATGGACGACAGTTTCCAGAATCTCCGGAGAACTTCTCTGGCGAAGCGAGGCGGAGTGTAGATGATGGCATGGGTACTTGAACGGGGATATCAGCAAACCCAACCTCCGCTGGACCGGAAATCTCTGCCGCAGGCACAGCAGGGTAAGCCTCGAGGTGTGTAAGTATGTCGCGCATCTTCTCAGCCAAGTGATTTATGTCTGTTGACACTGTAGACTGGAAGTTGTGCTGACGGGCATTTAAGTCTTGGACCCCTTGATTTATAACTGTCAGCTGTCCCTCATGTTGATGAAGGAGTGTTCCTTGCGCCTGCAAGGCCGTCTTTAACGCTGTTGAATCGGCTGAGTCCATCTTGTAAGGTCGGTTCGTTCTGACACGGAGGACTCACAGGAACTCAGATGCACAATTCGGTTTGACTTCAAAAATATCTTTTATTTTACAAAAATACTTTTCATAGTAAATGATTACTAGGATCAACTAGGGTTCTCATAAGACCTCTAGGTTCCACTAGGTAGCTCGACAGTTCACAAGAGTATACAGGCATGGACTTGATGTGAAGACAAGACGAACCGACAAAAGGAGAGAAGGGCTATATATACACACAATAGGTAATGGGGCACAGGTGGAAACAATCAGGAGCAGGAGACAACAATCAAGCTGGCAGGTGACACACAAAGACAGGAAGTGTAGACACCTGAAAAGAGAAGGTAGAGTCAATACCAAAATAAAATGAAAGGTCACAAGAATAAACACAACACAATAAACTAGAAGGACTCTAACGCTGAAACCTTACAACATAATAATAATCATTTCGATTTTTATAGCGCCTTTCAAGAAACCCAAGGATGCTTTACAATGGGAGATAAAATAACAACAACAAAAAGTAATAATAATCACACAGACACACAGGTTGAAAACAGGTTGCTGGGTACTGCATTTTAGCTGAGGCCTGAGTGAACAGATGGTGTTTGAGTTTTTGTTTGAAAGTGTCCAGAGAGTCGGCATTCCTGATAGCAGAGGGGAGAGAATTCCAGAGGGTGGGGGCTGTGACACTGAAGGCTCTGTCGCCAAAGGATTTCAGCTTGGAGCGCTGGATGGAGAGCAGCCCTGTGTCGGAGGACCGCAGCTGACGAGAGGGGGTTTAGGGCTGAAGGAGGTCAGCGATGTATGCAGGGGCTAGGGAGTGGAGAGATTTGTAGGTTAGCAGGAGGAGTTTGTACTGGATGTGTGACTTGACCAGGAGCCAGTGAAGGTGGATGAGGGTGGGGGTGATGTGTTGCCAGGGCTTAGTGCGGTTGAGGAGCCTGGCTGCAGAGTTCTGGACGTACTGGAGTCTGTCCAGGGCTTTGCTGGTGACCCGAACAGAACTCCATTGCAGTAGTCCAGGCGAGAGGAGATGAAGGCATGAATCAATGTTTCTGCAATGGGGTCGGGGAGAGAGGGCTGGAGTCTGGAGATGTTTCGTAGGTAAAAGAAAGCGGTTTTGACAGTAGACCTGATGTGGGAGTTGAAGTCTGCGAACCTCAGGGGAAGGGTGGATGGAGCAGCCATCGACGGTGAGGAGCAGATCTCCAACCTTCCGGAGCAGGATTTTGGGGGCCACAACCATGAGCTCGGTTTTGTTATTATTGAGTTTCAGTAGGTTTGTTGACATCCAGGTTTTGATGTCGCGGAGGCAGTTGACTAGTGACAAGGGGGGTAGCTGGGATGATGGATTGGTGCTGATGTAGAGTTGGGTTTCGTCGGCATAGGAGTGGAAGTTGAGACCATGTTGGCGGATGTTTTCACCGAGGGGGAGCATGTAGATGTTGAATAGAAGGGTCCAAGCACCGAACCTTGCGGCACACCTTGGTTGACAGGGGCTGGGGGAGAGCTGGATTTTCTGATGGTCACAAACTGTTGCCTGTAAGAGAGGTAGGAATGGAACCAGGAGAGGGCTGTACCAGAGAGGCCAAGGTAGAGGGATAGGCGGTTGAGTAGGATGGTGTGGGAGACTGTGTCAAATGCTGCGGAGATGTCCAGGAGGATGAGGATGCTGATGAGGCCTGAATCGGCGGCTATGATGAGGTCATTGGTTATTTTGACGAGGGCAGTCTCTGTGCTGTGGTTGGATCTGAAGCCTGATTGGAAGGGTTCATAGAGCTCATGGTTGGACATATGATGGTGGAGTTGGGCAGCAACTGCTCTTTCCATGATCTTGCTGAGGAAAGGAAGGTTGGAGATCGGCCGGTAGCAATCTTATCTACCCAAGGAACTAGCTGAACTAAAAGCCAGCAAGTACCTTTGAATTCACAACTGTAGACCTGTTTGGACCATATAAGGTGAAAGATCAAGTGAGGAAAAAAGTACGGCTGAAGGTATGGGGCATTGTCTTCTGCTGTATGGCATCAAGAGCAATACACGCAGATGTTGTTGGAGACCAGTCAGCTGAAGGCTTCCTACTGGCCTACAAAAGATTCACTGCATTGAGGGAACATTCAAGGAAAATGTGGTCGGATCCCGGAAAAAACGTTGTAGGAGCCAGACCTGCCCTGAAGGAGCTTTACATGTTTCTGGACTGCTTGGAAAAACCTGAGCTGGAGAATGAGGCTACCAAACATGGAACAGAGTGGAGCTGGAAAATTCATCCTGCAGACTCACCTCACAGGAATGGAGCTGCTGAAGAAGCTGGTCGTGTAGTGAAAAGGGCCCTCAACAACCTTGGAGATGGAACCTTCACATGGGAAAATGTCAAACATATCTTTACATGGCAGCTAACTTGGCTAACGAGAGACCCATCGATGCCAGGATTCAAAGCAGGGAGGAGTGCCAGGGTGGTCGGTGTTAACACCCATGAAAAGGGCATTGTGAGGGATGTAAATGTCCGCACCTTTCCAAACTACCCAGTCCCATCGAAAAAAGGTTGTTGAACAATACGCCAGGAGAAAAGTTGTGGAAATTAACAAAAAACTCTCAACTAAAATCCCTGCCACAGAACTTAACAGAGATGTCCGGCGCTAGTGGTTCTTCTTCCCATAGAAGAGGAAAAATGCTGGAAGCAAGAACAACCAAGAGGATGATCAAATTAGAAAATAGCCCCTTGGGTTCCTGAACCTCAAGTGGGAGGTGTTTCGTCAAAACCAGTGAAAGGCAGATTTCAAAATCTGGCTCCAGTCCAGCAGGTGGTGACAGGGATCCTAAAATCTGTGTTTCCACTGAAAATGTGGCTCAAAGAGCTTGAGTCAGAGGCTGCGTCTTAGGTCGGTTATTTTAATTTCCTCGCTCCTCGGTATCACCAGAAGTTGATTTGTCTGCGCCATCTTGAGTAGCGTCCCATGGCGCTTATTTCTGCCGGAGGATCGAGGAGCGATAATGGAGGAGCGATAATCGAGGAACCACCAGACCATCCTCCGATTAAATACTCGCCCCGCCCCCTTACTGTGTATTGCTCACTGATTGGACGATGCAGCGCATGCACTGATCTGTTGCTTCTTGACATGAGAGCAGTTTCCCAGCGGAGTGAAGAAAATACATGAAACTCACGAGAGTCACTCCTCAGTTTATAAAGTGTTTTGTTTCAATTAATGTATAATTTAGTTACAAATATGTGATTTATCTGAACAACAAAGTGGTCAAAAATCATTTTATTCATTTATTGGAAACATTTTCATGATCGCTTTTTTCGTTTTACATTTTCATTTATTGTCATTTCCATTCAGTCACAGCTGAGGCATGAATTCCTTGATTTCACTCGGTTTAAAAGCCCTGCCTCCAGCATGCAGCTGGCACATTTGAAAGACATGGCGGCAGAAAAACTAAACAAGTGTAAGTACCTTTTACTTAATGTTAGTTCACATTTATTTAACCCACAACTCATATATTTCTGTTATTGAACGCTTTATATGTTCTCAACAATGTTCATGTGAAATGGGTCCATGTACGTTTTGTCAGTTTGATTTTTCGTTTAAACCAAAAGCCAAAAAACGAAAATACCAGCCTTTTTTCCTTTTTCTGTTTTCTATTTAAAACGAAAAAATGGGAAACCAAAGCCGTTTTCCCGTTTTTGTTGTCTGAATCAAAAGACGGATAACGAGAAAACCTAATTAAAATAAGGTCCGTGTACGTTTTGTTAGTTTGATTTTTCGTTTGAACAAAAAAACGAAAATACCAGCCTTTTTTCCTTTTTAAATCAAAAACGAAAAAACGGGAAACCAAAGCCGTTTCCCCGTTTTTGTTGTCTGAATCAAATCGAAGAAGAAGACCTAATTAAAGAAACGGTCCGATTTTGGTTTTTGATAACAACTTCATTCAATTTCCGTTTTGTATTGAAGAATGAAGAAAAACAGTCCGGTGGACCGGAAGTTAAAGAACATATTTCAAAATAAAAGACACGAGGATATAATGGCAATGCTGTACAAGTTCAATCCTGGAACCCAGAAGTCTGACGAGGATGAGTTTATTTCTGCATTCACATGCAGATATGCGTTTATAGAGAATACAAGTATGCAAGCTCTGTGCATAACTTTAATTCGCTGACTTCCGGTTTGTACGACTTCCGGTTTGTACTGTGTCTGTAAATCCAGTGTCCAGCTTGTCGCTGTGTGACAATCATGGACAGGTGACAACGTCATGTTTGTTGCATACTGCAAGACTTACCTTTGACAAATGTCAGCGATGTGAACAGAACTGTCGCCCTACTTTCACCTGCACCCAGCAGCAAGCGGGAGAACGATATATCATACAGTCAACCCCTAAAACAGTTCACACAGTAATGGAAAAGTTGTTAAGCATTATTTTGTCCAACTACATTATGAATTTGATGTTTGTCCAAACTGCTAAGAAGCTGACAGCTGAGTTAGAACAGAAAGACATGCAGGCCATAATCAGTAGACGAATGAACTGAATTGAAACACTGTCCATTAGTTGATTAATAAACAAGACATTCAAGGCAAAGTTTTAGGCATTTTCATTTGTAGCACGCTGTAAATATGGACTATGAATGAACACATGCAATGTGGAAACACACGAATAGGTTTATTCTCAATACTCATAACTAGGGCCGTCAAGTTAACTAACGCAAACAAAAATTAACGCCACTAATTATTTTAACGCAATTAACGCATGTGTATTTTTTGTCCTCGGCCGCCCCGTAGTTTCAGAGCACATCGAGTTTAAAATACGATCTACAAGCTGATGCTGACAGCCCCGCTCCTGCCGCCCGCTTGCGGCAGACCACACTTCCACGCTCACCGGCAGGCCCGGACTGGCCATCGGGAGGACCGGGAGGGTGTGTGTATGTGTGGCGCGAGAGAGAGAGAGAGAATGCGCACACCTTACGTGTATTGTTGTTAGCATCTGGTGCTAGCTAGCAGCGCTAATGGATATAAGGAGCTGTTTCAATGAAAACAGAGGAGCGACATTTCGCCGACAACTGCGCCGAGCACTTGACTTTATGCAGGGAGCCAGACAGTGGGACATTGTACGAAAAGTCAGCACACTCAGCACGGATAGTGCGCGCAACATGATTGCAGCGTCCAGGCAGCTCCCGTTCGAGCATATGCCTTGAGTTGCACATAGCTCCAACGATCCAACACACACACACACACACACACACACACACACACACACACACACACACACACACACACACACACACACACACACACACTCTGTATTGTATTATTGTATTGTATGAGAGAGGTTCCAGGTTGAATTGAGGCGAATATTTGTAATGTTCAGAGGTTGTTGTGTTTAATATTCATGAGGATATTTGTCATTGTTCAAATGATAATAAACAAACATTTGCATAAAGCATATTTGTCCACTCATATGTTGATAAGAGTATTAAAAACTTGAAAAATATCCCTCTAAGGTACATTTAGAACAGATAAATAATTTGCGATTAATCGCGATTAACTATGGACAATCATGCGATTAATCTCGATTAAATATTTTAATCGACTGACAGCCCTACTCATAACATCAAATCAAATCAAGTTTTATTTATAAAGCACATTTAAAAGCGATTTTTGGTCGAGCCAAAGTGCTGTACATGTAATAAACACACATTACTACAATCACAATAAAAGACAATAAATTACAACAGATAAATAAAAACACAGGGAATAGTCAGGTGTCATACTCCGCTCTGACTAGATGGCCAGGGAGAAGAAGTGTGTTTTTAGTGAGGATTTAAAAACCCCTAGTGTCTCGGCTGACCTCACATGGAGGGGAAGAGTGTTCCAGAGCCTGGGGCCAGCTGCTGCGAAGGCTCGGTGACCTCGGGTTTTGAGCCTGGTCTTGGGCACTACCAGCAGCAGCTGGTCAGCAGACCTTAAAGCTCTGGCTGGGGTGTAGCGATGGAGGAGTTCGGCTATATATGTATCAGACACAATGACTTTACTAAGAGTGAAGATGACATGAACATAGTTACTGTATGGTACTGAAGACAAAATACAGTATATTGCATTTACCTCTTCCTCTAACTCTCTCTCCAAAATTGGCCTCCATTGTTGTGCACAACAAAGTGTTCAAGCCAGAGGTGTGGAGTCATCCATTTGATGACTTTGGACTCGACTTGACAAAATCACAAAACACTTGCGACTCGATTTGGACTTGAACACCAATGACTCGGGACTTGACTTGGACTTGAGCCTTCTGACTTGAGGTGACTTGATCATTTAATTCAGGGGTCTCCAACACGCCGATCGCGAGATGCCGCGAGAAGAGTGGACTCCCGTCGGGGAGAGCAGAATCTTCAGCCGCTCCAACTCTTGCTGTGAATCCATGCAGGCAGGGGCGGGACTTTATTTTGCTGAGCCACCATGCCACCATAGGATCATACCATTATGTGAAAGAAGGGTGGGGGGCAGACGCTCCAAAGACAGCAGGTGTAGTGGTACAGGCCAGCTACACAGAGCCACGGGGAGACGGGGAGCCGGATTTAAATGCAAGCGCGTCGGAAAAAGTCAAGAAATTTGCGAAAACCGAAAAAAGAAGCAGCATCTGGCTGCATTTCAATGATATTGGAGAAAGCAAAGCTGAGTGCAGGATTTGTAAAATGAAAATTACCTTCAGAGCAGGGTTTTTTTTTGGATTCCTAAAGCTTTTAGTCTCCGATCCCATCATTCAAGGGTGGTTTTCACTATAAGTAATGTTTTTTTTTTGGACGGAAATTATAATTTACATTACATTACATTACATTGCATTTAGCTGACGCTTTTATCCAAAGTGACTTACAATAAGTGCATTCAACCAAGAAGATACAAACTTGAAGAAAACAGAATCATATAAGTACATCAGGTTTCATAGAGCCAAAACATTTCAAGTGCTACTCAACTGGCTTTAGATAAGCCAGTCCTTTATTAGTATATAAGTGCTTTGTTAGTAATTCTATCGCTCGAAGTGGAGTCGAAAGAGATGAGTTTTCAGTCTGCGCCGGAAGATGTGTAAGCTTTCTGCTGTCCTGATGTCAATGGGGAGCTCATTCCACCATTTTGGAGCCAGGATAGCAAACCGACGTGTTTTTGCTGATGGGAACTTGGGTCCCCCTCGCAGTGCGGGTGCAGCGAGCCGTTTGGCCGATGCAGAGCGGAGTGCACGTGCTGGGGTGTATGGTTTAACCATGTCCTGGATGTAGGAAGGGCCAGATCCATTCTTAGCATGGTACGCAAGTACCAGTGTCTTGAAGTGGATTCTAGCAGTTACTGGAAGCCAGTGAAGTGAGCGGAGGAGCGGCGTGGTGTGGGAACATTTTGGAAGGTTGAAGACCAGACGAGCCGCTGCATTCTGGATGAGCTGCAGAGGTCGGATGGCACATGCAGGTAGACCAGCCAGGAGGGAGTTGCAGTAGTCTAGGCGTGAGATGACGAGAGCCTGGACCAGAAGTTGCGTCGCTTTCTGGGTCAGGAGGGGACGTATCCTCCTGATGTTGTAAAGAGTGTATCTGCAGCAGCGGGTTGTAGCAGCGATGTTTGCAGTGAAGGACAGTTTGTTATCTAGGGTCACACCCAGATTCCTTGCAGTCTGAGTCGGGGAAACAACAGAGGCCGATGTTGATTGTTAGGTCAAGAGTGGGACAATCTTTTCCCGGAAGGAAAAGCAGTTCAGTCTTGTCAAGGTTGAGCTTGAGGTGGTGAGCAGACATCCACTGAGAGATGTCAGCTAGACAAGCAGAGATGCGTGCGACGACCTGGGTCTCTGAGCGGGGAAAGGACAGAATTAATTGGGTGTCGTCAGCGTAGCAGTGGTATGAAAAACCATGCGGGCTAATGACAGATCCGAGCGAGTTTGTGTACAAAGAGAAGAGGAGGGGACCAAGAACAGAGCCCTGAGGGACCCCTGTAGTTAATTGACAAGGGTCGGACTCGGACCCTCTCCAAGTTACCCTGTAGGTGCGGTCTTTGAGGTATGAGGTGAGGAGGGAAAGTGCAGAGCCTGAAACTCCAAATTCTTGGAGAGTGCGAAGGAGGATCTGATGGTTCACCGTGTCGAATGCAGCAGACAGGTCCAAAAGGATGATGACAGAGGAGAGGGAGGCTGCTTTAGCAGTGTGCAGTTCCTCAGAGACAGCGAGGAGAGCAGTTTCTGTTAAGTGACCTGCCTTGAAACCAGACTGGTGCGGATCCAGAAGGTTGTTCTGATGGAGATAACAGGAGAATTGTTTAAAGACAGCGCGTTTTAGACAGGAACGGGAGGAGAGAGACAGGCCTGTAGTTTATAACATCGACGGGTTGAGAGTGGGTTTCTTTAGGAGAGGGTTTACTCTTGCCTCCTTGAGACTGTTTGTAAAGTGACCAGAAGTTAGAGAAGTGTTGATGAAATGGGTGAGAAATGGTAGAATATCAGGAGCGATAGTCTGAAGGAGGTTTGAGGGGATAGGGTCCAGAGGACAAGTGGTAGGACGGGCAGAGGTAATGAGGGTAAGAACCTCATTTGGAGAGAGAGGGGAAAAGGAGGTTAGTGTGTGGGTGAACGGTGGGTCTGGTGACCCAGCGGTGAGTAAAGGTGAGTCAGAAAAAGAGACGAATATCATCAACCTTTTTTTCAAAGTAGTTAACAAAGTCGCTTGACAGAAGGGAGGAGGGGGAAGGGGCTTTGGGGGGTTCTAGAGGGTGGAAAGATGGAAAATAGTTTTTTGGGATTGGAATAGGAAGATGGATCTTATCTTGAAAGAAAGTGCTTTTTGCCTGAGAGATCGAAGCAGAGAAAGAGGAGAGGAGAGCCTGATAGGTTAGGAGGTCGTCATGGTGTTTGGATTTCCACCATTTCCGCTCAGCTGCCCGAAGGATGGTTCTATTAGCACGCAGTGCGTCATTTAGCCAGGGAGCAGGAGGGGACTGACGAGCCTGCCGAGATGTGAGAGGACAGAGAGAGTCCAGAGAGGATGAAAGAGTCTAGAGGAGAGTTTCTGCAGCAGAGTTTGGAGGCAGGAGTTGGAACGAGTCAGAGGAAGGGAGGGCTGAGAGCACCGATGAGGTCAGAGTAGAGGGGGAGAGGGAACGAAGGTTACGGCGGACAGGTGCAGATTAGAAGAGATTAGTTTGTTATGTTTGGAAAGGGGTAGAGAGAATGAAATGAAAAAGTGATCGGATGTGTGAAGTGGGTTTACAGAGAGGTTAGAAGTAGTGCAGTTCCTTGAGAATATGAGATCAAGGACATTGCCAGCTTTATGAGTTGGTGGGGATGGAGACAGTGAGAAAGCAAAGGCGGTTAAAAGAGATGTTAGTTCAGATATCTTCCCTGTCTGGAGGTTGAAGTCTCCGAGAAGTACAGTGGGAGGGCCAGTTTCAGGGATGTGTGAGAGGAGATTATCTAATTCCTCCAAGAAGTCCCCCAAGGCGCCTGGTGGACGGTAGAGAACAACAATGGTTAATTGTATAGGACGGGTTACAGTGACGGCATGGAATTCAAAGGTGGAAGGAGTGAAGTTAGGTCGTTGGTAGAGGGAAAAGCTCCATTTGGGAGAGAGCAGGAGACCAGTGCCACCTCCTCTGCCAGTGGGTCTGGGTGTATGGGAGAAGGAATATGCTGTGGAGAGAGCTGCTGGGGTGGCTGTGTTGGATGGAGTAATCCAGGTCTCAGTGAGAGCAAGGAAATCCAGAGACTGCAGGGTAGCGTAGCCAGAAATGAAGTCAGCCTTAGGAACAGCTGACTGGCAGTTCCACAGGCCACCTGTAACTAGATGTTGGATCGCAGTGGAGCATGTGGGATAGACGAGAGCAGGCCGGTTATATCGATTCGGAGATACACGGGGCCAGTGATAATTGCGAGAAGACACATGAACAGGAATGGAGAAAAAACACCAGCGATACTTAGCTCAATCAAAGTAGGATTTGCCTCCTCTTTGCCTCCCTCGTGACTTCGTCTGTCTGACGCTCCAGGAAAGAGCTGCCTAAAATGGAAGCTTGTCCTGATTGCTGAGTTGTCACAGCTGTGGGCCTACGCCCCTTTAATTAATTAAAGGAGAGGTGTCATGGCCATTTCCACTGATCATAATTCCATGTTGAGGTATACTAAAATAGATTTATACTGTGCATTTTTCCAAACTCACATTGGTTTCGCATACAGCATCTCTGTAAAGCAGTGGTTCTCAAACTTTTTCTGTCAGGCCCCCCCTTTGGAGAAAAAAAAAAGTCGGGCTCCCCCCCAACATTTATTAAAATACATCAATATGAACTTGAGCATTCCTTTAAAAAAAATCACTTTGCTAGAACAGTGATAATAAAACAATGCTCCATAAGTCTGTGTGCTCAAAAAAATAAATACATAATACAATTGTGCAATCCCTTTGCTAGAACAATAAGTTATAATACTTTGCCACTTTGCAAAGAAAATGCTGATATTTGGCAAAAAAGTGTGTCTTCTTATCACAGCATTAGTGGCTGCAATGAGCCTGTTTTGCACTGCACATTTCTTCAAAACGTGGTTGGAGGCTCAGTGGCGGCGCCAGAGATTTCTTTTGGGGGTGCTGTGGGGTAGCTTGACGTTTCATAGAGGGTGCTCGAACATTTAGAGTTTCCCATTAATGTACCGGGCGCTACAGTTGAATTTTCTACTGCAACAATCCCCACGCAAATACACAGTGTACCCGCGACTGTTACAATGAAGGCTCGATAATCAGATCACGGCATATAGTTGTAAGCAGGGGTAAAGTGCTATTTTTATAGGTGGTGTGTGGACCTCACATAGGGTCGCTCGCTCACGCAGGCACACAAAATGGCTCGTTCTACACACACACAGAGCCGAGCTTGAATGAAACACAGAGACCCAGACGTAATTGTACTGTATCATATTATTTTCGAATCAATAATTTTTCAAATGATTTTTTTTTTTTTTTTTTTTAAATAACAATTTTTCCTCCTGGTCTCTCGCGCCCCCCCTGTCATGCCCCTGCGCCCCCCTGGGGGGTGCGCCTCACACTTTGAGAACCACTGCTGTAAAGTGTGTGTATTCAGCAGTATTCACTCTCTTATGGAAGCAAACTTTTACTTTGAAAATCATGTATCTGAATTTTTTTGCTCCGAATTTACCTATGTGAAATAAAAATGTAACAATTCAAGTTAAAAAAAATTGAATAGTCAAATTCAGATCCCAAAAATTCGAGTTAAAAAAATTCAAATGCACAATTTCGGTGTATAAAATTCCATGCAGCATCATCCGGGCTACCCACACAGGATAAGCAATCGAGGCCGAATGCAATCAAACCGACTTCTGGCCTATCAGAGCCAAGTGGCGAACTCCAGGACAGTGTGGTGAAGCCCAATGCTGCAAACTGTAGGCGATGGATGCAGATGGGAGCAAGTAGACCCTATGTTAAAATGTCCAACTTAATATCAGAAAATGAACATGTTTCTAGCCCGGATCCAAAAAAACATATTCTGTATATAGTTAGATTCCCCCTTCATGACAACGGGACTGCTGCTCCTAGCTCCTCTGTCTCACTGCTAGCTCCATTAGCTCCATTAGCTCCGTGATGCTACAGGGGCTCAGCTCATGCGGAGAACACTACTTGAACTCGGCCGTGTTTGTTGTGTTGGCTCCTGGTGGACTATTCGTCATGCAAATATAGGATTTATCTGCGGTTAAAACAGACCGTCCATGAATGCAGTTTCTTCGGTAAGTCAACCCCGCGTACTTTATGTTATGTTACTGGTGTTTTTATTAAGCTAACGTTAATGAATGTTTAGAGTTGGGTTAGCATTTGAGCAATCGGTAGCTCCATCTGTGCTAACGATGCTATGCGTAGCATCCAAGTTAAACGTAATAGAGAAGTGTAAAACGTTAAGTGGGATGCTACTGTATACCAAAAGGCTTCTGTGTGAGGTTGGTAAAATAAGGTCATCCTTGTACGTTAGATAGTTAGTTTGCTAGTTAGGTTACTGTATGCATTGTTAAGGTTCATTTAAATTCGCTATGCTCTACTATAGCATAAAATAGACTAGCTAACATCAACGTATTGTTGAAGAGAGGCTTAGTGTATATTAAATCAACCTCACAATAAAATGTGTCAGGGCTCTCAAGTTTTGAACAGAGTCCAGAGTGAGATTTTGGCAACGGCGGGGCTTTGGGTGGGGACGGTGGTCTTATCTGATAAATGACACATACATTCATACAAATAAAAACATATTTATTTCATTCTTTGTGTGTGTGTGTGTGTGTGTGTGTGTGTGTGTGTGTGTGTGTGTGTGTGTGTGTGTGTGTGTGTGTGTGTGTGTGTGTGTGTGTGTGTGTGTGTGTGTGTGTGTGTGTGATCAGTGTTTTTTGTTGTAGGTGTTGGTGGCAGTTTTTGAGGCCTTCAGCACTGGGGTTGGTGGCTCCCATCTGAAACAGTTTGGTTCCAGGCCTGCCATCTTCACTGTCATGATGGAGGACAGTGTTCCATCTAGGGCCAAGCTGTTCCTAGTTTTTGTCTTGTTCAGTCCAACCATCGAGAAAACCCTCTCCGCGTCGGCATTAGAGTGAGGGAGCACTAGAACAAGTTGAGCTATTTTAGTGAGCCTCCCAAACTGGCACAAACCGGTCACCTTTAAAAAAAGGAACCAAGAGCCTCTATTACTCAAATGCTTTGCTTTTGATTTCAATTGATTATGTGTATGTCATGTGGTGCCAAATATTTCTTACCTTGCACTTGATTGAGGACATACTCCCCCAAAACTCCTCAACATTAAAGGTGGTGGGATCTTGGGGCATGGGGATATCCATCAGCTGACATTCCAGGAACTCCTCACACACCTTGTCCTGTTCCTCCAGCCCATGGAAAGGTAGTAGTTCCTGAAATCTAAAAAGAGCACCATGTGTAAAGAACTGATTAATGTATTCAATCAAAGTATTGAATGTGTTGAAATCCTGGAAAATGTGGAAACCCTTACCTGTCTATAAAGTATAGGGCATCTTCCACCCCACACTCAGTCCTCTGCTGCACATCCACAAATCTTGTATGCCTCAGAAGAGCCTCCTTCAGAGGCAGTTTATTGATGCCATACTCCACAGCCCTGACCAGAAATGCCAGTGCTGCCTGTTGGAATAGCTGCACCTCCTGAGGTGTGATGTCTCCAGCCTCAAGGAGCCTATTGAGGGTAGCTCTGGTGGTGAAGCCAACATTTAGTTTTTCTCCTACCAGACAGAGAACAGAAAGAGATAGAGAAGCAAATTAAGTCCAGGTAGTTTCAACAATATGCATCAGGTAGAGACAGGGATTTCACTTGGCAATTGAACTCAAAACTAGACAAACAGTCAGTGTATAGATTCAGTCTGTCTAGTTTTGAGCACTATGTGCACAATAAGTGCAAGTGGTTGAAGGTATTCCTCCATGTAAGCATACAATTTTACCGATAAACTGCACAAGCATGGTATGCCTACACACATTTATGCTTTTTAACAGCCATAACAGAGATATCACCCAACTCGCCCAATAACAACAATCTTCCCAAAAAGTATATTTGAGGTCAATGAGAATACAGGTGTATCTCCTTATATGAAACTTTTACCTGGCAGTTGGTTTAGTGCAGGGCTTCTCAAACTCCGGACCGAAGGTCCGGATCCGGACCGAACTGCAAATCAATCCGGACCGAACCCTGTGTCCCATTATAAAAAAAAAAAAAAATTATAAAAAAGAAATTCTGATTCTGATGTAAATTAAAGTTGACCTATTATGCTATATCGTAAAAATATATTGTAGGGCCATACCTATACAAAACATGTCTGTGAAGTTTTTTGCTTAAAATACCAAACAGATCCCCCATTGTAGCCATGCCTCATACTGCTCATACCCCTCTTTTGCAGCCCTGTTAGAGAAACGCGGATTTTGGGTCCTTAGCTTGAAAAAAAAAAAAGAGGAGGCGGAGCTAATGCCTGATCAGAATTCTACCGGAGATAAAGTTCAATTCTGCTGTGATAAAACGCCATCCTGTTCTAAACCACATCAAAGATTATTTCTGAAACAGTATGGAGCTCAAATGCTTTTTCTCTTGCGGGTTTATCACAAGGTGAGTTCCTTTTTTTATTTCCTGCTTTTTAAACACATGTGCTCTACAGCAGTGGTTCCCAAACGGTGTGCCGCGGCACACTGGTGTGCCGTGAGGCAAGTCCGGGTGTGCCGTGGGATTTTGTGACAACCATCGTTATTATTGCAATATACAACTAATAACTAAAATAATTATTTTTTAATTTACTATATCAGTACTTTGTATGCACGCATTTCATAATACAGCAGTGTGCGAAAAAGCATGCGTCCCACCGTCCGGGACGTGTTATTTACAATATCGGACAAGTAGATCTTTAAATTGACTTGTCCGACGGACAAGTGACGTTTTTCGCCCTTATTTATTGACAAATTATTGATAAATTCAGCTTACAAAAGGCAGAACTAATTCGTAAATTGTCCGTGTCCGCCATTGTTGTGGTTTGCTTGTCGATTCCTAAGGAAATGCATCTCGCCGCTTTCTGTACTGTTAGACGGGGCGGGGCGGGACGGGACGGGACGCGTAGCACATTGGCAGGCTTGGGAAGCAAAACTCGGTTCCGAGTAAGAACAAATAAGTTAATAACAATTGTCTGGTACCGGGATTAATAAGAGTTGTGAGGACAGGAGGTGGAGGCCGAGCCCGGCGGACCGCAGCTCTCTCTCCCTATGCTCCGTATCGTGTTGCCGTATCAGCTGATCGCTGCACGGTGCAGCTCAGCGTCCCTCTCTCTATCTCTCTCTCTTTCTACACACAGCGGATTCGCTGCCCGTTTAACAGCCTCATATTTGTCAAACTTTCTTATGTTCTTTCTCTAACATGTAATGAAGGTTATTAAGCGTTTTAGCTCCTATATTGTTAATATTGACCGCCATTTCCTTTATGAATTCAATCAGCCTCCCTGTCTGTGTCCTCGCGCTGTCCTCACATCCCCAGACCCCCAGACTCGGAGGAGCAGGATGTCAGTATTGTTTATGAAGCAGGTATAGAAAGTACATTATTGAAATGAAAATACTATTTATTTACTTTTACAAACAGTGAGCAGCTGGGCAGCTGCAGCATGTATTGCAGGACATGTGTTGGACACACAGACTGTGTGGTTGGACTCTGTCTCACAGGCAGGTTGCAGTGTAACATCAGAGGACACTGGGCCAATTGTACATTCTCAAACTGCACCACTTAGAACTAACTAAACAATTATTTTTATATAATTGTATTCAATAACCGTAACAAAATTAAACAGTATGAAGTGATTTGTAAATAGGAATAAAGATTTGACTTAATGTTTTCATAAATATATTTTTCTCCCAGTTTGTCATGGGACTTATTTTTACCCTCTCAATGAACCAGAATCGAGAACCGAAAAGAACCAGAATCGAAAGCATAACCGGAATCGTTCAAATCCAAACGATACCCAACCCTATGTGTGATGCAGTAAAATCTTACCGTAAAAACCGTGGGAAAATGTAAAATACGATGCCGATCGATTTTTCTGGACAAGTGAAAAATGTATTCGGTCACTTGTCCATGGACAAGTACTCTCTAAAAACTAAGTAATATAGTTGTCTTTGTCACATTCTATTTGGCATTAGTAAATAATTATGCACATTTAGAGATATTTTACATGATATGAGTGATAACACGTGTTATAAGGGCTATTTTGCACAATAGGTGTGCCTTGAGATTTTTACTTGTCCTTTGGTGTGCCTTGGGCACAAAAAGTTTGGGAACCACTGCTCTACAGTACAGGTTAGCTCTGAGTGTTAGCGAAGCTTGCTAATGTAAACAAAGACGAGATTACATCCAAAACACGTCAGGCATTGTTTCTGATAGCAATTTTCTGTGGGTCCGCTGCCGATTTGACGTCAGATCGGCAGCAAATCTGTATCCGCTCATTGTACCCCTGTTTTTAAAAGATTGGGTACGGAGGAAAAGAGAGGGTTTTATTTTCTGACGCTGCGTGAGTTCCCTGACGCACCGGGGACACATATTTATGTATAAAAGACATCACTTTACTGGCATTGATCCAGACCATTGACCTTGTATAAATTCACAAGTGGACCTTTAACAAAAAGGTTTGAGTACCCCTGGTTTAGTGGGTCCTTGTAGAGGATGTCATGGACTTTTCGGCCCTGTAGTGCTGACGGCTTCATGAACCTCGCACACAGTTTCTTGATGAACTTTGTCATCTGCAAATTTGTAGTTCATAAAACATTTCCATGTATTACTTGAAAAAGGACATATCAGCCAATTCAAGCAGACATACTGTATTTGGCAGCAGGATGGCCTAACCCTTGCATTTTACCTCTCCGTGGAGCTGAAAGATGGAAGACCTTTCTCTCTGGAGGAGGAGGTTCAGTATGGTGAACACTGGCAGCGTCGCTTGATAGAAGAGTAGGTAGACTTCAGTCAGGGGGTTGGAAATTGCATCCACCAGCCTTCTAAATCTTGGTTGTTTCTCATCTGTAAATAAACACAGTCAGTGCTTAAAAGTACACATTTAGTCTGGTGTAATGCACCTGTATTACTGTCAATGAAACAAACAACATACTTAAAGACTTAAAATAGCTGGTAAGTGGCCCATACTGTCGCAGAATTCGTGTGATGCACCTCTCCAGGCTTAACCATCACACTGAAATGTGCAGCAGCATTTCCATGTACTCGCTCTCATGGAATTCACAAAATTCTGGAAAATATAAAACATAACATCAACAGTAAACAAATTAAAAATGTCTGCATTTTGTTGTATAACAGTAGAGCTGGTTGAATCACAAACCTGCCAGGTAACCTTTACGGTTGGTGCTTCCTTTAAACCAGTACCCAACATCCACGGTCAGATCCTCTGGATCAAATCCGGATATCTGCAATACATGAATTCAAGTATCTATTGCAACACTATCAGCAAACTGTTTTACATGGCATTGGGCTTAACGGATTGGTAGTGTACATGTTTGAACTTACTTCCATAAACCTCTGCCCCGCATGTTTGGCAGTGTTGTGGATGATATGACAGGGGCATGGATGTAAATACTGCCATTTTCCTTCAACATTCTGGCTGAGATTGAATTTCTGGCACCTGTATTTACAGGGGCATTGTCAATAGAGAGACCTACACAATTTCTCCAAGGGATGTCATTTTCCTGCAAGGTGTCATGCATTTTTGTGTAGATCACTTCAGCGGTGCCACAGCTCCGCCCACTGGTGGTGCACATATCAAGGAACCTGTGCACAACTTTGTAAGTGTCAAAAATTCTGACAGTGAGAGGATTCATCTTCGCTAGACCTGTAACAATAAGGACCATAACTAAAACAATATGTTGTACAAATTGTATGTGCATGTAGAAATGGATAAAAAATAAGTACTAATTACTGATAGAAGTTGTTAAGCACATACCAGTATCATTCGAGCCATCTGTGACGAGTGTGAAGGGATTCTCTCTCATCTTCATCACCAGTTCCTTCTTAAAATGAGGTGCCACTGCTTCATTTATGATGCACGTTGTTTTTGTGCTTGCGCTCTTAAAGCCCTGAGCTGTAGGCGAGTCTCTAAAACATTCTTTGTACAAGGGGCTGAAATGGTCAGCAACGGCAAAGGGAACATTGTGCTGCACCATTGCAACAGCAACCTTCACCTCAGCCCTCCTGGTCTGCAACAGAAACAACTGATTACATACCTCATGACCTTAAATACGTTTTCAAGGTAATATGACCATCAATTCATCAAACATTGCCGCCAGCTTTTTAGTTTTCCTGTGCTACACTGTACTGTATGTACCTTGGCCTCTTGTACACTCATGCCTCCAACAGAAGTTTCTGGCACGTAGAACTGTGCAATACTGCTGACTGAGTTTAGAGGCTGTTCTTTGGCCCGATGTCCCTTGCCTTCCACATGCCTGCTTATGTCCCTCACGCCTTGATGAGCACAGGAGTTCTCTTGTCTGCACACTGAGCACCAGTAGAAGGAGCTGGTGGTTCCCATTGTGATGAATGGCCATCGAGTTGACCACTCCTTCTTAAAGGAACACCTATATGTGGCTGCTCCACATAATCCTCTCCTTTTCTCTGTTTCCAATGGGTTCTCCCCAGTCTCCTCCACTGCCTCCTCTACCTCCTCCACAGTCTCCTCTACTGCCTCCTCTACAGTGTCCTCTGACCTGGCCACCTTTTTAGGGAGCTGATTGTTTTGAAAGCATGAAAGAATGCTTAGTTGCCTCTTTCCTGACATCTTTGAAAGACAAATGCAATAATTATTAATATGCTTTGTTTTCTGATAAAATATACACACACTCACGCCAGGGATGGAAATGAACACCAACCACCAGCCAAATGCTGGTAAAACATAACAGTGGCTGGTAGATTTTAAATACATAATACAAATGTACCATTGGTTTACTACTGAATGGCTGGTAGATTTTCCCCAGTGGCTGGTAAATGTTCATGTGTTGTGTAAATATTCAAATGTTTTGAAAAATTAATTTCCAGCCCTGGCGCGCGCGCACACACCGGGAAAATAGGAGACACAGGGACAGTCCAACAAGGGAGCAAATAGCCTTGGTGCTTACTACAATAACAATAACAACAATGATAATAATAAATAACAATAATAATCATTATAATAAGTTAGTGTAGGCGCAAAATTCCGAAGAAAACAAGCGTCAGAATAGCTGCTGAAATTAGCTAGCAGGGATTCAACCGGCTAGCTAGGCTAGTTCATGCATACTCTAGTCTAGTCAGTCAAACTGTTAGCTAACATAAAAGCTCCCTGGACATATATTCCATAACAACGGAAATCAATGATGAGATGACTTACTGTACTGAAAATATGGTCTTCTCCCACGTCGAGCAGTCTGTAGCCACGCAAAATGTCAGTGAGTGACTATGTGACAGCCGTCCTCTTTGGTTACTCTATTCCAGCGAGCGTCTTAATCATTGGAATGGAATCAGAATGTAATGTTGTAGCGGAATGTCTAAATCCTACCCGGATACAGCCATGTTATTTTCTAATTGGCTGTTCGACAGCTTACATTCTTTTGATTGGTTGATGCGTGGCTACAGTGATTCTGTACTAGTTTGTTTACAAAATCGCGGCGCAACTTGGTGGGCGGTACCCTGGAAAGAAATCTCTGCGTGAGAAATACAAGGTGTGGCGTGTGAATGGATTGAAATGCTCGTGTCTCACGCCAAATGCGTGAGACTTGAGAGCCTTGATGTGTGTATCTTTAAAATATGAACGTCACATTTCAAGAAGGTCCAGAAATAACGCTCCCTTAGATATTGTAATATGGTTTGTTGAACTGGAGTTATTTATTGCAGCTAACCGCCTATCCGACGAACGACCCAAACATTGTTGTTTTTGATATTATTACCAATGCCTCTTTTCATTTTATTATCATCACACTTGAGAAACAGCCTTATCGTGGCTGTAGAACGGAACATGTAACTTAATGCCTGCATTTTAAGGACGATGAATAGCGTAGTCAATGCTTTAGTGACAAGGAAATGATTTGTTTAAATATTAGATATGACGTTATCTGTGACTTCAGTGAAAATGAAGCGGATCCATTGCATTGCATTTGTTGAATAGGTTTGAGTCTTACCCTTACGTGTGTGATATGAATATGGCATATGAAAACAAATTAATTTGACTGACTCATGAGAAACACATCCAAAGTAACAGTAAAATAAAAAGGACCTACACAATAATACTAAATCAAACTGATACGATACAGTATAAGGACTGTGATATCCAGCCATTTCTTAAGTATAAAAATAAGATTATGACCTGTTTTGAAAAGAAGATAAAAAGTTCTTTGCATGTAAAGAAGTCTGTAAGCCACACATGTAACTTTACATCTGTTTGTTCAAGGTGATCCAGACAGGCTGGACCAGAGGAGGAGAGACAGATCTGGACTCCTCACAGCAGAGAACTTCAGCACGGATTCCAAGGTACATATACCTTTTTCATCATTTACAAAGAATGCATAAAGTTATTGGTTTTAAAAAATAAAGTAATGACTCAAATACACTGATATACATGCCATTAAACATGACTAAATACAAGATCACCTACACATCAGTGATGTTGAGTGTACTTTCTTAGCAAAAGGGTACATTTACATTTTACCAAGCAACATCACTTTTTTGTTCAACTTTCACATTTCAATGTATTTAAGGCAAATATTATGAACATAGTGAGAGCTGCGACCCTTTGTCTCTGCATATTGACTGTAAAACACATGTTAAAAGTGATTCTTTCAGTGAGACAACCGAACAGAGCAAGCTTCTACAGTTGCACTAAGTTTTGATAACAGTTCAATATTATTTTAATTAATACATTTATTTCAATGTTGATGAATTTAGAACGGTTTATTCATAACCTGATTATCTTTGTAGTACACTGTTGAATTTAAAAAACACATTCAAATAAAAAAATCATTATATTTATAGCCCCTGAACAAACAAACACACCTCTTTCTTAAATAACACACTTGCTCTGCAATAATATGTTTTTTGATATTTCTGTTAGGAAAGGACATGCCTGAGAGGCAGGACTGCTTCACCAGTTTCTCTTTCTCTGAGGGTCCAGAAGAACATCCAAGAGGGAAAGGAAAAGCTGATGTTATGAGATTTAAGAGCAGTACAGGACATTCACTAAGAGACACTTATATTGTAACACAAAGACCTGCACACTGAATAGTTTTGTAGTCTAACAGGAACTTAATTTTTGTGTTGTTTTGTGTTTTACGTTGCACCTCAGAGACAGTGTGATTATTGTCAGGCCTATAAAGTTTGGCAAAAAAAAAGTCAGCTGATCAAATGCATTTGCCTCACTTTATGAGCTTCACATCACGTGTGCCTTGTACCGCAAAGTTTGCAACGTCACAAATAAATGGTGCCAATCTTCAGTCAGATGTAAATGTGTAATTTAACATTTTCAGTAAGAATAACGGACAAAAGGAGTACAAATACAATTTATTGAAATGTGAACTAAATGTTAATCTGTTAATTGATTAAGTAAACACATTTTGTCAAATAAAGTGACAGGCTAGGCCTGTGCAGGTGGTAACAGCTATGCCCAGCATGGGCTAAGTTCTGTAGGTGCAGCTGGTGCAGGTCCTCCTCCCTCAGGCCTGGTCCTCCTCGCAGGGTTTTTGTCACTTCATGCCCTCAAGAGGCATGTTTAATTTTTTTGTTTAATTTTTAACCTGAGAGAGGTTTTCCTAAATTTTTCATTACAAATTATGTCCAAGGAGTATAGGGTTTGGGAGTTATGGCAGGTTGAAGAAAAAGGTTGAAGGCGAATTTCAAGCTCTCCTCCACTCTAGCTCTGATATCACGCACTCTAACCCTTAACGAGCTGCGCAATAGAGGGGTGCAGGGATGACGTATTTACCCAGAAGTAAGCTGCTAGTTTCCTCGACAAAAAGCTATGGGATTTCTCCATAGGATTTTGGAAAATAGCTCGAAATAAGGTCTGTGGAAAACGAACCTGTTAGATAAATGCACGTTTTGTTCAGCCGGATAATATCCACATGTCTACCCTACTTTTATAATTTTCGAATCATAAATCGAGTCGCCAGAAGCAAAATGCTAACGTTATGCTATAAACGAACTACAGCCGAATACAGCAGGGTCGCACGACTTCAACGTCACGCCAACTTAAGATCCATATTCAAAAATACAGATTCAAAACTGTACAAGTTGAAGCGTTTGTTCTAACAGTTTGCAGGAGGCAGGTACTTGCTTTCAGGCAGAACAGGAGCAAACAAACTTAGAGGAGTGTTTACGTGTTCGGCGTAATGAAGTACAACGTCCTCGACAACTTCTGTAGTCCTATTCAGCCACCTGTTAACAACCATCGTTTTTCAGACACGTAAACTCTTCAATAATCACCAGTGGGGTCACTGCTGATGGATTTAATGTCGTAGAACAAAACGTGATCCGTCTCTTCAATTTGAAACCTTATTTCCAGCTATTTCCAAAATCCTATGGAGAAATCCCATTGGCTCTGAGACGAGGGAACCGGTAGTGGTAAAATGCTAACTCACTTCCGGGTTTTAGGACTCGTCACTGCACCACTCTATACACACTAATATTAAAATCTGAAAGAGGCCTCTTTACCAAGCAAACTATGTTGAATATTTCAAAAAGTATGAATCTGTCTTAAAAGTTGTGTAATAAGGATCATGTCAGAAAGATGTGTAACGTTTGTGAGTGAAAGTATGAGGGAACAGTTAGCAGTTGAAGTTGAATGAAGATTTTTCAAGTCTGAAAACTTTTCTCCATTGACTTCCATGTTAAAATTCCACATTACATTTTGGTGTTTGAACGGAATTTGTGGGTGGAAAAATGTGGAAGAAGAAGCCGTCCAAAATAACGGCGGAAGAATAATAATAAGAATACATTTGTTGTCCGTAGAAGAACAAGTAGTTGGAATGCTGACTCAGCATTCCCACTAAATTAAAGAAACAGTTGCACAGCATTCACACTAATTGTACTAAAGTACAGTACTTGAGTAAATGTACTTAGTTACTTTACACCACTGATACCATTCTGCTGGAGATCCCAAAACATACAATGATATTTGAGCCTGGTGAGGGAAGGAGGGTGCAGAGGATGGTGCAGCATGGTGAGGGGAGGAGGGTCCTGCATGGTGAGGGGAGGAGGGTGCAGCATGGTGAGGGGAGGAGGGTGCTGCATGGTGAGGGGGGGGGAGGGGCAGCAGGACACCTGTCAGGGTGAGCCCAGGTGTTCGTAGCATCATGAAATCAAACGGCAGGTCGTTTGTTGGATAGAACGCTCTCTGTCTGACCCTGTTTGATTACTGTCATCATTCATCATCTGACAGGTTAGATCAGCAGCCCCTAAGGAGGGTTCCGGGGCCTCTGAGGGCCCACAAGAGGCTTCCTGGTGTTTGCACGCTAAATGAGGGAAAGTTTAATTGCACTTTAATTAAATACACTTCAAATGATCCCATAAACAGAATGCATAATGACTGCAATTATTACAGGTGTCCGTCTGATAAAGGACCTGTGATTACATTAATGCCCTGCTCTGCACTTTCTCAGCCTTTTCAACATGTTTGAGATTGAAAGAATTCCGCTGCATTTCCACTGGTCAATTCAGCTCTACTCCACTCAACTAAAGCCCTTGCCACACGTGGACGAACACGATAACGGACCGCAAACGTTATCAAAAAAGTCTTCAGTCCACACGCAACAGGCACCAGAAACGTGTCCGTTCACACGAGACCGCTCAAAAGCGCTGGAGACGCTGTAGTATTGAGCTTTAACACAAATGAATAACGACTCTATATAATAATCGAAGAATAAAAAACTGAGCCTCTCTTTTCCTCCCCCTCTTCTGACAGCCCAGCAGCTGATCTCTGAGCAGGAGAGGTGGGGAGAGGCGGGGCTATTGCGTCATCGTTATCAGGACATGATCGTATAGGCGTAAACACGGAGCCATTTGCACCCCCAGAGCGTTTCGTTTGCAGATCTACCCACCTAGGGACCCATTATCGTTATCGTTTTCTGCGTTTCCGTGTCGGCCTCGTGTGGCCGAACCGTCTATCTGATAGAGAACTGTAGCAGATATGACCGTTTTCGTCCTCGTGTGGCAAGGGCTTTACTATTTTCTGTATCACCATAAGTTGTGGATACTACCTGGTCCTTTGTGTTACCACCTCGGTCGAGTTTGAGCTGTGAGCTGAGTTTGTATGTAAAGATGGCGTCAATGTGGGAATATCTTGACTTGCACATCCGCTGGAAAAGTATTCCAGCTTTTGAGTTTTTGAGTTTTTTGAGTCTTCCTGGCTTTGCCTCCCACTGAATACCCACAGTACACTGAAAAAAACGGGGAGTAAGATTTACTTAGGAAAACCTAGGTAACAAATTGCACTTTTAACAACATATATTTCAAGTAGCTTCTACTTACAGTTAAGAAGTGTTTGTTACTAAAGGCACTTAAGTAAACTTTACTGTCAAATTTCAGTTTTTGTAAGTAGATTTTACTTACTATTGCATAGTAGATTTTATTTAAGATTACATTTGCATCTTATTACAAATCTCCAGTAAAAGATATTTGGCTTTTCAGGTTTTTTTTACTTGCTATTCTTATCTTGTATTTAATAAATATGTAGGTAATATTTAAATATAATTATAAGTATCATCAAATGCAATTCTTATTCAATAAAACTGTTTTACACTACAGGCTAATACAAAACATGAAACAGTAGACACTTTTAAACAACACGTTTATTTTTGTTCTGTTGTCTGCTACAAGCCATGATTAATCTACCGTTTACAATGATTTTAACAAATACTGCACATACATCAGTTAAACTAAACAAAGCAGGCACAGAAACACATTGATATACTGTCACTCAGAGGTCGAAGGAGTATCCGGCCCTTTTCTTAAAGGTGGGGTAGGTAATTTTGGAGAAACCAGCTCGAGTGCGCTAGAATTTGAAAATACACAGCCGGAAAAATCTGCCACTTCCTTACAGAGCCCCTCCTCCAACACACACGAACGCGCACATGACCAATGAGGGCACGAGATAAGTTTGTGCACAGATGGAAGGCTGACAGGCAGGTAGGCCATCCAGTTATTTTAGCTGGGCCGGCTAAAATGATTGGCCGTGCTTTTTACAGTACTACGGCTTCCACAGATGACATTTTTTTATGGATTTTTTGTCAAAACACTTCAGATATTCATTGCTATCGGGATGTTAAGAGCATTCCATGGAATATAACAAAAAGTGTATCTCGAGCCGGTTTCTCAAACTTACCTACCCTTTAAAGAGCAACTTGCACGTTTTTTTTTTACTAGATTTATGCTTAACCTTGCCTGAAAATTACAATTAAAAAAGTTAATGCAGGATTTGATATGTTTTACGAGACATAAGGGCAATAATTCAGAGGGGAAAGGAGCCGTTTTGAGGTCTGCTACGAAAAGCTGCTTTTTTTTAACGTCATACGTCAAACGCGTCATATTACGTCACATGGGGGAGCAACTTTCTCGGACTCCTTCTCTGCCCAATCCGCGGTAGTAGTTTGTAGTTGGTTTGAGCGGTTGTGATTTAATGAGCTGGTATTTTTTCGGTAATTTTACATTGCATTTCACCATTTGTAATCATGGTGAGCTGGAGTTTGTGCAGGTTGCACAAACTCCAGCGTGTCAGGACATCGAGTCCACAGTTTCCCTAACAGGAAAAGGACCGGAGCTAGCTTTCGTTCCTGGGTGCGTTGTGCGAGGAGCATCCACCTCCCTGCAGCACATACTCTCCACCGCTGAGGCCTCTCAAACAAAACGTTTATCAGGAAACCGTATTACATCTCTCTCCCGCCCTTCGTTCCTCTCTCCCCCCCTTCGTTCCTCTCTCTCTCCCCTCCGGTACGCAGCACCGTAAGACGTAGTGTGGAGTTGCATTAGGTAACGCGAGATACGGCTGATACTTGCGCATTAGTTTCTGTTATGGATCAGTATCAACAGTCCTGCCAGTAACGTTACTATATTATCAATACTACTTTAGTTATAGCCTGATATATGATAGCTAACTTTACAATGTTGTGATGTGACCGACGTTAGCTAACATTAACTGTAGCTAACGCCGGTCACTCACCAAGACAGCTGCCCTGTTCTCCACTGGTTCTCCTCACACCACAGCTCCATTTCTCTCCGATGGCCGTTATTTCTTCTAATCCTTGGCTGCTCCTGGTCTCTTGGCCGCCTAGCAGGCTCATAATTATATGGTTGTGGTCCGTCATATGCATTCAAATATTTATTTTCAACCTCTTCTGTGTCAAAACTAGCATTGTGATCCATGTTTATTACTACGTTAGACCGGCCGCTCTCCCCCATGTGACGTCACACGCGGGAGGTCACATGGGGAGGCTTTTTTTATGCGGAAGTAAAAATGTCTTACAAAAACGACGCCAGATGTCACTGTAGTGTATATTTATGTATATTTTTTTGAAAATCTAGTGTATACATCATTTTCCTACACATTTATTCACTGGTGTCTCTAACCTGCAAGTTGCTCTTTAAGTAAAAATATTCATACCACATGTAAGAATACTCTATTACAAGTGAAAGTCTGGTAATGAAAATGTTACTTGAAGTGCACCTATCATGCTATTTTAAGGCATATATTATGGGTCTCAGATATATAGAAATAAATAAAAACATGTCTATGTTTGTGCAATTTATGGCTCACCAACTTTAAATGTTAACACAGAGACAGAGATCAATAAAACACAAACACAAATATGGTTGAGATTAATTATTATTCAGTTGTGCAACAACAAATAATAATGGAGTACATCACCTTCTGCCACAGCAGCCATCGTGGAAATGCCCCACAGACTAGAAAGATCTCGTGTGCTTTATACACATAAAACACACACAAACATACACTTGAAACATACGTGGCAGAGATAGTTGATATGTTAATATGTTCCAGCAGTGGAAAGGTCCTTATCTCAAGACGTCTTTAGGAGTCTTGCAGGATATGAATTATCCAATTAACAAACTATATATATGTTTGCACAGGACGACATACAATTTTCCTTACATTAACTAACACACCAACATCCTTATCGTTTCTTAGCTAATGCATGCTGGATATGAACCACTAACTAACAAGACTTTAACTGTATTATATCTGAGGAAGACCTCCCTTGGACTTCCTCTGACTTTGGCCAATTTACTTAACATGGGTACATCTTGTAATAATTGCGGAAGAGACGATAAGCCCCTCTAAATCTGGAAACTGTAATTCAATAACATACAGTTATATTGAGAAGGTCCCAGCCTGGCATAACATCTATAATGTGTTTTGCTCAAAATACAAACAGATCATGCATTTTAGACATCCCTCATATCCCTGTATTCCAGCCCTGTTAGAGAAACGCAGATTTTGGGTCCTTAGCTTGAAAAAAAAAAAAAAAGAGGAGCGGAGCTAATGCCTGATCAGAATTATACCGGAGATAAAGTTACATTTTGCTGTGATAAAATGCCATCCTGTTCTAAACCACATCAAGGATTATTTCTGAAACAGTATGGAGCTCAAATGCTTTTTCTCTTGCGGGTTTATCACAAGGTGAGTTCCTTTTTTTATTTCCTGCTTTTTAAACACATGTGCTCTCCAGTACAGGTTAGCTCTGAGTGTTAGCGAGGCTTGCTAATGTAAACAAAGACGAGATTACGTCCAAAACACGTCAGGCATTGTTTCTGATAGCAACTTTCTGTGGGTCCACCATCCGAAATTACGTCATATCGGCAGCAAATCTGTATCCGCTCGTTGTACCTCCGCTTTTTAAAGATTTGGGTACGGAGGAAAAGAGAAAGGGTTTTATTTTCTGATGCTGCGTGAGTGCCCCGACACACCGAGGACACATATTTATGTATAAAAGACATCAAAAAGTGCATTTTGCATGATAGGTCCCCTTTAAGTAAAAGTATAATTAGCTAAATGCTGTTTGAATATTACACGTACCCTGTAGTAAAAAATCCAATATTAATTAAAACTGCGGTCACAGATGTGCGCAGTGATGAGCGGGCCCCTCGCTTCCGTGCGCCTGTCAGGGAGGGCAGCAGGTCGTCCCGGCGTCAAGCAGACACGCGCGAGTCCTCCGAAATGAGCCGTTTGTCATTTCTATAATTTTCGCATCCAAGACTCCCAGGTCCTCCGGCAGCGACCCAGAAACAGATGTCGGCGCGCCGTCTCGAAGGAAAAATATTTCTCTAAAGGGTCGTCGAGGATCTTTTATCGAGGAGGCTGTCTGGAGGAGCCGTAACCGAGGATACACTGATTTAAAGGAGAGAGGAGAGAGGAGTCTCTCTGGAGGAGCTATAACCGAGGGTACAAAGATGTAGAGGAGAGAGGAGTCTCTCTGGAGGAGCTATAACCGAGGGTACACTGATGTATTCTCCGGAGTCGATTTCAGCCATCAGTGATGTTTAAAAGAGGTGTGACGCATGTCAACGAAGCAGAGCTCTGCAAACTGTTCCCGTTGTGATTATAAGTTATTTAAGATGATCAAATGTGCATCAGACTTTCTGCCCTTTACCGTTTATTTACTCACTAATCACATCTCCCCTGGATGTTAGGCTATTTTTTTTTTAATACAACTGCTTTCATTGTGACGCGATGTTTAAAGTGAGAACAGCTGCTGAGGTCAGTGCAGAAAGCAGAACAGTGTGTATAATATATATCGCTCAATAATATATGTAACAGGCCTACATTTCACACTTTTTTTGTAGGCTTTAGGAGATATCTACAAATAAACAGTAGATATTTTTCATGAAACCATATAGTGCTTCACATAATAAAATATACAAGGGCTGTAGCCTGATATTTATTATATGTGTACAGTGAGTAGGTGTGTGTTGTGGAGTTTATAGGTGTCTGTTGTAATGAATATGCCGCCAGCAAAGGGCGTTGTTGGACTAACAGTAGGTGAGTGTGTGTGTCCATGTGTGTGTGTGCGAGAGAGTTGATGTGCCAGGCAGACAGGCAGGTATCAGTAGGTTATCTGACATATAAATGGTCAAAAATGGTACTTTTTAGCCTACGAGCTCCCCGTTTGAGCGAACAACTATTCGTTTGCAATGTAGCATCACATTGGATATGCGCTTAAGTTGTCCTGGATTGGAATTTTTTCGATCATTTTCCAATGAGGAATTAGCAAAAATGTGCTTAAAATGCATGAAAAAACGCAGGCCACGCCCACATTCGTCATTCGTTGAGACTCTTTAAATATAAGTTCATACTCACCCCCAGAGTATGTCTAAAAAAATATATATATATTTCGTCCATCCTTTCTTGAGTTATACATTTGTCATGTTTTTGGCGCCCCCTATAGTCCAAAATGAGAATACCTTTGTGTGCCTATTTCCCAATACAGACTGAACCTATTCACCAAAGTGTGTGTTATTTGGATACATTGTTGATGAGTTATGAGCATTTTTTTCTAAGCCCCGCCTTCAAAAATTTGAAATTTAAGTTAATATTTCACTGTTTTTAACGTTATGCTAATTTTAAAAAAATCAAGTAGGTGGAGCGTTGGGGTTCATGGACATAATATGTGACTAGGTCCACCCACATAAGTGTGCAAAATGTCAGGTCATTCGGAGTACGGTGCGACTTTGTAAATGTTTCCAAAAATGGAAATGTGGTAGTTTGGATTAATTTGTGACATGTAAATCGTAAAAAAAGGTACATTCTCCGTTAGCTTACGAGCTCCCCGTTTGAGCTAGCAACTATTTTCTTCGCAATTTAGAATCATATTGGATATGGGCTGAATTGGTCCTGGATTTGAATTTTTCCGATCATTTCCCTAGGAGGAGTTTGCAAAAATGTGCTTAAAATGCATGAAATACGCACATTTTTCCAAATGGCCGACTTCCTGGGGGGCGGGGCTAATGGAAGGCAATTTGAAATATGTGACCCGCTCCATCGAAATCAGTCGGAAATCGCAACGGCTCATTTCAAAATAAACGTGGATTTGCGTAAAAAAATTGTTTTTCGGGGTTCGGGTGTTTTGTTTGATTTTAAATAAACAAAGTCTTGGCTTTCAGAATATGAAACTTTTATTTCCAAAATCACACCATGAATACATTTTTGAAGCTTGTAAAGGGAAGATGACAGCTCTCCCTCGCCACTCTGCTGTTCCGCAGCGCCGCCCCCCCTCCCTCCGGCTGAAATTATGAATGTAAGGCGTATAGTAATCACAGATAACACGGCAGGGTCCGTTACAGTTTGTTTTCATCTGATTTCAAATAAACAAAGTCTTGGCTTTCAGAATATTAAACTTGTTTCGGCAAATTCAGATGATAAATACAACTTTGAAGCTTGTAACGACATAATTACAAGCGGAGAACGGAGTAACTTGACGTCACAGCAGGCATAACAACAGCCGGTGTTTCTCGTGAGTGTTTTCCCCGGGAAACAAACACAATACACAGAAATGCAAAAATACACAAACACACACACACATACATACACACACACACACACTCGCGAGCTTCCCCCAGACCAGTAATCCAAACGAAAATATTTTCCCTCCATACTATTTTGATCATTTGCTCCGCTAATAATCAATCAGATCGATGGATTCCAGAGAAGAGGAAACTTTGAAGGCCTTTTTCTCAAAATGATGACTCGGTGACAGTCATTATATAATGTGACATATTTTGCTTAATATTTGGAGTACAACAACAATCCTGATATCATTAGAAAGCTAGGAATCTCCTCTTTCCAACGGTGTGTACAACTCAAAATGTGTCTTCGGGTCAATGCGACTGATTTCGATAGAGCAGGTCACATATGTGTGCAATCATAATAGCAATGTGTGTACAGCGTTTCGTGAATATCGGAAAAACTATATGCGAGTAGTTTGGAGTAATTTGCGACATGTAAATCGTCAAAAATGCTGTATTCGCTGTTAGCTTACGACCTCCACGATTGAGCTATCAAAAATTGGCTTCACAATTTAGTATCATATTGGATAGGGGCTGAACTTGTCCTGGATTGGAATTTTTCCGATCATTCCCCTAGGAGGAGTTCGCAAAGATGTCCTTAAAATGCATGAAAAACGCACATTTTTCAAAATGGCCGACTTCCTGGGGGGCGGGGCTAATGGAAGGCAATTTGAAATATGTGTGCAATCATAATAGCAATGTGTATACAGCGTTTCGTGAATATCGGAAAAACTATATGCGAGTAGTTTGTAGTAATTTGCGACATGTAAATCGTCAAAAATGGTGTATTCGCTGTTAGCTTACGACCTCCACGATTGAGCTATCAAAAATTGGCTTCACAATTTAGCATAATATTGGATAGGGGCTGAAGCTGTCCTGGATTGGAATTTTTCCGATCATTCCCCTAGGACAGGGGTGGCCAACCAGTCAGAGGTTAAGAGCCAAACATTTTACTATGTTACTGCAAAGAGCCACATCAAACACATATTCACAGATGCGCTTGCACCCCTCCTTCTCTCTTTTGTTCTCAGCCTTTTTCTGTGCTCCTTCACTTTCTTC
The DNA here is from genome assembly GCA_031216635.1 of Dissostichus eleginoides. Taxonomy (NCBI): domain Eukaryota; kingdom Metazoa; phylum Chordata; class Actinopteri; order Perciformes; family Nototheniidae; genus Dissostichus; species Dissostichus eleginoides. The sequence goes on from CM062280.1 coordinate 2,415,135, forward strand.
CTCCCCTCTCTCTCTCACACAGATAAAATGAAAATCTAAAACTTTACACACCACACACACACACACACACACACACACACACACACTCAAAGACACTCAAAGATACTCAAAGACCCTCCCCACACAGAGAGACACACATAGCTCTGCTCAGACAGATTTATTGTAAATGTCACACACCATAATATTGACAGAAATTGAATTAAACCTCTCCTACCAGTATTCAGAGGCCAGTTAACATAACAACATAACAATGAACATTGTGTGCACTCACACAAACTCTCAGTAAACAAAATTGAAAAGGTTTTTTATCTTACTTTTTTATCTTACTTTAAAAGCGCTTCGTTATTTTTTTGAAAAACTGTGTCTGCTTTTCTGCCTGACTTTTCAAGGTGTTTATCTTCTGCTTGCGAAGTTCCGTATACCTTTTGGGAAGTCTTGGTCGATGTTAGCCTGGAGTGAGGTGAAATGGCGCTGAAGATTTGAAGCCTTGAAATGGGTTAATGCTGTCTGGCATATAAGGCAAAATGGCTTGCAATTGCGTTCGATAAAAAAACATGAACTCTCCCACTCTACTAAAAACGTCCTATGTTCGTCTTCATATTTTCGCTTAGCTGTGCATTTCTTCCCTGCCATTTTAGGATCAAACTCAGTTCATGGTCAGATAGTGTTTAATCAACGATAGGTTTTCCCCCCCTCAAAGGTGATTGGTTCACTGCATCGCAGGTATTATTGTGTCATCCTCTCATACTGACACCTGACACCACACATACACACGTAGGGAGATCCGGGACGAAAGTAACACGGGACGAAAGTAACACGGGACGAAAGTAACGGAGCGATTTTATCCGAGGCCAAACAACTTTGACCGGGCAAATTACGTCAGAATTATCAGCATTCAATACTTGACAGACCTACTAAATATCAGGTTTAACTGTCAGGAGTCCGTGTCTCTCCCCCACACTCACACATATAAAATTCGATATGAACTGAAGAGCCGCATGAAACTGGGCAAAGAGCCGCCTGCGGCTCGAGAGCCGCGGGTTGGCCACCCCTGCCCTAGGAGTTTGCAAAAATGTCCTTAAAATGGCTGAAAAACGCACATTTTTCAAAATGGCCGACTTCCTGGGGGGCGGGGCTAATGGAAGGCAATTTGAAATATGTGTGCAATCATAATAGCAATGTGTATACAGCGTTTCGTGAATATCGGAAAAACTATATGCGAGTAGTTTGTAGTAATTTGCGGTGTTTGTGTGTGTGTGTGTGTGTGTGTGTGTGTGTGTGTGTGTGTGTGTGTGTGTGTGTGTGTGTGTGTGTGTGGTGTGCGTGCGTGCGTGCATGCGTGCGTGCGTGTGTGGCGCAGTGGATAGAGCCTTGGTCTGAGGATCAGATGGTCACAGGTTCAAACCCCACTGCAGTCAGCATGTCGTTGTGTCCCTGAGACACTTCACCCCAATTTGCTCCTGTGGGGATTGCCCACAGTATTGAGTATGTAAGTCGCTTTGGATAAAAGCGTCTAACAAGTAACATGTAATGTAACATGTAAATCGTCAAAAATGGTATATTCTCCGTTAGCTTACGACCTCCATGATTGAGCTATCAAAATTTGGCTTCACAATTTAGCATCATATTGGATAGGGGCTGAACTTGTCCTGGATTGGAATTTGTCCGATCATTCCCCTAGGACAGGGGTGTCAAACTCATTTTCACCGACGGCCACATCAGCATAATCGTTGCCCTCAAAGGGCCAGATGTAACTTATAAATGTAACTAAATGCAATGTAACTAAATGCAATGTAAAATAAATGTAACTACTCCTTAATGTTAAATAACTCTGAATGTATTACTTATTCAAGTTACAAATATTACATATATATTTGCATAGATGTAAAAAATATGTTTGCTTGTTGCTCTGTTATTATAACATAAATCCTTTTAATTTGTCAGGTTATGAAACCCACATTACTCCATCAATCAACGATCAAACTATCCAAGTGAATAAAGAAAAATAACATCAAACACAAGTTATGACATTAACTTTGTTCGAAACTTGAAATAACAAATAACTGTAAAACCAACAATTGTGAGCTGCTAAGAACATGTGTGACAGATGTAGCATTTTACAAAACCAAATGGCTGCACACAGCCTTGCAGGGGGCATACATCCAACTCATGAGAGATGGTTTGATTACAGTAAACATTTGTCTGCATAAACACATAAAACCTGCAAACACTAAATACATTGCTACACATATAAAGTAGTATATGTAATAAACTCAAAATAACAATAAGGGTTGTCTCAGTCCACAACTATATGGTCAAGTTTTTAGGTGAGTTTTTGATGAGGAGATGCTGCCTGTCCTTGAACACACCATGTGGATCCCCTCTCCACCATCCTCATCCATTGATCATGTTCTGAAAATAACAAACACAAAACAAAATGCAAGCACATCATTACATTGCACATAGTTGAACTATTCTTCTTCTTGGTTGAATTGCATTTTATTATATTTTATTAGGTTTTTTCAAATGCTTACCAATGTGTTTTCTGACCAGATGTCTGACACCGTTTTTCCGTGGCCAGTGTGTCAATGTCTGGTTTTAGGTCCTGTGCTGTAGCAATCCGTAGAACAGCGTGGAGGTTGTCGTCAGTGATGCGTGATCTGTGCTTGTTTTTGTTTAGATTCATTATTGAAAACATCTGTTCGCACAGATAGGTGCTCCCAAACATAGACAGAACACGGGCAGCATGAAGTCGAAGCTGTGGCATGAAAGCAGGGGGCAGTAGACGGTAAAAGTCCTGGATTGTAGCATCCTGGAACTTTGCTCTCAGGCCACTATCGCTTTGAAGCTCCATTAACTCCATCTGAAGGTGTTGGGGTGCAGTGCACACGTCGGTGGTGAAAGGACTAGCAAAGATGGCAAATCCAGAGTGCTGTGCTCTGAAGTCAGAGAAGCGCCGATCAAACTCATTCATCAACAGGCTCAGTTTGGTAGCTAACTGAGCACATGAGAAAGTACCGGGACATGAGGCTGAGATGCTCTGACAAACAGGAAAGTGGGCAAGATTGTCCTGTTTCACTTGGCACATCCATAGGTCAAGTTTACGCTGGAAAGCCGTGATCGTGTCGGACATCTGCTTTGATGACTTGTTGGCGTCCCTGCAGCTTCTGATTCAGTTGGGCGAGATGTTCGGTTATGTCACACAACATAGCAAAGTCACACAGCCAGTTTGGATCTGACAGTTCAGACAAGGGTTTTCCTTTACTCTGCATGAAAAGAGCAATGTCTTCCCTAAGCTCAAAAAATCGTTTGAGGACTTTGCTCCTACTCAGCCACCTTACTTCTGTATGGTACGGCACGTCTCCGTGCTCCGAGCCCATCTCCTGCAAGAACAGCTGGAACTGACGATGATTCAGGCCACGCGCCCGAATGAAGTTCACTGTCTTCATGACCGTGGTCACTATATCATCCATCCCCAGCACCTTCCCGCACAAAGCTTCTTGATGGATAATGCAATGATACGTTATCAGAGGCGTGTGAGAGTTACTTTCTTGCATTTTCTCCTTCATTAGTCCAACCAAGCCCACTTTTCTTCCACACATTGCAGGTGCACCGTCTGTAGTTAATCCCACCAAGTTTTCCCAGGGCAATGCGTTTTTACTGACGGACTTCTCCACCGCATCAAAAATGTCCCGTCCCGTTGTGGTCCCATGCATGGCAGCCACATCCAACGCTCCTCAGTGACAGAGAGGTCCGACTTCACGCCTCTAATAAAAATAGATAGCTGCGCTGTATCCGTGTTGTCTGTGCTTTCATCAACAGCTAATGAAAAAGCTATGTAGCTGCGTGTCTGCTGTCTCTTCGCTGTGTTGCCAGGTTTCCTGCTAGTTCCTTAACTCGGTCCGCGATAGTGTTTCTTGATAAACTGACATTTTTAAAAGTCTGTATCTGGTCGGGACACACCTGCTCACAGACCTTCAGCATGCACTGCTTCAAAAACGCTCCCTCTGAAAAAGACTTTGAAGCGCGGGCGATTTCTTCAGCCACAACAAAGCTAGCTTTCACTGCCGCGTTGTTTTTGGTTGTGGCTTTCGCGAACACATTCTGCTGCGATCGCAGTTTGCCTTTTAATTCTTGGGCAATTTGTTGTTTTTCTTGATGGCTAATTTTGGCATACTTAGCTCCGTGTTTGGTCTCAAAATGCCGACGTAGATACTCTTTGACAACCGCCACCGCCTCATAACACAAAAGACATTCCGGTTTTTCTCCTTGAAGCACAAACATGTATTCGCCTTCCCATCTTTCTTGAAACACCCTTCCATCTGCATCAATTTTTCTCTTCCTGGACATTTTGGGATCATTATTTGTATTTCTCAATTCCACTTGTTGGGAAAATCGCATCGATGTGGAAACACTGCAGTCTAGTGACGGGATGCCGTCACTTCGCGGGTAACATAATCGGCATGTATTGTGGGAAATGTAGTTTTTGGTCACTGCACGCATTTGACTTATTTATTTTTAGACAATCAGACCTATTAAGCTCTCGCGGGCCACATAAAATGACGTGGCGGGCCATATTTGGCCCGCGGGCCTTGAGTTTGACACGTCAGCCCTAGGAGGAGTTCGCAAGAATGTGCTTAAAATGCATGAAAAACGCACATTCTTCAAAATGGCCGACTTTGTCGGGGGCTGGGCTAATGGAAGCAAATTAGTAATATGTCCGCAATTCCATGAGGAATGTCTGTGAAAATTCGTGAAGTTCTGAGAAACTATATGTGACTACCACACAATAGGGGGCGCTAGTGAGCAGTTTTTTTGAAAAATTACGTTTTTTTTCTTTTTTCATTCTCGATAAGGTCGTGGGCTGTGACGTGTGTCCCAAGTTTTGCGTCCGAAGCTCATTTTATGCTATCGCAATTTAAAAAAAATGTATAGGCCACGCCCACATTCTGCATTTGTTGCGACACTTTAAATCTCAGTTTGTAAAAAAAATCGTCCATCAGTTCTTGAGTTATACATTTGTAGTGTTTTTGGCGCCCCCTATTGTCCAAAATGAAAATGCTTTGGTGTGCCTATTCCCCAAGACAGACTGAACCTATCCACCAAAATCTGTGATATATGGATACATTGTTGATGAGTTATGAGCATTTCTTTCTAAGCCCCGCCTTTTTGCGAGTACGTTTTGATTCATGGCGGCAATATTTATCGTCTGAACATGCTCATTTTCTACGGTAATGTGTCTGACCCTCCACCGATGCTGTATGCGAAGTTTGGTGTTGAAAAACTGAAAATTGAAATTTAAAGTGGACCTATCATCAATATATATGAATAATATATTGTAGGGCCATACCTATATAAAACATGTCTGTGAAGTTTTTTTTTCAAAATACCAAACAGATCATGCATTTTAGCCATGCCTCATTTCGCTCTATTTTGCTCTCTTCCAGCCCTGTTTTTGCAAGGGCTGATTCTGTGAGAAGTCTTCTTTGCTGCTTTAGTGGCAGACTACAGCGCCACTTACAGGCCTGGCATATGTACTACAGCGCTTTCGAGCGGCAATGGCCATGTCCGTCTCCTCCCTGATAGGTGGAGAGTTGCCCATATAGGCGGAGCTTCCCATTTCTGACGTCAGAACAATTTCAGCAAAGTAGGCGGAGCTTAGGGTTCCATCAGGATTATTTGTAGAGCAGGTCCACCCGGATATGTGTGCAAACTTTCAGGTCATTCGGAGTTACGGTGCGACTTTGTACATTTATTCAGAAATGGGATTTTGATAGGTGGCGCTAGTGAGCAGGTTGGAATATGTAACCCATTGACTCCAGACTGTCACATTTTTCACCGGTTCTGGCGTCCGTGCAAAATTATACAACTTTTGAAGCGTCCTAAAGGCCTCAAAACAGGAAACGCCAGCAGAAAAATAAAAAGAAGAATTCCTACAATAACAATAGGTTCCTCGCACTTCGTGCTAGGACGCCGTTGGGTCCTAGCGCTCCGTGCTCGGGCCCTAACAAGCAAAAACGTAATAGCCCAAGGATTTCTATCAATATTTACATTTTTTTGTAAATTAAAAAACAGAACCTTATACTTTATAAACTCTATATAAGATAGTGAAGCACAAAGAACAATATTTCCCTTTGATTTGTAGTGGAGTATAAAGTGCAACGAAAAGAAAATTCTCAAGTACCTCAAAATTCCACCACTGCTTATGCAAAAATGTGGACTTTCAAGAGAAATCTTGAGGAAATTAAGTTCAAGAAAGATTTTTGAAAACGACAGAAGCGTATTACAACTTTGATGTGTTACTTAAGTTCATTGCATGAATGATGCCCGTGAGCAGAAGGCAGGCGTTCGCCAAACATTTACACTCATCAAGCACCTCAGATCCCTCGATGGAGATGGACACGTTGGGAGGTGTGGCGTCTTCTTTTGCTGAACTTCATGGAGGACATGGATCTTCACGACACTCAGCATAGTCCTTTTTCGACGATATCTTTGCCTCCATTCTGTCAAAACATGTAAATCAGTGTTAACATACAATACTGTCAACTTTTCTGTGAATTTACTAAGACTGATTGGGTTGAGTTAGCTATTTAATTTAGTATTTAAAGTGCCAGTGAAGTGCATTTTTTTGCGCCAAAATGAAATGGCAGTTTCATTTCTTACATATCATTGTACCTGTTCATGGCTAAAATAATTTTTTAGGAAGTGCGAGGGACGAGATAAACATCGCAAATTTTCAGAGTCTGAGCCTACCGCTGCTGCAGACGATAGCGGCTGTGACGTCACAAGATGGGCCCAGTTGTGATTGTAAACATGGCGGAGACTTCGGAAAGTGATACTGGTGCGAGAGAAATGAGTGATTTTGACAGCTTTTCGGACAGGATAGATGAGGAAAGTGGCCATGGAAGTCAATTAGTTGAGGAAATTTTGTCATAGATCTAGAGTAGATCTACACACAGGATTGGCCATCAGATCATACATTCATTGTTCATAGCATGATGCAACATTCATGTTCACATGCAATGTTTGTCTAGTTACTGAAAACCAGTAACTAGTTACAATTACTAGTTACTTCACTATTACACCAAAAAGTAATGCGTACTGTGAAAAGTAACTTTTTAGTTACTTAAAAAAGGGCACCCATTAATGCCCTTATACTGTAGCCTTCATTTCAGTACTGTTATTGCATCGGAGAATAATACAACCTGTTGATCAACTTGACATGCATTTGCATCACTGAACTCTGCTAAGCAATGTGGTCTATACAAACACAAACACAAAGATATGTTTCAAAGTGCCAATCCAGCCGCTGTTGCTTAGGTGGAGGTGGAGTGGCGTCGGATGAGTCTGGGTCTGTGGTCTTAGCTACTAGCTTCGTCCCAGCATGTTGTTTCTGCAGATGTTTCAACAGATTTTAATTGCTGTTTTGGGCAGTCGATAGGATCTTTGACCCGCCAAGACACAACTTACATTTAACTAAAACGTTCTTTTCTTTGTGCTCGACAAAAGTGAAATAGTGAGAATATCTCCAGGCGGAGAAACTCGACTTGAGCTCTGCCGCCGCCATGATAGTCTTGTTAGTAAACACAAACACAGTGGCCTTTATTTTTCATAAACAATCTACGAATCTACGAAACAATGACACCAGCCACTCACCTTCATCTTTTGGTAACAGAAACATCGCCACTTCGGCAGAATTGACATTACCACAGCCAGCGGCAATGCATCGCTTCCCGTGTGTTTTTCCTCCCTTTTTCTTCACTGTCGCCTCCATTGTCAGGTTTCCTCGATTGGCAATCACTTCCAGTCGACTGCGAAACACTTTCCAATAAAATACTCGCTCAAAAACGTTGGTAAATTCGACTTTGAAACAGAGACAAAATGAACGGTGGTGAATGTAAACACTTCGGCTGAGCCCATCTTCTGACTTCACGCAGTAGATCGCAAGCCACGCCCACGAAGGCGGAGGTCGACTGCGGATTTCCCAGCGGAAAATTCCAACTCGTCAAATTCGTTGCTATTCCAACATCTTTGATATGGGTTCCAATGGACAATTTTGGTCATTACTATACGTATTAGCATAACAGATCATGCACCGGCGCACACTTCACTGGGTCTTTAAGTAGCCATTGATTTTACATTTCATTTTACTTTTAAGCAGAGGGGATGGGGTGAGCTTCAAAAGGTTCAAAGGGCTTTATTATCATATGCATTAGCTACAGTGTGGATATGGGAATTTATATTTAGGGCCCGAGCACGGAGCGCTAGGACCCAACGGCGTCCTAGCACGAAGTGCGAGGAACCTATTGTTATCGTAAGAGTTATTATTAGGGCCCGAGCACGGAGTGCTAGGACCCCAACGGTGTCCTAGCACGAAGTGCGAGGAAACCTATTGTTATTGGTGGAATTCTTCTTCTTCTTATTATAGTGCTGGCGTTTCCTGTTTTTGAGGGCTTTAGGATGCTCACAAAGTTGTATAATTTTGCACGGACGCCAGGACCGGTGAAAAATTCAACATTCTGGAGTCAAATTGTCCAAGGTGCTCGCTAGCGCCACCTATGAAAAACCCATTTCGGAATAAATTTACAAAGTCGCACCGTAACTCCGAATGACCTGAAATTTTGCACACATATCCGGGTGGACCTGTTCTACAAATAATCCTCTTGGACCCCTAAGCTCCGCCTACTTTTATTTTTTTCTAATTAGCATAATGTTCAAAACAGTGAAATATTCACTTAAATTTCAATTTTCAGTTTTTGAACACCAAACTTCGTATACAGCATCAGCGGAGGGTCATACACATTAACGTAGAAAATGAGAATGTTAACACGATAAATATTGCCGCCATGAATCAAAAAGTACTAGCAAAAATGCGGGGCTTAGAAATAAATGCTCATAACTCATCAACAATGTATCCATATATCACAGATTTTGGTGGATAGGTTCAGTCCGTCTTGGAGAATAGGCACACTAAAGCATTTTCATTTTGGACTATAGGGGGCGCCAAAAACACCACCAATTTATAACTCAAGAACGGATGGACGAATTTCTTTTTTTTCTTTCTTTACACATACTCTCGGGGTGACTACGAACTGAGATTTAAAGTGTCGCAACAAATGCAGAATGTGGGCGTGGCCTATACATTTTCTTTTAAATCGCGATAGCATAAAATCAGCTTCGGACGCAAAACTTGGTACACACGTCACAGCCCACGACTTTTTCGAGAATGTAAAAAAAAAACGTAATTTTTCAAAAAAACTGCTCACTAGCGCCCCCTATTGTGTGGTAGTCACATATAGTTTCTCAGAACTTCACTAATTTTGGCACAGACATTCCGCATGGAATTGCGGACATATTTCTAATTAGCTTCCATTAGCCCCGCCCCCGACAAAGTCGGCCATTTTGAAAAATGTGCGTTTTTCATGCATTTTAAGAACATCTCTATTAATAACATGTATTATTATTATTATTATTATTAAATAACCTGAATTGTGGCTATCATTTCAAAAAAGCAAGGCTAAGAGGTGGCCTGTCCTGTTGGAGATCCACAGTGGGGAAAAGGATCTGGTACCAAATGTGAGTTGATTCAAACAGAACTGTGCCATGTGGTGGAAACATGGCATTTCCAGTTGCAATAAATGTAATGGAAAAATAAATGGAAACAGAAACCTGTCAGCATAATTCCCTTTCTGATTTCCATTCATATTCTGAGTTAAAGATGTACCAACGTGCTAAGCAAAAAGTAGTTCAGTGCGGATCACATGTTGTGTCATGCAAGATGTTAAGACAGGCATCATCACTGTCTAAAAAACCTAGTCTCCTCAATCATTTCAATGAGGAACCTAGCGAAAGTTCCAGCATCAAGACTGTTGGCATAAAAGTTGGAAGCAGAGATCCACCTCCCTGCTTTAATGGCCTAGCTTACAGAAATAGAAACCACAAGCTGCCAAACATTTTACATTTGTTAAAACACCACCAGCAGCCTTTTTCCAAAATAAATCTTTACTCCTCTTGGACCGGAACAAACGACATGACAGCAGTTTAGAAAGCTCGAGTCATCTCTGATCAGAGTGTGTGTAATGAGCGTCTGGCAGGGGGGATCAGGACTGCACCATTTGGCCTTGGCAGGGAAACTCCAGCGGTAAAAGTATTGCCCACACCTATTAAAAAAACCACTGAGTCAACAGTTTGGAGGACACACTGAAAAAAACGGGGAGTAAGATTTACTTAGGAAAATCGAGGTTAGAAAACGCAATCCGAAAACCTAAGTAAATTTAACAACATATATTTCAAGTAGCTTCTACTTACAGTTAAGAAGTGTTTGTTACTAAAGGCACTTAAAGGTGGGGTATGTAATTTATTTAAGAAACGCTTTTTGTTATATTCCATTGAATGCTCTTAACATCCCGATAGCAATGAATATATTAAATGCTTTGACAATAAATACATACACATTTTTTATCGACTTCCGGTGAGCAAGGCGAGTGAGATGGCTGCTTAACTTTTAGCTCTCGTTAGCGATTGGAAATTAACCCCCTTAACTCGCCTAGTAATATACAAATCGATGTAATTTAATTGGAATGAGAGGGGGAAAGAGAACTAGAAGTCAAAAGAGAGGTGACAAACCAGAAAGACAGAATTCACCGGAGATGGAAGACGCTCAAAGCTCTGTTAGCTCCGTTAGCTCACAACAGGACTCGGCAGACACCATGCGCTCAGTGCTCCAGGAAATATGCGACTTCAGGGCTGAGCATAAAGTGGACTTGAACAAACTTAAAGAAGAAATCAAGAGAGACATGAAATCTGAACTCGAAGATATGAAGCAGGAAATGTACCAAAAACTTTCTGCGAACTCCGCGCTAACCCAGGCCCAGGAAACTAGGCTGGAAGAAGCGGAGAAACGAATCGATGAGGTGGAGACAGTGAACATGGCTATGTCAGATGTGTTGATTAAATCAATGAAACAACAGAGAGCCATGCAGCGGAAACTGGTGGATTTGGAAGGACGATCCAGGAGAAATAATATGCGCATTTATGGAGTACCCGAACAGAAGGAAGGTAACTCCATGCCTGACTTTGTGGATCAACTTTTGAGAACGGAACTCGCTTTACCGGACACCAACCTACAGATACAACGTGCTCATAGAGCTGTGGCTCGCAAACCGGAAAGGAATGCACCGCCAAGGTCCATAGTGGTGAACTTTCTGGAGTTTAACATCAAAGAAAAGGTACTGAAAAAGGCTTGGGAAAAAAAGATACTGATGGAAGGGCGACGTCTATCATTTGACCACAACTATGCAACGGAGGTCGTCCTGAAGCGCAAGGCGTACGTGGGAATAAAGAGGGTCCTTAAGGAGAAAAATATACGCTTCCAGACACCTCTCGACAGGATGCGCATTCACTGGGACTCGGGAACACGCACATACGACAGTGCGCAAGATGCAGCGCAGAAGCTGAGGAGGAGAGGTTTCTCCGTGGAGATACCAGACCGCAACGCTTCGGAGCTGTACCCGGAGATTGAGCATCTCCACCAGACCAAGACATGGCAACGCGTCGGAGACAATAGTGCAGGTGGGGACTGCACCGCGAGCAGAGCAAGGAAGAGGCTACAAGAGTATGAGCAGATCCCTCCCGAGACTAACTGATTCATATTATATATATATATATTCACTGTATATATTTGTCACGACTTCATTTGGATTATATAAATGCTATCAGAGGCCGTTGGACTACTAGGATGCGTGAGATTGCGTGTTTCACCTATAGTGAGGGGCCCTCCAGGAGGAGGCTCTCCCCTCTCCCTGCCAACGGGGACTTGGGTGGCGAGGAATCACCCTACCTTGGAAGTCTACGTTTTTCTTTTTACGTTCTACGTTCACTACACGTAGGCCGGATGTTCAGGTCTGTGTATTTTTCAGTTGTCTGGAGTTTTGTGAATGCAAAGGGTTGGGTAATTTAAATGCCGTACAATAATATAAAATTGGTGTCACTTAATGTAAATGGGATGAATAATCCAGTTAAAAGGAGCAAGGTCCTGGCTAAATTAAAAAAATAAAAGGCCCAAGTACTATTTTTACAAGAAACTCATCTGCCTCAACAGGAGCATGAAAAATTAAAACGCTTTGGTTTTAAAATACATTCTATAGTTCTTACAAACCTAGCCAGAAGAGGGGAGTGGCTATCCCTATTTCAAATGCAGTTAAATTTGAACTCCATAAAGAAGTTAGAGACAAAGAGGGACGATATGTATTAGTGAAAGGAAAACTTGAAAATGCAGTGGTGACATTGGTCAATGTATATGCCCCCCAGAGAGTAACACATCTATTTTTAAAAATCTGTTTGACGTCATTGCATTAGAGACTGAGGGTATTTTGATATGTGGAGGGGATTTTAATGTGGTCCTGAATCATACCATAGACACTACAAGCCACAAATATAGCAAGAAGCACCTGACCAAGTTTGTTAATGTGTCAGTGCAGGAAATGGGACTAATTGATATTTGGAGGGAACTTCACCCCCTAGAACGGGATTATACACACTATTCAGTACCCCACTCTGTGTACTCCAGAATAGACTATTTTTTAATAAATACGGGTGAAAGTCACAGGATCACAGAGAGTAAAATCGGGGTGGCAGATGTTTCGGATCATAATATGATTAGCTTGTCAATAAATCTGAATAGTAGACAAAAGAATACAGTGTGGAGGCTCAATGTGGGTGTTTTGAATAATAAGGCGACCGTGGAACAGTTAAGGGAAGAGATAAAATATATATAGAGGAGAATGATAATGGGGAGGTGGACCCTGGGATACTGTGGGATGCTTTGAAGGCTGTTCTCCGTGGAAAGCTGATCGCCCTAACAGCATCACAAAAAAAGGCCACTAGCCACAAATACAAATAGAAAAATTGAGAGAAATGGAGACAAAACATAGTACAGGGGATCAATCAGCATTACAACAAATTAAGGAAACAAGGGGGGAGATAAATGAGATCCTCAGAGGAGAAATTGAAAAAAAGGCAAGGTTTTTAAAGCAGTCTTATTATGAAGCAGGCTCAAAAGCAGCTAGACTCCTGGCTAGACGCCTGCGCAAACAGCAAGCCTCTAATACAATCCATAGAACAAGGGACCCCAAACTAATCAACTATTATATGAGCCAGATGAGATAGAAAGAATATTTGAAGAGTACTATAAGACACTCTACTCCAACCCACCATTAGCTGATGAAAGCACAATAAGAAACTTTCTTAACTCGCTTGAGCTGCCATCTATAGGTGAGATACAGAATGACACCATTACGTCGCTATTTACAGTTGAAGAGCTGGAAGCTGCAATCAGTAGGCTAAAGACCAGTAAATCACGGGGTAGCGATGGGTTCCCACCAGAGTTCTATAAAACTTTCACGAAGGAGCTAACGCTTCTGTCCTGTTTTAATTGGACTCTTAAAGAAGGCAGGGCTCCCCCATCTTGGAGGGAAACAATTATTTCCATTTTGCCTAAGGAAGGCAAAGACAAAGACCATTGTAAAAATTATAGGCCAATTTCTCTTTTAAATGTAGACTCAAGCTGTTTACCTCAATCATCTGTAAAAGATTTGAGACTTTTATGCCAGATCTTATTCATGAAGATCAAACTGGATTTATCAGAGGGCGCCAAACACAAGACAATATCAGAAGGACTCTCCATATTGTAGACAATGCACATAAAAAGGGCACAAGTATGGTTCTGGTTAGTCTGGATGCAGAAAAAGCGTTTGACAGTGTCAGTTGGTCTTTTTTATATGAAGTACTAAGGAGGTTTGGTTTAAATGAAAATGCAATTCGGTGTATTAAGACTATTTATCATGAACCTACAGCTAGGATCAAAGTAAATGGGAGTTTGTCCAATAGGATTCAGCTGGAGAGAGGCTCAAGACAGGGTTGCTGTCTCTCTCCTACTCTCTTTGCTTTATTTGTTGAACCATTGGCGCAAGCAATAAGGCAGAGTAAAGATCTGCAGGGTGTCAATATAGGGGGGGGAAGATCATATCATCGGGCTTTTTGCAGATGATGTTATAGTTTTCCTTGAGCAACCAGATATGTCTCCCAAAACTGATGAACCTACTCGACACATATGGTTACTATTCAGGGTATAAAGTGAACGTAACAAAAACTCAAATTCTCTCATTCAATTATTCACCATCCAAACAAATTAGACGTGCATATAATCTAAAATGGAATTCCAAAACAATGACTTATCTGGGTGTGACTATAACCAAAACATTTTCCAACCTGTTTGAAGCCAATTACAACAAAATTGATGACAATATCCGAAAGGATGTAGAAAGGTGGTCCACCCTCCCTTTAGACTTCAGTGCCAGAATACAAACGGTTAAAATGAATATCCTACCTAGGCTGCTGTATTTTTTTCAGTCCCTTCCAATTGATGTTCCCCAAAACAAATTCATAACCTGGGACAGGATGATTTCTAGATTTGTTTGGAATAGTAAAAAACCAAGGATACGATTTACGACACTTCAGTTGCCTAAAAGTAAGGGGGGATGGCTTTACCAAATCTTAGGGAATACTTCTATGCAGCCCAACTCAGACCTTTGGCCTACTGGTGTAGACCAGACTATGAGTCTGGATGGAAAGCCATGGAAAGGGAGGTGCAGGGTCATCACATTCAGGCCTTGGTAGGAGATAGGAACTTGGTGAGGGCTCTGAGAGGTGAAATGAATACGATAGTTGCGTTTACGCTAGAGGTCTGGAATGTTGTAGTAACAAAATACAAATTAAAGAGAGGGTTACACACGCAGAGGTGGTTTGCATACGATTCCAATTTTAAACCAGGGGTGTACGATCCAACATTCAAAGCATGGGTGCAAAAGGGCATAACAGCAATGTGTACGGTTTCAGAAAGGGGTGAATTGATGGGTTTTCAGGACTTACAGGCAAAATATGGTATTACAGACAGGGATTATTTTAGATACATGCAGTTAAAACACTACTCTGTAAAAGAGATAAGGCTGAAGGCAGACGAATCTTTAGATACTGTAACTGGGGTGATTGTGGATGCATACCAGCAGAAAGGGTCTTGGATCATTTCTGCTTTCTACCAGGCTTTGGGGGGAAACAGGGGGGGAATCGACTATCTACATAAAAGCAAAATGGGAAGCAGAGTTACAAATTAAAATTTCAGAGGAAGAATGGTTTCAAATGTTCGAGACGCAATTTACATCCACAAACTCATTAGTATGGAGGGAATTCTGCTGGAAGAACCTGACTCGCTTTTTCATAACACCCAAAATAAAGAGCAGGCAACTTGGTGTACAGCCACAGTGTTGGAGGTTGTGTGGGACCACTCACACATTTTCTGGAAGTGTACAAAGATAAGGTCATATTGGGAGAAGGTTAATGCAGTCGTCAAAACTATTATGGGTTATGGAATCCCAAATACCTGCCCGGTGATGTATCTTGGGAACATTAAAGAGCTTACGAAATGCTATTAGCACCTGTTAGTGGGCTTGGTATATGATAGAGGTTGCATTTGTATTGTGAAATGTGCCATATGATTTTTTTATTATTGATGTATTTTTAATAAATCATGATTATATCAGCATACAAAAGTTGTCAGTTAGTAACAATTGTTCGTAGCGCCGGAAACATCAACTTCGGCCATTTCCGGCGGTGACGTCATGAGTAGAACACAGCTGAGCTCAGTCCCGTTTGAATGCATTGAAGGGCCAAATATTATGACAAAGGATACACAGCAATAAGACGCCAAGAATAATCGGCAAGCGATATGTTGTATGGGGATGTGGGGCCGTCTCAACATCTGGTTATGGGATGTTTTTGTGGCCAACAGAAATTATAAAATGTTGCGTGTATGGACAAAACAAGTGCGTCGTACGAGGCGGACTTTTGCTGGACCAGGTAACCCGGGGTCGATGAAACCGACGATTTGTGGGTAGCACTTCGAGAGATCGTGTTTCGAACAATCAACAATGCTCGCTAAGGAGAGAGAGTAAAAGCTTTCTCGAAGGTTCGTTTTGCTTTCTTACAATGTTACGTTGATGTTAACTTAACCTTAAGTTTGCCATGAGGCTATGTTACTTCCCTTAAGAGCTAGCTGTCTCAGCTAACAACAGTTAGCAGCTAACGTTTTCTGCAGTTTGTGTTTCCACTGAAAAACTTGATGTAGTTATTTAAGGGTAAGTTAACTAAACGTTATCTTACAAGTAGAGACAGTTAAGTTGTCTTTAAAATCGTCAATGTAATGCACGTTAAAGGTTTTGTGTTGAACATGAAGTTAGCTTTACTGTAGCTCACCAAAGGTTAGCATGTTAAGCTGTACTTTCTGTGGCAGCTAGCTTAATACAAAGAGGGGTTTTGTGCTTCATTGTTAACTTTTCTCACACATGTGTGTTAATCTACCTGAAATTGTAGGGACAGTTTTTTTCTACTCAATGATACAGACCATTGTTGAGGAGATGCAAAACATACTGTAAATTAGTTGGGTCGTACATATACTTTGAGTAATGTTAGTTTGCTGCTAAAAAATGAAACATTATCAGATGAGGACATCACCAAAGTGTGTGAGTCTGTCAGGGGATTTGATCTGTTCTCTGCATGTCGTACTGCTCTGGTATGAATAAAAAATATAATTGTAAAATGTAAGTCTCCCGCTCTTGTCATCAGTCAGGCTTTGCATTTGAACTCCTATGACTGGTTGCGGACTTGAAGGGAACGACTTCCTGGCCTTCCTGACATCCAGGAAAAAGGTGAGATTCTAATCCATTTCAATGCCAAAAGCAAGTTATTGTTTTTAACTTTTTTAATATGATTTTTTGGGGAATTTCAGTTTTATTGGATAGTAGAGATCTAGTGGAAACAGTAGAGAGGGAGGAGATGATATGCAGCAAAAGGCCCAGCCGGATGGTTGCTGCTCCGTGTGGAACGTGTTCTATCAGGTTAAGCACTTTGGTACCCAGTTTATTTATGGTATTGAGTTTGAATTTAGCCTTTGGAAGGTAATTTCCAACAGTGCATTGTAATGACTGAAAAAACATTTGTGTAAGTGCAATTGTGTAAGTGCTATACAAATAGTTATACTAATATTATTGTTGTTACCATCATTACTATTATTAAAAATGTTTTCCTTGTTTTCTTTATTCATCGCTGCAGAAAGGATCATGCCAGCCCACATCAATCACCTGATCAATAACTTGTGAATCTTCAGGCAGAAAAGATGAAAACACCTGTTCAAAGTTCCAGTTCCCTGTACATGGAACCATGCCTGTCCTCTGTTCCACATGTCTTCAGTCAGTTCTGGACCCAATGACTCGGACACTAGTTCTACCAAGGCTCATTAGAGGTAAGCAGTGTTAGGAGAGGAGTGGAGCTATCTTTATATTTAGGCTGCAAGTCGACAAAAGTGATCAAGTGCTGATGCTTATAATGATCCGATTCATTTGATATTGATTGTCTGCCAATACCGAATCCTGATCCGATTCTTCTATTTCCCAGATAATACAGCTGCACCGTGTACACTAGCTCTATTTGTTTTTGCCATTGTAATTCACCATAAGCAATTGTTGACTGTAACGTCTATGCCAACCAACTGTCATTTGTAATGTATTATACTTTAACGATCAAGTTCTGGCAACCACAGCAGCCCAAATGTTAACGTAAATGTCAAGTTTTCTTTTTACAGTGTACTTATATCTGTACATTTCTTTTCAGTTTGCTTGAAGAAGTGGCTTCAACAGACAGAGATGCAGGCCAGATTGGGAAAGGCTGGACGCTACACACCGGGAAACATTATGGACACGAACAAGGAAAAACCAAAAACACTTTCTTTGTTGCCTTTTTCTTATAGTGTTACTCTTTTTGTTACCATTTAAATATTGAATTCTATTTATTACTTTTATTTTAAATCAAATGCAACTGTTTTAGATAATATATTTATTTTTGATGTAATGGTTGATTTGCAGGTTGGTTGTTATTTGTATAATTATTGTATTGTTACTGTGTATTTTATTATATTAACTAGCTATTTATTAAATTAAAATACTGTTATGAACACTATACAATGTCTTTATTTTGGTAGATACCAGAATACATGACACAATGAATCTTTTTAATATATTTATGTTCTCTTGTTTAAATAATCATACCAGTATTTAATGTATGCTGGTCACTTGGAATCCTGGTAAGCTTCCAGCATGGTATATTTAATACTATTATTAAACATAAGCTGGTGATAGATGGATAAACCAGCCATCCTGGCCAGCTGAAGAGTCCAAAACCCCTCTAAACCAGCCAACCATTCCAGCCTAATATCTACTGGCTGGTCAATTTACACCAGCCTGACCAGCTACATTTATCTCAGCTGGCTTTTTCAGCAGAGTTATTATTATTTATTTACTATTTATTGAGAATCTCTATGAATTATAGTCAAATGTATATACCAGTCTGTGACGTGTTCTGTTGCCTGAGCCAAGTGTGCCTGCTACATTACGATGTATTATTATTGATTTACTATTTATTGAGAATCTCTATGAATTAAAGTCAAATGTATACCAGTCTGTGACGTGTTCTGTTGCCGCAACGGATCTCCGCCAAATCCAGGATCATCATCCCCATGTTCGCTCCCGTCTGTATCTCTACCGCTACTTGAATACTGTGGCTCAAACTGGTATGGTTCCACCACGTCAGACTCGCCCGCATGATCTGATTCCTCCACACCGGCATCCTCTTCAATAAAATCCTCCTCTTCTTGAAAGTGCACCGAGTCTATTGACGACTCACTGTCACTCGATTCTGTCTCCAGAGTCCGACATCAGCCATATAGGTAGTGTATTATTCAACAAGTGTTCTACTCGTGACGTGCGTGACGTCACTAACCGGCGAAAGCTGTTTTGTTCGGAGCGGTCGTGTAACATCGGAAGCGAGCATGGAAAGTTGTAATAAATCACGATTTATAAACACAGCGGACATATTGTCATGAATGACAAATGATTTCCTATTAATTATAGTATATACTATCGTAATAAGAACAGTATTGTCCTTCATTTCGTAAGCTCTTTAAGGATGTTGTGATGGGAGGCGATCTATATTTGATTAAGGTTTTACTTGCAGCGAGTAAGAAAGCTATAACCAGAAATTGGCTTAATGTGAACGCTCCGACTCAGGAGCAGTGGCTGGAAATTGTTCGAGATATTTTAGTCATGGAAAAGTTGACATATGTTTTAAGAATCCAAGAGAATCCATTCAATAGGAAATGGGAAAACTGGAATAGTTACATGGTTGACACAAATGAGTAAGTGAATGACTAATTCAATCCTGTACGGTATGTGTGAATATTGAAGGTCTCCAGACAACTAGTATTTAATGTGCTTTATTTTACAACTGATTTGTGTGTATTATGTGTTGTTGTTCTGTTATTATTGTTGTGAAAACCCAATAAAAACACAAGTGTAAAAAAAAAAAATGTTATCTGTGGAAGCCGTTGCGCTGTAAAAAGCACGACCAATCATTTTAGCCGGCCCGGCTAAAATAACTGGATGGCCTACCTGCCTGTCAGCCTTCCATCTGTGCATAAACTTATCTCGTGCCCTCATTGGTCATGTGCGCGTTCGTGTGTGTTGGAGGAGGGGCTCTGTAAGGAAGTGGCAGATTTTTTCCGGTTGTGTATTTTCAAATTCTAGCGTACTCGAGCTGGTTTCTCCAAAATTACATACCCCACCTTTAAGTAAACTTTACTGTCACACTCAGGACACACAGTCACAGTCACACTGTCACAACGTTTTTGTAAGTACATTTTACATACTATTGTATAGTAGATTTTACTTAAGATTACATTTGCATCTTATTACAAATCTCCAGTCAAAACTATTTGGCTTTTCAGGTTGTTTTTACTTGCTATTTTTATCTTTTATTTAATAAATATGTAGGTAATATTTAAATATAATTATTAAGTATCATCAAATGCAATTCTTATTCAATAAAACTGTTTTACACTAAGGCTACTACAAAACGTGAAACAGTAGACACTTTTAAACAACACTATTCTGCCCCCGCTCCCATAGCTGGGCAGACAGACAACAGGAAGAAAACTCTGCTTCAGAAGTTCCGTTTTAAAGTTTTACTCAGAAAGCACTGTAAAGCTGGACACACAAGAAAATGTACATTCATTTCAAGCATAGCAATCATTTAACATATCATACATTTTCCGCGTGTGTTAACAACCATATACTAAACGATGCGTTAGCTTCATGCTAACCCCTTTGGGAAATGACATTGAAAGGCTAGCGGTTAGCATACATCGTTGCAACTATGAATTCACAGCAATATTTCCACCATTTAAAAATGTATCCCTCACACATTCTCTTCATAAACAATGTTGAAAGAACAGAGCATAGAAACACGTACAGGCATATGTTTTCTTAGACAACAATGCAGAGTAGAAACGTGCGTCTGAATACATGTAAGAGTTCTGCATAACTACGGCAACACTGAAAGTACAATACATAACTCAAAGCACTGTAATTACCATTTTTACCCACTAGGTGTCCTTTTGACCTAAACAACAGGGCAACACAAACACATTTATTTTTGTTCTGTTGTCTGATACAAGCCATGATTAATCTACAGTTTACAATGATTTTAACAAATACTGCACATACATCCGTTAAATTAAACAAATCAGGCACATAAACAGATTGATATACTGAAACTCAGAGGTCGAAGGAGTATCCGGCCCTTTTCTTAAGTAAAAATATTCATACCACACTGTAATACATATTACAAGTGAAAGTCTGGTAATGAAAATGTTACTTAAGTAAAACTATAATTAGCTAAATGCTGTTTGAGTATTACATGTAAAAAATCCAATATTAACAAACAAAAACGTAATAGCTCAAGGATTTCTAACAATATTTACATTTTTTTGTAAATTAAAAAACAGAACCTTATACTTTATAAACTCTATATAAGATAGTGAAGCACAAAGTACAATATTTCCCTTTGATTTGTAGTGGAGTATAAAGTGCAACGAAAAGAACATTCTCAAGTACCTCAACATTCCACGACTGCAAAAATGTGGACTTTCAAGAGAAATCTTGAGGAAATGAAGTTCAAGAAAGATTTTTGCAAACGAGTGGAGCCTCGCAGATGGGGGTGCTGCAGCCCCCTCAGCACCGCATTTACTTGGTGCTACGATTTAAATGTACTTATCAAAATGAAGATACAAAATGACTTGCAAATTCAAGTAACACATTAAATAAAAGGAGAGATTTTGAGTAAAAGAAAATTATTAGTAATTTCTTGTATAATTTAAACACATAATCATAGTATTATATACAAGAGCAAAATCAGTGCAGTGTTTTATTAGAAATCTTACAAAAGATTGGACGGAAATCAAACAGACCTGTTTTATTCATTCATAATTATTGTGCAGAGTTTATATATTCACAGACCAAGACAGGCCGGTATTATTCTGTACCTGTTAACCTTGAAACCTTTAACACTTGAAATGATTGTACTCAGGGAACTTAAAGCTAACACTTTAATTTAGTTTTACTGTTTTGAGACGTTTGTTTTTAAGTCAAGTTTAGTCTCCTGAGGCAAATAAAATAATTAACTAAATGACAAGACCCAACTGCTGTTGAAACTGTTGTTCATGGACCAAACAATTTAGGCTGCAGTCACATGTCTCTCATCACAACCAAACTATGTTAGCTGTGTGGACATCTCAATGCGTTCCCTTGGGAATACCATCCCACTTGTGAGCAAATCACTAATATCCATGCCCCTTGTTAACCCTCAGTTCCCCCTCTCCATCCCCTACAGCGGAGGGGCCTGGGGTAGCGGGATTGTTCATTTCAGAATCAGAATCAGAAACGGGTATATTACCAGGTATGTTCACACGTACGAGGAATTTGACTAAGTGTCGTGGTGGATACATAAAAGTAATAAAAAACAATTTTTTAAAAAAAGAACACAGATAGCGAACTATATTAAGAACACTGTAATACAAAATATAGTAAGATAGCAATAACATAAAGCAGTTATTTACATTAAAATAGAATGCAATAAATTATAGAATATAAAATATGTGCAGTAAGCAATATTGTCAACATTGTGTGCATTAATGTAATGCATAGAATCTATGATGTGGCTGAGGTTAAGTGTCAGTGGGGGGGCCGGGCCTTGTTTAAGAGGCCGGTAGCGGAGGGGAAGAAACTGTTTAGGTGGAGAGGGGCTGCGTTTTTCCTAAAGTCCACAACCATCTCCATTGTCTTAAGAGCATTAAGCTCCAGGTTGTTGTCCCTACACCAGGTCACCAGATGGTCCATCTCCCACCTGTAGGCAGACCCCCCCCCCCCCCACCAGAGATGAGTAGCTGTTGGTGTACAGGGAGAAGAGCAGAGGTGAAAGAACGCAGCCTTGAGGGGAACCAGTGCTGATGGTCCGGGGGTCAGAGACGTGTTTCCCCAGCCTCACGTGCTGCTTCCTGTCTGTGTCCAGGTGGAGTCAGGCACGTGCAGCTGGGAGAGCTTGTCCTGCAGCAGAGCCGGGATGATGGTGTTGAAGGCAGAGCTGAAGTCCACAAACAGGATCCTGGCGTAGGTTCCTGCTGTGTCCAGGTGCTGGAGGAGGAAGTGAAGGGCCATGTTGACAGCGTCGTCCACAGACCTGTTGGCTCTGTAGGCGAACTGCAGAGGGTGATGGATTTGATGTGGGACAAGGCGCTCAAAGGACTTCACAACCACAGAGGTCAGGGCGACGGGTCTTGAAGATGTATTCTTTGATTCGCAGCCAGGAGAGAGTTAAAAAGAGACTAATGGAGTCGTTGGTTGGAACAAACAGGACAAGTCTTCACAGCAGCTGTGCACACAGGAAAGAGAGTGAGCTCCTCTGTGTTGTATGTGGATATCGATGTCTGTCTCCTCCTATTTTCGGCTGCTTCGACGATGGGCGGATCTTCCTCCCGGCTTCGTTCCTCTGTGATTAATATCCAAGCGGCAAACTCTGGGGCAGAGCCGGGACGCCAATACGGAAGTGCCACAAACTGCAGTTCATATATTGGCCGATAGGCGATGACTGCAGAAAGGAGCAATTTCCATAGACCCCCATGTTAAAATGCCCAATTTTACAGCAGAAAAAAACATGTTTCTACCCCTGGATGCAATAAATATTAGTATGGATATAGTTAGATTCCACCTTCATGATTATGAATCTGTGAGTGAATTGTTTTCTAACGCGACTCTTTTATTTATATTAGGTCTTAAAGTGTTTGCATAAATTAGGGCGTGGTCACATTGAGTGACAGCTCTGTCACGTGACTGCTGCTGTAAGTTTCTTGTCTCTCTGCTAGCTGCTCCGTGAAGCTACAGGGACTCTGCTGGCTCAGTTCATCCAGGGAACACAACTTGATCCCGGCCGTGTTTGTTTGTTCTTCATGCTTATATATCGGACTATTGTGACTCGCTCTGCGGTTAAAACAGACGGTGCATGAATGCGGTTTTGCGGTAAGTGAAATTCGAGTACTTTATTTATGTGTTTATGATTTTAATCAGCTACATAATGAATGTTAAGGCTTGGGTTAGCGTGTAAGCGAGTGGTAACTACATATGTGCTAACGATGCTAATCGTAGCCTCCAAGTTAAAACTATAGACTGTATATATAAAGGTTAAAACGAAATAGACAAGTGTTAAGCGTTAAGTGGGATAATACTGTAGAACAAACGGCTTCTGTTTGAGGTTGGTAAAATAAGGTCATCCTTGTCACTTAGAGAGATATTTTATTGTGTAGGTAGGAACTGTATGCATCGCTATGGTTAATTTAAATTGGCTATGCTCAAGTATGTACACAAGCTAACGTCGAAGTAGTGTATGTGAAATCAACCTCACAATAAGATGTGTGTATATTACAATTATTAATGTCATATTTCAAGATGATTACTTAGTTATTACAATATGGTTGGTTGAGCTGGAGTTCATTATTGAGCTTACACGTTAACGTCACAGTCATATCTGAAGAACGAACCCAAACCTTGTTGAATTTTATTAATTGTATTACCAAATTGGTATCAAATAAACAGTAAGCATTGGTTACATAACTTCCAAAGTTACAGTAAAATAAAAAGGACCCTGACTCGGACAATACACAATCCAACATGTTGAACAGAAGAGAATAAGTTATATTGTTTGTACACATGGTTCTTTAGATATTGTAACTGACCGCTATGTTAATTAGTATGCATGGTTAGGGGCGTGAGTAGGTATGGGCGTGACGCTGCGAACCCCGGAATCATAACAACACGTGTTTAAACTCTTGCCGTAATCGGTGTCGCAAAGTATCAAGCGACAAGGTCTAGTCTGTGCTACGGACCTCTCAAACGTACATGTGAGTTATAGAATACTATTGCCACGAACATTCTGCGATATTATTGGGTTTATATAGGTTATAATTGAAACTGTGTGTGTTGTTCTTTGGCTCAACTGTTCATAGTGCCAATTGATATAAGAGATATAAGGACTGCCATGCTTGACGTCGCACATTTTTGCACCCTCAGTGTTAGGTTTCACGTGGAAAGACTGGAGATGAGAACCCGCTATGCAAGCACTAAGACTGAAACAGTGGTGAATAGTCAAAAAAGGGCTTTATTTAGACCAAGGCACAGTCTAGGAGTTGGAGAGGACGCGGAAGGAGTATCCAGGAACCGAGGTTCAGACCGGGACGAGGAGCTCAGAGAGGGGAGACGAGGAGCAGGACAGACCAGGGAGGGGCTGGACGTGGCAGGCGGAGCGGCAGGTGTGTGGATCTAGAACGGGAAAGAAGCAGGGTTAGGAAGGTAAATCCTCTCACTAGGAGCATCAAAAGGTTACTAGGCAAAAATGCTAAGTAGGCCTGGACGTTAGTTTACCACTGAAGAATAAACGAAGAACTGGCGAAGACTGAGGATGAGAACCGGGGTTTTAAGCAGGTGCAGGTGAGTAGTGGCAATCAGTGAGATGAACAACAGCAGGAGCGGTGTTTAGATGGAAATCCAAATGTAGGTCAGCCACGCCCAGCCAGGAAGACAGACAGACAAAAACACAGAGGAAAAAGAGGAAGGCCGCACTGTGGATCCTCACACTCGGTGAGCGGAGCGAGGTACGTTAAAGAGACTTTGTTACACCTGGTTATTTGATCTGTGAATTAATACAGTTGTGGTCTAACCGAATGCTTTATTGATGTTTTGTAATGACAATTAAGTACCTATGTCTGTGTTTATATTTTAGTTTTCACAATGTTTGAAAGACCAATAAAGAAACTGCATCCGTCGAGACTCTGCTGTGATTATTGCCGAGGGCAGCTACAGTGAAAACTCGACGCTACATCTGAGCCATTCACCACGTTGTGCCGGCTCAGCCAGCGGATACAAGATCACCTGATGTCCTGCATGTCAACGTACGGAGGCCAATGCTGCAGTAGGAGACTTTGGCTAACTAAAGGGTAAAGCCAATAATAAATATAAGTACATGGTCAAAGTTAATGTGGTAAATAGATTTAAAGCTGTCTGCTAAGTTAATTAATTGTATGCACAATTAATGAGCTCAAGAACAGCCATGTCATATTGTGTAAAAATACAGTCGTAAAGTTGAGAGCTATATAGTTAAAGAGGGCATTTAACCGTCTATGTCATTTCATGAGAACTTATTCCTGAACGTGTAATAATGTTTAAAGGGTAAAATTGTCTGACTGTAGAGCATTAGCAGTACTATTGTTTGTGACATTTTGTATCATTCATGTTTGCTCATCTTAGCGTGTCCACAAAGTGTAAATGTCTGATGTGAGTGGTATATAGATTAAAGTTAAAGTCACCATTCACCCAAATTGAGTCTAGACATAAAACACTCTAAGGCTATAGTTAAAGTACAAACAGAGACACAAAGGCAACAAGATGTCACTACCTGCTGAAGAAACAGACAACCCCCCAGAGACACAAGTCAGGTCCAGCTCTCGTGAACGAAGTTTAACACAAAAAGCCCTAGAGTTGCAAGAAAATGAAGCTAAGAAAAATGAAAAGGCATTCAACAAAGCCTATGACTCTTGGAAACAGACAGCAAGGGAGGTTAGACTAAGACTGAAAGTGTCCTGCTCAGCTGAAGACCTTAATAGATGCATAGAGGACATAGAATCAAAACATGTCATAGTACAGCAACATTATGAGCCCATTCGACGCAACCATACCACTACTCCAGATATTGCCAAGAAAATGGATGCATGTGTCACTCTTACAGCTGAGATTCGTGAATTACTCAGTAAACGGCAAGAGAATATAGATGAGGTTTTCAACGACCAACTTGAGAAGGAGAGTGAGGGCGGCGCTAAATAAGAATGAGTATGGCTCTGTCTTTGGAAACACGAACACAGAAACTTTAATCACGTCATCACGAGAACCAAGCAACACCTCCAGCTCCTCTAGTAAACGTGCAGATGCAGCAGACCTTGCAGCCAAACAAGAACAGGCAAAAGCTACACGAAGTTTACATGTCCAACAAGCAAGACTCGATAAACTGGAGAGTGAATGGAAACTCAAGGAAACACAAATGCTGGCAGAAATCAAACAGAAGGAAGCTGAAATGAAGTTAAAGCTAGAAGAGGAAAAAACAAGGTTACAACAGCTACATGTAGATAATGAAGTAAAAGTAGCAGCAGCTCGAGTGAGAGCATACAGAAATTTCGATGGGTTTGAAAGTTGTGAAGAAGAGGCTGACCACACATTTCAAGATGGCTACCAAAATACTGACTACAAAACTCCTCTAAATACCCAAGCAAGGCCATTCCAGCTTCATCCTGCACCGACTGAAGCTCTAACGTCTCAGGAAGAAGTCAGCCTAACCCAGGAAATTGCAAGCTCTTTTACTATGAACCGTCTACCTGTCCCAGAACCAACAACGTTTACTGGCGATCCTTTGAAGTTCATAGACTGGAAGATGTCCTTCATGGCCCTCATCGGCAATAAGCCCCTCCCAGTCGGCGAAAAGATGCTCTATCTAAAGAGTTACCTCGCAGGGGAGGCGCGCAAGGCTGTAGAAGGATTTTTCTATAGAAACTCAGAAGATGCATATCACGGTGCCTGGGCGGTCTTGCAAGATAGATATGGAAACCCCTTCATTGTCCAAAAGGCTTTCAGAGACAAGCTCATGAAGTGGCCCAAGATAGATGTAAACGACCCCATAGCGCTCAGAGAGTTTGCAGATTTCCTTCAAGGTTGTGTTGAAGCTATCCCCCATGTAAAGGGCCTGGCCATCCTAAATGATTGCGAGGAAAATCACAAGCTTCTCCAAAAACTGCCGGAGTGGATGGTGCACAGGTGGAGTAGGATTGTTGTTAAAGAATTAGACAAATCTGGGGACTATCCAAGTTTTGCATATTTTACAGAGTTTACGCAAAGAGAAGCTAGAATAGCTTGTAATCCCATCGTATCCCCTCTCCTGATGAAAAACAACAAGACCACAGATGAGAGGTTTCCCAGGAGAACGAAAGCACTCAACACCAATTCTGAAATGAATGAGCCCACCTTGGAGACATTTGTAACTTCAAACTCAAAACCATGGCCACCTTGTTTAGTTTGTAAGGATGAAACACATGGTATTGCAAGGTGCCCAACCTTTGCAGCAAAGACTACTGATGAGAAGAAAACTTTGATCCACGAAAATCACCTTTGCTTTGGGTGCTTAGGAAAGGGGCACATTTCCAAAGACTGCAAAAGGCGACACACCTGCAGCACATGCAGTCGACGTCACCCAACCTGCTTGCACATAGAAACAGACAAAATACCTGCGGAAACATCAGGCAAATATTCTGCTGCCACAGGAGAACATACTAGTAAGGAGCTCCACAAAGTTATGTCTCATGCACTGACACAGCATACTTCTGCCACCTCTAGCATTGTTCCAGTTCTGGTGTCGTCAACAACGGATCCTGATAGAGAAATTCTCACTTATGCCCTACTAGACACACAAAGTGATTCGACCTTCATTTTGGAAGATTTAGTTACTGAACTAGATGTGGACGCTCAATCAGTGCAGTTGAAACTCAGTACAATGACAGCGGCTAACACAGTCATCGCAAGTAAGACTGCCAGAGGTCTCCAAGTTCGGGGACTCAACTCTGAAGCCTACATCAAACTACAGCTGGCATACACGCAAGATTTCATCCCAGCTGTAAAGTCTCATATTCCCACAAAAAGGACAACACTCCAATGGCCTCATCTCAAACACTTAGCAAACAAGCTACCACCACTCCAAGACTGAGGTGGGATTATTAATCGGTTATGACTGCCCATCAGCGCTGGCTCCCTTGGAGGTCATCACAGGAGGTGAAAATGAACCTTTCGCACAAAGAACTGTGCTCGGATGGAGCGTCATTGGCTCAGCCAATCCTCTCTCGGATAGAAAGGAAAACCAAAGCTTTGTACATCGAGTCAAGGTGAAAGAAATACCAATGCCATTAGCCACCAATGTGCCAAAAGTCCTGGAATCAGACTTCAATGAAAAGTGCTATGAAGACGAGAATGTGTCTCAAAATGATATTTGCTTCATACAACCCCTAACTGACAGCATAAGGCAGAAGAAAGGTGACCAATACAAGAGGCCTCTCCCTTTCAAGGACAGTGGTACGCAATCACTGCCAAATAATAAGAAGCTGGCTACTATTCGGCTGCAACACCTTAAGAGGAGGTTAAAAGCCAACAAACAGTATTACGACCACTGTAAGGCCTTCATGAAAGTAACGGTCAGCAAAGGTGACGCAGAGCCAGCCCACTTTCTGGACCAGCTACCATCTTGCTGTGACCTTCTGACAGTTGCTGCCTCTCTTTACAACCCGTACAGGCTTGTTGCTCCCTTCGCCCTAAGTGGAAAGTGCATTCTGCAAAGGCTCTGCCCTAAAGGCATCGGATAGGATGATCCTTTTCCTGAGAACTTGTCCACGGTGAGGGGCAGTAAATCGACAATGGAACAAGATTATGCCTCCAAACACTCAATTTAAGAATGTCCCATCCAGAAGCTAGTGTTACTCATTGAAATACATTCCATTAAACAATACTAAATACTAGATCACTTACACATCAGTGAAGTTGAGGGGTTTTTCCGTGCAAAAGGTTAAATTTAGATGTTAACAAGCAATATGACTTTGTCAGCTTTCTAATTGAATGTATTGAAGACAAAGCTATTTGACACATAGTGAGAACTGCTACTATTTATCTCTCAATATTGTCTGTAAAAAACGTGGTAAAAGTTATTCTTTCAGTGAGACAACAGAGCAAGCTTCTACAGTTGCACTAAGTTTTGATAAAAGTTACAAATTATTTTGATAATAAAATATATTTCAATGTTGATGAATGTCATACTGTTCATTCATAATCTGATTGTCTTTGTAGCTCACTGTTGAAATAAAAAAAACCATTACAATTACAAAATAATTATATCTACGGCCCCTAAACACAAACACACCTCTTTCATAAATAACACACTTGTTCTGCAATAATATGTTTCCTGTCATTTTTGTTAGGAAAGGACATGCCTGAAAGACACGACTCAACATTTTTCCTTCTCTGAGGGTCAAGAAGAACATCCAAGAGGAAAGGAAAAGCTGATGTTATGAGATTTTAAGACCAGTACAGGACATTCACTAAGAAACTACTTTTATTGTGAAAACATAGTCAGCTGGTCGAATGCACCTATTTCCACATCTACACTCCATCAGCTGATTATTTCTATTTGCCTCACTTTATGAGCTTCACAACATGTACCTTGTACCGCAGAGTTTGCAACGTCACAAATAAATGGGGCCAATCTTCAGTCAGATGTGAATGTGTAATCTAACATTTTCAGTAAGAATAACGGACAAAAGGAGTGCAAATTCAATTTATTGAAATGTGAACCAAAAGTTAATCAAAAATGTTTTAAATAAAAAGCACATGGACAGAAGATGTAAACCTATTAAATGTATAAGTAAACACATTTAGTCAAATAAAGTGACAGACTAGGCCTGTGCAGTTGGTATCAGCTATGCCCAGCATGGGCTCCTCCATCAGGCCTGGTCCTCCTCGCAGAGGAAAGACCCTCAGTCCTCTCCAACCAACAGACAGGACGTCCATCACACGGAGGTTTCTCCCTGAAGTCTCTGCAGCTCTCTGGACACCACGCTGTCTCAATCCGTCCACCACGCTGTCTCAATCCGTCCACACTGAATATGAGAGGGGAAAAATGAAAATAATAAATGCTTTAGACAATAAGAAATATAAAGTTGACTTTTGATTTGCTCAGTTTTTTTAGATTGTCAATACTATTACTGTATAACTAATATCCCAGGTTAAGAGGCAAATTCAAATAAAGATTGTTCTTTAAATACATTTTGTCTTTTGAATTGTTTGTCTAAAGTCAAGGATCTAGAACTGGTACTTATAGTTTTAATGATACAGTTATTCTGGTTATTATGCTGTTTGGAGGAGGCCTCACAGGTAGAGCACTAACTAGCTACCATCACATGTATCTTAGCTTGACTTAAATGTATTAAACGTATAATTAAGTGATGGCAAAATATAAATAACTAATGTCATGCAAACATATTAAATGGCCCATGTCATGGCCATTTCCACTGATCATAATTCCATTGTTGAGGTATACTAAAATAGATTTATACTGTGCATTTTTCCAAACTCACATTGGTTTCGCATACAGCATCTCTGTAAAGTGTGTGTATTCAGCAGTATTCACTCTCCACTAAACGGCTCGTTGCAGCTCTTGCCCCCCCTCCCTGTGAGAACAGTGTGCTCTGATTGGTCGGGACGTTGTGAATCGCGCTGAGCTCCGTGGAGGTGTGGTTTCCTTGTTTAGCGATACACAGCGAAAAACGGCCAAACTCATCCTGAGCACACACAAACTCACAGCCGAAGTAAAAACAATGAGTGTGGCTTGATATTGAGTAAGAAAAAGGTTGATAAACGCTGTGAGAATGGGTCTGCAGAGAGAATTTCGCCGCGATCCCAACTGTCTGTTATCAGCCTGCAGCCAGGGATGAGAAATCAGCAAAGCTGCCTGCACTGAGTGTGTGTGTGAGGAAGTCCGTGGATTGGTCAATTTGGACCAATCAGCAGAGGCTTAACGTAACGGCTCCACGGATGGGTCCATTTGGTTCCGGGTACGAGCTGACGTCAGCTCGTACCCGGAACCAAACGGACCCATCCGTGGAGCAAAGAAAGAAACTGAGAAATCTCCAACGAGGCGTTTTGGGGAGGAATTTTCTATGTTAGAGTTTTACTCGCTACAGGGTGTACTTTGAGGGTTTGTGACTCTGCAGACCGTTTACATGCATAAAAACCTACATAACACACAAGGTGACGGGTAATAACCGGAAAAGCATGACACCTCTCCTTTAATATTTGCTTGATTCAAGTGTTCAATTTAGCACAATTGCATACAAACGTTAAGGGATTTTAAGATTCTGAAGTATTATGCTAAAAACTCAATAACTTAGATTATTATTTATAGTTTTGCTGAATAGTTTCATGTCCACTTACCTTAGAAACGTAAAAGGCGACGGCAGTGTGCAGCCGGGGAGCATGTTAGCTTAGCTTGGTAGCTTCAGCTAGCTCTGGAACTTCCAGCTCGGTAACAGGAGGTCCCGCCTCGGCTCCGCCTCTTTGCCCTTATTTGGAGCAGGCGGAGTTGGACTCTGACGTCACTGTCGAGCCGTTAGTGGCTGACTCCGCCTACTAAGGACTTCTCGGCAACTCTGCAGAATCCTATGTTAATATCGCATAAAATAAGAAGATTTAGACGTTGCGTGTTTGTTGTATAACTCCACAAGCCTTTCCGCCTCATATTCTCATTCATGACTTTTTATTCTATACATTCTGACGGCTGTAAACATAGATAACGTGAAGCCGTGACGTCATGTAAACAACTGGATTTTCCTTTTAAATAAAGCTTTTTAAAATAAAACGGTACATTCATTTCATATTCAGCAACAATAACATCTCAGCGTCAATAAGTGTAGTGTTAAAGTCGTGTCATTTTCACCTTACATTCACTTTTTCTTAAAAACGTAACATGAGCCACATGGTAATGCTAACCGGAAATGACGTCTTTTACTGCCGGAAACCGGAAGTCATGTTCTGAACATTCAGTTTTCAGAATATAGCAGTTTTAAATTAAAACAGTGTATGTAAACTTCCGGTTTTCAGAATAAAACAGCTTTAATTAAAACAGTGTATTTAATTTAAATTACACCATATAAACATTGATTTTCATTTCTTACAGTCTGTAGTCATTTAATCCTGTGATCCTTGTTTTCTTGGGAACCGGGATGATGGTGGAGGTTGTCTTGTTTCTTGTATTTCTCTGCGAAGCAAGGAGTCGGACCAGGCAATTAGGTTATAATAAAGCTGATTTATTTCAGTTGTGATAAGGAATACAATTGCTCAGCTGAGGTATCTGGAAATCAGTGATCCACAGACTGCGAACAAGGTTACTGTCTCACACTTCCTTCCAGAGCCCCGAAATGAGGCAAAACACAGTGTCATATACTTAATGAATAAGAGGGGTGTCCTGTTTTGATTGGTTATGTATATTTTTGGGTGTAGTGCTGGAGGTTTCTTGTTGGAGCGCAGGCGAGTCCACGCCTCTTGGCTTCACGAGGTCCGAGAGGGTAGTATGATAGCCTTCTTCCGAGGATGTATCTAGCCCTACTCTATTCTATCTCTCTCTCCTTTCACGTGCTGTGCTCAGTGCCTGGCACAGCTGACCTCTCCTGAACCTCTGTACTCCATGCCTGGTGCCATAATGTGAATAGCTAAATGCAGTTCCTTCCTTATGTTTTTGCTCACCATTAACACTGTCATGAAGCTCACTTCTCTTCATAGTTTAAGACCTTTTGGTAGCATATTATTCATAAACATTTCTTTATGAGCAATCAATAATATCCTTCAAGGTTTTGCTGGAACGTGGCATGTCTCCAGTGAGGTGTTAACCAGTTAAGCCTCGAGCCTGTTTTTCAGGCCTCAGGCTCGAAAATGACATTCCCAGAACAAATGACTATAACTTCACTTCTAAAAGGGGTAAATTAAAGGTCCCATGTCATGGCCATTTCTACTGATCATAATTCCATTGTTGAGGTCTACTAAAATAGATTTATATTGTGCAATTTTCCAAACTCACATTGGTTTCTCATACAGCATCTCTGTATAGTATGTGTATTCACTCTCTGTCCTAAACGGCTTGTTGGAGCTCCTGCCCCCCCCTCCCTGTGAGCCCAGTGGCCGTCTGCGAGACAGCGAGACACAGCGAAACCCAGCCCGAAACCAGCCCGAGCACACACACACACCCGCAGCCTGGCTGGGAGTTTGTGTGTGTGCTCACACACAAACTCACAGCCTCGCCGCGTCCCGCCGTCTCAGGGAGGAGAAATCGGCAGAGCTGCAGCTGAGAAAAGATTGGCCGTTTCTCAATGTCGAGTAAAGCTGCTGCAGAGCCACTATTTCAAGTATACTACGTCATCGAGTGGCGCCGAAGGACTGTTTAAATGCCCAGCATTCGGCGCCACTCGATGAGTAGTATACTTGAAATAGTGGCTCTGCAGCAGCTTTACTCGACATTGAGAAACGGCCAGTGAGTGTGTGTGTGTGAGGAAGTCCGCGGATTGGTCCATTTGGACCAATCCACGGACTTAACGTAACGGCTCCGCGGACATAACGTAACGGCTCCACGGATTGGTCCATTTGGGTATGGGCACGGCACTGTACCCAGGAAGAAAACAATGGAATAGAGAAATCTCCAACGAGGCGTTCTGGGGCAGCATAGACAGGTCTTTTCTGTGTTAGAGTTTTACTCGCTACAGGGTGTATTTTGAAGGTTTGTGACTTTGCAGATCGTTTACATTACTTTTTTCTCAACGCAATGATAAACCTGTGAGTTGGATGTAGAAAAGTCAGAATCAATATAGATTTTTTTTTTAAAATAAATTCAGATTGAACTTAGTAAAAAAATGTAAATTGTAGTGTCCGTCCAAAAAAAAAACATTACTTATAATAATAATAATAATAGATTTATTTTGTTAGTGCTTTTACAGGTGCTCAAAGTCGCTTTACAAAGATAGTGAAAAGAAAAGAAATATGAATATATAAATTATTATAGTGAAAACCACCCTTGAATGATGGGATCGGAGACTAAAAGCTTTAGGAATCTAAACTATAACATATAATAAGTACCCTGTATCAAGATTGATGCACAACAAGTGACATTTGACCTTTTTAGAGAGGTTTAGCAACAAAAAAACACTTCTGGGGTCATTTGGGTGGATTTTCCATATCTCTGGCCCCCCTCGGTCGATTTTGATGATTGACACCTCTTTTTAACCGTTAGAGCCAATAGAATCGAGGGGAAGTTCCTAAAATCCATCTGAACATTACCCATTGGTGAATGAGTGATGCGTAGCCAGAATGCCCAAAACCGGAAGCTGTCATACACTCTCATAGCTATCATAGCAGCTATATATGAAAACTCCGTTATTGACATAAATATGGTGATGGATTATCAGTAATCATTTCAAAGTGACACAGACACATTGGATTAACCTTCAGGAGCGTTTTTATCGTTTTAATGCATTGAACACAACTTTTGATCAGAAACAGCAAAACGTAAGATATATTTTCCGTGTTTGCTCCGTAAAGCTACGTGGTGTGATATCTGGGTTTGCTTCCCCTGCCGCGAGTTTTGATCGCTCAGTGATGATACTTATATTTCTAGAATCTGTGGAATCTCAGCTTGCTAGCTAATATCTTGTTTGTGCAGATCCGATAAGTACTAGTATTTCTACCGTGAGTTCTGTGTTAAGTGCGTTAGCATTTTTTCGCTCAGGGCTAATTCAGAGCCTTTGTTATTACCCTTGTGTTTCGTTTAGCTAAAAATGGTTAATATTGTCTGATAGCTGAGTTTCTTTCCGTGAAGTGGGTATGACACATTAATAGTTTTTTAATGTTAAGAAACCCTCAGACGCTGTTTCTTGCAAGATGTTGAGTTTAGGGGGAATGGGGCTTAACTGGTTAAAGATGTCAGTAAACACCGGAGACAGCTGATCGGAACAGTGCTTCAGGGCAGAGTCCTGCACGGGTCTGCTCCCGCCCCCGCGATGTGCAATACCGAAACCGCCCCGCCACCCGCACATATTGCCAATTAGTTCCGCAAACCGACCCGACCCGTCGGCACAAGATCCGCAAACCGACCCGAACCCGCATATCCTATGAGCAGTGAAAAGATGCAATTATTATAACACACGCAGTTGCGTATTTGGCTCAAAAAGCATGGGATGTTGGTTATTTTCTCCATCTAGGATGACACCAAAAGCCTCCCAGATGTTGGATTTCGCTCTTCAGGAAGAGTTATTGACAATGCAATTCAGTCTGCTCTGTATAAATGTTCTGTATTTCGTCTGGTTAAAATTGTGCTTTTAATCTCAAAACAGCTAAAGTATCTGATTTTCAGGCAGAAATCTGGGAAAATTATTTTTACAGAAACCTTAAAACTGAACTAACTGGTTCTTAGGTTAACTTTGATTTAAACATTTGTATAATACTAAGGGCCTTATTGCTTAGGGGTAATTGTATTAGGGTTAACTTTATAACTTTATTACCTAGGGTTAAATGTAATTGTAACATTGTCTCTAAAAGTTCAAGTTAAGAAAGGGTTTGAGACTCCAGCTAGTGTGAAGTGGGCCAGTTTCTATTGCTGGCCATCACCGCAGAGAGTTAACTAATTAAAGGGGCGTGGCCCCAAAGTTGTGACAACTCAGCAATCAGGACTGGTGTCCATTTTAAGCAGCACTTTCCTGGAGCGTCAGCTTCAGCGTCAGACTGACAAAGACAAAGGAGTCCTGTTGGAGTCACGAGGGAGGCAAAGAGGAGGCAAATCCTACTTTGACTGTGCTAAGTATCTCTAGTGTTTTTTGTCCCCTCTTGCTAAGACATGTGTATATTCTCCATTCCTGTTCATGTGTCTTCGCCGCTCTGCATCAGCCAAACGGCTCGCTGCGCCCTCACTGCGAGGGGGACCCAAGTTCCCATCAGCAAAAACACGTCGGTTTACAATCCTGGCTCCAAAATGGTGGAATGAGCTCCCATTGACATCAGGACAGCAGAAAGCTTACACACCTTCCGGCGTGGACTGAAAACTCATCTCTTTCGACTCCACTTCGAGCAATAAAATAAAAAAAAAATAAAAAGCACTTATATACTAACTAAGCACTCATATACTAACTAAGCACTAATATATTAACAAAGCACTTATACTAACAAAGGACTGGCTTATCTAAAGCCAGTTGATAGCACTTAAAATGGTTTGGCTCTATGAAACCTAATGTACTTATATGATTCTGTTTTCTTCAAGTTTGTATCTTCTTGGTCGAATGCACTTATTGTAAGTCGCTTTGGATAAAAGCGTCAGCTAAATTCAATGTAATAATAATATGCGGGTCACCCGTCGGGCAGGACTCTGCTTCAGGGTGGAGGGGGAGACATTGTCAGGGCCAGCAGCTTTTCTGGTACTGAGTTTTCTGAAAAGTTTATTGACATCTTGTTTGTTGATAGACAGAGTTTCTGATGTGTCGGGGGAGGGCAGTGGTGTGGGAAAGCGGGACACTGTTGGGTTGGCGACAGAAAAACTGATTCAGGTCGTTTGCAAGGCGTCGGTCGTTCATGGAGAGTGAGGCTTTTGGCTTGTAGTTTGTGACCTGCCTGAGTCCACGCCAGACAGAAGCAGAGTCGTTTGCTGACAGCTGTTGTTGTAGTTTCTCAGAATATAGTCGTTTCACATCTCTCACCGCCTTGATGTATTTCGACGCATTAAAACGTGCCTTATCAACACAGTCTCACTCCCTGAACGTCCAGGAGCGACGCTTGGTCAGGGTCCTATGGCGTGCAGTTGTGACGCGCCGAGTCTCCTTCAGCTTCATAAACGGACGCAAAGAGCTTTCAACTGATTGCAATGTATTCCCATCGGCGGCGGTTTGACGCTCAGGGAAGCACCGCATCGGTCCATGTCGGCGGCATTTAAAGGCAATGTGAGGTCCATTCCCATTGGATAACGGAGGATTTTACACCCGGAAGTAAGTATCCTCTTTACTGTCGATTGATTTTACAGTGATATCTGCACTACTCATCAACTCAAAAACACCAGATTATCCTTGTTAATTACACAACATTGATTGGTTTAAATTGTGTACAATGCTTTTGTATTTTTCCCCTTCGATTCGGAGAAACAAATATTTTTTCGGAGTTTAGGATGGCAGAAGACACTACACTACCCAGAATCCTCAGCTTTCGTTTGGGACTACAACATGTGCTTTGCTTCACCAACCCCGTGATTAGTCCT
The DNA here is from genome assembly GCA_031216635.1 of Dissostichus eleginoides. Taxonomy (NCBI): domain Eukaryota; kingdom Metazoa; phylum Chordata; class Actinopteri; order Perciformes; family Nototheniidae; genus Dissostichus; species Dissostichus eleginoides. The sequence continues at coordinate 2,452,539 of CM062280.1, forward strand.
TTACAAGAAATGTTTTTATAATTACATTAAATCTTTTTCTTTTAACATATATTATTTGTTAGAATAGAGTCATAAACCTCTATAAAACAGAATAATTATCTTTAAAAAATGATAAAGAAAAGCTAAAATACAGAAAATTACTTTTATTATTACAAAAAAGTACCGTATATCTAAGACCATTTACAAGTAAAACACAAAGAAAAGAACGTAATTTTACCTTGCAAAAGCCTTAGTTTACATTAACTATCACATTTTTTGCCCAGAAAATCACTAATTTTACAAGAAATGTTTTTATAATTACATTAAATCTTTTTCTTTTAACATATATTATTTGTTAGAATAGAGTCATACACCTCTAAAAAACGGAATAAATATATTTTTTAATGATAATAAAAAGCTTGAAGACAGAAGATTCCTGTTGTTATTTAAAAAATTACTGTAAATCGAAGATCATTTACATGTAAACCACAAAGAAAACATGTAATTTTATTTTCGTAAATGCTTAAGTTTACATTAACTGTCAGATGTTTTGCAGAAAAACTCTGTATTCAAGTACATTAATAAACTGTCAAAAATAAATGCATTTACTTTCTCTAAATGTAGGTTTACTGTACTTTTACATTGTGTCAATCTTGTATTTAAAAATATAAATTGGTAAAAAAGAACAACTGAAGGATGATATTTGTCTGCATAATACTTTAAAATCTGTGAAATTATGCAGCAAAGAAATGTATGCAATATCATTAAAACGTTATGCCTTTGGCAACATGTTGAAAATATTTGACAATAGAAATAGAAAATGACACCACCACCATCCTTTTTTATAATTTCTTATTATTTGCAATGCCGTAACATAATTAAGAACACAATATATACACGTTATTACAATACTTTCTATATTAAATATAGAAATATATAGAAATTGCAGAGTGTGAATAGAATGTTTGCAATGTATTGAATATGTGAGTTAAGTGAAGGTGTAACGTGTTAAATCTTTTACTTTTCCAACAAGCGCTCTATAGAGCTGTGCTGCTGGGCCTCGGCCAGCTGTGATCTAATAACTGGGAGTTAGAAGATCTCATCAATCCACAGCTAATAGTCTGTGGAAAGTGCTACAGAGACTTATCACACAGGAGATGGAACTTGAGGACTTCTGGGTTCATGCCCAGCCAGGGAAGGCTATTTGGATTAAATGAAGGGTCATTTTTCACCACAACGGGCTCAGAAATAGCTGAAAAAGTCGCAGAGACTGACAGTGACTGATTCCCCCCAGAGTCTGATTCATAAAACTTTAAACTACTAACTTTATCTTTTTTGAAGATCTGGGCTCCAAGCCCAGCAGTGACTAACATTTACTCAAATACATACTCAGCGTGATTTCAACCACAGATCAGTCACCTCTGTGCTGAGCTCCAGGCCCAGGGTGACAGAGTTCACCCCAGGACAACCGAGGGGGATTAAAGACCAGCAGAAGGTAAGAGAAGCTGAAGGAGTCAAAATTACTTTTATATGAATTTACTACATACATAAATCAAGAGCGAGAGAGTCAATAAGTTCTGAATATTGAACGGACACAGTGTACTTTTCCCTTACTTACTCCCTATACTTTGCCACATAATAATTTCCATCAGATGCAGAAGAAATACAAATTGTGCAAAACCTAAGGCGCTGTTATGTCATAAGTACAATACATTTTGTGAATTGGACCTTGAGATGGGCCAATAGCAGTATCAAGTGATGCTAAATTCCTCATGCTATCAGTGGCCTCAATGCATGAATCTATTCAGGGTGATTCAAGATCCTGCCTACCCTGTTGGGGTTCCTTTAGCCATGATGACCAGCTAGCTGCACATTATGCCGCTTATTACACGGCTATACTGACTAATCAATCAATAATTTGACACAACATATTGATTAAAACATGATTGTATTGATTGTATTGCTTCCACTAAGAATAAATATTCTGTTCTAATGTGAAGCAATGGCTGAAATGTGGCCACAGCTTAAAATGACGGCGGAACCAGTCTCAATCACAGCCAGAGCCCATACCGTGGTCCCTTTAGTGCAGGGGTAGCCAACACGGTGCCCGCGGGCACTTAGTCGCCCGCAGGGGCAACGTGAGTCGCCCGCGGGCATGTTCTAAAAATAGCTCGCCAAGCAAATCCAAAATGTAAAAAATACACAAAACAAAAAAGGAAATGTAATTAAAAGAATCTACCCTATGCATAAACGAAACCTCAATCATAGCGAACTCTATCTACTTACTACAACTCTATATCTATCTAACACCCCTCCTCCCCCCACAATGAATATCGACCAATCGAGTTCTTGCTTGATTTGCGGGACCAGCGTTGCAGTCTGGAAGAAAAGCAATGTGGCACCTCCCCGCAGGGGCGGACTGGCCATCGGGACGTTCGGGACGAATCCCGATGGGCCGGTACCGAAGTGGGCCGGTCGGACGATGTGGGCCGGTCGGATAAGTCACTAGCACCCCCCCCCCCGTCGACAATTTACTAGCGGTATTTATTTGCGGTACCGAGGTGGGCCGGCGGTACTGACGTGGGCCGGTCGAGAGTCCCGGGCTGATTTGTAGTCCCAGTCCGCCCCTGCCTCCCCGCTTCATAAGGAGTGTGACCGTGATTTTCCTTCTGGCAGATTCTACAACACATCAGCCCCATTGAACAGCCTAGTCGTGCCAGCCTATACAGCACATGAGGGGCAGAGTTTTACTCTGTGTGTTGCAACTTGCTTATATATTTATTGCACTTTTCGAAATCCCGTTTGTGTCCCCCCACTTTACAAATATGTTTATTATTTTTTTAACGCAAGCCGTCATCGAGGAGCACACAGCCTCTGTGTGAGTGAGAGAGAGAGAGAGAGAGAGAGAGAGAGAGAGAGAGAGAGAGAGAGAGAGAGAGAGAGAGAGAGAGAGAGAGAGAGAGAGAGAGAGAGAGAGAGAGAGAGAGAGAGAGAGAGAGAGAGAGAGAGAGAGACCCCTTTATCAATTTAATATAGATAAAGTAAGAAGTCATTCCAGTGTGTACTATAGGACAGTTTGAAAGGGGAGTGATTAGTAAAATATGCATAAATAGAAAGATAGAATGCTAACTAGGTAACATAAGATAAGAATAAACAAGTTTAAATGATTTGTTATTGGTTGTGATCATATTCTAAAGATGTTTGGATTATTGAAAAGTATACAGCTCCCTTTCATCTGAGTGTTTAGAGCTGTATCCATCAATTCATGTTGTGCTCAAAGTGCTCCAGATTGATTGGTGCTCGTCACCCTCCGGTCCACATTAATACAAATGATCCCAATACGTATGATTGTATGAAAAGATCTTATAATAAATACAAATGTATTTACTATAAACTTGTCAGTCCTTAACATCTACCACTGTGTATATCACCATTAAAACCTGTTTAAAGAAACCCCACACAGCTGACTGAGCTGAGTAAACACTATGAAATGTTGACTTTATTTGATCATTTCAGCAAAAAAGTAACGTTCATATTTCTCCTTTTGATTATCATAGTGTTGGACGTTCAAAATAAAGCCCTTTGGCAAGTTACCACATACGTTTTAAAATGCTTAATAAGTACCGTAACTTTCACGATATAATTTCTCCGTCACGATCGGTTGTTTCCGTGAACGGCCGAATGTTGTGCTACGGTAAATGTTGCGGCCGCAAAACTACACTGCCCAGCCAAAAAAAAGTAACCACTTTGATTTAACTAGGCCAGTAGGTAAGGGCATTCCACTGGATAATAATACTGTTGATTTGTGTTGGTTCTCTCGCGTCCCACGAGAGAAGTTAAAATAAAGGAGACTAATGGAGTCTCTGAAAAGGTTCAAATGGGTTACTTTAATTAAGTAGCGTGCCAATGAAACAAACAGAGGAGAGAGGAGAACAGCTGTGGTGGAGAGGCGGCGGGGTGAAGAAGTGCCTGAGATCGCGTTGTCCTCAGTCTGTATCTCATGCATGGCTCCTCCTCTCTGGGGGCTGCGACGACGGAGGTCTGCCCTCTGCATTCTTCTGTGTCCGATATCGCGCATAACAGAGGATTTAGACGTTGTGTATTCATTGCATAACTCCACACGCCTTTTGTCCTTATGGACTCATTCATGACTTTTTATTTAATGCATTTTAACGGCTGTAATCGTGTTAACGTAAAACCGGAAGTGACGTCACTGTTGATATCCGGAGACTCCTTCTAGTGAAGCTTTTCAAAATAAACTTTAGCCGGAACTGTTTTCAGAATAAAACAGTTTTAAGCTTACTGTGTGTTTAAGCTAAATTACGTCATTAAATATTGATTTTAATTTCTTACAATGCCTCCTTACATACCTTTTAAGGTATGTAAATAATACTGAAATCAATTAGTTCTTCATCTGAACTTTGCATAGTACATAACTCATATCAAAAATATACAATCACAAATGGAATGGTTCAATAACCGTCATCAAAAATACAAAAAATACTTTGGTTCGTCTTCAAACATAAAAGTGTTTCCTTGTGCATAACTTCTAGTTTTAACATTCAATATCACTCTTCAAAATAGCAGCAATTTAGCTTGGTATCAGAACATTTCTTACTCCCTCCTTTCACAGAAATCGTTCCTATACCACATTCAGTGTTAAGCAGCGACGTGCAGTCAGGGGAGGCAGGGGAGGCAAAGCCTCACCTGTCATACTCCAATGTAATGGAAAAACAACTAAAGAAAAAGTAGTTGTAATAATTGAATGTCTCCACTGATCTGTGTTTTAAGTGTGATTTATGTATGATTCCAATCGCTTTTTATAGTCAAAATCGGCAAATTTGCCGGGCTCCGCTGCAACTACATGGATGCAATGAGAAGTGAGGCAGGGACGAGCTCTGCCTCACGTAAGCCCACAGTAACTGGCTGGAGCGCGGGCACTAATTTTGTGAGCGCGCTCAAGCCAGTTACTGTGTGGTAAGGTGAGGCACAGATGAGGTCTGCCTCACCTCAGAATGCGTCACCCCACAGAAACTGGCTGGAGCGCGGGCCCTAAGCGCATGCCTGTTACCATCTCACTTTAGGTCACCAATGTAATGTTTGTAGATCCCTTTATTACATTTATCCTCACCATCCATAGTCTCTAAATAACTTATTTCACGTATATATGATATTATTTAGGCTCGCTGGTCTCATCATACAACGGCAATGAAAAAAGCACCAGGGGAGGCAGCCATAACCTCTGCCGCACTGAAGGGGGCGCACGTGAGCCCACAGGTTCTTGTTGCTACTGTTATTCTACGCAGAGACGGTAGACGCAAACAACAAACTAGACTTTTGAAACTACAGGAAGATAAGGAGGACTTTTACAAAAAAGTAATAGAGATTGTTGTCCAGAAGGATAGCATGGACTTCATCTTCAAGTCAAGGTAAGACCACAATTGTAATGAAAATGGGATCTTACTAAGAAAGAACAATCCAATATTTAGATTTTGGGTATCCTTTTGTTGAACGGTCTGTTTAAAATGAATGGAAGCATCAGACTAAAAAAGCTTTTGAAAATATCCGAATATTTCGATTAAGGTCAAAATATAATATTTGTAAATCTGACTCTGAAAGAGTCAGTGCCTCACCAGCCATGAACCTCACCGCACGTCACTGGTGTTAAGGCACTTGTTTTTACAAAGTATAAAAGAAACGAACCATTCGAGAATAGTAACAATACTAACAGAATACACTATTAGAATGGTGAAACATAAAGTGAAATGAATTTACTCTATATTAGAGTTTTGTAACATAGTTCATCATTCAAATGATTACATTATTTGAAGAATCTCATAACTTGGACATTCTTTGAACAATCTCATCATTGAACATCCATATCATTTAACATCATTTAAACAATCTCATAATTTACATCAATATCTGTATATGGGGGTGGGTCGTCTTGTGTCTGTCTTGTTCTGCTAGCATTTGTAACTGTTTCCTCATGAGAAATGTACCCTCCCTCCTTACATACCTTTTAAGGTATGTAAGTAATATGTTCTCTAGAAAGGGCCGTGTTGATCAATCGGTTCGTTAGGGTGCGGGTACATGCAATGCAACAACAACATCTAGTACTCCCCTGGGCACCCCTATGCTATCCTTGTACACTGTGGATCGTAAACTCCCTCCTGGGACTGGCCTCTTAGCCCTACTGGCTTTGGGGTGTTTTGCCATGTTGATTAGCTGATCCGCTGTCATTGGTACTGCATAAAAACATCACTGGCTGTACAAGTGCACAGATCCCAGTCCAATCCTGCGGCAAGACTGGGTACAAGGTTTTAGTTCCTCGATACCACCAAACATCTACTCTGGGAAACTGCATTTTGGACATAGTTATTTCTGGGAGAAGATTTTGGTCGGTTACAGCAGTTGTAGAATTGCACCACTTAAAAGTTCCTACTTCAGTACCTTTTGGGTGGTCTTTTATAATGCAGTGATAAAGTCCCTGAAATGGTGTGAAAACCGATGGAATACAATAACTCATTATACTAATTTCTCTTCAATTCTGGTCTACTTAAGAACTATGGAAAAACCCCTCTAACAGTGAGTGAAACCTTGGGTATCCGAACATCTAACAATCACTACCTCCTCTATCAAGGATTTAAAAACAGAAGTCATTTCATCAATGGTTTGTAGTTTAATTTAGGAATTTTCACTTATGGCAGATATGTTTCTACTTTAAATAACATCTCTACATTTCAGGTCATCACTGATTAAATGGATGACCTTTAGGAGGTGGTGGCGCTTGTCTTTTAAAACTCATAATCTGGTGCCGTGCGCTTCCTGTGAAGCTGCAAGTAAGATTTAAAACAAATGCAGGGTGGGTTGAGTGACCCCTTCTCCCTATCAGATATTGGTTGTCAATAATATGCACCATTACAATGAGTGATCCAAAGCCCCGCATGTTTTACTCACAATTATATTGCTTTTTCCAAAATTAAAATTTGCAATCGCTCTTTGCCCAGCGTCTTTTAAAACTCTACATCTTGGACGACAAACAAATGTTATTTCCACCTTAACAGTTCTCCTATGGTAATAACTATGCTACAATGGTGAAATCAATACTTTAGATTGGAATACATATTTGGCTTGGTACTAGCTCTCCCTTTAACATTATCCATACAAGTAAAGATTTGTCTGCTCTTATAGAGTGGTTACTAAAACTATCCCTTTATCCCACAGTACCCTCAGTGTGTTTTAGGATTATTTCCTCATTTTACTTTAATAGTTTCCTCTTTACTACTATTTTAATTTACCAATTGATTAATTCATGGCTAATCAATCTTTTTGTCTTTACGTATTATCAAGTCAATAAGTGCGTTTGTGAATAAGTGTGTTTATGTGTAAATTCACTCATTCCCGTTTTCCTTTTCTCCTCCTCTCGTTGTCTCGAGCCACGACCCCCTCACATTCTGCTAGACCATGCCAACTCCTCTGATTCTGTCTTTCTCAGGTTCTGTCTTCTCCTCAGGTTCTGTCTTCTCCTCAGTCCATCAGCTCTTGAATCCTTCCGCTGTAACTCTTTTCAGTGGCCCAACTGCTTTGCATTTCATCGCCTTCTTTACAGTCTCTTCGCTGTTGTATGGAGGGCGTATTCTGCTCTCATGTCCCACACTCTGCTCTTGTGCCAAATCTCGTGGCTCAGCATGTCCTGTCTGAGGGACTGATGAGAGTATCTTTATGTCAGCATGCTGTTTTGGTTCTGGATGCCTCAGGTGGAGATGGTTCTGGATGCAGTCTTGTTGTTGTTGGTTCACTCTGGTTCTCTGTCTGTTCGATGGAGAAGGAGGAGTCTCCTGTGGTGAGGTTTTGTCTGCTTGGAGATAGGGGTCGTAGCGGTCTGACAGGCAGAGAGAGAGAGAGTCCAGGTCTCGGGACGCATTACCTATAGAAAATTCTACACACTGAGGTAAAATAAATCCAATTTCCACTCTATTTTCTAATCATACTATCTGTTTAGTTGTTAAATGCCATCTAAACAAATTAATGTCTACTATAATTTTACCATATCCCTAAACATTGCTTTCACCCACTGTAACATGTTTACTCCAAATAACTCTTTCAGGAAACCATTTTCTTCTATAAATTGAAATACTTACATGTTTCAAGCATCACATGTTTCACACACTATAAAAGAACGTCCCCATATATTCTCCAATTTTTTAAATCTCACTGTTATTTAGAACATTAGTAGCTTTTGTGACTGGATATATCTGTGGTGTAGCCACAATCTGCTGGGAAATCTTGTTCATAGAGTTTGTACATACACAGTTGTCCTCGTGGGTTAGTACCCTGTTTCTACTGCAATAACTTTTACAATAATAATGCTCAGATAGGTCACCGGTCGGTTGTCCATAGTCTTAAAAGGGGGGTGTTTCTGGTACAGACTAAAATATGGATCCAGTGTATTTTGAGATTCCCCTAATTTGTAAATCCCCATCACTTAAATATCCCGATCACTTAAACCCATCTCATCATTTGTACAAGATCTGCATATAGGGGGGTGAATCATCTTGATTATAACCTCCTCACCTTTGGGAACGAGTATTTCTAACTCCTCCTCTTGTTGCTCAGCTGATCTTTTGCCTCTGGGGATAAGTGAATGTCTCTGAAACACAGCTGGAGCTTTGTTAGTGATGTGGGCATTTTCTATGAGTGAACTAATGGATCCATGTTGTTCATGATATTGTACTCCCCATCCAACCAGAAAGGTGCCAAGTGTAATGAACACAATCAACAATGCTATTCTGACTCTTATCCCTAGGGGACCCCACAATTGCTTTGGCTTTGTTCTTGACATAATCTCATTTTATCCATGGTTGTGTCAGTTACAGAATTTAAAATGATGAGTACAAAAATAACGTATACAAAAATAGAAACAAAACGTTGGACTCTTTTTCAGGTGTAAAACAAAAAATAGGTTTTCATTTAGTGTACAATCTATAAAAATCTAAAGACAATTCGTCTTTTGAGCTGTTTCTATCTCAATGTCTCTTGATCTTATTTCTATTTATTGTTTTGTTCCAGCTCTGCCAAATCAATCCTAACTTCCAAGAATTTTCTGGAAGTTGCCAGTGAAAGGTGACAATGTGTGAGGTGGTGTCAATTTGCTCCTTTTTTCTTTACCTTTAAACCGGAGCGCGTGTGAAGTTCGTTACAACTTCTCACGGTTCCGACCACCGGGGATCAGCCCACTTTCTTTTGTGAACTTTCACCCTCACCCAATCACCTGGCCGAACAGGAGTCTCTTCTGGTGTCTCGTGGTTCTTTTCGAGCCTGTGTAGACAAACTTGGATAATATTACTCAGAGCTCTGACATATTCATCCACTTCTATTTGTCTAATATCTAAAACTGGACCACTCCCTCCTTGGAGGAGGCCCAAGCTTTGGCATATCTTTTGTTGTTATGAGACCTATTGTTGACAACATGTTATTATTTATTAGCTACAACGTCACCGAAATCAACTATCTGATTAATCATGACATTCCCTCCTTTGAGCATAAAATGCTCAATTAATATTGCAATGATTACCCTATTATGAATAGGACAAGGAAAACCCATAACGTTGTATTAAATAAATATAAATTCTCCGTGTACCCACAAGGCGTACAAAATGTTGTGTGATGTATCGTTTTCCGATGGTTATAAATGCATATTTACAAAACCCTGCCATTAGCACAAAAATAGTTTACATGTTAGTTCAATAATGGCTTTTGTCATGGTATTATGTATCATTGTTGCTGCGAAAAACAACACCCTTGGTGTTGCTAATGCGTCCTAATAGCACTAGAGGCTTGGCTGACACTGCCGAGTGCAGCTGAACAAACATATCATGACAAAATAATATCTCTCTAACCTAGAGGGAAAATTTGAACTATTCTCACAGAGGGTTACATACAGAAGAACATGAAGGGCTGGGCCCCTCACTGAAAGTGAGATATATTGCCTTATACACTACATTATAAATCTGCAAAATCAACAAATAAATAGACTGATTCTTGAAACTGCTGTAAAAACACCACAACCTTTCATCTCAGCGCTTAATTAGTCTAGTTTATTGAGTTGGCAGCTCATGCTTTAAAACAGAAGCTTCAGACTGATTATAAAAATGTGTTCATGAGAAAATGTAATCTGACTCCATATATCACATAATTGTTTGACTAAAAAACTATACTTCAACTAATAATAAATGAAGTTCCCCTTTAAACACAGCCCCGGTCTTCTGACGGGGTCTATCTGTACTGGCTGGTAATTGTTGTGCCAGTTTCTGTCGCTCTGTCACTGTTCTTCCACTAACAGTCACTCTCTAGTTCTGCTGGGTTCTTGTTGACTTCTTCACTGGTTTGAGACAAGCGACCCTATCGGAACACCTCCCTTTGTAGCCAGACTTCACCACAGCAGAATCGAGTTTCTGTTTTCAGGTCTCAACAGCTCCACGTCAGGTGTATCTTCGCCCCTTGAACTGCAGTCGGTGTAAACAGGAGGACTTGGTAAGGACCCTCCGTCTTGGGCGAGTACTAAGTTTTTCCTCTTCATCTTTTGGGTGAAAACCCATCGTCTTGACCTCACTAGCTGTGTGGACACAATAGTTTTCTGTGTGGGGGAACAACATCACTCATACTCTCTTTCCTTCTCATAATTACAAAAATAGTCTGCTAAATGTTCTACTATGTTTTAATCTTCTTCTACTAATCTGTGGATGCTTTATATTTCAATGCAATACGCTACTCACTATTTTTTAAATAACATTCCATCTCTCCCTCCTGTGGTGACAGATATGGCTCTATATAGCTGGATTTCAAGATACCCTTCTGGGCTTCCTCATTGGTATGGATGATACCAGGCTGTCAGTGGCATTTGATTCATGTTTGGAATCCTGTTCCTCTTGGACATCCCTGAGACCCCCTGCCTCTATTGTAGTCATGGAAACCTCCCCTGGGGTAAATGTGTGGAGGGCCGTTGTTTGGTGCTTGTTGCTGTGTGGGGCAATATTCTGGTACTTGTAGCATCCTGTGTTGCGGACAATCTCTGAACCAATGTGAGAACTGACCACATATGAAGCATCCTTCATCCTGGAAAGCTTTTCCTGTTGATCGATAACTCCCTTGGAAATGTCCTCTTCCTCTGCCACTTTGTCTTCCTCGGAAACCTCCTCCACCTCTTTGTTGATTCTGCATCTGAATCTCTGGCACTACCTGAGTTTGAACTGTTGGGAGGTGTCTGCCGTGACTCCTCTGCTAGTTAAAGTAACCTGTATATCCTATATAACCTGTTTTAATAATTATAACCTGTTTTAATAATTATAACTTTGTCTGTGTAAAATGTATACTTATGAAACTAGACCAAGTGTTCTTATTTTCCTTTGTTTGCTGTGGTCAATTGTGTGTGCGTTGACTTAGGAATGTAGAGGATCCAGTCGCCCCCCCCGGGGTTTTAATGCCCGGATAGGAGCATGGGGGGGTTGCAGGAGAAAGGTAATAAAACTGACACCATTGAGTCTATGCAGAGATTGTACTGAGAGAAAGATTGGGATGCGGAGTGGTACGGCCAGGTGCTGAGGATAAACGAAGATAAGGATTGGTACCTCACCCCCGTTCAACCCAGAATTGTTTATTTTATGGCTGCCATAAAAGATGACCTGGGACTGATCGGCGGCGCAGGAGATCCAAACTTCCCACACCTATGGCTGACTCACTCTGATTCGCTGTTTAGACCTCGTCAATGGCTGACTCACTCTGATTCACTGCCTAGGGCTCGCCCAGGAGTGAGTCCACCAATGGATGAACACCTAGGGAGGAGCAACCGACACAACTCCTCCCACACAACTCCTCTCCGTTTGTGGGAATAAATATTGTGAATTCTGTACACTCGCGGCCTCTGTTCGGTCTGACTGTCTGATACGTACATCGCACGGTGGAAGAGCTGAGGCCCGAAGTACTTCGTTATATAAGTACTTCGTTATATTGTACTGTTGTTTCTACCATTAAATCAGCTTATTGTTTAATCTCATATCTCTGTCTGAGCCGTTCCTTTTTACAGCAGACCACTCATCAAACGAACAGCGCGGAGCGGGCTCGAACCTTCAACAACTGAAGGGTGCTTAAATCCAACAATTTGGTGACACCGACGTGATGAGTAGGGTCTCATAGAAGGCACACCGGCAGCCAGCGGACGAACGGTCCAGGGAAGACACCTCGAATACCTCTGACAACTAAACCAGGGTACCCCACAACAGAAAGGTGAGCAGATACCTGTTATTATCAAAATCTGTGATTGGCTATACTACAAAATTTTAGAGTTCAGCGGCATTTTCAGTGTTTTAGTCTTACGGTAGAAAGAAGTACTACAGAATAACACTTTCCAGTCTCAAAGAGGGGCTGCAGTTGTGTTATATGTGGGTATTTCAAGAGGAGAAACGCAACTTTCAAAATCAATTTGAAATGACCGGATCTCGCAAACTCTTGCTGTGGGGTTAATCTAGAAGACTAAACGTGACGATAAAGAGATTCTGTAGACTGGGTTTCGACTCCTTGCCAAAAGCCACATCGCCGAAAGGGGGTGTAGAAGCGCTTTTGGAAGTCTCTCCATCTGTTGAAATATACATCGCACTATAAAAGTCAACTAGACTGTACGGGGAATATATTAACTGTGTAACGAGATTTCAGTGGTTTTAAAATAGTTAAAGGAAGTCCAGCTGAAATACTCTGAGAAATAAGGTGACACACACAGTAATTCTTAGACGAATTCTGGGGTTGGGGCTCATCGACTAACGTAAACAGGCAACCCTTAGACGGATCTGGGGTTACGTTAGGTATATTTATTTTGAGTGTGATAACTGTGTAACGAGATTGCAGTGGTTATAAATTGTAAAGGAACCAGCTGCAATCGTCGTCCGAGATTTCAGTGGTTTTAAATTTGTAAAGGAAGTCCAGCTGAAATACTCTGAGAAATAAGGTGACACACACAGTAATTCTTAGACGAATTCTGGGGTTGGGGCTCATCGACTAAGTACACAGGCAACCCTTAGACGGATCTGGGGTTACGTTAGGTATATTTATTTTGAGTGTGATTAAATGTGGCTTGATATTGAGTAAGAAAAAGGTTGATAGGCGCTGTGAGAATGGGTCTGCAGAGAGAATTTCGCCTTGATGCCAACTGGCTGTTATCAGCCTGCAGCCAGGGAGGAGAAATCAGCAGAGCTGCCTGCACTGAGTGTGTGTGTGAGGAAGTCCGTGGATTGGTCAATTTGGACCAATCAGCGCGGGCTTAACGTAACGGCTAAGCGGTCCTACGACGCTGGTTATCAACTCGGTAAATCGAGCCAGGGTTTCTCTCTCCAGCTGAGAGCGCGTTCACGTGAAAGGGACAAGTGTACTAACAGCGCAGCGTCATACTTCATTAATGAAAAGTAAATTAATATTAGACAAATATGAACTTTAAACATCCATGACTTAAACATATAATAAAGGATACAAGCCACATAGTTGCACCTGCAAGGTGAATATAGAGCAACTGGTTAAAAAATAAATAAACTACCGAGTGTTTGAAAGCGTACAACAGTTTTATGTTATCACTGTTGCCCATCTAAGACACGAGTGGATCTGACTTTAATTACATTTGAGTTGAGTGTTTCGTCAACCTAATGTGTTGCTTAAAATAATACTTCTGCATACAGTATGTGACAATGTAAGTGTTGCACGGTCAGATACGGCTCGAGAAGCTGACTTAGACAAGGAAATATATGATATATTATGATATTATATGATCGATGATGTGATATGAATGATAAGTGCGACACGTCGGCGTCTTCTCTTCATACGGCAGTTTAAACTGTATTTCCTTTATCCTGTAATATGACTTGATAGATTTAAACTCCGCACGCTGAGCTCTGATCAGGCGCAGCTTTCACTGAGTTGATCTCTTTTCTATAGACGCCGGAGGCAGGCAGCGTCAGGTAAAACAAGTTATTTAGCCTTCCCAAACCTGAGCCTTACGCGCCGCCTAATACACCTCGCACCGAAAACTATCAGACTGTATACCTGTGGGAATAAAACTACAATAATTAGTAAATTATAGTACGCAGATATCTGGTATTTTTTATAAAAAACTAAAACCTTTAGGAGAAGCAGATACGAACGAAGTCAAAATGGAAGGAGAATTTGAACGTGAAGAGAGAGAATTAGGAGTCCCTGTTCCGGGGAGTTTAAGGGAACAGTGGGGACAAGCAGAGAGATTGATACTTAGCGGACTTAAGCCCGGAGATCATAAAAAGGCGAGCAGCGATCTCCGTTTCTTACACGATCAGATGATCGCAGAGAATAGAGTAGAGGGTGACGAGGCAATAAGTCTCCTAGCCACAGCACTCAATACATACGAGCGACAGTTGGTTCAGAAATTAGAAACTCTCAACAAGCAGAAGGCAGGTTTTATCAGGGCTTCTAAACTTAACAAAGAAAGGGAGCTAGTTGACAAGCTAAGGAGAATAGGCCATAACGCAGCCTTAGTTATGAATGGAGTGGCAGTAACCTGCTCTCTGAGCAAAACTCCCGCCAAAAATCTGCCCGCCATAGCAGCCCCACCCAGTCCTGCACCAGCCCCTCCCACAGAAGTGATAGAGCCAGTCAGGAGGAGAAGCCATATGGTGGGCCCCTCCCAGACATCCCAGAGGGCGGTCCCCTCCTCTATCCAGATTTATACAACCCCTTTAAGACCCGACCCCCTCCCTATACGCTTCCCTCCACCTCTAACCCCCCCTCACCCAGTTCCCCTCATGACATTAAAGGAACACCTGTATCAACACATACACCTACAGATGAAGAAATACTTGACTTTGTTGCAAAACGCGTCAAATTTTTTAGGACTAAAAAAAAAAAAAGGATGAAACCTCTGCCTCTGACAGAGAAGACACGGCAAGTCAAGACGGCACAGGGGACTCCACCTTCCTCTGAAACAGGTTGATATAGCCGGTGTCGGACTTTGTTTATGAACACATTAACTGAGGGACAGGTTTCTCCCCATTTGAGCTGACCCACGGCCATCAGTTTCCGGGTCCTGGAGCATTAGCAGTAGGGAAAGAAGTAGAAGAGATGGATAGCAAACCATACTACCAGCAACTTAAGGGCTTGGTATGAGATTTCTCCACCCAGGTGGCTGACGCCAAAGGGGGACCGGAGAAGCACGAGGCCAACACCGCAGAATTCATCTGGCTGAAGGTCATCCGTCCGAAGTGGCTCAACCCAAGGTTCACCGGCCCGCACAGAGTGACTCAGAGGACATCACATGCAGTTCGCCTCGAAGGAAAGGGGGAAACGTGGTATCATTGGAGCCAGTGCGCCGTTGGAAAACCTCCAGCAAGGACGTTAGACGACATCAGAACTGACATCGCTGCAGCAGGACGAGAGAGCGACACCTCTGACGACGACAGCCCAGCAGAAGCAACGACCCATACAACAGATGACAAGGACAAAGACACAGAGGTAACAACAGGCGATCTTGGAAAGGAGATTATATATAGCCGGCGAGGAGGCGGACACGAGTCTACGGGACCCCGACCCCTGAAACACACGACTCCATATAGGACCCGACTTTTTTACTCCTCTTTCTAATAAGAGTAGTAGGTTATATATAACGAGAGGTTATCCCTATAGTTAAAGGGCAGTGGAAGTCTCCCCACTCACCAGACCTTCTATTTAACAGGTTCTGGGAGCACAGTATTTACCATTACAGGGTACTATTTTACACCCTAGTTTTAAAAAATCTCCTTAGGAGATTTTAGCATTGTGTTCAGAAGAACCTAATTACAAAACACGGACCACTGATTAAAGGTACTCAATAATGACAGACTGTGGATTACACTTCCTTATTGTTTGATTGGGTGTTAATTCCTTGTGTCCTAGTAAATCTCCTATTATTAATAACAGAAATAATGTGTGTTCACCCTTGCCTTTATTTTTGTTTTAATGATTCCATTGACCACCCAGACTCCATTCCCCCGCCAGAGGAGTCCGTAACTAGGGTCAAACGGGCCAAACATGAGGTAGTTGTTACCAAAATGTCTCCTAAACAAACCTTCACTTTCCAAGCAGGTAGTGATGGAATAATGCAGACCGGATCAACTATGTACATTACAATGTGCTCCGTTTAGCTAATCTCACTAGGGACCCTGTAGAAGGACTCGCTGAACAGCTGGGGCCGACTTCCCTTATGGCTGAAACAGAATAGAATGGCCCCTTGACATGCTGTTAGCTGAGAAAGGAGGTGTGTGTTCAATGTTTGGTGATATGTGTTGTACTTTCATTCCAAACAATACGGCACCGGACGGTTCCGTCACAAAGGCTTTAGAAGGCTTTCGCACACTATCCATAACTATGCATGAACAATCAGGGATACACAACCCCTTGGAGGAATGGTCAATGGAAAGGTTTAATAATGTCTCTTTTGATTTCAATAGCTACTTGTATTGCCATTTTAGTAACATGTGGTTGTTGTTGTGTGCCTTGTATCCGCTCATTGTGGGACAGACGCAGTAGAAAAGAATGACAGTGGTTATGTTTAGAATGCTTTGTGTGAATTGATCTCTGGAGGTGAGATCAAAAGGGGGATTAAAGTAACCTGTATATCCTATATAACCTGTTTCAATAATTATAACCTGTTTTAATAATTATAACTTTGTCTGTGTAAAATGTATACTTATGAAACTAGACCAAGTGTTCTTATTTTTCCTTTGTTTGCTGTGGTCAATTGTGTGTGCGTTGACTTAGGAATGTAGAGGATCCAGTCGCCCCCCCCGGGGTTTTAATGGCCCGGATAGGAGCATGGGGGGGTTGCAGGAGAAAGGTAATAAAACTGACACCATTGAGTCTATGCAGAGATTGTTCTGAGAGAAAGATTGGGATGCGGAGTGGTACGGCCAGGTGCTGAGGATAAACGAAGATAAGGATTGGTACCTCACCCCCGTTCAACCCAGAATTGTTTATTTTATGGCTGCCATAAAAGATGACCTGGGACTGATCGGCGGCGCAGGAGATCCAAACTTCCCACACCTATGGCTGACTCACTCTGATTCGCTGTTTAGACCTCGTCAATGGCTGACTCACTCTGATTCACTGCCTAGGGCTCGCCCAGGAGTGAGTCCACCAATGGATGAACACCTAGGAAGGAGCAACCGACACAACTCCTCCCCCACAACTCCTCTCCGTTTGTGGGAATAAATATTGTGAATTCTGTACACTCGCGGCCTCTGTTCGGTCTGATACGTACATCGCACGGTGGAAGAGCTGCGGCCCGAAGTACTTCGTTATATAAGTACTTCGTTATATTGTACTGTTGTTTCTACCATTAAATCAGCTTATTGTTTAATCTCATATCTCTGTCTGAGCCGTTCCTTTTTACAGCAGACCACTCATCAAACGAACAGCGCGGAGCGGGCTCGAACCTTCAACAACTGAAGGGTGCTTAAATCCAACAAAGTATGGCCATCTCTATCTTAGCTGCCATCTGCTTTGTCGATGTCTTGATTTTATTAGCTTCGGTATCTTTCTCAGCTACCTGTATCTTCAAAAGTCTTAGTTTTAGTGCTTCCACTGCTTTTCTTTCTTCTATATTTGTTTTCTTGTGTTCGTTATCATGGTGCATGAGATATCCTCTCCATTCTTCAGTGGGTTTGGTATCTAATCCCACTTCGTTGTCCAGGCTATCCTGCACAGATGTCGGCAGGGCTTTGGTAACTGCATGCCTCCACAACATTGTAACAGCTGGAGAAAAATCATGACGTTGTCCTGTGCTGTCCATCCATACTTCTTCACATCTTTTCAAGAAGGCATGCATTCCTTCCTCCGTTCGTTTCTTCAGGCTGGGGAGGGCAGTCAAACTGAGTTTTGTCGGGTAGGTGAGACGGATGGCCGCCCAGTACTTCGGCCTATAATGGTTAAATGGAGTGTCATCTGGTTCGTCACTACATTGGGACTTGGCATCTATCTGTCTGGCCTCTGGTCTTCCTTCTATACATTCAATCAGTGCCCTTAGATCTCCCAATAATAGGTGGTCTTGAGCAGTGTACTTCTCTAGGTCACTTACCCACTTTTGACGCCCCCCCCCGGAGAGTGGGGGTAGCTTTGCTACTAGTGATTCCATGTCCCTGTGATTCCATGGTTGGTATGTCGATCCTTTTCTTCCAGCTGCTATCTATGGTAGCATTTTACTTTTCCATGCTATGATGGCTTCTTCTTCTGTGGAATCAGTTTTTTGGGGAGAGTAATTTGTTCGTGATCCTTTTCCATCTTGTTTCCATCTTAGTCTTCTTTCTTCCCGTTCTTTCCTTTGTCTTTCTTTTTCTCGTCGCCTTTCTTCTGTAATTTCGTTGTATGCTTCTTTTTCTCTTCGCCTTTCTTCTCTTTGTCTCTTGAGTTCTTCTTCCATTCTTCTGCTGAGTTCTTCCATTCTTCTGTGGAGTTCCTCCTTCAGCTGGTTGACTTCACCCGATAGGAGTCTTACCTCATACTCCAAGTCTTTGACACGTGTAGCTGTGGGGAGACCGTTCGACTCCAACACTTCTCCTATAAATACAACATTTGGGGCTTGGTGAAAAGGGTTGTTCTCTGATATGTCGGAAGGAGTCACTTCGGTCAGACTTGGATTCTGCTTTGGAGTTTGGATAACTGGAGCCTCTTCTGTTATTTCTGCTGTGTCTTCCTTTGGCAGATCTGCTGCTTCTACCACATGTATGCTGTTTGTCAATCCTTGGCTGGCATATTTTAGATGGAGTAGCAGACTTGTAACTGTTGTTTTTCTTTTTTCAGCTTTGTTCATAGCGCTTTTTTCAGGTCCATACCAAGAGGGTCGTCAGGTGTTGATCCATGCTTCTTGCTGGTGTAGGTATCTTTCATTCTCATATGCACTTACAGCTTTTCTATGGGCTTTCGTTGGTCCAGGTTGATCATCTGCTGGAATCAATCCTCGTGTTTGCCACTGTTTCAACAATTCCTGTATTTGGTTCCATATCTTCTGTCTATCATTTGGATTTGTTGTAGCATCTGATTTGATGTTTACCCTCTCCTTAATATCTGCAGTTGAGCCTGGCACTGCGAGTGCTCTTAACTTAGTGTATTTTGGTGACATATTTCTTAAATACTTGGATCAAAATATTAAGTCATCAAAGATGAGTTACTAATCCACTGAATAGTACCTTTGTATTCTTTATAAAAGTATCCTATGTCATCTGAACTTAACTTTAAAATCTGGTATTTTCTTCTTTTTTTTTAATGTAAAAAACAGAAATTGGAAAACTAATTAAAAAATTTGAAATTATGCAAATTTTAAAATCAGACATTTTTTAAATTAAAAATGAACAGTGTATGGTTTTGACTTTAAAATATGAAAATAGGAATATGTTGAAAATCCGAATATGCTGTGTACAGTGTATACTCAAGTAGACAGTTCACGAGCGTCGAGCTCCTCAACCCCCAATTGCAATTTTCTTGTATTTTGTACTTTCTACAAATATAAAAAATAAAATTCAGAAAGTATTCCATGGTGTTTCCTGGTAAAGAAATACAAATTTGTTTTGTTTGGCCAAAGCTGATGTTAAATTGAACAGACCTCTTACTGTGGAGTAATATGATTGAAGATAGTCCCTTAAACAAAGTTTCCTTAGCTCTGAGGAGACAGCTGAATTAATGTTTTTTAACTAAGCCATGTAATAACCTTTGTGAAATCGTCTTTCAATGTATTTTTTTGCAGGCTATCAGTGGATCTCCATGGCGACAGTAATTGGAGCTGCTACTTGTGAGCCTCTGCACTCACACAATGTTAACTGTGATTCAAGATTGAGAATATAATATAATTTTTACATAATTGTGTAAATTGATCCCAATTCAGAAAAGAAACCTTTCAAAGTCGAAGTCACCATGCTCTGCTCTGCTCGGGGACAGAGGTCAGAAGACAAAGAAGTTCTACCAGATGAAACAAGTCCTCTCCCCCCCTCACATCCTATCTGATCCTCCACCACTTATCTGCTAATGAAGGCTGGTGAAGACTGTGGAGGTAATACTCACACAATCATGACAATATAACTGTGGATATGTGTGGGCAGCAGCAGAGAGTAAGACAGACGTATGGATACGCGGGGAAACAGCCATTGTGCCAACAGCTGCCAACAATGAAGAGCCAAACACAAAGAGCTGCTCACTCATAAACACAAAGTGGACAGACATAATGCAGCACATCCATTGTGAATCCAGATGCTGTGAATTGTGGGAGAAAACACACAGAACCATAAGCACTGGAGAAGGATCCATCTGCACATTTATGATCATGTATTAATGAGGCCATGTAATGACTCTTTGTTCTCTCCAATGCTTTGCACAGGATAATGCATCTGCTGGACATTATGGGTTGCTTCTTTGCCACCGTGTGCATTTACCACACAACAAGAGGTCATTGTCATCCACCATTTAATAAATGTGTTTCTATCCAATTAGCCCTGGTTATGAACAGCAACAGACCTCTGCTGTGTGTCAGAAGCCCATCTATAGATATAGAGAGACATTTATTGTTAGAAGCGTAATAAAACTTAAATTAAAAACTAAATTAAAATGTTAAGGAATTAGAAAATATATATTTATATTGCCAGACATAATGAAACATTTACATCTGAATTAAATGTGTTTTCTTATTGTGATATTTTGTTAATAAAGCAGCCAATGAGCATGTGTAGCTCTCCTCCGCAGGGCATGAGAACACCTGAAAAGAATGTCCCAGCTCTAGAGATGTGCTTTTCAAGATATTTGGAGGGTAAACAAATGGATAACATATAGCTTCAAAACTATGTCAATAGGCAGGAGCATAAGTAGTAGTAATGCATGACAATCAGGTAAAATGTTCCATTGAAAAATAAACATTATAATCTGGACATGCAAAAGAGGCTAAAATTATATAAATAATCAAGAAACCTTTGCCTTTTAAAGTTAAATGAACCAATCTGGTGTACTTTGAGAACAACATTAAACTGTTGGATTAAGAGTGTCAAGGGGTGAACTCAGAGGCATGAACCCAAATGCACAACTCAGACTCAGACTCAGATGGTTTCAAAAAAGTAAGTACTTTACTGGATATTTCACAGTAACAAAACCGAGAACACAAAATCCCTCTTTCGAGGAAAACTAAATACTACCATAAGGAGCTTGAAACAAAACAACAAACATGGATCAGGCTTGAAAGTATGCTGGTATGTCGAGTCATGAGAGAAGACGACTGGCACAGGACAGGTGGAGACTAAGACAATATATACACACAAGGTAAGGGGCACAGGTGGAAACAATCAGGACGGGGTAAACAATCACAAACGCAGGAGACACATAGGGGCAGGGAGCACAGTGACCTGAAACGAGAGGGAGAATTACTTTTCAAAATAAAACAGGAAGGCACAAGACAAAGGGACATGACAAAAGCTAATTTAAAGAATAAAACTTTACAATGATCTTTCGAGACATGACAGTACCCCCCCCTTTTAGGGACGGCTCCTGAGAGTTGAGGCGATCATAGTCCTCAATGAGGCTCTTGTCGACTACGAAGCGGGAAGGAATCCAAGACAGCTCGTCAGGGCCGTAACCTTCCCAGTCGACAAGGAGCTGCCGCCCTCTACCCCTCTTCCGTGCAGCCAAGAGATGCTTTACTGTGTAGACCGGACCACCATCGATCATTCGGGTGGGTGGTGGGGGTTTGGCGGTGGGAACCATGGCGCTCTCTTTTAGAGGTTTCAGTTTCCCCACATGGAAGGTGGGATGCACCTTCATGGACCTGGGAAGTCGTAGTCTCACTGATGCCGGATTGATGACCTTGGTGATGGGAAAGGGACCCACAAACCGGGGGGCCAGCTTGCGGGAGAGTACGTGGAGGGGAAGAT
This sequence comes from Dissostichus eleginoides, assembly GCA_031216635.1. Lineage (NCBI taxonomy): Eukaryota > Metazoa > Chordata > Actinopteri > Perciformes > Nototheniidae > Dissostichus > Dissostichus eleginoides. The sequence goes on from CM062280.1 coordinate 2,474,465, forward strand.
CCCGCGTAGAAAGCCAGACTTTTTGGCCCGGCTGGTACACGGGCTGGTCGGTGCCTTCGGTCTGCTACTCGTTTCATTAGCTCCGAGTTTCTGCTGATGACTTTCCTAACAGCAGCCCACACGCGGTGGCAACGCCTGACCAGATTCGTGGGCAGGCGGGACCGTGACCTCTCTCTCCGTGGCTGGGAACAGTGGCGGCTGGTAACCATAAACACAATGAAAAGGGGACAGACCTGTGGCAGATGTAGGAAGAATAACCCAGGTGAGGTGCTTGCTCCAGGAGGATGGATTCTGGGACACCGGGCAGCGAAGGCAGGTCTCCAGCTCCTGGTTCAGGCGCTCTGTCTGGCCGTTAGACTCCGGGTGGTATCCAGACGAGAGACTGACCGTGGCACCGATGCGGCTGCAGAACTCCTCCAGTAACGCGACAAAAACTGGGGGCCCCGGTCAGAGACAATATCCTTCGGGAAACCATGCAGGCGAAACACATTATGCATCATGACTTCAGCCGTTTCCTTAGCTGACGGCAACTTGGGCAGAGCAATAAAATGAGTCCTTTTGGAGAAACGGTCCACCACTGTGAGAACAGTGGTGTTACCTCTAGAGGGGGGGCAGGCCCGTGACGAAGTCCAGGGAAATCTCCGACCAGGGTCTGTTGGGAATAGGAAGTGGTTGTAGTAGTCCCATCCGCACCCTGGAAGAGGTCTTGTTGCGAGTGCAGACAGGACACGCCTCCACATACTCCTTCACCTCCCTCTCCATGGACGGCCACCAGAAACGCTGCTTGATTATGAACATGGTTCTTTTGACCCCGGGGTGACAGGTGAGCCGCGAGGTGTGAGCCCAGTGGATCACCTGTGGTCGCTTGGCTTCAGGAACGAATAGCCGGTTAGGCGGGCAATCACTGGGTGCAGGAGCTCCACCATTAGCTTGTCTCACCTCATTCATTCATTACTTGCCAAGTCACCGCTCCTACCGCACGGTTCAATGGTATAATGGGTTCAGGCTCCTTGGCTACAGGCTCAGGGTCAAACAGACGGGACAGGGCGTCAGGCTTGACATTCTGAGACAGAAAGAACAAAATAGAAAGAAAAAAGTCAAAACGATTAAAAAACAAGGTCCACCTAGCTTGGCGGGAGTTCAGTCTTTTAGCTTTTTTAATATACTCCAGGTTTTTGTGATCAGTCCAAGCCACAAAGGGATGCTCGGCCCCCTCCAACCAATGTCTCCACTCTTCCAACGCCAGTTTCACGGCCAGTAACTCACGGTTTCCCACACCGTAGTTCCTTTCCGCTGGGGAGAGCTTCCTGGACAGGAAAGTGCAGAGGTGAAGCTTGTTGTCCTTCTGTTGGTGCTGGGAGAGGACCGCTCCCACCCCCTCGTTGGAGGCATCCACTTCCACCACAAACTGGCGAGTGGGGTCCGGCAGGGTAAGTATGGGGGCAGTGGTGAACATCTTTTTAAGCCGAGAGAAGGCCTCCTCAGCCTGAGGAGACCACACAAAAGACACCTGAGGGGACGTGAGGGCATGAAGGGGGGCTGCAATAGCACTGAAGCCCCTCACAAAGCGCCTGTAAAAATTAGCAACGCCTAAAAACTGCTGCACCATTTTACGAGAGTCAGGGGTAGGCCAACTGGTTACTGTGCTAACCTTCGCTGGGTCCATCTTAACCTGGCCTGGGGAGATGATGAAGCCCAAAAAAGTGACTGTTTTGGCATGAAAGTTGCACTTTTCAGCTTTAACAAACAACATGTATTGGAGCAGTCTTTGGAGAACCTGGCGAACAGGTTGTTTGTGGGTGTCAAGGTCGGGGGAGTAAATCAGAATGTCGTCCAAATAAACAAAGACAAAATGGTTTAAAAACTCCTGCAACACATCATTAATCAAAGCCTGGAAAACTGCAGGAGCGTTTGACAGTCCAAACGGCATGACTAGATATTCGTAATGCCCTGAAGGTGTGTTAAAACCCGTTTTCCATCGTCGCCCTCCCTGATCCTGACCAAATGGCGTTACGCAGGTCTAACTTGGTGAAAACCTTGGCATCCTGAAGCTGCTCGAAAGCGGACGAGGTGAGGGAGGGGGTAGGGGTTGTTAGGATTTCTTAAAACCCCGAGACCAGGATAAACTGAAAAGAGTCCAAGGAAGCTTATAAAAGTTAACAGCGTTTAGTTAAACAAAATAATGCGATGATATACAAATGAGATTCTGCTCGGAGGCGCTCTCCCCATTCTCTTGTTGCCTGGCCGGTGGGGTTTTTCAGAATAAAACAGTTTTTAAATTAAATAGTGTATTTAATTTAAATTACGCCATATCAACATTGATTTTATTTCTTACAAATCCCTCCTTTCACACCTTTTAAAGGTGTGTAAATAAAACTAAAATCAATATGCTCTTCATCTGAACATTGCATTGTACATAACTCATATAAAAAGTAGAAAATACAAAGAGTAGGAAAAATACATATTCCTCATCAATACGAAGTTTTTCATTGTGCATAACTTCTAGCTTAATCCTTTAATGTCACTTCGTAAAATAGCAGCAATTAGCTTGGTATGGAGAACGTCTAACTCCCTCCATTCACATCATAAATCATCTTCATACTGTATCTGGTGTAAAAGCACTTGTTCTTTCACAAAATATAAGAAAGATGTAACTATCTGAAAATAGAAAAATATTACTCTTTATTTAAACAATCTTATCCTCTTCAGCTTTTGCATCCACCCCCTTTTTCAACTAATGTCTAGCGCCATTCTATCGGTCTGTTTTTATCTAACTGTTCGTGTCATCTTTTCTGCTGTGTGTGTTCTGCAAGTACGGTTCATTTAAGATTGAGTTACAGCCCTTTGATTGTTCATTAGATCTTCTAGTAACATTTCATACTTTCACATGTCAAACACATGCTCTTTCATTTACACTTTTCTCTTTAAATCTCACATTATTTTCAAGTTTATCTTAAACGTCCTGTTTTAGAAGAAATAACACATTCTGTTAGCTAACTGTAAACTTTCTTTTCTCCAAATTAGCTTTCAGAAAGTTAACATTTTGAATGCTGCGTTCAGTTACATTATCAACATTACTTTTACTTTTCGTAGTTAACTTTGTGTTTAAACCGTATGTCTTTTCTTATCTCTGTAAATTATAAATGGTGTGCTTATTAATTCTAATACTAATGTTTTCCATATTAACTGTAGACCTTCTAATTTTCCAGTGGAGCTTCAGAATCTTAATACTTGGCCTGTGCCAATGTTACAAACTAAATAAAACTCCAACATCTTCAGGTGAACTAAATCACATATTTCAATAGCTCTGAATTTCTGATGAGCATCTGTGTTATTCCTAAATAAAATCCTTGAAATCCTTTTTAAAATCTAAATATAATAATGAACTACTCCTGTTCCTGGTAGAGACACACATTAACGTTATGGATTTAACAATGACTAAAGTCATGATACTGTCAAAGTGAATGATTTCCTTGGTGTATCAGTCCTGTATGGTACATCATTCTCTGCTTGGATCGTGTGCAGAAATCCCATCAATTGCACCTGGCAATACTGCTTCTACCTGTCTATTATCAAGCTGAAAACATGAATACAGTATTCCAACATACTGTCATCAAATGTCTTTCTATTGTGAATTTAAATTGCCCTTGTGAAACTAGTCTTTTATTCATTTCTATCCCCATAATGACATAGAAAATAAAGTCTATGGCTTTTACTTCTAATTATTTACCAGGCTAGAGACAGGATGTTGTCTAAATTAAATTCCTTCCCATTACATTACTATGTTTTAGCTTAACTTAACTGTAATATGTTCTTTCTACATTTCAAACCTCAGTTACTCTAATATCTGTTAAAATATTACAAAATGGTTTCATTATCACAGGTCAACTTCTTTGGTATTCCCATTTTGGAATTACATCTCTCACAGTAGCCCCTTGGCCACTGATTCTGCATCTGTGTTACCTGTTATAATTCAATCAATATTTAGAAACATGTCAGCATTCATCCAGCAGTATCTTAGACATGGAGCAGGTTCATTCTAAAACTATCATTCAATGCTCAGTTTGAACATCTGGGTTAGGGCAGCAGGTTTCTTCCAATCCCTAAAAGAAAAATGTAAATGTTGAATTTGACAGCCTTGTTGACATTATACATTATACACACTCCCCCCTTTTTACACATGAATTCATGTGTAACAAAATCCTGTAAAAGGGGAAAAAAACTTTCAGGTTATCGTTTGTAATAGGGACATACCAAACATTATTTACAATTTTACATTTAGTGCCACTAAATGTTTTTAAAGCTCGGTTGGATGCCACACAATCGGATGCTGTTGGTACCTGTTCATGTGGATAGTTATTGTAAATTGTAATCCCTGTAATGATGGTGTATGATGTCCTTTTTGTTGTTCTGTTGTTTTATGTTTTTATGTTTCATGTGGAACTTGAGCAGGTCTCCCTTGAAAAAGAGATCAATGATCTCAAGGGATTCACCTGGATAAATAAAGGTTTGAAATGAAAATGAAATGACATCCATTATTTTCCACTGTAAACACTTCAGTGAAAAGAAGTGTTTCTCTCCATCTTTCAGTCCTAAAAGAAACAGAATCCTCAGATTTTAATTTGAGCTTCACATTTGCAAACCGCCAACTCCTGTGGGAGTAAAATATCATCAAGTAGATTAGAAACGGGTCACCTGTGCGGTTTTCCATTTTTGTGGAATTTTTAGGAAACCTCTCGTTTCCCTTGGAGCTCCAAAATAATATGTTAGTCCAAAGACATGCTTGGTTAGTTATTGTTTTAAATCATGCAGTTACACTGATCACATGCCGGTATACATTCACACTCATACTGTCTGGTTGTAAAGTCACGTTTGGTCAGGTACACCCCAGAGTCAGTCATTGACAGTGCTTTTGTCACACTGTCAGTCAGGGTCAAAGGTCATTTGGTCTCGGTCTTTTGGCCATGTGTCGTGCTCTGCAGACTCTTTTCAGAGATATTTCAGCATAGACAGGTATCCGTCATATGCGGAGCGCCATTCCTTATTCATTCACGATTTCGACTATCATTTTCAAGATGGTTCTAACTTTTCATTGGGACATCTGCTTCCCATATTTCCTGAAACTTGGTACAAAATTCACTTCCTTATAGTACTACTACTGCAGTTTATTTACACCTAATTTGTATCAAAAATATCTAATAGATCTATTTCAGAAACGTGTGTACATAACTATTATCTTGAGTCAAAACATTATTAGGATCTGTGTAGCTCTGCTATGTATTTCATAACTCATTATACTCATTTATCTTCAATTCTGGTCCACTTAAAGAACAATGTAAACCCCTCTAGCAGTGTGTGGAACCTTGGGTGTACGAACATGTAACAATTACTCCCTCCTTTATCAAGGATTTAAAAACAGAAGTCATTTCATCAATGGTTTGTAGTTGAATTTAGGAATTTTCACTTATGGCAGGTATGTTTCTACTTTAAATAACATCTCTAAATTTCAGGTCATCACTGATTAAATGGATGACCTTTAGGAGGTGGTGGCGCTTGTCTTTTAAAACTCATAATCTGGTGCCGTGCGCTCCCTGTGAAGCTGCAAGTAAGATTTAAAACAACTGCAGGGTGGGTTGAGTGACCCCTTCTCCCTATCAGATATTGGTTGTCAATAATATGCACCATTACAATGAGTGATCCAAGGCCCCGCATGTTTTACTCCCAATTATATTGCTTTTTCAAAATTAAATTTGCAATTGCTGTTGCCCAGCGTCTTTTAAAACTCTACATCTTGGACGACAAACAAATGTTATTTCCACCTTAAAAGTTCTCCTATGGTAATAACTATGCTACAATGGTGAAATCAATACTTTAGATTGGAATACCATATTTGGCTTGGTACTAGCTCTCCCTTTAACATTATCCATACAAGTAAAGATTTGTCTGATCTTATAGAGTGGTTACTAAAACTATCCCTTTAAACTGTAGATCAATATTGTAACAAATTAAATCACTACCAAATTCACACATGAATAAAAATCTCTTAGAGAATAATTTGTTAACATGATGAAAAGATTGAAGAATATTTTCTACTCTTGGCTCAAACACCCACTGCTTAAAGTGTAGTGAATATTTCCATCATGTCTCCCCCTTTATCCCACAGTACCTTCAGTGTGTTTTAGGATTATTTTCTCATTTTCCTTTAATAGTTTCCTCTTTACTGCTATCTTTAATTGACCAATTGATTAATTCATGGTTAATCCATCTTTTTGTCTTTACGTATTTATCAAGTCAATTCAAGTTCTTTAAATGTGGTCCTTTTTTATGTGCGTTTGTGAATAAGTGTGTTTATGTACAAAACTCACTCATTCCGATTCCCTTCCCGTCTCCTGTTTGTCTCAAGCCGTGACCCCGGCCTCCTCACATTCTGCTAGACCATGCCAACTCCTCTGATTCTGTCTTCTCCTCAGTCATCAGCTCTTGAATCCATCGGCTGTAACTCTTTTATACCTCATTCACACCAACGGTGTTTCAGGGCCGGTTTGGAGCTGGAGCTTGAAAAGCACCGGGTTTTCCTGTTCACACCGCAGCGGAGCAGCCTCTTAGCTCCGGAATCCGGTTCGTTTCAAGCACCAAAAAATTGTCCGGCTAGAGCAAAAGCACCGCATACGTCACGCTTACGTCGAGGCGGGGGCAGGGGCCTACGGAATCGGAATCGTCGTTGAAGTTGATGATTACGATTGTAAAGCAGTTTTGAATGTAGCATGTAACGACTGTAAAGTTGGTAGTAAAGTCGTCCCATTTCTTCCATTTCGTTTCGACATAGCAAAACCAAAACGAGTAGCGCTTCAACACAGCGTTTCCGCCAGGGGGGCGTCTTGCCATCATTTGACGCCATTATTCAGCTCGGAACGCCCTGAACTCGAGCCGAGGGCGTCCAAAAAAAAAAAATACTTTTTATCGCTTGAAATGACGAAAAGGAAAAAGGACAAGGACATCCCTCTGTTGGAGGGGCGAAGGAGTCTGGTGGGATTCTTTTTGGAGTATTGAAGATCGTTTCCCCAACATCGGCGGTGTCTGCCACAGGACAACACGGAACGTGCGCGATTTGGATGCAATGAGCGGGGGGGTGCTAGTGGAGCATGCACGTGAACTGCGAGCCCCGGAGCCTCGCAGCGGCGAAACTGAGGGCTCCGTGGTAAACTGTGGTAACATGAAGAGCTGTTTGAGAGCCAAAGAGCCGAGCCAAATGATCCGGCTCACTAAAAAGAGCCGGAATTGCCATCACTAACGTAAAGAGATAGTATCTATAAGGGACGGCTCAATTCAAAATTCAAGTCGCGTGACACGACATGACGTCACACCCCCCCCCCCCCTGCTCTCGGTGTGGACGCCCTCTCAGCCCTGGTCTGGCGGAAACACTGCTTCAACACAATCGGCCATTGTTGTCGTTGTCGGTGTGAGCTGTGAGGGGTTTCCGCACGGTTTGGCTTTATGAAGCAGGCACACAAACGGTTACGTCATGACGCAAACGATGACGCAGCACCAGTCGGACTCTGGGCGGTGTGAAAAGAGCCGGAGCTAAACCGAAGAACCGGTTCTGAACCTTAAAAGCTCTAGCACGGAGCTTGAACCGGAGTTGCGTTGGTGTGAATGAGGTAATAGACAGCCATTGGCCCAGTTACATCTGCAGCCCACATCATGCCACTGTTCTTGTACTGCTTTGCATTTCATCTCCTCCTTCACAGTCTCTTTGCTGTTTTATGGAGGGCGGATTCTGCTCTCATGTCCCACACTTTGCTCTTGTACCAAATGTCGTGGCTCAGCTTGGAACTTCATGCCCTGTCAGAGGGACTGATGAAAGTATATCTCTGTATGTCAGCATGCTGTTTGGTTCTGGATGCCACAAGTGGAGATAGTTCTGGCTGCAGTTCTGGATGCTCTCTGTCTGTTCGATGGAGAAGGAGGAGTCTACTGCTTGGGTTAGGTCTTTTGTCTGCTTGGAGGGTAGGGGTCGTAGCCGTCTGACGCAGAGGGACAGTCCAGGTCTCGGGACGCATTACCTATAGAAAGTCTAGCACACTGAGGTTAAATAAATCCAACCCTTTCCACTCTGTCTTTTTCTAATCATACTATCTGTCTTGGTTGTTAAATGCCATCTAAACAACAAAATTAATGTCTACTAATGATATTACAAAAACTCCTTCTAAAAATTATTTCAACCATTGTTACATATTTACTCAACATAACTCTTTCAGGAAACCATTTTATCCTATAAATTGAAATACTCACATGTTTCACACATCATATATTTCACACACTACGAAAGAACATCCCCATATATTCTCCAATATTTTAAATCCCACTGTTACTTAGAACAATAGTAAAAACCTGCAGAGCATACCAACAGACCACAGCAATGTAAATTGACTCAAGAGTAGGCCTATGTTTACTTTCTATTATACTTATTACTTTTGGTGAACATTTATTTATATTATCTAAATTCCTTGTCTATGATATGCAAATATTTTGAGTGTAAACATTTGTTTTTCTCTATGTATTTACACTAAAGATTCTTGAGTTTACTCGTCTCCTGGTGCTGTTTCTAAAAATGTTCAATTACTTATTGTTTTGTTCCAGCTTCTGTCAAATCAGTTCTAACTGCCGTGCCATTTCTGGAAATGTGGCGGTACGGCTACACAATGTGTAAGATGGTGCCAACATGTTCCTGTTTTAGTTTTTACCCGGATTGCGTTTGGAGTGCGTTCTACAATTTCCCATGGTCCACTCTATACAGGTTCCAACGACTTAATCTTGTGGATTTTTACTTTTACCCAATCACCTGGTCCAACGGAAATATTCGTCATGGCCCTGGCATATGCTTCCGCCTCAATTTTTCTAATATCCACCACTGGTTCTCCTCTGTATTGTGAGGTGCTACATTGTGGTGGATATTGCTGAGTGGCCCAATGTTTAGAATCTCCACATATGAAGCAGCCATCCTCTTCATTGTCCCTTTTGTTGATGCTGTATGGGAGTGTATACCTGTGCTTGCGGCTGTAATTGGGTAGGAGGATACACAGGTGTTTGCTGTTGCTGGAATTGTGTGGGAGAATATCTGAGGTTACCTACTGTAACTCCAGCTTCTATGAGTATTGGCGTAGCCCTCTAAGGCTATCGCTATTGGGTAATCCCCTGCGCGCCCGCGCAGCACTGAAACACTTGTAGTCCACGCCCACCTGCAAGGTGGGCCCCACCCTCGGGCTCCCTTCCGGTATAAATAGGAAGGAGGCCCGACAATCTGCTCCCACACAAAAAAACTTTTCTTCAGCTATTCGTGGAGCCAGTGGGGCCCAGAACTTAGAGGGCTACGCCAATACTCATAGAAGCTGGAGTTACAGTAGGTAACCTCAGTTCTATTTCGTATATGGCTTCGCCCTCTAAGGCTATCGCTATTGGGTTAATGGCGAAGCAAGATGTAGTCTGCGCCCCACTGGGTCCCCCGGTACTGGAAGCACAGACACCTGCTCAGATAATAACCCATGCCTATTGCGCCATGCGAATGGCGCATCACAGTCCCTGGAATATAGCATAACATGAATATTTACCATGAGGGGACGCAGGCTGGGAACAATACATACCGCCGCTGTGATAAGTAGAGACGAAGGTCACACTTTGCCCAGCGACAAAAAGAGGGGGAACACGGGCAGCTCTCTGCGTGTAGACAGGAGAGCGCACAGCTGGATCCCTGACATCACTCACTCTGACAAGACACTCCGTACAAAATGTGTCAGAGGAAACAAGGAAACATCCCTCTCATAAGAGGGGAAAAGGGCCGCTCTTCGTGTGCCGAGAGGCAGGAGAGAGGCGCACAGCTGGATCCCTGACGTCACTCACTCTGACAGGACACTCAGCACAGGGTGTGTCAGAGAGGAATGGGAGACATCCCTCAAATAAATTGAATAAATGAACAGGGGGAAGACCAAGATGCAGCAGTGCAAATGTCTTCCACTGACATTCCTCCGTGCAAAGCCGTGGAGGAGGAAATTCCTCTGGTGGAGTGCGCACTGATGTTCTCCGGGGGATCCGCCCCAGAGGAGACATATGCCTGTGACACAGCCTCACACAGCCAGTGTGACAGCCGTTGTGCAGACAGAGGCTGCCCGATCGAGCGCTCTCTGTAATGCACAAACAGGCGCTGAGAACGGCGCGAGGCAGCCGTGCGCGCCACATAGCAGGCCAGCGCGCGCACCGGACAGAGGAGATGAGACGTGGCTTCTTCCTCCGACTTGTGAGGAGGGGGAAAGAAGCCATCCAGGGTGATCACTCTTGACTTAAAAGAGCTTGTGATGACCTTTGGCATAAAAGCCGGGTTAGGGCGTAAAACAGCTGAACTGCCATCTCCTTGGATCCGGAGTCATGACGGAGCCACAGAGAGAGCAGACAAATCACTCACCCTTTTCGCTGATGTTAGAGCCACAAGTAGTACTACTTTGGCTGATAACAGTTTAAGGGGAACCTGAGCTAACGGTTCAAATGGGGCTTTGCTTAGTGCGCGTAACACTAAAGCCAAATCCCACTGAGGCGCCAGTGCGCGTGACACAGGTCTGAGTCTCCGTACTCCTCGCAGAAAATGTTTCGTCAGGGGGTGACTAAACACCGCCCCGACCCCGAAACCTACGTGACAAGATGATATGGCAGCGGCATATACCTTGATTGTGTTGAAGGCCAAATTCCTGTCCAGCAACAGCTGGAGGAATGACAGCACGTGAGGCAGGGGGCACGTAATGGGGTCCAGGCTTTTCGCCACACACCAACGCTGGAAAGCTGTCCACTTGGCTGTGTATAGGACGCTCTGGTAGACGCTGCCCTGGCTCCCTAAATGGTACGTACAACATCTTGAGAGAGGCCCAGCCCCTCTAAATGTTCACGTTCAGGGGCCACATTATTGCCTTGTTGACAACTGACCGATCGAGGATGGGTCACACTCCCCCTGTCTTTTTCGGGATAAGAAAATAGCGGGAGTAATACCCCTGATTTTCTTCCCCTTGAGGAACCCTGGAAATAGTCTCTTCAACAGGAGTTCCCGCAGCTCTGACTGGAGCGCAAGACACTGTTCCTGGGATGACAGGAGTGTTTCCTGTATCCCCTTGAACTGTGGGGGGGAGAGGCGAACTGCAGGGTGCACCCTCTGCTGATCAGCCTGCTCATCCGTCTGTCCATCAGACACACGCGCTGCCACTCTGAGAAACACTCTGAGAGCGGGCGCACATGCTCGAGATGTGTTGTGGTCGTCATGGCGACGAGCCACGTCAGAGCCCTCGCCGCCGCTGCCCGTGAGGCAACCCAAGGTGGGCCTATAGCGAAAGGGCTGTGAGGGAGCCTCCACACGCTGCGTTTCACTCCGGCTCTCATCATGAGGTGTGTACACACTCAGGGGATGAGTGGAGGTGTGTGCAGTGACGTCCACATGAGGCGTCATAACTGCTCTCATGGGCTTACTATGACCGTGTGTAGGAGGCGTATCTCGGACAGAGGAATGCCGCGAGCTCTGCGGTTTATTAACCGATAGGTTAAAACCAGCAGACTTCTGCAGCGAGCCCTGCTGCCTACTAATCAACAGATTGGTGGCAGCTGGCTTAGTTAGCGAACTCTGCAGTTTTTCAGAAGCTGCGCTGAGCGTACTCCGCCCTGGCGATTGATGTAGGCTGCCGCGGCTTTGTTGTCTGTGCGAATCAACACATGCTGATTCCGCAGCAACGGGGCAAAATGCTGGATTACTCTCCGTACGGAGAGCAATTCCAGCACGTTTATGTGGAGGGACATGTGAGCCGGCCACTGTCCCCCCACTGCCTGCGACATACACGTTCCTCCCCACCCTGAGAGAGATGCGTCTGTGAACACCGAGATGTGTGACGTAACTCTGCCCAGGGGCACACCCGCTGACAGCACGTGGGGACTTTTCCAATAGGTTAAGTCTGCCCAGCAGCTGCATCACGGAGAGGGCTGTCACAACGCTGCGAGGTGTGACGCGTCGGAGAAGAGCTGTCAGTGCCTCCACTCTCTGCTGTGAGAGTCGCGCTCTCATGCGGGCTGAGTTCAATTCCACACCCAGGTAAACAATACTCTGGGAGGGAAGAGGGCGGCTCTTCTTCCAATTTATTATGAAACCCAGCTTTGACAGATGTGATACGAGCTGTACCGTCTGTAAAGCAACTTCCTCCCTGGAGCGAGCCAGCAACAGCAGGTCGTCCAGGTAAAATAGAACTCTCATCCCTCCTCTGTGTAGCGGCTGCAGCGCCGTCTCTACACACTTTGAAAAGGTGCGAGGAGCCAGGGAATAACCGAACGGCAGACGGTTGTACTGGTACGATATTCCCTGGAATGAGAAACGCAGGAATTTCCTGTGTTTCGGGATGATGGGTACGTGGAAGTAAGCATCCTTCAGGTCTACAGAGGTGAACCAGTCCCCCTGGTGAACACACTCCAGCACCTGTTTGATCGTCAGCATGTGAAAAGGCCTTTTCATTATTGCCTTGTTGAAAACTGACAGATCGAGGATGGGTCTCATTCCCCCTGTCTTCTTCGGGATAAGAAAATAGCGGGAGTAATACCCCTGATTTTCTTCCCCTTGAGGAACCCTGGAAATAGCCTCTTTCAACAGGAGTTCCCGCAGCTCTGACTGGAGCGCAAGACACTGTTCCTGGGATGACAGGAGTGTTTCCTGTATCCCATTGAACTTTGGGGGGGAGAGTTGAACTGCAGGGTGTACCCTCTGCTGATCAACCTGCTCATCCATCTGTCCATCAGACACACGCGCTGCCACTCTGAGAAACACTCTGAGAGCGGGCGCACGTGCTCGAGATGTGTTGTGGTCGTCATGGTGACGAGCCACGTCAGAGCCCTCGCCGCCGCTGCCCGTGAGGCAACCCAAGGTGGGCCTGGAGCGAAAGGGCTGTGAGGGAGCCTCCACACGCTGCGTTTCACTCCGGCTCTCATCATGAGGCGCGTACACGCTCAGGGGATGAGTGGAGGTGTGTGCAGTGACGTCCACATGAGGCGTCATAACTGCTCTCATGGGCTTATTATGACCGTGTGTAGGAGGCGTATCTCGGACAGAGGAATGCCGCGAGCTCTGCGGTTTATTAACCGATAGGTTAAAACCAGCAGACTTCTGCAGCGATCCCTGCTGCCTACTAATCAACAGATTGGTGGCAGCTGGCTTAGTTAGCGAACTCTGCAGTTTAGAAGCGGCTTTGCTTCCTCGGAGGCTCTCGCGGAGCAGACCAGGAGCAGGAGTGCCTCACTCCCCGTTGACTCACCGCCGGAAGACCCCTCTGTCTCTGGGGTGGCGGGGGAGCGGAGACGCGGGGCGGAGCCCCTGCCGCCGCCGACGGGCGAGCCTGACGCCGCGGCTGCGGTTGCTGTGTGCGTCTCTCCGCCTGCCGCTGTGGCCGGGTTGGACGCTGCGGCTGCTGCGGCTGCTGCGGGCGTTGGTGCCGCTGTGGCCGCCCCGCAGGCTGGAGCCAGCAAACGTCCTGGCGGATGTCGTCCGCCTGTTCTGCAGCCGCCTTCATGGACTCCACCATGGCGTGGAACTGGGGTCCGAACAGCCCGTCCGGGCTGATTGGAGCGTCCAGTAGCACCTTCCTGGCCGTCTCCTTAACAGACGCCTGTTGCAGCCAGAGGTGGCGCTGAATCTGCGTCACCCACGCGGCGATCCTTGCCTGGGAGACAGCAACGGACGCGCACAGTGTGAGTGCCGTGCTGGCCGCCTTGTTGATCTCCACCGCGGCCAAGGTGGTGGACCGCTCCACCAGCGTCACCACCGAGTTGGAGAGCAGCGCGATGTTGTTCGCCGCCGCCGACACCTGAAAGGCACACTGGTGCACCCGGTCGGCCTGGCGGGCGACATACTTACCTCCTGATGGCGGGAAAGCGTGGCCAGATCGGATCACTCCTGACCGTCTGCACCCCCTGAGCTAGGGGAACGGGGAGACCTCTGCAGGCGGCCGCCTTGCATATGATCTCCGGCAGTTCCCCCAGGATGCCACCTATCGCCGGCAGCGTGATGACGGAGAAGGGGGCCGCGTGCTCGGCCGTCAAGCCGGCACCCTGCTCCGACTCTGTCTCCCCCGTCCGGGGGAGAAGAGGGAGGGGAGAACCGCACGGTGAACCGTGGAGGGAGGTGGGGTAGGAGTCGTCCGACTCCTGCCCGGCACTCGGCTCCAGGGACATGAGGCTGCCGCCCACAGGCTCGAAAGCCTGGACGGGCCAATCGTCCTCCTCGGCCGCAGCAGCGAGAGCTCCGCTCTGCGCTTCCTGTCGTCCGAGGGGAGACGGGCACAGTGGGTGCATGCGACCTGCTGGCTGAGAGCCTCGTACGCGTGCTCTGACCCCAGGCAGGATTCGCATGACGTGTGCTGGTCGTAGCTCATGATATACCAAAGCCACATGAGGGACAATCTCTCACACAGTTGGTACTCATGTTTGCTAATCGAAGTGTCTCTTGTGCTTCAGTATTTTACGGGGTGCTGAAGAAAAAGAGGGAGCAGATTGTCGGGCCTCCTTCCTATTTATACCGGAAGGGAGCCCGAGGGTGGGGCCCACCTTGCAGGTGGGCGTGGACTACAAGTGTTTCAGTGCTGCGCGGGCGCGCAGGGGATTACCCAATAGCGATAGCCTTAGAGGGCGAAGCCATATACGAAATAGAACCTGGTGCTTGTTGTTGCTGATATTGTGTGAGAAAACACTCTGGTGTTTGTGGTTGCTGAAATTGTGTGGGAAAACACTCTGGTGATTGTGGTTGCTGAAATTGTGGACAATCTCTGGACCAATGTGTCAGCTGACCACATCTGTAGCATCCATTATTCTGGAACCCTATTCCTCGTTGTTGGTTCTGTATGTGGTTCTCTGACCATTCCTGAGTTTGAACTGGTGGAGGTGTCCACACGGCCTTCTCTCCTAGTATGGCCATCTCTGACATAACTGCCATCTGCTTGTTTTCGGGAGCTTCTTTTTCTTTCTCAGCTACTTGGATCTCCAGAGGCCTGTACGACGAAGCCGGTTCAACATAACCTGGATATGTTTGAGTTAACCGGTTGGCCTAATCCAAAAAACATACGCGCTCTCGCTAAACGGTCCTACGACGCGGGTTATCAAGTGGATCGCTCAAGCCAGCCGTGTCCGATCTAGTTAGGTGCGCGTTCACATGAAAGGGGTGGTATTTGGAGCATTCGACCAATCACAAACATGGGCAAGCGTACTGACAGCGCAGCGTCATACTTCCTGAATGAAAAGTGAACTTTAATATTAGTCAAATATGAAGAAGTTAAACTTTAAACATCCATGACTTAAACACTTTATCCAGGATCAAAGCCACATAGCTGCACCTGCGAGGTGAAAACAGCTGGTAAAAGAAAAAGTGTTTGAATGCGTACATTAACAGGATTATGAAATCACTGCCCCGTCTAAGACACGAGTGGATCTGACTTGAATTACATTTGACTCGAGTGTTTCGTCAACTTAATGTGTTGCTTAAAATAATACTTCTGCATACAATATGTGACACTGTGAGTGTTGCACGGCCAGATACGGCTCAAGAAGCTGACTCAGATAAGGAAATATATGATACATTATGATGTGATATGATGTGATATGAATGATAATGGGACACATCGACGTCTGCACTCACACACACACACTGTAATGTTACTTTGATCCGGTTACTTATGTTGTGGCAGATATTTAAGTAAGCTTTCTTAACGCTAATGTTATAATAGTCAGATTGCTCTGAAGATGGGAGGTGATATTCTATTAATGTTCACGTTCACACAGTCGGTGATTTTTGCCGGCCGTCTTTCCTGCAACGGCAGTTTAAACTGTATTTCCTTTCTCCTGTAATATGACTTGATCGCTTTAAACTCCGCACACTGAGCTCTGATTGGTCAGCAGGCGGTGCTTTCACTGAGTTGATCTCTTAGCCTGCAACCTAACCTGCTCCGGACCAGTTTAGCCGCTCAGCATAAGTTGCCATGGAGATCTAGCCCGCTAAAAAGAGAAACAGCGTCGTAGGACCGGAAACCCAGAGTTTTCCCTGAAGTTAGCTCGCTAAGTGAAAATCCTGCTTCGTAGTACAGGCCTCAGGAGTCTTTTGGTTAATGTTTTGTCTTCCTCGTCACTCTCCAATTTAGTTTTTCGGTGCTTTAAATCGTAGTGTATAAGATTCTCCCTCCATTCTTCCGTGGATTTGGTATCCAGTCCCACAATGTCTTCCAAGCGATCCTGTACAGGTGTTGGGAGGGCTTTGGTGACTGCATGCCTCCACAACATTGTAACAGCTGGAGAAACATCATGGCGTTCTCCTATGCCGTCCATCCATACTTCTTCACATCTTTTCAAGAAGTCATGCACTTCTTCCCCCGTTTCTTTCTTCAGGCTGGAAAGGGCAGTTAAACTGCGTTTTGTTGGGTAGGTGAGACGAATGGCCGCCCAATACTCCGACCTATAATGGTTGAATGGAGTGTCATCTGGTTCTTCGCTACATTGGGCCCTGATATCTATCTGTCTTGCCTCTAGTCTTCCTTCTATCCATCCAATCAGTGCCCTTAGAACTCCCAAGCATAGGCGGTCTTGAGCAGTGTACTTCTCCAAGTCACTTACCCACTTCTGACCACCCTTGGACAATGGGGTAGTTGTGTCACTAGTGATTCCATGTCCCTGTGTGCCCATAGTTGATATATCGATCCTCCTTTTCCAGCTGCTATCAATGGTAACATGTGTCTTGTGCGGTCCTTGAGTCTTCCAGCTATAGATTCTGTTCTTGTTTCTTGTTCTTGGGATCCTTCTTCTTCTTCTTCTTCTTCTGCGGAATATGTTGTTTCAGGAGAGTAACCAGTTCGGTAATTTTTCTCTTCTCGTTCTTTTTTCCATCTTTTCCTTTCTTCATGTTCTTGTTTTTGTCTTTCTTCCTCTCTTCTTTTGAGTTCTTCTTCCATTCTTCTGCTGAGTTCTTCCATGATTCTGTTGAGTTCCTCCTTCAGCTGGAATGACATAGGTGTTTCTAGCGCTTCTGAACCCTCTTGCCGGAATTGGGAGTCTCTCATTGTTGCTGCCCACTCAATCATTTCTTTGTTGCGTTTGTTTTCCTCAATCAGCTGGTTGACTTCACTGGATAGGATTCTTACCTCATACTCCAATTCTTTGACATTCTAGCTGTGGGGACTCCATCCAACTCCAATACTCCTCCTAGAACTCCAACATTTGGGGCTTGAATTGAAGAGGGAGGAGGCACTTCGGTCAGGCTTAGATACAGCTTCGGAGTTTGGATAACTGGAGCCTCTTCTGTTTTTTCTGCTATGTTTTCCTTTACTGGTAGATCTGCTGCTTGAACCACACATATGCTGTCTGTCAATCCTTGGCTGGCATATTTCAGATGGAGTACTAGACTTGTAACTCTTGTTTTTCTTTTTTCAGCTTTGTTCATAACGGTTTTTTCAGATCCATACCAAGAGGGTCGTCCGGCTTTCATCCGTGCATTTTGCTGTTGTAGGTATACTTCATTCTCATATTCAATTACAGCTTTTCTATGGGCTTTTGTTGGTCCAGGCTGATCATCTGCTGGGATCAGTCCTCTGGTCTGCCACAAGTTCATCATCTTCTTGATTTGTTTCTTGGCCTTCTTCCTTCCACTGGGCTTTGTTATAGCATCTGATCTCATGTTTACCCTTTCCTTAATATCTGCAGTTGAGCCTGGTGCTGAGAATGCTCTTAACTTGGAATCTGTTAACGGCATATTTATATATATATATTATTTTTGAATACTTTTATGAAATTATTAAGTTATCAAAGATGAATTACTAATCCACTGAATAGTACCTTTGTACTCCTTATAGAATATATTATATGTGTAATGCTTCAATGTGTCCACTAGAGTTTATGAAAAAATGTGAGGTGCTTTTAACTTTAAAATCTGAAAATACAAATAATTAAAAAAAAAAAAAAACAGTGTATTAATGTAGACTAGTGTTTATGAAACAATACTATGTGTATTGAATTTTAACTTTAAATCTGAAAATACGAATACTGAAAATTGTAAACAGTGTATCAAATGTACATTAGTGTTTATGAAATAATATTATGTGTAATGAATTTAACTTTAAATCTGAGTTTCTGAAAATACGAATATTAAAAAGTATATTAATTATAAAAGATTAGAATGCACAGTGTATCAATGTACATTAGAGTTTATAAAATAATACTATGTGTAATGAATTTAACTTTAAAATCTGAGTTGGGTTAGAAAAATATGAATAATGAAAATCAAAAAATAAACAGTGTATTAATGTACACTAAAGTTTATGAATTAATGCTATGTCATAAAATGTGTTAACTACAATACCTCAATTCAAAGACCAATGTATTCATGCAAACTACAGTCTATGCCAAAATACTATGTGTAATGGATTCTAATTTAGAATTTGTAATTAGTATGTAATCTTTATCTAAATGGTAAAGAATGTATTAACTGTAATACTTATTATGTCCGCTAGGGGAGCTGTTTTATTTTTAACTCCTTTCAAATGTACGACAATCACTTCCGGTTCATAAAACGACTTCCGGTGTATATTTTTCCAAATAATAAAGTTCAAATTACTTTCTTTGAAAAGCATGAAAAACAAAACAACTTAATCTACTCTCAATGTTCATCTACACCATCACTGTGTATGTAATCAGTAGTTACCGGTTGTATCGAACTATTTACACAAACTACAGTCAAGGGCGCCGGAAGCAGGGGGGCCAGTAGGCCATTGGCCCCCCCACTTTACAGCCCTGCCCCACATTTTCGCAGCAGCGGATGCCGCGGAACACTGTACACATCCCGTTTCAATAATTCCCCTCTACTCTAAAGTCGCATCTAAAAAGAACGCGATCTGATCTAGCTGTGTATATTTTGTTATTTTTGATTGTTATATTCAATCTCATTAGCTACAGGCATTTTTGAAGCTTGTAAAGGGAAGATGACAGCTCTCACTCGCCACTCTGCTCTTCCACAGCGCCGCTTCCCCTCCCTCCGCTGAAATTATGAATGTAAGGCGTATAGTAATCATAGATAACACGGCAGGGTCCGTTACAGTTTGTTTTCATCTGATTTCAAATCAACAAAGTCTTGGCTTTCAGAATATGAAACGTTGTTTCGGCAAATTCAGATGATAAATACAACTTTGAAGCTTGTAACGGCATAATTACAAGCGGAGAACGGAGTAACTTGACGTCACAGTAGGCATAACAACAGCCGGTGTTTCTCGTGAGTGTTTTCCCCGGAAACAAACACAATACACACAAACACAAAAATACACAAACACACACACGTATACACACACACACACACTCGCAAGCTCCCCCCAGACCAGCATTCCAAACGAAAATATTTTCCCTCCGTTACTACTTGATGATCATTTGCTCCGCTAATAATCAATCAGATCGATCCAGAGAAGAGGAAACTATAAAGGTCTTTTTCTCAAAATGATGACTCGGTGACAGTCATTATAATGTTATGCTTAATATTTGGAGTACAAAAACAATCCTGATATCATTAGAAAGCTGGGAATCTCCTCTTTCCAACATTGTATACAACTCAAAATGTGTCTTCGGGTCAATGCGACTGATGGAGCAGGTGGTCACTTTGCATGAGGTAAAATAAAGCAGGCAGACATAACAGGAAGAATATGTACATTTTAATCCAATCAAATAGGACATTGTCACACCATTCAAATGTATCCATGTACATTACAATAAAAAAAAAAGCTTAGATTTGTTTATTTGTTACGTTGTTTACGTTATTTGTTACGTTGTTCTGTGTGTCAGCCGTTAACCTAGATAGATAAACTTGCAAACATGTCAGAAGAACCGGCGCATAAGAAAACAAAATACAGTCAAACTAAACTGAAATTCAACAACTTGAATGTCACATCCCTGACATCCACAACTCCGGAGCCTGGCCCTTCAACCATAGAACCAGCGCAGCCAGATGAACCCCAAAGCAGCAGCTCTGCGGCCGCAGAGACTGTCAAAACCGCCGCCGCCGGCATCGTTGAACCGAAACAGGCTGGTTCCGACTGCATGGAGGTTTGTTATCGGGACATTGAGACGGGCAAATAAAAGCTTATTTGGGCAAAGATGAAGGTACTTCAATGCAGAATGGTACAAAAACAGAGAGTGGTTAATTCTTTGCAAAACCACTAAACGAGCCTTCTGTGAAATATGCAGATTTGCTGCTGTTAAACGGCTTGTAACTTTCTCCAAATGTGGAGATGACAGCTTTGTAAATACCGGAGTTAATAACTGGAGCTTTTCACAGAGTGTGTTCAAAAAAAGTGCGCTTACTTCAGTCAAACACCAGTCAACATTCAGCTTGTCAAACAAGAGCTTATTGAGCAGGAAAAAAGAAGAGATGGAATGATGGAGCAACTGCGCTGTCATATGTGTGGGCTGGACCTGTATAGTCTAATTTACAGGAAAGGAGTGAGCAGAGGGTAGAGTGGTCCATTCTTGTTCTGTTTTCTGTGACTATCTTCCTCATGCTGAACACCCTCTCAGACTTTCAGTTGCGCGCGCTACTAAAGAGACGCGTTACCATGGAAACCAAACAATGGTGTAGCTGTATTGAAGTCCGAGTGGAAACAGTAACATTTGGAGCGTTATGTTAGAATGAAACAGGTCGTGACTCACAAATCATATTTAGTCAGAAATCGGGAGAAATGCGGGATAAATATGACCCCGGGAGGAAATCGGGAGTCTCCCGCGAAAATCGGGAGGGTTGGTAAGTATGTCACATACACACACACTTTTTGGCCCCCCCACTTCTGAAATGAATCCGGCGCCGCTGACTACAGTACTTTCTAGTAATGCCAACTAACTAGCTTTGCATTGCATTTGACCTCATGGCCTGACGGGGGAAGGGGAGGGGAACAATGAGAACACACTGCATGTGCAAATAAAAACCACACTGCTCGTGGACTGAGTCCAATACAAATTAAACCAGACAACTCTGGTTCAAACACTTATAACACACACTAACACACACACTAACATCCGCCTTCCAAAGGCTTTCTTAAACCAGACAACGCCGGTTTAACACATCAAACATCAAACACATCAAACACATAATGGCATGAATGAACCCAGTCCAATTTAATGCATCAAGTGAAATGCCTATACCCAGAGGTCTTAACACTATATGGAAACAGTCAAATGTAAACCAGATAAAATCTAGTGCCTTCCCAGGGGTCTTAATACTACATATAAAACAAACACACCACTTGGAATCTCAGTATATCACTGCATTATTCACAGACCTTGTCTTTGTGTTAGCTTGTAGCCTCCCTGCCTCTCCAGCTCTTCTCCTGTCTCCAAGCGCTCCCAGCAGCGCCTCCAAATTGTTGGGATTTCTTAAAACCCCGAGACCAGGATAAACTGAAAAGAGTCCAAGGAAGCTTATAAAAGTTAACAGCATTTAATTAAACAAAATAATGCGATGATATACAAATGAGATACTGCTCGGAGGCGCTCTCCCCATTCTCTTGTTGCCTGACCGTTGGGGTAGCGTGGAAGAGAGTGAATCTTGGCCTGCTCTTCCTGTTGTCATCTGTGGTCTTCTCCTATTGGCCGGCGTCGACGGGGGCGTGTCCAATGCAAATCCTGTCGTTTTTCTCTTTGATTTTATAATATTCTAATGTCTGTAGTTATTTAAACATTCCCTAATAACAGTATTGCCGCGTCAATAAGTGAGAGTTAAAGACAGTGTTTTTAGTGTGCAACACTATGTGTCATTTAACCTTGAATTCACTGTTTCAAAACGTAGTTTTTAGCCACATGCTAATGCTAACCTAAAACTGAAGCTAAAATATTCACTCGCAGGAAGTTGTTGTGTGAACTTCCGTTTTTTCAGAATAAAACAGTTTTAAATTAAAATAGTGTATTTAATTTAAATTACGCAATATCAGCATTGATTTTATTTCTTACAGGGTGCATACCGGTACCCGGTATTACCGAAATACCGGTTACTGGCGGCTATTTTTTTTATAAAAGTGAGGCTTAATATCCTTAAACTCACGCCCAAACCGTCTAAATTACGAGTCACTTTAGAAAATCTAAAGTGTGGCTGCATATGACTGCCAGTCTGAATGGTGGAGTCTGTAACCACTGCAAGAAGTTTATTTCTGGGAAAGGTGGCAACACATCCAACCTGTTGTGTCCCGTCAATTATGTTAGTTATGTATTTGTCACATTCATGTTTTTGTTTGTTTCACTTCCTGTTTTATTTTGTACTCCTTGTCTCATTCCAGGTCCCTTTACTTCCTTGGTTCTTGTTTCCCACCATCGTCAGTGTCTGCCCCGCCCCTGATTGTTTCCACCTGTTCCCACTTACCTCTTGTATATATTGTCCTGGCTCCCCTTGTCTGTTGTCAGTTCGTCTTGTTCGTCATGCCAAGAAGTCAGATCCATGCAGCCATAGAGACACCTAGAACCTTTTGTGTTGTCCTCCATGAGAGCGTCTTTGTTTTGTGACCGTTTGTCACCTCCTCTGTAAAGAGTGTTTTGGTTTTGTGATCCATTAAAGTTTATTTTTCTTCAAAACCTTTTTGTCTCCGGGTTGTGCAATTGAGTTCTCATATCAGTGAGTCACGGTTCCTAACAGAACGAACTGACCTAAATATGGACTCAGCCAACCCCAAGACGCTGCAGACCGCCCTGTCCGTACAGGGTAACGTCATCCATCAACACCAGGAGCAGCTAAAGAATATTAGCCAAGGAGTTAAGGAGCTTTCAGATCGCCAGGAGGGTTTCCAGACCTCCGTCACTTCACAGGTGAACCATCTGGCAACACAGCTCCACGGGCTTCTCACTCATCTGGAGGCAGCTCCCACAGCTCCGATTCCTGCTATGCCACCTGATGCCAATCCTGCTGTGAATCATGCCTCTCACGTTCCACTGCGGTTGGCAGCACAGCGGAGAAATACTCAGGAGAATCGAGCAACTGCAGAGCCTTCTTAGTCCAGTGTGATTTACATTACCAACTTAATCCAGCAGCGTTTGTATCTGATGAGGCTAAAGTAGCGTTTATGATCTCCCACTTAACCGGCAGAGCTGCCGCATGGGCCACTGCGGAGTGGTCTAGAAACTCCAATATCTGTAGATCCTTCATAGCGTTCAAAGACACTATGAGCCGCATATTTGATATTACCTCACCTACCGGTGACGCCTCTCGGGCTCTCATGCAGCTCAAACAGCACTCACGACCCGTAGTAGATTATGCCATAGAGTTCCGTACTTTAGCCATAGACAGTGGCTGGAACATTCCAGCATTAATAGATGCTTTCCGCAATGGACTCTCAGAGACGATTAAAGATCACCTGGCTCCATTAGAGTTACCACAAGACCTCGAATCACTCATTTCTACGTCTCTCAGAATTGACACTCGCATCAGGGAAAGAGAGAGAGAACGACGTCGAGTCGCAACAAGACCTCCCAGCCACCAGGGGCGCTCTCTGGGTAGGCAGTCCTCGTGGGATTCCTTGTTCGCCTCTTCATCAGGCCCAGCAGTGACAGCGCCACCACGGGCACCGGAGGAACCTATGCAGCTCGGGAGAACGAGGATTTCTCCAGAGGAACACGGCGCCGCCTGCAGGAGGGACGCTGCTTCTACTGTGGCCAAATGGGACACCAGCAGGCGACATGTCCGGGAAAAGGGCATGCTCACCAACCATGAGGAGGGCGTTGGTGAGCAAAATTTCATCCGATTATCCTCCTCGCACACTCACCCAGGTAGATATTAATGCCAACAGTCAGACACACACTATGGGGGCCTTAATTGACTCTGGGGCTGATGAAAGCCTCATAGACTGGGGTTTAGCGAAACGTCTTAATATTAAGACTGTTCCGCTCAAACATCCCGTCAGCCAGCCCTAGACGGCAGACTTATTTGCAGAGTCACTGACTGTACAGAACCCATGCAAGTGACTATTGACAATAATCATGTGGAAATGATGCAATTTCATCTGTTCGATTCTGCACAGCATCCGCTGATTTTGGGTTTTCCCTGGTTAAAGACACACAACCCACATATAGACTGGTGTTCAGGACAAATTAAGGGATGGGGAGGGAATTGTGAACAGTCATGTAAAGCCCCACGTACTGTTGCAGTGGCTGATAGTAGCTCAGACTTTCCTGACCTTTCCAATGTCCCCTCTTGCTACAATGACATTAAAGAGGTTTTTAACAAGACCAAAGCACTATCATTGCCTCCTCATCGTCCGTTTGACTGTGCCATCGACCTGTTACCTGGCGCACCCATCCCTAGGGGGCGCTTATATTCTATCTCAGGACCAGAGCGGGCGGCCATGGATGACTACATCTCCTCCTCGCTGAAAGCGGGGATAATCCGTCCCTCTTCTTCACCTGCGGGCGCAGGATTCTTCTTTGTGGGGAAGAAGGATGGGTCTCTAAGACCATGTATTGACTACAGCCCATTAAATGACATTACGGTGAAGAACCGCCACCCACTCCCGCTGATGTCCTCAGCTTTTGAACTACTTCAGTCAGCTAAGGTGTTCACCAAGCTCGATCTGAGAAATGCCTACCACCTCGTCAGGATTAGAGAGGTGACGAGTGGAAAACGGGGTTCAACACACCAAGCGGACATTACGAATACAGGGTTATGCCTTTTGGACTATGCAATGCTCCTGCTGTTTTTCAGACTATGGTCAATGACATTTTGAGAGAATTTTTGAATGTGTCTGTTTTCGTGTATTTGGACGATATTCTGATTTTCTCTCCAGATATTCAGTCTCATGTCAGGCATGTCCGCCAAGTCCTCCAGAAGCTTCTGGAGAATCAGTTGTATGTGAAAGCTGAGAAGTGCGAGTTCCATGCAACCACTGTCTCCTTCCTGGGCTACATTATCACCGCCAATCAGGTCCAGATGGATCCGTCCAAGGTCAGTGCGGTGACCGACTGGCCTACTCCAGATAGCCGCAAGAGAGTCCAACAGTTCCTGGGGTTTGCCAACTTTTACCGAAAGTTTATACGCAACTTCAGTTCTGTAGCCGCTCCTCTCCATGCTCTCACCTCTTCTAAAGTTTCCTTTCAGTGGACCTCCCAGGCCGAGTCCGCCTTCCAGTGCCTCAAGAAAGGATTCACCACGGCACCCGTACTCACTGTCCCGGATCCCCAAAGACAGTTTATGGTTGAGGTTGACGCGTCCAACGAGGGCATAGGGGCTGTGTTGTCCCAGAGGTCCTCCAAGGATAACCGGATGCACCCCTGCGCTTATCTATCGCGTAAGTTGACCTCAGCTGAAAAAAACTATGATGTGGGGAACAAGGAGTTACTAGCTGTCAAAGCAGCTTTGGAGGAGTGGAGACACTGGCTCGAAGGGGCGGAGCAACCGTTTCTTGTGTGGACAGACCACAAGAACTTAGAGTATATCAGAAAAGCCAAGAGACTCAATTCACGTCAGGCCCGGTGGACTCTGTTCTTTAGTAGGTTTAACTTTACGTTATCCTTTAGACCCGGTACGCAAAACCGTAAGCCAGACGCACTGTCTCGTCTCTTTGAGCCTGTCCCTAATGCCAAGAAACCAGAATCCATCCTTCCACTAAACTGTGTGGTTGGGTCGGTAACTTGGCAGATAGAAACTGATGTGAAGCAGGCTAATGTTGTGAGCCCGGCACCTAGTGAGTGTCCAGACAACCGATTGTTTGTCCCTGTGTCTTTACGCTCTCAGGTAATCCACTGGGCTCACACTTCCAAGCTCACATGCCATCCGGGGGTCCGGCGAACTATGTTTGCCATAAAGCAGCGGTTCTGGTGGCCGGTCATGAGAAAAGAGGTCTCTGAATATGTGGCGGCCTGTCCAGCGTGCGCCCGGAATAAGACTTCGTCCCAGGCCCAGGTGGGTCTGCTCCAGCCCCTCCCAGTGCCTCAACGACCATGGTCGCACATCTCCATGGACTTTGTGACTGGTTTCCCACCTTCCAAAGGTAACACTACTGTCCTTACAGTGGTGGATCGGTTCTCAAAGATGGTACATTTCATTCCTCTGCTCAAACTTCCCTCTGCCAAGAAAACGGCAGAGGTCATGCTTACTCAGGTGTTCAGAATTCATGGTTTTCCCAGCGATATAGTTTCAGACAGAGGCCCTCAGTTCACGTCCATCTTCTGGAAGGAGTTTTGCCAGCTCCTCGGCGCCACCGTCAGCTTGTCCTCCGGTTATCACCCGCAGTCCAACGGTCAGACAGAACGCCTTAATCAGGACCTCGAAACCTGCCTCAGGTGTCTCGTGTCCCAGAAGCAATCCACTTGGAGCGATCATCTGACCTGGGTAGAGTACGCTCACAACACTCTTCCATCGGCTGCCACTGGTCTCTCCCCGTTCCAGTGTGCGAACGGATATCAGCCCCCTCTCTTCCCGGCCAATGAAGAGGAAGTCAAGGTGCCATCCGCGCACGCTATGGTTCGACGCTGTCGGCGGGTCTGGGCTGGTGCTCGGCAGGCGCTACTCCGGACCTCGACCCGGATGAAGTCAGCGGCGGATCGTCACAGACGTGCGGCCCCCCTCTACAAGCCGGGACAGAAAGTCTGGCTCTCCACCAAGGACCTACCTCTATACGTTCAGTCCAAGAAGTTGGCACCGAGGTTTGTGGGTCCTTTCCCAGTCTCAAAGTCATTAACCCTGTCTCTGTGCGCCTCAAACTCCCCAGGTCCTTGAGGGTTCATCCTACGTTTCATAAGCAAACTCAAGCCAGTCCAAGAGAGCACGCTGGTTCCCCCCTCCAAACCCCCCCCACCACCCCGGATCATTGATGGTGGCCCGGTGTACACGGTCAGAAACTTCTGTCGGTCCGCAAACGGGGCCGAGGACTCCAATTCTTGGTCGATTGGGAGGGATACGGTCCTGAGGAACGTTGCTGGGTCTCCTCGACGTTCGTAGTGGATAAAACTCTCATAAGTGACTTCTATGATCAGCAGCCTGGGCCGTCGGGAGTCGGCCCTAGAAGGGGGGGTACTGTTGTGTCCCGTCAATTATGTTAGTTATGTATTTGTCACGTTCATGTTTTTGTTTGTTTCACTTCCTGTTTTATTTTGTACTCCTTGTCTCATTCCAGGTCCCTTCACTTCCTTGGTTCTTGTTTCCCACCATCGTCAGTGTCTGCCCCGCCCCTGATTGTTTCCACCTGTTCCCACTTACCTCTTGTATATATTGTCCTGGCTCCCCTTGTCTGTTGTCAGTTCGTCTTGTTCGTCATGCCAAGAAGTCAGATCCATGCAGCCATAGAGAGACCTAGAACCTTTTGTGTTGTCCTCCATGAGAGCGTCTTTGTTTTGTGACCGTTTGTCACCTCCTCTGTAAAGAGTGTTTTGGTTTTGTGATCCATTAAAGTTTATTTTTCTTCAAAACCTTTTTGTCTCCGGGTTGTGCAATTGAGTTCTCATATCAGTGAGTCACGGTTCCTAACACAACCTCCAACCAATGCTGGCTCGTATGGCAACCAAGTACCTTTGTGTTCAGGGAAGCAGCGTGCCAAGCGAGAGAGTGTTCAGTTCAGCAGGTGATATCCTACGCTGTGAAAGGGCCCGTTTGGATCCAGAGAGAGCAGATATGCTCATCTTCTTGAAGATGAATGCACAAAACTGAACTGTGATGGGATTTGTTTTCTTTCATCAGGCAAATGTTGATTTGAATTATGCTATTTGTTTAATGTGCAATGCCGAGATCTCATGATCCTTTATGTGTTCTCTGGTCAGTCGAATCTCAGGTTGAATATTGATTATACTGGTGCTATTTTCTTTTTGCATTGACAAGATGTACTATTCACCCCTGATGGTTGATATAAATGATATTGCAGAATCTGTTTTCTTCATAGATAACGTGTTTTTCATTGTTTGTTCAGTACTAAAAGGTCCAAGTCCCACAATTGAATTTAATATTCATTTGACATGTTAACTACATCATAAAGCGCTTCATGGGAGTAATTGCGGGATGATTACATTGTTCCCTTATGCAACATGAAAGTATCACGATATGTATCGGTTGAGTATCGGCATCGTTCAGTGGTATCGGTATCGTAAAAAAGTCAATGATATGCAACCCTAGGAGGGGGTACCTGTTTTGAACTGTAATGTCATTGAGAGGTGAGTAGTCAATGCAGGGCCTAAGAGATCCATCTTTTTTGCCCACAAAAAAAAAACCCTGCACCCGCTGGGGATGAGGAGGGGCGAATAAGCCCTGCTTTGAGGGAGGCATCTATATAGAGGGCTGCACATAATTGGTGCGCATGCGCACCCCCTGCCGAGAGAGAGAGAGAGAGAGAGAGAGAGAGAGAGAGAGAGAGAGAGAGAGAGAGAGAGAGAGAGAGAGAGAGAGAGAGAGAGAGAGAGAGAGAGAGAGAGAGAGAGAGAGAGAGAGAGAGAGAGAGAGAGAGAGAGAGAAGAGAGAGAGAGAGAGAGAGAGAGAGAGAGAGAGAGAGAGAGAGAGAGAGAGAGAGAGAGAGAGAGAGAGAGAGAGAGAGATCGGCCGCCCAGGTATATTAATGGCCGCCAAAGTATAATTCGCGAGCCATTTAGGTTTAATTTTTTTGAATCCGTCCGCGAGCACGACGGCATCTGCGATCCCTCGCTCTACCCCTCGCTATCGCGTGAAGGGTCTGCTTTATGCACTCCGCACAGTAACCCTGCTGCGAGGCTCCGGCGAACAGTTCATGAGCGTGCTCACTAGCGCACAATCAACCAGTGCACCATGTGTAAACATTTTGTCTCTGATTTTTACCTGGATGCGGGTCAAGGTGCGAGGAAAGTCAGAGGCAGAGAGTCGGCTCACCGTCCTCCTCTTTATTGGTGAGCCTCCTCTTTTACTGGGCAAGCTGCTTGTGGATGTCCACGCTGGCCGCAGTAGAAGCACAGGCCCTCCTTGAATCGACGCTGACGCTCTGCCATAGAAAGCTTGGCGCGGCCCAGCTGCATTGGCTCCTCCAAGGAGCCAGGGGGCGCTGTTGTCTGGGGGCGAGAGTGGTGAGCGGTGACGGGGCCTCCAAGAAGAAGGGGTAGGCGGCGAGCGCCTCCTCTGGAGAGGCGGACCAACCGCAGCCTTGAATTTATCCCTTCTCCTCTCAGCCAATCGATTGTCTATTCTTATTGCCATGGATATGACGGAGTCCAAGTCAGCGGGCAGATCGAGTGGCGCCAGCTGATCTTGTAGGGGATCCGAGAGACCGCTGACAAACGCTTCGAACAGTGCAACGGAGTTCCAGCCGCTGTCAGAATCAGAATACCTTTTATTAGTCCCACAGAGGGGAAATTTGCATTGTTACAGCAGGAAAGAGCCACAGACAGACTAATGTTACATATGTTAAAAAAATAACTAAGTTTATGATATAATAAAAAATATAATTTTTTTTTTTTTTTTAAAAACAAAAAATTGTCGGCTGCAATAGTCCTGAACTCAATAGCATAATAAGCCACACTGCGCTGATTCTGACGCAGCTTGGTCAGAGCCCGAGCTGCTTCTCTGCCCGGGGTTGTTTGATCGAATGTCTTCCAGAGACCGGCAGATGGGGGAGCCCCGGGACCACTCTGCCGTAGCCCACGCTGCTGCTCGGCCGGTGAAATGGGGAGATCATGAAGGCTACTTTGGAGTAATCCGTGGGAAATGCGGCCGGTTGCTGTTGATAGTGTAGCTCACACTGCACGATGAACGGCCGGCAGCCTTCTGAGTCCCCGGAAAACTTTTCGGGTGGAGCCAGACGCATGGACGAGACGTACGGCCCAGTCGCCGGGTTGGAGTCGGATTCCGTCGCCGCTGGGGCCGGAGGAGCCGTGGGAGGAAAAGCAGCCTGCAGGTGAGTAAGCACACGCTGGACCTCAGCTGCCAGGAGATTCACCTGGGTTGTCAACGCTGACTGTAGCTCTGCCTGGCTGGCGGTTAGGTGCTGCACTCCGTGCTGTATGGCGGCCATCTGCTCTTCTTGTTGCCCAAGACGTTGGCCCTGAGAGCGGATGGCGTTTTTTAGCTGGTCTGAGTCGGCTGGGTTCATTTTAATGGCCAGTTCGTACTGTCGAGGGGTGAACTCAGAGGCATGAACCCAAATGCACAACTCAGACTCAGATGGTTTCAAAAAATAAAGTACTTTACTGGATATTTCACAGTAACGAAACAGAGAACACAAAATCACTCTTTCGAGGAAAACGAAATACTACCATAAGGAGCTTGAAACAAAACAACAAACATGGATCAGGCTTGAAAGTACGCTGGTATGTCGAGTCATGAGAGAAGACAAACTGGCACAGGACAGGTGGAGACTAAGACAATATATACACACAAGGTAAGGGGCACGGGTGGAAACAATCAGGGCTGGGTAAACAATCAAAAATGCAGGAGACACATAGGGGCGGGGAGCACAGTGACCTGAAACGATAGGGAGAATTACTTTTCAAAATAAAACAGGAAGGCACAAGAAAAAGGGACATGACAAAAGCTAATTTAAAGAATAAAACTTTACAATGATCTTTCGAGACATGACAAAGAGGATAGATTATAGTGTGCCGTAATATTTAATCATGAATATATGTGGTGAATATGACCCAGCATAAAGCAAACACCTACAGAGAATGGTCCAACGAGGCTGGGGGGGGGGGCTGTAAATCGGGGCGAGAGACACCCTCCCCAACCTAATTAAGAGGCAAAATGAAAGTGAAGTCAGAACCTCTGTGAGGCTGGCTATGGGTTTAAAGAGCGCTCCATTCATTTTCTGAGCGGAGCGCGCATTTTAAACACAATTTTTTTTTAAATATACCTGACCCCATTTAACCCTGTTTGCTGGAAAGGCAGCGAGTTTATGTGTATGTACACTTCGTAAGAAATACTGAGGACCACAGTCACTTCAATGGTGGACATGCCTGCATAAATATAAATATTCTATTGGCATACAAATCCTCATTAGCAAAAGAGAGTTCCAGAGAATTACATTCAATTGTGCAAAAGCCAGTAATGGATGTGATGTGGATTTTCTATCTTAAATTCAGACATACTGCACATATTTTTCACAGTTATTTGTATTTTTTTAATTGTATTAACAGTTTAATAATATTTCCATGGT
Source organism: Dissostichus eleginoides (assembly GCA_031216635.1). Lineage (NCBI taxonomy): Eukaryota > Metazoa > Chordata > Actinopteri > Perciformes > Nototheniidae > Dissostichus > Dissostichus eleginoides. The sequence goes on from CM062280.1 coordinate 2,505,619, forward strand.
TGATCTTAATTTATCTTGCTGTGTGTGTGCAGCATTATACTCCAGAGCAAAGTCCTTGTATGCGTGAACATACTTGGCAATAAACCTTATTCTGAATCACTTACGACTCCAACCTATTTTGTTTGATATTATTCTATTATAATAAATTAATAATAACTTATTATTGCTGCTGGTAGGAGGAGCATTATGTTTTTCTATGTATACTGCTAGGTGGCTGATCTTATAAAGAACAATACATTCCGTTATACATTTACTTTTTTTGTGCCGTTTTATGAAAATATATCACACCTTGATTTCAACTTAAAGAGGAAACACTCAGTGGCTGGTAAAGAGAAAAACATCTGCAGGATCTGTAACCGTTCCCTAACAGTTGAAAGCTTGTGTATCTTCCCTCTGAAGAGACATCCACAGAGAGTCTGTACAGACTGAGGGGAGCTGCCTGCCCTGACCTCTGACCTCCGGCCCTTCAGAGGGACATTTTAGAGGCAAACATGTTGTGGCTTCAATAAACCACAGGACTGAATGACGTTTACAGCTATATTGGGTCAGGACCTGCAGTAAAGACAGGAATCAATCTGCAGCTACATTAAACTCTGACACTACACACACATACTACACACACATACAGACATGCTAGTAAAGCAGGTCAATGGTCATCAAACACACAAATGCTTTTGCAGGCTTTTATGATCCCACATTTAAACTTTATAGCTCTATTGGGTTTTGACACAACCTTACAGAAACTTTACGACTTTATAAAACGTGATGTTGAAGAATGGAGAATGACCTCAGGCTAAACTACATGACTTCCATTCCAACAAGTGTCAATCAAAAATGTATGTTTTTCTTTTCTTTTTGTGCTGCATATTGATATGGGAACTATCCATCCATCCATCCATCTTCTCCCGCTTATCCGTGGTCGGGTCGCGGGGGTAGCAGTTCCAGCAGAGAGCCCCAAACTTTCTTTTCCCTGGCCACATCAACCAGCTCTGACTGGGGGATCCCAAGGTGCTCCCAGGCCAGCGAAGAGATATAATCCCTCCACCTGGTCCTAGGTCTACCCCTTGGTCTCTTCCCAGGTGGACGTGCATGGAACACCTCCCTAGGGAGGCGCCCAGGTGGCATCCTTACTAGGTGCCCGAACCACCTCAACTGGCTCCTTTCGACGCGAAGGAGGAGCTAATACAATACAATGTAACCTGTCCGTCTGAACATTATTTGAAACAAATGTGTGAATGTGTAAGTTCTGCACTGAGCACTAAAGACTAAATGTTGCTTCACTCTGCTGTAGTGCCCATTTAATAAAGTCCAACATGTATTTTCTACTAAATCATTTCATATTTTTCAAAGATGACATAGTTAAATCACGTTGGAATTGTTTAACCTGTTGAACCTCATCCCTGTTTTTCAGGTCTCAGGCTCGAAAATGACATTTCCGGAACAAATGACCATAACTACACTTCTAAAAGGGGAAAATTAATAATCTTTTTTCTCAAAGTAATGATAAGTAATGTGCTTTAAGCCCCTGGATCTGATATGGTTGATGCATTTCACAACAACAGACATTACATTGTCAAACTTCAAGCATTTGCTGCAAAGGTCCTGCTGATGGATAATGCAGTGCAGAGCAATAGCCTCCTCAACACCCTCGTCCTCCAGTTTTCTTTGAACAAGTGCCACCAGCCCATTTTTCCTCCCTGTCATTGATGGCGCTCCGTCGGTCGTAATTCCAACAAACCTCTTCCATGGCGGACCGATATCCGCAATGGCATCACACAGTTGCTGGAATATCTCCTGAGCGGTGGTCTGGCCATGCATTGGTTTCACTGTCAGCAACTCCTCTGTCACTTCAGACTTGTCATCAACACCACGGACATACATTGCGAGCTGAGAGGTGTCAGTGATGTCCGTGCTCTCATCAAGAGCCAAAGAGTATGCACAGAAAAGTTTGGCTTTGTCGCACAGCTGATCATATATGTCACTTGATAAGTCAGAAATGCGCTCTGCCACTGTGTTAGCTGACAGGCTGATGTTGTTAAACTGACCTTTCTTTTCTGGACAGACTATACTTGCAGCCTGCAACATGCACTTTTTTACAAACTCGCCTTCCGTAAACGGCTTTCCCGCCTTAGCAATCATCTCACTCACCACATAGCTAGCTTCGACTGCTAAATCAGCCTCATTGCTTCCTTTCTTGAAGAGATTTTGTTGCTTCCATAGACATTTTTTTAGCTCTGTGACTCTTTTCTCTCTCTCGTCTCCCAGGTATTTTGCATACTCTGCATGTTTAATTGAGTAGTGAGGTTTGACGTTATACTCCTTGTATACAGCGATTTTCTCTGTGCATATAAGGCACGTTGCGTTTCCCCTGTACTCGACAAAAAAATATTCAGTCTCCCACTTCTCCTGAAATTTTCTGTGGTCATCATCGACTTTTCTTTTCCCTGAAAGTTTTGATGAAGACATGACTGGGCGATATATTTTCCTTCCACTCTGTGTCACTTTTGGATCACTCTGTGATTGATTCCGCTGCGCGCATTTGATTGACATGTGGCGGAGTTCCCTCGGAGGGGGGAGGGGCGAGGGAACTGTGCGCAGCAGTTCCCTGCAGCAGCGGGATCAATCCAAAAATAAAATTAAAAGCGCAAACGTAAACGCGAGGGCCAGATTAACACTATTACGTGATATCAACAACCGGGCCATGAGAAACTGTCTCAATTTAAAAAATGGTCCAGCAAAACACGCCCGACATTCAGGGGTCCTCATTTTATGCGCAAATGCGCCGCACCTATGCACTCTACAGTTTCAGTTTTAGCTCCGGCGCTAAAAGTTCACGAGCGTGCTCCACTAGCACCCCCTCTTTGAACAGCTGTTTGGACCTCATTTCGAGAGCAACAAGAAAACACGGGTCAACAGTGGCGCGGATGAGCTAAGGGATTACTGCCAGCAGACACCCCCATATCCCCACAATTTAAACCAGGTGTCTCAGATGCCAGGCCCGCGGGCCAGACGCGGCCCGCGGGCCTGGCATCTGAGACACCTGGTTTAAATTGTGTACAATGCTTTTGTATTTTTCCCCTTCGATTCGGAGAAACAAATATTTTTTCGGAGTTTAGGATGGCAGAAGACACTACACTACCCAGAATCCTCAGCTTTCGTTTGGGACTACAACATGTGCTTTGCTTCACCCCTTGATTAGTCCTCAAGCTCTGTGATTGGTTGACCTCCAACTGCATTCCATATGAAAAAAAACGTTTCGTAAAAGATAAAATCATACTTTATTCAGCAGTGCTTGCTTTACTCTTTGAAAGTCATCACATGAATGCATTGTGATAAATGGTTCGGCTGCATTAAATATTACACATCTGTCGTAGTTCTTTATTTATCTACAGAGATCGGGCCTCAGAATAGACCGGAAACTATTCTTTTACCGTTCTGTTTTAATTTCACAATAAAGTTAGTAATAATATTTTGTTTTGATATTATTGTTTTTTATTAACTACTAGACCGCTGGGTCATGTTAAGACCATCTTTTCTGTGTTGCTGTGGGTTTTTCCATCGCTTTGACATTCCATTTCAAAGTGCTGTTTGACGCTCCGTGTAAACTTCGCGCACTGCCACTCCAACATCCAATCACAGAGCTTGGTGAAGCAAAGCACATGTTGTAGTCCCAAACGAAAGCTGAGGATTCTGGGTAGTGTAGTGTCTTCTAGGGGTTTCACAACTACCATTATTTACTAGTCGGTTTGGTTTGCGTTAAGGAAGACCAAAGCATCAACATGTGAGGGAAGGAGGCTTGACCGCTGTCGGGTGACAGTGGTGCCTGCCAGGGAAAACATCCGTTCACTTGGGGTGCTGGTGTAGCCAGGTAGCTCCTGGAAAGCTTGGCTAAACGGGGGAAGCGGTTCGCGTTTTGTGCCCACTACTTCAGAGGGTTATCCATTGTGGGGATATGGGGTGTCTGCTGGCAGTAATCCCGTAGCTCATCCGCGCCACTGTTGACCCGTGTTTTCTTGTTGCTCTCGAAATGAGGTCCAAACAGCTGTTCAAAGAGGGGGTGCTAGTGGAGCACGCTCGTGAACTTTTAGCGCCGGAGCTAAAAATGAAACTGTAGAGTGCATAGGTGCGGCGCATTTGCGCATAAAATGAGGACCCCTGAATGTCGGGCGTGTTTTGCTGGAGCATTTTGCAGCACCTCAGCGCCACTGTCGGCATCCTCATTTCCCACGTTTGCCTCCATTTTGTTCACGACTAGTCGACTAGGGCCTACAGCGCCGACTAGTGGTAGAGGTAGTCGACTAGTCGACTAGTCGAGTAGTTGGTGAAACCCCTAGTGTCTTCTGCCATCCTAAACTCCGAAAAAATATTTGTTTCTCCGAATCGAAGGGGAAAAATACAAAAGCATTGTACACAATTTAAACCAATCAATGTTGTGTAATTAACAAGGATAATCTGGTGTTTTTGAGTTGATGAGTAGTGCAGATATCACTGTAAAATCAATCGACAGTAAAGAGAATACTTACTTCCGGGTGTAAAATCCTCCGTTATCCAATGGGAATGGACGCTCACATTGCCTTTAACTGCCGCCGACATGGACCGATGCGGTGCTTCCCTGAGCGTCAAATACCGCCGCCGATGGGAATACATTGCAATCAGTTGAAAGCTCTTTGCGTCCGTTTATGAAGCTGAAGGAGACTCGGCGCGTCACAACTGCACGCCATAGGACCCTGACCAAGCGTCGCTCCTGGACGTTCAGGGAGTGAGACTGTGTTGGTTTCACCTCCCCTCTCCAGCTGTGTCTTGTCGTGTGATTACCCTTAATTGCCCTTGTGCCCCTTGTCAGTTCATCATCGTTTAATGGTGGTTTGGTTCCTGGTGTTCTGGATTTCTGGATTTCCCTGTTCTGCCCTCCTCTGGTCCCAGTTTGTTTGTTTGTTACTTATCCAACTATCCTGCCGGGGGTCCTGCCAACTCCATATCCTGTTCCGTTGAGGGTCCCGCCGACACCTGCTCCGCCGGGGGTCCTGCTAACACCATGCCCTGTCCTGTTGGGGGTCCCGCCGACACCTGTTCCGTCGGAGTTCCAGCCAGCTCCGAATCCTGTTCAGTCAGAGGTCCCGCTGCCACGAGATCCTGACCCGCCGGGGGTCCCGCCTACACCATGTCCAGTTCTATTGGGGGTCCCGCTGACACCTGTTCCGCCGACACCGTGTCCTGTTCCGCCGGCGGCCCAGTCGACACCAGCCCTTGTTCCGTCTGGGGTCCAGTCGACACCAGCCCTTGCTCCGTCCGGGGTCCCACTGACACCAGCCCATGTTCTGTCCTGGGTCCCGTCTATGCCTGTCCCGTCGGGGGTTCCGTCTACACCTGTCCTGACGGCTCCGGTTCCTGTCCAGCCGACACCGGTTCCTGTCTCGCCGGGGGTCCCACCAGCTCCTGCTCCGGCGATCCAGCTGACACTGGAGGGGTCCCATCGCGGTGTACGTCGTCCTCCGGAGCTGTCCCGCTTCCGTCCTGCCCATCCTCTGGAGCTGTCCCGCCTCCATCCTGCCTGTCCACCGGAGCTGTCCCGCCGCCGCTTTCTTGCCCGGTCCCCTGAGTTCCCCAGCCGCGGCCTTCGCCCTCGTCTCGGTCCCCCTGAGTTTGGCCGCCAAGGCTTTCGCCCTCGAGCCCGACCTCCTGACTTTCCCAGCCGCTGCTTTTGCCCTCGAGCCCGGCCTCCTGACTTTCCCAGCCGCTGCCTTCGCCCTCGTGCATGGCCCCCTGAGTTACCCCGTTGAGGCCTTAGACCCTGTCTTCGGCCCCCTGAGATTCCCCGCAGCGGCCTTCGCCCTGTTCTCAGGCCCCCTGAGTTTCCCCGCTATGGACTTCGCCGCCCTTTTGCTTTGCCCCCGAGCCGTCCGCCCGAGTCCCCCTTCTCGGCTTCTGCTTTGCCCCCGGGCTCTCCTGGTTATAAATATATTACAATGACTTTTCCCAAAGGATTCCCATTCTGTAAAGAGCTTTTGTTTACTTACAGTTTATATTCTCTCTGATATGCATACTTAGAAAGCAGTGATTTCAAACAAGAACACCTCAGAGCTATCTGTGTCTACTTGAAGGAAGACCAAGAAAAACTGCTAAGGCTGGCGTCACACTGTCCTGAAATTTACACCAGATGGACACACAAATATGGAATTGTGAATTTCGCACGAAGATGGCCCCGAACTTGGTCAACAGCCAAGCAACAGCCGAAGCAAGTATGATGCCTACAGAAGGCCACACGATGGCCCCCGAACCACACATGAAGGCAACACGAAGATGAGAATTTTTATAGTAGTTTATACCTGCAGGACACACGAAGGCCACACGATGGCTACACAACATCGTATTGAGAGTACGATGTGTTCGAACTAGGTCACGAAGGCGTCACGTGACCTCCCGATGGTATTTACATAATATGTTTACATGATTTTGTTGTGCAATAAAAAAAACAGAGAAGTGATCTGCAAGGAAACATAGCACACCGTGTCCTCATGCTCCTGTTTCACCTGCTTAATACAGGTATCATCACTGCTACTGATCTCGATAGAGCAGGTCACAAATAGCAAGAAATGACAAAGTGAAATAAGTTTTTACCTGTAAGAGGAGGTGCTGGGCAAGCGAAAAACTCTGGGGCAGAGCCGGGAGGCCAATAAGGAAGTGCCACAAACTGCAGTTCATCTATTGGCCGATAGGCGATGACTGCAGAGAGGATGAATTTCCATAGAGCCCCATGTTAAAATGCCCAACTTTACAGCAGAAATAAACATGTTTCTACCCCTGGATGCAATACAAATTATTTGGGATATAGTTAGATTCCACCTTAATGATTATTAATTGTTGAGTGAATTGTTTTATAACGTGACCCTTTTATCTATATTAGGTCTTAAAGTGTTTGCATAAATTAGGGCGTGGTCACTTTGATGGACAGGTATGTGACTCACTGTCAGCTAACAGCAACTTGTCCACTCTGCTAGGCTACAACGTTAGCTAGTTGTATTTACTGTACTTGACCCTTTAGGGGTTGAATGTACTAACAGAACTTCCGAGAAGTCTAAAAGGATAATATTATACATGTTAACCCCGTTAGCAGGTGTGTGTGTGTGCTTGTTAGCTTAGCTTGTTATATAGCTTATTAGCCAGCTAAGGACGTAACCCTTTATACATGTGTGTATATATATATATATATATATATATATATATATATATATATATATATATATATATATATATATATATATATATATATATATATATATATACAGTTTAGTTTATGATTCAGCCTTGGGTAAGACTTTTATAGTCTATGGATATGACGCCCATAATGCTGAACGGGAGCAAATGTTAAAAGGGGACCCAATTATCCCAGTGGTGGCCGCCGGAGCTAACGGAGCCGCAGGGGGCTCCGTTAGCTCCGGGCGGCGGAGTCCTGCATTATAACTGGAGATCAAGGAATGCAGCGAAACGCGGACTTGGTTCGCCTGCAGCCCGCTGTAGTATTAGCTAAATAAATTATGTTGAACAAGGCTTATTAAGCTGAACATCGCCACAATTGTTCTGCTATGTGTCGGTACTTATTTTATTTTATTAACGTGTCAATGACAAGCATTAAGAATAACAAAAAATAGCTCATTCTCTTGCAGATTGTCTCGTTTGATTATGAATGTAACGTTTATATAGTGGAACTACAGTGTTTTATCAAAACCAAAGTGCCACGCAGTAACTTGGTATGCATGTATTTAATGTTAGTTTAGCTTCTTAGCTTGAGCTAGCTCTGGAACTTCAAGCTCGGTGGCAGCAGGTCCCGCCTCTTTGCCCTTATTTGGATCAGGCTGGAGCAGGCGGGAGTTAGACTCTGACGTCACTGTCGAGCCTACTAAGGGCTTCTCGGCAACTCTGCAGAATCCTATGGGTGACGTCACGGACACTACGTCCATTTATATATACAGTCTATGGTGCTGGGCCTGTAAGAGTTGCTCATCATGTTCTCTGAGGTGCATCAAAAGAAGCAATGCTGCTGCCTTCTTTTTCCTGGTTGTCTCATCCTCAAAGTATGCCATTCTGCAGGAACTGAATTGTGATTAATTGTGATTGGAGCTTTGGGAGTTACACACACCTCTGCTCTTTAGAGTTGCTCAGGACTGACTGAGGAAGATGCTCTGAGGCTGGCCTTTTATATGTCCACGTTACCATGACACATGGGAAACGCTTGAGCTACTCAAATTCGGCTTTCTTCGCCGTCACCGTGGTCCCATCTCGATGTCATCGTACTATAATACGATGGCTACACGACGGCATTGCGAGGGCTTCACATGGTCGTGTTGCCTTCCTAAGACAATCGGGCAGCTTCTTGTTTCCTTCGTATTGTCTTCGTGAGGCGAAAAATGCCCAATGGCACCGATGATTACACGAAGTAAAGACGAAGATGACACGATGCCCTCACGATGGCCTTACGAATGGCAAAATGGACACACGAATTAAACACGAAAATTAACCTTCGCAAGGTCTTTCGGCAATTTTTTGGCATGCCAAAGATTTTTCCACCACTCACGAAGTTGAGAAACTCCACCGGCGGTCATACGATGGCTTAAGATGCCCTCACGAATGGCCCGATGTTGTTACGATCAGAGCCGAATTTGAACATTTCCTTTATCGTGTGTCCATCTGGTGTCAATTTCGGGACAGTGTGACGCGGGCTTAAGGGAATACATGGCAGGTACAGTTATCTTATCTTTACTAAGGGGATGATTGAAGGGATGGGGATTTCTCTGGTTTACAATTAGCTTCAAACTTTGGAGCTTACACACTATGCACATCAATGAAACCCAGACAGTCTTGGGACTCTGTCATTGGAAAACAAGGAGTTTTGCAGATTGATGACGCAGAGGATCCTTCTGGAAGTGTTGGACAAGTTGGAAAGTGTACCTTTTGCGATCACAGCTTTACTTTGAAAGATCATTATGCAACTAGATGACAACTTTGAAAGATTATTATGCAACTAGATGAAAACTATCTATAAACGACAAGTTCTCAAAACATTGCCTTCCGGCCAACAGACAGCTGAACCCAACCTGGTCCTTGTGATGGCCTCATAGATATTGTGATGCCAAAACTCACAGAACACATTTTCTTTCTTTTGTAAATAAAAAAGCGATGGCAACTGTCAGTGTAAAATGTAACACCACTTTTGCCTAAATTTGGAAATTCTATTTTATTTGCATCTTCAATGTTTGTCTTATGTTTCTTCTCTTGTTACCTACCAGGCTGTAGACTTTTAGTTGAACCGACCTTATTTAATTAGTTTTTACCTATTGTTGATAAATATATTGAATCAATCATCATTTCGCAGGTGTTATCTTTTTCAAACATGATTTCCTGTAGGGATTTAGTAAGGCATGCTCTTCTTTTGTAACCCTTTACTGTCTATCCTCATCTTTACTCATAAAATGAGTGAGTGTTGATCAATCAATCCCAAATTCAAACATACCTCAACTGTGGAAGACGTCCTGTGTGGTACCTGTGCCAAAGACCCCTCACCCCAAGGACTTCAACAGCTAACGGCCGGTGGCACTGACATCACAGCTGATGAAGACCCTTGAGAGGCTGGTCCTTGGACACCTTCGGCCCCTTGTGAGACCATCAATGGACCCGCTGCAGTTCGCCTACCAGCCTGCCATTGGGGTGGATGACGCCGTCATCTACCTGCTGCAGAGGTCCCTCTCCCACCTGGAGAAGGCTGGAGGCTCTGTGAGGATCATGTTCTTTGATTTGTCCAGTGCCTTCAACACCATCCAGCCCCCGCTCCTGGGAGACAAGCTGCAGCTCTCGGGGGTGGATCACCACCTCACCTCCTGGATCCTGGACTACCTCACCAACCGTCCACAGTACATGAGGACCAGGGAGTGTCAATCAGACACCATCATCAGCAGTACGGGGGCCCCCCAGGGAACGGTGCTGTCCCCGTTTCTCTTCACCCTCTACACTGCAGACTTCACCCACAACACTGCAACCTGTCACCTGCAGAAGTTCTCTGACGACTCCGCCATCGTTGGCCTCATCTCCAACGAGGACGACAGGGAGTACAGGGAACTGACGCAGGACTTCACCCTCTGATACCAGAGGAACCACCTCCAGCTCAACACAGGGAAGACCAAGGAGCTGGTGGTGGATTTCAGTCCCCCCCCTACACCAGTGAACATCCAGGGAGCGGACATAGAGATTGTGAAATCTTACAAATACCTGGGTGTTCATCTGAACAATAACCTGGACTGGACTGATCATTCTGCTGCTCTGTACAAGAAGGGACAGAGCAGACTCTTTCTGCTGAGGAGACTGAGGTCTTTCGGGTTGCAGGGGGCACTCCTTCAGACCTTCTCTATTCTCTCTGTTGTGGCATCAGCCATTTTCTATGGTGTGGCCTGCTGGGGCAGCAGCATCTCGGCTGCTGACAGGAAGAGACTGAACAGACTGGTAAGGAAGGCCAGCTCTGTCCTGGGGAGTCCTCTGGACACTGTGGAGTTGGTGGGAGACTGGAGAATGGCAGCCAAGCTGTCCTCCCTGCTGGACAATGTGTCCCACCCCCTCCAGGACACCCTGTCCTCACTGTGCAGCTCCTTCAGTGACAGGCTGCTGCCCCCCTGCTGTCTCACGGAGAGATACTACAGGTCCTTCCTTCCTGCAGCGGTCAGACAACCACCACGGCCCCTAGTAGACCCCCCCCTACACACACACACACACACACACACACACACACACACACACACACACACACACACACACACACACACACACACACACACACACACACACACACACACACACACACACACACACACAACACAGACTATAACACCCACACCCCTTGCTGTTAAATACCTACCAACTATGTGCAATATGTGCTATATGTGCAATATATATATATGCTGTTAATAACTGTGCAATATATACCTGGCTGCTAAATCCTAAGAACTGTTACAGGATGTGTATTTTGTAAATTGTGTAACTTTTTATTTGTATTGTATTTTTTATTATATTTCAGCTAATGGGTGTTTCCACTTCTCATTGCCTAATTGTAATACGATTCATCTCATTGTCGCTCTGCCAGAGGTGGATTTCTTGACTTTTTTAAACTCTTAAGCACTGGGCCTATTTTTCAGGCCTCAGGCTCGAAAATGACATGACCAGAATGAATGAGTATATCTTCATAACTAAAAGGAGTAAATGAATAATCTTTTTTATGAAAGCATGATACACCTGTGAGTTGGCTGTAGAAGTGTCAGAATCAATATAGATATTGCTGTGTCAGAATAAATTCAGATGGAACATAGTAAAAAAATGCAAATTCTAATCTCCGCCTAAATAAAACACATTATTTATAGTGAAAACCACCCTTGAATGATGGAATAGTAGTCCAGAACCTTTAGGGATCCAAACCATAATATATCATAAGTACCTTGTGTCAGAATAGATGCTAATTTAGTGAAACTTTACATTTTTTAGAGAGATTTTTTTTTCTTTTGGGCGGCTGTGGCTCAGTGGATAGAGGGCTGGACTTCGAATAAGGGGGTAGCAAGTTCGAGTCCCACTGCAGTCAGCATGTCGTTGTGTCCCTGGGCAAGACACTTCACCCCAAATTGCTCCTGTGGGGATTGTCCACAGTACTGAATGTATGTAAGTCGCTTTGGATAAAAGCGTCTAACAAATGACATGTAATGTAATGTAATGTAATGTTTAGCACAGGCAGGTCCAGGCAGACTCACCTTTGGGTACATTTGGTTACCATCAGTGCCATTTGACCTTTCTCAGGTACCACACTGTAAAACTCATTTTATTTAATTGAAATATCACTATAGGTATTCATTCCATCCAAATACAACAATAGTTACGTCTGTAACTACGGTTCTATGAGTCCCGGATGACCGCCGGTGCGGTGCTTTAGCAATGGATATGTCCATTGCGCACAGCTCGAGTACAAATAACAACAAAGTCACCTGTGACCCACGTGACACCGGCTATATCTGCCGGTGTCGTCAGAGGATCTGTTCCCAGAATCTTCTGCCGTCGGGCAGAACATGTCGGGCAGAAATAGCAGCCACATAAACTCTCAGAGTGGAGTGAGAACGTCCACTATCTAGAAGGGACTGCTGTCTGGGCAACAGTACATGTTGTCCCAAGGAACAAGCACATGCTTGTCCCCCAGTTGGGGTAGAAAGTGCGTGAGTGCAAGCTGCACAGCCCGAAGCTCTAGCACGTTGACATGGCGTGCACCCTCCTGGGCAGACCACTGACCCTGAACAGACCTGCCCTGCCGCACTGCACCCCATCCTGAGAGACATGCACCTACGGTGACAGTCTCCCGGCGGGATGGGATGGCGCCCATGGGCACGCCCATCAGAAGATAGGCCCTGTCCCTCCAGCGTGACAGAGAGTGGAGGCAACGCTGCGACACCCTGACTTTCCTGTGCCTGTGCCACTTGGCGTCCAAGTGAATGCTGTTCAGCCACATCTGCATGGGGCGCAACGACAGCAGGCCTAAGGGCACAACGGCTGAGGCAGCCGTCAGTCTGCCCAAGGGCCGGAGGAACTGAATATAAGGCACCATCTTGCCTGGCCTGAAGATGGGAAGAAGGTGGGAAATGTCTTCCACGCGACGAGGTGTCAGGTAGGCCCTCATGGCGACCGAGTCTAGGACCATCCCCAGGTAAGTGACCTGTTGGGAAGGGTCCAGGCAACTCTTCCCGGTGCTCACTGTTAGGACCAACCGGACTACGTGAGATAAGAGGCGCGCCATATCCTGGGCCACTTGAGACCGGGATGGCGGACCAGCAGACCAGCCAGTCGTCTAAATACAGCAGGACCTTTGCGCCCTCTGCCTGCAGGGGTGCGAGAGCTGCCGCCACGACCCTGGTGAACACCCTTGGAGAGAGGGAGAGACCAAAGCGAAGCACCCGGAACTGATAGTGTCGGCCCTGAAAGGCAAACCTCAAGAACTTCCGGTGGTGAGATGCAACCGGCACGTGGAAGTAGGCATCCCTCAAGTCCACGGTTGCAAACCACACCCCCTGTGCATGTGCTGTGGTCAGCATATGGAATGGCAGCCCCAAACAGCTTCCCCGGCTCGACTGGCACACTACGGAGGACATGTCTCCGACAGTGGTGACTGAGCAAGCCAAACCTGGCGACGGGTCTGCACCAATAAGGACATAACTCGTCCCAATTCCCTAGACATTAGGGCAAAGGCTTGCAGTGATGCATCACTGAGGCCCAGCAAAGAAGGCTCAGCCGGAGCCTGCTGCAGAGATTTAGAGACAGCCAGCATCAGATGGGAGAGGGAGTTCCCGTTACGATCCGTGGGTGCCGCTGTGTCGTAGGCCTTACAGAGCAGCTCGTCTGTGACCCTGCACTGAGGCCGAGGCCACCTGGCATCAGGAGCCAGAATCGGGGAGGCGATGGTAGGCTCAATGGATGGCAACCGACCCAGCCCCACCCTCGCCGGATCCTGCATGGCAGCAGAGTGGGAGAGGGCCCTGGTGTCCCTCCAGCATGCATGGAGCTCCTTCAGACACTCCTCTGAAGGAGGAACAGTGAGAGTGACAGGGACAGGGTTATGCCTGAAGAAGGCGCTAGCCTGAGCCGAGTCGGCCTGCGGAACCTGAAGCTGCAAGTGTGCCAGGGCTGCACGAATAATGGCCGCCATGGAGGCGTCCTCCGTGCCCTGCAGAGAGCTCTGAGCAGAGGAGTGGGAAGCCTCCTCGGGGGTGAGTGGGGCCCCGTCCTCCACCCCTTAATAGAAGAGGTTTAGCCGAAGCCGCTAGCAACATGGCATCCTCAAGCAGAGGTTTGGCAACCGAAGGAGGGCCAGGCGGCAAGCCCCCGCACCGGCCCCTGCACTGAAGCGCCAAGAGGAGCGACTTCATCTGCTCCATGACGGCGGCTAACTGATCCACCTTAGAGGACAGTCTGTTTCTAGTCCTCTACCTGGGGGGTGAACCCCTAGCCATCCCTCCATCAAGTCGCCGGGAACGGCCAGACTGAGCTGGAGGAAGTTGTGACGAGGAGAGGTGTAGCTGCTGCCAGACGCTCCACCTCTGCGACTCTAGCCACTCTGAGCGCCCGAGGCATGAAGCTACAGTTCATGCAGGTGCTTTGCGTGAGACCCTCCCTCAAATGCTCGAGGCCAAGGAAGAGGGGGGCAGCGGTCATGGCCGTCCTCAGGCTCAAGAGACGCCATACAGGCGCTACATGAATGAGCCATTCTGTAGGTAGCCAGATGCAGCGTAGCCGGGAGCGGGTGCGAGAACACAGCCTTCACCAGCTACCTGCTGAACGGAAATAGTAGAGCAATGCTCCTACTTGCCAAACACAAAGAGGGATGTAACTACACCCACATTACCAGCAGAGGGAGCGGGAGCGAGAGCACTGCCTTCACCTAGCTGGATTAAATAAAGAAGCTTTACAGGGCAGCTTAGCCAGGCGGCTGCTGCTAAGAATCAAGCAACACGTCTACCAGGAGCGGGGGCGAGAACACTGCCTTCACTGGTTGAGTTAATAACGAATGCCAGATGCAGCGTAACTGGGAGCGGGTGCGAGAACACAGCCTTCACCAGCTACCTGCTGAACGGAAAGAGTAGAGCGATGCTCCTACTCGCCGAACACAGAGAGGGATGTAAATGTCCTACACCCACGTTACCAGCAGAGGGAGCGGGAGCGAGAGCACTGCCTTCACCTAGCTTGATTAAATAAAGAAGCTTAACAGGGCAGCTTAACAGGGCAGCTTAGCCGGGAGGCTGCTGCTAAGAATCAAGCAATATGTCTACCAGGAGCGGGGGCGAAAACACTGCCTTCCCTGGTTGAGTTAAACAATGAAGCTCAACAGAACACACAAGATGTTAGCCGAGCGGCTGCTGCTGCTAACAATCAAAGCAATACTTTACCGGGAGTGGGAGCGAGAGCACTGCCTTCACTGGTTGAGTTAAAATAAAGAAGCTTAACAGAACATGCAAGATGTTAGCCAAGCGGCTGCTGCTAACAATCAAAACAATACTCTACCGGGAGCGGGAGCGAGCGCGCTGCCTTCACCAGCTGAGTTAAATAATGAAGCTTAACAGTACATACAGGATGTTAGCCAAGCGGCTGCTGCTAACAATCAAAACCATACGTTTCCGGCAGCGGGAGCGAGAGCACTGCCTTCACCAGGTTGAGTTAAATAATGAGGCTTAACAGTACATGCAAGGTGTTAGCCTAGCGGCTGCTGCTAACAATCAAGCGAGACCAAGTCAAAACACAAATGTTAAGACCAGATAATTAGCTTCTAAAGAAGAGAACAGCATCCATAGAACAGTAGTTACAAACGTAACCGTGGCCAGTGCTTAAAAGTGTCGGCCAAACGGCTGCACACTAGCGATAATATAATATAGGGAGGGATGAAACCCTCTTTAATGGCCACACATGCAGAGCACACAGCACACAAAGTGAAGATGTTCTCTGCATCTAACCCATCCTAGTGCTAGGAGTCTGGTACTAGGAGCAGTAAATACAACGATATAGTTAGGCTGAGCCGCACTACTGCGAACTAAATTGAACGAGACGCAGCTGAAGCTGAAACTCAAAAATGCTAATGATAGCTTGGCACAACGCCACGGTCAGAAAAGGTACAAAAGAGCACAACAAGGGCAACTCCTAGGAGAGGGGGCGAAAACGCTGCCGTCACCAAAAAGTTCAAGCTCGTCGAAGATGGCAACAAGTTCAGTACATCTCAGACTTGGACGATGGATTAAGGAATACTTGCCTCTACTCCAGGAACGACAGAAGTGGTCAAATGTCAAGCGCAACTTCATACCAGGAGATATTGTGCTCATAGTCGATGACTCAGCACCTCGCAACTCATGGCTTACAGGAAGGATTGTGCAAACCATCCCAGACAGAAGAGGACTTGTACGTCAGGTGTGAGTCAAGACAAAGACTAGCTATCTGGACAGGCCTATCACACACACACCACACACACACACACACACACACACACACACACACACACACACACACACACAATAGATGGATTATCAGTAATCATTTCAAAGTGACACAGAGACATTGGATTAACCTTCAGCACCGTGTTATGCCCTTGAACACAACTTTTGATCACAAAACAGCAAAGGTAAGACATATTTATAGTTATGGCTCTGTAAAAGTGAAGTTGTTTGTTGCTCTTTCCTGGCTGCTAGTGAGTTTTGGTCGTACAGTGATGAGACTTATACCAATGGAATCTGTGGAATCAGCTTTCATATGACATGTCGTTTGTGCAGATAGCATGAAGTAGAAAAATTGCATACTATTGCCACCTATGTGCTAACGTTGCGTTAGCATGTTTTCGTTAAGGGCTGATTTAAACGCTTGGTATTGGAATTATGTTTTGTTTAGGTACAAATTGTTATTATCGTCTGTTAGCTGAGTTTCTTCCTGTTAAGTGGGTATGCCACATGAATAGGTTGTTAAATGTTAAGAAGCCCTGGGATTTGATTTTATTATTTTTCTCTTTTTTCTGTCCTTTACCTATTCAAACATTAAAGCAATGTAATAAACGCGAGCTTGACACATAAATCAGATCTGATTGGTTCCCAGGTCGGCTGCAGGTCCTAATTACTTCATCACCTTTTACTGCTGACGGTCAGGGAACTACAGAGTTTATCATTCATATCATTTGGCTCTACGGTTTTTGTTAATGGCCCTTTATACAACACTCAGTTTCACAGGACAATAATTTCTGTTTCTGCTCATTGGGTGGAGGCTGGAGTGGAATAAAAGCCAAATATAGTATGATGAATCTTTGAAGCTGCCTATTGCTTTGAGGCGTTCTTCATTGGCTTCACTTTTCAGGACCGGTTGTTGCCCCTTGATCAAAACTAAGATTATAAGACAAGCTACTAATTACCAGACTAACACAGTCTATTAGACACAGAGCGGAGAACCTCATCGCTGCAGCTAATAAATAAAATCCAATCAACCTTTAAAAAGTGGGCCTCCGGCTCTGGAGCTGCTTTAAATAATATTCAGTGTTTAGGATGATTGATGGCCATGTTAGGCCGAAGGATTTATTAAATCTATAATAGAGTTGATGTTGCCTACATAATGAGCTTCCCTGCTTTAAAAAAAATAACATCACAAGGAGAGAGGGGGGAAAGGGGCATAAGCATGCTGTCTTCATCTTCATTGCCATCTGACCTTCTAATGTTCTCTAGCCCAGTCTAATCTTTTTATTTAACCTTTATTAGCTGCAGCTCTCGTTATGAAGCTTGTGTGTGTGTGTGTGTGTGTGTGTGTGTGTGTGTGTGTGTGTGTGTGTGTGTGTGTGTGTGTGTGTGTGTGTGTGTGTGTCTTTGCCTGTATACAATCTTTTTGTCCTGCTCTGGAGAATACAATCTGCCTAGTTAAAGCAGCAGAGCCTGGGGAGAAAAACATGGATAATGCTACATTTAGTAAAACAACAGCAGCGGATTCTTACCTGTAGGAGATATTTCAAGAATTACAAGAAAAACGTAACAGTCATTTATTTTAATCACCCTGATATTTCTAAAAACTGCAGATTCAAAACATTTGCTCAATGAATTCGTCCTTCATATTTATTGATCCTCCTTACCTGAACGTTTTTGTGTCCTTTTAACAAAAGACACTGATCACCACACTTCCCCCATCTAAATGTCCTCTTGTGATTCATGTGATAAACTGAGCACTGAAAGACAGACACAAATATTAAACATTAAAATGATTAATAATGATTAAATGAAGACTTATTTTTAGAACATATTGCAGAAAATGTATGAGTGTGAGTATTTTTACTCACAAAGGACTGTATGCGGTTAGTGTATTTTTCTTTCTTTAGGGAACTTAGTTTTCTTGTTATGACAATTTATCATGCTGCTCTGAGTAATTACCACAAACATTTTTGACAAATAAATAAATCCAAAATGCAGAAGTGAATTTGAGATATTGATTACTCATGCTAAGATATATTTTTGTGACTAAGAGCGCAGTCTAAACTGAATGGGTAATTTTTCTCAAAGCTTAATATTCTGGTTTATACAAATGATATAGTGTGATCTGATGTTAGAAGAGATAGAGAAATAGTCTTTATAGAAAGAAAAAATGGTGTTTAGTTTGGTACGACATCACTTCCTCCTCAAAATTGGCGGGACTGTAGAAGGTGTCGACCAATGCAGTGGTATCTGCGAACTTCAGAGCCATGCTCAACCTGTCACCCTCAGGTTGTTGATATAAAGTGAGAACAACACAGGTTAAATCACAGTCACCTAGGGGGATCCGGTAGATTTGCCTATTTCTGTACTTACATGTGCTTTTCTGAGTGCAAAAATGTGAAATATTGGAAAATGCACTATGAGTACCCTAAAAGGTTTGCTCATGACTGTTGAAAAGTTGAGTTTGGAACGCTTGAAACTTTTCGCACTCATTGATCTCCATCTTGGCTACATAACTGTAACGAAGGTAACTTCGTTACTATGGACTGACGGCTTCGGGCCTTGTAATATTGCACATGTGGGTTTGCAATTTATGAAACAACTTCCCTTTGCACAGAAATAATGTCACTCAGCACTTTAGTAGTGAACAGTTTGCACTTTATTAGCATGATTGCACCGTACAGTTTGGCATTGCATATTTGCACATTTTTACATAATTTATACTAATTATTGAGGTAGTATTTATTAAATGTCGTCTGGCAGATGCTGGTCGGGTCCTCGGCTCCACCTGAAAAGATAGGGGGGTTAGCGAGAGCGCCGAAAGTGTTTATGCTGGTGTAAGAATGACAGCGGTTGAGATTAATCAGGGTGCAAATAATATGTTTGAGCGTGTATATGTCATGACGTTAAGTTGCATTAATTGTACAAGTGAACACTGTGTAAAGTTTACATCTATCACTCACCCATGCTGTCTCGTCCGGTGTCCGCTACAGTGTGTTCGGCCAAAAGGTCCTCGGGGGGAACAAACACTGACCAAGAAGGTTCCGGGATGGACCAAGTGGCGAGATAGGCGCAAGGGTTTCTGTTTTAGTTGGGAATGTATTTCTGTTTATTCTGTTCAGTTATAATGTTTGTTTTGGGTAAGATTAACAGATGGCTATAAACAACTGGAAATGCTATGAACGATATTGTGAATATTCTTTATGACAATTATGATGACATGTAGTGTTATTATCATTACCTGTGAATGGTTTCTCCCAATTACATCCTTGGAAGATCCTCTATAAATGAGCCAGTCTTCAGTCGGAGACAGCGCGGTGAACATGTACAGAGAGGGGATAGTGCTGGAGACTGTCATATTGATGCTGTGAATCATGTGCCCATGATTAATAAATGCCCACACCGGGTTGTATATGGACGTTCTGCCTCTGCCTCCTTACTTGGTCGGGCCGCTCAATGGCCAGCTTCACAAGTGGTGTCAGAAGTGGGATTTACCAAGTGAGCACCGGGAACCAAAGTTGTGGCCACTGGGGCCAGATGGCGACATTGAACAGTTTCTCACCACCTTTGAACGCATTGCCCATGTCTGTCGTTGGGACCAAGAAGAGTGGGCTGTCCGATTGGTTCCCCTGCTGACTGGTAAAGCATGCAGTGCGTACGTGCTAATGGACATTAGAGACTCTAAAACTACCAGCAAGTCAAAGCAGTAATCCTGGCCAAATTGGAGATCACCGCTGACACCTATAGGCGGATGTTTCGTGCCCTCGACATCCAACAGGACGAGACACCACGTGAGCTGTACGACCGACTGAAGGACCTCTTCTGCAAGTGGGTTCGGTTTGAGACGTCCACCATCAAAGACATTTGTGAGACGCTCATCCTTGAACAGTTCCTCCACATGGTAAACCCAGAGATGGAAGTTTGGATCCGGGAACATGATCCAAAGTCTGCTGAGGAAGCTTCCCGCCTCGCTGAAGTGTTTCATTCAGCAAGGAAAGAAAGCAAAAGCCTTGCGAACTGCCAGAACATATACCCATCGGGCAA
Source organism: Dissostichus eleginoides (assembly GCA_031216635.1). Lineage (NCBI taxonomy): Eukaryota > Metazoa > Chordata > Actinopteri > Perciformes > Nototheniidae > Dissostichus > Dissostichus eleginoides. The sequence goes on from CM062280.1 coordinate 2,525,652, forward strand.
CAGTAAAGCTTATGGGGGTGAAAGGGATAGTGGTTACGCCTATGGTAGCAATAGCAGTGGCAAACAAACCACGCTAAGTCGAGCGACCTATGCTAAGAAGCAAGCTCAACCAGAAGTAAGGTGCTACCAGTGTAATGAGTTTGGCCACACACAATACACATGCCCAGTGGCTAGGCAGAGTAAGCCCTCTCTCCTTTGCACAAGGTAAGGGAACATGTCCATAGCCTCAGGGGAGGGATCTATTATGTCCATAGCCTCAGGGGAGGGATCTATTATGTCCATAGCCTCAGAGGAGGGATATATATTGATCAAAGCCTCAGGCACTGGATCTGTCCGTTCTAGAAACTCAAGGACCTGAAGCAAGCCATTACCACTGAGTCAGTCCTTCACTCACCAGATTTTAATCAGCTATTCACTGTTCAGACAGATGCCTCAGGGGTAGGCATTGGAACGGTATTGCTGCAGGAAGTGGATTGGGAGCTGAAACCGGTTGTTTTCCTCAGTCGGAAGCTGTTGGACAGGGAGACACGGTACTCAACAATTGAAAAGGAGTGCCTGGGGATGAAGTGGGCCATCGACTCCCTGAGGTACTACCTTCTTGGACGGCAGTTCATCCTGGAGACAGACCATCGTGCGCTTCAGTGGCTTCACAAGATGAAGGACGCAAACCTGCGTATCGCGGGTTGTGCCTTGCAGCCCTACAACTTTACGTTTAAGTACCGGCCAGGGAAGTCAAACCTGGTAGCTGAATGGTTGTCCCGAAACCAAGACTGTTAAGACACTGTGCTTCCTGGGGAGAGGGGTAAGGAAATGTAACGAAGGTAACTTCGTTACTATGGACTGACGGCTTCGGGCCTTGTAATATTGCACATGTGGGTTTGCACTTTATGAAACAACTTCCCTTTGCACAGAAATAATGTCACTCAGCACTTTAGTAGTGAACAGTTTGCACTTTATTAGCATGATGGCACACAACAGTTTGGCATTGCATATTTGCACATTTTTAGATAATTTATACTAATTATTGAGGTAGTATTTATTAAATGATTAAACCGTATTAATTGGAATGTCGTCTGGCAGATGCTGGTCGGGTCCTTGGCTCCACCTGAAAAGATAGGGGGGTTAGCGAGAGCGCCGAAAGTGTTTATGCTGGTGTAAGAATGACAGCGGTTGAGATTAATCAGGGTGCAAATAATATGTTTGAGCGTGTATATGTCATGACGTTAAGTTGCATTAATTGTACAAGTGAACACTGTTTAAAGTTTACATCTATCACTCACCCATGCTGTCTCGTCCGGTGTCCGCTACAGTGCGTTCGGCCAAAAGGTCCTCAGGGGGAACAAACACTGACCAAGAAGGTTCCGGGACGGACCAAGTGGCGAGATAGGCGCAAGGGTTTCTGTTTTAGTTGGGAATGTATTTCTGTTTATTCTGTTCAGTTATAATGTTTGTTTTGGGTAAAATTAACAGATGGCTATAAACAACTGGAAATGCTATGAACGATATTGTGAATATTCTTTATGACGATTATGATGACATGTAGTCTTATTATTACCTGTGAATGGTTTCTCCCAATTACATCCTTGGAAGAGCCTCTATAAATGAGCCAGTCTTCAGTCGGAGAGAGCGCGGTGAACATGTACAGAGAGGGGATTGTGCTGGAGACTTTCATATTGATGCTGTGAATCATGTGCCCATGATTAATAAATGCCCACACCGGGTTGTATATGGACGTTCTGCCTCTGCCTCCTTACTTGGTCGGGCCGCTCAATGGTCAGCTTCACAATAACCAAAGTTATTTTACCTTAATCTTTGATTACAGTTTATTCGGTAAACAAAGACAAATACAAGTTATCCATGAGGCTTTTTTTTACTATTTAAGTACACTACACTGGTTACCTTTATATGGTAACTGAGTAGTCTAAGGTCGCATTCACACCAGCCTTGTACAGTCCGGTTGAATCGAACCGTGGTGCATTTCACCGCTTGGTGCAGTTTGTTTGGGTTGGTGTGAACGCAGTCCGAGACCTCTGATGTGAACTAAACAACCGGACTCTGGTCCGCCTAAAACAGGTGGTCTCAGACCGCTTGCTAGTGAACTCTGGAGCGGTTCATCGCTGGTTTGAACGCAGTCCACACCAAAACACAGTACGTTAAAGGGCCCATGTCATGCTTTTCCGGTTATTACCCGTCCCCTTGTGTGTTATGAAGGTTTTTCTGCATGTAAACGGTCTGCAGAGTCAAAAAGCCTCAAAGTACACCCTGTAGCGAGTAAAACTCTAACACAGAAAAGACCTGTCTATGCTGCCCCAAAACGCCTCGTTGGAGATTTCTCATTTTCCATTGTTTTCTTCCTGGGTTCTCTGACGTGTCAATACCCAAATCAACAACAAATGACCGGAATGGACCAATCCGCGGAGCACCTCACACACCAGGATCCCTTGGCTAACTAACAGGGAGTCCCCATTGACTTGCATAGAGCTCCCTGAACGCTGGTAATAGACGAGTTGTGATCGTGGAGAAATGCTCTCCGCAGACCCATTCTCACAGTGTTATAAACCTTTTTCTTACTCAATATCAAGCCACACTTATTGTTTTTACTTCGGCTGTGAGTGTTTGTGTGTGCACAGGATGAGTTTCGCTGTGTCTCGCTGTATCGCCGACCCTGAAACCTGTCCGCTCCTCGCAGCAGCGAGCCTCGCAACGTCCCGACCAATCAGAGCACACTGGGCTCACAGGGAGGGGGGTGCAGGAGCTCCAACAAGCCGTTTAGGACAGAGTGAATACCTGGTGAATACACATTAGAAATGGGTGAGTCCTGATTCATCCGGATCATTAACCCGGATCCTAGTAATGAGCTGGTCGTGACGAGTCTCCCCTCTCGATTAACCCGAGTTCTTTGAGTCCTACACCTGGTGACGTACAAATTAAAATTATAAATTGCGTCACTCGCTACCCTCCTTATAACATGTAAAATCACATTACAACGTACCCCAGTCCATCTGCCTAGCCTTTAGCAAGTAGGATAGCTGCCAGAAGTTATCGTTTGGCTCAGGGGATGGGACGCGGATCAGTGAAACTTCCTGCAGACTCGTGCGGACTCAGAGCCGTAACCGTAGCAGATCCAGAGATCCAGAGATCCAGGCAGACTCATCATGCACGAGTCAACAGCAGACTCAGATTCGCAAATCCTGACTCACTGAATCATGGGAACACTCTTCACTTCCTGCAGACTCGTGAGTCGTGGGGACTCAGAGCCGTAACCGTATAGCAGATCCAGAGATCCAGACTCGTCATGCACGAGCATAGCCGCGGGAACTGGGAAGTCATTTTACTTAGGGGGTGCGGACAAAAGTGGGGAGAGATTTCAACAACAGTAACATGAAGTCTTTCAAATGTACACCACTCGCAGCCCCGCCTCCAGCACCCCTACTTCCCGCGGCTATTGTGCACGAGTCAACAGCAGACTCAGAGATTCGCAAATCCTGACTCACTGTGCAAAACATAGCAGACTTGTGCGGACTCAGAGCCGTAACCGTATAGCAGCAGATCCAGAGATCCAGCAGACTCGTCGTCATGCACGAGTCAACAGCAGACTCAGATTCGCCAAATCGCAAAATAACCCTTTTTTTTTGTGATCAACATTTTTTATTAAAGCAAAAGACACTGTGTAGCGGAGGTTAATGTAACGTTAGTTTAATATGCTTGTGAAATGCAACAACTTTTAGTTTTCACCGGTAGGATTTCTACGCTCTTGGTGACGCTGACTCATATGACTCAAAGGACTCGTATGATCCGGATCTCTTCAATGACTGACTCAGAAGACTCAGAGTCTGTAAAAGGATCCGGATTTGCCATCTCTAATACACATACTATACAGAGATGCTGTATGAGAAACCAATGTGATTTTGGAAAATTGCACAATTTAAATCTATTCTAGTAGACCTCAACAATGGAAATATGATCAGTAGAAATGGCCATGACATGTGACCTTTAAGTATTTATTGCCAAGAAGAGTGAAAAATGCAAGTTAATTGATGAAAGGGCCAGAGCTGCTCAGAGAGAGAGAGAATTGTCAGAAAAGTTTAAATGAACAGACGTACAGAGGTGGGAAGTAGTGGAGTACAAATACTTCGTTACTGTACATTTTTCTGGTATCAGTACTTTACTCCACTACTTATTTTTCTGACAACTTTTAACTTTTACTTCTTAAATTTTTAACACAAATACCTGTACTTTCTACATCTTACATTTTCAAAATAGGTTTGTGACTTTGGTTTTAATCTGCGTTTCATTACATTTATTAGAACACTTTTCTGAATGCTCAAAGCGCTTTACATTACATATTACACATATCAGACATATAACAGTGAATACAGCAAATCAGGGTGAAGTGTCTTGCCCAAGGAAACAAAGTTATGGGTACTTTTTACTTAAAGGGGACCTATCATGCAAAATGCACTTGTGTACGTCTTTTATACATGAATATGTGTCCCCGGTGTGTCAGGGAACTCACCAAGTGTCAAAAAACACAACCCTCTCTCTTTTCCTCCATACCCAAATCTCTAAAAACGGGGCTGCAACGGAGCTGATACAGACTGATAGGCCACGGCAACGGCCATTGCCGCTCGAAAGTGCTGGAGACGCTGTAGTACATATGCCAGGCCTGTAAGTGGCGCTGTAGTCTGCCACAAAAGCAGCGAAGAAGACTTCTCACAGAATCAGCCCTTGCAAAAACAGGGCTGGAAGAGAGCAAATAGAGCGAAATGAGGCATGGCTAAAATGCATGATCTGTTTGGTATTTTGAAAAAAAAACTTCTTTTTTTACTTTTTCTTGAGTCAAGAAGTTTAGTCAGTACTTCTACTTTTACCAGAGTATTTTTAAACAGAAGTATCTGTACTTCCCTCCCCCTTCTCTTCTCATCCACCTCCTCCAACCTCCCAGACTCCTCCTTCAACACTCTTCTCTTCTCATCCACCTCCTCCAGACTCCTCCCTCCCCCTTCTCTTCTCATCCACCTCCTCCATCTTCCCAGCCTCCTCCCTCCCTCTTCCAAAAAAAGCGGAAGACCCTAGGTTCATCCCAATGTCCCTCCTCGACTCCTCTCTCTGTGACTTGACCCGGAAATCGATCAAGACACGCCATGTTGAAGGAAACTAATGACTAAGATCAGTCATTAACCTGTTAAGCCCTGAGCCTGTTTTTCAGGTCTCAGGCTCGAAAATGACATGCCCAGAACAAATGACTATATCTTCACTTCTAAAAGGGGTAAATTAATAATCTTTTTTCTCAAAGCAATGATACACCTGTGAGTTGGATGTAGACAAGTCAGAATCAATATAGATGTTTTTATTTTTTAAAGTAAATTTAGATTGAACATAGTAAAAAAATGTAAATTATAGTTTCTGTCCAAAAATAAACCATTACTTATAGTGAAAACCACCCTTGAATGATGGGATAGTAGACAAAAAGCTTTAGGAATCCAAACTATAACATATAATAAGTACCCTGTATCAAGATTGATGCAAAACAACTTAAATTAAAACTGCGGTCACAGAAGTGCGCGCAGTGATGAGCGGGCCCTCGCGTCCGTGCGCCTGTCGGGGAGGGCAGCCGATCGTCCCGGCGTCAAGCAGACGCACGCGAGTCCTCCGAAATGAGCCGTTTGTCATTTCTATCATTTTCGCGTCCCAGGCTCCCAGGTCCTCCGGCAGCGACCCGGAAACGGATGTCGGCGCGCCGTCTCGAAGGAAAACAAATTTCTCTAAAGGGTCGTCGAGGATCGATTATCGAGGAGGCTGTCTGGAGGAGCCGTAACCGAGGATACACTGATTTAGAGGAGAGAGGAGTCTCTCTGGAGGAGCTATAACCGAGGGTACACTGATGTATTCTCCGGAGTCGATTTCCGCCAACAGTGATGTTTAAAAGAGGCGTGACGCATGGCTGAACTTATGACAACGAAGCACAGCTCTGCAAACTGTTCCCGTTGTGATTATAAGTTATTTAAGAGGATCAAATGTGCATCAGACTTTCTGCCCTTTACCGTTTATTTACTCACTAATCACATCTCCCCTGGATGTTAGGCTATTTTTTTATTTAATACAACTGCTTTCATTGTGACGCGATGTTTACAGTGAGAACAGCTGCTGAGGTCAGTGCAGAAAGCAGAACAGTGTGTATAATATATATCGCTCAATAATATATGTAACAGGCCTACATTTCACACTTTTTTTGTAGGCTTTAGGAGATATCTACAAATAAACAGAAGATATTTTTCATGAAACCATATAGTGCTTCACATAATAAAATATACCAGGGCTGTAGCCTGATATTTATTATATGCTTTATATGTGTGTGTTGTACAGTGAGTAGGTGTGTGTTGTGGAGTGTATAGGTGTCTGTTGTAATAAATATGCCGCCAGCAAAGGGCGTTGTTGGACTAACAGTAGGTGTGTGTGTGTGTGTGTGTGTGTTTGTGTGTGTGTGTGTGAGAGTTGACAGGCAGGTCTCAGTAGCTTATCTGACATATAAATGGTCCAAAATGGTACATTCTCCGTTAGCCTACGAGCTCCCCGTTCGAGCGAAGGACTATTCCTTCTCAATATAGCATGACATTGGATATGCGCTTAACTTGTCTTGGATTGGAATTTTTCCGATCATTCCCCTAGGAGGAGTTTGCAAAAATGTCCTTAAAATGCATGAAAAACGCACATTTTTAAAAATGGCCGACTTTCTGGGGGGCTAATGGAAGGCAATTTGAAATATGTCCAGATTCATAAAAGCAATGTATACAGATGAAGCCATTCATTTAGGACTCCAGCATACAGCTCCCAGCCAAAGACCAGCATTAAGGAATGTTAACTCCTCCCACTTCTCAGCAAGTGGGGGTGGCCAGATTTTCATTTACAGGGTCAAACCAGGAGAGGGCGCTTCATTCATTACAGTACATTGCATTTCAAGCTTTACTGTAGGCTGCATGACGTGGAAAAGACTTATTTTAAATATTTTATGCAACAGAACCAGGAAGATCCACCCTTTAGACAGTTGATGCATTTATAAATATGTGGCAAACTTTGTATTTTTATTTTATTATTATTATTATTATTATAGGTAAGTTAAAGTTAAAGCCTTTTATTATTATTATTACATTGCATTTAGCTGACGCCATTGTCATTATAAACAAGTATAACGAGATTTCAGAGTGCAACTCTGTCACGGTGTGCACATACATAACACTTAAAAAATAACACAGCAATAGGACAGACAACATAGACAATCATACGGGGGAATAAATAGTTACAAATAGTTACAAATATTTAAAATATTGATATAAAAATAGTACATTAAGTGCATTAAAAGTGTGTGGTTGCGGTTATTGCTTTAAGTGTGGTGGTTAAGCACAGTTCTAACTCAGCTGTCAGCTTCTTAGCAGTTTAGACACATCTCAAATTCATAATATAGACATTTTTTAAATGAGTTTGAAATGAGTTTTAAGAGCAATGCGACATCCTTTCCTCCGGAGCGTCACGTGAAGCGACGCTTCACAGCTGATCGTCTGACAGCAGCCCTCGTTGTGTTCACACCGGTTCACACACACCCCCTGCAGCCTCTGTGAGCCTCAGTACACATTTACTGACACACACATGTGTATCATCTCACTGTGGTAGAGATAAAAATCGTTTTTAAAATGTGCTATATAAATAAACCTTGATTTGATTTCAATTTTGACGGGGCGATTCTATTTTGACCGCCCCGCCGACAGGGGGCGAAAGAGACGAGTGAGCGATACAAGGAAAGAAACAGAGAAGAAGAGACGAGACAGCGGACCTCCGGGACCTCGGTTATGGCTGTCACTACCGGATCTGCCCCCCTGCCCGAGTTGTTAAATAATAGTGCAGTCACGTTGTAATAACAATAACTCATCTCTCTCGGTTCTTTTTCTGCTTTGCCAAACGCCACTGTGTCAAGTGTCCTATCAGAGTTGCCGTATGTAGTTGACCATCTCGCACATGCGCAGGACAGATCGGGCAGGGGGGCAGATCGGGTAGTGACCGGTAGTGACCTATGGTAGTGACAGCTAGAAAGCATACGTATTGTGTAAATGTGACGTCACGTTCTCGTTCTAACTCTCGTTGTAATCGGCGCGGCTCGGAAGCGCTCGGAAAGGGTCGGGGTGGGCGGGACGCGGGATATAAATCAAATTACAGACTGGATTCAAATTAGGATCTCCAAATGTGTTGATGTTGAATGTTTGTGATAAACTGAAGGATAAAGTGTTCCTTTATGTGTTGAGAAAAATCCCCTCCTTCTTAAACCAAGTAAGGTGTGTAAAAAGCCTCTTGGATTAGCTGTAAAATGCACCGCCACAAAGCTGAAAACAGCTGTTTTTCTGAGGAACTCTTGAAAAGTTTACGTTTGAAAGATACGTGGTTCTCACAGGACAGAGACAAAGCTACACATATATGATGATATTATCTTGAAAAGTTTACTTTTGAAAGATACGTGGTTCTCAAGGACAGAGACAAAGCTACACCTATCTTGGGACTTTTACTGCAACAACGTTGACTTGCCTGTGAATACAAAATAAACCAGTGTTGGTGATCTACAGTAGGTGTTGTCATTCTTCTTTCAACAGCAAGACCGCTATGAGCGGGGGATGGGAGGATATTTGCATGTGTGCAAACCTCCCGACATTCCGATGGTCAGTTTAAACAAAGAGTTTACCGCGGATTACCGCGGGGGGGTTGCGCTTGGTAAACACACAAATAGACATAGTTTCATGCAGGGTGAATTGCCCTAATGTGGGACATGTTTTGCATTTCAGACTTCGGGAATATATTGCGATATGAAGCCAATACAATAACTCAAAATCCAGTACCATTCTGAAGACTCTTAGTGCCAAGTTGTCTCAGACAATCTGCATGTCCTAATGTGGGACAGTTCTGTGCAAAATGTGGGACACTGAAAAGTCTATGTTAAAAAGCCTCAGTCACCTTAATTCATGTAATAAAAACATCTCAGGTCAGTAACACTCAAAGCTAAATGTGGAATACCATGTTCAGCTATGTTACTCTTTATAAAGTTATTGTTGTTACAACAGATGATGTTTTTCTTTAAATTGAATTTAAATGCATCAATCTGGTGCACTTTGAGGGCAACATTAAGAGATTTATGGATACAGCTCTCAACATATGAAATAATAATAATCAAAAACCATTAGAATAACCAATATCCAATAACAAATATTTGATAAACGCCTTTCTCCTATCTTTATCTTACCTAGTCTGCATTCTTTCTACTTTCTTTTTTATTTATGCATATTCGACAAATCACTCCCCTTTTAAACTGTGTTTTTGAATTTTTTAATTGACCTACTGTATAGCACATATTGGAATGATTTCTTAACTTATTTTTGACAACGTGTGTTGGAAGGATTTATTAAATTACTATGAATATTTGGGCCTAAATTAATTGCCATCTTTTAAACTCTGACATTTATATCTCACATTATCCCTGACTTTGTCATACCAAATCATACTGTCCCACTTTGCGAAACATGTTTCCTAAAGTGGGACGATGGAACATTTGATTGAAATAGAAAATATAGAGTAAATGAGCATTTTAGTTTTCACTTCATACAAAATTGCATGAAATTATAAGCTGTTTTGTTTTGTTTTAATTTTGTTGTATGTTTGTTTATGTATGTTTGGTGTGATTGAGGACCCCAGGAAGAATAGCCAAAAAAACACGTTCACAGATAGGATTATTTTGTATTTTTATTAAATTTGACAATGTCAATTTCACTTTCCACTATGTCCACCTTTATTTTGCACAACCAACGGCAGCACTTTATTGAGGCCTGTAATTAGTCGACTACAGGAGTGTTACAGGAGTTTTCTTGGACCTGAGCGGCGGGGTGGTTTCTCCTGAAAGTGATTTCGCAGAGCGCTCTGTGAAACTGCGATGCCAATGCTTGCAAACGTTTCTTGGATTTCTCTTGTTGATTTTCCATTTGCTCGCATGACACGAATCTCCTCGGACCTCTCTCTGTTGATGCGCGTCATAGTAATGCGTAATAGGCAATGCAGCATTCCTCGAGCCGGCTGCATTCCACAAACCGGTTTTAAGTAGCCGACAAAATGTGGGTGTGGCTGGCTGTCTGTAGACGCACCAATAGGAAAAATAGGTGGCCATCAAGGTGCTTGACACAATGTACGATTCACAGATAAATAGAGCGCATAACTTTCTTTTGGCACAGCGTCTCAGACTCTTTTGTGAATCAAGGAAGAACGCACGTAAGCTCTTTTTTTTGTCAGAGAATGGATTCGAGCAATTTCTACGAGACCCAGAGAAAACGTCTTGCACAGGTAAGCTGACAGATTGTAAATAACCTACTGTACTATACTCTGCCCTTTAGACCTACTGTACTGTAGGCCTATGTGTGATTATTTGTTAATTTCACTTGTGCTTATGTCATATTCTTTATTCCCAATTCCGGTAGACAGCCCCGCAGGTCGCAGCAAAGAATGTCAAGCCGTCTAAACCTCCTGCGGCAAAAAACAAGCAACAAGCAAAGTCAGACTTGTTAAAAAGAAAGCGGTACGTACTATTGTGTGTATGTCTGTGTGTGTGTATAAGTACATAATAAGTCTAAATAAATAGGTAATTAGATAGGCTACTACTGGTATTCATATTTTGTTTCTGTTTCCTATCAGGCCATCACAGTTAAGGAGCTCCCGGCGTCTGCTACATGCACGGCTGGATTGGGTGACGCAGAAATCCGGGCACTGAAAATCCGTTTGACCGCCACGGAGGCCCAACTGTTGGAGCTGACTGTAGAGCGGGCTGCCATGCAGAGGGTCCAGCAGACTGCAGACTCGGAGCGTGCTATTATGAGGTTGGCACAGCAGACTGCAGACTCGGAACGGGAGAGCATGAAGACGGCCCAGAAGACTGCAGACTCGGAGCTGGCTATTATGAGGTTGGAACGGCAGCAGCAACTGGACACACAGCCGTACCCGAGCGCCTCCCAATCCAGACCCAGACGAAGACTATTTGACCTGTCTGATGTGGGAGACGCAGAACCACATCCTCTGCAGCCGTCAGCCACACCTGGTGCGCCCACCACCATGAGGGCAGTTTCCTCAGATCGCGAGGACATATTCTTCCAGGACTGTTTTCTAAAGGGACAGCATAGCCCTGAGAAGTTTGCGGGTTATATGTTCATGGCCATGTTGCCATTTGAAACATATGAGAACATGGTCAAAATAACCAACTGGAGTGGGAGCAAAGGGAAAAGGCCTCTTCCCCTCAATGTGAGGCAGACACTTGAGTCCAGTGTCTCCCGTCGGTTCCCAGGCCTGACCATGGACCAGTGGCATAAAATTAGAAACAGAGTGAACGAGAGACAGAGGAGCCCAAGGAAAACGGATCCAGAAACACCTCGTCCTGGTTACCTCCGCAGATAGGCATATTGTGATTTGTCATATTGTTTCGTAAATGTATCAAAAAATAAATAAATGGCAGCCTATATCAATATCATCTCTTTTTATTTGTTTGAAAGGACTTAAAAATCCACCTGTGCATGAAAGTTATTTTAACCAGTAGGCTAACTAGTCTCTGATAACGCTGTGAGGTCACATGCTGTGTTTCCATGGATACTGTACCCAGCTGCAGGAGGTAAACAACCCCCCCCACACACACACAGCGGACCTAGGTGAAGACAGCGGACGTTATTGGAGACAGCGAGTAGCGGCAAAGAGAGGAGTGTTTTGGCTCCACATACAGCCGCGAGGCTGCGAAGCTTTCTCCACAATGAACATTATTAAAACAAAATATCGTTCCAGGCTAACTGGACCTCGTTGAATTTTAATTGAATACCCCTGCATTAAATGATCGTGATGATGATGATGATTAAAATCAGAGTTTTGTGTGAGCCGGCATTTTCCTACGATAATAACGATAATAGCGCTTTAATGAAGTTGACTACGGTAGCCTATATTCATATTTGTCAGTGCTTTCATGTCAATTCGGCGAACGCCTTCATAATATTGATAGGAATATAAATGGAAGGTTTGGTGTATGTAGCCTATGCTTTGGTTCTGTCGCAGCTTGATTAAACTGAGAGATGTGACTCTCAAGAAAACTTTCTAGCGGATGAAAATCAATACAACTATTTTTTTAATCAATAAAAACATTTTCTAAATCCATAAAAAGCATTTCAATTAATATTGGGAGTCATGTCGTTACTTTGATGAGAATGTGGCCATGTAATAAGCGGATTAATGTGCAGCGAGTTTAGGCACGTTAATAACGTTTTAATGAAGTTGAATACAGTATATTGAATTGAATAGGCTACAGTGTATTATATATATATATTCATATTTTTCAGTGATTTCATGTAAATTCGGCGAACATAAACATAAATGATCGTGGTGAAAATGATGATTAAATAAGGATTCGTGAGAGCCGTGGTGCATTTCCTGCTTTCCTGAAAACAAACCGATTATTTTTATAGTTGTAAACTCACGTGAATTAAACTACATTTATTAGTGCTTTCATGCCAATTCGGCGAACATATGATACATTAAATGACCTTAAGAATGATGATTAAATGTCGTTTGTTTGAGCCGGTCTGCATTTCTGCAATAATCACCTGATGAAAAAATGAAAAAACCTACTGTTGCGATGGTTTTGTACTTACGCCAACGTGGATTAAACATTTTTGTTAAATAACAACATGGTGATGTTTTGTAAATTTGTAATGATTACATGTCTCTTATTTAGCACAGAGTATGATCCTATCCGTGACATATGGATATTATATTATCGATATAAGATCGCTACACAGTATTCACATGAGCTCCAGTTTGGAACTGGAGGCAGGCACCCCCTGGTGGATCAATGATCCATTGCAGCTGGCTTCATATAAAAACATTAATTTATCACACGGGGCGGTCTCAACGGAAACTGGAGGCGGTCTCTTTATCGAGGACCGACCACCCTCCTCGATAGAAAAAGCGTCCTAAATGAGTGGCTTCATCTGTATACAGCGTTTCGTGAATATCGGTAAAACTGTATACGAGTAGTTTGGACAAATTTGCGACATGTAAATCGTCAAAAATTGTGTATTCGCTGTTAGCTTACGACCTCCACGATTGATTTATCAAAAATGTGCTCCGCAATTTAGCATCATATTGGATAGGGGCTGAACTTGTCCTGGATTGGAATTTTTCCGATCATTCCCCGAGGAGGAGTTCGCAAGAATGTGCTTAAAATGCATGAAAAACGCAAATTTTTCAAAATGGCCGAATTTGTCGGGGGCGGGGCTAATGGAAGCAAATTAGTAATATGTCCGCAATTCCATGAGGAATGTCTGTGCCAAAATTCGTGAAGTTCTGAGAAACTGTATGTGACTACCACACAATAGGGGGCGCTACTGAGCTGTTTTAACAAAAAACAGAAGTTTTTTTTTTACATTCTCGAAAAGTTTGTGGGCTTTGACGCCAAAATGAAAATTACTTTTTGTGCCTATTCCCCAATACAGACTGAACCTTACCACCAAAATGTGTGTTTTTTGGATACATTGTTGATGAGTTATGAGCATTTCTATCTAAGGCCCGCCTTTTTGCGAACACATTTAGAGTAATGACGGCCATATTTATCGATTGAACCTGCTCATTTTCTACGGTAATGTGTCTGACCCTCCACCGATGCTGTATACTAAGTTTGGTGTTGAAAAACAAAAAATTGAAATTTAAGTGAATATTTAACTGTTTTTAAAATTATGCTAATTAAAATTTTAAAAAAGTAGGCGGAGCTTAGGGGTTCAAGGAGATTATATGTAGAGCAGGTCCACCCGAATAAGTGTGCAAAATGTCAGGTCATTCGGGAGTTAAGGTGCGACTTTGTACATCTTTCCAAAAATGGAAATAGCCATAGGTGGCGCTAGAGAGCATGTTGGACAATTTGAACACATTGACTCCAGAATATTGAATTTTTCACCGATCCTGGAATCCTTGCAAAATTATACAACTTTTGAAGCATCCTAAAGCCCTCAAAAACAGGATACCGGAATGGAATAATAAGAATTAAAACTGCGGTCACAGAAGTGCTGTTGGAGCACCACCCTTTGGAGTGGTTGAAGGTTCGAGCCTGCTCCACGCCGTTCGTTGATGAGTGGTCTGCTATAAGAGGAAGGTCTCAGACACCGAGATATGAGGTTAACAATAAGCTGATTTAATGGTAAAAGCAACAGTACAATATAACGAAGTACTTCGGGCCCTGGTTCTGCTACCGTGCGATATACGTATCGGGACAGTCAGACAGAACAGGGCCCCGAGTGTAAGAATGTTACAGTATTTTATACACATAAGCGGGGAGGAGTTGTGTGGGAGGAGTTGTGTCGGTTGCTCCTCCCTAGGTGTTATCTACTGGTGGATCCGCTCCTGGGCGAGCCCTAGGCAGCGAATCAGAGTGAGTCAGCCAGGTGGATTCACTCCTGGAGCAGAGTCTTCCACTCCGAGACAGAGAGTGTCCTTGATGTGGGGTTACTTTTGGGTGAACATAGCAATCTTTATCTTTGCATGAAATGTAGCACCTGTCAAAAGGGGAGCGCGGCTCCAATACAGAGTCAAGGCCGGTGCGATGTGCTGTTCTGACTACCTCTTTGTATTCTCTCAGTCTCTGCACATGACCTTGTTACTTTCAATATTGCAAGCTAAACACTTTCTCATGTAACTTTTCCCTACGTTCCTGTCCACCCCATCAAAACTTGGGGGGGTGATTGGGTCCATTTATTCCTAAGTCACGGCACATACAATGTGCACAGTAAGCAAATAATGTAATAATAAGAATATTGCTCTAGTTTCATAAGCAGTTCCACAAGCATACATTCTACACAGACTATTGGCGCCTAAGATATGTCGGGCCAAGGTTATAGTTATTGAAACAGGTTATACAGGTTACTTTAGTGCGCGCAGAGATTAGCGGGCCCTCGCGTCCATGCGCCTGTCGGGGAGGGCAGCCGGTCTTCCCAGCGTCAAGCCGACGCGCGCGAGTCCTCCGAAATGAGCCGTTTGTCAGTTCTATAATTTTTGCGTCCCAGACTCCCAGGTCCTCCGGCAGCGACCCGGAAACGGATACACGGTACAAAGATGTAGAGGAGAGAGGAGAGAGGAGAGAGGAGTCTCTCTGGAGGAGCTATAACCGAGGGCACACTGAAGTATTCTCCGGAGACGATTTCAGCCAACAGTGATGTTTAAAAGAGGCGTGACGCATGGCTGGACTTATCTCAACGAAGCACAGCTCTGCAAACTGTTTGTGTTTGTTGTACAATGTGTAGGTGTGTTTTGTAAAGTGTATGTGTGTGTTGTACATTGTGTAGGTGTGGGTGTGTGTGTGTGAGAGTTGATGTGCCGGGCAGACAGGCGGGTCTCAGTAGCTTAAGGTAGTATCTGACATATAAATGGTCAAAAATGGTACATTCTCCGTTAGCCTACGAGCTTCACGTTCAAGCGATCGACTATTCCTTCGCAATGTAGCATCACTTTGGATATGCGCTTAAATTGTCCTGGATTGGAATTTTTCCGATCATTTCCCTAGGAGGAATTTGCAAAAATGTGCTTAAAATGCATGAAAAACGCACATTTAAAAAAAATGGCCGACTTCCTGGGGGGCGGGGCTAATGGAAGGCAATTTGAAATATGTGTGCAATCATAATAGCAATGTGTATACAGCGTTTCGTGAATATCAGAAAAACTATATGCAAGTAGTTGAGTAATTTGGAGTAATTTGTGTCGATATTTCAAATTGGCTTTCATTAGCCCCGCCCCCCAGGAAGTTGGCGATATTGAAGAATGTGCGTTTTTCATGCATTTTAAGCACATTCTTGCGAACTCCTCCTAGGGAAATGATCGGAAAAATTCCAATCCAGGACAAGTTCAGCCAGAGACGTGCACACATAGACTCTAGGTTGTGCTTGAGCACCTGCCCGTGTTGCCCTCTGGACAGCAATGTGCCCTTTTGAAAGTTCGTTTTTTACAGTTCGTTTTTTTTTTTTTTTTACATTGTACTGTATGTGGCTCATGGTAACATCGATCAATTCTGGATTAAAAGCTTCTAATATATACAACAATGCCCCAAATGCGCGTTGTAATTTTGTCAGACATCCCCACACGTGCCCCGCGGCACTCCCGTACGTGCCCTGGCTGCAGCCCCTCCCTTCCCTGCTCTCAACGTGAACGCGCAGCGCGCAGAGCAGACAGTCAGTCACTCAGTCAGACAGGCCACGGCGGGTGTGTGGTGCAGCAGCACGCAGCAACACGATTAAAAGTGCCCTAGTGACGACCAAGTAAGTAACCACGAGGTAACAAATACAACGAGTGTATTGTTTAATCCCCTAAATCAGATGCCAAACTAAACTATAACTTCACTTCTTTTCTTGCATCCATCCATTTAGTCTCGTTGTGCACTTTTGAAAATAGCAGATCTACAAGCTCACAATGCGTCATTATGAGCTTGTAGATCTGCTATTTTCAAATGGCTGTATATAGGGCTGAAGTGATGAAATGTATGTTTTGTAATAATCTTAATCTAAATCTACAAAGTAACTAGTAACTAAAGTTTTCAAATAATTGTAGTGGAGTAAAAGTAGAATATTTGCATCTGAGATGTAGTGGAGTAGAAGTAAATGTATTGAAAATGGGAAATACTCAAGTAAAGTAAAAATGCCTCAAAAAGTACAATATAAGTAGTAGTAACCTTATAGGTTTACATTAATGCTGCTGTTAAATGTTTCTAGGAGATTAACCCTTAATTATCATGCACAGCAGAGCAGTACATTGATTTAGCTCATTTGCATTTACCACTTGTAGAATAATGCCAAGAAGAGACAGGATAAGAAAAGAAAAACAAAGAGAGCTACAGCAGGCAGCCCGGGGAAGCAGCTCTCTGCTCTCCTGGGTAAAGCAGCCTGAGCCTACCAGCAAGGAAGATGAGGATGCAGATGTGCCTGATGAACCCTTACCCATCATCAATGATGAAGATGATGAAGAAAGGTCAGAGTCAATACCAGAGTCATGTTAAGGGACAAACTGTCTGTCTAGAGCCCTTTCATGCTCAGATTTCAACTGTGATAATAATAATAATAAATAATAATATAATTTTATTGAGAGGCCCACAATTTATTTTAACCACACTAAGTGCTTTGGTGATACTAAATCAGAAATGAAGCTACTTGCCAAATGACAAAAAAACAACAACTATGTGGTAGGGTGTTGAATTTTGGCCATGACAGTTAAAGTCTGGTGAGTCTTAATGTTGTCATGCATTGCATTGCCTTACCCAAATAATTGAAATAAACATCATATTCTATATTGTTTGTATTCTAGGCAGCTACAGCAGGCTCAGGGAAGCAGCCCCCTGCTGTCCTGCAATAGTCCATCTATGAGCATGGAAGATGAGGGAGACAAATCCATAGAAAATATCTCTGAGTCAGACACAGATGAAGCAGAAATGTCAGAGTCCAGAGCAGCACCATGTTCAGAAACAGTGCTCTCTGATGATGACCAAAATGAGGGAGAGATGGAAGGAGAATCCTCCATAGATGAAGAGAGCCAAGAACCAACCGTTCGTGAACAAGATAAAACAATTGCAAAGATAGCCATAATGCAATATCCAACAGATCCTTCCCATGTAGAAGTCTTTAACATCAAGTGCAATGACAGCTACATTTCCATGTGCTGCAGTGTAGGCCCTTGTCAAGCAGATATGGCATATCCCAAAAATACAGAAGGGCGGTCATTCCAAAAACAATGGTTCTCTGGGAATGCGTGGCTGGAGTACTCACCTACTGCTGATTCAATGCACTGTTTTAGTTGTCGGCTTTTCCACTCTGAGGAAAAGTACAAAAGTAGAACAGCATGGACGACTGATGGCGTAAGGAGGTGGAACACTGCTCTTCAAAAAATCAAGCAACATTCATGCACAGAGATGCACATGACAAGCATGGTTAGTTGGACCAACTATCAAAAAAAGGCACTCCAGTCTGCATTAGATGTCTCAGATGTGAAGGGGGTGGAGGTTAGAGAGCGAGAGAGGCAGACTAATAGAGAGATCCTGACCAGGTTGATCGATATCACATTATATCTTGCACGACAGGGACAAGCATTTCGAGGCAGTGAGAGCGAGTCCAGTACCAACCGAGGTAACTTTCTTCAATTAGTGAATTTATTTGCCAAATATGACAGTGTGCTGAATATGCATACAGAGAAAGTTGCCCAAGTGAAAGGAACCAAGAGAAGGCCCCAGGTGTTAGCGCTGTCTAATAGGAGCCAAAATGACATTATTGCAGCGCTGGCTACTTACGTCAGGGGGGAGATACGAGCTGAATTGAAAGAGGCTGAAATCTACTCCCTCCTCCTTGATGAAACCTCAGATGTTTTCCGCAAAGAACAAGTGTCCTTTGTGGTGCGATATTTCCATGAGATGGAAATCAAAGAGAGATTCATTGAGGTGTGCTCTGTTGATACAACTACAGGTCAGGAGCTGGAGAAAACTGTGCTCTCACTTCTCCAGAAGAATGGCCTAGAGCTGAAAAATCTGTATGGCCAAGGCTACAATGGAGCAGCCAACATGAGTGGCATGTATAAAGGTCTTCAAGCCAGAATACGCGCACACAATGAGAAAGCCCTCTATGTGCACTGCAAAGCACACTGCCTAAATCTGGTCCTGGTGGAAGCTTCAAAGTCCAACAAGCATTTTATCACATTCTTCAACATTGTGGAGAAATTATATGCTTTTTGCAATGGCTCCCCAAAGCGCCATGCTGCCTTGGTGAAATGCCAGCAGTCTCTGTATCCTGGACAGCGTGTTCTGGAGCTCCAGCAGCTGTCGGATACCCGATGGGCATGCAGTGAGGCAGCACTGAAGGCCCTTCAGAGAAATCTGAATGCTGTTTTGAAGCTCCTTGATGACATCATTGACATCGATCCACCTGACCTGGCCTGAGGTGATGCTCAGATGTACAGACATGCGATCAACTTCATATTCCTTCTCTGCCTGGAAATCGCCATGCCAGTGTTCAAAGTCACTGCTGTGGCATCAGATTCTCTGCAGGAAGAAGGCTTGGACCACTCCACTGCCTACAAGGTGATTGATGGTGTGCTTCGCACATTTGCAAACCATGAGATCTGAGGAGAGGTTTGGGGAAATATTTAAATGTGCATCAGAGAAGGCAGAGAGCCTCGACATTGAAGTACCTACTGAAGTGCCTGGTCAGAGGAAACGGGAAGTGCCAATGCGTTTGCAACACGGCCCAACAGTGTCTCAAGTAGGTGCTCAGTTTGAGTCTGTGGAGGCATACTTCAGGAGAACTGTGTACTACTCCTTTCTGGATAGTATGACTGAGGAGCTTAAGAGGAGATTCAAGGGGAACAAACCTGGAAGTGGAAGTCCCACTGACAAAATCATCCAGTCCTTCCACCCCTTAACAGTACATGCCAAGTGGGTAAGCAACCCAGACGCAGAAGCAAAGGAAGCTGTCCACATCCTCTGTGATTTTTATGGAGAAGACGAGGACCAGCTGCAGGCAGAACTGAAGGTCTTCCACTCCAGCTTTCCTTCAGAAAACCTCAAAGAAATCTTTGCCATACTGAGGGAAAACAGGGGCCAGCTCATCTTTCCAGCCTTTGTGAAGATGATACAAATCTATGCAACACTGCCAGTGACAACAGCTTCTGTGGAGAGAACATTTTCGAAGCTGAAAATTATCAAGAACCAACTGAGAAGTCTGTGTGGACAAAAACGGCTCTCTGACCTTCTCCCGATTGCCATAGAGACAGACATCCAAATCAAACATAGTGAGGTCATCAGAATATTCAAAGACATGGCACCAAGGAGGATGCTCCTTTAAAGTAGCAGAAAGACAATGATAATAAGACCACAATGGAGACTCCTTTATTCTTTGAAAAATATTCACATTCATCCAAAGTATTATTCACTTTAGTTTATTAGCTTTATTTTATAGCTAAGTTAAATAGACTGATTAAGGAATTTTCTGTTGATGCCACAAGCGAGTTAGCCCAGTGGTTCTCAACCTTTTCAGGTCACGACCCCCCAAAATAATCATATTTGAACTGGGGGCCCCCCGCCCTGATTCCACAGATAAATATTGTGAAAATAGATGATCTACAAGCTCACAATGCCACGCAATGCGAGGCGTTGTGAGCTTGTAGATGGCTTTCTTATATTATTTGACAATTTGGCCAATGTTTGACCAGTTTTTATAGTAGTTCATTTCATTTTATTTATTTCTGAGGTATTAAAAAGGTCTTAAAAGTCACTTGTTAATAAAGTATTTAGCCAATCAATCAATGCTCACTCAAGTCATTATTTAGTCAGTTATTTATTTCATAGACACTAAAGCATGCATGCACAATGTGGCACTGCAATCTTTGTTTGTTCTGTTGTTGCTTATTTAAATTGTTACAATAATTTACCAGAAACCAACCTGTTGAATATTATAAACATCTGCATCAGACAGCATATGGTTATTGAAATAAATATATATGCAATTACGACATACAAGATGTGCCTTTAATAAATCTCACACTACTAAGGCACCATTTTTTGATAATATCAGTAAAATCAGGCAAAAATAAGAATTAAATAACATAACCCTAACACCGAAATAAAGTAACCAAAAACCGAAAAGAAACTAACAAAATCTGCCATTATCCGGCACGACGCCTCAGAAGGTGCCCTTTTTTTTTCTCTTGAGCACCTGCCCCTATAAATGTCTGTGCACGCCACTGCACAACCGTAACGCTTTATGTTGTAACCTATCCATTTTTAGTAATGACGTTTTTGCTGCTGCTGTATATATTAAACACCCGTAATCCAGTGTTGTCCTCATAATTGCCCGATAGATGTCGATTAATGCCTGTTTGTCTGCCCCCCAGTCACATGCAGCCACTGCTCTTAATAGGTTCAACACTTTTTTGGATTTTGTTTCCAAATGTTTAATATGAGTTTTCCATGTACATTTACTATCTAACCATAGCCCCAGATATTTAAATTCATTGACCTCACTCATCGGCTTTCCATATGATGTAAGCTTCTCAGTCTCCATCTTGCGTTTATTCGTAAATTTCATGAAGCAAGATTTGCTTGCTGACAGCTTGAAACCCCAGTTGTATGACCACTTCTCCACTTTCTTTATAGCTTTCCCTATCTTTTCAAACACATATGGAACACTTCTTCCCCGTATCCATATGGCCCCGTCATCTGCATATAGTGCAGATTTTATGCATCCATCCAAATTACTAAAAATGTCATTTATCATAACATTAAATAATATCGGGCTGATTGAACTCTCTTGAGGAATACCATTTTCTATACTGCACTCTTTTGAAACCTCTGCCCCTACTTTAACTCTGAATGTTCTGTCTGATAAAAAAGCCATGATCCAGTTATATATTCTCCCTCCAACACCCATTCTACTCAATTTGATGAGCAACCCATCCCTCCACATAGAATCATAAGCCTTTTCAATATCAAAATATACTATTGCCATAACCTCTTTCATTTTCAGTGTCTTTTCCACCTCATTGCTTACTCTAACCAAAGCATCTATAGTGGATCTTCCTTTACGAAAACCACTCTGAAAATGACTTATTAACCCTCTCTGTTCTAAGACGTGTGATAGTCTATGCACTATCATCTTCTCCATCCATTTACACAAGTGTGATGTTAATGCTATGGGTCTGTAATTATTGGGATTAGCAGGATCCTTCCCTGGCTTATTAAATGGCAATATAACTGCCGTTTTCCAACTCCTTGGCAAGACTCCGTTTCTCCAGATTTTATTAAATAGTCTCAGGACTAATTTGAAAGTTTCCACAGGTAATTGCCGGAACATGGCATAGCATAACTGATCTTGTCCTGGTGCTGAGTATCCTGTACCGTGAACATACCATTCACATGATTTAACTAACCTATCCGTCACCAGTGTGAGGTCCAAACATGATTGTGTCCCCCTATTCACGTCTATTCTTGTTTTTTATCCATCATTAAGGCAAAACAGTGATCTTTCCTCTAGCATTTCTTCTACGACATCCCCATTACTGTCTGTTTGACTGCTTCCCCAAAGGCTGTTGTGAGCATTAAAGTCACCACACCATACTTCCGTTCTATGAGCCGTCCCTGCTATTGTCTGTAAGGTTTCAATGTCCAGATTTTTACACGGGTTATAGAAATTGATAAGCTTTATGTTCCCTTCTTTCCTTGGGCTGCATATTTCTATTATGACACATTCCTTGTCGTCAGGGGATGGGAATACCCTATAGGCCAGCCCATCCTTTATGAAAGTAACACACCCTCCACCATTTTGATTGCTAACTCTATCATATCTTATAGAGCTGAACCCTGGAATCACAAAGTCTAGATGAGGTTTTAACCAAGACTCTTGCACACAAATTACATCTGGCAATGTTTGTAACTCATAGACATATTTTTTAAACTCCTGTCCATTAGCTATGAGGCTTCTAGCATTCCACTGGAGTATGTGAATCACCATTAACAACGTGCTAACCCTCATCCTGGTTGTCCGTTTCTCCCACATCTTTTGTTGCTAGTAATTCATGTATCTGGTCTGCTTTTATATCTCTAATGTTAAGGAATTTCTCCGCTGCCTGCACTATGGTTTTGATTCTGTCACTTTTCTTCTTCATCTGTGCTGCAACATTAATGGTATGGCAGATGAAGGCCATAGAGTTGACTTTCTTTACCACGAGAATGCTATCATCTTCTTTATTTTCCACAGGTACTTGGCTTTGATTTGTAACCTGCCTTTCTGAAATGTTGCTACCACTCTGTACTAAGTTTCTTTGAACCCTTCCACTAGGAGCCTGATTGTTTGCTTCCGTTTCCCTAACCTTCTTTAGAGCTTCTGCATATGAGACTTTACTGAGTACTTTGACCCTCTGAGCTTCTCTGGCTTCTCTCTGCACTACACATCCACCAAACGCCGCACTGTGCTCTCCTCCACAATTACAGCATTTCATCTTTGCCTCTTTTTCACATTTCCCATACTCATGTTGGCCTCCACATCTTGCACACCTTAGTTTTCCTTTACACTGCATTGCTGTGTGTCCCATTCTTTGGCATGCATAGCATCTTAGTGGTTTTGGGATGAATTCCCTCACACTGTAGTTCATGTATCCTATTTGCACAGATTTCGGTATATTTTCCTCAAACTGAATAACTACTGAAAGTGTTTCCTTCAATGTACCATCTCTTTTGCTCATAAGTCTGTTGGCCTCAATAACTTTTCCTCCTTTAATCTCCTTTTTAACATCATCCATAGACATATTAAATGGAACTCCAGATATGACTCCTCTCAACATTGCCATTGCTCCTGGGATATGAGCCTTCATTTTTTCCCCACTGAGTGTCGTCATTTTAAGTATTTTTCCCTGCTGCTGCTTGCTGGTTGCTTGTATCAAAACTCGTTTGTTGTTCATAAACTTGGCAAATTTGATTTTACCCATTTCTTTCTCAATTGATTTTGTCAGTTGAATCGGGTGGTAATGCCCACCATCCTGGTTGAATTCTATTATAACTTTCCACTCCTGTTCTAGTTCTGTATTCGAAATTGCTTGTTTTTCATTTTGACTGCCTTTTGGTTTTTTGTTTAAGCCTGCTCCACTCGACCAATCCGACCAACTTTGTGTTCTTGCTCTGCTAACTTTTTCTCTCAAAGCCCTTTTCTTCCTCACAGCTTTGGTTTCCTCCCATTCCATATCAGCTCTTTGGTTCCCATCTGAGCTGGTTGACATGATGATACAGTCAATGTACAGTTTATGCTAACCAGTCCAATGCTACCGTTTCTGTATGTTTCGCTGTTTTCCGACTCTCTCTGAACTTTCTGCAGCGTGTCTCCGACTTCACTTCCTTCTTCCGGCTTCCTCGTGGCGTCACCTCTCCCCCATCCCCGCCTCCTGGCAGGGAAGTTGTAAGAGGACTGGGCTTTTATGTCAATAGGTGAAGAGGTGAGTGGAAACAGGGGTGCCTCATCTGCTACTGGGAGGAGCCAGCCAATTCCCTGTCACACACCTGCAGAGGAAAACAGAGAAGGGAGGGGGGAGACAGAAGAAAACACAAAAGCACACAACAAAACCAAAACTAAACAGAATCATCACATTTACTTTAATAGTTTCCTCTTTACTGCTATTTTTAATTTACCAATTGATTAATTCATCGGTAATACAACTTTTTATCTTTACTTATTTATCAAGTCAATTCAATTTCTTTAAATGTTGTCCTTTTTATGTGCGTTTGTGAATAAGTGTGTTTATCAGTGATGCAAACACAGGGATGGTGAAAAAGAGAGAACTATTAGAAGCAGAAAAAAACAGCGTAATATACCATCTGACAAAGGCCTGTGCTATAATGCTTCAATTAACTGGCTATTCTTTACAATATACTCAGATCAATAGGAGACAGAGATGTTAAGTTATAAATCAAGGGTTTTTATTATTATTTACAGGTAGATATTATCGAGGGTGTAACTTTGGTTTAAGAAGTGGGGGACACAAAAAACAGGGGGTCCTCCGCAATGAAACATATATTATCATTACTTATCTAGTATCCTTTCCATATGAACCTGTTTATTTGTGGGGGGACCTCACCTCCTCTAGGGGGGTCCGGGGGCATGCTCCCCGGGAAGATTTTTTTCTTTAAATTGAAGTTAAATGCATCAATCTGGTGCACTTTCAGCACAAAATGAATTTATGGATACATCTCTCAACACTCATATAAAACAGAACTGTATAATGCTTCAATTAACTGGCTTTTCTTTATAATATACTCAGATCAAGAGGAGACAGATGTTAAGTTATAAATCAAGGGTTTTTATTATTATTTACAGGTAGATATTATACACTTTTGACTTTAAGGGCTTCAGTTTTTCTTCTTCTTTGCTTGCGAAAGTGTTTCTACTGCTTTACGTCTGCTTTACTAACTGCTTTAGTATCTAATATTAAGAGTTGCGTGAATTTCATTCAAGGCAAGGCAACTTTATTGACTTAACACATACAGAGGGTAAATTCAAAGTAGTACATTCACTGACATGAATGACATGGATATGGCGCCACCTTGTGTCATGTTTACAATGCAGATTATTGACATTAGGTCTGGCAATACAGTCAATCATTATCCTGGTGATTATTTCGCAGATAAACCTAGTAACCCCGCCCCCTTTAAAAAAAACGGCTCTTTTGAACGGCTCTTTGAAAGGAACGGAGCCATAAGATCCGGCTCCCTTCAAAGAGCCATAATTCCCATCACTACTGCTTTGCTGCTTTACGCAACCGACTGGTGCTGCTGCTGCTGCGTCATGACGTCACGGGTGCTTATCAGGCTCTAGCTCCGAACCGGCCCTGGAACCGCGTTGGTGTCAAAGGGGCATTAGTTCGCCGGACCTTCGCAGCGGGGTTACAGCGCAGAAGTGCGCCGCATTTGCGCATGACTGATGTGCAACAACATGTGACTCCTCTGTTCGTCTTCTGTTGGTCGCTTGTTAGCAGACCCTTCACGCGATAGCAGAGCAAACAGGTACAGGAGGCGTAGAGCGAGGGATCATCCACTAGTCGTGCTCGCGGATGGATACAAAAATATACTTTGGCGGCCGTTAATAGGCTATACGTGGGCGGCCCGCCCAAGTAAAGTATATGTTTTGAAGTGAGAAGTTGTCCGCCAGTCCGTGAGTCGGACCCCCCCCCCCCCAAAAATGAAAACTCTTCGGTTCTACACGAATTACACAATTCACCCAAATCAGCGTTAAAAAAGCGGGAGGCGCCGAAAAGCTACTAATTTGCATCACTGGTTTATGTGCAAACTCACTCATTCCGATTCCATTCCCGTCTCCTCTGGTTTATCTCGAGCCGTGACCCCGGCCTCCTCACATTCTGCTCGACCAACTCCTCTGATTCGGACTCCTCCCCAGTCCATCAGCTCTTGAATCCATCCGCTGTAACTCTTTTAGGCAGCCATTGGCCCAGTTACATCTGCAGCCCCCATCATGCCACTGTTCTTGTACTGCTTTGCATTTCATCTCCTCCTTTACAGTCCCTCTTCTGTTTTTATGGAGTGCGGATTCCGCTCTCATGTCCCACACTTTGCTCTTGTGCCAGATCTCGTGGCTCAGCTTGGAACTACGTGCCCTATCAGAGGGACTGCTGAGAGTAGATCTCTGCCTGTCAGCATACTGTTTGGTTCTGGCTGCCACAGGTGGAGATTGTTCTGGATGCAGTTCTGGATGCAGTCTTGTTGTTGTTGGTTCAGCTCTGGTTCTCTGTCTGTTCGATGGAGAAGGAGGAGTCTCCTGCTTGGGTTAGGTCTTTGTTTGCTCAGGCGGGCCGGGGTCATAGCCGTCTGATGCAGAGGGACAGTCCAGGTCTCGGGACGCATAACCTATAGAAATTCTAGCACACTGAGGTTAAATAAATCCAACCCTTTCCACTCTGTCTTTTTCTAATCATACTATCTGTCTTGGTTGTTAAATGCCATCTTAACAACAAAATGAATGTCTCCTTATGATATTTCAGAACTCCTTTTTAAAAATTAGTTCAACCATTGTACCATATTTACTCAAAGTAACTCTTTCAGTAAACCATTTTCTCCATAAATTGAAATAATCACATGTTACAAACACCATATATTCCCCGTTTAAATCCCACTGTTGCTTAGAACAATAGTAAAAACCAGCAGAGCATACTAACAGATAACAGAAATGTAAATTGACTCAAGAGTAGGCCCATGTTTATACTTTTTATTATACTCATTACTTTTCGTGGACATTTATTTATATTATCTAAATGCCTTGTCCATGATCCAGACATGCAAATTGTTTGAGTGTAAACATTTGTTTTTCCCTATCTGTTTACACTCTAAAGATTATTTAGTTTACTCATCTCCTGGTGCTAATTCTAAAAATCTCTAATTACTTATTGTTTTATTTCAGCTTCTGTCAAATCAGTTCTAACTGCCGTGCTATTTCTGGAAAGTGCAGGTACACAATGTGTAAGATGGTGCCAATATGTTCCTGTTTTAATTTTAACCCGGAGTGCATGTGTAATGCGTTCCACAACCTCCCAAGGTCCACTCCACACAGGTTCCAATGACTTCCTCTTGTGGACTTTTACTTTTACCCAATCACCTGGTCCAACAGGAGTCTCTGGTGTTTTCTCAGCTGTTTGAACCTGTGTAGACAAAACCTGGAACATATTTGTCAGAGCCCTGACACATGCATCCGCTTCAATTTTACTGATGTTAAACACTGGTTCTCCTCTGTATTGCGAGGGGCTATATCTTGGTGGATTTGGCTGAGTTGGGCAATCTCTGGCCCAATGTCCCTTAAGTCCACAAATATAACACCCATTTTTCTCCCTACCTCTTCTTCTTGAACGATTGTTTCCTCTCCATTGTTCCCTCTGTTGACTCTGAATACAGTCTGCAGTTGAGCCTGCCTTTGAGAGTACTGTTATCTTGGAATCTGCCATATTTTTATAAAATATTTTTATAAAATTATTAAATTATCAAAAACGAATTGCTAATTCACTGAAGTACTTTTGTACTCTTGATACAATTCGTTCTATGTGTAATGCTTTAAATATACAAATATGTGTTAAATGTAATAGTTCTACATTTGAACACTAGTGTCGTGTGTGGTTCTAGTTCTGATTGAAATAATATACAATATGTCCAGCAGATGGAGCCAAACCTTAATTTATCATTAATCCCTCTTTCTTATGCACTACACCCTGTTGGCCACCAGATGGCAGCACCCGACCAGGAATAAGCTTCACCTCGATTTACAGCAGGGGTGTCAAACTCAATTTAATCGCGGGCTACATCAACATGCTGCACTCAAAGGGCCGGTTGTAACTTTAAGACTATATCAAAATACATATATAAATATATATATATAAAATAATGTATTATATTACATTATTGCCTCTGCATTGGATTATTATCAGATAGGGTAATAACTTCATAATTAACTACGTCTGAAAGCAGAAGTCTGGGGCAAATAATTGCAAGTCTCTTCAGTGAGAATGTCACAAAATGATTTAAAAAGAAAAGCCAAATTCTGGAAAAAAAGTCGAAATTAAAAAAAAGAAGTGACATTTAAAAAAAAAGTATCATTTTGAAAAAATAGTAACATTAAAAAAAAAGTCAAATTCTGAGAAAAGGGCACATTCTAAGAACAATAGTCAAATTCTGAGAAAAAAATGCATATTTAGAAGAATAAAAGTCAAATTCTGAGAAAAAAAATTCTAATTTGAGATGCATTGTGGGACATGTAGTTTATGGGCAACGTGCTTCTGTAAATTATCATGTAACCGTATAATAAACATATAATATTCTTTGCAAGCTCTTGTGGGGCCACAGAAAATGAAGTCACGTCACGGAGGTGATGAGTCCGCTCACCATGCACTTTGGGTCGGCCTTGGTCAAGCCCTTTTGAACCCCCCAGCCTGGTTCTCGTAAAAGTTGACTTAGCCATTTTTCGCTCAAATGACACCATGGAGGAATGTAACGGGAGTTGACAGGGGACTCTGCCCGCCTCACGAGTGCCTATTTTCGGACACTTTTTTTCACTTTTCCCCCTATTTTCCCCGGTTTTATGAATTTTTCTTTTTTCGGCTATTTCACCCGGTTATTTCACCCGGTTCCTTCTACCGGGGACACTTCTCGGGTGTCCCCCCACGGCCTGTGTCCAGCCGTTCCCCCCTCCCCCACTCATCCATATATTAACGGATTTTGACAATTTTTGTTGCATTTTTCTCCTCTCCTCTCACTGATTGAATGGCAAACGTGACCCACCATCGGAGGGCCTCCACCGGCCCGGCCCGGCCGGTGCTCTGGCGGTCGGTTCCTCCGAACTGCGGGTTTGACTCTGATGGCTGGGAGGGTGTGCTGCGTTGGGGTGGGGGACTTCCCCCACTCTGCGTGTCTCTTCCTTCCCGGGCAGGCCGATATGAAGCGTGACCAAGACGCACCGTCTGACTCAGGGGTCCCACCACGGGTCCCGCAGCGGGGTGGAGGTTCCCAGCTGGAACCTCCCCACCTCCGGCGCGGTGCACCCGGCAAAAACGGTTGTTTCTCGAACCCTCCACTGTTGTCTAGCGGGTGTAACTAAAATACAAGATGTCGTTATTTATATATATAAATATCTATATATATAGATATAATACGTGTCAGTGCGATTTTATTTTTGTATTAGCGTGCATTTCCTGTTCGGAAAGTGGTGCTGTACTGAGAGTAAACAATACAAGGTGTCCCTATTTATTTATATATATATATATATATATATATACATATATCAAATACAATTTGACAACAATCAATTTCATTAATGGGAGACCCTAAAGATAAGAAAAATCATTGTTGTGTTTCTGAGGGCCCTTCCTGCTAGACTAAAAGTCAAGCTACTTTGAGCGGCCATATTGGCTGCTGCGCCCTGGTTAGAGTCTCACAGGAGGTACTTCCAGCGATTCCGCGGATATCTGAATCATATTTCTACTCCTTATAATCGAAAATATATTATTAATTACGTAAATGATGCGCACCTGGACGCGCCGGTGCGTCCACCGACTCCAGAGGGTTTTAAGTACTATTTAAAATGTTAATTTGCTACATATCCACACAAACAAACAAAGTGTGCAATCCAATGAATGTTAATCTAACTGGGTTTTGATAGATAACATTATCTCTTTTTCTTCTCTCAATTATTTTATTTCTATTGTGCACTCTAATCAATATTAATCGGTAACACTTTATGGTAAGGGTACATGAATCATCATGAATTCATGCATGACTTAAAGAGCAACTTGCAGGTTTTTTTTTTTACCAGATTTATGCTTAACCTTGCCTGAAAATTGCAATTAAAAAAGTTAATGCAGGATTTGATATGTTTTACAAGACATAAGGGCAATAATTCAGAGGGGAAAGGAGCCGTTTTGAGCTCTGCTACTAAAAACTGCTTTTTTTTAACGTCATACGTCAAACGCGTCATATTACGTCACATGGGGGAGCAACTTTCTCGGACTCCTTCTCTGCCCAATCCGCGGTAGTAGTTTGTAGTTGGTTTGAGCGGTTGTGATTTAGTGAGCTGGTATTTTTTCCGTAATTTTACATTGCATTTCACAATTTTTAATCATGGTGAGCTGGAGTTTGTGCAGGTTGCACAAACTCGATCCTGTCAGGAAATCGAGTCCACAGTTTCCCTAACAGAAAAAGGACCGGAGCTAGCTTTCGTTCCTGGGTGCGTTGTGCGAGGTGCATCCACCTCCCTGCAGCACTCTCCACAGCTGAGGCCTATCAAACAAAACGTTTATCAGGAAACCGTATTACATCTCTCTCCCCCCCTTCGTTCCTCTCTCTCTCCCCTCCGGTACGCAGCACCGTAAGACGTAGTGTGGAGTTGCATTAGGTAACGCGAGATACGGCTGATACTTGCGCATTAGTTTCTGTTATGGATCAGTATCAACAGTCCTGCCAGTAACGTTACTATATTATCAATACTACTTTAGTTATAGCCTGATATATGATAGCTAACTTTACAATGTTGTGATGTGACCGACGTTAGCTAACATTAACTGTAGCTAACGCCGGTCACTCACCAAGACAGCTGCCCTGTTCTCCACTGGTTCTCCTCACACCACAGCTCCATTTCTCGCCGATGGCCGTTATTTCTTCTAATCCTTGGCTGCTCCTGGTCTCTTGTAAGCCTAGCAGGCTCATAAT
Source organism: Dissostichus eleginoides (assembly GCA_031216635.1). Taxonomy (NCBI): domain Eukaryota; kingdom Metazoa; phylum Chordata; class Actinopteri; order Perciformes; family Nototheniidae; genus Dissostichus; species Dissostichus eleginoides. The sequence continues at coordinate 2,556,463 of CM062280.1, forward strand.
TATATGGTTGTGGTCCGTCATATGCATTCGAATATTTATTTTCAACCTCTTCTGTGTCAAAACTAGCATTGTGATCCATGTTTATTACTACGTTAGACCGGCCGCTCTCCCCCATGTGACGTCACACGCGGGAGGTCACATGGGGTGGCTTTTTTTATGCGGAAGTAAAAATGTCTTACAAAAACGACGCCAGATGTCACTGTAGTGTATATTTATGTATATTTTTTGGAAAATCTAGTGTATACATCATTTTCCTACACATTTATTCACTGGTGTCTCTAACCTGCAGGTTGCTCTTTAATGCATGAAAAAGCATGAATTCATTCATGTAGTAATTCATGAACTATCAGTAATGTACAAGGATTAATAGTATCTCATGCATGACTTAATGCAGGAACAATACCTTAATTAATGCATCATCTAAGGCAGGGGTGCCCACACTTTTTCAGCTTGGGAGCTACTTTTAAAATGACCAAGCCCAAAAGATCTACCTACAGGGCCGCCCCTGCCCAATCTGTGTCGCGAGCGCGGGGGGGAGGGGGGGGGGGGGGTTGCTAGTGGACAAAACGTCGGATAAACTGTGGCGCGCTTACCCTAATTGCGCCGCATAAGCGCATAATAGTGCGCCGCATTTGCGCTTCAGATGAGGAGGTGAGGCCCCCTCATAACTGCATGAACCCGTATGGCACAATACAACTCAGACTGGCTTACCTGTACGTCAATCAAGTGGCAAATGCCATAGTAAGGATGGATGATAGGCTAACTTCAAAAAAATAAAAATTAAAAAAAAGATTATTATTATTTTTTTTTTTTATTTATTTTTTTTTAATGCCATGTGATCTACCCACACTTTTTACACTTTTTACAAATCACCCTTTTAAACTTTATTCTTTTTTTACTGTCATATAGTATTTCATACCTGTTTTTTATTTATTCTCTTATTTTTTTATAACTATAACGATCATATAAACGTGTGCCTCGGAAATAATTGTTTACATTAATGGTGACCAAAACGTTTGAGACCCACTGAGATAACTTAGACTAGAGTTAACTATCTAAACACTGAGAGAGTCCTTTTGTTCACTGAGTCTCTCAGTCTGACAGGAGAGGACTCTCCTCCACTTTGTTGTTGAAAAAACTCCTTATATCCGTTAGCGTAGCTCGCTAGCACCAGAAGCTAACAACAACGATCTCCGGTACCGGTGCGCTCTCTCTCTCTCGCTCGTGCACGCACACAAAATGGCTCGTTCCACACACACACAGAGCCGAGCTTTAATGAAATACAGACGTAATAGTACTGTACTGTATCATATTATTTTCGAATCAATCATTTTTCAAATTATGATTTTCTTTCTCTTTTTTTTCTTTTTTTAATAACCATTTTCCTCCTGGTCTCTCGCGCCCCCCCTGTCATGCCTCTGCGCCCCCCAGGGGAGGCGCGCCCCCCACTTTGGGAACCACTGGGTTAAGACATACATCTTACTTTTTCATGAACATTAAGTGCAAGAGGATCTCAACTTGAACAATTAAGGCATTTAATTTACATTTTACATACAAGACATTTATAGAAACAGTGGAATACCCTGGATGTGATTCACTTGTTGTTTCACTTAAATTACCATAAAAGTCCTGAACACAGCCACATAAGGAAAACAGGCAGAGGTCTGCATTGCAGGTACACACACTGCCACACACTTAAGTGTTATAACTGATAATTGAGAGGGGGGGAATGTTTAAGTATAAACATACTACTCATTGTGCCTTAAAATCTAGCATTATATTGTACACAAGTATCCCTAAAAACAAGTAGTCTAAGTAGTCCAACAAATGAACCTTTCTGAACACTGGCTCTTGGCAGCGATTTTACTGAACTGTTCAGTACTGTTTGCTCATTTGAACATCATGTTCCCGTATAACATTGTAAATGAGCTTGTAAAATATTTTTGTTGAATCATCCACCGGTAGAGAAGTTCCCCTTTATGATGTGAACAAGCCACCTGTTTATTGTAAAAGAGAAGACTGCTGAGTGAATTGTGAGAGGCAATTCACACCTAAAATCAATAAATGAATACATAAATGTTGTCTCCAAATCAACATTGACACAGTAACACATATTGTAACAACTGTTTTCTGTTTCTGTCCACATGCCTTTTTCTGTCATACTCAGTCCAGGCACATAGGAACTGATCATAATACAGAGTATTATGTGAAAGTCATGTCCTGCAAGATGCTGTGGTTAATTTGGTTTTTAATAAGACAGACATTTCAAATGGCAAGGGAGTTTCTAAAAAGATTAACAACGGTTCTGTCTAGTTAGCAACGACAGTGTGAAAGTAAGCCAGCATGAAGAATACCATAAACATAACACTAAAGCAGCTGTGAAAACAAAATCTTGAATCTTCTTTTGAATCTTTAAAGTTTGTATTTATAAATGTGGGATTTTGATTGTTTTTCCTTGCTAAAATAAACTAAACTAGCACTTTTTTAAGAAAAAATGATGTGCCATATTTTTTGAATTTTCCATTACCACACATCCTTGATGAGTGTGTGACCTTAACTAATTATTTATGTGAGTACAATCACTCCCATTTAACTGAGGGAAGAAATAATTAACTCAATGCACTTTTATATGAACATTAAGTGCAAGAGGGTCTCAACTTTAACAATTAAGGCATTTAATTTACATTTTACATATAAGACATTTATAGAAACAGTGGAATACCCTGGATGTGATTCACTTGTTGTTTCACTTAAATTAATGTATCGATGGAGACCGACCGGAGACTTTGGAGAGTTGAATCAGTGGTCATTTTGTGACACCTGAACATCCACTGCTCCTTCTCCTCACATTCAGCTTACAACAGCTGTATTCTGCGATTTTTGTGGTTTGCAGCAAAGCGATTCACAAATTCCTCTAAATCCAGGGACTTTGCTCGTCTGGACTCCACACTTAAAACCCCCAGATTGCTCAGTCTATCATCATCCATGGTAGATCTCAAGTATGTCTTTACCAGCTTGAGTGTAGAAAAGCTGCGTTCACAGGAAGCAGTACTCAGGTATGGCAACAAGCGGAAGAGCTCATGGAATACCTCTTTAAAGGGTTCAATGATTTTTGTGAGCTCTACTATGCTAGAGGGCTTCTGCATGCCAGATGTTACTTTCCTCTCTAGGATTCTTTTCATTTGGTGTACATCCGGTCCGAGGTCATCTATGTTGCATTCATAAATAGAAGCAAATGCAAATAGAGCCTGCTCTTCGCAAAATGTAACGCTTGAAGGATTCAAGGCTTGGATCCCCATCATTATTTCACAATTTGGTTTTGAGAATCGTCTATTTAGCTCACCGAGCATGTTATCAAGCACAGGATAGAATATGCTGTCACGAAAAGTGTCCTTGGTCTGCTCAGAACGCGCACCTACTGAGGACATGACAGTATGTCCATCTAGCATTCTGCTCTGTTTTGTCTTTCTTTTTGGAATAGGGTCCGTCTCAACATTGCATTTTTCACTTATTAAGACTTCTTTCCAGAGTCCTTCAAAGTAGGTTTCATCCCTGTAGTCTTGAAAACGTTTCACGAGGGCTTCAACTAGATCCACAGCTGAACACAAATCAAGAGTGGGAGAGTGTAGAAGGTCAGGGAGATATCTTGCATCTCCAAAAACCTTAGTGCATGTCACTAAAAGGCCAATAAACTGCAGGTCAATTTGAGCGAGCAGGCCATGTGCATCAACACTTCTATCTCCGCTGTGTTCTGCAGCTATTTCCTCAAGGACACAAATAATAGCAGGTAGTCTATCTAAGACGGTACGGCAAGCTATATGCCGGCAAGCCCACCTTGTTTCACTCAACCGTTGAAGCTCTCTGGGAGCTCCGGCATACATTTCTTTCTGAATGTTAAGCCACCTCGTGTGAACATAAGAGCCAGACATAAAGACATAAAGTCTCTGCAAAAATGCAAAAAAGCATTCAGCTTGTGGGACTGCTTTAACTGTGTCAACTAGAACCAGATTAAGGCTATGTGCATTACAATGGACATAAAACGCCTGCTTTTCAACCTCCTTAATTCGAGCTTGAACGCCAGAGTGCTTGCCACTCATGAAAGAAGCACCGTCGTATGCTTGCCCAACCAGGTTACTTTTGTACTCGAGGCCATATCTCTCAAGGACCTGGATTATTTTTTGCTCCTTTATAATAATATCTCAGCACTAAAGAGATCTGTTCCTTTTTTTTTGTATCTTTAGTTTCATCTGCCATTAGGGAAAATACCTCACTTTCCTTGACCTCGTTAATGATGGAGGAGCGTACCATTTCAGCTAATGTATCCAAATTCTCATTCTGAATTTGGTGGCTAGTGTATTTTGCATTGCGAGGCCCTGTAAGTTTCTTTTTGATAACTGTGTCATGGTTAGCAATCACATATAATATAGCCAAGAAGTTTCCCCTGTTGTCTGCATCTCTTGTCTCCCTATGACCCCTTTGTGAAATGTTTTGGGTGGCTGTTAACAGTAAAACTTCCGCTACACTTTTTATATAAGTACGATTTTCTTGTATCTGCTTACTATGTTCTTTAATCAGGGTACTCATTAAAGATGCATTCACTTTTTCTCCTCTCTCATATTCCTTGCAAGCCACCATTGCATTTGTGTGAGCCTCTCCCTTTACATGTTTAGTGAACCCTCCATCTCTGAATGTTGCCTTTTTCCAGTTCTTAAATCCCAAGGCTGAAGTAAACACTGAATCTGTGTTTGGGAGGCCAAAATGCCTGCATGCAAAACAGTGTGCAGAGTCCGGATCTGAGAATACTCTAGCCATGAGTGAACATTGTACCACAAGGCTTGAAAGTGTCTTCGTCTGTCGCCCTGGAGTGTCCTGGGAAAGAGTTTCGGGTGTGGCTGGACTGGTTGATCGGCTCTTGATTTGGAAATGACTGTTTAAAAAAAAAAAAGCAACTTCAATTATTCAATTACAGCAGAGATTAATAACAATCAAGGTCGGGACAATCAGTTTAACCATTCTCCCATTCTACATCTAATGTATGATCCAGGCCCTTAAATCTACTGTCACCTTACTTTATTCCGATAGAGGTGTTTAAATGAGTGGTGTTTATCAGACCTATAAATGAATTATCAGGCTGCATTAAAACATTGCCACTGTATCAGATTGGGCAAAACTAAAGTACAATTCAAATATTCAGTATTTGTGAAAGAGTCTGTATACCTGGAGGTCCACTTGGGCCACTGGTACGTGGGGGCTCATCTCTCTCGCTCTCGCTCTCTGAATCTGTTCGCTGTGCTTGTACAGGTCTTTTGGAAACATCTAAAAATAAAAAGCATCAGAGTTTAAGGTGTTTAAATTATTTTCCAAAAGGTTATATAATGAAAATTCAGAAGTAATATTTGAGTTGGGGTCTTTGCAAAAACAACTACAAAAGAATCTGTGTCAGACTTTAAGGTGGTGAAACTATTTACTTAAAGACCCAGTGAAGTGTGCGCCGGTGCATGATCTGTTATGCTAATACGTATAGTAATGACCAAAATTGTCCATTGGAACCCATATAAAAGATGTTGGAATAGCAACGAATTTGACGAGTTGGAATTTTCCGCTGGGAAACCTCCGCCTTCGTGGGCGTGGCTTGCGATCTACTGCGTGACGTCAGAAGATGGGCTAAGCCGAAGTGTTTACATTCACCACCGTTCATTTTGTCTCTGTTTCAAAGTGGAATTTACCAACGTTTTTGAGCGAGTATTTTATTGGAAAGTGTTTCGCAGTCGACTGGAAGTGATTGCCAATCGAGGAAACCTGACAATGGAGGCGACAGTGAAGAAAAAGGGAGGAAAAACACACGGGAAGCGATGCATTGCCGCTGGCTGTGGTAATGTCAATTCTGCCGAAGTGGCGATGTTTCTGTTACCAAAAGATGAAGGTGAGTGGCTGGTGTCATTGTTTCGTAGATTCGTAGATTGTTTATGAAAAATAAAGGCCACTGTGTTTGTGTCTACTAACAAGACTATCATGGCGGCGGCAGAGCTCAAGTCGAGTTTCTCCGCCTGGAGATATTCTCACTATTTCACTTTTGTCGAGCACAAAGAAAAGAACGTTTTAGTTAAATGTAAGTTGTGTCTTGGCGGGTCAAAGATCCTATCGACTGCCCAAAACAGCAATTAAAATCTGTTGAAACATCTGCAGAAACAACATGCTGGGACGAAGCTAGTAGCTAAGACCACAGACCCAGACTCATCCGACGCCACTCCACCTCCACCTAAGCAACAGCGGCTGGATTGGCACTTTGAAACATATCTTTGTGTTTGTGTTTGTATAGACCACATTGCTTAGCAGAGTTCAGTGATGCAAATGCATGTCAAGTTGATCAACAGGTTGTATTATTCTCCGATGCAATAACAGTACTGAAATGAAGGCTACAGTATAAGGGCATTAATGGGTGCCCTTTTTTAAGTAACTAAAAAGTTACTTTTCACAGTAACGCATTACTTTTTGGTGTAAGTAGTGAAGTAACTAGTAATTGTAACTAGTTACTGGTTTTCAGTAACTAGCACAACACTGCATGTGAACATGAATGTTGCATCATGCTATGAACAGATGAATGTATGATCAGGTGATGGCCAATCCTGTGTGTAGATCTACTCTAGATCTATGACAAAATATTGTCCTCAACTAAATTGACTTCCATGGCCACTTTCCTCATCTATCCTGTCCGAAAAGCTGTCAAAATCACTCATTTCTCTCGCACCAGTATCACTTTCCGAAGTCTCCGCCATGTTTACAATCACAACTGGGCCCATCTTGTGACGTCACAGCCGCTATCGTCTGCAGCAGCGGTAGGCTCAGACTCTGAAAAATTTGCGATGTTTATCTCGTCCCTCGCACTTCCTAAAAAATTATTTTAGCCATGAACAGGTACAATTATATGTAAGAAATGAAACTGCCATTTCATTTTGGCGCAAAAAAATGCACTTCACTGGCACTTTAAAGCTTTTAAAATGCATTTTCAACATGATGTGAATATAGAGAGAACACACTAGTGGACAATATCAATGAAGGTAACACTGTAGCCAGGTGTATGAGGGAGAGTCTGTATACCTGGAGGTCCACTTGGGCCAGGTCTCACTGGAGACTCCTCTCCCTCGCTCTCTCTCTCTGTCTGTCTGTCCTTTCTCCATCTGACCCTGTCTTTCATTCTCCTGTGCCTCAGCTGGATTCTTCTTATTGAAGAAGGATGCTATGTCTGCTCTCTTTCTCTTCATTATGATTTTCTGACTCAATACGCAAAATGCAGAATATATCAATCTTACCACCATCATTATAACAAGTTCTAGCACTAGCAAAGGTGACTCAATAAATACGTTTATGCAGTTAAAAGTAAAGTATTAAGTAAATAATATTTTGATTAATTATGATTTATTTAGCTATTATAATCTAGTTATAGCAATAGATTAAATTCACAGAAAATAACTATCCTTTAACAGAGATTAAAAAAATATTCAAAAGCTAATTTGAGTTTAGTTGATAAGACACGTTTTTGTGCCATCTCATGCTACATGCTACATGCTACAGGCTACATGAGTAAGCTACTTACTGAATTTACTAATGGTAAATAACTATCCTTTAGCAGAGCTTATCATTTGTTTACTTTAACTTTTTTTGGTAGGGGTGGCATTATCTAACTTTAAAAACAAGCCCCTACTAGGATGCTAGTCACTTTCCTTGATAAAAAAAATATTCAAAAGCTAATTTGACTTAAGTTGATATGACACGTTTTTGTGCCATCTCATGCTACATGCTACATGAGTAAGCTACTTACTGAACAATTGACTAATGGCAAATAACGTCACCTAAGAATTTGTACAATGCATACAAACGTTAGCTCATACTTTGCTTAATATATACAGTTAAGGGTGGGATAATCAATGTTACAAAACCAGTCGCACAGCAATCTCGCCTCTGATATTAATATTATAGCTTACCTGTGGTTAACTTGCCAGCCGAAAATGGCATGCGCGCCTCGAGAACGGCACTCGTGGTCGTGGAGCAGTAAGGTGCGCACACTGCGCAGGTCGGATGTGACGCAGCGAAAGTGTTCCGGCAATGCTCTGGTATATTACAGGAATGGTTCCGCATGGGGAAAACTAGTGACGGGCCGGCTACGGGGAAAACTAGTGACGGCTACGGACAGCTGTGATGTGGTTTGGTGAGGGTGTTTGGGGTGGCCAGTAGGGTGGCCAGGATTCCTCCACCCCCCACCTCCGCCACTGCTGAGTTATTAATGATGTTCATGACTTCTTCATATAGATCTGCAGTTAAAGTGACAGGCCAAAAAACTGACCAGTCACAGCAATTCCAAATGTTGTAATCATGATTAACTAAGCATTATATTGTCATTACTTCATTATGTTTGTGCCCCTTCAAATAAAGTGGTGACCCAGTCTGTCGGTCACAGCAGTGCATGTATTCTGTTGAATTCAAAGTGTTGTAATCATGATTAACTAAGCATGACTTTGTCATTTCATCATGTTTGTGCCCCTTCAAATAAAGTGGTGACCTGTTCCATCATTTACACTGATAAATAACATATGATTAATGGTGGTATGAAATAGAATGTATTAAGCAATTAATGGGGTGGGTTGGAGAAATGATAGTAAGGTCACTGAATTTACACAAAATATAGTTTCTTTATTCACAAAAACAAACTTTTTTTTTGTAAAAATACAAAATAGTAATAATAATAAAACAAACATCCATGAGCTATGGGTTCAAAAACAGCTTCAAGGTCCAACTTTTTACCTTTTAAAAACTAATAAAACTGTAAAAACAACTAAAACAAGGAGTTGGCTTCTTATTTTCTGTATATATCCAGTAAGGATCCATCGTCCTTACACGAACAGGGGCTCTCTTGAAACGTCCATCTTCTTCATATCTGAAGTCAGTGAGCTCTTGGTGGTTCAATCAGGGAAACATGACCCGAATGTCCTTCAGTAAACGACCGAGAGGTCCTTTCTTATGCCTGTTTCCAAGCCAGTAAGTCCATTCTATAACTGCAATATGTTCTTTCAAAAGTTTCTCAGTTCGGTTTCCCCTAAGCCGCCAAATTATTGATTTGTATGTTAACCATGCCCCCCTATATGCTGAGTGTGAGCTCCAGTAACAGGATCAACAAACCACCTTGAATGATTCACAGTGAAGTGTGAATAGCCTAAATTGGTGAGAGCACCCTACGCCCCCCACTCATCACTAAGGATTACTGTCCCAGGGCGCACATGCTTCACCACCAATGGAAGTAGATGGTTGCGGGACCTCCTCTTCACCAGCTTCAATATAGGTCTTCGAAAGTTTTCCTTTCACTCCAAGCATTCCAAAACCCACTTTCTGCGCCTCCAAGTGTTGGCTATTCTCCCATGACCATACTGTAAATACAACAAGTCTCATTAACACTTCACCATTCAAATTGCTGTGTTAGTTATACAGCTTGTTGTCAGGAGTATACTATTTTTATTTATCACTAATTTGGCGACGGAAAAGTATCACTTGCATGTAAATTCCTACCACAAAGAGTAGCTAATCACTTGCCTTTGAAATTTAGATTTTATACCAGGCAAGGATGAAAATCTTATTTTTTCCTCCATTGCCTCTCCATTTTCTCTGGAATGGTAATATAGTTTAGTTTACTAACAATTGATTCATATTCCTTAGCTTCTTACCTTTAAAGTGAGACCAGATATATGCATATCATCCTTATGGTTGTGTAGCTATTCCTGATTCATTTTGGGTTATTTTAGGCGTTTTTTCCAAGGGATAGGGTTAAAAAGTAGGACTTTAAGCCTCACAAGCACTACTACAAACACCTGCTAGTTTGAACCAAAATGTAGAATTATAAGTTTCAGTTTGGGCTTGGGTTAAATGCTACTGTTCCAAGATGACAGATTGTCATGCCATACTATACTATGACTTTCTCATAACATGTATGGAATAATATACTATGAGTTTTTAATGACATACCAGATACTTTAGCCTTCATTTTTTGCCAAACTGTCTACCTTTAGTTTATGGCGAAAGTTGCTCTCGTCAATGACAACAAACTCCCTTTCATCTCCTAGGCCTTGTCCAGTCCCTGTTTTGTGTCGCCTCATTGCATGTCTGCAGACTTTTCTTGCATGCCATCTTTGACAGTGTTGTTGAGCTTTTCGCTATGCCATCTGTCTTCATATCAACCTGCCTCATTCGCAAGCCTTGTGAAAAACTGACAAGGAGGATAATTTCAACATAGCAATTATACTGACAAAAAAAAATGTAGTGGTTGGTTGCCACCTTCACTCATTAAATAAACAGAAAGCACTATACAGTAGGGGTTCTTGTGCACCCTCCACTCACCGCTATAACATCTTAGAGCCATAAAGCCCTCTAAATGCAGTCATGATACAGACTTTTTAATATTGGATTGCAGTAAAATCCCAGTAAAATGTATGATGGTATGGCTGATCTGAATATATGATCTGGATTACGTGTAGAAGAATTTCATCCATGAAATTAAACTGCATCTTGAGTTCTCAAAGATAGATCCAGTTCTGACTGTCTTGGTTGTTTTTCTTCCCCTGTGGCTCTTATGTCGGCATACCCTGGACAAAAATAAAACAGTTAACCTTCTATAATACAGTTAAATACTATATACAGTAGCTTATGTAGTTAGGCTATTGTGTAAACCAGTGTTCACAATTGTAATGTATCCAATAGCCTAAGTGTTTCAACTTTTGCATACTTTATTGTGTTATAGTTTTCCTTTAAAATGTGTAAAATGTTCCTTTTTTTGGCCATCAATCTATAACCATTATGGGTCATTGTGTGTAGACTGCTAACCAAAACAATTATTTAATCAATTTCAAATACTTTCTGAACTGACTGTATGTTAAAAATGTGCCATAAACTGAACTCATCAGTTAATTATACGCATGGACTTGTGTGGGAATGTGTGGGTGCCATTAGTATTAACGTTACCTACTGGACTTTCAAAACCATGTAACCATGGACAATGTTCAATAACCTTTTGTAATGATCACAACATGTCGATAATTTCTTGATAGTGCACAGAATTTGTGTGGAAATAAATTATGAGATGTATAAAGACAGGAAGGAAATAATATAACGTTACTGAGTAATAACAGAATAAGAACTTTTTTTTGGTGTTCAAAGTGAAATGAACTTTGTATGCCTAACGTCAATACATACCATCTATAGACATCTGTTGAGTTGTGTTTCTTCTTCAGCTTCATTGCGTTTTGACATAAACTGCATCTTATTTTTTTCTTCAAAAACTTTTTTTTCTGTAGCCATTTAATTATCTTGGCTCCTTCAGTTAAAGCAGTGGTTCCCAAACTTTTTCTGTCAGGCCCCCCCTTTGGAGACAAAAAAAAGTCGGGCCCCCCCAACACAAATAGTCACGTAATGGGCCAAGTTAACATTTATTAAAATACATCAATATGAACGTGTGCATTCCTTTGCTAGAACAGTGATAATAAAACAATGCTCCATAAGTCTGTGTGGTCAAAAAATAAATACATAATACAATTGTGCAATCCCTTTGCTAGTACAATAAGTTATAATTCTTTGCCACTTTGCAATCTGTGCAAAGAAATGAAAAGAAAGAAAATGCTGATATTTGGCAAAGTGTGTCTTATCACAGCATTAGTGGCTGCAATGAGCCTGTTTGGCACTGCACATTTCCTCAAAACGGGGTTGCAGGCTCAGTGGCGGCGCCAGAGATTTCTTTTGGGGGTGCTGTGGGGTAGCTTGACGTTTCATAGAGGGTGCTCAAACATTTAGGGTTTCCCATTAATGTACCGGTCGCTACAGTGGAATTTTCTACTGCAACACTCCCCACGCAAATACACAGTACACCCGCGACTGTTACAATGAAGGCTCGATAATCAGCTCACGACATATAGGTGTAAGCAGGGGTAAAGTGCTATTTTTATAAGTGGGGAGTGGACCTAACATAGGGGGGTCCGGGGGCATGCTCCCCTGGGAAGATTTTTTTTTAAATATTGAAGTTAAAAGCATCAATCTGGTGCACTTTGAGATCAAAATGAAAAGATCTACAGTATGGATACATCTCTCAACACCCATTTGAAACAGAACTGTAAACAGATTTACTATTTCTTTATGGATATTTTACAAATCACTCCCCTTTTAAACTTTATTTTTTTTTTACTGGCATATAGTATTTCATACCTGTTTTTCATTTATTCTCTTATTTTTTTATAACTATAATGATCATATAAACGTGTGCCTCGGAAATAATTGTTTACATTAATCGTGACCAAAACGTTTGAGACCCGGCCACTAGCTCGCTAGCACCAGAAGCTAACAACAACGATCTCCGGTACCGGTGCGCTCTCTCTCTCGCTCGCACACGCACACAAAATGGCTCGTTCCACACACACACAGAGCCGAGCTTAAATGAAACACAGAGAGCCAGACGTACTTGTACTGTACTGTATCATATTATTTTCGAATCAATAATTTTCCAAATTATGAATTTTTTTTTTTTTTTTTTTGTTTCAAAACAATTTTTCCTCCTGGTCTCTCTTGCCCCCCCTGTCATGCGTCTGCGCCCCCCAGGGGGGGCACGCCCCCCACTTTGAGAAACACTGAGTTAAAGACACTATTTTACTTGCCAGACTCATGTCTTAACGTCAGGTTTGCTGGTCTATTGTTGAAGCCCTGCAAGTATCAGAAACGTTAAAGCCCGCAATTTCAGGGTCATGCAGATAGGATGACCTTTTGGGAGCGCTTTTTTTTTTGTTTCCTCCTACGCAGTGGCTGGAAGGCATCATGCTTCCTAACAAAAACATCATAAAGGTTCTTAATGAAATAAAACTATTTGGAGCGCCCTGTTCTCTGACAGTGGTATCATCCTGGGACAACACGTTGGAAATCCAGGTTCCACCAGAGCTCCACTTTGAAATGTGCCTCGGAACGAAAAAAACTTCCACCATACTGCAGATTGCACCAGACACCGAGGAGGACAGCGGGGAGGAGGAGGAGCATGCGCAACCCGCGAACAACACACGTAGAGGTAAGAACGGAGAATCCAGCATGGAATCCTTAGCTCTGCGAAGAGGCAAGAGAAAGTGTCTTAAGGCTCAGTATGAAACGGATGAAATTGTTGGTATGTAGAAAACTACAAGCTAGCTAGGTTAACGGCGTGGCTAGCTTTCCGTAAATGAATGCTAATGGTTAACGTGGTTCTGTTAAAGGCTAACGTTAGCTATAAAAGGTTATTGTCATTTCTTTGTAATGCCTGGCAGCCATCAGTTACAGTCTATTACATTATCATTATCACTTGTTATGTTTTAAATTGGAGTAGAAAACACAGCAGATTAACCTGTTGAAGGGGGCAAACGCAGCTTCTTGTAAGAAACAGCGTCTCAGGGCTTCTTAACATTTAACAACCTATTAATGTGTGATACCCACTTAACGGGAAGAAACTCAGCTATCAGAGGATATAAACCATTTTTACCTAAACGAAACAAGTCTAACGCCAAGCGTTTAAACCACACTTCGCGAAAACATGCTAACGCGTCGTTAGCACATAACTCGCGACATAACTCGCGACAAAGTCATACTATCTGCACACTACATATCATATGAAAGCTGAAATCCCACAGATTCCATTGGTATAAGTCTCATCACTGTACGACCAAAACTCACTGAGCTAGCAGCCAGGAAAGAGCAAGAAAATTATGATCTACTATCCCATCATTCAAGGGTGATTTTCACTATAAGTAATGGTTTTTTTTTAGGCGGAGATTAGAATTTACATGTTTTTTACTAAGTTCCATCTGAATTTACTCTGACACAGCAATATCTATATTGTATTCTGACACTTCTACAGCCAACTCACAGGTGTATCCTTGCTTTGAGAAAAAAGATTATTAATTTACTCCTTTTAGAAGTGAAGATTATAGTAATAGTAATGTTCTGGGCATGACCTTTTTGAGCCTGAGACCTGAAAAAAAGGCTTGGGGCTTAACAGGTTAAAAGTAGTCAGAGTTGCAGCGGACCGTCAGGTTTCTGGGAGTTTGTTCCAAATATTTGGAGCATAATAACTGAACGCTGCTTCTCCATGTTTAGTTCTGACTCTGGGGACAGAAAGCTGACCAATCCTTGAAGACCTGAGAGTTCTGGATGGTTCATAATTTAGCAGTAGGTCAGAAATGTATTTTGGGCCTAAACCATTCAAAGCTTTATAAACCAGCAGCAATATTTTGAAATCAATTCTTTGACACACAGGAAGCCAGTGTAAAGACTTCATCTTTACCTATAGAAACAACGTTTTTTCTGTCCTTTAAGTAGGATTCAAACCAATTTAGAACTGTTGCCGAAAGTCCCACCCAGTTTTCTAGTCGGTCTAGTAATATGTTGTGGTCAACAGTGTCAAACGCAGCACTGAGATCTAATAATACTAACACTGAAGTTCTGCCACTGTCTGTGTTTAAGTGGATGTCATTGAAGACCTTTACAAGAGCAGTCTCAGTGCTGTGGTTTGGTCGAAAGCCTGACTGGAACACATCGAAACAGTTATTTAAATGCAAGTAATTACTCAACTGTTGAAAAACAACTTTTTCAATGATTCTACCTAGAAATGGCAGGTTTGATATGGGCCTGTAGTTGTTCATTACTGAAGCATCTAGATTATTCTTTTTTAAGAGCGGTTTAATGACTGCAGTTTTCAGGGCCTGTGGAAAAACACCTGAGTAAAGAGACTTGTTTACTATGTGAAGTAGATCTGAGGCCATGCAATGAAAAACATCTTTGAAAAATCCTGTTGGAATAATATCAAGGCAGCAGGAGGAGGATTTCAGAAGTTGAATAATGTCCTCTACGTTTTTGTCATTAATCTGATGGAATTGTGTCATGGTGTTTGAATTGATATTAGGTGGACACAGGGACAACACATTTGACATCACCCCCCAAAACGGCACCCCCACGCAATCCGGCGCTACTAGGATGATTGACAGATGTTCTCGCCTCACTCTCCCCAGGAGCGGGAGAATGAGACACAACGGTGGAAAGGCGTAAAGCAGCTTCTTTGGCCATGGCTCGTGTGCAAACGCGTCCACCCCCAAGGGCGGGTCGTCGCTCAGAGCCATGGAGAACCACAGGGTGCAGTGGCTGTTGCGCCGACTGGCGAACAGATCCACCTCTGCTGTCCCAAACCGGGCCCATCTCCGCTTCACCACCTCCGGGTGAAGCGCCCACTCGCCTGGCAGGGGTCCGCCCCTCGACATGAGGTCGGCCCCCCGTGTTCTCCAGACCCGGAATGTGGAGGGCTCTCAGAGATAACACCACCTCTGAAGCCCATAACCACAGTTTCTCCGCTGTGGTCAACAAAGCGGCGGAGCGGACTCCGCCCTGCCTGTTGATATATGCCACTGTGGTGCTGTTGTCGCTCCTGACCATTACATGTCTCCCCTGAATTAAGGGTTCGAAATGCTGGAGGACCAACACTACTGCCCGCAGCTCTAGGAGGTTGCCGTGCCGTGTCTCTGTTAGAGACCAGCGCCCACATATAGCTCTCCCCAGGCAGGTCCCTCCCCATCCCGTTCCGGACGCGTCTGTGAACACTGTGATGTAGGAGGTCACCCGTCCCAGTGGGGACCCCCTCCGGAGGTGATCCGGGGACCCCCAGAACCGGAGGTTGCCCTCCACTGAGGGGGGGGGATGGTCACCAGACGCCGTTTGTGTCTCTTGAGATCTAAACGCAGGCTGGAGAACCACCTCTGCAGGTGGCGCATATGCAGTAACCCGAGTGGGACCACAACGTGAGCCGCCGCCGTGAGACTCAGGGTCTGCATGATGGTCAAAGCTGTCACTGTTGCCCCCTGTCGCAGTCTGCAAACTGCCCGAATCAAGGATGCCTGTCTGCTCTCTGACAGGGTGGCGCGTAGCCTGCCTGCATCGAGCACCACTCCCAAATACAACGCCTGTTGGTGAGGTATGGGGGTGCTTTTCTTCCAATTGATCGCAAAACCCAACTTGGTTAGGTGTAGGATCAATTGGGCTGTGTAAAACATTGCCCGTTCCCTGGACCTGGCCATAACTCCTATTAGAGGCCTTACAATTAATGGACGTCCACTCTCGGGAGATGTACATTAGTGGTGCGGTTACCCAAAGTGACAGACCTAATTTTACCCTTATCTCTGCCCCAGAGTGCACCTAAAACAAGCCGGCATCACAGCACTTTTCAACCCAGGAAAAGGGTTTGAAAGGCGGGGAAAAGTGTTGGAAATAGAGGCAGAGTTTACCCAGAGAGCAGGCTGTGCAGCACCTGGCTCTTCCACCCAGGAATAAGTGTTTGAAAGGCGGGGAATAGTGCATCAAAGGATGGATTAATGACCTCCAGCATGTCTCCATAACATGGGCACTTAAGTTATTTCAGACCTCCAGGAGAGAGACCGGGTAATTGCACCTCTATTTGGTGGCTCACAGAGCCCCAAAGGACGGACTAATGACCTCCAGCATGTGTCCCTAACATGTGCAAACAGGTTATTTCAGACATCCAGGACAGAGACCGGGAAAAGTCCCTCTCTTTGGCGGCTCACAGACCACCAAAGGACGGACTAATGACCTCCAGCATCTTTCCCTAACATGGGCACTTCCATAACCTTGCACACCGTGAGTGCCCGGGTACCCGCACTTAAGCACTCCCCCACGGACTAAACTCAGATATTCACACCCACCAGAACCTCGTGCCCCTGGTAACCCTAAAAGGGGGGTGGATTTTGTGGTGCTTTTCTGTCCGCACATCAGCATCCATATTCGTCCTTCTTCACGGCACCACCACCCCTCCTGTGGAGGATGTTCTCATGCCCCTGGTAACCTTAATGCTGCCCGCCCCTCAGCATCCAAATTTGGCCTTCTTATTGGCACCACCACCCCCCTTCTGGGCTGGAGGTTCAAATACTTTAACTTTTTTTCACCCTCCTCTGACTTACACCTCCTCCACCAACACTTGAGCGCTCATCACAGGGTTCAGCACCAAGGAGAGTGCCTCCCCGGTGCTGATGGAAAGTGGCACTTTATCTGCCCCTGGGAACCTTCAAGGTTATATTTAATATTTATTTAATTATAACAATGTTTTTATTTTAACAAAAACAGTATACACAGTATGCATAACAAAAACAGTATACACGGTATAAATACTCCAAATGTTTAGCGGGGACCCGGGGACCATATTAGGGGTCTAATTCGTACGGTGCACCAGGGCACAGGTTGAGTCAACCGGCCCCGATCCCGACTTCATTGGCCTCTTTCCCTCCCGCTTCCGCTTCCACTGCTGCTCCCGCTCCAATGACCCATCAGGTTGCTCATGCTCTGAAGAAGAGGTATCGTTGGGGTCTTGTCTGCTGCTCTCAGCCCCGGAGCCCTCTTCGGAGGTATCCCCATCTGACGGTGGTAGACATCCTTCTGATGCTGCTGCAGCTGCTGCCGCAACCGATGACGCCCTGAACATTGAGCGGATTTTCAATGCCTCCTTTATTCCGGGCGCATTCGCGTAGAACCGGTCAGCCGTGGTTATGTCGTGACACATAAACCTGGCGAGAATCGTCCGGCTTTCTGGATCTTGGTGATGCTTGATATTGTCAGCCAGGGCAGTGCGCAGGATTGTGAAGGTGACGGCTGTTTCAAGCCCAGCATCAGCCCATGCCCTCTTCAAGTGAGCGTTCAGGTTCTTGGAGGCCAACATCCCCGTTGTGAAAAGGAAGAATTCATTCTGAGGACCCAGCAATGCCTCTTTTATCCCCATCCACCGCATGACCCAGCTAAACTCCTTTACTGTAAGCGCCAACTGTGCATCGCCAAATGTCTTGGCCGTCTTGTGATCCTGCACGTGGATGATGTAGCCATCAGCAGTTCCCCTTTTGTCCGCCTCTAATACCTCAGTGTTGGTCATGTTTGCATACACGCCCGGACGGTGGCCATAGAGGAGGCTCCAATGGAGGGTTAGATAGCCATATAGCAGGTACTGGGTGATTGAGGTCGGCTTGCTGGTCATCAGGTCGAGGAGCTGGGGGATGCGCTTCTCAGCGGCCGCCATGGCGGCGAGAAGTTCAGCCTGGCTCGGCAGACGATCCAGTTTATTCCTCTTCACCTTAAACTGGTGGACAGTGACTGCCTTCTTCATGTTTTTCATGTTGGCTTTCACCTCTCTGATTATGTGGGTCATATCAGACTGGGTGAGCCTGCACCCCCGGAGCTTTGACTCAGACATGTACCTCATGAAATGATTCACATTCTTCAGGAAGAACTCCGATGTTGTGACTGCCCGGCCCGACTTTGAAATATACTTGATCCAGCCACGGATCTTCTTGGTGTCTTTTAGGAACAGCCAGTCTGAAGCCGGTTTACACCACGGGATGAATGTGAGGAAGTGTTTTATCCGGCTGACCTTCGACAGAGCATTTTCTTTCTGTTTTACTGTCAGAGCGACACCCTCACAATGATCCCTGTATGTCTGAAGGTACGCCTCCATGCTTTTAGGCAACGTGATTTCATGCATGGTATTCCCCCGTCCATTCCCAGTGGACCAGTAATTTGGGGGGAGGGCGAGTCCTTAGCCAGCTTAGCTTTCAGCTTATTGTAGACAGACGCACGGGTCTTCTGGCATACAGGGGTCTCTCTACCGGAGGCTACTGGGGACTGACTTGCAGTCTGGGCAGGGGTATTGACACGGGTCTTGCTACCGGAGGCTACTGGGGACTGACTTGCAGTCTGGGCAGGGGTATTGACACGGGGTCTCGCTACCGGAAGCTACTGGGGACTGCATGACAGTCTGGGCAGGGGTATTGACACGGGTCTCGCTAACGGAGGCTACTGGGGACTGACTTGCAGTCTGGGCAGGGGTATTGACACGGGTCTCGCTACCGGAGGCTACTGGGGACTGCATGACAGTCTTGACAGGGGTCTTGACAGGGTTCTACCCACCGGAGGTCCAGTCTCTTCCCAGCATACGAACACCCTGCGATGGGACAGGGTTTGGTCCGAACATTTATCCTGCCACTGGCCATTTTCAGAATGATGCCTCTCTCCTCCAAGTTCCGCACTGCATGTTTGTGCTTAAGGTGCTTGACAACGCCAGATAGAACACTCTGCACACCGGGCATTCGGACGACATCCTTACTAGAACAGACACAATGAATTTGATTAAAATTCTGTTCTATTTCTCCGTTTATATGCGTTAGCGTGACCGGTGATTGCAACACTGGGTCCGATGCTTCAATTCATGGTGCACGGACCAAGGGAGGGCTTGGGTTACCACCGGGTTGGATGGTCCCACCTCCGCACCAATGCGGGGCTGGTGATGGCAACATTGGGTCCGATGCATCAATTCATGGTGCCCCGACCTTGGGGAGCCACTGGGTTGGATGGTCCCATATCTGCACCAATGCGGGGCTGGTGATGGCAACATTGGGTCTGATGCATCAATTCATGGTGCCCCGACCATGAGAGGGTTTGGGGTGCCCCGGAACCAGGCAGCACCCCAGCAGGAAACGGGTTGTATGGTCAAAGGAGGAAAGAGTGATAGAACCGGGGTAAAGCAAAGAAAGTGTCCGACAATAGTGACTTGTGAGGCGGCCAGAGAGTCTGTCATCTCTCGGTCCTATCCTCCAGGCAACGCGGTGGCAAGAACTGGGTGAAACAGACCAAAAAGTTAAAAAAATGACTTTAAATTAATCCATGGAAAAATGCATGAAAATGAAAAAATGTGTCCGAAAATAGTGTCTTGTGAGGCCACCAGAGACCCCTGTCATCTCTCGGTCCTATCCTCCAGGCAACGCGGTGGCCAGAACTGGGTCAAATTGACCAAAATGTAAAAAAAAAAACTTCAATTCATCCATGAAAAAGGCATGAAAATTAAAAAAAGTATCCGAAAATAGTGCCTCATAATGCGCGTAGAGTCCCCTGTCAACTCCCCTCACATTCCTCCAGACTCACATTTGTCAGAGTAAACTTTTTTGAGAACCAAGCAAAAGGGGTGAAAATGAAAAAAAGTATCCGAAAATAGTGCCTCATAATGCGGGTAGAGTCCCCTGTCAACTCCTCTCACATTCCTCCAGAGGCACATTTGTAAAGTTAAAGTTTGGTGAGAACCAGGCTGGGGGGTCTTGAGGCACAAAACAGGGCTGACCCAGAGTGCATGGTGAGCGGACACTTCACCTCCGTGTTTGCAGACAGCTGTTTTTTTGGGGTGGGGGGAGCGGCAAGCCTGCACGCTCTGCCGCCATAGTCATCACCGCCGAGAAGTCCTGTCGCGCAGACCTGCGCTGCTGGCCTTCCTGGCGGTCGCCGGAAACATCAGACGACGAGGTGTCGCCATCGTCAAGGGATGACAGTAAGGAGGCAAGGAGTCCTTTTATGCGGTGAGATGCGTGCGCATTCAGGTAGGCCCGCCCCGGGGCCGGCTATGTCTAGAAAGTCTCAGTGGATGAATGCTTGCATGATAGGATCAAGGGGAAGTACCCATAGAGTCCAGTAGAGGGCGGAGCCTGTGAGAGATATAACCACACCTTAGCACTGTTTGAATTATAAATTCCATATTCCAATGTTTTACTTAATGTAGCTGGCTGTGAAACACATGCCTACCGCTTTCTTGTGCCTTTTCTCCTGCAGAGGTTCCTGGATGCTCAAACAGAGGTGGAAGCACTGTCAATTTTGAATGACTAATGAAAATGACAACTTTAGAGAGATTATACATTCGCTACGGATGATGTCAGTGTTCTTTTTTTGCCAGTCATGCATGTTTATGCCCGAGTAGCAGCCAGGTCAATGGTATATTTTGGATCAGGAGATATAAGAACCATTACTACATCACATACAACCACCTTTTCTTATCAGATAACATTGTATGTTGGGGATTCATTGTGATTTATAACAACTATTAAGTAGTATTTCTCATAAAACACAACACACAATGCTGAGAAAAGTCAACATTACATTTCAAAAATTATTAAAATAATATATACAGCACTCACGACATAATAAACCAGAAATACCCTTTTAAGCCCTTGGCGATTTCTTTGGCCGGTTGTGTGGAGGCTGATGTACAGAGGGGTCTGTGTAGTAAGATTAGAGACAATGTATTGTTAGATTATATGACATTTATTTTGAGCACCATACACTGCATTGTTGCATGGTTACTATCATTAATTCATCCTAAGCATAACCCAATCCTAAAAGTCACAGCTTTTGTTTCTTTTTAATATATAAAATACGAGTTGATTAAAAAACCTGAAATGATTTCCCAATATCAATGTCCCTCTGATTAAAAGGATGATAAAAGTCGTAAATAAGTAGTAGTAAATAGTCATTTAGAACAATCTCTTCAATCCAGTGCTTGTTACAAACCAAACACTGATGACTAAAAGCTAATTGTCCAAAAAAGACAATACAAATGAATACTTAAACTACCACTAAGATTCTATGATATCAATGTTGATTAATTAGAAACAATACCAGTGTTTCCCCTATATGTTTTCAGCAGCGGCGCTGCACTTTTCGAGCCACCGATACGCGGGAAAGCTGTCATTTTCAGAGCTGAAGGAAAACTGCCTGACAAGACAGACAACAGCAAGTTGAAGCAGACATAAAAAATTAGAAGAAAAAAGACTAAAAAATTGCCAATGAAAGTGATGTAAATGAACAACAAAAATAAAATAAGTTACATATGTGTTATTGGCTATGGTAGGTTATTGGTATGTTCAATTATTTGATTATTAAAATGTAAAACGATCTTTTTCATATGGGTGTTTAGAGTTAGATCTAGTCTCTAGTCATTGTGTGCTCAAAGTGCACCAGATTGAAGCATTTTATATTAAAATGTAAAAACAAATCTTCCCGGGGGGGCATACCCCCGGACCCCCCTAGAGGATGTGATGTCCAACCACCAATTATGTTCATACAATACTGAATACATTTGAAGCCTTTAATGATGTATGTGTCTTTCTTGTGCTGGCAGACATAGAAACATAATGGCGAGAAGCACTTCGCACGCGCACACACTTAAAATGTCCACGCGCGCCGCGCTCACATTTTGCTGGGCCCGCGTGCCTTAGCACCGCTGCTATGACTCCATCCTAGGGGAAACACTGAATACACAATTACAACTGTTTCTTTGACAACTGTTTGAAGTTATTCTGTCAAGCCTGCAGCTTGCTAGGCCCTTTAGCCTAGTGCAGGGGTCGGCAACCCCTGGCACCGTAACCAGTGGCACACTAGGAATAAGTGGAATAAGTGTGCAAAATATTTAAATTTTATTTTCGGATCGTGAACGAGACCGCCGCCAGAGCGCGTCTCCCCGCTCTCTTTAACTCAACGTTCGACTTTCTGCCACTTTCCTCTGTAGTGCAGTGCTGATCGTTTCACCACAGAGGAAAGCACTTCACAAATTGCAGTACCCATAAGGAGCTGTACAAATGCCGCAGTTTTTGCGTGGCTGTGTCTTAGTTGAAAGCCCAGTGGCGATCTGCTCATCTCTCATCGAAATAATATGCTACAAAGGGGCGGACTGGCCATGTGTGTTCTGGAGAATCACAGAACGGAGGATCGTCCTTATTATTATGCCGTTTAAACCAATTATTTAAATGTGTTTGTTAAATTCGGCATCATGTAAGTTAGGGATGCTCCGATCGATTGGCCGCCGATCGATATTGGCCGATACTCACTCTCTGCCGATCGATCGGTGCTCTCTAAAAATGCCGATCGCGAGAGCCGATCGCATGACGTAAAATACATGACACTTTTCTCTGTGCGCGGCAAAACAAGCTCGCCAAAATGGCTTCAACAGTCTGGCAGTATTTTAAGGTGTCCGAAAATGACAATAAAATAGCGGTATGCAACGTGTGTGAAGCAGAAATCCTGCAGCTCCACCCGCTGTGACGGACCGCTGAGCGGAGCAACACCCACACTAAGAGTTAGACCTAACACACTTAGCTATTTGATCTACCTCTGGAACAAGCTAAACTAGTTATAAATATATGTATTCTTCACTGTCGGGTCACTCATTACTGGATCAGTGAGCTTCATGAGATACTGACAGGCTGTCAGGAGAGAGAGAGAGAGGGAGAGAGGAAAAGGGAGCGCTTCCGCTCATTTCTCCCGTGTTATTATCCAAAGTTACTGGATAGTTCTGGAGATGGTGAAAAATGAAGGCATCAGCAAAGCTGAAGCATACACGAGGCTTGGTGTGGATCGCAATACAATTGTGCATCAGGCGCCGATTGCAGAAATCGCAGCTATCAACCCAGCGCTCTTCAACACATTGAGGTCCAGCTTCAAAAGAAAGGACAGCATCAAAAGATTTGCTGAAACTTGTAGGGGCTTTTCCGAGCAGGAGCCTACAGCTTCAGCAATCCTGAAACATAAGGACGATGGATCCTTACTTGATATATACAGAAAATAAGAAGCCAACTCCTTGTTTTAGTTGTTTTTACAGTTTTATTAGTTTTTAAAAGGTAAAAAGTTGGACCTTGAAGCTGTTTTTGAACCCATAGCTCATGGATGTTTGTTTTATTATTATTACTATTCTGTATTTTTACAAAAAAAAAGTTAGTTTTTGTGAATAAAGAAACTTGTAAAATCTGCAGTACATTTTGTGTAAATTCAGTGACCTTACTATCATTTCTCCAACCCACCCCATTAATTGCTTAATACATTCTATTTCATACCACCATTAATCATATGTTATTTATCAGTGTAAACGATGGAACAGGTCACCACTTTATTTGAAGGGGCACAAACATGATGAAGTAATGACAATATAATGCTTAGTTAATCATGATTACAACACTTGGAATTGCTGTGACTGATCAGTTTTTTGGCCTGTCACTTTAACTGCAGATCTATATGAAGAAGACATGAACATCATTAATAACTCAGCAGTCATGATGATTGAGATACTTTAGTTGATGCATTAATTAAGGTATTGTTCCTGCATTAAGTCATGCATGAGATACTATTAATCCTTGTACATTACTGATTGTTCATGAATTACTACATGAATTAATTCATGCTTTTTCATGCAGTAAGTCATGCATGAATTCATGATGATTCATGTACCCTTACCATAAAGTGTTACCTATTAATCAAACTATTGTTCGTTTATACATTTTAAGAATGGTGTTTATCTTTTTTGAGAATGAGTTCTTATCATATTTAATTTATTTGGGTCTACAACAGATGATACAAATGTTTATGTCAGTAAATGTGTACTAACAGAGGCGGGGGTGTTTGTGAAAAAAGGAGAAGGGTCCAGCTGCAGCCGCAGCAAGACGGTGGAGGTTGAACCTGTAGGAAGTTGTACTTCCAAATATGGTCAGAATAGAGCGCGCCCAAAACGTGAGACGCTGACGCAAGGATATTTAAAGAGACATAAGAGGCTTCTCAATACTATAATTTCCCCTCCTCGACTCCTATCCTCGACTCCTATCCTCGAGACTTAGTCCCGCCCACAGGAGATGCGAGCGGAGGACTCGAGGAGGGGAACCGAGGAGAGAGGAGTGGAAGCAGCAGGCGGTTAGAGAAATGAGAACTCCCCTCCTCTGAGCGGTCATTTTAAAGAGACGTCCATTAATGATGACAGGAGGCACAGCAGCACTCTGTCTGATGGACAGATGTGTTCATGACCACTTATATATTTACTTTTAATTCATTCACAGTGCGGTATAATGAGACAATAACAGGCTACAGATGCGGACATATACACACAAATATATTTATATAAATATATACAATTTAAAGTATGAGAGCACTGTCATAATAACGTAACACAATCAGAGACTGGATATATCCCCCCCCTCTCTCTGGTCGCTGAAATGGGGAATTGAAATTACGGGCCAAAAGTTGTATTTACAAGTATTAAAAGTAAGCATAGGACACCAAACCAACTGAGACCCGTCTGTCCGCCGCATCTACGCACTGTACAACACACACCTACACACTGTACAACACACACCTACACACTGTACCACACACACACCTACACACTGTACAACACACACCTACACACTGTACCACACACACACCTACACACTGTACAACACGCACCTACACACTGTACAACACGCACCTACACACTGTACAACACACACCTACACACTGTACCACACACACACCTACACACTGTACAACACGCACCTACACACTGTACCACACACACACCTACACACTGTACCACACACAAACCTACACACTGTACCACACACACACACACACACACACACACACACACACAGCTCCTAAAGCATAATCAAGCTACAGCCGTTGTGTATTTTATTATGTGAAGCACTAAATGGTCTTAGAAAAATATGGACTCTTTGTTTGTAGATATCTACTAAACTACAGCAAATACAGAGAGTAATGTAGGCCTGTTATACTGAGTGATATATA
Source organism: Dissostichus eleginoides (assembly GCA_031216635.1). Classification (NCBI taxonomy): domain Eukaryota; kingdom Metazoa; phylum Chordata; class Actinopteri; order Perciformes; family Nototheniidae; genus Dissostichus; species Dissostichus eleginoides. Next base: position 2,581,918 of record CM062280.1, read on the forward strand.
TGATACACACTGCTCTGCTTTCTGCACGGACCTCACAGCTGTTCTCTCTGTAAACATCGCGTCGCGATGAAAGCAGTTACTAAAATAATATCCAGGGGATGCATGCAGAGCTGTCATTGGCTGAGATAAGTCCGGCCGTGCGTCAAGCCTCCACCGTTCCCGGAAATGCATCCGTGGAGGAGCCGTGGAGGACCCATCAGTGTATCCTCGGTTATAGCTCCTCCAGAGAGCCTCCTCGATGCTCGATGCTCGGTCCTCGAAGTGCATTTAGAGAAATGAGATGTCCTTCAACATGGCGCGCTGAAATCCATTTCCGGGTCACTAGCGGAGGACCGATGAGTCGAGGAGGGGAAATTAGAGTATTGAGAAGCCTCTATGGAGGTTTACAGAGAACAGACAATATGGCGCACCGAGGACAGGTAATTAAAGTCTTGTGATTTTAGATATATTTACATACTATTTAGGTTCTTGGCTGTTTGTCGATTTGGCTGTTTAGCGCAGTGTAATTGTGTTTATTTTGCTAATTTGTATTTTAAATATTCAATGTAAAGGAATGGAATACACCTATATATATATATATATATATATATATATCATATATATATATATATATGCTAACTGAGCATGTCAAGCTAAGAGCTAAGATATATGTATATATCTTAGCTTGACAGATGGAACAATGCATGTACTCTAATGTTTACAAGAATCAGATTTTGTGTAAGTTTTTAAATATTCATTGAAGGAGAGTCTTTCACATTTGAACGTTTATTTATTTAAAATTGTTATTAGTTGCTATACTGTAGACATGTACATATGTATAATTATATTATTCTTTTAAGTGTGGTTTAAAGTAAAATTATATAAAGTTATTGGGTAGAGCCAAGTAACCCAGGTGGATGCAATCAGGTAATTAGGACAGAGCCTCTGTTTTTAGATGGGGTTTGTGGCCATGCTGTAGGCCTGACGTTTAAAATAAATGATCAAATCTTATCTGTTAAGATGAATGTTTTATTTAAAAACATTTTTTTATTTTTTTTAAGGAGACACCCCAGAGCCAAGGGCAGGCCGAGCAGACCGCCTCCTCCCGCCACAGGCAGGATCAAACTCTCGGTCCGGCAGCTTGTGAGACCCGCGTGCCGACGTGTCCACAGAGGCTTACTGACCGGAAGGACTTATTTTCCGCATATCGAGCAGATCAGCTTGGATGGTGCCCCTCTAAGAAATACATTGAGAAACAGCTGATTTTGACACACACACACACACACACACACACACACACACACACACACACACACACACACACACTGATTTTATAAAAGTAACGAAGTATCGCGTGTCGGGGCAATGTTAGTAACTGTAGTGTGATTACTGAATTATAAAAGTAACGCGTTACACTACTCCGTTACCGACAAAAGTAATATTATTAAGTAATTACACCCAACTCTGCTCAGGAGTGAGCCAGTTTCAATAGAGGCCCATCAGCTCTGATCTGCAGCCATTTCCCCCCAGAAGCTGTATTTCATTCTCAGTCTGAACACTAAATTCTCAGTGTGCAACTCGATTTTGACAGGATAACAACCGGTGACTTCTAGAATTGTGTGAGTAACATTCTGTTTTTAGACTTCTCTGTTTCAGTGTGTGTGCTCTGTATAAATGCTCTCTTGATCTGATTGAAATTGTGGTTTTAATCTCAAAACCGCTACAGTATTTTCAGGCAGAAATTTGGGACAATTATTTTGACAGAAACCTTAAAACTGAACTAACTGGCTGCTAGGGTTAACTTTGATTTAAACATTTGTAGAATACTAAGAGCTTTATTGGGTAGGGGTAACTGTATTAAGGGTTAAACTCATAACTTTATAACTTAGGGTTTAATGTAATTTTAAACTATTGTGCCACTAAAAAGTTTCATTAACAACACAGGAGTGAGCCAGTTTCAATTTCCTATTGAGGCCCACCAGCTGCAGAGAGTTAACTAATTAAAGGGGCGTGGCCCGATAGCTGTGACAACTCAGCAATCAGGTGTCCATTTTAGGTAGCACTTTCCTGGAGCGTCAGACGAAGACTGACACAGACAATAGAGTCCTGTTGGAGTAAGACTGACAAAGACAATAGAGTCCTGTTGGAGTCACGAGGGAGGCAAAGAGGAGGTAAATCCTACTTTAAATTAGCTAAGTATCGCTGGTGTTTTTATCCACTCTTGCTAAAAACATGTGTATATTCTCCATTCCTGTTCATGTGTCTTCTCGCAATTATTACTGGCCCCGTGCATCTCCTAATCGTTATAACCGGCCTGCTCTCGTCTATCCCACATGCTCCACTGAGATCCAACATCTAGTTACAGGTGGTCTGTGGAACTGCCAGTCAGCTGTTCCTAAGGCTGACTTCATTTCTGGCTACGCTTCCCTGCAGTCTCTGGATTTCCTTGCTCTCACTGAGACCTGGATTACTCCATCCACCACATCCACCCCAGCAGCTCTCTCCACAGCATATTCCTTCACCCATACACCCAGACCCACTGGCAGAGGAGGTGGCACTGGTCTCCTGCTCTCTCCCAAATGGAGCTTTTCCCTCTACCAACGACCTAACTTCACTCCTTCCACCTTTGAATTCCATGCCGTTACTGTAACCCATCCTATAACCATTGTTGTTCTCTACCGTCCACCAGGTGCCTTGGGAGACTTCTTGGAGGAATTAGATAATCTCCTCTCACACATCCCTGAAACTGGCCCTCCCACTGTACTTCTCGGAGACTTCAATTTCCAGACAGGGAAGATATCTGAACTAACATCTCTTTTAACCGCCTTTGCTTTCTCACTGTCTCCATCCCCACCAACTCATAAAGCTGGCAATGTCCTTGATCTCATATTCTCAAGGAACTGCACTACTTCTAACCTCTCTGTAAACCCGCTTCACACCTCGGATCACCTTTTCATATCATTCTCTCTACCCCTTTCCAAACATAACAAACTAATCTCTTCTAACACTGCACCTGTCCGCCGTAACCTTCGTTCCCTCTCCCCCTCTACCCTTACATCATCGGTGCTCTCAGCCCTCCCTTCCTCTGACTCGTTCCAACTCCTGCCTCCAAACTCTGCTGCAGAAACTCTCCTCCTCTCTACTCTTTCATCCGCACTGGACTATCTCTGTCCTCTCACATCTCGGCAGGCTCGTCAGTCCCCTCCTGCTCCCTGGCAAAATGACGCACTGCGTGCTAATAGAACCATCCTTCGGGCAGCTGAGCAGAAATGGTGGAAATCCAAACACCCTGACGACCTCCTAACCTATCAAGCTCTCCTCTCCTCTTTCTCTTCTTCGATCTCTCAGGCAAAAAGCACTTTCTTTCAAGGTAAGATCCATTCTTCCTATTCCAATCCCCAAAAACTATTTTCTATCTTCTCCACCCTCCTGGACCCCCCCAGAGCCCCTTCCCCCTCCTCCCTTCTTCCTAGCAACTTCGTTAACTACTTTGAAAAAAAGGTTGATGATATTCGCTCTTCTTTTTCCGACTCACCATTATTGACCACTGGGTCACCAGACCCACCGTTCACCCACACACTAACCTCTTTTTCCCCTCTCTCTCCAAGTGATGATGATCCGATGCCGGCCCCTAGCCTTCAGCCGGGTCAGAATGACAGTTGTCAGCGATCCGGCGAAGGCCTTAGCTCTGGCCCAAGAGTTGTCCGTCCTCTTGGCCAAGGGCGCAATCGAGCCAGTAGACCCTCTGCTTCAGTCCGGGGGGTTCTACTCGGCGTAGCAAGAAAGTCGGCGGATTTCGTCCAGTCTTGGACCTCAGAGGAATCAACAGATTCCTGAAGGTGCTGCCCTTCTATATGCTGACCACAGCAGACTCCCTTCGTGTTGTCACACAGGGGGAGTGGTTTGCAACTGTGGACTGGAGGGATGCCTACTTCCACGTGCCAATTGCATCCCACCACCGGAAGTTCTTGAGATTTGCCTTTCAGGGCCGACACTATTAGTTCCGGGTGCTTCCCTTTGGTCTCTCCCTCTCTCCAAGGGTGTTCACCAGGGTCGTGGCGGCAGCTCTCGCACCCCTGCAGGCACATCTAGACGACTAGCTGATCTGCACGCCGTCCCGGCCTCAAGTGGCCCAGGATACGGCGCGCCTTTTATCCCACGTAGCCCGGTTGGGCCTAACAGTAAACACCGGGAGGAGTTGCCTGGACCCTTCCCAACAGGTCACTTACCTGGGGATGGTCCTAGATTCGGTCGCCATGAGGGCCTACCTGACACCTCGTCATGTGGACGACATTTTCCACCTTCTTCCCATCTTCAGGCTGGGCAAGATGGTGCCTTATATTCAGTTCCTCTGGCTCTTGGGCAGACTGACGGCTGCCTCAGCCGTTGTGCCCTTAGGCCTGCTGTCGCTGCGCCCCATGCAAATGTGGCTGAACAGCCTTCACTTGGACGCACAGGCACAGGAGAGTCAGGGTGTCTCAGTGGTGCCTCCACTCTCTGTCCCGCTGGAGGGACAGGGCCTATCTTCTGATGGGCGTGCCCATGGGCGCCCTCCCATCCTGCCGGGAGACTGTCACTGTAGATACATGTCTCTCAGGGCGGGGTGCAGTGTGGCAGGGCAGGACTGTTCAGGGTCAGTGGTCTGCCCAGGAAGGTGCACGCCATATCAACGTGCTAGAGCTTCGGGCTGTGCAGCTTGCACTCATGCACTTTTTACCCCAACTGGTGGGCAAGCATGTGCTTGTTCGTTCGGACAACATGTCCGCCGTTGCCCAAATCAACCACCAGGGGGGCACCAGGTCCGCACAGCTGCTCCGGGGATCACAGAGCCTCTTGTCTTGGGCATCTCCCCGCCTGGCCAGTCTGCGGGCAGTCTTTCTACCAGGAGACCAGAATCAGGTCGCAGATTTCCTCTCTTGGCACAAACCTCCACCGGGGGAGTAGAGGCTTCATCCAGAGGTGGTGGAGTCAATCTGGAGCCTTTTCGACAGGGCCGAGGTGGACCTCTTTGCCTCGGAAGAGTCAAGGCACTGCCCCCTTCTGTCTCAGCTCAGGGGTCAAATCTGGCATCCCGACCCTCACCGCCTTCAGCTCTGGTCTTGGCCTCTGCAGGGCCCAACCCACTGCTGAGTGGTTTCACGGCATCTGTCAGGGAAACTATCCTGAATGCCAGAGCACCATCCACTCGAGTGCAGTATGAGTGCAAGTGGAAGCTCTTCTCCCACTGGTGTGTGGGTAAGGCAGAGAATCCGGGACATTGCGGCCACCATTTTAGAGTTTCTGCAGTCCTTTCTAGATAGTGGACGTTCTCACTCCACTTTGAAGGTTTATATGGCGGCTATTTCTGCCCGACATGTTGGAGTCGACGGCGCCACGGTGGGGCGCCGTAGGTTGGTGTCCCTCTTCCTGAGAGGGGCCTTACGGCAGCGTCCCACTAGCACCCCGAGGGCTCCGGCTTGGGACCTGCCCCCCAGGATATCCATAGCACCACCTAAGCACCCCCAAGAAATGTATGTTTTTTTTTATGTGTGAAATTCATAATTTGAAAAATGATTGATTCAAAAAGAATATGCTACAGTACAAGTAGCCTACTTCTGGGTCTCTGTGTTTCATTCAAGCTCTGCTCTGTGTGTGTGTGGCAGAGCCATTTTGTGAGCGAGCGAGAGAGAGCGCGTACCGGAGATCGTTGTGGTTAGCATCTGGTGCTAGCTAGCTACGCTAACGGATATAAGGAGCTTTTTCAACAACAAGGTTGAGGGAGAACTCTCTCCTGTCTCAGAAAACCTCAGCTCAGGTGAAGTAAAGGACTATCTCAGTGTTTAGATAGTTAACTTTAGTCTAAGTTATCTCAGTGGGTCTCAAAACGGTTTGGTCACGATTAATGTAAATAAGTATTTCCGAGGCACACGTTTATATGATCATTATAGGTATACAAAAATAAGAGCATAAATGAAAAACAGGTATGAAATACTATATGACAGTAAAACAAGAATATAGTTTAAAAGGGGAGTGATTTGTAAAATATCCATAAAGAAATAGAAAATCGGTTTACAGTTCTGTTTCATATGGGTGTTGAGAGATGTATCCATAGATCTCTTCATTTTGCTCTCAAAGTGCACCAGATTTATGCATTTAATTTCAATATTAAAAAAAAAATCTTCCCTGGGGAGCATGCCCCCGGACCCCCCTAGAGGATGTTAGGTCCACCCCCGACTTAAAAAAAATAGCACTTTACCCCTACTTACACCTATATGCCCTGAGCTGATTATCGAGCCTTCATTGTAACAGTTGCGGGTGTACTTTGTATGTGCATGTGGGGAGTGTTGCAGTAGGGAAACCCTAAATGTTTGAGCACCCTCTATGAAACGTCAAGCTACCCCACAGCACCCCCAAAAGAAAATATTTGGCGCCGCCACTGCTGCCCCTGGTGCCCCTGGTGCTGGATGCCCTATCATCTCCTCCATTCGAGCCCCTGGCCCAGGTGGGGCTTAAGTGGCTGTCCTTGAAGGCAGCATTTCTGCTTGCCATGACCTCAGGGAAGCGAGTTGGGGAGTTACATGCCCTCTCCGTGAGCGATACTTGCCTGAGGTGGAACTCCGATGGCTCGGGTGTTGCCCTCAGGCCAGAGGTGCTCTCCAAACAGCGGCTGTCCCACTGGGTTGTTGATACCATCACACATGCCTATGGGGTCAGTGGCCGCCCCCTGCCACCCCTGCCTGGGGTGAGATGGCACTCTACAAGGAGCATCTCCACGTCTTGGGCTGCCCTGAGAGGGGTGCCCCTGGAGACCATCTGCGCCACGGCGTCGTGGGCATCGTCTGGCACATTCTCCCGGTTCTATCGGGTCAATGTCGCCACTCCCCATCCTTTGGGCGTGGTCCTATTGCCGAGCTCCGCTGCTTCCAGCTAGGTAAGTAGGTGCTTGGATTCTTCATGACATGGTTGGTATAAGTCATCCAGTGCTTAAAGCACCACCCTCTGGCGGTCAGTAGGGACAAAATACAACGATAGTTACGTCATTATGAACGCGGATCTAACCCACGGGACCGCGCCACCCGGCACGTTCATGTGACGTGTTCAGTACTACATGAGTTTTACCTTTACCCATGGAGGCACAATAAGAACGGATTATATGATTATATGAATACTTTCGTGACGTTTCGCTCTCTCAAAAGTTGGGCCATTTTGTCTTCATGCACCAATGAGCAACTCTCCTAGGAATGAACGAGGCCCCGCCTCCCAGTTGTTATTATCAGGGCCGTCCCTGGCCAACTTGAGGCCCCACGCAAAGTTATATGATGAGGCCCTCTGTTTCGCGAGCGTCGACGAGGGGGTGCGGCGATACCACACTAATTGCGCCGCATAAGCTCATAGGTGCGCCGCATTTGCGTCTCAGGTGAGGCCACTCCGCAAGGTGAGGCCCCACGCAGTCGGCGTGATTGGCCTGTAGGGAGGGGCGGCCCTGCTTATTATACATCCATGCTGCAGCTGGGTGATATTGGAAAAAAGCGGGGACAGAGCTGGCTCAAGCCCCCAGGAAGTGCGCCGGACTCTGTGCCAATATTCGTTGTGTCCAAACGGCGGTACTGCAACTTCCGTATCAGTCCGTGACGTCACCCTGCCCAAAACAATTTTTTCCCATTGACTTTTTTTTTACTAAAAAAACTACCCAGTATGAACTATTTTATAGCCCTTATTAGAATCATTCGGTCCTTAAAGTTGTAAAATACACTAAAAGCCGAATCTAGATTTATTTTCTATCTCCATTCATTCTAGTGAGCCGAGAGTGGGAGCTCGGGGGGGGCGGTGCTTAAGGGGCGCATGCTCTGTGACTTTACATACAGGTACTTCTGCTCTGACAGCCAGGCATGACGGGTAATCTGTGACGTTTCGCTCTCTCAGAAGTTGGGCCATTTTGGCCCAATCCCAAACCACGCCCTACACCCTACCCCTACACACTACCCCTCCGTTCGCGCGGAGGGTCCGCCACATTAAGTGCTGTTCCAAACCAACGAGTGTGGAGCGGTGTGGAGGGGGAGTGGGGGAGTGGGCTATCAAGCCATCAAACGGCGAGTCTGCATGGTGCTGACTGGAGACCGGTCTCTACCTGACCGGTCTCAACGCTGTGTGTGTCCGTCAGGAAACACGCTGTTTACAAATAGTTCCAGCAAAAATCCACTGATAAATTGCGATGTTAACAACCTCATGATAACCTCATATTTTTTAACTTAGGATCATACCTGTGTTTAGTCTAGAAAAAGGTAAATGTGTGCATTTTATTATAAAGTTGTGTATATTTACAGATTGTTGCAAAAACTAAGAAGCTTATAAAAATCAGGTTTAAAACTAAAAGAGCTTTACAAAAAAGTAACACAATTAAAGATGTTTGGAGTTTTATTTTAGTTATTAATTTTTATTTTTTGTCTAAGAGATGCTGATTTGAAACCGTTGTTACATACAGTTACGGCATTTCCTGTTTCTGTCGGAGAGAGGGGAGTCTGTCCCAAAGCTTGCCGCTGTATTTACTCCCTCCATCTGACAGGAGGAAGCCTCATTAGGCGCATTTACACCGCAGTACTTTTCCCACAAAGGTTCATGAGAACTTAGTTCATGAGAACTCTTTAGTTCTCATGAACTAAGTACAGATCGCGTTCACACCGGAATAAGTTCCTGGGGAAGGATTAGGCAAATGAAGCCGCTGACGTCACTTCTTCTTCTTCTGCTTTGGGTTTACTGGCAGGCCGCAAACAACTTCACGGCGTATACTGCCACCCGAAGTCCCCGGCCGGAAGTCCCCGGAGTTGGGGACTGGCTTCAGTAGAAGCTGCTGGGACTCCAAGCAGCTTCTACTGAAGCCTTCCGAGTAAATTGCCAGAACGCCGACACCTCCTCATCTCCACCGCTCCCATGTTTTCTTTTGTGTTGCCATAAGTTAGTCTCTCTGCGTTTGTGCGCTGGGCTAATGCTAATGCTAATACCGCTAATGCGAGGATAATAAAATGGCGGCTTCACAAAACTTTTTGGGAGTTTTACGGGGCGTGGTTTGCATTCCGCCCAGCCAATCAGACATAGGAACCTTTTTCTCCCACGAAAGTCCCTGCTCTCTAGCAGGGACGGAAAAGGGGGTAAAAAAGGTTCTGATGACCTAATTTTAGTTCCGGCTCTTTTTGGTGTGAACGCGACATTTCGGAACTATATCGGAACTAAAGTGGGAAAAGTACTGCGGTGTGAACGCGGCTATTGAGCCGCAAGTGTCACTCCATGGAGTTCACTCCGTCACGGAGGGGTAGTGTGTAGGGGTAGGGTGTAGGGCGTGGTTTGGGATTGGGCCAATGTCTTCATGCGCCAATGAGCAGCTCTCATAGGAAAGAACGAGACCCCGCCTCCCACGCTGTATCCAGTTCTTATAGAGTGCCACAGTGACGCGTCCTAAAACCCGGAAGTAAGTTAGCATTTTACCACTTCCGGTTCCTTCGACAAAAACCAATGCAATTTCTCCATAGGATTTTGGAAAATAGCTCGAAATAAGGTCTGTGGTTGACACAAATTGAAGAGACAGATCACGTTTTGTTCAGCCGGATAATATCCACATGTCTACCCTACTTTTATAATTTTCGAATCATAAATCTAATCGATAGATTTATGATCCGGGTTTTAGGACTGTTTTAGCCACTGTTGTGGCTGTGTCCCAATTCGATTTTGAGGATACATCTGATGATGAAGATTTCTTCCTAAGTGTGTGTATCCTTGTGACATTGTTATTGTTTTATTCATAATACTAGATTTTTTACTATTCTCTCTGTGATTAGGACGGTTTTGTAAGATATGGGCCTGCAGGGAAGTGCAAGCTAAGAAGAAGTGGGACAATCTTAAAAAAAGATATAAAGTATGTGAGTTTTACAAGTTAATAAACACATTTGCTGACATTCGTTTAACTGCTGGTGTTTTTTTTTGTACTGCCATGATTGTTTTACTCTGCCTTTAGGATTGCAAATACCCAGGGTCAGGAGAGGGAGTCGGTGGGAAACCCACTGCTGCAACTTTGCCATGGTTTGTCCAAATGGATGAGATATTAGGACAGAGGCCCTCCATCTGCCCGCCTGTCCTAATATCCTCTATTCCAGAGGACACGCCACGGCCAAGTTCAGCAGTGGGGGACCAAGAAGACGAGGAGGACGAGGATCAGGTTGAAGCAGGGCCATCACGGCCTAAAAGGAGAAGAAAGGATGGGCTAATGGACCTCATCAGAGAGGACATGAAGCAGCAGAGGGAGGCAGAGGAGAGGAGAGCCCAGGAGAACAGGGAGAACCTTAATAGGCTTTTTTCTATCCTAGAAAAATTAGCAGATAAATAAATAAAAATAAGTAATGAGCAATATGAAACTCATGATTTATTTTATGGAACAACATACAAATAAAACAACATTTAAACTATATACACATTCAGGCTGAGCAGGGAGTCCCATGTGGTGCTGCTGGACCTGGCTGCCACAATTAGGACCCTGGTGTCCTCTGATGGTGGGTGGGGCTTCATTTAGGGTGGTCTCCAGAGCTGTTGGGGATGCTTCTCTCCACTGTACATCGGATTGTCCATTAGGGCTAGGGTTCACAGGGCGGACGCAATCGACGGCTGCCATGTCACTAAGATGTTTTCAGCAGCAGATAAGAACAAAAGATGTATATAAATATTGCACAAGGTTATTTTATCACAGCTCATCAATTGTTTTACATACCTTTACACATAATCGTGGTCACCAGGAACCTCCTCCGGGGCAGACACCTCCGCAGACAGTTGGTCCCGCCAAGGAGCACCACTGACTGCCTCCAACACATTCTCCCCCTCATCCTCCGCTACATCCTCCACAATGTCCTCTTCTGGGGCCATGATGTCGCCGGCTCGATGATGGAGCGTGCCCGGGAGTGATGGCTGTTGAAGCGCTGGGGTCCCACACCTTGCATCTTGCAGCGGCCGGAGCAGAGGGACTCCCTGCTCAGCCTGAAATCAGGGCGTGTGTCCTGGTCATTGAAAAACCTGTCCAGGACAGGGACGCTTAAATTGATCCTGCAGTACAGGGGCCTTGGCTGGTAGAGGGAAAGGTTGAGAAAAAAGGGTTAAATAAGTGAAGAGCATATTTTTTTTCTGTGTTATGTGTATAAATATATCTCTATTGACATGTTTATATATATATATTTATGTGTGTATATATAAATATATATATTTATGTGTGTATATATCAATAAATATATATAGGCCTATATATATACACTCAAGCTATACTCAACCTGAAATTACATTTGTATCAGTATTATATGCTAATAACATTACTGTTAGCTAAAAATGAGTGAGTGCACACACGGAATTGAGTGCTGCTACAAAACCTGAGAGGTAACTGCCTCAAAACCTGACATATATCGAAAATAAACATAACAAAAGAGCAAAACTGAAAAGGGGCTTTAAAAATGGCACCCAAGAAAAGTGTAAACCTCCCTGACGAGGTGGAGGAGATTAAGAAATCTCTCGACTTCTTGTCAGCCGAAATCAAAACAGTCGCGGCCCAGCAAAATAAAATCATGGAGCTGATGGGAGAAATACAATCTCTTAAAATACAAAACATTGAAAAGGACAAAAAGATCACTTTTCTGGAGAATCGAGTGGCCGACCTCGAACAATACACCAGGATGAACGATCTGATTATCAGCGGTCTGAAGACCAGACACCGGAGCTATGCCAGGGCGGCAGCGGCCTCAGAGGACACCGCCGCCGGGAGAGGGGGAGCCGACGCTCCGGAGGTGGACCATGAGTCGCTGGAGCAACAGGTGCTTTGCTTTTTGGAGAGCAAGGGCATATCTGTTGACAGCGGAGATATTGAGGCCTGTCATGCCCTGCGGAGCAAGAACACAACAGCCACACCAGCAATAATAATCCGGTTCATCAACAGGAAGAAGAAATATGCACTCATCAGAAGGAAGGAAACTAAAAGGGACCAATGTCTACATTAACGAACACCTTACGAAGAAGAACGCGGACATCGCAAGGAGAGCACGTATACTAAAGAAACAAAACAAGATTCAAGCAACATGGTCGACAAATTGTAAAATATTTATCAAACTAAATGGATCAACAGCAGAGATGGCGAAAGTGCTCATTATCCGGGACATCACCGAGCTGGATCAGTTTGAGGAGTGAAACATCAAAATCAACATAAGGTAACTGAATAGCTACACACTGAGATGAACACACTAAGAACACCCATGATAAGCTTGGACAAAAACCACTCACCTGCTGAATATGAAAAACTGGACTTGAAATGTTTCAATACACGGACATAAATCACAAGACATTGAAAAGGATATTGACCCTGAAAATAATTTCTACAATAACATCCATAACCAATGTGAATACTGCACAGAAGATCAACTCAAAAGAAATGGAATAATGGATGGATCAATATCAATATTACATTTTAATAGCAGAAGCCTCATTTCAAATGTATCAAAGATCAAACACTGTTTAAGGCAACTGGAGAAACAAGTTACAGCCCTAGCAATATCAGAGACCTGGCTTAGTGAGGAGCAAGCTGACATGGTTGAAATCGAGGGATACGAAATGTTTTTTACTAACAGGACTAATTCTAAAGGTGGGGGGGCTGCACTTTATATTAACAAAAGTCACAAAAGTAGATCTGTCAGTAATATGTCTTTTGCTATAGACAACATTATGGAATGCATTACAGTAGAAATTGAAATGAAAAAATCTAAAAACCTTCTGATTAGCTGCGTGTATAGAAAACCAGGATCATGTATTGACACATTTGAGAAAAAGCTAGCTGAACTTTATAACTACACAAGCAGCAAGAAAATGCTCTTTGTATGTGGAGATTTTAACATTGATTTGCTGAACCCACAAGAACACAATGCAACTACAGAATGTATTCATTCTATGTATAGCAACAGTTTATATCCTACAATCACACGACCAACCAGAATAACATCACACAGTGCTACACTCATTGACAACATATTCACAAATGTTATGGATAGGAAAGTAATAAGTGGAATATTAATAAATGACACAAGTGATCACCTGCCAGTCTTTGCAACGATACAGAACTGTACTAGGATCAAAAAAGACACCAGAACGTCACAATTACGAGACACAAAACACCAGAGTCTGTTAATTCTCTTAAAGAAGAATTATCTAAACAAGACTGGAACAAAGTGTATGTACCAGATGTAAATGAAGCCTATGAATCATTTCTACATACTCTATCAGGGCTGTATGAAAAACATTGTCCTCGTGTAAAGAAAATAGTGAAACAAAAATATGCTGAAAAACCATGGATCACTAAGGGAATATTAAATGCATGTAAAACGAAAAATGAATTATATAAAGACTTCTTAAAGAATAGATCAGTAGAGGCTGAACAAAAATACAAGACATACAAAAACAAACTAACAAAGATAATACGATGTAGCAAAATGGATCATTACAACAAATTATTGGAGGATAACAAAAATAACATTAAAAACACATGGAATGTATTAAATACCATTATTAAAAAAGGAAATGGAAAGGCACAATACCCAAACAGTTTTCTGTCAAAAAACGATACAGTAATTTATGACATGACCTCAGTTGCTGAAGATTTCAATAAGTACTTTGTCAATGTTGGTCCTTGTCTAGCTGGGGAAATTCCAAATACTGGTAGTAGTGAAGGTGTAGAAAGTAAAGATATATATGTGAAGGAAACTATATTCTTAAGAGGGACTGATGAAAATGAAATTATTGACACAGTTAAAAAACTTAAGAGTAAAAGGTCTACAGACTGTCATGATATTGACATGTATACAGTTCAAAACATTATTGAATGTATAGCCAAACCACTAACTCACATCTGTAATCAGTCAATACAAACCGGTGTATTTCCAAATAAAATTAAACTGCTAAAGTCATACCAATACACAAATCTGGAGATAAACATGTACTGTCAAACTATAGACCGATTTCATTGCTCTCACAGTTTTCTAAAATACTGGAAAAAATCTACTATACAAAACTAAATGACTTCATCACCAAACATAACATACTCTATGAACAACAATATGGTTTCAGAGCAAACAGAACCGCATCATTTGCAGTTATAGAATGTATGGAACACATTACTAAGGCAATAGAAAAGAAAGAATATGCAATAGGGATATTTCTGGACCTTAAAAAAGCATTTGACACGGTTGACCATGAATTATTAAAAAAAACTACAGAGTATGGCATTAGAGGTGTTGCACTATCATGGCTATCCAGCTACCTACATAACAGGGAACAGTATGTTGAACTACAAAGCCATAAATCACAACTACTGCAGGTTACATGTGGGGTGCCTCAGGGCTCTGTCTTGGGGCCATTACTATTATTCTGTATATTAACAATATATGTGAAGTATCAAAAACTATTAAAACCATTCTTTTTGCAGACGACACAAGTCTACTCTGCTGTGGGGACAATTTAGAACAGCTATTGGTCACAATGGAAAAGGAACTGAGCAGGATGAAGATCTGGTTTGACCAAAATAAATTAACATTGAACGCAAGCAAAACCAAACTCATAATATTTGGGAATCGATCGACCAATACAGAGAAGAAACTCACTATAAATGGCGTCCAATTAGAAAGAGTATCGGAAATAAAATTCCTTGGAGTAATCATAGACAATAAATTAAGTTGGAAACCACATATAAGCTATATCAAAGCCAATATCCAAATCAATAGCAATTCTGAATAAAGCCAAATACCTAATTAATCAAGCTTCCTTGTTTATGCTGTACTGCTCCTTCATACTTCCATACATGCTGTACTGCTCCTTCATACTTCCATACGTGCTGTACTGCTCCTTCATGCTTCCATACATGCTGTACTGCTCCTTCATACTTCCATACATGCTGTACTGCTCCTTCATACTTCCATACATGCTGTACTGCTCCTTCACTTCCACATGCTGTACTGCTCCTTCATACTTCCATACATGCTGTACTGCTCCTTCATACTTCCATACATGCTGTACTGCTCCCATACTTCCATACATGCTTACTGCTCCTTCATACTTCCATACATGATGTACTGCTCCTTCATACTTCCATACATGATGTACTGCCTCCATACTTCCATACATGATGTACTGCTCCTTCATACTTCCATACATGATGTACTGCTCCTTCATACTTCCATACATGATGTACTGCTCCTTCATACTTCCATACATGATGTACTGCTCCTTCATACTTCCATACATGATGTACTGCTCCTTCATGCTTCCATACATGCTGTACTGCTACTTCATACTTCCATACATGCTGTACTGCTCCTTCATACTTCCATACATGCTGTACTGCTCCTTCATACTTCCATACATGATGTACTGCTCCTTCATACTTCCATACATGATGTACTGCTCCTTCATACTTCCATACATGCTGTACTGCTCCTTCATACTTCCATACATGCTGTACTGCTCCTTCATACTTCCATACATGATGTACTGCTCCTTCATACTTCCATACATGATGTACTGCTCCTTCATGCTTCCATACATGATGTACTGCTCCTTCATACTTCCATACATGATGTACTGCTCCTTCATACTTCCATACATGATGTACTGCTCCTTCATACTTCCATACATGATGTACTGCTCCTTCATATTTCCATACATGCTGTACTGCTCCTTCATATTTCCATACATGCTGTACTGCTCCTTCATATTTCCATACATGCTGTACTGCTCCTTCATACTTCCATACATGATGTACTGCTCCTTCACACTTCCATACATGATGTACTGCTCCTTCATACTTCCATACATGATGTACTGCTCCTTCATATTTCCATACATGCTGTACTGCTCCTTCATATTTCCATACATGCTGTACTGCTCCTTCATATTTCCATACATGCTGTACTGCTCCTTCATATTTCCATACATGCTGTACTGCTCCTTCATACTTCCATACATGATGTACTGCTCCTTCATACTTCCATACATGCTGTACTGCTCCTTCATACTTCCATACATGCTGTACTGCTCCTTCATACTTCCATACATGATGTACTGCTCCTTCATACTTCCATACATGATGTACTGCTCCTTCATACTTCCATACATGATGTACTGCTCCTTCATACTTCCATACATGCTGTACTGCTCCTTCATGCTTCCATACATGCTGTACTGCTCCTTCATGCTTCCATACATGCTGTACTGCTCCTTCATACTTCCATACATGCTGTACTGCTCCTTCATACTTCCATACATGATGTACTGCTCCTTCATACTTCCATACATGATGTACTGCTCCTTCATACTTCCATACATGCTGTACTGCTCCTTCATACTTCCATACATGCTGTACTGCTCCTTCATACTTCCATACATGCTGTACTGCTCCTTCATACTTCCATACATGATGTACTGCTCCTTCATACTTCCATACATGCTGTACTGCTCCTTCATACTTCCATACATGATGTACTGCTCCTTCATACTTCCATACATGCTGTACTGCTCCTTCATACTTCCATACATGATGTATTGTGTGGAAGTTTGGGGGAACACATATAAAACAAATACACATCCTATCTTCATCCTGCAAAAAAGAGCCATACGAGTTATACATAAAACTACGTACAGAGAACCAACAAATACATTATTTATCAAACTGAAAACACTAAAACTACAAGACCTGGTTGACTATAAAACTAGTCAAATTATGTTCAAAGCCGCAAATCAACAATTACCTCATAATATCCAGGGACTTTTCACACGGAGAGAAAGCATGCACATGTTGAGAGGAAACTGCATTTTCAAAAAACCACCCGTACGAACAAATGCCAAACTTCACTGCATCTCATCAAAAGGTGTTAGTCTGTGGAATAACTACTGATGCACTGAAATACTGTACAAGTCTATCAAAACTGAAAGTATTATTTAGGAGCCAAATCATGAATGGATATGAACAGGACCTGTAAAATCCCATTTGTTATTTCTTGAAATTGTAAAAGTAATTTCTTTCTGATTGTTTTGTAGAAAAACAAAAAACAAACAAATGAACAAGACAAACATGTCGCTGATGACGATGACCTAATATTTTATTTAAAAGGATAATGTATGCTAGAGGGGGTAGGACCAGAAAAGCTTTTTTTAAGCTTCTTCTTGCCCCTGTTGAACATGACAGAGACTATTTGAGAATTATTATTGTTTTTTTTGTTTTTGTTTTTTTTGTATTATAATTTTTTTGTACATTGTTATAATTATTATTATGAGTGAGAAGGGGAGGGAAAGGAAAAAAAAAAAAGAATATATATATATTATTATTATTGTTGTATGTTTTGTTCTGACATGTTCAATAAATTGACAAAAAAATACAGTACATACATATATTCTGTGTTTGTGTATACATATATCTCTATGGACATGTTTATATATATATATATAGGCTATATATATATATATATATATATATATATATATGTATATATATACATACACAAGCTATACTCAACCTGGGAAATAACATTTTAAACATGTATTATAGGCTAATATTAACATTACTGCTAGCTAAAAATACAGTACATATATATTTTATATAATATATATTATCATATGATAATATATATAAGTATCATTACCTGGAAATGATCTTCCATTAATCTGAAATAGATGGTGCGCCTGTTGCGACCTCGGGAAATTAATTTAAACATATTAAACAACACAAAAAAAAGAACTATCTCTGACTCCATATTGAACTGTTTTCAAAACAGTTTGAAAACAGTTTGAAAATATTTTTGCCTAATGTCAGGCACTTGTGACTGCAGCTGGTTGCTAGGCGACGGGGGCGGCAAAAGGTAGGGGCAGTAACTGCCGGTGACGTACGAGGAAATGCTCCGTAGACCGTCTCATTTCGCAGTCCTCTGCGGAGGCTGGGTCCTCAGGAGGACGCAGCCTCTGAATTGGGACACAGCTTGTGGCACTCTATTATACATCCATGAGCTGGCTGCTGTCAGACGATCAGCTGTGCGGCGTCATCACAAACGGACGTCGCTTCACCTGACGCTCCGGAGGAAAGGACGTCCCATTGCTCTTAAAACTAATTTCCCTGCTTCTTCTCCCTTCTCGTGGTTTCCTTCAGTCTCTCCATGCTTCCCTGGTGGGAGGGACTAATGCGCAAGGAAAAGACACAAGTGAGGGACGCAAGGATTGCATTTAAGAGAAGTGAGATGCAGCCACAGTCACAATTGTGCAGCGTCAAGCAGAAGTAAAAGCTTCAAACATTGAATAACAGCAGAAGAAGAAACGACATTATCCCTATACCTGCGTGTGAAAGATGTCCAGACTTCAGAGTCTAAAGCAGTATATCAACCAGCGGCTCACTGCGGCTGTCGAGGACATATTTGAGCACTTTGAAAGAACAATAACCGAGTATGAAGAGGAGATGGACCTCCGACACCGGAAACTGTGCGAGTTGGTTTCAAGACCTGAAGTACACCTGCAGACAGAAGCAGGTAAGTTTCTGTCTCCTGTTGGAAACATGTTAAGTGATAATGCTCTCCGTGCTAAGCTAACGTTAGCATAACCCCCCCACACACAGCCTGTTAGCAGCTATATCCGGCTTGAACCATATTACATATTCTCTCTGTGGTAAGATAACATTAGCTACACCCTCCAAACACAGCCTATAAGGAGATAGCTTCTCCTTCCACATACAGCCTGTTAGCAGCTAGCTCATACCGGAAGCATGTTTACTACCAATGATATCCGTGCTAATTTACGTTAGCTAAACCCTCCACACAGCCCGTTGGCAGCTAGCTTATGATGGAAAAATGTTGACAGCTACTGCTGTCCGTGCTGAGCTAACGTTAGCTACATTCTCCATACACAGCTTTAGCTAAAGGGGATCACTGTCTGAGTTTAAAGAACAGACCAACATGAACCCAAATTCATTTATAAAGAACGCTAAGCTAGCAGGTTGTAAATTATTATGTTTATCCCTCTGGAGTCTAGGGGTATTTTCTCGATTTTTAGATGTCTCCTTAAATCAACTTTTAAATGTATTAGTTATAACATGGCACCACATGTGTTACATATCAAAATGTTCAGGACAGTCTCTGGTCTTGCTAGAATTGCAAGTCACTCACCTTAGAGCACTGTGTGATGAGATAATTAGCTTTAAAGCTGAACATTTGACATCCGATTTTTGGAAATCTTCAAAACTCTTGTGAAAACACATGTACTCACGTCATCCAATTTTTTTGGTGTTTTAGATTTGGTTTACCAAAGTCTTAAATTCACAAAAGTAGTGAAATATATGAATTACACTGTATATAATGTGTAATTCATGTCTAAAATGAAAAAAAAATGTATTCGAATTTTGAGTAAAATAGGTATTTATCACTCTACTTTCACCACAGCAGGGACTGAGATACATTAGGACTGAATAATGACTTCATATTACATACCAAGGTTCATGTGATGTGTACAAATACTAATTGAGCAGTCAAACTTTTTTTTTCAACCAACAATTTATTATAAATATGTTTTTTTTCAACCAACTATTTATACAAATATAAGAAACTGGAAAATCTCACTATTTACAATATTGAACATCAGAACTTTCAACCAACTATTCATTATAAATGTAAAGACAGTGTCAAGGTCTTTGTTTGTCTTCCAAGACAGTGGGTTTGGCTGCATCTATGACAAAGTCTAATCTGTACAGAACAGTATGATGATGATGTCTTGTCCCAAGGAAAAGTTCATGACTATCCATACAAAAAAAAGATCAATAAACCTATTGTTCATTTTCGCGGTATTCCACACAAATTGCAAGTACACTATATATATATATATATATATATGTATATATCTATATATATATATATATATCTATATATATATATATATATATCTATATCTATATCTATATCTATCTATATCTATATATATATATCTATATCTATATCTATCTATATCTATATATATCTATATCTATATCTATATCTATCTAGATATCTATATATCTATAGATATATCTATATATCTATATATATATATCTATATATATATATATATATATATATATAACCAGGAATAATTTTCCCAAGGTGTATCATTCTAAAAAGTATACCAAACTACTGCAAATTCATACATGACTATCTCACCTCTGCATTCATATCCAAGCCACTTGAAGGAGGACACAGGTCCCACACAGGAAACACTCCTGTCCAATGAGGATATAGTTGCGATCCTCAAGCAATGCTGTTGGCAAAATGTAACAATTTTGTTTTTGAGCAGCAACAATTTCACATTGACATGTTGATATCTACTTAAAGCAAATCCTTTAATAGCAAAGATCAATGTTTAATTACATTTGCTTTTACAAGTCTCAAGACATTACATGAAAGCATCTAGGTTGTGTTCCAATCCAATGCAGTTCTGCATTCACTCGACAGCCCAAATGATTACAGGTCTTAGGTTATGAAAAGTATAATCCTTAAACCTACTTTTCACTTAGGTATTCAGGATATACTACATTTAGTTTACATTATATCTTGTCATAAATTACATTTATCATTACTTACTGAACAACTTAACATCGATATAAAACTAACATACAGATCAAATGCAGGCAGTACAAGTATGAGTTACAGTCATGACTTACACTTTGAAAAGCGTTTGAAGACAATGTCCTCACATACCATTGTCTCTATAAACCATATGATATTCAGACTACTGCATACACACACAGAGCCCAAAGAAACATGTCGGTATGTAAATAGATCAAATCAAGTAGTATTTAAATGTAAGGTACCTTTTCAGCTCTGCTGAGGGGAGAAAGCACTGGACCTGTCGTCTTCGTGTAGCTCTCAGTGCAGTCGCTGTTCTTCACCATCTGTAGCAGATTAAACACAAAGAGAAGGATCAATAAACAAAGTCAAAAATGTACTAGCAGAGAATATTTGGAATTGAATAATAGAATGGTCCTACTGATGACAGAAAGAATGAAAGGAAAACTTAGTTTAAAACCTTACTGGATCCTTTTGTAAGCCACAAAACATCAATTTGAGATATTAAATTTATGTTAAATGTAAAAATACCTCTTCAATGTTCTCATTTGGAGATGTGGCCTCTGTGGCCCCACAGGTTTCGAGAGGCATCACTTCATCAAGACCTTACAAGATGCAAACACACACACAAAAAAACATTACATGAAAGCATTTATGGTTGTGTTTCTGAAATCCAATGCAGTTCTGCATTCACTCGACAGCCCAAATGATTACAGCTCTTAGGTTATGAAAAGTATAATCCTTAAACCTACTTTTCACTTAGGAATTCATATACTACATTTAGTTTACATTAAATCTTGTCATAGATGACATGAATCATTACTTAGTGGGTCGCTTTTCATCACATGTTACTGAACAACTTAACATACATGTAAAACTAACATACAGATCACATGCAGGCAGTGCAAGTATGAGTTAAACTCAGATGAATGCCACTATCAACGTCACCTGACGACAGTTTAAAACCTTACTGGATCCTTTTGTAAGCCACAAAAATCAATTTGTAATATTAAATCTATGCTTAATGTCAAAAAATACCTCTTCAATGTTCTCATTTGGAGATGTGGCCCCACAGGTTTCGAGAGGCATCACTTCATCAAGACCCTGCAAGATACAAATACACACACAAAAAAAACATTATTATTATTATTGGATGGTGCTTTCCCATGTACCTAAAGATTCTAAACCACCCATAGCTTGTAGTAACATGAAATTAAAGTTATTCAGATATACATTTCAATAAACACCCTGTAGTTATGTTTCACTATATCAGAAGTAAAAAAAAAAAATTATATTTATACTGAAATAATCATGACTCGGAATAATCATAATAAAAACTAATGCATTGGACAATATGTAGCAGTTACGTATGTGGTGTGATGGTTAGAGCATTTCCTTAAGAAAAGATATTGAGTTCACAAAGAAATGTTTTGACCACCTTGCATCTCCACGGCCAGTCTGAATCACCGTAATTATAGGTGATCTCCTCTCCTGGACTTATGTCTCGGTCAGCGAACAAACAAAGATGGGGCTTCCCTTGCACGGAGAGTTGTTTCATCTTTGCAGTCGGGTTTCTGTGATCGTCATTTACAAGTCTTCCAAGAGACTCATCCTCTTTTGCTGCATCGACGCTACGAAAAAAAAGTAAAACTTCATTGCAAAACAGTCAATTAAAATACTCCGTGAAAACAGCTAGCTAAGCTGTGAAAATAAATCCAACTTTATTCATTCTGCTCAGACTTATCATTGACATAATACGCACCACCAGTTTTCCATCAAAATGGAAATCGAACATGAACACCTTGAGCCTGACAGGATAAAGTTTCAGTCTCCTCTCACATTCTTGTTTGCTTATGAGTTCACCTCTATATTCTATCAAAAAGTCTCCTTTTTGAAATGGTATAGAGGTGAAGATGCCGTGACCTACAAGGAACACAAATAACAAATAAGTGAGCAAAATAGCACACTAAAGTCACATATTTTATGTTCATACTTTAAGTTAAATCATGATTAAACAGTCAGAAGCAGGGATGCAAACTCATCAGGTATGAAAAAGGTGACAAGGATCCGAGCCCCCCGACCCCACGGAATGTCGGCTTTAAAATTAGGAATAACAGAGGATTTTAGCAGTCAGAACAACTAAAGCAGCAGTGATAATAATAACAGAAACGCCAGAGTCACATCTAATAGAAATATATAAAAGCATTTATTTTAATTGTGTAATTGTGTAAGTGTGTCTAACAGCTGTTCACCAGCGGTCCAGTCTGTGCCACAGTGACTCCGCACAGTTACTGTTAACAAACGCACCGTAGGTAATCTGCTGAAGCTAGACCAGGCATGGGCAAACTAAGGCCTGCGGGCCATATACGGCCCGTTGGGCTTTTGAATCCGGCCCGCCGAATATTGGTACAAAATTGTCCAAATTATAGTAAAGACCGCCTTCATTTTGCCTTTTTCCTGCAATACCCGGCATTTCAGTTGATCCCACTAGATGGCGCACTCTAGACACAATTGACCTTTGCTGGAGTCTGGTCTATTCTCTGGCCCCACTCGGCAACCCGGCAAGAACCAAATACGTCACGCTTACATTGGAGGGGGTCGAGATTAACCTGAGCAATAACAGTTCATGGCGAGTACAGCGAATACAAGTTGTAACAAGCAGTAGCGCTGAGCAAAGTGACTAGAACACACTTATAAAAAACACTTATATAAAGTCAGGCAACACTAACCAGGCTTAGTGTGATTCTGTTTATTTTACCTTACTTTAATAACCATCCGTTCACTGTTATTGACCATTGTGAAGAGGCAGACGTTTTCCTGTTGTTTTGTATTATTGCAGCTATCGGATGGAATCAATACATGGGCTACATGTGGCCATCACAAGTCAAATCATAACGAAAACTACGTAAAATATGCGTGTAGAAAACGGCTTATGCCACAATATGATAGCAACAAGTAGTCAAGATAGTCTGATTAGCTTCGGTTGCTATGCTAACATCACCTGTAGAATGCCAGAGAAACTTTCATAACAGCGTTGTGATGTCAAACAGTTTCAGACTAAAACGCATTCACTGATGGGGATGGGGGATATTTATCAGCTGCTTGTGTGACAGTCGGACAGTGAAGACTTTACAGCGGCCGCTGCCGCGAGTTAACGGGAGAATAAACTCCGGTAGACGAGCAGCACTGCAGCGGGCGGTAATGCAGCTGAACCACATTCATAAACAATGCACCACAGCACTCTGGAGAAAGGTATAAGGTTGGAGAAGTAGTTCTTTAATTTAATCTGGCTTTGTATGATTAAAAACTACCCGACGCAGTCCTCTATTGATGTTGTTGTGAGCGGTGTTGCGGAGAAAATCAGCGACGTAAAACGCCGTGTGGGTCATAAGAAGGCACGTGAACGGTTACGTCATGACGCAAACGATGACGCAAAGACGCAATAATTCACCTTTGAACCTAACTCACCTTTGAACCTGCATCTCTAACAATGAGTGGACCAAAGAAAAGTCGACATTGAGTGCCGAGTGTATAATGAGGAGTGGACAGCTAAATATTTTTTCACCGATCTGCTACTGGCCCGGCCCGTCTGTCAAATTTTAAAACTCAGTGGCCCCCGAGCCAAAAAGTTTGCCCACCCCTGAGCTAGACCCTCATCGCGGAGCAGCAGAGCCGACAGACAGGAGGACTCGAGCACACAGCTCGCGCTTCATTCTAATATATTAAAACATAACACCATGCGCGTCATGATGGCACATAACAGCTCGCGGCCACAGATTACTCCGGATAAACTCACCTTTGATGGCATTGATGTATTGGACGTCAAGTCCTGCTTTGTCCCCTCCAGTGTCAATATAAAATGTGGCATCATCCTTTGGATTGATGCGTCTCCGCCTTTGCATCTTGACTTTGATGGTTTATTATAGCTGTGAAAAAGAGTAAGGGTTCATACGTCCTGTCCTCAGCTCCAGTTAAATACAATGTTTACATCACATAAATAAACCGGAGGCTCCTAAACAGTTCATACCTCCATTTAAGTAAAACGTTCCAATCAATTACTGGGACAGTCCATTCTTCATTCACATCACCTAAGATTACCGGGAGGCTCCGGTTAAATAAACCGGAGGCTCCTTATAAACTACCGGGAGGCTACACATCAACTACAGTTCATACCTTCCGTCCTCAGCTCTGGTGATTGAAATTCTTACATTAATAAAAAAGACAGGAGTCTAATCTTGCCTTGTTTTTTCCCAAACCAAGCTGCGTTCTACATTAATTCATCTTCAATCAAAAAACAAAAACACACTTCAGCTGCCGACATTATTTATTTAGGATTACTCTTAGCTAGCATTTACACATGCTAGCAGGGCCGTCCCTCCCTACACGCAGATCACGCAGACCTCGCGGAGGGGGCCTCGCCTTGCAGTGCCACTAGTGGGGCCACAAGTTGGCCAGGGACGGCCCTGCATGCTAGCATACTCTGAAGCACACGCTCCAGAGTATTAGCTCTGGTGCTACTAGTTCAATAAAAAAACATGTACACATGCTAGCATACTCTGAAGCACGTGCAGCTAGCTCTGGTGCTACGAACTACTAAAAAAACATTTACACGTGTGCTATTTCATCAGCTGGCAATCAATAATAATATGGAGGTTAAGTTTACACTTACTCATGTAAAATAAGCAATATCTACAAGTATGCAAGCTGCTACCTGTTTGTGTTTAATTAAGTAGCCTATTGTAGCTCCATAGTCCGTCTGTCTTTCCATGAGTCATTTAGAGCGAAGAGAGTGAACGCAGCTGCAAGCATGCGTCTTGGATGTGACTTCTTGATACCGCCCATCCGGGAAAACCAACCAATCACAGGGCAGCCCGCCAAATTGGACCGTTTGTATAAAAAATGTGTATGGAACTGCAAACCTACCGACCACCGATGTGGTGCGCTGTTCTATACACTGGGATACACTCAAAAACACGTTTAGTGGTACAAAAGGACTTTGTCAGAAAATGAGGATTTATGTTAGTTAGACACTAACAAACATGGATACACTCTTTGTTTAAAGCGGACTTCGGCATAGTCCACGTATACCACCAAGGTTCGCGTAATGACAGTGGGTAGTCAGGTAAAATGGTATGGTATACCACATTGACCAACACACACACACACACACACACACACAGACACATACACACACAGACAGAGACACACACACACAGAGACACACATACACACAGACAGACACACACACAGACAGACACACACAGACAGACACAGATACACACAGACAGACACACACACAGAGACACACACACACAGACACACATACACACAGACAGACACACACACACACAGACAGACAGACACACACACACACACACACACACACACACACACACAGAGAGAAAAGGAAAGACACAAGTAAATTACTTGAACACAAGTTGTTACATTTAATAGTAGATTAACGTTTAAAATTTATTTAATTTCAGCCTACAATGAATGGTGACATTATATGATGGAAGGCTTACCGGCAGGGCTCTAGAAGGGTCTCCAGTCTCTGGATTTTGTCCCATTCTGGTGGCGTCAGCATAACAAGTTTATGCTGCTGTTGATCCAGGGTTGCTTTTATTGCAGCTTGGTTGCGGATCAAGCCCTTGACCATTTCCAACGTGGAATTCCACCGTGTTGGAACGTCTTGGATCAGTGGCTCCTGCTTCTGTCCAAGTGCCCCTTGTTCTACTTGCAGCTCCGCTGTGTTAGCCGGGCTGTGCTTGAAATGGCCCACAATTTTGCGACACTTGGCCAACGCACCGACAAATCCACTGTCAGAGAGACTCACAGTTTGCTTCTCTGTAAGATGTAAGCAATACAGGGCATGTGATGGTAAGGTAGAATACGAGCCGCAGCAATCATATTGCGTGCACTGTCAGTCCCTATGGTTGTAACTTCCCTTCAATTTCCCACTTGCGTGCTACAGTTTGGAACTGTTCTGCACACGCCTCCGCAAAGTGACGTTCTTCTGTTTTCATTACAGTTAGCGCAAAGGATTTCAATTCCCATGTCTCAGTGATTTGATGTGCAGTTACTCCCAGGTAATTAGTGTTACTCACTCACGTCCAGTGGTCTCCTGTCAGGGCGACATAATCCGCTTGAGCTAAAGCCTCTTTTTTTTTCTCCTTTTCAGTGTCATAGAGTTCGTGGATTCTAGTCATTATTGTGCCTCTTGATGGTGGCTTGTAGGATGTGTCGAGGGACGCAACTTTCAAAACATCGGCGAAGCCCTTGTCTTCAACGATGCTAATCGGTCTACAGTCCTTTGCAACCCATTTGGCAATTGTGTTGGTTAATTTATCCGAGGTGGACTTGCTTACTGGCCTGCGTTCATTCAGGGTGGTCTGACGCAAGCCAGGTGTTGCACTGGAAGTGAAGCCCCAACAAACGCATGCTTAGCGTTGAGATGGTACTTTAAACTTGAAGAGCTGCGGTGGAACTGAAACTCCTTCTTGCAGTGCGTGCAAATAACTATTTGTTTATTTATTGTTCCATCTTTGTTCTTTCTGAACTCAAATTCCCCATCCAGAGGGCCAACCTGTTGTTCTAGCTCCATGGTGTTTACATGCATCCGCCCCGCTGGAACACTAGAGCGACGTCTAGTGTGTTGGTGGGATGTATGGGGCGGGCCATTCTGCGCATGCGTTAAATGCGTTAAATATTTTAACGCAATTAATTAAAAAAATTATTACCGCCGTTAACGCGATAATTTTGTGTGTGTGTGTGTGTGTGTGTGTGTGTGTGTGTGTGTGTGTGTGTGTGTGTGTGTGTGTGTGTGTGTGTGTGTGTGTGTGTGTGTGTGTGTGTGTGTGTGTGTGTGTGTGTGTGTGTGTGTGTGTGTGTGTGTGTGTGTGTGTGTGTGTGTGTGTGTGTGTGTGTGTGTGTGTGTGTGTGTGTGTGTGTACACACACACACACACACAAATAGAAGTGCGATTTTTATTCACCATTTCCTTGCAATCTTACTAGAGAAAAGTGAAAATCAACTACACATGTTGTCTGTGATAAGGACTCTTTAACTCTCTCCTTTTCTACTCCACCTTCCCTTTCTTGTGATCATCGCTACCTTACATGTTATCAATGATACGCAGCGTAGTTTGTGACAGACATGAGGATGTCATTTTGAAACTGTTCCTGTTGTGTGGATTTTGATAGGCCCGTCAACTTATTCCCATTAGCTTTATTACTGCTGGTCATAGGTCAAACTTGACCCTAAGCTGGCAGGCCTGACCAACCTTCAGGCCCCTGGGAAATGTCCCGGTGCTCCCGGTGGCCATTTCGCCCCTACCTGAAAGGATATGAAAGCTTTTGTACAGAAGTATAAAAATGTCCCCTGTAAATGTCATACTGTAATAGATTATACATAAAGTATTATTGCACATGCATTATTGTTAAATAATGAATTAGTAGTTTGTTTAGGTGGAGCTGATTTCGAACTAATGATTAATGTATACGTTTTAACATGTAAAGATGTGTGAGACGTCAGTCTATATTTCACTCTCATATCACTTTCCCTCTGCATGTTTCCTGTTTGCTGCAGATGTCCAGCAGCTGTTGGTGGTTAATGAAGAGGTTCCCCCTGAGCAGCAGGAAGGCCAGGAGGACCCAGAGCCCCCCCCACACATAAAACAGGAACAGGAGGAACTCTGGAGCAGTCAGGAGGGAGAGCAGCTTCAAGGGCTGAATGAAGCAGATATCACCAAGTTCACCTTCACTCCTGTCCCTGTGAAGAGTGAGCATGATGAAGAGAAACCTCAGTCCTCACAGCTTCATCAAAGACAGACTGAACACATGGAAGCAGAAGCTGGTGGAGAGGACTGTGGAGGACCAGAACCAGCCAGGGACTCAGATCCAGAGAGACATTTACTACCAGAGACTGAGGACAAGAAACCATTTGGATGTGCAGAGTGTGGGAAAAGATTTGGAAAGGAAACACATCTGAATACACACATGAGAACTCACACAGGAGAGAAACCATTCAGCTGCGCGTTCTGTGAGAAATCCTTTACACAGAGCGGAAGTT
This sequence comes from Dissostichus eleginoides, assembly GCA_031216635.1. Classification (NCBI taxonomy): domain Eukaryota; kingdom Metazoa; phylum Chordata; class Actinopteri; order Perciformes; family Nototheniidae; genus Dissostichus; species Dissostichus eleginoides. Next base: position 2,610,579 of record CM062280.1, read on the forward strand.
TACAGAAACACATTAGAATCCACACTGGAGAGAAACCATACAATTGCTCAGTATGCGGTAAAGCTTTCATTGAAAGTGGAAATCTGACAAGACACATGATAACTCACACAGGAGAGAAACCCTTCAGCTGCTCAGTTTGTGCGAAAACCTACAGAAGCAAGGCTGACCTCAGGAGACACATGAGAACTCACACAGGAGAGACTCTCTTTAGCTGCTCATTTTGTAACCGCAAATTTCCCTGGCGTTATCAGGTCAATACACATAAATGTGTTGGTCGTCAGTCCTCACAGCTCCATCAGACTCAAAGTGAGGAGAACTGAGAGGCAGAGCCAGGAGCTGGAGACTCTTCAAGCGTTCACATATCCATGGAAAGTCTGCAAAATGTTTGAAATGCTCAAGTTCCATACCGTTTTCTGTTTAACTAATTGTTACAGTAATCTTTCTTGGATAACCTTCCATGCAGTGTAACATGTTCCATACATTACTGATCATTTATTTCAGTAGCTGTTGTCATGACGTTGCACTAAAATACTTTGACGATCAATGTTTGTTTACCGTCTTTTAAATTTCATTGTTTTTTCCTCTGTGCTCGTACACAATCCATCGCTTTTCTAGTGTTGTTTTTATTGATTCTCAGTGGAGTGTGATGCTATAAAGAAAATATTATTATTAAATATTTGTTTTGGTGAAGAAGCATACGGACATGTATGAGCCTGCATGTGTACATAGCCTGCCACCCTTGAAAGCCAGTGCCAGCGTAATTCACACACTGTCTACATGTTTGTGTTAGCATTGTTTTTAGACTTGCATCCAGAAATGTGTTAATAATCAAATGCATACAAAATATACAGATTGTTTGTACTGTTTTCAGTGTTTACTAAAAGAAAATTATGCAATTTAATTATTTTAACCTGCTTTATTTGGGGGTGGACCTCACATCCTCTAGGGGGGTCCGGGGCATGCAACCCCGGGAAGATATTTTTTTAAATGTTGAAGTGAAATGCATCAATCTGGTGCACTTTGAGCACAACATGAATTGATGGATACAGCTCTCAACACTCAGATGAAAGGGAGCTGTATACTTTTCAATGATCCAAACATCTTTAGAATATGATCACAACCAATAACAAATCATTTAAACTGGTTTATTCTTATCTTATGTTACCTATAGCAGTGGTTCCCAACCGGTGTGCCGCGGCACACTGGGGTGCCGCGAGCACTGTCCAAGTGTGCCGCAAAAAAACGTATTTTTATGTTCAACATTTTTTTCTCACTTAATAAACTTCACTTCATATACACTTTATTTTATTACATGTACAATGGAGTTCATAAGCTAATAAAACATATATTGCTCAGATTTAGAAATATTAAACTGCTTAAATTCTCATGATTTACGTCAGCCGTCATTGTTTACGGTGTGCAGAGCAGCTTTTTATCCTCGCGCCAAATAATTACAAGATGGATCGTTACGTAGTGACAATAAATAAAGAAGCACCCCAGCCCTCAACAACACAGGCAGGGATGACAGAACGTGATGGAACAGCAGTGCAAAAGAAGTCTAAAAGCAGACAGTACAGCGAAAGCTACCTTCGGTATGGTTTCTCCTGGACTGGGGATGCTGACTGCCCGACGCCAGAATGCCTAATCTGCAGAGAAAAATTATCCAACGAAGGAATGGTGCCAAGTAAACTAGCAAGACACTTTAGCACAAAACATCCTTCTTATAATTCCAAGGACATTGAGTATTTCCAGAGACTGAAATCACAAAATGAGAAGCAGAGTCAACGTATGCTTTCGTCTCTACGTGTCTCTGACAAAGCACAAGAGGCCAGCTATTTGGTTGCTGAGTTAATCGCCAAGGCAAAAAAGGCACACACTATCGCGGGAAAACCTCATTCTACCGGCATGTAAGGAAATTGTCAGGGTAATGATAGGGCCCGATGCTACTAAAGAAATCGATAAAATTCCATTATCCAACAATACAATCAAACGTCTGATCGTCTGACAGCAGCCACAGAGCCGTATAATAGAAGAGTTACGACATCTCCGTTCACTCCAATGGACCATTTTTTTACAGCAATGGCGGACCCTGGAGCCTCTCAATAGTTCCCCGGAAGTTAGCGGCAAGCTAACTTCCGGGGAACTATTGAGAGGATCTGCGGCTAGCAGCGCAGTACAGTTGCAGCATAATAGACCGTTCGTGATGGACTTTTAAAGGTAAGAAGACGTTTAAAGATTTATATTGCGGATATTATCAGCACATCTGAGTCAAATTGCCACGTGTATTAAAGGATGCTAGTGGATTATCCCTTAAATCAGTAGATTTAGGGAACATTTACAGATAACAGATTAGGCTAGGATACCGGATAAAGTTAGCAAAACACGTTAACCATGAACAGCCTATTAATCCGTTCTCCTAATGTTATTTCGTCCAACGTTGTGGAATTAGAGAAAAAGGGCTTCTTAACGTGATTTTATCCGGGGTGGAGGGAGTTAAATATAACATTGGGGCGTGTGATTGTAGTGGGTGGAGGTGGTGAAATGAGGATATCCATTTTGGAGTTCAAACTAGTATAATATAGTTAACGTTACACAATAATAAGGAAGAGAGCTATATTTGTGATACATCGCTATTGATATGGATTTAGAGTGCATATTTGAGACTTCTAAACAGTAAACAAAAACGTAACTTATGGGTGAGTGTTTTTAGCAGAGCCATATTATGTCCTTGTGATTCTGTTGATGATTACCTGTCTGTATTATGTTGCAGTTCAGCTGATTTTGGATTGATGGCAAAGGGAGAGGGACCTAAGTGAGAGTGAAAACACAAGGTAAGTTTAAAATAGCTCAGCAATGTCCCATCCTATAGGTTGCTATATAGATGTATCTAACCCTTTCTCCTGTCTTTGTCTCCCTCTCTCAGCACAAGAACCCCAGGGGGATTCAATGGAGCCTGAAGACCTGCAATGAGACCCTCACCCTGAGCCTGAGTCTCAACTCCAAGAGTTTTGCAAGCCTCTCCCTGTTCCTTGTTTTTATTAAACAGACATTAAGCTTCCAAATGGTGTGATCTTCGTTTTGTGAAAAATATGATTACCTCACATATTTTGTTGCTGTTGTTTTTTTTTGTGATAGTTAAATTGCTCCTGCTGACTTGAGCCAGCCATTCTTTCCTCCTCTCTGTGTCAGTGGGGAAGCCGTACATTCTTACTCCTTTCTCTGAGCGATTGGAGCATCCCCAGGCAGCACAGCAAACCATGGGGGAGACTATATGCCAGGACAACACGGAGGAAAAGGCACAGACAAACTGCATGACATGCTATTCAATGTTTATTGAATTCCATGTATTTACAATGGATGTTCCAAAAACAACACATTTAACGTCATCATGCTGCTGCTGCTAGTCCTTAGATAGGCACCTGTCGGTCATCATCATGCTGCTGCTGCTAGTCCTTAGATAGGCACCTGTCGGTCATCATGCTGCTGCTGCTGCTGCTGCTAGTCCTTAGATAGGCACCTGTCGGTCATCATGCTGCTGCTGCTGCTGCTGCTAGTCCTTAGATAGGCACCTGTCGGTCATCATGCTGCTGCTGCTAGTCCTTAGATAGGCACCTGTCGGTCATCATGCTGCTGCTGCTGCTGCTAGTCCTTAGATAGGCACCTGTCGGTCATCATCATGCTGCTGCTGCTGCTAGTCCTTAGATAGGCACCTGTCGGTCATCATGCTGCTGCTGCTAGTCCTTAGATAGGCACCTGTCGGTCATCATCATGCTGCTGCTGCTGCTAGTCCTTAGATAGGCACCTGTCGGTCATCATCATGCTGCTGCTGCTGCTGCTAGTCCTTAGATAGGCACCTGTCGGTCATCATCATGCTGCTGCTGCTAGTCCTTAGATAGGCACCTGTCGGTCATCATCATGCTGCTGCTGCTAGTCCTTAGATAGGCACCTGTCGGTCATCATCATGCTGCTGCTGCTGCTAGTCCTTAGATAGGCACCTGTCGGTCATCATCATGCTGCTGCTGCTAGTCCTTAGATAGGCACCTGTCGGTCATCATCATGCTGCTGCTGCTGCTAGTCCTTAGATAGGCACCTGTCGGTCATCATCATGCTGCTGCTGCTGCTAGTCCTTAGATAGGCACCTGTCGGTCATCATCATGCTGCTGCTGCTGCTAGTCCTTAGATAGGCACCTGTCGGTCATCATCATGCAGGCAGGTAAGATAGCTGTTCACACTATGTATGTATATTTTCTACCTTTTGTAATGCTATTTTATTTCTATTTAAGATGTTTACATTTTCGATTGTTTAATTCTAGTCTTTTAACTGTCTAATGTACAATGCCTTGTCTTTTGCTGCTGCAAAGCAAACATTTCCCAAATTGGTATCAATAAAGTACTTCTTATTTTATCTTAATCCTCAAATATTAGCGAATTTAACTTTTTTTTTTAAAAACATATTGATGTACATACATACACATATCGATATGTTGTATAAATATTGCAAATCAAACCTTTATTGACTACTAATTACCAAAAATCGCAGTTCTATCTCCTGTTATTAATGCATTCAAACGGCCCGCCACGAACTTCCGGGAACAATCTGAGTCTCCATGAACCACGTGACGATCAAGCATTTTGGACTTCCGCTGTCGTAACTCTCTCTCTATACTGGCGCTGAGCAGCCAGATCAGTGCATGCGCTGCATCGTCCAATCAGTGAGCGATACACAGTAAGGGGGCGGGGCGAGTGTCTGAGGATTTCACAGGAGGATGGTCTGGTAGTTCCTCGATTATCGCTCCTCCGTTATCACTCCTCCATCCTCGATCCTCGGTCCTCCGGCAAAAATAAGGCCACTGGGACGCTACTCAAGATGGCGCAGACAAATCAACTTCCGGTGATACCGAGCCCGAGGAGCGAGGAAATTAAAAATAACCGAAGTGAGGCGCAGCCTAGGTCTCGCTCGCTCACAGAGGCTGTGTGCTCCTCCGTGGCGATGACGGCTTGCGTTAAAAAATAATAATAAACATATTTGTAAAGTGGGGGAAACATGTCCCCCCTGTCCCCAGTGGAAATTACGCCATGCGTATGTGGGCGTCAAGTGCAATTATGCAAGTTACAAGTTGCAGCACACACAGAGTAAAACTCTGCCCCTCATGTGCTGTATAGGATGGCATGAATAGGCTGTGTTCAATGGGGCTGATGTGTTGTGTAGATTCTGCCAGAAGGAAAGGTCAGACTCCTTATGAAGCGGTGAGGTGCCGCTCCACATTGCTTTTCTTCCCGACTGCAACGCTGGTCCCGCAAATCAAGCAAGAACGTGATTGATCGACATTCATTGTTGGGGGAGGAGGGCAGGGGCGGCGGGTACTGTAAGCTAGGGAAGGCTAAGCCTTCCCAAATATTTTTGTCGCATCCTGGTAAAATAAAATTATAATGTATAATGTTTGTGTCTTTGACATTAGCGCTGCTATGCAGCCACCTGTGCCCTGTACTACGAAGCCAGTTCAACAGACCCTGGATATGTTTGACTTATCTTAACTAACCCTAACAAACGAGATCTCGCTAGGCGGTCCTACGACGCTGGTTATCAACTCGGTAAATCAAGCCAGGGTTTCTCTGTCCGGCTGAGAGCGCGTTCACATGAAAGGGGCGGGGTTAGCAACATTTGACCAATCACAAACAGGGACATGTGTACTGACAGCGCAGCGTCATACTTCATTAATGAAAAGTTAACTAATATTAGACAAATATGAAATTTAAACATCCATGACTTAAACATATAATCCAGGATACAAGCCACATAGTTGCACCTGCAAGGTGAATATAGAGCAACTGGTTAAAAAATAAATAAACTACCGAGTGTTTGAAAGCGTACAACAGGTTTATGATATCACTGTTGCCCATCTAAGACACGAGTGGATCTGACTTTAATTACATTTGAGTTGAGTGTTTCGTCAACTTAATGTGTTGCTTAAAATAACACTTCTGCATATAGTATATGACAATGTAAGTGTTGCACGGTCAGATACGGCTCGAGAAGCTGACTCAGATAAGGAAATATATGATATATTATGATATTATATGATCGATGATCTGATTGATGATGTGATATGAATGATAAGTGCGACACGTTGGCGTCTTCTCTGCATACGGCAGTTTAAACTGTATTTCCTTTATCCTGTAATATGACTTGATAGATTTAAACTCCGCACACTGAGCTCTGATTGGTCAGCAGGCGGTGCTTTCACTGACTTGACCTATTTTCTATAGACGCCGCAGGCGGGCAGCGTCAGGTAAAAAAAGTGATTCACGCATCGTCCACACGTACGCGGTGAAAAAATCTTGGCGGTGGGCGTGTCTGAAGCTTGGGGATTTTTTGCGAGCAACGCGACCAACAACCAATCACATGAATCTCCCGCCCCCCGACATACAAAGCAAAAAACTGTCTATATATATAATATACTGTCTATGCTTGCTAGCAATGTTAAAACGAAGTAAACTGGATATAAAATCCCCAAACAGGCGAAAACCTACCAGTTTCACCCACTGTCTCTGCCACCTCCCTCCATGCCTGGTTCCTCCGGTATGTATCCCGGTAGGTAAATAGGGACTGGTCATAAAGAACCGGGTGATTTGCTACCGCAATAACTAATTTCTCCTCCATTTTGTTAGGAATATAGAAATGAACTGCGGTATGTCACTCCCAGCTTACACGCGGTTTGATTGGCTAGCGCTTGTACTGTCAGATTTGCATAAACGGGATTTGATTGGCTGACGCTTCCACCTCAAAGATTTCCAGGCGTTCCAGGCGTCAGAAGTTGAACAATGTTCAACTTTTGAATCCTGGAACGCCTGTCTGCTTCCCACAATGCAGTTCGGGGAAAAGTGAGGCGAAGTGACGTCACCCCATTCAAAGTGAATGGGCAGAAGCGTTTGAAGATTTTTTCACCGCGTACGTGTGGACGGGGCGTTTGCCTTCCCAAACCTGAGCCTCACGCGCCGCCTATGGAGGAGGGGTGTTAGATTGATATAGAGTTGTAGTAAGTAGATAGGGTTCGCTATGATTGAGGTTTCGTTTATGCATAGGGTATATTCTTTTAATTACATTTCCATTTTCTTGGTGTATTTTTTAAATGTTGGATTTGCTTGGCGAGCTACTTCTTGAGGGCTTGCGAGCTACCGGTAGCTCGCGATCGACGTGTTGGAGACCCCTGCCTTAAAGCCTGTAACAGACTAATGGAAGTGCTTTAGTATTTTTTTAATTTAAAAACAGAGCATTGTATTGACTGTGCCCAAAGATTGACAATATTAAAGTGAATATAAACACAATTTCATATTATGAGATAACAAATAATCATGGAGATTTCACATGGAGTCACTGTTCATTTTGTACCATTTTGGGAGTAAATATTAAATGTTTTTACTTCAAACTCCCTTAACAAGAATAACCGATTAAATAAAGTGTGTGTGTTTGTGTGTGTGTGTGTGTGTGTGTGTGTGTGTGTGTGTGTGTGTGTGTGGACACTGTGATGGACACACTCAGGGCTGGACTGGCCATCTGGCATACCGGGCATTTTCCCGGTGGGCCGACGTGCCTTTTGGGCCGACACGTCATTTTTTTTTTTTTCTGAAGTCCCGGCCCATAAGACGGGTAGATTGGCCCTCTGTTGAAATGTTTTTCAAATCAAATCAAATCAAGTTTTATTTATATAGCACATTATTTAACGATTTTTGGTCGAGCCAAAGTGCTGTACATATAATAAAAAAGTACCCTACAGTAAAAACGTTTTACAGCAAATACAACAGCACAGTTTGTGCAGAATAGCAGTATGAGAAAAATGACACCGTTTTTAGTGATTGACACTGGGCCGGCCCAATCAAATCTTTAATCACCTCCCCCTTTGGGCCGCTCGGTGTGCATCATTAAATCACGCCCCCAGGAGGTGAGCCGGCTGTTGAAGCCAAACTGCCTTTTTTTTCGAGAAAAAAAAAAGTTTGAGTTAGAAATGGAGAAGGCGAAGGCGAAGACGAAGGCCAAGCGAAAAGGGGGAGCAGTAAATTGCGGGCAAGAAAAAAGCAGGCCCTTCGTGCTGATGCTGCCGCTTGTGTCAAAATAACCGACATGTTTAGTACAGGTGCAGGTCCATCTTCAGCACCCGTGGCCGATATTGGTGGTGAGGAAGATGATGAGAGGGAGAGAGATCAGCGCGAGTGGGGAGAGGGAGGAGAACTCGCGGTAAGCAGAAGCTAAGAAAATTAGGAAAAGATTATTATTAAGGTTATGACACTCAGTAGTTCTGGAACCCATTAATATCCCCTTGATGAAGCACTAATAAGACTAATATTATAAGAGAAACATTCGTTAGCCTACAAGCTAGTAAGCTGGCTTTTTTAGGTTTTCCCTGGCAAGTTAAAATATAGCTTAATGGGACTCTGATACGTTGTCTCATTGAAAGAATGTCATTATTTTGTTAACCACCATTCATGAACAATTACTGTCAGCTGGCAGCTTGTTTTGTTTAGTTTATTTACTTAATGGTTATAAGGGCAACAGTGGTCTTTTGGGACCTGAACAAAATGTTTATAGTCAGCTTTTTGTGGTAGTTTAGATTGACAATATATAGAATGAATAATATAGAAATAGATCAAATTGAGGCACACATGTAGTTTTGACCATTAACTGTGTGGTATTGTTATGTCAATGCCTATTTGTATGGACCTCTATCAGGGAATCCATTCATTCTGTATCATTGTGTTGAGCCAGGTAGCATCCCCAGAGGAGGAGAGTGTCAGCGAGAGTGAGGAGAGCAAAGAGCAGGAGGACATAGATTACTTTGCCCGCCCCGAGCCATCTATGTTACAGATGTTTTTAGAACAGCACCCACAACAACATACCAGAAATCCAGTTGTGCAGAAGGTATTCACCTGGAAAGATGGCACCAGCAGAAAGTGGCTTACATATTGCAAGGGACGTCATATGTTGTTTTGTTTTGTATGTCTGGCATTTGGGAAGAGGACTGACACTGGCACATTTATAACTGGAATGTCAGATTGGAGGCACGCACACCAGCGTACAGAGGAGCACGAAAAGAGCATTACACATTCAACCTGTGCTGAAGCTTTTTTCTTACGGTGCTCTAAAGCAGACATCGAAAGCATGTTTGCTGGCAGTCAGATGTCTGCTCATAGGGAACAAGTCCGAAAGAGACGTCAGGTTTTGGAGCGTGTGGTGGATGTGGTGAAAGTGCTTGGGAAAGGGGGCTAAGCTACAGGCAGGTGGAGAATGAGGGAGCATATATGCTAGCTGACAACACCGTGGACCACGGTAACTTTTTGGAGCTCATCCTTTTATTAGGAAAGTATGATGTCTGCTTAAAAGAGCATCTGGATGATTGCGTAGAGAAGAGCAAGAAATTGCACCAATCCAGTGGAACAAAAGGTAGAGGGTCTCTCATCACCCTACTCTCCAAAACTACTGTTAACTCCATAATAGAAACTGTTGGTAGTCTAATCAAAGAAAGTATCTCCAGTGATGTCCAGAAGGCCGGAATGTTTTCTGTTCAGCTGGACACAACACAAGACATAACTTCTCAGGATCAGTGTTCTGTAATCTTAAGATATGTCAATGAGACTGTGCAAGAGAGGCTTGTGGCTTTAGTGAAGTGCCATGCATCCACTGGACAATACTTTGTGAACTTGCTCTCAGAGGTCTTAGAGCGTCTTGCACTATAGCCCCTTGCGTGCGTCAATCAATCAATCACATTTTATTTATATATCCCAATATCACAAATTACAATTTGTCTCAGAGGGCTTCACAGTGTGTACAGGTACGACATCCTCTGTCCTTAGACCCTTGCAGCGCTCAAGGAAAAACTCCCCAAAACAGACCCCACAATTAACAGTGGAAAGTAGGAAGAAACCTCCGTGAGAGCAACAGAAGAGGGATCCCTCTCCCAGGACGGACAGATGTGCAATAGGTGTCGTGTGTACAGATGAAAAAGGCAATACAATTACAGCGATTAAAAAAAGGATGGAAAAATGAAATGAAAGCGTCAATGTATATAAAAAGATGCCGTCGACTCATCCTGTAGACTGGTCCTATCTCTATTGTGTTGTCATAGAAAGGGGAGGCAGGGCACTATAGGGTCCCCCCCCCTAAATTCACTAGAATAGTCATCATTTAAAGGGTTATTTTTAAAACTTTTCTTCTGGGGGGGGCATACCCCCCAGACCCCCTATTAGTGCTCGGTCACTGTTCGCTTTGTGAGAGGGTTTCAAGGTCTAATTTCTAATGATTGATAGTTACACATACTTGTGGTATGTATTAGTTTTGTTTGCCCCTGGTACGTAAAAAGGATAATAATAGCGTTTTTTAAATTATACTGAGTTATTTTTTCTTGTCAGGAACCGCTACTATTCGTTTGTTTTATGGATTTGGGCCGGGTCTAAATGCCAGGGCCGATTTGCTGTCCCAGTCCAGCCCTGATCCAGTCTCGAGGTAACAAAGGCGTTAATGACCCTTTCTAGGTCTTTAAAAGATAAATACCACTTGGTCTTGGCCAATAGTCTTATTTTAAAAAAAAGCAGGATTTGACTACGGTGCTGACCTGCCTGTCGAATTTAAAAGTGCTAGTGAAGGTCACTCCAAGGTTCATGACAGAGGGGAGGATGTCTTCATTGAGAGAGCAAACTCCCCTCTCTCCGGCAGAAACAGGAAATGCCGTAACTGTATGTAACAACGGTTTCAAATCAGCATCTCTTAGACACAAAATAAAAATTAAGAACTAAAATAAAACTCCAAACATCTTTAATTGTGTTGCTTTTTTGTAAAGCTCTTTTAGTTTTAAACCTGATTTTTATAAGCTTCTTAGTTTTTGCAACAGTCGGTAAATATACACAACTTTATAATAAAATGCACACATTTACCTTTTTCTAGACTAAACACAGGTATGATCCTAAGGTGATGATATCATGAGGTTATTAACAATTTATCAGCGGATGTTTGCTGTAAACCGTGTTTCCTGACGGACACACACAGCGTTGAGACCGGTCTCCAGTCAGCACCGATGCAGACTCGCTGTTTGATGGCTTGATAGCCCACTCCCCCTCCACACCGCTCCACACTCGTTGGTTTGGAACAGCACTTAATGTGGCGGACCCTCCGTGCGAACGGAGGGGTAGGGTGTAGGGGTAGGGTGTAGGGCGTGGTTTGGGATTGGACCTTTATGTCATCCTGTCTCTGTGATGCTCTTGGATCAAATGTCTGTCTGATCTGTGAATTATCTTAAATTGAATTAAAACCTTTGATGGTTCTCTGAATCACACACAGTTTTATTCATCAGCTGAAATAATGAGTCAGATCCACGGAACAGACAGGAAGCAGAACTTCTAAGTCATAATGAAGTTATTTAACTCTGGTTACTGCTAACTAACTTGCTAATTAAAGGTTATTACACACTACGGGCAGTTTTTATACTTAATATATACCTGTATATTTGAATTCTTCCATGAAAACTACATGCAGAATTGATCTTCATATTACTTGTATGAAAAATAGCATACATTGTTTTAGTTGCCTTTAATTTGTTACGAGATCAATGGCCTGGTACGGCAGCTGCACCGCCCTCAACCGTAAGGCTTTACAGAGGGTGGTGAAAACTGCAGAGAACATCACCAGGACGGAGCTGCCATCCATGGAGGACCTATACTCCCAGCGGCTCAGGAAGAAATCCCTCAGGATTACAAAAGACCCCCTTCACCCCAGCCACAAACTGTTCTGTCTGCTGCCGTCTGGCAGGCGTTACCGCAGCTTCCTGACAAGAACAACCAGATTCAGAGACAGTTTCATCCCACAGGCATAAGACTGCTAAACACCTGAACTGTTGAAGCAACATCCACAACATTCATCTGCTACTTAGTAATTATTTATCTATTTCTCTAATATATCATTCCAATAACTTGCATATAGACTCTTATTTCACTATTTCACTTTTTTAAACTATTTCTCTTTTTGTATTTATTATTTATTATTTATTATTTACTATTTACTTGCACTATATTTTTCTGTTTATCTGTGTTATTGTGTTGAACTGTTGGTAGTAAGGGAAATATATGAAAATCTGCAAACTAAATCCTTACCAATCAATTTCTTCACTAATGTGTTTGTAAAGGTGTGTAGTAAGATGTATTAAAAAGTTGAAGTTCAAATCCTGTATGTTTTTTCGTAACAACTGCTCAAAGTTGAGGTACCGAATACCGATTTTCGAAAAATCTAAAATGTTCAGTTTGGCCTTGGGTAACTTGTGAGGGGTCAAACTAGGGGTTTTTCATGATTCTGAGTTGATTGCAATCATTTATTTTTCACGAAAATCATTCCTTGGTTGAAAAAAGGCCACGCCCACTCTTATATTTAAATTCAAAAGTAGCTTTATTTGTAGTTACAAGTAGTTACAAGTGCTGATCACTTCAGGAGTCAATCTCTGAGTCTTCTCCAGACTCACCACCATCATGACCACAATTCTTGCATGAAATTCCTTTACAGACTCCACATGCTGAGATGCACTTAACGCCATTCCTCTTGCAGCTGCACCGCCGGTTGCTGCAATCTCCGTTACAGTTGCAGCTTGTGAACTGCAGTAGCTCCTCAGGAGCCATGGGGTCTAGTGTTGGGACTGGCTCATAGCCATGTACACCTAATGTCCATCCATAGTCACTGGGGTTCAGAGACATACTCTGCAGAAGGATCCAGTCCTGGGTTTGTAGGTAGGCACGGAGAGAATGCTGTGCAGCTGCACCCTCTGTTGGAGGTAGAGTTTCTGGTTTGATCAGCCCTGCCGCTGCCTTCCGTGAGAACATGTTGTGTCGAATTTCACCCAAAGCAGTACCTGGTGCATGGTAAATGTACTGGAAGATGCTAGTACCAGCCTGTATCACTGCATCCTTAGTAGCTTGTGTGTCAAGGAAGATGTCCATGTGTTCATCAATGTCCCCTGCACAGAACCTGCAAAAAAAATGCACTTTGAGATTTGTTTCAAATATAAAGTGAAATAGAAAAAATTTTTTATTATTATTACCTGTCAAATAAGGTTGTTTTCCCATGGCCAGCTATTGCAGAAACCGTATCACAACCAGTGAAGGCGTGACAAAAGAGCAGGTAGCATCTCTCTCTTTCAGAGAGAGCTTCGCGGATCCTTCTGACATCATAAGAGCCCTTTGATGTTGTGAAGAAGAGTGGATGGTTGGTGCTTGGAATATGGTGTACTAGCATCACCAGCACATCTGCATCTTCTGCCCGCACCTGAAAATAGAACAAGATATGCAAAGCGTGTTGCACTATACAAAACCAGATAAAACTATTCAAGTTTGAATACTCAAGAGTGAATACTTTTGTTTCCAAAATAGGCTACCTACACAAATGCTACTAACCTCAACAGAGTCATCTGTAGCAGTGGCCAATGCCTCTCTCACAATCGAAGTGTCAGCATCATTGTCACACTGCTCCACTGTGATGTTATGTTTTCTGAATGTTGAAGAGAGGAGGTGGATTAGCTCACTCTTGTTATTGGTGTTGTCCAGGAACTTTGCTCTTGGTGTCCAGTGTATCATATCCGGTCGAATCTGGAGATCACAGCATGACTTCTTAGTGCGCCGGATGTGGTCATGATCTTTTGGTGATCGGCTGTAGCCATCAAAGACCACAATGGTCTTCTGAGAGCGGCGGCCAAGACACTGTACGTAGCTCAAGTAACTGTTGGCAATCTCCTGCCAAGTCTGACCTTGTTCCCACTTTACCATGTAGAGAAGCCATCCGCCATCAACTACAAGAGTGGAGCAGGATTGGTTAGTGAGGTCAAGCGGATCAGTTAACTCCTTCAGGCTAGTCTTGGAAAAGCCTGCCTTGTTCGCCTTGTTCATTTTCTGATCTTTATTGCTGAAGAGGGACAATGGGAAGGGAGTCAGCTCATACGCCAAGCTTGTCTCAACTGTCATATCCCGTTGGGCAAAAATTATCAGTCGGTTGAACAACTTGAGTGAGTCAAGGTGTATCTTCTTCTCGTTGATCTTGGGAATCTTTCTGAGTGATGACAGGGCTTGTACCTTTGACTTCACTTCCATGGTCGATGTCACTGACTGTCCATCCAGCTTGATCTGCATCTCTCTCCCTATTTCTGCTGCTCTCTCAGCATTGACTGGGTCATCTCCTGTGCTCCTGAATCCTGTTGAGAAAGACACAAGCAACTCCTTGTCTCGATCGGGGTCGAATGGGTTGTTCTCCTCAAACCATTGGAGGGCAAGGTCAATTGCTTCAGCATCTCTCTTCATCTGTGTTTTGCCAAGGTCTCTGTGGAGCGGAGCATGTTTCTTGACACTTTCCTCCATGCGCTGGTTGACATTGGAGAAGTGATTAAGGGTGAGCACCCAGCACTTGTGACCAGAATCACTGTGTCTCATCCTCCCTCTGCTCAGTCCACCTTCTGACTTGGCTGACTTCATCAATGTCTGCTCGATACAGATGTCACACCAGGTGCCGGACCAATCATGGCTGGAGTAACGGACGACATGGTTTCCATGGGCAGTGAAACTTTCGAATGTCTCCTTGTAAGCAGGCAAAGTTTCAAGTTGCTTCATGAGTTGACAGTACAGCCGTGCACCCTTGGCATATTGATGATGCCCTGCAGCCGCAAAGATGTCCAGCATCCTGCTAACAATGCAGCACAGGTGGCCGTTGTGATCTGCAAGCCGCTCAGTTCTGATGAAGACCTTGATCACATCTACCATGTAGTGGTACTGCACCCAGAGAGCAGGCGTTCTTCCTCCTTCAGCAAGTCTTTTGAAGGTTTCTTCAAACCGCTGTTCAAACAGTGCCCGTTTTTCCACAAAGGGATGATTTTAGTGAAAAATAAATGATTGCAATCAACTCAGAATCATGAAAAACCCCTAGTTTGACCCCTCACAAGTTACCCAAGGCCAAACTGAACATTTTAGATTTTTCGAAAATCGGTATTCGGTACCTCAACTTTGAGCAGTTGTTACGAAAAAACATACAGGATTTGAACTTCAACTTTTTAATACATCTTATTACACACCTTTACAAACACATTAGTGAAGAAATTGATTGGTAAGGATTTAGTTTGCAGATCGGTCAAATATCTGATAAAATGCCCTTACTATGGAGAAGCCTGTGACCTAAGATTTTCATCGGCATAACTACACTGCAGCTATGTTCGTATGACAAAATAAAGAACCTTGAATCTTGAACCATGAGTGAGGCTTCCACGTCTGAACCAGGACAACCGACTTTAGAAGAGTGAACCTGAAGTCTCTGAGGGTCAGCCATGAACAGAAGTAGTATCTAGATGCTTTTAGTTGTGCATCCACGGAAAAAATAATTTCACCTGACAGAAGCACATTAATTACATCCACTGCCACACCATGAATACGTGGGCAGCTGTCAGTGCAGTCTGTTTCCTAACTCCTGCTGAATTCGCCTTCATGCCTTTCCTTAACGCCATGAAGTTTTTTTTCCTGAGGTTATGGAAAATTGGTTAGAAAAAGACATAGGACCTGCATTTTTGACAATTCAACTGTAGGCCATGTCTATCCTTCCCTTCTTACCTTTCACAATAAAGGCCATAGACATATAAAAACATCTGTTAACCGAAGCCCTTGTTTCAGGTTTCTTAGCGAAACATGTTCAACACATTGACTTCCAGAGGAGGAAACAGAAAGTTGTATAATGCTGACTCATGTCAGGGACTTAGGACTAATTTCTCTCTATGAGAGCCACCTGGTTTCCCCGTGTTTGACGCTGCAGCTGTTGTCATCAGCGTTGGTGTTAATAAAGGTTAATGAGAAGGCGTGCTGCTGTCCAGTCTGTTTTAGAAGACGTCGAGGCCTAGGGTCTAATCGCCAAAACACCATTACATTTCTGTATTATTGGCAATAAATATATATTGTTACATCAAAACAAGTCTTTCCTGATTGAACTGTGTATAGTTCTACTGCAGATACTTTAACCATGTATATTTTTACTTCATACAGTAAACTTTTACTGCAGATACATTTACTGCAAACACTTTGACTTCAGGAACTTGTACTATGTATATTTGTTATGCAGGTACTTTAAATGATGGAGTCATGTGAGCCGAGCAGCTTAATGAAGAATCTTTATTTTAAGAAAAATAAATGAATCTGAGGGACAGACACTGAAACTGAAACAAAGACCTGCAGAGAGACAGGTGAGACAGGTGTGTGTGTGTGTGTGTGTGTGTGTGTGTATGTGTATGTGTGTGTGTGTGAGTGTGTGTGTGTGTGTGTGTTCAGTAGCAGCGCAGGAAGAAGGTGTTGCAGGCCGTTCCTCTCAGACAGTCACACAGCCGACCGATACGAGGGCCATGTTTCATCGCACATCGCTCGCCTACATCACACTGAGAGGGAGAAAGGAGAGAGAGACGGGGGAGAGGGAGACAGGAGAGAGGGAGAGAGGACAGAGGGAGACAGGGGAGAGGGAGACATGAGAGAGGGGGAGAGAGAGGGAGACATGAGAGAGGGGGAGAGAGAGAGGGAGACAGGAGAGAGGGAGACAGGAGAGAGGGGGAGGTGGAGCATCTAGCAGCAGCCACACCTCTCCTCGTCACAACTTCCTCCAGCTCAGTCTGGCCGTTCCCGGCGACTTGATGGAGTGATGGCTATGGGTTCACCCCCCAGGTAGAGGACTAGAAACAGGCTGTCCTCTAAGGTGGATCAGTTAGCCGCCATCATGGAGCAGATGAAGTCGCTCCTCTTGGCCCTACAGGCAGGGGCCGGTGCGGGGGCTACTAGCTTGCCGCCTGGCCCTCCTTCGGTTGCCAAACCTCTGCTTGAGGATGCCATGTCGCTAGCGGCTTCAGCTAAACCTCTTCTATGAAGGGGTGGAGGACGGGACTCTTGATGCCAGGCGGCCTCAGCCTCAGTGCAGGGTCACAGACGAGCTGCTCTGTAAGGCCTACGACACAGCGGCACCCACGGGTCGTAACGGGAGCTCCCTCTCCCATCTGATGCTGGCTGTCTCTAAATCTCTGCAGCAGGCTTCGGCTGAGCCTTCTTTGCTGGGCCTCAGTGATGCATCACTGCAAGCCTTTGCCCTAATGTCTAGGGAATTGGGACGAGTTATGTCCTTATTGGTGCAGACTCGTCGCCAGGTTTGGCCTGCTCAGTCACCACTGTCGGAGACATGTCCTCTGTAGTGTGCCAGTTGAGCCAGGTGAGCTTTTTGGGGCAGCTGCCCTGTAGGCACTGGAGCTTGGTGCCCAAGCTAGGCGGACCAGGCAGCAGCTCTCGGGTCTTTATAGGCCTGTGCCCACTCCCAGCAGGCCCAGGGGCCCCTCTAGCAGCCGCACTCAGCCACCAGCTTACAGTGGTGGTCTGCGCAGGTCCCAGCGGCCCACTCATCCGCCTCCCGGAGACTTTCGTGCCCCCTGTCGCCGGCCTTCTAGGCGGCCTCGTGCCTCAGAGCCTTACCGGCGCCCTCCAGGGGTCCCCGGAGGCCGGGGGGATAGGCCCCGAATTCTCGGGGCCGGTCGTCGGCTGCTTTCCCAGCAGCAGCTCAGTTACTGGGCTTTCTGTACTTCCGACCTTTGGGTGGTTTTCACCTTAACCCTTAAAGCCTGTATACGGCAGTCGGAGCAGCTCTTCGTTTGCCATGGCGGCACTAAAAGAGGTTGGGCCCTCTAAACAGCGGCTGCCCCACTGGGTCGTCGATACCATCTCACATGCCTATGGGCCCAGTGTCCGCCCCCTGCCATCAGGGATGAGATGCCACTCTACAAGGAGCATCTCAACATCTTGGGCTGCCCTGAGAGGGGTGCCCCTGGAGACCATCTGCGCCGCGGCGTCGTGGGCGTCTTCTGGCACATTCTCCAGGTTTTATCGGGTTAATGTCGCCACTCCCCATCCTTTGGGCGTGGTCCTTTTGCCGAGCTCCGCTGCTCCCAGTAGTGAGCAAGGGCTTGGATTCTTCATGACATGGTTGGTATAAGCCATCCAGTGCTAAAGCACCGCCTCTGGCGGTCAGTAGGGACTCATAGAACCGTAGTTACAGACGTAACTACCATTCTTCCTGATGGCACTGGTCTCCAGTCAGTGAGTATATGAGCCTTGTGCTGATTCCCTTAGCTTTCTACACCTTTTGCTCATTCATGTATCAGAGTGATCACACTTTTACTGTATTTTTATTAATTTTTAATGTTATTATAGTTTTCTTAAAATAGTTCTCTACCTGTGTTTTACATTTTTGTTTTACTTTTATGTATGCACCAAGTCAAATTCCTTGTACGTGTCAACCTACCTGGTAATAAACCTGATTCTGATTCTGATTCTAATAAGATGTACGATAATACATTAAATAAAACATTACACATATGATCTATCTGATGAACCAGCAGAGCAGGAAACACAAAGGACATGAATGGATGAATGAAGGAATGCAGGAATGAATGGATGAATGAGATGTGATTGATTGACAGCTGGTGTTACCCGGGGAATGACGCTGGCCTTCTTCTCCACAGAGAGAGACACACTGCTGTCAGCCTGATCCAGGAGAGCAGCCCACACACACACACACACACACACACACACACACACACACACACACACACACACACACACACAGTAATTATTTAAAAATGAGTCTTACTAAAACAATATAACTTATTTTTACTCTATATTTCTTAACATTAACTCGTTGTGTATAAAGTATGCAGAATATATTCTGACAAACGGCAGTATTTTTTCTGCTCTTTCAAAGGTGCATTATTCAGATAGATTAAACTATGAGTAGAATAAGATATCACTTATATTATTAAGTATGATAAGCAGGTGAAGATAAAACACATAATTTTAATAGGATGATCTGCAATTTTCCAACATTTACCATGTTTATTATTTCAAATTAAACCATATTTTAACCAACATTAACATTATTTACTGATTTTAAAACTCTAGTATGATTGATCTGTCTTAATTTAAGATCATGTATACAGTAAGTATTTAAAAATATATATGTTTAGCTTCATTATTGTTTATCTTCATTAGTTTATTTCTTTCAAATGCGTATTTTACCACCTAATAGTTTTTAATAATTATAATATTTTATAGATTTAGAAAAACATTTTCCAACATAACTTCACTAAACATTAGAAATGAAAAGTTATTTTCAGAATAAGATAATAATTTTACCACATTAATAACCACAAATTTGAAAACATTTTAACCCTCATTAATTCCATTTTGATTTTCCCTTAAACATTTTTATACAACGATCTTACAACCTTAATTAGGTATGATCTTTACGACATATACTACATTTGTTATTTCTAATTTAACCATGTTTCAACCAACATTTTATAACCCTATTACATTAATCCATCTTAATAAATTCAACACATATTTGACTAATAATCTTTAACCAGGTTCATGTATTAATATTTATCTTTCATTACATTATATTTGAGCAGGTTCTTCAAATCACCATTTTACCACCTTAACAGTCATTCTCTTTAATAATTTAAACATTTAAAAAGCAACATGGCTAGTTTCTTTCAGAATAAAAGCGTGTAAATACGCTGCAGAGATCCTGTACGCAGACAGATGCCTCACCAGCTCTTTGTCTGTGAGTCCGAAGAGTGTCTCTGGTGACCTTTGACCCTGACACAGGGAGGTCAGCAGGGACAGACAGACGGACAGGTAGACGGCCGCACGAACACTCTCCATCTCCAGAAACTGAGCAAAACACAGAGCATGGTTTTCTACCCCTGAACTTCTCAAAGCTCTAACTACGGAACAGGAAAATGTGAAGTCACTCACAGAGATGACGAAGGTCCTCCAGAAGATCACAAGTATTTTTTCTTCTGTGGTGGCTATGTTCAGCTCCTAGGACTCTTTCTTTGTTGATTAAAATGTGTCTTCCTCTTCTTCTCCTCCTCTCTGCTGCTGGCTCTGCCCCCCCGTATTTATAGCTCCTGCTGCTGTCAGATATTATTCATGTATTCAGACATCAGATAAACGTGCCGACGTGTTTGGCTGTGATCGATGACGCGTCTGTGAGGTTAATATTAACATGTCGATGGCGTCCTGCGTGTTGTTGTACAGAGGTCAAAGGTCCGACTGTGACTCACAGCAGGAGGCTAAATTAACCTCGGGGGGCCGTCGGATCATGGACAGGAATTTCTGGTAATGATGAGTCTGTGTCTCTATAGCAGCTCCTCAGGAGGACTGAGGAGTGAACATCTCTCCACCTGTAGGTTCACTTCCTGTCAGAGGTCAGAGGTCAGGCCTCTGTCTCTCCTTCTTTTAGACGCTGTTTGTTGGACTGACCTGAGATCAGGAAGGTGATTTAAGGATGACGCAGGAGAAAGCTGCTCGTGCCCTTTTCCTCGTCTGATTATCATCTCCAGGCTCCGTGTTTCATTAACGCAGAAATGTCAGGAAACCTTTGCTGCACACAGCCATCGATAATCGGGGAGTACAAGTACATCATACTGTAAGTGTACAAACATACAGCCATCGATACTCAGGGAGTATAAGTACATCATACTGTAAGTGTACAAACATACAGCCATCGATACTCAGGGAGTACAAGTACATCATACTGTAAGTGTACAAACACACAGCCATCGATACTCAGGGAGTACAAGTACATTACAAGTGTACAAACACACAGCCATCGATACTCAGGGAGTACAAATACATCACAAGTGTACAAACACAGCCCTCGATACTCAAGGAGTACAAGTACAATAAAAAATGGCAAAACAATCTGAAACTTTATTTTTTTTGCAGCCGTTAACCTCATAAAAACAAATAACATCCAATTAAAAAATGTAACCAGCAGAAAGAAAACATGTAGAATAAATGTGAAAATCACGACATGGTGAAATGATCTGGTCGTGTTTCTGACGACGTTTGGAGTTTATTTTCTGTAGTTCGTAAAGCCCTGACCTTTATTCTCAGTGTACATTCTGTACACACACACACACACACACGGACACACACACACACGGACACACACACACACACGGACACACACACACGGACACACTGTTATTTATTATTCAGAGGAACCAGAGAAGAAAACAGCAACAACCATTTAGCTGCAGAGACCTTCAGAATGATCCGGCAGTTTCCATCTCAGCTCCTTTTATTCTGTTCAGGTCGAGCTATGGAACGTTCTCTTGTCTTCTTCTTCCAACGTTTTGAATGTTGTTCACCAGACAGATGTTGAGTGAGTGTTTCCTGTCTGCAGACTCCTGAAATAAACGTGCAGCCCGAGGCGTCCCCACGCTGTGAGCCACTGACGGCTCCGTGTTCGATACCCGACATCTCCCATCACCATCAAAAGGCCCTGCACGCAAACCCAGGAATAACTGTGAGCCCTGGGGGCGGGGGGGTAAGGAACATAATAACTGAAATATGCTGTTGCATAAGTATTCAACCATTGTGCTTTGGAGGATACAAGTTAAGAGCCTCTCTTTTACTGCCGCTGAAATCCACACCCTCATCACTTCCAGACTCGATTACTGCAATAGCTCTACTGTAAGCAGACTGCAAACACAGCACCCAAATGCTCTTCTCCTGATCTCTGGAGACTTCAATCAGGCCTCTCTCTCAAAAACTCTGCCCACTTTCAAACAATATGTTACCTGCACCACCAGAGGCAATACAACACTGGACTTACTGTATGCCAACACCAAGGATGCATACAGCTCATCCCCTCTTCCTCCCCTGGGCAGTTCAGATCACAACCTGGTTCACCTCCAGCCTGTGTACCAACCTCTGGTCCACAGACAGCCGGAGCCCACACGCACCGTGAAGAAGTGGTCTGAGGAGTCTGAGGAGGCCCTGAAAGACTGTTTCGACACTACTGCGTGGGATGTGTTCACTGACTCTCACGGGGAGGACACCAACGGCCTTACAGACAGCATCACGGACTATATTAACTTCTGTGAGGAAAACGTCGTACCCACCAGGACTGTACGGTGTTTTCCCAACAACAAACCCTGGATTACCCCTGGAATAAAGCTCTCCTAAATGACAAAAAGAGGGCCTTCAGATCTGGCAACAGAGAGGAGCTGAAGACTATACAGGGGGAGCTGAGGTGGAGAATCAGAGAGGGGGAAAAACAGCTACAGGAAGAGGATGGAGGAACAGCTGCTGCAGAGGAACGTCAGCGGAGTCTGGAGAGGCCTGAAAACCATCTCTGGCTACAAAGAGCCAGACTCCCAGGTCCGGGGGGACCGCCAGTGGGCAAACGACTTGAATAACTTCTTCAACAGATTTGATCAGTCATGCGCCTCCCCCCCCCCGACCCATTCCCCCCTGCTACACCCCCCCATTGTCTCCAGTGCCTGGAAATGGCCCTGTCACCTCTCCCACCTCTACTCAGCCCCCGGCCATCAGCTCACAGATACCTCTCACATCAGCCCCTGGTTCTTCTCCACCCGCTGACAACACCTTGTCCTTCACAACCAACCAGGTGAGGAGGGAGCTGCAGAAGTGTAAGGCGAGGAAAGCGGCGGGCCCAGATGGCATCAGCTCGAGGCTCCTCAAATCCTGTGCGGATCAGCTGTGTGGGATTGTGGAGCTTCTATTCAACCTGAGCCTGAAGCAAGGGAGGGTACCACAACTGTGGAAGACGTCCTGTGTGGTACCTGTGCCAAAGACCCCTCACCCCAAGGACTTCAACAGCTACCGGCCGGTGGCGCTGACATCACAGCTGATGAAGACCCTGGAGAGCTTGGTCCTTGGACACCTCCGGCCCCTTGTGGGACCATCAATGGACCCGCTGCAGTTCGCCTACCAGCCTGCCATCGGGGTTGATGACGCCGTCATTTACCTGCTGCAGAGGTCCCTCTCCCACCTGGAGAAGGCTGGGAGAGTGCCTTCAACACCATCCAGCCCCCGCTCCTGGGGGACAAGCTGCAGCTCTCGGGGCTGGATCACCACCTCACCTCCTGGATCCTGGATAGAAGTTACAAGGTGTGTTTTTTGCATTTTGTATTTTGTAAATTGTGTAACTTGCTGCTGTTAAATACCATCAAACTATGTGCAATATGTGCTATATATGCAATATATACATTATATACAGGGGTGCACATAACTTTTTTGCCCTGGATCTCAAAGGGGCACCTGGAGATGTTGCTTAGTGCGCTTCCTTAAAATGAAATAAACCGGACCTTTTGAGGGGTACTTGACTTTATGAACGGGGGGGGGGGAGGTGCGCTAGTGAGCACGCTCATGAACCGTAGCAGGGTTTTACTGTGCGGAGCGCATAAAGCAGACCCTTCACGCGATAGCGAGGGGTAGAGCGAGGGATCGCAGATGCCGTCGTGCTCGTGGACGGATTAAAAAAAAACAACCTAAATGGCTCGCAAATTATACTTTGGCAGCCGTTAATATACCTGGGCGGCCCGCCCAAGAAAAGTCTATGTGTGGGAAACCCTGCTATCTTACCAGTTCTTATGCAACTCGCAAATATCTCTCTCTCTCTCTCTCTCTCTCTCTCTCTCTCTCTCTCTCTCTCTCTCTCTCTCTCTCTCTCTCTCTCTCTCTGGCGGGGTGCACATGCGCACCTGCGCACCAGTTATGTGCAGCCCTGATTATATACATATGCCATTAATAACTGTGTAATATATACCTGGCTGCTAAATCCTAAGAACTGTTACAGGATTTGTATTTTGAAAAGTGTTTTTTTTTACTTTTATTTTTTTATTATATTTGTTATTATATCATAACTTAGTACTTTTTTTTAACATATGTAACATTAAGCTGTCTGTGGCTCTTTGCTGCTGTAACGATGCAAATGTCCCCTCTGTGGGACTAATAAAGGTATTCTGATTCTGAATAGCATCCTCTTCTGTTCACCAAACAATATCAACAACAAACTGCAATACATCCAGAACCGCCGAGACCACCTCACTCCGGTCCTCCACAACCTCCACTGGCTCCAAGTCACATACAGAATAGACTTTAAACTACTCATCACCACCATCAAAGCCCTCAACAACCTGGCCCCTCCTATCTCTCTGACCTCCTCCACCATCACACCCCCACCCGTTGCCTGAGGTCCGGAGATGCAAACACCCTTCAATCAATCAATCAATGTTTATTTATATAGCCCAATATCACAAATGTTACATTTGTCTCAGTGGACTTCACAGTTTGTACAGAATATCAGTATGACAATACGACACCCTCTGTCCTTAGACCCTCACATCGTACAAGGAAAAACTTCCAGAGAAAAACCCACAGTTTAAAGGGGAAAATGGGAGAAACCTCAGGGAGAGCAACAGAGGAGGGATCCCTCTCCCAGGACGGACAGACGTGCAATAGATGCCGTGTGTAAATCGAAGAGATAATACATTTTACAGCATAGGTAGACCAAATGTTTGGAAATGCATGTGTCTATAATAAGAAGAGGAATCCACGAGGAAGTCAACAATCCTGTGGGAGCCATCAGGGAAGTAGTATGATGAGAGTCAGGCAGGACCGCAGAGACAGGTTCAGCCCCGACTCGAAGTCCAGGACTCAAATCCAGAACTCAGGAAAGAGGATCCAAGACACAGGACCACAGCAACAGGATCAGCCTCGACTCAGGATCCCGGCGTAGATATAGACACCAAAAAGAAATTTGGGGGAAGCTGGGTTAATCGGAACATGAGAGTACACAGGTACAGACAGACAGAAGGAAGAAGAAGGAAGAAGTAAGGTGTCCCCGACAGTCTAAGCCTATAGCAGCTAAACTAACGTGTCTACGTACATGCACTCCCTTAGGATAGGTTGAGGGATAAGGGGTAGCAAGTAAGAAGTAAGGAACAGAGGTGGAAAGGCACAAAGTGTCTACGTACATGCACTCCCTTAGGATAGGTTGAGAAGAAGTAAGGAACAGAGGTGGAGAGGCACAACGTATCTACGTACATGCACTCCCTTAGGATAGGTTGAGAAGAAGTAAGGAACAGAGGTGGAGAGGCACAACGTATCTACGTACATGCACTCCCTTAGGATAGGTTGAGGGGAAAGAGTAGTATGTAAGAAGTAAGGAACAGAGGTGGAGAGGCACAACGTATCTACGTACATGCACTCCCTTAGGATAGGTTGAGGGGAAAGAGTAGTATGTAAGAAGTAGGGAACAGAGGCGGAGAGGCACAACGTATCTACGTACATGCACTCCCTTAGGATAGATTGAGGGAAAGGGGTAGCAAGTAAGAAGTAAGGAACAGAGGTGGAGAGGCACACGCAGGGAGAAAGGTCCCCACTGGAACCTTAATTGGAATTGGTGAGAGGTAAGGAGGTACTCTGTGAATACGGTCTGAACACTCCCCGGCCGGAATAGGCCTCTCTGCAACCTATTACCCTCTAATAGAACCTCGAGAGGTCAGAGAGGGGAAAGGTTTGGATAAAAAGAAAATAGAATAAATAGATTACAGGAGTAGAGAGTATGAGAAGTAGAGAGAGAATAGATTTAGAAGAATGAGAAGTAGTAATAACCTTAGTTTTAAATATAAGATTTAAGTTTTTAGGATTTAAGTGAAAGAGTAAGAACTAAAATGTATAGGTGAAGAGGCACAACGTGTCTACGTCAATGCACTCTTATTAGATTATTTTATCAACTATAAGCTTTATCAAAAAGGAAGGTCTTAAGCGTACTCGTAAAAACGGATAGGCTGTCTGCCGCCCGAACACAAACTGGAAGCTGATTCCACAAAAGTGGAGATTGATAAGAAAAGCCTCTGGCTCCCATTGTACTTTTAGAGACTCTAGGAACAACCAAAAACCCTGCATTCTTGGAACGCAATGCCCTAGTAGGACAGTAGGGTATAAGGAGTTCTTTAAGGTAAGATGGCGCCTGCCCATTAAGGGCTTTGTAGGCGAGAAGAAGAATTTTAAATTCTATCCTGTGTTCTATAGGGAGCCAGTGTAAGGCAGCCAGAACAGGAGTAATGTGGTCCCTTTTCCTAACTCTGGTTAGTACACGTGCTGCAGCATTTTGAATCAGCTGAAGCGACTTAACTGACTTTTTGGTACACCCTGATAATAAAGAGTTACAATAATCCAGCCTTGAAGTAACAAATGCATGGACTAGTTTCTCTTACGACCACCAGGACTAAGCTCTGGACCTGGGGTGACCGGGCCTTCTCGGCTGCCACACCCCCCCTCTTGAACGCCCTCCCCAGCCACATCAGACAGGACTTCTACAACTGCATCATAGAGAGGATCCTGACCTTCTACAGGTGCACCATAGAGAGCATCCTGACCTTCTACAGGTGCACCATAGAGAGGATTCTGACCTTCTACAGGTGCACCAAAGAGAGCATCCTGACCTTCTACAGGTGCACCATAGAGAGCATCCTGACCTTCTACAGGTGCACCATAGAGAGGATCCTGACCTTCTACAGGTGCACCATAGAGAGCATCCTGACCTTCTACAGGTGCACCATAGAGAGGATCCGGACCTTCTACAGGTGCACCATAGAGAGCATCCTGACCTTCTACAGGTGCACCATAGAGAGGATCCTGACCTTCTACAGGTGCACCATAGAGAGGATCCGGACCTTCTACAGGTGCAGAGAGCATCCTGACCTTCTACAGGTGCACCATAGAGAGGATCCTGACCTTCTACAGGTGAACATAGAGAGCATCCTGACCTTCTACAGGTGAACATAGAGAGCATCCTGACCTTCTACAGGTGCACCATAGAGAGGATCCTGACCTTCTACAGGTGCACCATAGAGAGGATCCTGACCTTCTACAGGTGCACCATAGAGAGGATCCTGACCTTCTACAGGTGCACCATAGAGAGCATCCTGACCTTCTACAGGTGCACCATAGAGAGGATCCTGACCTTCTACAGGTGCACCATAGAGAGGATCCTGACTGGCTAGGGGTGGGAATCACCAGGCTCCACACGATACGATACTATCGCAATACTTAAGCCAGAATACGATAGTATTGCGATACTACGATATGCTAAGTATTGCGATACGATATATTGCGATATTGCAAATCACATGCGTCATATCCAAGTCCGTCTTCCCTCCCTGGTTAAAAAATCTAAAATAATTCCACACCTTTGATTTAAACGCGACTGGCGCATTTCTGATTTCTTTCTCCGCTGACTCCATCTTTGTTCTGACTAACTTCCTGCCAATCCCACTGACTTTACCCATGGCCATGGCCACAAGAAAAAGCTCAGCAGCTAAGCGTAATTTAGCTTAACTTCCTGTTTTATTTAGACATGCTTTTATTTTGAAGGCGACTTTGTGCTATTAACAGGAAGTTACTGTGCCCAAAGCAAAAAAACGACTGAGCAAAAGAACGGAGATAAAGTACAGACATTATGGAGATATCAAAACATAAAGCATTAGCACCCCCGAAGAGGCACAAGGTTAGTGTTAACTGTAATATAAAAATGTGGTTTGTGTCTTAAGTCGTTAACTTTGGTAACTATTTGAAGTTCACTTGTTTAATGGTATGCTAAAGTAATGCTAATATGGATGTAGATTAAATGTATTTGTTGTTTTGTGTCTTTGTATATGAAAATCATCAGTCAAGTGTATGACCATCTTTCGGATGGATATGCTACAGTTTATATAATAAAATATCAATACTTGGCGTCCGTGTATCGATACAATATCGCGTTACTATGCTGTATCGATTATTTCCCCCACCCCTACTGGCTGCATCACGGCCTGGTACGGCAGCTGCACCGCCCTCAATCGTAAGACTCTACAGAGGGGGGTGAAAACTGCACAGCACATCACCAGGACGGAGCTGCCATCCATGGAGGATCTTTACTCCCAGCGGCTCAGGAAGAAAGCCCTCAGGATTACAAAAGACCCCCATCACCCCAGCAACAAACTGTTCTGTCTGCTGCCGTCTGGCAGGCGGTAACGCAGCATCCGGACTAAAACCACCAGACTCAGGGACAGTTTCATCCCACAGGCCATAAGACTGTTAAACACCTGAACTTTTTAAAGAACATCCATAAACATTCATCTGTTTGCATCTTGCAAATTATTTATCTAATATATCATATTCCATTTACCTGTATATGGACTCTTATTGCTCTATTTCTATTTTATTTGTATTTACTTGCACATCTCAAAACATTCTCTTGCACTATTTTATCTGTTTTATTTGTTTTATGTCCTATATATATTTATGTTGCTCTGTTGGAGGAGCCTGTTAAGTTTTTCATTGCCATATCTACACTGTAGCTAATGTGCAGATGATGATAAAGCCTTGAATCTTGAATCAACAGCACCTAGAAAAGACCCTCAAAACTCAGCGTCTGAACAAGAAGGAGACGAGTCGGGGACAGAGAGACAAGAATCACTGAGGGAGAGACAGAGTTCAGAGGCTGAGAGAGGAGAGAAGGAGCACCAGTTAACCATGTCAACTCTGCATGACACTGGTCTGTATGCATGGGAGGGGGGCTATAAAGAAACTATTTTCAACCTGGGTTGCGGTCGAATTGTCCAAAAACCAGCTCCTATAGTCTTCTCCTATCCACTATTCCTTGACCTCTGTGTGAAACGTCACAGGGTTAAGGAATAGTGGTTGGGAGAATTCAAAAGGACTTAGGAGAAGATGACCGGGCTTCAAGAGAATCCGACTGCACTGATACTATCAGACGTATTTATGACGCACCAGCGCATCTTATTAATGTGCGTCTGCTGTGGGGAAACTACAGTTTTCTGTACAGAGGACTACTGTAAGACATCTAGATACTTTGCACCGTGCTCTGATGGTGTTTCATACGGTGTTGGTGTTCTATGCTTTATGAATGTGGACAACAGTGTGGAGGTTTCCATATTGAGTTAAATAATTAAAAACGTTAACGTTAATTTAATCAAATATAATTTTAATATAAAATAAAATGCATCATACTAGTAGATGCTCTATACTTATATACTAAATGTGAACGGTTTGGTAAATTGATATGAAAGATTAAATTAACAGGAGGCCCCTGACTGGATGGGACATTACTGTAAGCTTTAGTTTCGTTTTGACTGTACCATCTGAAGTGAGTCTGGACATGTCCAGTCTCACTCCCCTGGAAGAGAATGACACTCCCCCACACATATGGGTATGTGGGTGCGTACTTGCTTCTGCATCCGTTGGAAGGATATAAAAGCAGCAGCTCAGAGAGGAAGAAGACAGGGTCCCCTGGGGAATTTAACCCTAGAGTAAGTTCTCTCAAATCATTGTGTGCACCAACTGAAGAGGACAGTTGATTTTACACCCGGTCACCATGAGGACATTCCTCTGAAGATCAGCTGGAGGTGTTAAAAAAAGGATAAATGTAAACCAGCGAACCACTGATTAGATCTTAGAATTTTACACCGGAGGGAAATAATTGTATTATTGTCCCAATGTAACGAGAGGAGATAAAAACCCTGTAAAAGTGTGTACCATTTCTTTGAATAAAATCATCCCACCCATTTGGACTGGGATAAGGTAATGTTGCACGACTGCCACACTCTCACTTAGGTAAGGCCACACCTCATTACAGACACCAGAATCCTACGGGATCGCTTAAACGGATTTAGTGCGTCGTCTGCCTTAAAAAGCAGTTCATTGAACCTGGTTCTCCAGAAGTTAGTAGAGGTAAAACCTTGCTGATCCAGGTGGATCTGAGCTTGGTGGTAAACGTACATAGACTCAATAGCTTCTGTTAGGTCAATTAGTAGATCTGATTAATAGTCAGAGATTATTTCAGACCTCAACAACAGTGAAAAATATATTCTTCATTACCAAGGTTAGAACTGAAATAATAAAGTAAAGCACCATATGATCATGATATCATTTCTCGGTCACGATCGGTTGTTTCCGCGAACGGCCGAATGTTGTGTCACGGTAAATGTTGCTGCAAGGTATTGTGGGGCAGCAGTTTCTCCTTTCCTTTCGTAAAGGAAGGTCCAGTGTTTCCTAAGCCAAAGGAGGTTATAAATGAAGTTTCAAAGCTCCTTTCCTATCATCTAGAGAATTCCAACAGCTCTTATCATGGCTGCCACTGAGGGACTTCCAGGTCAGTTCACTCCGTTAGGAAGGCTCCTAAGATAAACTGACAATTCCAACACAACCCAGGAGTTTGCTAGAAACCATGAGAGTGAACCAGCTGAGATGTGGGACTAGGTTTAGTGGTCTGATGAGAAGAAGATGGAGATTTCAAACTGCTGTGTGGCACAAACCCAACACTGCAGGGTTCACAGCAGATCTCAACCCCCCCCAAGAATCTGTGGCTCTTTTCGAAAGCTGCCATCCACAAGCATCAAGCAACCAACCTGAAGAACCCCAGCAGATCTGCAGAGAGCGGCAGAAACCCCCCCCCCCAGTGTGTGAGCTGCTGGATAGACTTCAGGCTGTTATGCAGCAAAAGCTGGCTCTACCAAATACTGAAGTGTAGGGGTTCAATACTTACTCTTTACAAGATCTGCCCCAGGATAATTATATATATATACACATACACAGGGTTATAATTTCAATATGATGAACTTCATCAAAGTAAATGAATGATCCCGCAGTACAGAATACAGACGAGCGAGCACAAAGTGTAAAGTGAGAATACAAACTGCATTAACAGGCCTTCAGTGTTTAACACAGATATTTATGATTATAAGCACCAACTAAAGTTAAAGTGACATCCTGAGGTTGGATCATGAAGACATTCTGCTGTGTTAAATGATAAACAAGAAGCTCTTAGTAACTTCAGACATTTTATTGTGAAACATAAAATCAAACATGCAAAAAGAACTTTGGACCAACATGTTTCAATGAAAATCATTTCTGAAATATTTAAAACGTATTTCTCTAAAGCTGTTTTCCATTCTCTTTCTGCAGAGAAACGTCCTTCAAAAGACCTTCAGACATGTGATCTGCTTCTAGCTGCAGCACAAGACAGAAGCAGGAATGATTCCTCTTTAACTTGACCGTTTGGAGTTTAAGTGCTTTATTAAAACAAACAGCTCATTATTTCCTTTTTCAGAACAAACCACAACAGATGAACACATGAAACTGAGAAGTGCCGTCTGTCTTCAAAGAGCAAAGTCTGAAATATTTGTACTGACAAAATGTGAGTTATGGGGAGGAAATAAATAACAATAATAGAAAAAATGAAATCATTTGTTATGCAAAATCCTGTTGCTACAGAACATACCGTATGTTGTATATACATTAAACTCTGACCTTATTTGTTGGCAGGAGAGTTGTTGTTGTTGTTGTCAGGAGTTTGATGCCAACAAACAATGTGTGTATGTTGTGTATAGTACATGGGGAAATCAAACCTCACATATATATTATATATATGTTTTCTATAGAAGAAAACATGAAAGGTTTTACTGTTTTCTACATGGGGTAGTGAGGCACTCTAGTGGGCAAAGTGAGTATGACAACATCAACAACTTAAAAAATAAGACTGACAAGAAAACAGCTGTTTGACAGAAAAAGAAACAAATAAAAATCAACTTGTAAAGAGTATAACATCTGTTCACCTGTTCTTACGTTATCAACACAGGTGAGAGAACTCTTTTAATCAGACGTAGAAAATGAACCCTTTTTTTTTTACTAGCCTCTCAGGGCCTCTGTAGATTCATCTTTATTAAACCTCCATATTTTTTATAAATGACCATATTTATATATATAGCCTACGGCATTTGTATAAAAGTCTCACCATGTAGAGATTTCACTGCTGTTGCTCGTCAACACGTTAAAATAAAAGTGAAAACGTTTTCTAAGAATACAAAGAGTCTGTGAACTGTGTGAAGGAAGCATGGCTCCTCTGCAGAGGTCAAAGGTCATCGAGGGACAGTGACCCGACATCAGCTGCAAACAGAAAATCAATAAAACTCTCATTAGTTTTCTCCAAACATCACTAGGGTAAAAAAGTATAATAATAATAACCTTGATGATGTCACTGACTGGAATGTGGTTTAAAATGTGTCTGATGTGTGTCAGCGTCCCCTAGAGGCCGCAGACTTCATCACAATAATTTACAACCTGATGATTTATCTTTGCTTTAACATTTAAGAAAAAAAATCACAACGTAAAGATCTTATAAAGCAGCGGTTTTCAAAGTGTGAGGCGCGCCTCCCCTGGGGGGCGCCAGAGAGAAAAAAATAACGAAAAAACAGTGAAATCTAGCTAGTTAACTTCAGCTAACTTTATGCGAGTGGGAACATGGATCGATTTTTTGTGAAGTTACCTAAAGTGAAAGATGAGACAGCGTCTGGCAGAAAACGTCACTTGCACACTTTTGGCTGTCTGTGGAGACCGAGTTTCCCCACCTCTCCAAAAAGGCTGTAAAAGTGCTCATTCCCTTCACCCCTGCCACCCTAAAAATACCCTTACCACCCCAGTTGGCCGCTTTGTTTTTTAAATAAAAGTTGTGGCTCATCGGACATTTATGAGAGAAAATCCCTAATGTCCGAGTGCAAGTGAATGCAGCACAAGACGCGAGCCTTGTAACCCCTCCCCCGGCCCTGGTGCGAGCGAGGAAATGTGATTGCCGGCGATTTCATTTGAACGGGACGGCGCATTCGGACCCCAAGTAGACGGAAGGAATGAGGTATTTGCGGTCTACAATGACAGAGAAGAGACTGTCAGTTTGGCTGCACTCAGCATTGAATCAAAACGCACTAAAGCTGTTGATCTTAATAAGTTTGTGAGGCGTTTTGCTGAACAAAATGGTAATCGCCGCATTCAGCTGTAATAGGCATGCCAACTTGATGCTCTGCTCACAGATGACTCGGTGAGCATAACAAACTGTTAAGATGATGACCTTACGTGTGTAAATATATATTTTTTTTTCTTTGTGGGGTCTGCCCCCCAAGAAACACCACTTTGATTTAACTAGGCCAGTAGGTAAGGGCATTCCACTGGATAATAATACCCCTGCATTATAGCAACAACAACAACAATAATAATAATAATAATAATAATAGCAATAATAATTGGGAGGGGGGCGCGGCTGTTCTTATGTTCTCTGAGGGGAGGCTCACCTTCCCACACTTTGAAAACCCCTGTTATAAAGTAACGAGCCGTTTATGAAACGTAATATTTGATATGAAATAAATGATGTTTGTTAGTTAATCATGTTACATTTTAAAAACACAATTTCAAAAACAACAGTTAATTATCCGAGGTTAGACTCTAAATCGTATTTGGATTTTTTATGAATCAATTGCGATTACATTTTTAAAATCTGAAAACTTAGAATGAATCAAGCTTTCAATTTTCGACCAATAAAACAAGATAATTTATCACAAATGATTTCATGACATGAACTTTAACAGGAGGACCTTCTGTCTCTGACAGATTCAGAATGAATGTTCATATTCACAGTTCTATCTCACACAGGCTCCGCCCTCTACTGGACTCAATGATACGCGAGCGTTCACACACTGAAGTTGTATAAACGTAGCCGGCCAATCAGGGCGAGCCTACCTGAATGCGCGCGCAGGCTCACAGTATATAAGGCAGCTACACCTCCTGACTGTCATCCTTTTCTCTTCAGCAAGCGGGACAACACCTGGGAAAAGCATTCGAAAAACAAGTAAAAAGTATCTTACCTCCAGGCAAGCGAAGGGCGTCGCCACTGCAGGAAACCCGGGCCTGTCCCTCATGCCCGGCTTAATAGCGGGCGCCGATCCCCACCAGCTCTGGTTCGAGTGCCTGGGACCAAACCACGGCGAAGACGAGCTCAAGGTGGTGGACGTGGGAGACCAGGATATGGCCGAGGCGACGCCACCAACGTTCGCCATCCCAGCCGTGCGGGTTATGGCTCTGTTTGCTGAGGAGGAAGAAGATGAATTCGCCTCATCGGTGTCTGACACTTCCGGGTCCGGAATCCGCGGAAGTCCACCGCACATGTCTGCCCGCCAGGTCGTGTCGGACCACCGCTCCCCTGCCCGGCGCAACCGGCTTTCGTCTCACCCCCGTTGCCAGATATCTGGCAGGGTGTGGATGCGTCGTGGCAACAGTCACTGAAAGCAAGAGCTCCGGTGGCAGGAAAGGTAGGTATTCTGAGGGTGCGGGGCCGCACGGAGACCTCATATCTCGGCGTGCCCCCCCTCGATGAGAGCCTGGCAACACATCCGCTCCCACAGGCAGCAGGCTGGGCAGAGAACCTCTGCCCCGCTGCCGCGTGACAGGGCGGCTGCAAATAACACGGGTGTGTTGGGCGTCTCGCTGATTGCTCTTCCGCAAGATGCCCCCACCTCACCGGATCAGAGCGATTATTTGGCCGCAGCATCGGCCAAAATAATATCCTGGTCCACGGTGTGGCCGCCGCTGCTTGCCGTGTGATGTCCCTGGCCACAGTGGGATCACGCCGCGTGGCACTTTGCAAAAAAAGACCGTGATGATCTCCTGGGAGCCCCTGTGTCTACGGAAGGGCTCTTTGGATCGATTTCCTCGGTCACGTGGATGAGGAGAAGTCGCAGGTTAGCCGGATGCTGCTTCTTACTCATCCTCAGAAGAGAGAACACTGTCCCACACTCGCAGCCCCTGCTGTAACTCAGCAGGGGCTTCCTCAGCTGTGTACTGACAGAATGGGTGGACAGGACACTGGGACTGGGTTACTCACTCCAGTTCTGCAGCGTCCCTCCTCCATTCAGGGCTGTAAGAGAGGCAAATATATCATCCCAGGAGGAGATAGGTTTCCTTTCAACAGAAATTCTGGCCCTGTTGCAAAAACGGTGGGTTACGTATCGTAACCCTAGTTCTATAGGCACAGGCGGAGCCCTCTATTGGACTCTATGCTCTCAGAAAGAGAGAGAGAAAAAAGGGCCACCAGAGAGTACCACAGCTTCTTAGCTGCGGCTCCACAGCTGCTTGCATGTCCCCTAACACAGTTTTATGGGGAATGGAAGCTCAGCTGTGTACTGACAGAATGGGTGGACAGGGCACTGGGTTACTCACTCCAGTTCTGCAGGGCTGCAAAAAGTTCCACATGTTAAACAGTTACTGGAACTGGTGCAGCCGGGCGATTGGTTCACAACCATCGACCTGAACGACGTTTACTTTCATGTCGAAATTGCTCCAAAACACAGGAAGTATTTGCGTTGTGCCTTCCAGGGGATAGCCTACGAGTACAACAGACTACCGTTTGGCTACTCCCTGTCCCCACGCGCGTTCAGTGTACGCCCCCATCGAGGGAGAGGTGTACGCCCCCATCGAGAAAGAGGGCAGGCTACGTGCCACTCTGTCAGAGAACAGATGGACGTCCCTGCTCCAGGCAGTTTTCAGACTGTGACGGGGGGCAACGGTGACAGCACTGACCGTCATGCAGACCTTGGGTCTCATGGCGGCTGCTCACCACGTGGTACCGCTGGGGCTACTGCACATGCGTCGCCTACAGAGGTGGTTTGCCAGCCTTCGTTTAGATCCCAAGAGGCATAAACGACGTCTGGTGACCATCCCCCCCTTCAGTAGAGGGCAACCTCCGATACTGGGGGACCCCAAAGCATTTCCTGAAGGGGAGGGACCTGCCTAGAGACAGCTATAGGTGGTGGCTGGCCTCTGACAGAGACCCGATACATCAACCTTCTCGAGGTACAGCCAGTAGTACTGCTCCTACAGCACTTCAAATCCTTACTACAGGGAAAACATGTGCTAGCGAGGAGCGACAACCGCACCACAGTGGCTTACATCAACAGGCAGCACGGAGTCAGCTCCGCCGCCTTGTTGAGCGCAGCGGAGAACCTGTGGTTGTGGGCCTCAGAGAATGTTTTTATCTCTAAAGGCCCCCCACATTCCGGGACTGGAGAAAAGTGGGGCCGGCCTCATGTCAAGAGGCGGGCCCCTGCCAGACGAATGGTGGTTCTCCCTGGCTCAGCAGGACA
The DNA here is from genome assembly GCA_031216635.1 of Dissostichus eleginoides. NCBI lineage: Eukaryota > Metazoa > Chordata > Actinopteri > Perciformes > Nototheniidae > Dissostichus > Dissostichus eleginoides. The sequence goes on from CM062280.1 coordinate 2,646,452, forward strand.
ATCCACGCTTGGGGGTGGACACGTTTGCACACGAGCCATGGCCAAGATAGCTGCTCTACGCCTTTTCACCGCTGCGTCTCATTCCCCCCCTCCTGGAGAGGGTGAGACGAGAACAGTTGTCGGTCATTCTGGTGGCCCCAGGTCACCGCTCGGCGCCGTGGTACGCAGAAGTGACACAATTGATGGTGGGCCAGCCCTGGACCGTCCCTCAGTTCTGGGGAGTGCTGCCTCATGAAGCAGGTGCAATAGGGGCGTTACCCACTCTGGGCCAACCTCTCCAGGCTTGGCTCCTGAGAGGGACAGGCTGAGAAGGGGTGGACTGTCTGACAATGTTATACAGACTATCCAGGCAGCAAGAGTGGGATCCACCACAGCCTGTTACAGGACGAAGTGTTTGGGATTCCAACGTTGGTGCGAGGAGGAGAGTCTAGAGCAGGGGTCTCCAACCTTTCTTCATCTGAGAGCTACTTTGAAAAAATGAAAGTGACCAAGAGCTACTTGCATCGCATCGCTTACATTTATTCACATAGCCCTCATCAGTTGAATTAAGCTACTTTTGTACACGTGTGAAATTGCAATACCTAAAGCTTATCAAAAATCTTAACTTCACATCAAGGTCCAAGAAAACGACAATTTCTCACATATTATCATGGCCCACATAGTAAGTACATCACCTTAATCACCACCTTACAAGCATCTCATGGCACATGTATAAAATAAGTGCATTCACTCTTTTTTACAGTCAGTGAGATGACTGGCACTGCATGGAGTCCACCATAGAGGGGTCTGCTGGATCCACTTAGGTTCACTCTAATAGAGTCATTTAAATGTTAATCAGTCAGTCTTGTTCTGTATTTAGATTTCATTCATGTCAGAAAAAGCTGCTTCACAAAGGTATGTAGAACAGAACCAAATAAAGCAGACATGTTCAGTGCTGCTTGGTGATGATAGTTTTCTGGGTCTACAAGGCTCCAGAAATGTTGTGAGTTTTGCTGAGACTTAAGCTGAACATGATTTTGGAGATTTATAACCTCCTTCTCCATCTCCACAGGATTGACACTGAACAGTTCAGCCATCTTTTTCTTCTTCTTCGTCTTGACATTAAATTATAAACCATAATAAATCAATTGTATAGGGCTAGCCTCCCTATATCTGTGTGTGAAATTGTTCCATCCTCAAAAACAAAAAACTAATACTTCTGTAGTCTAGCTGCAGCTTCTAGCAACGGTCTTCTGTTAAAAAAAGGACACTGAATGTCCAGAATGTGGCATCACACACATGACTTGAGTCTGAACACAGCAGACAACAGGAGTATTTACAACAGCATATACAAACAAAAATAGTGCATGTGGGTGCACACTTACATTCTCGTTCTTACTGTTGCATAAAGCCCATGATTGTATGAGATTAAGTTAGCTTCATCATATCTCAATCAGTGATTAAGTGAATAATAACGTTTCTATCAGGTCACTATCAGCCTGTCACTCATTATTTTCAGGGAGGGGGCGGGGTTTGGAGGAACAGAGGAGACGGTGATCGCGGAAGCTTTCCTCCTGCCTTCACAAACTTTACACAAGTATTTATCAACTGAAAATAGCAAGAGGACATTCATACTCTGCAATCCAAGACTTGATTAAATCCACCAAAAACCTGACATGACGATAACGAGTGTTTTTCAAAAAACACAAATCCCTCCCTGTGTGTCTCTGAGCCGCAGCGACAGGGCCTGATTCAGAGCGGGTCATTCTGCTGTTGGTTCTGGACTGGTGTTGCTGGAGAAAGCAGACTGCTACGTGTTTGGTGTCGCTGTGCCGCTGTCACATCTGTTCCTTGATCTCTGCGTCACCGACCAAGTTGATATTCGTGTGACAGAAAAAATTCTAAAATGAAAAAACTTTATTGTCCAGCCGCGGCCGAAAAATCAAGAAGCAACCTTACTACGCTATAATCGATAATCGAGCGAGCGGCGAGCTACTGAAAAGCTGCCCGCGAGCTACCGGTAGCTCGCGATCGACGTGTTGGAGACCCCTGGTCTAGAGCCTCTGTCCGGTACATTGGGCTCTATTCTATCCTATTTACATGCTCTACGCCTTTCCACCGCTGCGTCTCATTCCCCCACTCCTGGAGGGGGTGAGACGAGAACAGTTGTCGGTCATTCTGGTAGCCCCAGGTCGCCACTCGGCGCCGTGGTACACAGAGGGGACACAAATGATGGTGGGCCAGCCCTGGACAGTTCCTCAGTTCTGGGGGCGCTGTCTCAGGAGGCGGGCGCAATAGGGGCGTTACCCACTCTGGGCCAACCTCTCCAGGCTTGGCTCCTGAGAGGGACAGGCTGACAAGGGGTGGACTGTCTGTTACAGGACGAAGTGGTTGGGATTTCCCCACTGGGGTCTGTGCACACTCTACACGTGGTGTGGCTGGGTCGACAGCCTTGTTTGACGACGTGAGTGTGGAGGACATATGTACGGCGGCGTCTTGGTCTACGCCAAGCCCGTTCATAAAGTTCTATCTCTTGTCTGGCTCCTTCTTATCACAGGACTGGTGAAAAGAGGGGGGCTGTGGGTCGGTAAGCTGTATCTGACCCCCTGGGACATAATACACTTACGTTTTCCCATGCTCCTTAGGGACCTGGGAAACGTGGTGCGCAGTAAGCCCCATACAGGGCTGGAGCAGGCGGAGAGAGCCTTCCCCACTGAGGTCCGTGCACACTCTACACGAGGTAAGCGTGTGAGTGTGGAGGACATAGTACACTTACGTTTTCCCATGCTCCTTAGGGACCTGGGAAACGTGGTGCGCAGTGTGTAGTCACTTGCGTTTGCACCTGCAGGGTGGAGCTATGGGCTTATTCAGACCAATTAGGCTCTACCCAGCCAAGTAAGCTGCGGCCCCGACTTCTCCACGGTCACAACCGGGTGATAGGAAGTTGGGGTGCGATGGCTGTTAACCAAAGGCCGGTCAGGGGCAGTGTGGTGGGTCGATGTTGTGGGGCGACAGGGCGTTTATTCATCGGGGCTCCACCCACTGTACCCATAGAGTCCAGTAGAGGGCGGAGCCTGTGTGAGATAGAACGGGGGGTTACGTATTGTAACCCTAGTTCTATAAGCACAGGCAGAGCCCTCTACCTAGGGGCCCTGTCTTCCCTGCCGCTCGCTGAAGAGGGTGTACGATGACAGTCAGGAGGTGTAGCTGCCTTATATACTGTGAGGCCTGCGCGTGCATTCAGTAGGCTCGCCCTGATTGGACGGCTACGTTTATACAACTTCAGTGTGTGAACGCTCGCGTATCATTGATGAGAGTAGTACCCATAGAGTCCAGTAGAGGGCGGAGCCTGTGCTTATAGAACTAGGGTTACAATGCGTAACCCCCCGTTTTAGACTTCAGATGTTTTTACTTTACAGCAGGGAAACCACATGCAAAAAGGGCCGAGTTTTGAGTTTTTATTCTATATTTCCCATTACATCATATTACGACAAATGAAAGTTCATGCTCCTGATTTACATCGGGAAAAGAATGGAGCTTTACTTTGAATACTTTTTTGATCATGTGTTTAGATAAAAAAAAAAATACAATTAACAAATAAATGTTTTTTTTTCTCTAGCAGATGCATCGGTGTGCATATTTATATTGTGATGTTAATACAATATTATAATAATTAAAGATATAAGACTGCATGATTTTATTTGTGATGCTGTAGCACACAAAAAACATGCACAGTACACACATACATGTAGTGTGTGTGTGTGTGTGTGTGTGTGTGTGTGTCCTCACAGTGTGTGTTGCAGGCTGATCAGGATCATCAGAGTCAAGGCGAGCGTCCTGATTTCCTACAGACATTAAACACATCATCAGAAATCATATTTATATTCAAAGGGAAATAGAAACTTGAAGTGTTATGATTATTGTGAGGAGATGAGATTCATTCCCTTTTATTTGTCTCTTCGTATCATTAATACAACACAGACTGGTTGGTATATTCTCCTGATTTCGATCTGGCACGTTTAGAGAATGGAGCTTTGGTGAAATATATTTTAGATCATGTTTTTACATTTTCTGAATATCTTTCTAACACGTGAGAGATACATTCCTCAGAGATTCAGTTATGAGGTTGATCTAATATTCATAAATGCAGATTTGATCTGTTAGGATGTGTTTGTTTTTTTCCATGTGAAACGCTCAGTTAGTAGTGGTTGTATGTTTATGTTCTGTTGATATTTATCTAAATTAATATTTACGTATTTTGCTGTTAGATGATGTGGGTGAACCTAAAATATATAGACTGAAAAATCTTTCTGAGGTTTTAAAACAAAGAATCCTCTGGATGTTTTCCAGTCTGTGAACCTCTACATGAACTTGTCCTCCCTCGGTGCATCATGTTCTACGTTATATTTTATGTTATGTTATATGTAATATGACATTATCTTTAGCAGAGATGACCCCTCTGTGGTGTGATTTAATGTTCTTCTGTGAATAACTGAACTTTTTATGTCTGCAAACACAATCCCCTGAGGATCTGCAGACCACGTGTGTGGTTTCTCTTTGTTATCCTCCAGTTATTTACTGCCAAATTCACTTGTATTCTTTTTATCACTTGTATTCTTTTCATCACTTTTATTATTTGTATCACTTTTACTCTTTAATTTTCTTTATATTTCTCTGTTTTATATCTGAGAGATCCGCTTCACGTTAATAGGAAGCAGATGGAAACACACACACACACACACACACACACACACACACACACACACACACACCAGTGGCGAACCGTGTCTATCACAACTGGACCTTCTGTAGACACACACACCCCCAGCCGCCCCTCCCCCCTCGGCATTATAATGTCCGTCTTTTCACTGAATTGTTGTCTTGAAAAGGGTACTCACAACAGTTCCGCAACAACTTCATCTTCACCTGTTGCACTTGCCATTTCAACGTTAAAAACAATAAAACGGCATGAATTGCTTCGTCGCATTCATCTAGATCAGGGGTGCCCACACTTTTTCAGCTTGGGAGCTACTTTTAAAATGACCAAGCCCAAAAGATCTACCTACAGGGCCGCCCCTGCCCAATCTGTGTCGCGAGCGCAGGAGGGGGGGGGGGGGGGGGGGGGTGCTAGTGGAGTAAACGGCGGATAAACTGTGGCATTTGCGCTTCAGATGAAGAGGTGAGGCCCCCTCATAACTGCATGAACCCGTATGGCACAATACAACTCAGACTGGCTTACCTGTACGTCAATCAAGTGGCAAATGCCATAGTAAGGATGGATGATAGGCTAACTTTTAAAAAAAAAAGAAATTTAAAAAAAAAAATTAAATTTTTTTTTTCTTTCCTTTTTTTTTTTTCAATGCCATGCGATCTACCCACACTACCTTCGCGATCGACCGGTCGATCGCGATCGACGTAATGGGCACCCCTGATCTAGATCCTCTGTCTCGAGCCAGTTAACTACCGGGCCTTCGAGAGTACCCTGGAACCGAGGGAAACTCTGAAAGAATACGCCCATTGGCTACAAATCAATATATGATTGGTTGATCAAACTGTCAGTCCAAACGTACGCTCTCATTCAGTGTAAGGGCCAGGGCATTCTATCAAGGATATAGAATACCTTGGTTGAAGGATATTCTACCCAGAGACCCAGAACAAGATCTGATTGGTTGCTTTCTTTTCTAACACAAAACCACTGAAATGCGTAGTGCATGGTCCGAGAAGAACAAACAAATCAACGTAACACTGTAATATTACAGATCAACAACACAGATACGATTCTCATTTATTTATTTTATATACATTTTATTACATTTTATTACATTTTATTTATATAATTAAATCGATTTTTTGTTTGTTTTAACTGAGTGTTCCAGGGTATTCTCTGAATACCTTGAATGCCCTGACGGTTCGCCACTGACACACACACACACACACACACACACACACACACACACTTTAATACGAGCCACCTGCTCTAAGCTGTAGTGTTAAGAATCAGCATTTTTATAAATATTTCTATAAATAATCAGATGAAACTCATCTTTTGATCTGCTCTGTGGAAACAGGTCTCTACAAATGTCTCAGAATTGTTGTCTCGTCACTGATTGTCTCTACGGATACATTCATGGCGAGGAGAATCTAAGGTTGTTTGGAGGAAACTTGTTGATCATTCTATTTTTCCAGTTTTATGGATATGATAAATGCTGTGATTTTAATTGAAGACTTAAACAAAAAAACATGTGTTTCACACCCACCCGTGACTTGTTGGTTTCAGGGGGTTAAATTAGAATAGGCTTCAGTAAAGTTGAACTGAGGTTAAATTCATGTTTACATTTTGTTTTCGTTTTGTTTAACTTAGGTTTACTCAAGCCTTCTAGTTTATCTGAGGTTGTGTCACACCTGATTCAACGGAGGTTTAAATGAAACTTGACTGAACTTAGGTTCAACTGAAGTTTAACTGAAGTTTAACTGAAGTTTAACAGAACCTTGTTTATCTGAGGTTATGTCATACCTGGTTTAACTGAGTTTAACTTTGGTTTAAGGTTACACAGTCCAGTATAAAGAGTTCAGCTGGTTCTCACCAGAGAAACAGGAAGTGATGCAGCGTTATGACCTTTGACCCAACCCTGCTCAGTGGTTACTCGGGTAGTTGCCGTGGTTACAGTCACATCCCCTTCCTGCTGCTGCCCCCCCGTGTCCTCCCCTTCCTCGTCCTCCGTTTCGATGAACCGCTCACTGAACTTGTCCAGGTCCTCGATGCTGGTGTTACCTGAACGCACCACAGCAACACCTCCTTTAAAATCTTTCATCTGCATCATATTTTAGCAAACATCTAAAACAATCTTTCCCTATTTGTGTTTCACATGATAAATGTTATATGGTGGAAATGATGTGACTTACTGTAGAAGCTGTACTCGAACGTGGCGTTGTAGTCCTCATAGTCTGGAGCCGCGGTTAAGTCGTAATACTGCGCCTCGGACACTGAAAACACAAGCAGTCTTTGTGCTAAGATAGGCTAACAGTTTCCCCCTAGACTTTGACTGTGCTTCCATTTCATTTCATTTAATCGCTTATTTGAAGAGGGACAATGCACATTGATGAACATTTCTAACAATTGATTCTTCAAAATATGCCGGATTTGAGCTTTTAGCTAATTTCCATCCGTAGTCCCTCACATATAACATTTAAGAACATGACATTTATATACATAGCAAAAATAAATACACGATATGCAGAAAGAGCATGAGCAGCATATGCAAGCATTAACCACATGGCAGTACAATGTAGCAGCTACGACATATAAAGTGCAAGAGAAGATAAAAGAGCTACATAAAGTGCAAGAGAGTATTTATGCTAAGCTAAACTAAGATTGCAACCCAGTCTCACGGCATTTCGTGTTATAGTCACGACATTTAATCTATTGATTCGTGTTCACCAACACGATTTTCCCCTTTTTTTCGTGTCACACAGAACGATTTTAAAAGCAATGTATTTCTATTGGTAGTATGTTTCGTGCCTGCAACACGTCTTTTTGTCCGGTCAGGTCTTGGAAGACGGAAGCTGTGTGGTTCATAAAAACATGTTCTTTATATATACAGTCTATGGTTCTTACTCAATATCAAGCCACGAATATTGTTTTTTATTTTAAATCGTATAATGTCGGACTTTTTTTGCCTTCAGTGAGGAAAAGAAATGGGCTCAGAGCCTCAGAATACTGAAATCTGTACTTTTGAAATCTTTTTTTTTTTCCTTCTAATTTGTTATTCTTTTCTAAATAACACACTGTTATTTACTCAACAATAACACACAATTATCCTTGTTTTTATTTATTTGTTTAATTCCATAATCTTGGGCTTTTTTGGCGTCCGTCAGGAACTGAATTTCAAAATAAAAGAACCGGAAACAGATACACAACCACTGAATTGATTACCCAAGATCCTCAGCTATGGTTTAAGCTCGGTGATTGGATTGTTTAGCCGCAATGCACGTTGGGATATGGTGTTTATGCGATATGAAATCCGAAAAACATTTAAAAAAAAAAAAATAATAATACTTTATTCCGAGTGTGCTTGCTTTTCTCTTTGGAAGTCATCACATAACGGCATTGTAATACACGGTTCGGCTGCATTAAATATTACACATCTGCCGTAGTTCTTTATTTATAGAGCCCTGATTAGAAGACTTCTGGACAAACTGGAAGAACTGCCGCGGAAACTGAATATGTGACGTGGATCATAAATCTATCAGCAATTAAACAACATCTTCAATTTCTCTTCACACAATACGTCTCCTTGCAGTGTCAACATGAATTCGGCTGACTTTTATATTTGATCGAATTTTTAGATGGTTATATTTACACCATAACGGTGCACAGCTGATATAAAAGGACTTGTAGTTTTTAAAGATATTACTGATTTTCTTTGAATATAAGAATGTAAATACTGAGTCTGAAATAATATAGCAATATGCTGTAAAATTATGTGAAAACATGAATAAAACTACACATCCTCAGATGTTATACATACATAAGTGTCCTACACTAATAATACAAAGTTATTATGGTATGCTGTGTGTACCTTGTGTGCACCGCCTAGTGGTTAAAGCACGTTATTGAATTATTGTTTTTATGTGTTATATTTGATGAAAAAAATATTAAGAGTACATACTTTCATAGGGGGAAAGTAGAAGGTCAATGATAGAAATATAGAATATACAAAATCAAGAAGATGATACACAGATATTACCTGTCAACCAGAAAATGCTGTCAATTAAGGATGATTCCAAGCCCCATATGCCTTCTCTGTAACCAAAAGACTATTGGCACATATGTACACATGGTTTATGAATGTACTGCAGTAAGAACGTTCTGGAAACAAGTTATTGACATTGTATCTGAGATTATTGGAGTTCACATACTCTGTCTCCCAAATATTGTATTGTTGAATGATGATTCTCCTCTTGACCTACAGAAACATCAGAAAAGGGTGCTTTTCGCTGGTCTAACAGCAGCCAAAAAAATTATTGTAATACGATGGAAACCCCCACATACTTTATTTATTAAGCAATGGATATCATTCTTCCATGACCTACTAATCTCAGAGCTGTCAATCGCTTCTGCTAATGCTTAAGGCTAAGGGGGAAACATTAGAGGCATTTCAAAGAGCTGCTGATCGGTAATATCATTCATGTAAATTATGATTGTACATATATGCACACCTTGGTGCAATTGTAGATTATTAGGAGTCAATCTCAATTCAGTTTAAACAGATGAAATGTTATGTGGAACAAAAAAGGTATGAATGTATTTTATGTGGATAAATTGTTATGCTATAATATAAATAATATATATAATATAATAGATAGATGAACTCAGAAGATTGCTAACAAACATCAGGTAGGATTTTCTGTGAAATGGCAAGATGGGTGGGAAGGGGGAGGGTCGGGGTGGCATGGGAAAGGGATTCCCTATATTTTTTATTTTTTTTCTTTTCTTTTTTTTTGTATTGTCTATATAATGTGTATCTGTGTATATAAGTCCCTCTGTGAGGGCAAACACTAAAAAAACAATAAAAAGTTGGTCACAAAAAAAAAAAATCAAGAAGATACTAAGTGATCTGGGGGTATCTACAGATAAATATTAAGCCTGACAAAGTACTTAACGTCTAATATATTGCTTTCCTGCAATGTTAACTATGTTGAAGCACTTATTTTAACTGATATTATACATATGAATTATACTATATGTATGTAGATAGTATAAGAAATGTGCAGAATATGACAGTTTAATGGTGGAGGTATACACACATATTGATAGATGTCTTGTAATGCACTGTTGAGGAACCTGAGACCCAGGTTTTTCATTCATTGCATAACTACACCGTAGTTGTGTATATGATATGTCAATAAACCTTAGAAAATCTTGAAATCTTGAAAGGGATGTGCAAAATAGAGAATAACGAGTAATGAATATACTTTATAGGGATCTGCAGATAAATGTTTAGTCTTCTCAAGCACCAACTATCTATATCTCTCCTGATTGTCGGCACTTGACAATCACCTTCCCTGAATTTTACTCAGGTGTAACTAAAGTCTGATTTAAGGGTTGTTTATATTTCACATCATTAATCAGAATCTGCAAAGTAACTAAAATAAATGTAGTGGAGTAAAAATACCAGGTTAACCTCTGAATTGTAGTGGAGTAGAATTACAAAGTAACAAAGAGCTGTCATGTGGGTATATATTAATGCTGCCCATTATGGACACAAGCAATTTTCACCCATTTATTAATTATATGTTTTACATTTGATAACACCAATGTGTTTAATACTGGCAACTTCTAATTGTGGGAAAAACGAAAACGTTCCCAGTAGAGACGTCCCATAGAACATTTTGCGAAACACAATAGCCAGCATGTGTAGTTCTGGGGGGGGGGGGGGGGGGGGTCTGTTCCCGTTCGAATCCAGTTTTGGATAGTCTGCCGTGGTTTAGGTCCATTTCAAAGTGCTGTTTGACGCTCGGCGTAACCTTGGCACACTGCCACTCCAACATCCAATCCCTGAGCTTGAAGATTAATCACGGGGACTGTAGTCCCAAACGATAGCTGAGGATTATGGGTAGTGTAGTGTCTTCGGCCATCCTAAACTCCGAAATGTTTTTCGGATCTCATATCGCATTAACACCATATCCCAACGAGCATTGCGGCTAAAACATCAAATCACCGAGCTTAAACCATAGCTGAGGATCTTGGGTAATCAGTTCAGTGACTGTGTATCGCAATGATGCTCGAAATGTCCCATATAGGCCTAGGTCTGTTTCCGGTTATTTTATTTTGAAATTCAGTTCCTGACGGACGCCAAAAAATCCAGAGATTATAGAATTAAACAAATAAATAAAAACAAGGATAATTGTGTGTTATTGTTGAGTAAATAACAGTGTGTGTGTTATTTAGAAAAGAATAACAAATTAGAAGGAAAAAAAGATTTAAAAAATACAGATTTCAGTATTCTGAGGCTCTGAGCCATTTCTTTTCCTCACGGACGGCAAAAAGACGTGTTGCAGGCACGAAACACTACCAACAGAAATACATTGCTTTTAAAATTGTTCTGGGTGACACGAAAAAAAGGGGAAAATCGTGTTGGTGAACACGAATTAATAGATTACATGTCGTGACTATAACACGAAATGCCTTGAGACTGGGTTGTGTGATCATACTGTCTGTGTTTTTTTTCCAATAATGACCGGCTCGCTGCACATTATCCGGCTTATTACACGGCCAAATACTAAACAAACTAACGACTAACTTGATTTATTTTAACTTATTTAAACTATGCCAATATATTGATTCAGCTATTTCAAAGTGTTTGCAAATTTGCAGAAAATAGGTCGGGTTGAGACACTGCGTGCTGTATTTATGTGTGTGTAAGAAAGTGTAACTGCAGAGACAATCTACCTATTTGCTGGAGCAAAGCCTGTTAACACTTTTTGTTTGTGATTCACAATTTTATTTTATAATGTATTATTATTTATAACGGCTCAGGTCCATTAAAGCATTTTAAAAAAACCCAGTTAGGTTAGTTATCATTGTTGATAATTTGAAAGAACATTGTTTTTGTTCGAGCAACCTAAAGAGACATATTTTGTGTTCAAAACAAGCTGTTATAGCTTTTGCATATAGCCTACATTTGGGTTGTTTTTGTGTGTTGATGTTTTCAATTTGGAAATGCAGTTTTCTGAATAAAATAATGGAAAAATACATTCTTGACGCGTTTTTTATCCGATTAATTGATTAATCATAGAAATAATCGACAGATTAATAGATGATCAAATTAGTCGTTTGTTGCAGCCCTACTGCTCATACAGCAGACCGTACGGTGAAAAAGGAAACATCGAGGATCTATCCTGCTGCGCTCATACAGCAGACCGTACGGTGAAAAAGGAAACATCGAGGATCTATCCTGCTGCGCTCATACAGCAGACCGTACGGTGAAAAAGGAAACATCGAGGATCTATCCTGCTGCGCTCATACAGCAGACCGTACGTTGAAGAAACAAACATCGAGGATCTATCCTGCTGCGCTCATACAGCAGACCGTACGGTGAAGAAACAAACATCGAGGATCTATCCTGCTGCGCTCATACAGCAGACCGTACGTTGAAGAAACAAATATCGAGGATCTATCCTGCTGCGCTCATACAGCAGACCGTATGTTGAAGAAACAAATATCGAGGATCTATCCTGCTGCGCTCATACAGCAGACCGTACGGTACACAAACATTGTGCAGGATTTATACACTACAAGACATATTCAAGGTCTAGTAATGAGAAGTCTTTAACATTTATATCTATATTTTGCATGTTTATGTCAATAAAAAGCAGAATGTTAACAGCAGCAGCTACAGTCATACACCAGTGAATTATTTGGACAGATATGAAAGGCTGATATGTCAACATTAAACATGTACCATCAATGAAACATTGTGCAATATCTATTATTGATCTCTGAGCTTTATTGGCCTGTCTTTTACTTATAATACTTCAGGTAGTTTTATTTCTGTGAAACTTTGAACGCAGGATTTCAGAGATAAAACTATCTATCAGCTGATTTATTGATTACCAGCGATGTTTTGTAGAATTGATTCATTGTTTTAGGTCATTTTTAAACTAAAAAGGTCATCACACACTTTTTTCAGTCACAACGAACTGAATCTCTTCAGTCTGCTGGTCACATCTGGACTTTTTACACTGTTTCAGAGAAAATATGATCCTGAAGATGAACCAATAATACATCTTATGTAGGCACACACACACACACACACACACACACACACACACACAAACACACATACACACACACACACACACACTCAGACCCCATTTACACGGGAGCGCAAACGCAAACGGACCGAATTCATTATCAAAAAAGTCTTCCGTTCACACGCATTCGGCTCATTTAACGTGTCTGTTCACACAAGACCACTGGAAACGCTGTAGTATATATGCCGGGCCTGTAAGTGGCGCTGTACTTCTGCCACAAAATACACCAAAAGCAGCGAAGAAGACCCCCGGCATGGTTGCCATGGTTGCCCTTCTGTTTATGCCCCGCGGTGGATTTAGCAACATGTAGTTCATGTAGTTCTCCATGTCCACTTGTTGCTGATGGTTGTGGTAGAGGAGCTGTAGATTTTGCACTGACATCTGTAGCATGGTCGAGCTGTAGATTTTGCACTAACATCTGTAGCATGGTCAGTAGCAGTTGCACTAGCAGTAGCTACTGACCATGCTACAGCAGTGAGCAGCGAGCAGCAGAGGTGGGGCTATGGCTTCATCGTTATCAGGAAATTATCGTATAGGGCGTACACACTGAGCCGTTTGGCCCCCCAGAGCGTTCCGTTTGCAGATCTATCCACCTTGGGACCCGTTGTCGTTTGCGGGGTCCGTTTCCGCGGTTCTGTTACGGCCTCGTGTGAACGAACGGGCTATACGCGAGAGAAAAGTAGCAGATACAACCCGTTTCGTTCTCGTGTAAACACCGCCTCACACACACCCTAATGGATGCTGAGGGAGGAAGAAGCTCTTCAGGGATCAGGGAGGGTTTCCCATCAGACTGTAACTGTGTGTGTGTGTGTGTGTGTGTGTGTGTGTGTGTGTGTGTGTGTGTGTGTGTGTGTGTGTGTGTGTGTGTGTTTGTGTGTGTGCGTGTGATAATAAAACTCGGTTTTTCTAAAAAGCTGCAGAAAGCCTCAAACATGTGAAGAGTGAAGCAGAGCTGCTGATCCTGATGAAGACATGTTACTTTGTAGAGAATGAAGATGAGTTTCTGCTGAGGTCGACATAAATGATTTGCATCCCGAGCTGCCAAAGGAAACTCAACATATAATAATAATAATAATATGTGAGAGATCAGGGAGGTCAGATTTAGTATCAGAGTATAAAATCATTTCCTTAATGAACTCACAGCTGTGTGGAGCATCATGGGTAATAAAATATGTTTCATTGTTAGCAGTCTGAACTTTATCTGATCTAAAGGTTTGGATTGATCAATGAAGACCATGTGGGAGGATAATGGTAATGTACACAGCTAGATTGCACACCCGGAAATGTTGAGTACCCCAAAGTCCTATGTTAGAAATGTACAGTACAGTGGGCTCGGTTGGTAGAGCTGGCAGCCCCCCCCCCGGAGGACCTGGGTTCAAATCCGGTCTGAGACCCTTTCCCTCAAGTCATCCCCTCTGTCTCCCCCTTTCAACACTGTCACTTAACCTGTTAAGCCCAAAACTGTGTCTCAGGGCTTCTTAACATTTAACAACCTATTAATGTGTCATACCCACTTAACGGGAAGAAACTCAGCTAACTGACGATACGAATCATTTTTACCGAAACAAAACAAAAGTTCACAAGAAGCGTCTAAATGAGCCCTGAGTGAAAAAATGCTAACGCACTTAGCACAGAACTCACGGTAGAAATACTTAATTACTTATCGGATCTGCACAAACAAGATATATAGAAAGTTGAGATTCCACAGATTCTAGCGGTATAAGTATCATCACTGTGCGACCAAAACTCACGGCAGCTCAGGCAAACCCAGACAACACACAGCGTAGCTTTACTGAGCCAAAACGGCAAATATGTCTTACTTTTGCTGTTTTCTGATCAAAAGTTGTGTTCAATGGCATTAAAACGAGAACAATGCTGCTGAAGGTTAATCCAATGTGTCTGTGTCACTTTGAAATGATTACTGATAATCCATCCTTCCATTTTTGTCAAAAACGGAGATTTCATATTAGCTGCTATTAGAGGTACAACCCAGCTTCCGGTTTTGGGCAAACTGCGTGCGCATCACTCTCACTCCTCAATGGAAATGTTTAGATGGATTTAGGAACTTCCCCTCGATTCTATTGGCTCTAAATTGAGATATGGCAAATCCACCCAAATGACCCCAGAAGTGTTTTTTTTTTGCTAAACCTCTCTAAAAAGGTCAAATGTCACTTGTTTTGCATCAATCTTGATACAGGGTACTTATTATATGTTATAGTTTGGATTCCTAAAGCTTTTAGTCTCCGATCCCATCATTCAAGGGTGGTTTTCACTATAAGTCATGTTTTATTTTTGGACGGATACTATAATTTACATTTTTTTACAATGTTCAATCTGAATTTACTTTAAAATAAAAAAAATCTATATTGATCCTGACTTTTCTACATCCAACTCACAAGTTGAGAAAAAAGATTATTAATTTACCACTTTTAGAAGTGAAGATATAGTCATTTGTTCTGGGAATGAAAAAAGCTGGATGCTAACTTGCATGTATTGGGTAATTTGCACAATTAGCATAAGTTGCGTTAATTAGCATTAATTCTATCCTATGTGGACAATAGTTAAAGAACTGCCACTTTTTATCCTGAAAATGTCAGAAATGTATTCAGCCTCCTCATAACCCCCAAAACCACTCCGAAATTGTGCAAATTGGCCAAGCCATTTTGACTGTTGTCCCCTATAGGCTATAATGGTAATTAATGCTACTTAACGCAATTTATGCTAATTGTGCAAATTGCCCAACATATGCAAGTTAGCATCCAGCAGTTTCTATGTGCTGGGGACCGTACTATACATTTCTAACATAAAGCTTCAGTGTACTGAACATTTCCGGGTTCACACAGACTATTATTTACTGTATATACAGTACTCTTACTTTACTTAAATACAGTACTTTCACTTAAATACAGTACTTTTACTATTCTTAAATACAGTACTTTCACTTAAATACAGGATGTTGCAGTGAAACAGCTGCTGGGCGTTCATCTGCTTTTATACTTAAACTCAAACCTGCAGGTAACAACTTCCTGCTTCTTCTTCTCTGTTCCCTTCACACACACACACACACACACACACACACACACACACACACACACACACACACACACACACAAACACACAAACACACACACACACACAGACACACACACACACACTGAATGGGGTCATTCTGTGATCTGTAAATTCTGATGTGTCAGCACCTCATTTGTGACCTTTGACCTCAGACGGCTAACATGTTAGCATGAGGCTCCTGTCCTGTAACATCATCTGCATTTTTTTTTCTGGTCTCGAGAGATTTGGGTGAACTGACCCTTTAACACCATACTGCTCTGAAAACACACACAGATAACCCCCCCCCCCAAACACACTGGGGGCTGATGTGAACTGAGGGGGCGGGCGTTTAATTGTTACCAAACAGGAAGTGTGTCATCTCCAACAGACTGTCAATCACTGAGAGTCCAGGTGAAGAGAAATGAGGGAGAATTAAAGGAACAAAGTGGAGGAGAGTAAAAGGAAGTTAAGAAAATAAGAGCGTGGGGGGGCAGTAACATGAGGGGGCGTTTGTTGGCAGAGTCACATGACTCTCAGGAACACTTTACAGAAAGCAGCTGTGCATCAAAGCTGAGCCCAAACAGAGACAATGACTACAGAGGAAGGAGAGGAGGAAACACTTCCTTTCCTTTCCTCTACTTCCAGGTTCTTTCTGAGCCTTGGTTGATTTTAAATTACATTTCAATATAAAGTGCTGCAAGACAAATCTGCAAAATCTCCTCTTCTGTGACATTTATGATCTAGTTCCCGACAAAAAATCCCATTCAATAAATAACAAAGTAAACAACTCACCATCGGAGGCTCATTAAAGTCAGCTGACCAGATTCAACTGCTTTCATCATATTTAATACAGATTGATGATCATTTATTTGACCATTTATGAAATGTGTGAGAACATTTCCTCTTGGACAGCAAGGTTCACGTCCCGTTTCAAACAAACAGCATAGATTCATTTTGACTTTACCCCTAATGAAGCTCATTTAACCCAAATAACAATCTAAACGTGTCACTTCTAAACTAATCAAACCGTGTTAATGCAGAAACCTAGAGAAGTTATTTGGTTTCATAGGAAAAATACAACATTCTAGCAGTTTCCCTCTGATCCCATGCTATATGCTAACTAGATCACTTTAACATGAACTTCTAATTGATCAACGTTTTCTTTAAATGTTATTTTTAACTAATCCAATCTACAACAGTAAACATTAGCTTCAAATGTTTAATATTATATAGTATATGTATATAGAGAGAGATAGTAAGAGAGAAAGGGGGGGGGGCTCCAACATGGCCACCAGTCTGAGGGGCTACACATGTCATGTTACAGTTAAACTGTAAAATACATTCACCATAACTCTCACACACACTGAGTGAACAGGAAGTTGAACAGCTGCCACACACACACACACACACACACACACACACACACACACACACACAGTCACAGGACTCACCAGCAGTCAGCAGGATGAGTGAGGCTCCGCTCAGATAAACAGACAGCAGACTCACACTGGACATGATCAATACAGAGAGACAAAGAGAGAGAGAGCTGATGGCTGATCGACTGAGACCTGAATGAACACACAGAGGGGGAGAAAAGGGGAGGAGAGAGGGAGAGAGGGAGAGAGGGAGGAGGAGAGAGGGAGAGGAGGAGGAGGGTTCTGGTTCTCTGCCAAGTTTGTAAATGTTTGCCAAACATGAGCAGAGACAAAGAGAGGGAAAGGAGCAGACAGTGAAAAGAAAAGAAGTTACAAAATAAAAGAGAAAGAAAAAAACCTACTTAATTGTATAGTATTGGAATATGCTGCATATTTAGGATCAGTTAAAGAAAGGGCATAAGCCCAACAAACTCTGTTTAGGTTTTGTAATAAAATGCATCTTCAATGTGCAAAATACAATCAGCAATAACAGACTTTCAGAGCCTGAAAATAAAGTGACTTTTCTTTGTTTTATTTAATGACGATGATTATATCTTATTAACTCCAGGGTCGTTTCAGCAGACAGGGCACTTCAGCAGACAGGGCACTTCAGCAGACAGGGCACTGTGTGACTGAAGAAGCATTTGGGCCGAGGAAGAAAATTAACGGATCTGAATCACAAGGTAGAAAAACAAAGTATTTCACATTTCATTCACATGGAAGTTAGCTTGTGCTGCATTCATGTGGTTTTGGAAAAATATGAAAAATATTTTTCTGACTGCTCTTTGTCTGTAATTCGACACATCTGCTTTGTAGTGTCCCCATTAAACTCAAACACTGAAGTTAGAAAAATGACTTCCCAACTCTGTAAAAGGGACAATCAGAGGAGAACCTGAACGCACCATCGTCCTTGGAGCGGGTCTCTGTCTCCAGATACTCCTGGCTTTGGCTTCCCTTAGATAAGATTAAATTCTACTTCGCTGCACGGAGGACAAACACTCAGACAATGAAACGTTGTTTAAACTGAAACCAGAAGTGCAGAATAATCCAAGAGTAATCTAGCATCTAGAATTATCAGTACAAATATCAAAAAACTAGAGTGAACTGTAAAAAACATAAAGTGAAGTAGCTCAGACTGAAGAGACTGGGCTTGGGAACGAGTGTAAGTCCCGGTCACTGCCGAGGTGTCCTTGAGGAAGGCACTAAAAAAACCCAACTGCTCCCTGGCACTGCAAAACATGATATCCTATATAGAGAGATTTATTATTTACTTATTGGATTATTAAAGTGTCTTCTTCTTCTTCTGTTTCTTTAAATAGTAAGACAATATATACAGATTAAAAACAGTGGGTACATATAAATATTCTTTATTCCAGCATATACAGTTCTTTACATTAACATGGTGTCAATGAGGGGAACCAGGCTAAACTAGACCTGCAGGAAAGCAATGCACTAGGGCAGGGAGTCATATCCTCTGTTAGGTTCTTAAAGGAAGACCTTCTTTTGTTATAAACCCCACAAGCGTTACTTATTCTATTCTTGAAGAAACTGTTGTTTTTCTCTCATGCCTCCACAGGGAAAAAAGACCTCAAAACTACTACAAACACAGGACTTTTCCTAAAAACATTATTTAAAGCACTTCTGAATAAAAACTCCAACTGGCGCAGGAATAAAGAAAAGAAGAAGTTACAAATTTAAAGAAAATACTTTTTTTTGTTTAAATATAGCAGTTTTGGTGTTGTGAAGTATAGAGAGAGACTATCTCTGTTTTTGTTTCTTTGTTCAGCGTTAAAGTAGAGTCAGCATTTAAGCACTTGCTGTTCCCTCCGAGTCAATGTGTTTTCAACATGTTTTGGGTTGTTAGCCTGAAATTAGGTCTGTGGTTAACAGAAGCTGAAGAAATTTTAACGTTTTGTTCAACGTCATAAAATACGTCAGTTAATACCCCACTGGTGAACTAAAAAAACGGAGGTTGCTAAGTGTAAAAGGAGACTAAACGTCATCACGCCCAACATTAGCCGCCTTTAGCTTAGCGGTGGTGACGTGAAGTCATGTGACCGTGCTGTAGTCCCTTTATAGCCCAACATTAGCCTCCTTTAGCTTAGCGGTGGTGACGTGAAGTCATGTGACCGTGCTGTAGTCCCTTTATAGCCTAACATTAGCCACCTTTAGCTTAGCGGTGGTGACGTGAAGTCATGTGACCGTGTTGTAGTTCCTTTATAGCCCAACATTAGTCGCCTTTAGCTTAGCGGTGGTGACGTGAAGTCATGTGACCGTGTTGTAGTTCCTTTATAGCCCAACATTAGCCGCCTTTATCTTAGCGGTGGAGACGTGAAGTCATGTGACCGTTCTGTAGTTCCTTTATAGCCCAACATTAGCCTTCTTTAGCTTAGCAGTGGTGACATGAAGTCATGTGACCGTGCTGTAGTTCCTTTATTACCCAACATTAGCCACCTTTAGCTTAGCAGTGTGACGTGAAGTCATGTGACCTTGCTGTAGTTCCTTTATAGCCCAACATTAGCCACCTTTAGTTTAGCAGTGGTGACGTGAAGTCATGTGACCGTGCTGTAATTCCTTTATAGCCCAACATTAGCCGCCTTTAATTTAGCGGTGGTGACATGAAGTCATGCTTTTTACTTTAGAAATCATAAAGTGGTGTTAACATGTGGAAATGATCCTGCTGAAATAAATGTGTAAGTATCGTAAACGTTTGTTTGACACAGAGATTATTTTCTCCAATAATCCCAAATCCACATTGAAAAATCCCACGGGACCAGGGAGATGCTGCCTTCAGGGGCGCATTATAGAAATCTGTGATCCCCGCAGCTTTCTATACAAACGGGAGTGTTTAAGATAGTGCGGCCTGCTCTTTTAAACAGTCCCTCCTCCTGTTCCTGGACCACAGCTGGATTTAAAACAATGGACTCAAAGTCTGTTTTCTATTTACAGTCTC
This sequence comes from Dissostichus eleginoides, assembly GCA_031216635.1. Lineage (NCBI taxonomy): Eukaryota > Metazoa > Chordata > Actinopteri > Perciformes > Nototheniidae > Dissostichus > Dissostichus eleginoides. Next base: position 2,666,666 of record CM062280.1, read on the forward strand.
ACAACGTCACAAAACACCAAATAAATCAGTCAGTCATAAGTGAGTCAGTTTCCATCAGTGTGTGGGAATCAATACAACCGCAGGAAATCCCAGATATCTTTTGTTTTGAACAAGTGACTGAGAGGCTGTTTATTGTGGGATTTTTGTATGAACCAGGACATATTTATACTTCAAATGTTGCGTGTATGGATCTTCTATTCGATTATAGTTAGGTACGCATATAAATGAAACGCATCTCTGGACAAGTCGACAGTGACATGCTTGGCCCAAATTGAGTAACTTTTTATTTATTTTTATTATATTTTTTATGATATCATAACTTTTTTTTTTACTTTAATACTTTTTAATGAATGTAACATATGTAACATTAAGCTGTCTGTGGCTGCAGTGGAGACGCTGCGCACAGCTGATTGACAGCTGGAACACAAACCACCAAATACAAAATATAATTCAGATCCAGTCATCAGGACTCCACTCCGGAGGGATTCCCCGATCATTTCTTACAGTTTCTCATCATGGGGGGGGTCTCCTGTCCCCGGCACAAAACACACTGACACACTGCCTGTGGAAGGTTATGTGTATTTTGTCTTACATTTTTTCGGACCACTTATTTCTTTATTTTGGTGACGATCCGACCTCCATGCTGCTACTCTGGTTCAAACTGCATCCACCAAACAATATGATTTGTCTCCACCTCCCCAAAAGAACCACAATCTGACACGGTGTGAAAAGTCTTTTTTAGCTGTTCATTTCCTGCGATCTTCTTCATGCAGTCAGTCTAAATACTATTTCTTCTTTGACTATTTAAATATGGGCGTTATGTGAAGCCCGCAAAAGCTGCGCCGCATTTCGATTCGATTGTGATTTATAAATGGAAACCGGCGTAGGACGTACGTGCGCAGTGTTTTATAAATCGGAATATTTGTGTGCGTATTTACTTGCTTTGTCCTACGTATGCCACCTTCCCACGTGAATCCTACGCAAAGTTTTATAAATGAGGCCCCTGATCTGGGGTCGGCTTTGAATCTGCTCAGAAAACATCAGGTACACTTACAGCAGGAAAGGATTCATCTGAACATGTCTGCAATTTGTTTTTGTTTTTAATCTGCTTTAATCTGTCTCTGTCAGCAGATTACAGCCTGAACTGTCCTCAGGATTCCTCCTCATTGAAATAACATTAGCTTCATTGATCCCATGCAGGGAAATACTGTATGTCTCAGCAGCAGCGTTAGTCAAATGATAAATAAATCCTCTCTTCTTCAGGACTAGGACCCTTATAAACTCTGAACTAATATTCATTACCCTCATATTTCTCCTTATTATGAAAAATGTTCCACAAAGAAAAGGAGAAATAAATACTTGAGTACATTTCAGACTCTGTGGAAAGAAGAATTCCTGTTTCTAATATAAATAGGGGAATTCATTTTGTTAATATTGCCACGCAGAATTTTAAATTAATGAATTAAATCTGATAACATTGCTTTAAATCAAAGTTAGGTTTTTATTTAAATAGCACGTTTGAGACACAAATGAAAGTCAAAGTGCTTTAACAGAAATGTATCAAAATATATATATAAAAACATTTAATATACAGTAGATGCTGTGAAGTGCAGAAGTAAAAAGAAGTTCAAACATTTTTGCCTCAAATAAAAAAAGCTCAGGGTTAGTTAATCCCGGGGGGCTCTTGCCTGAGAATTCAAATTACAAGTATTTATTATAAAAATTCTGTTGCAGTGGAATTATTCTTTTGCTATTTTTGTTGTTTAAAAGGCACACAAACGCAGGAAACAAAGTCTTTAAATTGCATTTATTTTGGTTTCTAAAGCATCCATATGTTATAGTTCCCAGGGTTAGCAAGTATGCCATGTTAGCCTAATTTAGCACAACGACTTTATTTGACCTTTTACATTCATATTGTATTAATGTTATTATTGGTAAGAGTGTATTCCTCAGGGAAAAAGATGATTAATCATCATAACTGAGAGGATAGAATAATATTTTCCTGTTGTTGTGTTAGAATGAATGAAACTACATATTATGAGGGGCCGTACAGGCCGTAATTCATACTGGTCCTCTCACACACATACATATATTTTCACTCTTACACACATACAATCTCCTTTTACATACATATATTTTCACTCTTACACACATACATTCTCCTTTTACATACATATATTTTCACTCTTACACACATACATTCTCCTTATACCAGAGGTCGCGTTAACCGAATATTTTCCGTCTGTGACGGAATTTTTCCAAGAATGACGGAAAAATCTGAAAGCAGTCCGTCATTTTGACAGATTAGAACACAACTCGGAACAGCGCCAAAATGTCCACCAGCGGCCCACATTATATTACATCCTTAGTGGCCAGGTAGACTGAGGGCGATCTACTGTACTCTACTGTAACTATTACTTAGTAATTCACACCCCTGTCCAGTAGGTGGCGAGTGTGTGCATATTAAGTAGCTATTGTCTAGTCTTGTATTTGACCTCGTTGATTACCTCGTTGTTTAACCGGCTTTAGCAATCGCAAAATGTCATGGCAGTTGAGTGTCCGATACTTTTTTAATAAGCCCAGTAATTGTGATGGTGTGGATAAACGAGGTGTAAAAAGAGGGATTGATGCAGTGGAGGATGAAGGACAAGCCAGTAAGACTAAAACTGACAACGTTCAGCCTGCAGCAGAGGGACAAGCAAGTGGCAAGGAGTTGAAGCGGGAGTACCGGGTTCAGTGGGCGCAAGAGTTTAAGTGGCTGAGGAGGGAAGATGGCAAAATGTTTTTTGCAATCTCCCTTGATGCGTTTGACTGAGCACAAGCGGGCACCAATTCCAGTTTAAATCCATGCGGCCCAGGAGGAAGGTCTGAGTTCAGGCTAGGCTACAGCAGGTCAATTGAGTTGTTCTTGTAAATGTTTTGTTTATATTTTAATTGTAATTGTCTCATTTCAAACAATGGCAATCATTCATATTCGTGTTGATATGAAAAGTGCCCGCACGGTCGGTGTCTCTGTTCATCTTTTTTTTTCTCCATGTCCTTAAAAGTTCTGTATGAATCATTAAAAAAAAGGAATGAATGAACATGTGCTGCTTAGTAGCCAAACATAAATATTAAATATGTCTCATCATTAAAACATGAAAAATAAAATGAGGGGTAATAATGGATTATGACGGAAATTTTACGATCCTGTCCGTCAAAATGACGGACAACGAAAAAGTCTAACGCAACCACTGCCTTATACATACTTATATTTTCACTCTTACACACATACATTCTCCTTTTACATACATATATTTTCACTCTTACACACGTATATATTTACACTCACACATTCATACATTTTGCTCTCATATTATCATATTTCAATGCAAACATTTATACATTGTCACTCACATATTTATACATTTTTCACTCACACATTTATACATTTTGTTCTCATATTCATATATTTTAATGCTCATATTTAAACATTTTGCTCTCGTGCACATTCATTCAATCCATCCATCCATCCATCTTCTCCCGCTTATCCGTGGTCGGGTCGCGGGGGTAGCAGTTCCAGCAGAGAGCCCCAAACTTTCTTTTCCCTGGCCACATCAACCAGCTCTGACTGGGGGATCCCAAGGCGCTCCCAGGCCAGCGAAGAGATATAATCCCTCCACCTGGTCCTAGGTCTACCCCTTGGTCTCTTCCCAGCTGGACGTGCCTGGAACACCTCCCTAGGGAGGCGCCCAGGTTGCATCCTTACTAGGTGCCCGAACCACCTCAACTGGCTCCTTTCGACGCGAAGGAGGAGCGGTTCAACTCCGAGTCCCTCCCGGATGACTGAACTTCTCACCTTATCCCTAAGGGAGACGCCAGCCACCCTGCGGAGAAAACCCATCTCGGCCGCTTGTATCCGCGATCTCGTTCTTTCAGTCATGACCCATCCTTCATGACCATAGGTGAGGGTAGGAACGAAAATGGCCCGGTAGACAGAGAGCTTTGCCTTCTGGCTCAGCTCTCTTTCGTCACAACGGTGCGGTAAAGCGACTGCAGTACCGCTCCCGCTGCTCCGATTCTCCGGCCCATCTCACGCTCCATTGTTCCCTCACTCGAGAACAAGACCCCGAGATACTTGAACTCCTCACTTGGGGTAAGGACTCATTCCCTACTTGGAGTGGACAGTCCATCGGTTTCCTGCTGAGAACCATGGCCTCAGATTTGGAGGTGCTGATCCTCATCCCAGCCGCTTCACACTCGGTTGCGAACCGATCCAGTGAGTGCTGAAGGTCGCAGACCGATGAAGCCATTAGAACCACATCATCTGCAAAAAGCAGTGGTGCAATCCTTAGTCCACCGAACTGCAGACCCCCCCCCCCCCACGACTACGCCTCGAAATCCTATCCATGTATATTACAAACAGGATGGTGACAAAGCGCAGCCCTGGCGGAGGCCAACCCTCACTGGAAATGGGTCCGACTTACTGCCGAGGACCCGGACACAGCTCTCGCTTTGGGAGTACAGAGATTGGATGGCCCTGAGTAGAGACCCCCTCACCCCATACTCCTGCAGCACCTCCCACAGTAACTCCCTGGGAACTCGGTCATACGCCTTCTCCAAGTCTACAAAACACATGTAGACCGGATAAGCATACTCCCAGGCCCCCTCCAGGATCCTTGCGAGAGTAAAAAGCTGATCCGTCGTTCCACGACCAGGACGGAATCCGCATTGTTCCTCCTCAATCTGAGGTTCGACAATCGGCCTGACCCTCCTTTCAAGTACCTTAGAGTAAACTTTCCCGGGGAGGCTGAGTAGTGTGATGCCTCTGTAATTGGCACACACCCTCTGATCCCCCTTTTTGAAAAGGGGAACCACCACCCCGGTCTGCCACTCCTTCGGTACTGTTTCCGACTTCCACGCAACGTTGATGAGACGTGTCAACCATGACAGTCCCTCAACACCCAGAGCCTTCAGCATTTCTGGGCGGATTTCATCCATCCCCGGGGCTTTGCCACTGTGGAGTTGTTTGACGACCTCAGTGACCTCCCCCCGGGAGATTGGTGTTGATCCCCCTTCAGACTCCAGCTCTGCCTCTAACATAGAGGGCGGAGTTGTCGGGTTCAGGAGTTCCTCAAAGTGTTCCTTCCAACGCCCCTACACTCCATCAGTTGAGGTCAACAACGTCCCATCCTTACTGTACACAGCTTGGATGGTTCCCTGCTTCCCCCTCCTGAGGTGTCGGACAGTTTTCCAGAACAACTTTGGTGCCGCCTGAAAGTCCTTTTCCATGGCTTCTCCGAACTTCTCCCACACCTGGTGCTTTGCCTCGGCCACGGCTGCTGCCCTTCGGGCCTGTCGGTACCTTGCAACTGCCTCGGGAGTCCCCCCGGGACGGCTTCCCTGACCACCAGTGTCCACCAGGAGGTTCGAGGGTTACCGCCCCTTGAGGCACCTAAGACCTTGAGACCACAGCTCCCCGCCGCGGCTTCGGCAATAGAGGCTTTGAACACCGCCCACTCTGGTTCAATGTCCCCAACCTCCACAGGAATGCCCGAAAAGCTCCGCCGGAGGTGTGAGTTGAAGGCCTCCTGAACTTGGGCCTCCTCCAGACGTTCCCAGTTCACCCGAACTACACGTTTGGGCTTACCAGGTCTGTCCACAGGCTTCCCCCGCCACTCGACCCAACTCACCACCAGATGGTGATCAGTTGACAACTCCGCCCCTCTCTTTACCCGAGTGTCCAAAACATACGGCCTCAGGTCCGATGATACGATAACGAAATCGATCATGGACCTTCTGCCTAGGGTGCTCTGGTACCACGTACACTTATGAGCATCCTTATGTTTGAACATGGTGTTTGTTATGGCCAATCCATGACTAGCACAGAAGTCCAGTAACAAACCACCACTCCGGTTCAGATCAGGGGGGCCGTTCCTCCCAATCACGCCCCTCCAAGTGTCTCCATCATTGCCCACATGTGCGTTGAAGTCTCCCAGCAAGATTAAAGAGTCCCCTTCAGGAGCCCCATACAGGACTCTTTCCAGGGTCTCCAAGAAGGCCGTATACTCTGAACTGCTGTTTGGTGCATAAGCACACACAACAGTCAGAGTTTTCCCCCCCATAACCCGCAGGCGTAGGGAGGCGACCCTCTCGTCCACTGGGGTAAACTCCAACAACGAAGCACCCAACCGGGGGCTTGTGAGTATCCCCACACCCGCCCGGCGCCTCACACCTTGAGCAACTCCGGAGAAGAATAGAGTCCAACCCCTATCCAGAAGTAAGGTTCCAGAGCCGACGCTGTGCGTAGAGGTGAGCCCAACCAGATCCAACTGGTAACGCTCCACCTCCCGCACAAGCTCCGGCTCCTTCCCCCCCAGAGAGGTGACGTTCCACGTCCCCAAAGCCAGCTTCTGTCGCCCGGGTCTGGTCCGTCGAGACCCTCTGCTTTCACTGCCACCCTTCTGGCAGTGCACCCGACCCCATCGCTGTTTCCCGTAGGTGGTGGGCCCGCGGGACGGAGAAGCGGAGGTGTTGCCCATGTTGCCTTTTCGGGCTGTGCCCGGCCGGGCTCCATGGCAAGCCCGGCCACCAGACGCTCGCCGACGAGTCCTCCTTCTGGGCCTGGCTCCAGAAGGGGACCTCGGGCTTCCTCCGGGCCGGGTATCCTCACTTCTGTGTCTTTCATGAGGTCTTTTGAACCAATCTTAGTCTGGCCCCTTGCCTGAGACCAATTTGCCATGGGAGACCCTACCAGGAACACAAGGTTCCAGACAACACAGCCCCCAGGTTCATCAGGGCACACAAACCTCTCTACCACTGTAAGGTGCTTGTTCATTCATTCAATGTTTACATTTAATATTATAAATAATATATGCATGTATGAAGACAATATATGTATGCAAGAGAAGAATGCATGTATGTGTGAGAGAAAGTATAGTGGACACGGAAGGAGTATAGTTGAAACGGAAGGCAGGTCATTATCGGGCTGTGATTGGCTCAGAAGGTCGAGCGGGGCGGGCTCATGTTCAGAACTTCGGATTCAAATCAACATGATGGAGGGAGATGAATCCGTGTATCTACGGACCATTTGTTTTTCTTTATTAAACAAGTAAACGGAAGAGCGTCTGCGAGGCGTTTTTGCTTTTTGTTTTTACCTTACTAAATGGTCTAATGGAGCGAGGGGGGGGGCGCGAAACTCGAGGAAGTGATTTCAAAACAAAAGCACTCGTTTGCTTGGAACGGTGATAATATGAAAATGAATGTTATTAAGGGCTGTAAATAATAGACAACATTGTTAGGAGATTTAAACTATACAGCGATTCTGCACTGCGGTTAACTCAGCAGCAGTGGCGGATTTAGGATTGCAGGAGATCCGGGGCTTATGCAGGGGTAATTGCAGGGGTAATTGCTATTTTTTACAAGTCAGAGGCGGACCGAACATCCTTTAGGGTGGTCGTTGCCTCCTCTAGGGGGTGAGTTAGGGTTCGGATCAGGGGAGCACAGGTTCAAACCCCACTGTAGTCAGCATGTCGTTGTGTCCCTGAGACACTTCACCCCAAATTGCTCCTGTGGGGATTGTCCACAGTATTGAGTATGTAAGTCGCTTTGGATAAAAGCGTCTAACAAGTGACATGTAATGTAATGTAATATAATGTTATTCATTAACACCCTTTAATGAAGCAAATTAATGCCTTAACACACTCAAATACAGTCAGCAGCTGGTTGAAGTCACTTCAGATCACTGATCCAGGGAACATGCTTCACATCCACTGAAAGAAGAAAATATAAAACAAAATTAAGATTGACCATATAATTAATATGTAAAACAATAAAATAAAATGCATCTTATTCTCTTACAGTACATGTGATCCCGACTGGCACCTCATAAACTTCAGATGTAAATAAGAAACATGAAATGTATCTTATTTTCTTACATGTGATCCTGGCTGGCACCTCTGCTGTCTTTTACTGCTCTGTTCTTCACTCCTTTCTTCTAATCCTGTTTTCTTCGTTTAGTGTCTTAAAAGTAGACTGAGGTATGAAGGGTTAACGTTACATCTTAGGATAATTTTGAGTCATGTTCTGTATACATACTAACATATAAGGGCATACATAGTGTGGTTACTCCATGTTTACTAGCTTTAACATTAACGTTACATCCCTCTTTTTCACTTGTTACTCAGTCAGCCAGAGTGCAGATATCACCATTAGCCTGTTATTCACTTTAACGTTAGAAAACCAGCAAAGTAACATTTCAAATAAGATTCACAAACCTGAAACATCATCCATTTCTTCACTGCTGGCGATGACATTGTTGTCAGCTGCTGATACTGCTGCTGCTGCTGCTGCTGCAGCTTGTGGCGCCTGCTTCGATGAAAATAACTTTCTAATATCCATAACTTTATAGGCTATTAGCTTAAAACTCGTCAGGCACTAGTAATCACTTCTTCTTCAGGGGAGTGAAGACTATGCAGTACGCAGGCTACTGTCCCGCAGCGGCTGCCTCTCTGGTGGACTCCGGTACTGCACATTACTCACGAGACGTTTAATAAAAAAAAAAAATGTTTTAAGTGAAACATCCGGGGCTTTTCAGAAAACATCCAGGGCTTGAGCCCAAGTAGCCACCCCCTAGCGCCGCCACTGCTCAGCCGTCTCTCCACTTTGTTTTTTCAAATCAGCAGCTCTTCATTTTTCTTTTACAAATATTTTTTACCACAAGTTCTTAATAAAACTGACACTGTTGGACTCGGTATTAGTTTGACTGCTACCAACAATAAAATGAATTACTTTTACTGTGTACTTTGTGAGTAATCCTCTGTCAAAGTCCCCTCCATAGTACATAATGCATGTTTTCTGCTGTCTTTGATGAGTGATAAAAAGACAATTTTACCATTAGTTCTTAATGATATTGATACTGCTGGACTCAGTAGTCTTACAGTACATCTACTACCACAATACAATGAAGTAGCCTACTTCTAGTGTGTTTTTTGTTGTTGTTGAAATCCTCCTCCCCTCCTGAGAACAAAATCAAGCCACCTCTGCTAAGTTTGAAGAGGGAAAAAATGATTTTTTGTTGCCATTAGTTCTTCGTGAGATTGATCCTGTTGGACTCAGAACTAGTGAAACTACTCCCACAAATACTATGAAGTACTTTTACTGTGTACTTTTTGAGTAATCCTCTGTGAATGTCCCCTCTTGAGTTCAAGAATGCATGTTTCTCTACTATTTTCAGCGTTAAAACACCTTTCTTCATGAGACTTATATTGTTGGACAGAGTATTTTAAGAGGATGGTAGACATGATATCAGCACTAGTACTCCGGCAGCAGCCGGACACCATGGAAAGTCTTTAGAGACTGGCCTGGATAGCTGGTCACAACTATCCTTCAGCACACTGACACACCTTGTCACTCTTGTTGGCCTCTTATGAAGCTGCTGTCTTTTAAAATATGATTATTTCTCTGCTCCTAGTTCATTCCTCGCAGATTCTTCCATCAGTCCCAGCCATTGCATGTCAGTCAATAGAGCTTCGAAAAATGTGTCCAATTCAACAAAATGTTTTTTTGTGAGTGAAGGCCAGAGCTAAATTATAGATGGTTTGATTCCAAGGTGAGAGAAAAATAATTCCACATCCTCCTATCAAACATATTTTATTTCCTTTTCCATGTTATACTTATACTTACTTGTATTAGAACATTTGAATGTTGAACTACATTACATGTCACTTGTTAGACGCTTTTATCCAAAGCGACTTACATACTCAATACTGTGGGCAATCCCCACAGGAGCAATTTGGGGTGAAGTGTCTCAGGGACACAACGACATGCTGACTGCAGTGGGGTTTGAACCTGTGACCCCCTTATCCGAACACCAACGCACAACCCACTGCACCACACGCCTCCTGCAAACTACATGTTGGATATATCTTCCCCATCCTGAAGGAAATACAATAAAATAAATGAATTCATAATTTAAAAATGTTTATAAAAATGTATACATTAATAATGTTGTGTGCAAACATTTCAAATTTAAATACAAAAGGAAAAAAAAGTTTACTTTTGAAATGATTTCTCACAAAAACCTTTCTAAATAGTAAATTATTAAAAAGGGTTTAGTCAATATATACGTTGTGCCTAAAATAGTTGAAATTGAATGTAAACTATAAACACCACATCCATGGCAATTAACCCATTTTTGCCCGCTATTTAAATTGACTTTGGTTGAAGTTAATACAAATATTCATATTATATATATATATATAGCATATCATTGATGCAGTCTTTCTGAACACTTTTAAAATAAAATAATGCAAATGAAGAATATTTTTAACCCTTTAACAGCCAGCGCCACCATTTTGTAGAGCACATTTTGTGTCTTCTTGATATCTTGTTGACATTTTAAAAAAAAAGTTTAACTCCATCTGATTCAGCCAGCTCTACCATTTGGTTGACATGTTATGCACAAAACAACCTCTAGATGTCACTGTGGTTCGAACAGAAAGCCCTTCAGCTAGCTTCCACTGAGAAAGTTGGCATGCTAAAAATCACTGCTCTTTTGGGTCAACCTTTGTAAGGTAACCATATCATTTTTGACATATTTTAGTCTCAGAGCACTGACTGAACATATTTAGATAACTTGATGCACAAAAAACGTTTTAACAAGGGTGTAATTCTTTTTTTGAAAATATGCTCAACCAACCGATCGAATTGGCCTTTTATGGTAAACTAGCAATATGACTTTTTCAGAGTTTCAGAGATGTTTTCCAATAAAATATGGTAAATAAATGGCTAGATTCGTGGTAATATTACTAAATCTAGTACTGCCTTATGAGTCTCAGAGTGAAAGAGTAATAATAATTTATATAGCAGCTTTCATGCATGGCATTCAGCCCAAAGTTGCACACAGATGAGCAAGTTAGGCCAACACAGGATATAGACATTTGCTGTAAGGCCAGTGGTTTCTTGTTAGGCCAGTTCAGCATATACAGTAAGATGAGCAAGTCTTTTTTTTATTATGAAAAACACTTAACATAAATTTTTTCCATTTTTTTTTTGTTTACAATTATAATTTAGTATCTTTTATGAATATATCTGGTTGTATGTATTGCTCATTTTCCATAAAAAAAAAACATGTATTTCAGTTTGTGTTTTATTTGAGTTTGATGCATACAAATACTGTACTGTATATGATGAGTGTTGAAAATGCACTTTTACCATAAAAGGCCGCTTGACCAGTTGGTAGAGGCTCATAAAAACAAAACTGTGTGGTCAGTCAAAAAAATCAAATGTGTTTGTGGTTATTTGTGGCCCATTTGATAAAAAAATGCAAACAAATAATTTTTCCATAGCTTTTTTCTTGGTCTGGCAGCTAAAAGGTTAATGTTCTGCACAGATAGTGCCTTAACTTGAAGGGGGGGAGGTGCGCAAGTGAGCACGCTCATGAACTGTTGGCCGGAGCCTCGCAGCAGGGTTACTGTGCGGAGTGCATAAAGCAGACCCTTCACGCGATAGCGAGGGATCGCAGATGCCGTCGCGCTCGCGGACGGATTAAAAAAATTAAACCTAAATGGCTCGCGAATTATACTTTGGCAGCCGTTAATATACCTGGGCGGCCCGCCCAAGTAAAGTCTATGTGTGGGAAACCCTGCTATCTTACCAGTTCTTATGCAACTCGCAAATCTCTCTCTCTCTCTATGTTGGTGCGCAAATGCGCCTTTTTTCAAATGATCCGGTGCTCCATTTTTGGCGGGGGTGCGCATGCGCACCTGCGCACCAGTTATGTGCAGCCCTGTTTATAAAGTAAGTACACAGTAAAAGTACTTCATAGTACTTGTGGGGGTAGTTTCACTAGTACTGACAGGATCAATCTCACAAAGAACTAATGGCAACAAAAAAGAATTCCCTCATCAAACTTAGCAGAAGTGGCTTGCTTTTGTTCTCAGGAGGGGACTTTGACAGAGGATTTCTCAAAAAATACACGGTAAAAGTACTTCAATGTATTGTTAGTAGCAGTCAAACTGCTGTGTCAGTTTTATTAAGAACTTGTGGTAAAAAATATTTGTAAAAAAAAAATGAAGAGCAGCTGATTTGAAAAAACAAACTCGGGAGACGGCTGAGTGACCGCAGTGCAGAATCGCTGTATAGTTTAAATCTCCTAACAATGTTGTCTATTTTAGACATAGGCTTATTATATTTACAGCCCTTAATAACACTCATTTTCTGGGCTCAATGTGTTTATTAGCCGTTTTCGTTGTGATCGCTAAATTCACCTTGTTTCCCCTTGTTTATAATATTATCACCGTTCCAAGCAAACTAGTGCTTTTGTTTTGAAATCACTTCCGCGAGTTTCGCGCCCCTCGCTCCAATGACCATTAGACCATTTAGTAAGGTAAAAAACTAAAAGCAAAAACGCCTCGCAGACGCTCTTCCGTTTACTTGTTTAATAAAGAAAAACAAATGGTCCGTAGATACACGGATTCATCTCCCTCCATCATGTTGATTTGAATCCGAAGTTCTGAACATGAGCCCGCCCCGCTCGACCTTCTGAGCCAATCACAGCGCGATAATGACCTGCCTTCCGTTTCAACTATACTCCTTCCGTTTCCACTATACTTCCTCACACATACATGCATTCTTCTCTTGCATACATATATTGTCTTCAGACATGCATATATTATTTATAATATTAAATGTAAACATTGAATGAATGTGCATGAGAAATGTATAAATATGTGAGTGACAATATATGAATGTGTGCATTGCAATATGATAATATGAGAGCAAAATGTATGAATGTGTGAGTGTAAATATATACTTGTGTGAGAGTGAAAATGTATGTATGTAAAAGGAGAATGTATGTGCGTGAGAGGACCAGTATGAATTACGGCCTGTACGGCCCCTCATAACATATTTTATTAATTTAATACACAACATAATAACAAATATAATATATATCTCTACTTGTGTCTTTGGCCTCAGATAGACTTGTAAACATCTTAAGTAGAGATGATAAATTGTCAGCACTACCATGAAGTCATTGGTTCAGTCAGATTATACACAGATGTGTTCAAACAGGAACTCTGTTTCTGCAGCCCACGCAGGATTAATGTCAAACACAGGAAGTGAAGCTCTGAGGAGCTTCAGGTGCTTCTCAGTAAACAGAACGTTTCTGTGCATTTGTTGAAATGCATCGTGGGAAAAAAGCCTGAGAGACTTGCTTAACAGAAATTAGAAAAAAGAAGTTAATCCGATAAATGCGGAAGATTACAGACGATCATCAGAGATTATAGAGCTGCAGGTCCAGACGAGAGTGTGTGTGTGTGTGTGTGTCTGAGTGTGTGAGAATGTCTTGTATATACCACAGAAACATCTGGAGGCTAAGGGAGCATTTCCTGTCAACACAATAGAAAACACAGAAGAAGAGAGAACAGGCTTTAAGAAAGAGAAGAGACAAAGGCTGCGGTCCAATAGTAAAACAATCAGCTCCTCTTTTCCTCACCACTTCTCCTTAACATCTCCAACAACATGGGAACATCATGGGGTTAAGGGGAGTCATCAGGACTCTGGGAAAGAGACTGCACTCACACTGGGAGTCTTTATGACTCAGAGGATGTTACTGAGTCTGCCAGGGGGAAACTAGACTCTCCGTAGATGGATAAAAGCATCTAGATCAGAGTCAAACATATGGGTCCAATCCGGACCTTCAGTTTGTATAGTGGTGTGTCAGGATTACTACACACATGTGGAAACTAAAGTCATTCCTAGATCTGAACAAGTTGTTTTGATCTTAAAGTAAAATAGTATATAGTTCAGTTCCAGATAGCAGTGACTAGATGTCTGTTGACACACTGATCTGTAAGGTGTAATGCACATGTGTAAATTATAAATTGAGGCATACAATTGTTGAAATCGCACTTATTTTGCTTAATAAATGTCAGCTTGTTCATAATGTCTTGTAGTTCATATTCTTTATTAAATGTGAACATCTTCAAAATGTACTTTTTTGCACTAAAACAAAGGGAACCATTTCAATTTATTGTTATCTACCAGTTATTTGGCTGTGATTTTACTGGTCCGGCCCACCGAGATCAGATTTAGCTGAATGTGGCCCCTGAACTAAATGAGTTTGACCCCCCAGGTCTAGATAGTTCAACCTGTGCGTTCTTAGTGTGTTGTTTCATGCTGTATAAAAGTCAACAACAGAGAAGATATTTCTCTGTTATATTTTATTACTGAGTTTGGAGAACTTACAGAAATAGAAAGTGTAAGTAAATAGTTGCCCTCCGTCCTGTCCACACATATTAATCCTCATGAATCCCAGTAAGTATAATTGTAAGGAACAATTTGAATAAATAAAACTATATGCAACATGCAGTATGAAACGTGTTAGGCCTGCACATTCAAACCTGTAGAAACCCTCCCAGCTCAGTCACACGTCACCAAATGATTATAGAATAATCCCTATGGAAGACAAAATGACATTTCTAAAGATATCAGAATCATCAGAACACATTTATCCTGGGGAAATTGTGTTTCATCAAAGTTGCACTTTTTTTGAATAAAATAACAGATGTGTAATAAGAAAAATATGTCTATAAACATAATAAGTTCAAATTAAATGCAAGAAAAAGATATAAAACAAAACAAATATAAAAGTTAAAGTAAAAGGTCCAGTTAAGGATGAAACATATTACAGATACTTTTCTAAACATTAGAAGTTATGTTATTTGATTAACATTACAGTAAAGATATTATTTTTTCATAAATATAAATAAATAAAACCAGTGAACTCTTAGGTAGGTGGACTTTAAAGCTCAATTCAAAGCTTGATATCTTGATTTTCTGACTGATTTCTGCGGACCCCCTCCATGTTTATCGAACAGGTGCAGAAACAGGAAGTCAGTTAATGAGCCTCATGGTGGATCATCAGGTCTGATCTGTTGATCTGAAACTAAATTTAAATCACGGAGGTCAAACTGTCCTGCAAACCTTCCCATCATGCATCTCCCAGCTGATCCGGGGGTGGGGGGGGAACTGCCTTGCTTCAGGGCACGCTGGGAAAGTCGTGGTGTTCTCATGTTTTCTATATTTAATCCTGACAGTGGGGACGTTAATGTTCCGGAACGCAGCGCAGGACGGCGGGAGAGTCTGCAGAGGTCAGTGTGTGTGTGTGTGTGGGTTTATTATGTGGGAACCCTGTTTATATATAAACACTTGAGACTGTACACTGGAGAAGAGCTAACAGCCATTCACCTTCTGACCATGTTCACGAGAGTCTCTAATAAAGTCCACACACACACTCTGCAGACTCTCCCGGCGTCCTGTGCTGCGTTCAGGAACATTAACGTACCCACTGTCAGGATTAAATATAGAAAGCATGAGATTTTATTTTGCTATTTTTCTGTAGAAGGATTAACAGAAGGCCAACAAATAGGACCTCAGAAGCACCGCATGGTGCAGGGGAGAGGCTCCACTGTTGTGTGACGGAGCTTCTGTTGGAGCTGCAGGTCGCTCCTCCTCTGGTGGAGAGAAACTGCTGATGAAAAAGGAGAACGACTTTCTGCCAAAAAACTGAAGGTTAATTTCACCTAGACTTCACATGGACCAATCAGAGACAAGTGTTGCACTCTTGGACACAAAAGGGAGCAGGCAAGCACAAGTTTAGAATACATTCCTTTTACTTTTTGCTCTGAAAGTACAGAAACACAAGCACATCACTGCTGCATACTGTCAGCCAAGTCTAACAAGTGATGCATCTGCATGAACAGTCGTTTAACTTCTTACATTTGTATGAAACAAAAAATATTAAAAAGTCAGCCGCAAAACACACTGACATTATTATGGATATTTCAGCACACAAACACAGCTCATTATAGCTACAGGTGGTTCACTGTGACCCTTAGACGTTCATTATACATCCGTGTCATTACTTTAATGCATCTTTTCATCACTTAAAGTGCCAGTGAAGTGCATTTTTTTGCGCCAAAATGAAATGGCAGTTTCATTTCTTACATATAATTGTACCTGTTCATGGCTAAAATAATTTTTTAGGAAGTGCGAGGGACGAGATAAACATCGCAAATTTTTCAGAGTCTGAGCCTACCGCTGCTGCAGACGATAGCGGCTGTGACGTCACAAGATGGGCCCAGTTGTGATTGTAAACATGGCGGAGACTTCGGAAAGTGATACTGGTGCGAGAGAAATGAGTGATTTTGACAGCTTTTCGGACAGGATAGATGAGGAAAGTGGCCATGGAAGTCAATTTAGTTGAGGACAATATTTTGTCATAGATCTAGAGTAGATCTACACACAGGATTGGCCATCACCTGATCATACATTCATCTGTTCATAGCATGATGCAACATTCATGTTCACATGCAGTGTTGTGCTAGTTACTGAAAACCAGTAACTAGTTACAATTACTAGTTACTTCACTACTTACACCAAAAAGTAATGCGTTACTGTGAAAAGTAACTTTTTAGTTACTTAAAAAAGGGCACCCATTAATGCCCTTATACTGTAGCCTACATTTCAGTACTGTTATTGCATCGGAGAATAATACAACCTGTTGATCAACTTGACATGCATTTGCATCACTGAACTCTGCTAAGCAATGTGGTCTATACAAACACAAACACAAAGATATGTTTCAAAGTGCCAATCCAGCCGCTGTTGCTTAGGTGGAGGTGGAGTGGCGTCGGATGAGTCTGGGTCTGTGGTCTTAGCTACTAGCTTCGTCCCAGCATGTTTTTCTGCAGATGTTTCAACAGATTTTAATTGCTGTTTTGGGCAGTCGATAGGATCTTTGACCCGCCAAGACACAACTTACATTTAACTAAAACGTTCTTTTCTTTGTGCTCGACAAAAGTGAAATAGTGAGAATATCTCCAGGCGGAGAAACTCGACTTGAGCTCTGCCGCCGCCATGATAGTCTTGTTAGTAGACACAAACACAGTGGCCTTTATTTTTCATAAACAATCTACGAATCTACGAAACAATGACACCAGCCACTCACCTTCATCTTTTGGTAACAGAAACATCGCCACTTCGGCAGAATTGACATTACCACAGCCAGCGGCAATGCATCGCTTCCCGTGTGTTTTTCCTCCCTTTTTCTTCACTGTCGCCTCCATTGTCAGGTTTCCTCGATTGGCAATCACTTCCAGTCGACTGCGAAACACTTTCCAATAAAATACTCGCTCAAAAACGTTGGTAAATTCCACTTTGAAACAGAGACAAAATGAACGGTGGTGAATGTAAACACTTCGGCTGAGCCCATCTTCTGACGTCACGCAGTAGATCGCAAGCCACGCCCACGAAGGCGGATTTCCCAGCGGAAAATTCCAACTCGTCAAATTCGTTGCTATTCCAACATCTTTTATATGGGTTCCAATGGACAATTTTGGTCATTACTATACGTATTAGCATAACAGATCATGCACCGGCGCACACTTCACTGGGTCTTTAAGCTCACCTGAAAACACAGAAACACATCACTGCAACATGGCTGCATACTGTCGGCTCAGACTTTTCCTCCTGCGCGTTTCACGTGAATGACCCCTGACCTCTGAGCCCAGTGAGCTTTAGTCTCTGTAACCATGAATTGATATTGGCATTGCACATGAACATACATAAAAAATGATGGGTTGATAAAATACAAAAAAAATGTTGTTCGTACTAAATAGTTCACCTTTCCCTTCCTTTCCTTCCACTATCTCCCTCTCTCCCCTCCCCCTGGGTATAAACACCCGCCTCCCCCTCCTCATGATAACACTTCAGTTATGACCTCATGAGTCAACATTTTGCTGAAGTTTTAAAGTTTTCTCTGATTCACTGCAGACTCCTCTGAGCAAAAAAGCTCACTAATGTCACAGAGACCTGTGGCCCCATTTATAAACGTGGCGTACGCTCAAAAGATGGCGTACGCCAATTTCTAAGCAATCTTTGCGATTTATAAAAAACAAGAGAGATGAGAAACTGCGAGACCGTTGGCAGAAGGAAGAATGGAGAGAAATATGTGAAAATAATACCATAAATCAAATGTTACCTCATGTATCATATATGAAGAATACATTTGCAAAAATTGATTAAAGCCAATCTTAAAATGATTAAAGGTCCCATGTTTTGGCCTCTTCTACTGATCATAATTCCATTGTTGTGGTCTACTAGAATAGATTTACATTGTTCAATGTTCCAAACTCACATTGGTTTCTCATACAGCATCTCTGTATAGTATGTGTATTCACTCTCTGTCCTAAACGGCTTGTTGGAGTTCCTGCCCCCCCCTCCCTGTGAGCCCACTGTGCTCTGATGTGTGTTTATGTGTTACAATGGCATTTGTTAGCAACCAGAAAATGACACCAGTAATGACAAACAGATGAGAATGCTGCGTGGGGTCTGGGTGCCGTGTTGGCGGGACGTTGCGGGGCTCGCTGGTCCGCCCTGTGGGGCTCGAGGAGCGGACAGTTTGAGGTGGATTACTGGTGTCGTTCCCTGGTTAAACACAGCGGGAAATCCACCTCGCACTGTCCGCTCCGGGGGCCTCGCGGGGCGACCTCGTGAGCTCCGTAATGTCCCGCTAACATGGCACTTAGTCTATATCCAGCATCCAGGGAAACACAGCGGGAAATTCACCTCACACTGTCCGCTCCAGGGGGCGTGCGGGGCAGACTCCTGAACTGCTCAGGAGTCCACCCTGGCAGAGGGTGTGCCTATTGATCTATAGCTGTGTGCCAATAGAGTGGTGCAGTGACGCGTCCTAAAACCCGGAAGTAAGCTGCGCATGGGTTCCCTCGACAAAAAAGCAATGGGATTTCTCCATAGGATTTTGGAAAATAGCTCGAAATACAGTAAGGTCTGTGGTTGACACAAATTGAAGAGACAGATCACGTTTTGTTCAGCCGGATAATATCCACATGTCTACCCTACTTTTATAATTTTCTAATCATAAATCTAATCGATAGATTTATGATGTTTTAGGACGCGTCACTGCACCACTCTATGGGTCCAGACTTATGGCGCGTTTCCACTACAGCGCGGAGCCCGGTTTAAGAGGGCTGTGACGTCAGCGGCCCGACTTTGGTTGCGTTTCCACTTGGCCTAGTACCGGCCTGCGGGTCCTAATTCACAGTTTTTCTGGCCTCATAAAATCGTGGTTCTAGGGCCAGGAACAACCAGGCTGAGTTGTGACGTCAACACTCTCGACTGCTGATTGGTCAGAGAGAATCGTCACAATCGGCGCGCGAGATAATCCCTAGCGTCGCATATATATATAGCGAAGCTTGCAGCATTTTTATAAACAGCATTTTTGTCAACAGAGGAGCTAAAATGGCAAAGAAAAGCACGCCGTGGTTGGTCGAGGAAGTGACGACGTTCCTACATTACATTGCAGATGATAAGATCCAGCGGGAGCTCGACGGGACAACTCGCAATATTAAAGTATTTCAGGAGGTCTCTACACAGATGTCCACAAGCGGCTACTCGAGGACTGTCGTGCAGTGTAGGGAAAAACTCAAAAAGATGAAGAGTGAATATCGCTTGGTCAAAGATAATAACAACACGAGTGGTGCCAGTAGGAAAAACTGGAAGTGGTTTGAGCTAATGGACACCATTTACGGCCATAGACCGGCTAGCGTTGGGAGGGATGGAGGCCTGGACTCTGCAACGGCGTTACTGGAGTCTCTGCATGGTACGTTTTTTCTAACGCTCTGTTATTTGCTTGAAAGCGTTGTGTCCCTATCTGTTCTAAAGCTCACTTCTAACAAATAAGTCGTCATGGCAGTTTTAAGCAGCGTGACTCCGCCCACCAAAAAGCCGATCGCTCCGCCTACACTGCGTTACTATAGTTACTGCCCCAGTTCCTAAACTGTAATGGAAACGCGCCATCAAGTGAGCTGGTCCTAACAAGGCCTAACGAGGCCGAGCGAGGCCGAGCAAGGCCGGGCTCCGCGCTGTAGTGGAAACGCGCCATTAGTGACGTCAATAGGCCCCGGAAGAAAAAAATCGAAAAAGAAAAATCTCCAACGAGGCGTTCTGGGGCAGCATAGACAGGTCTTTTCTGTCTTAGAGTTTTACTCGATACAGGGTGTACTTTGAGGGTTTGTGACTCTGCAGACCGTTTACATGCAGACAAAGCTACATAACACACAAGGGGACGGGTAATAACCAGAAAAGCATATGATGGGACCTTTAAACAAACAGATGTAAAGGTACATGTGTGGCTTACAGACTTCTTTACATGCAAACAACTCTTTATCTTCTTTTAAAAGCAGGTCATAATCTTATTGTTATACTTAAGAAATTGCTGGATATCACAGTCCTTATACTGTATCTTATCAGTTTGATTGTGTATTATTGTGTAGGTCCTTTTTATTTTACTGTTAAAAGGAAGAGTTTTAAATGAGTCAGTCAAATGAATTTGTTTTCATATGCCATATTCATATGTATCACACACGTAAGGGTAAGACACACACCTATTTAACAAATGCAATGTGTAGCCCAGTTATTCCCTAGTTTAATCAGGAGTTCGTTAACTTAATAAATCTAATTTACAATGAAGAATACATAAGGTAATGTTGTCTTATTTCTCTTAAATGATCCTGTTTATATTTTACCAATGTACCCTTTGTGTTATCTTGAGTCCCTTTAAGCACCTTTAAGTACTGTAACTTTGCTAGTATTAGATTATGTCTACTCTACTATAACATATACACACTGAACAATTTAGCTGAGTGACATATAATAGAAATGTATATTTAAATGTGTCGAGCACAATGACACTTACCTTAAACACATTAGTTTAAATACCTCTATTAATATAAATCACCAAATATCACCCTGGAATCAGTTTTAGAAATAGAGATCTCAATTATTTACTGTATACTTGTGAACAAACAACAGGAAATATACAGTCAGAATGTACCTTCAATAATGTCTGATTAATAATCCCTTTAACTGGAAATTATTATAATATCAAAATATTATAAGGGTCACCTTTGAATACAATTTCACACTTAACTCAGTGGGCCCACACTCACTCAGCACACACACACACACAAGCCGGCAAATCAAATGAAATAAAACCCCTCACGTTGCAGGCCTGATGTGATGCTTGAGAGCGTTGAAAGTCAAAACTATTTGTCTTCTTCACTCAAATGAGCAATAAAACCAGAGCGATACCTGAACATCTCCAACTCCAAACTGCAGCTGTACCGATCCCTCAGTCTCAGATGGCGATCAACGGTGGCGGGAAGGTGTCCAGCGACGGCGTTCTCTCTCGTATTGTCCAAAACTCCTCACTGTCACCAACTTGCAGCAAAACTGATAAAGATCCATAGCCGTGGGAACATGTTTCAAATGGGGGGTGCTGTGGGGATGACACCAGGGCTGGTTCTGACCATTTGCTGCCCTAGGCAAGATTTTAGCTGGCAATGAAAAACCTCTACAAAAGACCAATACACTACAAAAAGAGAAACGTATTGACCTGGTGGACAGCTTATATAAAAAGGCTTGAAATGCATTTAGTATTGTGTATGAACATGTTTTAATTGGGGGGTGGACGTCACATCCTCTAGGGGGGTCCAGGGGTATGCCCCCCTGGGACGTTTTCTTTCAACATTTTAAAGTAAAATGCTTCAATCTGGTGTACTTTGAGCACACAATTACTGAGACCTGATCTAGGGGTACAACTCTAAACACCCATATGAAAAAGATTGGTTTGCATTTTATTAATCAAATAAGTATGTGACTTTAACCAATAACCTACCATAGCCAATAAGAAATACATGTAACTTATTTCATTTTTGTGGTTCATTCATATCTTATTTTACCTAGTTAACATTTATTTATGCATATGTTTTAATCTCTGCAGTTTTAAACGATATGTTTCTGTCCTATAGTATACATTGAAATGATTTCAAACCTCTTTTTATTTATCCCAATAATTATAAAGGAGTGCCTTGGAAATATTTGTTTACATAAATTGTGATTGAACCGTTTGAGACCCACTGAGATAACTTAGACTAAAGTGAACTATCTAAACCCTCAGAGATTCCTTTACCTCACTGAGCCTCTCAGTCTGACAGGAGAGAGCTCTCCCTCCACATTATTGTAGAAACAGCTTCTTTTATCCGTTAGCGCAGCAGAAGCTAACAACAATCCCCGCCCTGTCTCTCTCTCTGTCAGCTGCGGGCGCCTGATAAGCCAACATCCCCCACTTTCATCACTTATATCGCCCATCGTACAGGGCAAATGGAAAATGTAACCGGGATGAAAATGGTGTTATCTTTACTTAATTATGAATGTTGTTACATCAAGGCTGAAAATTAGTTTTTTTTGTATTTGTATTATATTTCCATTTCATCTTGTGGACGTGCAGATTCCCTGTCCTCCATCAGGGGGTGCTGCAGCACCCTCAGCACCCTACTTCCCACGGCCCTGTAAAGATCTTCAGGGTTTTCATGCCGAAAAACCCCGAACTGAAGCCAATAACGCCAGCTGAGTTAGCTATAACGTGGCTAAGAGTCCATTCACTGTATTAATGAATGCAAACACTCAGTTGCTAACAAGCTAATACACACACGTGGATAACTCTGGGACAAACTTGGAGTAGAAAGGTGATCAGTTCCTTGCAGACAGCGTGTAGAAAAGAATCCATATGAAGACTTTCGAGTTGATCATCTTGAGACACTAACTACATACTTATTTGCTATAACTGTCAACTTTAATTCACTCTCTGTGCCGCGACTTTATCAGTCAAGCCACCACTCTGACGCACACTCTCTCCCGCATTCACTTCCTGCCAACTTCAACCCTTGACTTTCAAAATAAAACACAATATTTATAATTATACATTTTAGTCTTTTAAACATATGTATTACACTTTCCCTTTTTAAACTGTTGTGAAATATCTTGTAATCGTTATCTTTGCATGAACTAGATATTTTAACAACACTTATAACTAAATGACATATTTATTATCTTGTTTTAATTTCACTGTAAGGGTTCTTTTCAACCTGGTTACAAATGCAATGGATAAGCTTAATCTGCACTGAAGTCACAGATAACATCCTATCTAATATTTAAACAAATAATTTCCTTGTCACTGTTGGGTTCAGAATTCCAGAAAAGACAGACAACTTCTAAGTTTAACTATTTATTGTAAAGAGAGCCAAAGATATATATCACTTGGCCAAGGACTCATCAGGTCTTGGGAATCACAGGCAGCAAAGCTGTAATCTCTAACCACCAAATCCGTAAAGAGCCTCGAACCTCGTGCGACAATACATTTTATTACACAGGGCGTTGCCCCTACATTTATGATTGGTCAAGACTAGCTGAAGAGATACCATGGTTTAGACTTGGTGCTCTTTGGTTGGTGCGCAGACTCAGATAGAGTCTCTTGGCAACACGACCTTCCAATCATCATTCGGCCGGCCTGTGGAAGTCCCTCCCTACTCTGGCACCATCATACTAATTTGTTTTCGCTAACGTTTCTTCAGATATAGTGGAAAACTATAATGTTGCTTCCTAGCTCTGCGGAGGAGCGCGGCTCCCATACAAAGTCAAGGCCGGTGCGATGTGCTGTTCTGACTACCTCTTTGTGTTCTCTCAGTCTCTGCACTCGACCTTGCTACTTTCAATATTGCAAGCTAAACACTTTCTCATGTAACTTTTCCCTTCGTTCCTGTCCTCCCCATCAACTTGGGGGGGGGTGATTGGGTCTATTTATTCCAAAGTCACAGCCACATAAAATGAGCACAATAAGCTTATAATGTAATAATAAGAATCAGTCTTTCTAATGTTATATAAAAATAGACTCCACATCACTGAAGCATTGACTATGCTATTTTTCATCCTTAAATGCAGGCATTAAGTTAGATTATACAGCCACAATAAGTCTGTTTGTGACAGACTTCTGTCTGAATTTAAATGAACCTTACCTATGCATACAGTAACCTAACTAGCAAACTAGCAAACTAACTATCTAACGTACAAGGATGACCTTATTTTACCAACTTTACACAGTAGCCTTTTGGTATACAGTATCATCCGACTTAATGTTTTACACTTCTCTATTACGTTTTAACTTGGATGCTACACATAGCATCGTTAGCACAGATGTAGCTACCGATTGCTCAAATGCTAACCCAACTCTAAACATTCATTAAGCTTAATAAAAACACCAGTATCATAACATAAAGTACACAGGTATGACTTACCGAAGAAACTGCATTTATGGACGGTCTGTTCTAACCGCAGAGCCATAAGATAAGTCCGATATTTGCATGACGAGTACTCCACCAGGCACCAACACAACAAACCCGGCTGAGTTCAAGTAGTGTTCTCCGGATGAGCTGAGCAGCTGAGCACCTGTAGCATCACAGAGCTGCTAGCAGAGAGACAGAGGAGCTAGAAGCAACAGTCCCGTTGTCATGAAGGGGGAATCTAACTATACAGAATATGTTTTTTTGGATCCAGGCAAACATGTTTATTTCTGATGTTAAGTTGGACATTTTAACATAGGGTCTACCGGAATTGCTCCCATCTGCATCCATCGCCTACAGCAGGGGTCGGCAACCCTAGGCACGCGTGCCACCATTGGCACGCGGTACCGTAACCAGTGACACACTAGAAATAAGTGGAATAAGTGTGCAAAATATAAAAAAAAAAAATGTGGATCCTGAACGAGACCGCCGCGAGAGCGCATCTCCCTGTTACCTGCAGAAGGAAGCCATGCACGCAACGCAGCGCAGAAGGATAACTTCTAGGCCCCGCTCTCTTTAACTCCAGTCGACTTTCTGCTGCTTTCCTACGTGGTGAAACGATCAGGGGTGTAGTGCTGCCGGAGCTCACCGGAACGCCCTTCCGGCACTTCACAAATTGCAGTACCCATAAGGAGCTGTACACTGTGGTGTCTATTTTTATATAACATTACAAGGTTGATTCTTATTATTACATTATATGCTTATTGTGCTCATGAGATGTTGCAATGACTATGGAATAAATAGACACACTCACCAATCCCAGGTTCTGATGGGTTGGATACGAAACGAAGGGAATAGTCATAGAAGAAAGTTTTAGCTTCCATTAGAAATGTTGCAAAAGCCAGGTGCAGACACTGTAGAGACAAAGAGTTATTGAAAACAGGAGATTGCCATGGCCTTGAACAGTGTGTGCTCCTCGCCTAAGCATAACTGGGAACTAGTATAATGGAAGATTCCCAAGATCTATTGCAAAGCAGCTTCAGCAAAAAAAAAAACGTAGGATAGCGACTAGAGTAGGGAGGGAACCTTCACAGGAGACATTCATTTTGTTGTTAAGATGGCATTTAACAACCAAGGCAGATAGTATGATTAGAAAAAGACAGAGTGGAAAGGGTTGGATTTATTTAACCTCAGTGTGCTAGAATTTCTATAGGTAATGTGTGCCGAGACCTGGACTGTCCCTCTGCATCAGACGGCTAAGACCCCGACCCGCCGGAGCAAACAAAGAACCCAAGCAGGACCCAAGCTCCTTCTCCATCGAACAGACAGAGAACCAACAACAACAAGGCTGCATCCAGAACTGCATCCAGAACCATCTCCACCTGTGTCAGCCAGAACCAATCAGCATGCTGACAGGCAGAGATCTACTCTAATCAGTCCCTCTGATAGGACACGAAGTTTCAAGCCGAGCCACGAGTTTTAGCACAAGAGCAAAATGTGGGACATGAGAGCGGAATCCGCCCTCCATAATAAAAACAGCAAAGAGACTGTAGAAATGCAAAGCAGTACAAGAACAGTGGCATGATGTGGGCTGCAGATGTAACTGGGCAAAGGGCTGCATAAAAGAGTTACAGCGGATGGATTCAAGAGCTGATGGACTGGGGAGAAGTCCGAATCAGAGGAGTTGACATGGTCGAGCAGAATGTGAGGAGGCCGGGGTCACGGTTTGAGATAACCAGAGGAGACAGGAAGGGAACCGGAAATGAGTGAGTTTGCACATAAACACACTTATTCACAAACGCACACAAAAAGGACCACATTTAAAGAAATTGAATTGACCTGATGAATACATAAAGATAAAAGGTTTTATTACCCATAAATTCATTTATTGATAAATTACAAATAGCAGAAAAGAGGAAATTATTAAAGTTAAATGACAAAATAAACCTAAAAACACTGTAGGATAAAGGGGGAAATACGAAGAAAAGATTCACTACACTTTTTAGGCAATATTGAACTGCAGTTTAAAGGGAGAGTTTTAGTACCCACTCTGTCGTATGAATTAGTTAAAATCAGACAAATATTTATTTATATAGGTCATGTTAAAGGGAAAGCTTGTACTAAACAAAATATAGTATTTCAATCTAGGTATTGGTTTCACCATTGCAGCATAGGATCACTTTTTATGGGGAAATAACTGTTGTTTGTAGTCCAAAATGTAGAGTTTAAAAAAAACAACAACAAAAAAACACTGGGCAAAGAGCGATTGCAAATTCAATTTTGAAAAAGCAATATAATTTGGAGCAAAACATGCGGGGCCTTGGATCACTCATTGTAATGGTGCATATTATTGACAACCGACATCTGATAGGGAGAAGGGGTCACTCAACCCACCCTGCAGTTGTTGTTTTTTAAATTTCACTTGCAGCTTCACAGGGAGCGCACAGCACCAGATTATGAGTTTAAAAGACAAGCGCCACCACCTCCTAATGATCATCCATTTATTCAGTGATGACCTGAAATTTAGAGATGTTATTTAAAAAAAATATACCTGCCATAAGTGATAACTCCTAAATTCAACTACAAACCATTGATGAAATTACTTCTGTTTTTAAATCCTTGATGAAGGAAGGAGTAATTATTACATGTTCAGACACCCAAGGTTCCACACACTGCTAGGGAGGTTAACATTTGTCTTTAAGTGGACCAGAATTGAAGATAAATGAATATAATGAATTATGAAATACATGGCAGAGCTTCACAGATCCTAATAATGTTTTGACTCAAGAAAATAATTATGTGCACAAGTTTCTAAATAGATCTATTAGACATTTTAATATAGATTAGGTTTTAATAAACTGCAGTAGTAGTACTATAAGGAAGTGACATCTTTGACTACCAAATTTCAGGAAATGTGGGAAACAGCTGTCCCAATGAAAAGTTAGAGCCATCTTGAAAATTATAGTTGTAATCGTGAATTAATAAATGATGGCGCTCCATATATGACAGATTTTTGTAGACAAAGGATACCTGCCTATGCTGAAATATCAAAGTCTCTGCAGAGCATGACACATGGCCAAAAGACTGAGACCAAATTACCTTTGACCCCGACTGGCTGCGCTCCATCGGGACCAGAACCTCTCGCCACCTGAACAGTTTCTTCCCCTCCGCTACCGGCCTCTTAAACAAGGCCCGCCCCCCCCCCCCCACTGACACTTTACCTCTGCCACATCATAGACTATATGCATTACATTAATGCACACAATGTCATACTCCTTTCTGCACATATTCTGATTTCACATTTCATAGTTTATAAGCAAAAATTCATTCATAGCATTCTATTTACATGTAAATTACTGCTTTATTTCATTTTTACTGCTATTTAACTGTATTTTTATTACGGTGTAAAAGATTTTGTGTTTTATATTAGATTTCTTGTTTTTTATATTTTATGTATGCACCATGACATCAAGTCAAATTCCTAGTATGTGCGAACCTACCTGGCAATAAACCTGATTCTGATTCTGATTCTGACAGTGTGACAAAAGCACTGTCGATGACTGACTCTGGGGTGTACCTGACCAAACTCGACTTTACAGCGGTTTGCAAATGTGAAGCTCAAATTAAAATCTTTTTTTAGGACTGAAAGATGGAGAGGGACGTGTCTTTTTACTGGAGTGTTTACAGTGGAAATAATAATAATAATAATGATTTGTGAATATTGTTTGGTATGTTCCTATGACCACTGCTTACCTGAAGGTTTTCTCCCCATACAGGATTTTGTTACACATGAGTTCATGTGTAAAAAGGGGGAATATGTATAATGTATAATGTCAACATGGCTGTCAAATTCACAATTTACATTTTTCATTTAGGGATTGAAAGAAACCTGCCGCCCCAACCCAGATGTTCAAACTGACCGTTGAATGATAGTTTTAGAATTAACCTGCTCCATGTCTGGGGATGAGATACTGTTTGATGAATGTTGACATGTTTCTAAATATTGATTGAATTTTGAACAGGTAAAGCAGATGCAGAAGCAGTGGCCAAGGGGCTACTGTGAGAGATGTAATTCCAGAATGGGAATACCAAAGAAGTTGACCTGTGATAATGAAACAATTTTGTAATGTGGATTTTTTTACAGATATTAGAGTACCTGGGGTTTGAAATGTAGAAAGAACATATCACAGTTAAGTTAAGCTATCAATCAATCAATCAATCAATCAATGTTTATTTATATAGCCCAATATCACAAATGTTACATTTGTCTCAGTGGACTTCACAGTTTGTACAGAATATCAGTAGACAATACGACACCCTCTGTCCTTGGACCCTCACATCGTACAAGGAAAAACTTCCAAAGAAGGAAAAAACCCACAGTTTAAAGGGGAAAATGGGAGAAACCTCAGGGAGAGCAACAGAGGAGGGATGCTCTCCCAGGACGGACAGACGTGCAATAGATGCCGTGTGTAAATCGAAAAGATAATACATTTACAACATAGGTAGACCAAATGTTTGGAAATGCATGTGTCTATGATAAAAAGATGAATCCACGAGGATGTCAACAATCCTGTGGGAGCCATCAGGGAAGTAGTATGATGAGAGTCAGGCAGGACCACAGAGACAGGTTCAGCCACGACTCGAAGTCCAGGACTCAAATACAGGACTCAGGATAGAGGATCCAGGACACAGAACCGCAGAAACAGGATCAGCCACGACTCAGGATCCCGGCGTAGATAGACACCAAAAACACATTTGGGGGAAGCTGGGTTATTCGGAACATGAGAGTACACAGGTACAGACAGACAGAAGGAAGAAGTAAGGTGTCCCCCGACAGTCTAAAGGCCTCTACACACCGGCCCGACTTTGGGAGTCAGAGGCCGTCCGAAGCCGTCAGAGGCAGTCGGGCATTCGCGTCGCACTACTCAGGTTGGTGTGTCGTCTCTTTACGGCACATTTTCAACCCTCCCGCCGCCGATTCAACATGTTGAATCGGCCGCGGGAGGCCAAAGAACGTCGGGACAAATCAATCACTCTGATTGGCTGTTCAGCTTAGCGAATCAGTGCATCAGAAGTGAAGCGGAAGTGAGGGACCAAAACAAACGATAAGAAGGCACACACAGACGGCTAATCTTCCTCATTTTCATCTCACCCGGACGCAAGAGTTTCTTTTTTATCATGACGGCATGGAATGAAGAAAGTGAAGACCAACTGATCAACTGCTTATATTACTAAGTCTGTTCTTCTTCTCTCGGTGTATAAAACGCAGTCTGTCTTCCGGTTGTTGCCTCTTTTGAATGACGAATACACACTACCGCCGCCTGCTGGTAAGGAGAGTTATTGCCACTCGTCGGCTGAAGTATTTGCGGTGTGTTCGTAGGCGGGCGGTGTCAGTACCATATCGGCTCGGGGTACCATATCGGCTCGGGGTCACATCCGTCGGGTCATATCCGTCGCTTACCAATGACGTCACGCGATCACGCGATCACGCGATCACGCGTTCACGCGTTCGCACGCTGATTGGTGTAACTAGGGGCGCTGACTAGGGTATACCGCGGGTCTGATCAAAGACGAATGAGAGTAGGTAGAGAGAGAGAAGGAGACGGTAAGAAGAATATAAGATATTTTCCCGCCACATGTAAAGTAAAATATGTTCTTTTGTTCTGTTTAAATTAATTAAAGTTAATGCTTACAAGTGCCAGTATACAGTAGCCCTAATACTTACTTATTTCGTTTTGATTTTGATATTTGATTATGTTATACATTATCAAAAAATTATATATTATATATCAATACGATATACTTTTATATATTATATATTATCAAAAAGATAATTTTTCCATCTTGAAATAACGCAATATAATAGATTATTAAAAATAAGTATGTATTAAATGTGTATATATACGACATTTTTGCGCCATAGGTAAAGTACAATATTTTCTTTTGTTCTTAACTTTGACAGAAATGGATAGTTATTATACAGAGATAAAGCACTATGTGCTC
Source organism: Dissostichus eleginoides (assembly GCA_031216635.1). NCBI lineage: Eukaryota > Metazoa > Chordata > Actinopteri > Perciformes > Nototheniidae > Dissostichus > Dissostichus eleginoides. The sequence continues at coordinate 2,696,851 of CM062280.1, forward strand.
AGTGGTGGTTACCATGATCTCACCATCGCCGCTAAACATCCTGATGCAAGGAAGGCGGCAATTCGGAAGGCTTCAAAGAAATACCTGATCAAATGTAAGTAACAGTTAGAATAAGACCATGGTTAAGTCACGAACATACGTTTTTATTATGAGGTATAAACCCCCTGTACATGTGACATCATCATGATTTTGCTCCTGTAGTGTAAGCACATATTCCTGCTACTTACTAGGCCTAACTGAAGTATTTTGTAGTTTTTTAGAACATTTAAATTATCCTTAATCTTTTATATTGTTTATATCTCATATAATATGTTTCCCTTTACTTTTAGGGATCAATAAAGTATATATCTATCTATTTATCTAATGGTGTTTTTTGGTGCAAAAGTGATCATACCTCTAATGGTTTATCATATTGCAATTCCAACATTTTCAGTAAATTGCAAGGACTCCACAGCTTGTTTCTCCTTTTTCTTTTCATCAACGCTAACTGAAGCTGGACTCGGACGTGCGACAGCCCCCGGGTGCGACACCCCACGGGTACAAAATCAAAATCAAGGTATGCATAAACAACCCTTAAGTAATAATAAATAGTAAAAATAAGTAACCCTTTCTTACTTGCTACCCTTTTCCCTCAACCTATCCTAAGGGAGTGCTTGTTCTTCCTTCTGTCTGTCTGTGTCTGTGTATTCTCATGTTCCGATCAACCCAGCCAAATTTTTCTTCTTTTGTGTCTATATCGACGCCAGGATCTGGAGTCGAGGCTGATCCTCTTGCTGTGGTACCACATCCTGGATCCTCTATCCTGAGCTCTGGATTAAGTCGTGGACCTCGGGTTGTGGCTGAACCTGTCTCTGCGGTCCTGCCTGGGTCTCGTCATGCTGCTAACATTCGGTCTACCTATGTTGTAAATGTATTATCTCTTCGATTTACACACGGCATCTATTGCACGTCTGTCCGTCCTGGGAGAGGGATCCCTCCTCTGTTGCTCCCCCGAGGTTTCTCCCATTTCCCTTTAAACTGTGGGTTTTCTCTGGAAGTGTTTCCTTGTACGATGTGAGGGTCTAAGGACAGAGGGTGTCGTTTTCTTCTCATACTGATATTCTGAACAAACTGTGCTGTTGTATTAGCTGTAAAATGTCTTTACTGTAGGGTATTTTTATTATTTGTACAGCACTTTGGCTCGACCACAAATCGTTTATAAATGTGCTATATAAATAAAACTTGATTGATTGATTTGATTTGAAAGGGTGTGCGCCAAGGTTCCATATTAGGACTAATCATTTATCAAATGCTGCTTTCCATTTTTATGCAGATGATACTGTTATTTATTGTTCATCCTCTTCTATAGAGCAAAGTCTTGATTTCCTCCAGTCTGCCTTTGATGTTATTCCATCCCATTTATCTCAACTCAAGTTAGTATTAAATGCAGACAACTCCAAACTCATGATATTCTCAAATGGCAAAAACTTAACTTCTTTTCTCCCCAACATTTGTACTGTTCAAGGGACTGACATTGACATTGAAAGGGTCACTACATACACATATCTAGGTTTTATATTGATCAGAACTTATCTTTCAAGTCACACACTGAAAATGTTGTTTTAAAATTAGGTTTCTCCTTTCAGACAAGGAAACATTTGATCTCTGCAACGTTTTTACCAGTATTGGATTCTGGTGATCTGCTTTACATGAATGCCTCTGACCAGTGCCTAAAGAGTTTGGATACTGTGTACCATTGTGCATTACGTTTTATTACATATATATATTATATATATATATTGTGAGTTTGGAATAAATATGCACTTTATGAAAATTATTAGTTGGTTACTGTTAGTAAAAAACAGTAAGGTTAATACTGGATGTTTGTTACACTTGGATATGTTTTCTGTAATACTTGTAACATAATTATTCTCCAGTTTATGCATTTCAGTGACTTGCAGTTAATGCTCGACATGACAGTTTAAAGGGCTACTATGCTACTTTCAAGTTTTTAGAAGAGTAGTATTTAATACTGTGGAAAAATGTTTTTAAGGTACAATAAATGTCTACTGAATGTGAAATTCAAGTGAAATATGTGTTTATCACAGAAAGGGTAACTGACAGTGAATGTATGTTAGTGGAACTGTCAGGAAAGCGAAGTGTTAATTAAAGAATGTTAATGAAGAACTGAAATGCATAGAAGAGAAAGTTAATATACATGATTTTATTGTGCAATAAAACAATCAGAGAAGCGATCTGCAAGGTGCTTAATACAGGTATCATCACTGGTCATATCGGGGACCTGTTACAATAGTTGAGATGTGAAGGGGGTTATGTTTTTTGTCTGTTCTGGGTTCCTGCAGTTTTTTGAACAGACAGTACACACGTTCAGAGGATGAAGCTGTTAACGTGCTGCTAACATAAACTGGCTGTAGCCCACAAACTGAAGCAGAATGATCAAGTTAAATAATAACAAGCTCCAGTGTTAGAATTCCATAATTCCATACTCGTAAATAAAATGACATGCAAATAACATTTTCTTGGCTGTGGACTTAGAAAAATTGCCAATTTAGAAATACAAAACGATGTAGGTTAGAGTTATCCTAAAAATAAGCTCATATTTGAATTCCCCATAAAAAACACATCATTTAGACACCCCCATGTTAGGATTTCCTTCAGATTCATGTTAGCACCTGAGTATGACCCGCCCTGGTGGATGATCAAATTTGATTTCTAATTTTAAATAAAAGGAAAGAAATTCACAGTTATTGTCAAACAGGAGTTAAATCAATTTCTCGCTTATTCTAAGAATGTATTTCACCATATTCATATTTAAATGTTCGGGATTTAATTACGTTGTAATGTTTGAATGTTGAAAAATAACAATCGACAGTGTAAACATAATTATGTAAATAACCCAATTTGTGTTCTGTGAAAACGGAAAAGGATTTTGCATTGTTTTTGTTACTTTCGTTGCAGTGTCTTAAATGTCTTAAACTTCCTGTTTGAAGTTGTTCCTATGGAAACAACTTGACGGAGGGAAAAAGTAATATCTTCTACATATAATAATGGACAAAGTAAAGAATGAAGTGTAGGCTATGTTTAAATGTTCGGAATTTGACCGTGTATGGTGGCCCTCTTGAGTTGCCGTACTACAGCCAATGTGTGACGTCATTGGTAAGCGATGGATATGACCCGACGGATGTGACCCCCGAGCCGATATGGTACTGACACCGGCTTTATCCGACGAAGCCAACGAAGCCCGACGTAGCTGACGTAAAAGTCGGGACGCCTTCGGTACGCGTTCTTTGGTCTCAGGTTGGTGTGTAGAGACCTTAAGCCTATAGCAGCAAAAATAGGGGCTGAATCTAATCAGCCCTAACTATAAGCTTTATCAAAAAGGAAGGTCTTAAGCGCACTCTTAAAAATGGATGGGGTGTCTGCCGCCCGAACACAAACTGGAAGCTGATTCCACAAAAGTGGAGCTTGATAAGAAAACGCATTGTACTTTTAAAAACTCTAGGAACAACCAACAACCCTGCATTCTTGGAACGCAAAGCCCTAGTAGGACAGTAGGGTATAATGAGTTCTTTAAGGTAAGATGGCGCCTGCCCATTAAGGGCTTTGTAGGCGAGAAGAAGAATTTTAAATTCTATCCTGTGTTCTATAGGGAGCCAGTGTAAGGCAGCCAGAACAGGAGTAATGTGGTCCCTTTTCCTAACTCTAGTTAGTACACGTGCTGCAGCATTTTGAATCAGCTGAAGCGACTTAACTGACTTTTTGGTACACCCTGATAATAAAGAGTTACAATAATCCAGCCTTGAAGTAACAAATGCATGGACTAGTTTCTCTGCATCGTTTTGAGGCAAGATATGCCTGATTTTTGCAATGTTGCGTAGATGAAAGAAGGCGGTCCTCGAGATTGATTTTATGTGGGCGTTAAAAGATAAATCCTGATCAAATATAACACCAAGATTCCTTACAGTCTCACTGGAGGCCAAATTAATGCCATCCATAGTTAGTATATCGTTAGATAATTTGTTTCGTAGATTCTTTGGGCCGAGTACAATAACTTCAGTTTTGGTCGTGTTTAACATAAAAAAATGTAAGGTCATCCACGTTTTTAAGTCCTTGAGGCGGTCTTGAATTTTATTTAGATGATTGGTTTCATCAGGCTTGATGGATAAATATAGTTGAGTATCATCCCCATAACAATGGAAATGTACAGAGTGATTCCTTATAATATTGCCTAACGGAAGCATATATAATGTGAACAAAATAGGTCCAAGCACTGAACCCTGTGGTACTCCATGGCTAACTTTGGTTTGCATGGAAGATTAATCGTTGACACACAAACTGAGAGCGTTCAGATAGATAGGATCTAAACCAGCCTAAAGCAGTTCCCTTTATGCCAACTAAGTGCTCTAGTCTTTGCAATAGGATATCATGGTCGATAGAATCAAATGCAGCACTGAGATCGAGTAAGACAAGAATAGAGACAAGTCCTTTGTCTGAGGCTATTAGAAGGTCATTTGTGACTTTAACCAGAGCTGTCTCTGTGCTATGATGTGTTCTAAAGCCAGACTGAAAATCTTCAAATAAATCATTGTTTTTTAAGTAATCACACAACTGTTTTGCGACTGCTTTCTCAAGAATATTTGAGAGGAACGGAAGATTAAAAATAGGTCTATAGTTGGCTAAAACCTCTGGATCGAGGTTGTAATTTTTAAGAAGAGGTTTTATCACTGCTACTTTGAATGATTGTGGAACATAGCCTGATAATAAAGACATATTCATAAGATTTAATAAAGAAGTGCTAATTAATTGAATTTGGTAATGTGATGAGACAGAATTTAATTTAGACAACATCCTGTCTCTAGCCTGGTAAATAATTAGAAGTAGAAGCCATAGACTTTAATTTTTAGGTCATTATGGGGATAGCAATGAACACAAGACTAGTTTCACAAGGGCAATTTAAATTCATAATAGAAAGACATTTGATGACAGTATGTTGGAATTCTGCATTCATTTTTTCAGCTTGATAATATCTAAGCACTGACAGGTAGAAGCAGTATTGCCAGGTGCAATAGAGTGGTGCAGTGACGCGTCCTAAAACCCGGAAGTAAGCTTCTTCCGGTTCCATCGACAAACGACGGGTCGGGTCGGTTTGCGGAACTAATTGGCAATATTTGCGGGTGGCGGGGCAGGTTCGGTATTGCACATTGCGGGTGCAGGCGGGAGCGGGTCTTGAAAATCAGACCTGTGCAGGACTCTGGTGTACTTCCACCATTAAACTGTCATATTCTGCACATTTCTTATACTATCTATACCTACATCTTATAAGAGTATAATTAATATGTATAATATCAGTTAAAATAAGTGCTTCAGTACACACATATATTGTTTTGATATTTGTAACACCAAACCAACAGAAAAGATGGTCTTAAACAGCTCTTTAGTCTTGCCCATGGTGGAGAGGTTGGAATCTGATTGATTGATTCTGTGGACAGGTGTTTTATACAGGTAACAAGTTGATATTAGGAGTACTTTCTTAAAGGAAGAGGACTTATGTAACCGGTCTGTGGGAGCCAGAATTCCTGTTGATTGCAAGGGGATCAAATACTTATTTCCCACAGTTAAATGCAAATACATTTTTATATTTTATATAATGTCATTTTCTGGATTTTATTTTTGATATTCTTACTCTCACTGTTAAAATAAACCTAGCATTACAATTATAGACTGTTCATTGTGGGCAAACTTACAAAATCTGCAAGGGACCAAATACTTATTTCCTCCACTGTATTTCCCTGCTTGGGATCAATGAAGCTAATGGTATTTCACTGATTAAATTCAAGATTCAAAGGTTTTATTGTCGTATGCACATAAGCTAGAAATGGCAACGGAAATCTTATGACCCGAGCTACTCCAACGATGCAACATAGTTATATAATAAAATACAAATCAAATATAGAAGTCTATATACACGTAAATAGAATATAGAATAGATGCTCTCTATGATGCACCTGTAGAAGGTCAGGATGCTCTCTATGGTGCACCTGTAGAAGGTCAGGATGCTCTCTATGGTGGACCTGTAGATCAGGATCCTCTCTATTGTGCACTTGTAGAAGGTCAGGATCCTCTCTATTGTGCACCTGTAGAAGGTCAGGATACTCTCTATTGTGCACCTGTAGAAGGTCAGGATACTCTCTATTGTGCACCTGTAGAAGGTCAGGATACTCTCTAGGCAAACTGCAGGGGGTCCAGAGAGTCAGGGAGGGAGGAGGTGATGAACGTTTTGACTAACCGCTCAAAGCACTTCATGATGATGGAGGTGAGTGCTACTGGGCGGTAGTCGTTGAGGCTGGAGATTTTTGTCTTTTTGGGGACAGTAATGATGGTGGAGTGAGGAGGAATCCTGAGGACAGTTCAGGCTGTAATCTGCTGACAGAGACAGATTAAAGCAGATTAAAAACACTTTTTATTTGGAGACATGTTCAGATGAATCATTTCTTGCTGTGAGTGTACGTGATGTTTTCTGAGCAGATTCAAAGCCGACCCCAGATCAGATCAAACACTGTAATTATCTCAGATTAAAAGCTTTTATCTCAGCACTGATTTTCACATTAAAGCTTTGTAGTCTCCAACAGTCTGGAATATTAAAGCTGCTCTCCTCACATGCTCATGAAAGAAAACAAATTAATGTTTATTATTTAAAACTGTTAGCTTTAAAGGAGAGGTGTCATGCTTTTCCGGTTATTACCCGTCACCTTGTGTGTTATGTAGGTTTTTATGCATGTAAACCAGGGGTGCCCACACTTTTTCAGCTTGGGAGCTACTTTTAAAATGACCAAGCCCAAATGATCTACCTACAGGGCCGCCCCTGCCCAATCTGTGTCGGGGGGGGGGGGTGCTAGTGGACTACACCGCGGATAAACTGTGGCGCGTTTACACAAATTGCGCCGCATAAGCGGATAATAGTGCGCCGCATTTGCGCTTCAGATGAGGAGGTGAGGCCCCCTCATAACAGCATGAACCCGTATGGCATAATACAACTCATACTGGCTTACCTGTACTTCAATCAAGTGGCAAATGCCATAGTAAGGATGGATGATAGGCTAACTTTAAAAAAAAAAAAAAAATGTTTTTTTTCTTTTTTTTTTTTCTTCTTTTTTTTTAAATGCCATGCGATCTACCCACACTACCCTTGCGATCGACTGGTCGATCGCGATCGACGTATTGGGCACCCCTGATGTAAACGGTCTGCAGAGTCACAAACCCTCAAAGTACACCCTGTAGCGAGTAAAACTCTAACATAGAAAATTCCTCCCCAAAACGCCTCGTTGGAGATTTCTCAGTTTCTTTCTTTGCTCCACGGATGGGTCCGTTTGGTTCCGGGTACGAGCTGACGTCAGTTCGTACCCGGAACCAAATGGACCCATCCGTGGAGCCGTTACGTTACGTCCGCGGAGCCGTTACGTTAAGCCTCTGCTGATTGGTCCAAATTGACCAATCCACGGACTTCCTCACACACACACTCAGTGCAGGCAGCTCTGCTGATTTCTCATCCCTGGCTGCAGGCTGATAACAGACAGTTGGGATCGCGGCGAAATTCTCTCTGCAGACCCGTTCTCACAGCGTTTATCAACCTTTTTCTTACTCAATATCAAGCCACACTTATTGTTTTACTTCGGCTGTGAGTTTGTGTGTGCTCAGGATGAGTTTGGCTGTGTATCGCTGAGTATCGCTAAACAAGGAAACCACACCTCCACGGAGCTCAGCGCGATTCACAACGTCCCGACCAATCAGAGCACACTGTGCTCACAGGGAGGGGGGGGCAAGAGCTGCAACGAGCCGTTTAGTGGAGAGAGTGAATACTGCTGAATACACATACATTTATTTCTCATACAGAGATGCTGTATGAGAAACCAATGTGAGTTTGGAAAAATACACAGTATAAATCTATTTTAGTATACCTCAACAATGGAATTATGATCAGTGGAAATGGCCATGACATGGGCCCTTTAATGCTGTTCAAATTAGCATTATAATCAATAGGGGACTTCCTGCTGTCTTCTGTTCACAGTGCACGCTCGGACGCCATTCACAATGCTAATTGCTAGCCAGCTAATTGCTAGCCGGATGCTAATAGTTGCTAATGGGAGGAGGAAGTCCGGCTGAGAGGAGGTATTCAGATCCTTTACTGCAGTAAAAGTACTAATAGCACACGGTGAAAATACTGCACAAGTCCCCACTCACCATTTCATATTGGTGTTAATGCGCATGCAGTGTAAAAAAGTAATGTACTACATATTCAGTAAAATGGCAAAAATGTTTTTGCATTTAAATGACTTAAAGGATTTGAACCACAGCTTCACTGCGCTACATGAACTAAAAAAGATTAAAAGATTAAGATGTAAGAGATTTAGAAGGGCCCGGTTAGACGCCTTTGACTTTTATTTAACAGACTGAAGATTAGAGAAAAGTGGAGCTGCAAAGATGCATCTATTCATTCATAGATTCATTTAAAAACAACATTGATTAATAAATAATGTAATGTCACAAGATGATACATCTAATCGTATACAAACATATTTTATACAAGATCCACAGATACAACATTTGAAGTACAAATATTTTATACTTTATTTGCTTTTGTTTTGTGGGCTGCGCTTTGTGATTTCGTATTTCTCTGTACAGCACTTTGGTCTGGAGGTTTTAAAGTGCTTTATAAATAAAGTTGGATTGGATTGGATTTCCTGGTTCATCCAAAATCCCAGATTAAACAGCCTCTTCCATTTTTTAGCCACTTGTTCTTAGGGTGACAAGATGTCCCGCTTTGCGCGGGACTGCACAGCATTTTCACGACTTTTGGTGCGTCCCGCAAATTGAGACGATGTCCCGCATATTTCATTTTGATTGGCTAAAACGCTTTTCTATAATCAGATTTATCCAATGGCTGTTGAGAAAGCAGGGAAGGCTATCATCATGGGGCTGTGTTTGCTGTCAATCAAACTGTAACACACGGCGGGTGCTGGGCAAGTGTTAACCAATGAGAGTAACTCACTCACACACACCCCCCCGCGGCCCCAACAACAACAACGAAAGTCAATAACGCAGGCGACGCAGCAGGTTATGGAAAATGGAGGAAACTGAAACTACAGCTAAGAAGAAAAGAAGATGCACATACAACAAAGACTGGGAAGACACTTACGCGTGGGTGAAGCCAGTGCAGGGCGACTCAGAGAGTTTTTTGCAATCTTTGCAAGAGTCATTTTCAAATTCACATGGCGGTGATATGGGCATAGATATGTCTCAATTATTTGTGTGAACTTAAAAATAATTTGTGTGTAAATATGTGATTTGTAAATGTAAAACACCATCCACAAATGCATTTAAAAGATTTGCAAACTCACAAATAAATCTGCAAATGTAAAACGGATCTGCAAATACCCTAAATATTTTCACAAATAAAAAAAAGATCTGTGAATATCGCTTTAACATTGACAACTTTCGATCAGGCATTTGTGAATCTATTTTGTATTTGTCAACCAAAAATGCGCTTGTGGATCTCCCATTTCTGTTCGTGGATCTCACATTTCTGTTCGTGGATCTCACATTTCTGTTCGTGGATCTCACATCTCTGCTCGTGGATCGTCTTTTTACACACACGGAGTTTTGAGACAACCTTTCCGCCGGTCTCGGCTAAAATCTACTCATGTCACTCGGTTAGTTTTGGAAAACCACGGTGCAACACTCCCAATCATACCGGTCAAATGACTGGTAACAAGCTAGCGCCGACCATTTTTCCAGACTCTGAGATAGCAAAGAAAATGTCATGTGGTCGCACAAAAGCAGCGTCCATAATAACAGATGTGCTTGCCCCTGCCTCTGTGGAGAGTTGTTTGACAGCGTTAAAGACACCAGTGGTTCTAGGTGACAAAATAGCACACACACTGTGTGGGGGGGCCCACACAGTGTGTGGGGGGGCCCAGCTGCTGTTGCTGTGATGGACAAAACTGAAAGCTATTTTATTTTATGTATTATTATATTTTTGTTCCCTCCTGGCCAGTTTTGATTTGTATTTATGGTTTTATTTTATCTATTAATGTATGTTGTGCCTACTTTTACAGGTAATACACTAGTTGAATTAGGAAGATGCATTTCTAAACACTTGAAGTGAATAATGCCTGCTGCCTTGGTTAGCCTTAGTTTACTTTTCTTTATTAAGATACTAAATTGTTACTGCATTTTGACTTCACTTTCTGCTCTGTTGTTTATAGGTTAGGGGGGGGGGGGGTAGGCTGTCCCACATGGTCCCACACAAACATACTCCTTGTCCCACATTTGGTTTGTTGGGACCTGGTCACCCTACTTGTTCTAAACAAATGATATCTGGAGTTCCCTGCTGCAGTATTGATTCCTGAACAGACTCGTAAAAAAGTTGAACATTTCTCACTCTGAACTTTTTTTTTGGTGTTAAGTGACGTTGTGAGACTGAAAATAGAAAACAGACTTTGAGTCCATTGTTTTAAATCCAGCTGTGGTCCAGGAATAGGAGGGGGCAGGGACTGTTTTAAAGAGCTGCTCCTAACACTAGGATGGGTCAAATGCAGAGAAACCATTTTGTTACTAGAACCTGTACTACTTAATGACAGTGAAAGTGCAAAAGAGAAAAAAAGAGCAGGCTGTGTTAACTCTTTAAACACGTACTCCTGTTTGTAGTGGAGTGGACTTTTCTAAAGGAGACAATGTGTGCTGGGACTCAAGCTAACAGGAAGTGTCAAAAATAAAACACCTGGAGCTGTCTGAGGAAGACATTTCATTATCTTTTGTATATTAATAAACTACATCACATTAGTTTCTCTAACTGCAGTCAGAAGCTGAGATATCTTGTTTTTTAAATGGACTTTGGTGCATCAGGATTAAGGGTTCATTTTCAGTGTTACCTAAAGATGATCAGGTCACATGTGTCCGCTCACATTCAAAGGAATATTTCCCAACAAAACAGTCATCAGTTTATCAGTGAATCAATCCATGTAACTCTGAACTCTTAAACCTTCTTCCAGGTCTCCACAGTGAATAAAGAAATCGTGGAATCATTTAATAATACCACTCACAACTTTCCAAACGTACATTTTCGAAGTTAATTATCTGTAGTTTTATATAGGACATCAGATCGATCCTTTTACAGAGTTGGAAAGTCATGATCTTTAAGTCACTTTATCGCATTGATTATACATCTACAGAATTACATGTACAAAGTACAAAAATAGAAAATGTTTTGTTCTTTCTCTTCTCTTTTTTATCTTCTTCTCTTTTCACTGTCTGCTCCTTTCCCTCTCTTTGTCTCTGCTCATGTTTGGCAAACATTTACAAACTTGGCAGAGAACCAGAACCCTCCTCCGCCTCTCCCTCTCTCCTCCTCCCTCTCTCCCTCTCTCCCTCTCTCCTCCCCTTCTCTCCCCCTCTGTGTGTTCATTCAGGTCTCAGTCGATCAGCCATCAGCTCTCCCTCTCTTTGTCTCTCTGTATTGATCATGTCCAGTGTGAGTCTGCTGTCTGTTTATCTGAGCGGAGCCTCACTCATCCTGCTGACTGCTGGTGAGTCCTCTGACTGTGTGTGTGTGTGTGTGTGTGTGTGTGTGTGTGTGTGTGTGTGTGTGTGTGTGTGTGTGTGTGTGTGTGTGTGTGTGTGTGTGTGTGTGTGTGTGTGTGTGTGTGTGTGTGTGTAACTCTGTTTGACATCTTGTTCATGTGATCTCTGTGTGTTTGGCAGCTGTTCAACTTCCTGTTCACTCAGTGTGTGTGAGAGTTTGTTTGAGAGTTATGGTGAATGTATTTTACAGTTTAACTATAACATGACATGTGTAGCCCCTCAGACTGGTGGCCATGTTGGAGCCCCCCCCCCCCTTTTTTCTCTCTTACTATATTATTATACATTTGAAGCTAATGTTTACTGTTGTAGATTGGATTAGTTAAAAATAACATTTAAAGAAAACGTGGGGGCACCGGCAACATCTTGCAAGAAACAGCGTCTGAGGGCTTCTTAACATTTAACAAACTATGAATATGTCATACCCACTTAACGGGAAGAAACTCAGCTACCTGACGATATGAACCATTTTTACCGGAACAAAACACAAGTCTAATGCCAAGCCTCTGAATTAGCGCTAAGCCAAAGAGTGCTAAGGCACTTAGCACATAACTCACGGTATAAATATGTTATAATTCATCGGATCCGCACAAGAGATTCCACGGATTCCAATGGTATAAGTATCATCACTGTGCGACCAAAACTCGTGGCAGCGAAAGCCAGCAAAGACAACACACAACTTCACTTTACTGAGCCGAAACAGAAAATACGTCTTACCTTTGCTGTTTTCTGATCTAAAGTTGTGTTCAATGGCATTACAACACAGATAAACGCTGCTGAAGGTTAATCCAATGTCTCTGTGTCCCTTTGAAATGATTACTGATAATCCATCATCATATTTATGGCAATAAGCCTAGTTTTCAGTTTTCAGAGCGTAACATAGCTTTCGGTTTGGGCAAACTGCGTGCGCATCACTCTCACTCCTCCATGGTAACGTGTAGGTGGATTTAGGAACTCCCCTCTCGATTCTATTGGCTCTAACGGTTCAAAAGTGGTGTCAATCACCAAAATCGACCAATGGGTTCCAGAGATATGTGACCCGCTCTATCGAAATCAGTCGGAAGTCGCAACGGCTCATTTCAAAATAAACGTGGGTTTGCGTAAAAAAATTGTTTTTCGGGGTTCGGGTGTTTTGTTTGATTTTAAATAAACAAAGTCTTGGCTTTCAGAATATGAAACTTTTATTTCCAAAATCACACCATGAATACATTTTTGAAGCTTGTAAAGGGAAGATGACAGCTCTCACTCGCCACTCTGCTGTTCCGCAGCGCCGCCCCCCCTCCCTCCGGCTGAAATTATGAATGTAAGGGGTATAGTAATCATAGATAACACGGCAGGGTCCGCTACAGTTTGTTTTCATCTGATTTCAAATCAACAAAGTCTTGGCTTTCAGAATATTAAACTTGTTTCGGCAAATTCAGATGATAAATACAACTTTGAAGCTTGTAACGGCATAATTACAAGCAGAGAACGGAGTAACTTGACGTCACCCCAGACCAGTAATCCAAACGAAAATATCTTCCCTCCGTAGTATTTTGATCATTTGCTCCGCTAATAATCAATCAGATCGATGGATTCCAGAGAGGAGGAAACTTTGAAGGCCTTTTTCTCAAAATGATGACTCGGTGACAGTCATTATATAATGTGACATATTTTGCTTAATATTTGGAGTACAAAAACAATCCTGATATCATTAGAAAGCTAGGAATCTCCTCTTTCCAACGGTGTATACAACTCAAAATGTGTCTTCGGGTCAATGCGACTGATTTCGATGGAGCAGGTCACATACAGAGGCAAATGCACCCAAATGACCCCAGAGGTGGGTTTATTTTTCTAAACCTCTCTAAAAAGGTCAAATTTCACTTTTTTTGCATCAATCTTGATACAGGGTACTTATTATATGTTATAGTTTGGATTCCTAAAGCTTTTAGTCTCCTATCCCATCATTCAAAAGTGGTTTTCACTGTAAGTAATGGGTTTTTTTTGGACGGAAACTATAATTTACATTTTTTTACTATGTTCAATCTGAATTTACTTTAAAATAAAAACATCTATATTGATTCTGACTTTTCTACATCCAACTCACAGGTGTATCATTGCTTTGACAAAAAAGATTATTAATTTACCCGTTTTAGAAGAGAAGATATAGTCATTTGTTCTGGGCATGTCATTTTCGAGCCTGAGACCTGAAAAACAGGCTCCGGGCTTAACAGGTTAAAGTGATCTAGTTAGCATATAGCATGGGATCAGAGGGAAACTGCTAGAATGTTGTATTTTTCCTATGAAACCAAATAACTTCTCTAGGTTTCTGCAATAACACGGTTTGATTAGTTTAGAAGTGACACGTTTAGATTGTTATTTGGGTTAAATGAGCTTCATTAGGGGTAAAGTCAAAATGAATCTATGCTGTTTGTTTGAAACGGGACGTGAACCTTGCTGTCCAAGAGGAAATGTTCTCACACATTTCATAAATGGTCAAATAAATGATCATCAATCTGTATTAAATATGATGAAAGCAGTTGAATCTGGTCAGCTGACTTTAATGAGCCTCCGATGGTGAGTTGTTTACTTTGTTATTTATTGAATGGGATTTTTTGTCGGGAACTAGATCATAAATGTCACAGAAGAGGAGATTTTGCAGATTTGTCTTGCAGCACTTTATATTGAAATGTAATTTAAAATCAACCAAGGCTCAGAAAGAACCTGGAAGTAGAGGAAAGGAAAGGAAGTGTTTCCTCCTCTCCTTCCTCTGTAGTCATTGTCTCTGTTTGGGCTCAGCTTTGATGCACAGCTGCTTTCTGTAAAGTGTTCCTGAGAGTCATGTGACTCTGCCAACAAACGCCCCCTCATGTTACTGCCCCCACGCTCTTATTTTCTTAACTTCCTTTTACTCTCCTCCACTTTGTTCCTTTAATTCTCCCTCATTTCTCTTCACCTGGTTTTCATTTCCTCCTCCCTGCAGTGTTGGGATGACTCTCAGTGATTGACAGTCTGTTGGAGATGACACACTTCCTGTTTGGTAACAATTAACAGCCCGCCCCCGCAGTTCACATCAGCCCCGAGTGTGTTTGGGGTGGGGGGGGGTATTTGTGTGTGTTTTCAGAGCAGTATGGTGTTCAAGGGTCGGTTCACCCAAATCTCTCGAGACCAGAAAAAAAATGCAGATGATGTTACAGGACAGGAAGTGATGTCAATCTGGGATTTGGGTGAACTGAGCCTTTAATCCCATGTTAATGAGCTTCATGCTAACATGTTAGCCGTCTGAGGTCAAAGGTCACAAACGAGGCACCGACACATCAGAATTTACAGATTAACCATGAGAGATTATCACAGACTGACCCCATTCAGTGTGTGTGTGTGTGTGTGTGTGTGTGTTTGTGTGTGTGTGTGTGTGTGTGTGTATGTGTGTGTGTGGAGGGAACAGAGAAGAAAAAGCAGGAAGTTGTTACCTGCAGGTTTGAGTTTAAGTATAAAAGCAGCTGTTTTTAAGTGAAAGTACTGTATTTTAGTAAAGTAAAAGTACTGTATTTAAATAATAGTCTAGTTGCAGTGTGAACCCGGTAATGTTGAGTAACCCAAAGTTTTATGTTAGAAATGTATAGTACGGTCCCCAGCACATAGAAACTGCTGGATGCCAACCTGCATATGTTGGGCAATTTGCCAAATTAGCATAAATTGCATTAATTAGCATGAATTACCATTATAGCCTATAGGGGACAACGGTAAAAAAAATTCCTTGGCCGATTTGGAAAATTTTGGAGTGGTTTTGGGGGTTATGGAAGCTGAATCAATTTCTGACATTTTCAGGATAAAAAGTGTCAGTTTTAACCAGAAAATGGCAATTTTTGTTCTCTCTGTTGGCTGAACTTAGCTACCATGAGTAGTGTTGCGACTATTGAATATAGAGAGCACAAGATGAACATTATTATGTCTACTGTGGACAATATTTTGCAAATATATATAGGCAATCTGTCAAATCGAAATGAGTCCCCTAAATCTTCAAAATCTATCCAAAATCTATCAAAATCAGCCCACAGAGAGTAAAGATGTTGCCACAACCTGGTTCAAACTGCATTTTCATACTGAAAATGTCAAAAATGGACATACTCAATAACCCCCAAAACCACTGCAAAAACTGTCCAAATCGGCCAAGCCATTTAACTATTGTCCACATAGGATATAATTAATGCTAAGTAATTGTGCAAATTGCCCATTACATGAAAGTTAGCATCCAGCAGTTTTTATGTGCTGGGGACCCGTACTTTACAATTTATTTATTTTTTCTAAAGGTTTTACTGTGCTACCAGTGCCTTTATTAAAGGGGACCTATCATGCAAAATGCACTTTGTGATGTCTTTTATACATAAATATGTGTCCCCGGTGTGTCGGGGAACTCACGCAGCGTCAGAAAATAAAACCCTCTCTCTTTTCCTCCGTACCCAAATCTTTTAAAAACGGGGCTACAACGAGCGGATACAGATTCCATCCGAGCTGATGACGTCAGCTCGGATGGAATCTGTATCCGCTCGTTGTAGCATAGAAGTGGTTCTTCAGGATGATGTTTGTAATCCTGAGAAACTCTGCACAAATCTGCCAAATATAAAATGACTATTTAATTATTATTATTATGTATTTATTTCAACAAGGACCATGCATACAAATACATTAATCTCAGAAAAGAGAAGATAGGTATTATGCACAGTACAATGTATATATGGACTGAAGGCAGCAGAGATAAACAGTTTTCAAATACATGTAACTCTGTTAATAGTCTAGTGTTTTAAGTTAGCTTGCATTACAAAAATGCAGAACGCACGGTTATGGTACGTTAGTGGATAAAATGAACGTAAATCCTCTATGCCTCTAAGTTAATAAAACATGCCCAGACATGCATGCTGTAAAACAATTGTTTTAAAAGTGCGCTGCCTGCCGTCATTTTAGGTTCGAATTTTCCATAGAACTTTTGCAACACATACTTTCCACTTTGAGATATAACTTAAAACAATATAAAATACTGTCTTTCACCTTTAAACCATTTTTTAAGTGAGGCAGATATAATAAATGTAGCTTTCTTTTTGGTGTCTAACTACGCCGGGATCCTGAGTCGTGGCTGATCCTGTTGCTGTGGTCCTGAGTCCTGGATCGCGAGCCCTGGATCCTGAGTCGTGGCTGTGCCTGTTGCTGTGGTCCTGGATCCTGAGTCCTGGATCCTGCATCCTGAGCCCTGGATCCTGAGTCGTGGCTGTGATTGTTGCTGTGGTCCTGGATCCTGAGTCCTGCATCCTGAGTCCTGGATCCTGCATCCTGAGCCCTGGATCCTGAGTCGTGGCTGTGCCTGTTGCTGTGGTCCTGGATCCTGAGCCCTGGATCCTGAGTCGTGGCTGTGCCTGTTGCTCTGGTCCTGGATCCTGAGTCCTTCATCCTGAGTCCTGGATCCTGCATCCTGAGCCCTGGATCCTGAGTCGTGGCTGTGCCTGTTGCTGTGGTCCTGGATCCTGAGTCCTGCATCCTGAGTCCTGGATCTTGCATCCTGAGCCCTGGATCCTGAGTCGTGGCTGTGATTGTTGCTGTGGTCCTGGATCCTGAGCCCTGCATCTTGAGTCCTGGACTTCGAGTCATGGCTGAACCTGTCACTGCGGTCCTGCCTGACTCTCATCATACTACTTCCCTGATGGCTCCCACAGGATTGTTGACATCCTCGTGGATTCATCTTCTTATTATAGACACATGCATTTCCAAACATTTGGTCTACCTATGTTGTAAATGTATTATCTTTTCAATTCACACACGGCATCTATTGCACGTCTGTCCGTCCTGGGAGAGGGATCCCTCCTCTGTTGCTCTCCCTGAGGTTTCTCCCATGTTCCCCTTTAAACTGTGGGGTTTCTTTGGAAGTTTGTCCTTGTACGATGTGAGGGTCGTATTTTCATACTGATATTCTGTACAAACTGTGAAGTCCACTGAGACAAATGTAACATTTGTGATATTGGGCTATATAAATAAACATTGATTGATTGATTGAACAAGAGCTCAAATCAAACATGCACAAAATAACACACCATGCAACACAAAGTGCATTAGATGCAGAAATTAATAAAACAACATAATTTAAATACTGTGCAAAGACAAGACGTGACTCACCAGTAGCGCTGCCAAAGAAAGGATCAATATTCCGGCAGTGAGTGCAATCAGCAAGGTGGGGAAAGTATGCTTAGAAGCAGGGACGCGGGAGGTCAGTCAGAGTTGGGGGTGCGGGGTGCAGGTGCAGTGGGAGAAGATTTTTTTTTAAATATTGAAGTTAAAAGCATCAATCTGGTGCACTTTGAGATCAAAATGAAGAGATCTATGGATACATCTCTCAACACCCATATGAAACAGAACAGTAAGCAGATTTTATTTTTCTTATATTTTACAAATCACTCCCCTTTTAAAGTGTATTCTTGTTTTGTCATATAGTATTTCATAACTGTTTTTCATGTATTCTCTCTGGCTTTCCATCTCATAATGTTCACATAGAAACTAGCTGTCAATAGGAATATCATTCAGAAGAATTATAATTTCATGCAAAAATCTGTCACAAAAAGAGGTTGCACATTTAAATTCAGGTGTTGTTATGGCAACGTCAGTGGCCAAACAGCCACATTTACTGCTGCAAATACGTTCAAACATACTGTCGACACGTAAAGCAGTGGCAACCATGCCACCATTTCAGCTGACTTTTCCTCAGAAATACTGTCACATAACATCCATATATTTCAGTGCTAGGTTGATGCTTAGCTAAGCTAACTATGAAACACTTTAACTGACAGGACTCAGGATCAACTGTGTACTGTAAGGTAGCTTCTAGCTTCATGTCGAACAGTAAGTCAACATTTTCCAGAGAGCTTTCTTTGAATTCACCAGGTAACGCTAAAAAACATAACATTTAGATTGTATGACAAAGTGTTTCTTTAATATCTCTGGCTAGCTATAGCTACTCGCTAACGGTTTAGCTTACCCCCGCGATTCAAAGTAACGTCAACGTAGCTGTAATTTATGCTTTGCTTACATGTTCGCATAACTTGGAAGTTTACTGACATTTACATACCTTGTTTACCTGGCTCAAGTGGTGGCTCTGGGGTTGTTGTGTGAGCCACCACTTGAGAATTGTCGTCTTTTTTAAGAAAAAATGTTCTTATGTCCATCTTCAAAAACTCTGAGTCCGACTGACAGTTTAAACATTGTCAAAGCTCACAGGATAGGTACCTGTCAGCCAATAAGACAGATGTTTATTTCCATTCAACTCTCTGGTTGGTCTGAGGCATGTACTACGAATCTAGTTCAACATATCCTGGATATGTTTGAGTTAGCCGGTTGACCTAATCCAAAACAAACGCGCTCTCGCTAAGCTGTCCTACGACGCAGGTTATCAACTCGATTACTCAAGCCAGCCGTACCCTATCTAGTTAGGTGCGCATTCACATAAAAGGGGTGGTATTTGGAGCGATCGACCAATCACAAACATGGACAAGCCGCGTACTGACAGCGCAGCGCGTCATACTTCCTGAATGAAAAGTCAACTATAATATTAGACAAATATGAAGACGTTAAACTTTAAACATCAATGACTTAAACACTTTATCCAGGATAAAAGCAACATAGCTGCACCTGCAAGGTGAATACAGCTGGTAAAAGAAAAAGTGTTTGAATGCGTACATTAACAGGTTTATGATATCACTGCCCCGTCTAAGACACGAGTGGATCTGACCTTAATTACATTTGACTCGAGTGTTTCGTCAACTTAATGTGTTGCTTAAAATAATACTTCTGCATACAGTATGTGACACTGTGAGTGTTGCACGGCCAGATACGGCTCAGCTGACTCAGATAAGGAAATATATTATACATTATGATGTGATATGATGTGATATGAATGATAATGGGACACATCGACGTCTGCACTCACAGTGCCGCGGACTGTACGTAATGTTACTTTGATCCGGTTACTTGTGTTGTGGCAGATATTTAATTAAGCTTTCTTAACTCTAATGTTATAATAGTCAGATTGCTCTGAAGATGGGAGGTGATATTCTATTAATGTTCACGTTCACACAGTCGGTGATTTTTGCCGGCCGTCTTTCCTGCAACGGCAGTTTAAACTGTATTTCCTTTCTCCTGTAATATGACGTGATCGCTTTAAACTCCGCGCACTGAGCTCTGATTGGTCAGCAGGCGGTGCTTTCACTGAGTTGATCTCTTAGCCTGCAACCTAACCTGCTCCGGAGCAGGCTAGCCGTTCAGCATAAGTTACCGTGGAGATCTAGCCCGCTAAGAAGAGAACCAGCGTCGTAGGACCGGAAATCCAGAGTTTTCCCTGAAGTTAGCTCGCTAAGCGAAAATCCTGCTTCGTAGTACAGGCCTCTGGTGTCTTGCCTCTGTTGCATTCACTGAACACGGGAAATTACAATTCTGCCGTCCTCTCATGATGAGGTTCAGGTAAAGCACGGTTAATGTATTATATTATTGAGGGAGAATTGTCCGGGGCTACAGAAAAAACATTCGGGGCACTGGGCGGTCCTGTATAATAACGTCATATTAAATGCAGTAATTTGGTCTTTAGCAACAGCTTGTGAGAGCAGTGCATTCATCGGTGTTCGTTTTAATGCTGCCAGTTTGTTGACGGCCTGTGTTGATGGGACTTCTCATGCTCCCTAAATGTTTCCCCTGCCTTTCGCCAGTTGTTAAACCCTGCTTTCACAAAACTCCCATCCCTGATCTTGTCTGCACTGACGAGCTTCTTTTCTATAGCAGAGCAACAGAAGAAGCACACCGCATTATCACTTTCTCTTATATAGTGAGGCTTTTTATAGACTGCTTACACTAAAATGCTAACTCAAAAATAGTAACTCAAAATAAAACTTTTGTATTGATTTGTTTAGTGAACTTTTTGGCGTTGCAGTTACAACTCTCCGCCAACAGATGGGGGTGCTGCAGCCCCCTCAGCACCCCCCTTCCTGCGTCCCTGCTTAGAAGTCTGAGAAAACTGTTGCATGCTAAACCAGGCCCGGCTCCAGGATGAAATGACCGAGGGAGCTGTTAAAAAATCCGAGGGGGCGATTTTTTTTTCACAACAACAAAAAATACTGGCAATGTAATTAATTGACACACCAAGCTTTGTTCCTTCTCACTGCTCTACACTCTCTTTGCTTCTTTATTTGTATTCCGGATTTACCCCTCTCATTCTGTTCTTTTCCTCTGATCTTTAACAATAGTACATTATTAGATGGCTGCACTTTGGTTAACAGACTAACATTGATTTCCTCAATGTATAAATTGACAGGCTCTGTAATTATACCATAACCTTTTCTCCTCTATCCCTTAACTCGTCTTCCTATACAGATTTACTTACTTACTTACTTACTTACTATCTATTCTATATCAGGATTAAAGAAAAATTAATCTGGTTGATTTTTTATTTCCAGGATTGAATGTTCAAACCAAGGCCTAAAACCTGGCATTTCATAACAAAGTGACTAATATATAAACCAAATGTAATATTGGATAAAATACTACACCAAATGGACAGACACAGATTAAACATAAAGTCCCCTGGTTTGTCTCGAGTCTAACTGCCATGAGAAAAATCAAATCAATGTTCCAAAATCCGTCACTAGATGTCGCTCATTGTACCAATACGGTTTATATAATACATAACATATTATTATTATAGTAAAAGGGCTCGCTTTGGCAAAATCCTGATCCATACAGGCAGCCCTAAATAATAACAAGTAACCATCATGTGTGGTGCTATCTGTAGATGTCTGTCTTATTTTTTGTTGATGTCATATTGTTTTCACAGAGCTGTGAAAATGAATTTCCCCCTGGGGACAATACATCTAATCTAAACGAATGTAATATTCAATCCCGTACTTGGCGATTGAGAACATACATTCGTACCTTTACCTCGTTTAAAGCACTTTTGTTGTAATACTATGGATTTAGTTGACACTACTAGCCGACTTTCTTTTGTCCAATATTTTGCGGGCAGGTACATTGAATTAGAAGTAGAACAAGAAGAAGAAGAAGAAGAATAAGTAGAGGTAGAAGAAGAAGAAGTAGAGGTAGAAGAAGAAGAAGAAGAAGAAGAAGAAGAAGAAGAAGAAGTGAAGGTAGAAGAAGAAGGAGAAGAAGAAGAAGAAGAAGAAGAAGAAGAAGAAGAAGAAGAAGGAGAAGAAGGAGAAGAAGTAGAGGTAGAAGAAGAAGAAGTAGAAGATGAAGTAGAGGTAGAAGAAGAAGAAGTAGAGGTAGAAGAAGAAGAAGTAGAAGAAGAAGTAGAGGTAGAAGAAGAAGAAGTAGAGGTAGAAGAAGAAGAAGTAGAGGTAGAAGAAGAAATATGCTAACTCTACAAACAGGCACAACACTGTTACTCTGTTTTTACACACACGCTAACATTAATTAAGACTACAAGCTCACTCGGGGTTGAGGCTTGTTTACACGTTGCTTGACTGCCTGCCCACATATCTGATCTAGACATAGTAACGTGTGTTGGGGAAAATAATTATTTAAAGTTATTTAATAATTTATTTATTTTACTTTGCGATGGATGAATGATGCTCAAAGTGAGGGGGCAGATAAGACAACTGAGGGGGCAATGCCCCCTTTTGCCCCCTCGTGGCGCCGGGCCCGTGCTAAACATGTTTCACCTGCAATGTCTTCACTACCAGTCCCACGGCGAATTTCACAGAGGAGGAATACTTCTGTTTTCGGCTTGCACTTTCTAATAAATCCGAGTTGTTTAAAGCATTAAAATAGCGATTTTCATCTGAGGCGAGCAACTGTCATGGCGGACTCTGGTGAAGAGCACGTCTGTCTGGGTACATCGGGGGCGGAGCACATACGTGATGACGTCAGACCAGCGTCAGACAGATTCAGTAAAAATGTTTAAGTACAATCACCAATATGACCCAAAGTGGTTGAACACTGTATACACAATATTAAAAATCAGTTCATAGTCATCAGAACATTAGCGGTGAATTAACTTTTTTAAATGTTTGAGTTAAAACAACCCATTTTCTTTAAGAAGCTTGTAATGTTCGGTCAGTGTGTATTGAAGTAAAGTAAGAGTCCTGTATTTAAAGTACTGTATTGAAGTAAAGTACGAGTACTGTATTTAAAGTACTGTATTGAAGTCAAATAAGAGTACTGTATTTGAAGTACTGTAATGAAGTTAAGTAAGAATACTGTATTTAAAGTACTGTACTTAAAGGTGGGGTAGGTAATTTTGGAGAAACCAGCTCGAGTGCGCTAGAATTTGAAAATACACAACCGGAAAAAATCTGCCACTTCCTTACAGAGCCCCTCCTCCAACACACACGAACGCGCACTTGACCAATGAGGGCACGAGATAAGTTTGTGCACAGATGGAAGGCTGACAGGCTAAAATGATTGGTCGTGCTTTTTACAGTACTACGGCTTCCACAGATGACATTTTTTAAGGAAATTATTTTATACTCTGATACTAAATCTGACCTCCCTGATCTCTCACATATTATTATTATTATATTTTGAGTTTCCTTTGGCAGCTCCGGATGCAATTCATTTATGTCGGCCTCAGCAGAAACTCATCTTCATTCTCCACAAAGTAACATGTCTTCATTAGGATCAGCAGCTCTGCTTCACTCTTCACATGTTTGAGGCTTTCTGCAGCTTTTTAGAAAAACTGAGTTTTATTATCACACATGTTACAAACAGACACACACACAGTTACAGTCTGATGGGAAGCGCTTCCTCGTCCCTGAAGAGCTTCTTCCTCCCTCAGCATCCATTAGTGCAGTGGTTCCCAAACTTTTTCAGTCGGGCCCCCCTTGGGTAATTGGAAACATTTTCGGGACCCCCCAACCCGGTTCCCATCTATATTGGTAGGATTAATTGTATATTGTTGTAAAAACATTACATTTTCTCTGCTAATAATAAGAAGATACAAAGATCCAACTATAATTGTATATTTTATTATGGATTACACATGAACAAAAGTGCTTGTAATAGATACTGTGAATTAATTTGGCCTAATTAAAACTAGTAGGCCTTCTTCCCCCAGTAGTAGATTTTTAAATTCAAATTTCTTTAAGGAAAATATATTAATGAACACTTAACTACTATTCTACTGCAGGTTGCAAACGATCACATCACTTGACCATTCCTATTCCACACATAGCCTATCAATGACTTGTGTGTGCTTGCTTTCCCTTGCAGATCTTCTCAAACCGGGGCTGTTGTTTTGAGACTCTCAGTTCATTCTCAATGTTCAGCTTTGATCTGTATTTCGTTTTGATGGCAGCAACAGCAGAAAAGCCTATCTCACACAAGTAGGATGTTGCAAAAGGCAGCATTGTGTGTGTGTATGTGTGTGTGTGTGTGTGTGTGTGTGTGTGTGTGTGTGTGTGTGTGTGTGTGTGTGTGTGTGTGTGTGCAGGGCCGGCCCTTGGCATAGGCAGTATAGGCGAATACTAAGGATGCATCAACCCATCGGGGTGCCGAAAATTGGGGAGAAAAAAAAAAAAAAAGTTAGAAATTTTAAAAAAAGATTTTTATTTCATAACAACAGAATTTCCCGATTTTGGATCAACAAAGTACATCTTATTATCTTATACTAACAGAACTATGCCTACATTGCGTACAGCACCCAAAAACTATGTTACACCCCCCCAAATCAAGTTGAACTGCCCCAGCCCCAGTAAAAACCAGAGGTCTATGTGAAATAGTTCTTTTTTTGAAATAATGGTTTTAGTGCAGTTATAGGTTTTCATTTTGTATTAGTGTTCATTTAAAATAAATCAAACTCCCAAAAAACGTATACAGCTTCTGTGTGCTTTTATTAACATTGGAGTTTACTGTGTAAGCGGCTGCGTGGGGGAGAGCTTTAGAGAGCTCTCTCCTGAAAGACTGAGCGGCTCTGATAACCTCAGCTCAGTGAGGTAAAGGCACACCTTTATATTATCATTATAGATATATAAAAAAGAAGAGAATAGATGAAAAACAGGTATAAAATACTATATGACAGTACAAAAAAGTTGTTATTAATAAACAAGAATACAGTTTGAAAGGGGAGTGATTTGTAAAATATCATAAAGAAAATCTGCTTACAGTTCTGTTTCATATTGATGTTGAGAGATGTATCCATAGATCTCTTCATTTTGCTCTCAAAGTGCACCAGATTGATGCTTTTAACTTCAATATTAAAAAAATTATAATCTTCCGGGGGGAGCATGCCCCCGGACCCCCTTAGAGGATGTAAGGTCCACCCCCCACTTAAATCATGTCCACATGGATAGGATACTAAATACAGTTGCACACATCTTGTGTCCATATCTTTCTGTTTTGGTGGTCATGCCACAACCATGGGGGGGGGGGGCGCCAGCTAAAATCTTGCCTAGGGCAGCAAATTGGTCAGGGCCGGCCCTGTGTGTGTGTGTGTGTGTGTGTGTGTGTGTGTGTGTGTGTGTGTGTGTGTGCGCATGTGTGTTTTTATTGACATGCAATTAGCTCCCGCACACTGGCTAACATGCAAAATATAGATATAAATGTTAGAGACTTCTCATTACTAGACCTTCATGACCCTTTTGATCCTCTCGTCCCTCTTAGTTTTTCTGAACTAGATCTTTGAAGTGATTTTCTAATCTAAAACAAGAAACATTGAATATTTCTTGCAGCGTATAAATCCTTCACAATGTTTGTGTACCTTACGGTCTGCTGTATGAGCAGGATAGATCCTCGAAGTTTCGTTTTTCACCGTACGGTCTGCTGTATGAGCAGGATAGATCCTCGAAGTTTCCTTTTTCACCGTACTGTCAGGAATGCATTGTGAAAAGAAAACAGTCTGAGAACCTGAACACACCCCGACACACAACTTGTCTATTAAAGACAGATGGTGGAAGACGAAAGGCTGAACGCAGAGGGGAAACATGAAAAAGAAGACCATATGAGACACACCTTCAATGGAAGGTTTAATAAACCTCGCTGTCGGATGTTTCTGGTGTCAGTTTCATGTCTGTGTGTCAATGACACTCTTAGCTTAGCTTAGCATTAACACTGGAAGCACAGTCAAAGTCCAGGGGGAAACTGCTAGCCTAGCTTAGCACAAAGACACTTTCTGAGGTGTGTTTGCTGTGTGTTAACATGACTGCTTGTGTTTTCAGTGTCCGAGGCGCAGTATTATGACTTAACCGCGGCTCCAGACTACGAGGACTACAACGCCACGTTCGAGTACAGCTTCTACAGTAAGTCACATAATTTCCACCATATAACATTTATCTTTCCCTATTTGTGTGACACACAAATAGGGAAAGATTGTTTTAGATGTTTGCTAAAATATGATGCAGATGAAAGATTTTAAGGAGGTGTTGCTGTGGTGCGTTCAGGTAACACCAGCATCGAGGACCTGGACAAGTTCAGTGAGCGGTTCATCGAAACGGAGGACGATGAAGGGGAGGACACGGGAGGGCAGCAGCAGGAACAGGATGTGACTGTAACCACGGCAACTACCCGAGTAACCACTGAGCAGGGTTGGGTCAAAGGTCGTAACGCTGCATCACTTCCTGTTTCTCTGGTGAGAACCAGCTGACCTCTTTATACTGGACTGTGTAACCTTAAACCAAAGTTAAACTCAGTTAAACCAGGTATGACATAACCTCAGATAAACAAGGTTCTGTTAAACTTCAGTTAAACTTCAGTTAAACTTCAGTTGAACCTAAGTTCAGTCAAGTTTCATTTAAACCTCCGTTGAACCAGGTATGACACAACCTCAGATAAACAAGGTTCTGTTAAACTTCAGTTAAACTTCAGTTGAACCTAAGTTCAGTCAAGTTTCATTTAAACCTCTGTTGAACCAGGTAATACACAACCTCAGATAAACTAGGTAAGAAGGCTTGAGTAAACCTAAGTTAAACATAACAAAAACAAAATGTAAACATGAATTTAACCTCAGTTCAACTTTACTGAAGCCTATTCTAATTTAACCCCCTGAAACCAACAAGTCACGGGTGGGTGTGAAACACATGTTTTTTTGTTTAAGTCTTCAATTAAAATCACAGCATTTATCATATCCATAAAACTGGAAAAATAGAATGATCAACAAGTTTCCTCCAAACAACCTTAGATTCTCCTCGCCATGAATGTATCCGTAGAGACAATCAGTGACGAGACAACAATTCTGAGACATTTGTAGAGACCTGTTTCCACAGAGCAGATCAAAAGATGAGTTTCATCTGATTATTTATAGAAATATTTATAAAAATGCTGATTCTTAACACTACAGCTGAGAGCAGGTGGCTCGTATTAAAGTGTGTGTGTGTGTGTGTGTGTGTGTGTGTGTGTGTGTGTGTGTGTGTGTGTGTGTGTGTGTGTGTCCATCTGCTTCCTATTAATGTGAGGCGGATCTCTGCAAGCATCAACTCTCTTTATCTTTAAATCAAACCGTTTTAACTCTGTAATATTTTCTGCAGATATAAAACAGAAATATAAAGAAAATAAAAGAATAAAAGTGATAAAAGAATACAAGTGATAAAAAGAATACAAGTGAATGTGGCAGTAAATAACTGGAGGATAACAAAGAGAAACCACACACGTGGTCTGCAGATCCTCAGGGGATTGTGTTTGCAGACATAAAAAGTTCAGTTATTCACAGAAGAACATTAAATCACACCACAGAGGGGTCATCTCTGCTAAAGATAATGTCATATTACATATAACATAACATAAAATATAACGTAGAACATGATGCACCGAGGGAGGACAAGTTCATGTAGAGGTTCACAGACTGAAAACCATCCAGAGGATTCTTTGTTTTAAAACCTCAGAAAGATTTTTCAGTCTATATATTTTAGGTTCACCCACATCATCTAACAGCAAAATACGTAAATATTAATTTAGATAAATATCAACAGAACATAAACATACAACCACTACTAACTGAGCGTTTCACATGGAAAAAACAAACACATCCTAACAGATCAAATCTGCATTTATGAATATTAGATCAACCTCATAACTGAATCTCTGAGGAATGTATCTCTCACGTGTTAGAAAGATATTCAGAAAATGTAAAAACATGATCTAAAATATATTTCACCAAAGCTCCATTCTCTAAACGTGCCAGATCGAAATCAGGAGAATATACCAACCAGTCTGTGTTGTATTAATGATACGAAGAGACAAATAAAAGGGAATGAATCTCATCTCCTCACAATAATCATAACACTTCAAGTTTCTATTTCCCTTTGAATATAAATATGATTTCTGATGATGTGTTTAATGTCTGTAGGAAATCAGGACGCTCGCCTTGACTCTGATGATCCTGATCAGCCTGCAACACACACTGTGAGGACACACACACACACACACACACACAAACACACACACACACTACATGTATGTGTGTACTGTGCATGTTTTTTGTGTGCTACAGCATCACAAATAAAATCATGCAGTCTTATATCTTTAATTATTATAATATTGTATTAACATCACAATATAAATTTGCACACCGATGCATCTGCTAGAGAAAAAAAACATTTATTTGTTAATTGTGTTTTTTTTTTTATCTAAACACATGATCAAAAAAGTATTCAAAGTAAAGCTCCATTCTTTTCCCGATGTAAATCAGGAGCATGAACTTTCATTTTTGTCGTAATATGATGTAATGGGAAATATAGAATAAAAACTCAAAACTCAGCCCTTTTTGCATGTGGTTTCCCTGCTGTAAAGTAAAAACATCTGAAGTCTAAAACGGGGGGTTACGCATTGTAAACCTAGTCCTATAAGCACAGGCTCCGCCCTCTACTGGACTCTATGGGTACTGCTCTCATCAATGATACACGAGCGTTCACACACTGAAGTTATATAAACGTAGCCGGCCAATCAGGGCGAGCCTACCTGAATGCGCGCGCAGGCTCACAGTATATAAGGCAGCTACACCTGCTGACTGTCATCCTACACCCTCTTCAGCGAGCGGCATAGGGAAGACAGGGCCCCTAGGTAGACCTGAGACCCAAGGTCTGCATGATGGTCAGTGCTGTCACCGTTGCCCCCGGTCACAGTCTAAAAACTCTCAGTCTGTTCTCTGACAGAGTGGCACGTAGCCTGCCCTCTTTCTCGATGGGGGCGTACACCTCTCCCTCGATGGGGGCGTACACTGAACGTGCGTGGGGACAGGGAGTAGCCAAACGGTAGTCTGTTGTACTCGTAGATCCCCTGGAAGGCACAACGCAAATACTTCCTGTGTTTTGGAGCAATTTCGACATGAAAGTAAGCGTCCTTCAGGTCGATGGTTGTGAACCAATCGCCCGGCTGCACCAGTTCCAGTAACTGTTTAACATGTGGAACTTTTTGCAGCCCTGCAGAACTGGAGTGAGTAACCCAGTCCCAGTGCCCTGTCCACCCATTCTGTCAGTACACAGCTGAGCTTCCATTCCCCATAAAACTGTGTTAGGGGACATGCAAGCAGCTGTGGAGCCGCAGCTAAGAAGCTGTGGTACTCTCTGGTGGCCCTCAATTTTTTCTCGCACTCTTTCTGAGAGCATTAGGCACGTTCACACCGCAGTACTTTTCCCACTTTAGTTCCAATATAGTTCCGAAATGTTGCGTTCACACCAAAAAAACAAAAATTAGTTCATGAGAACCTTTTTACCCCCTTTTCCATACCTGCTAGAGAGCAGGGACTTTCGTGGGAGAAAAAGGTTCCTATTTCTGATTGGCTGGGCGGATTGCAAACCACGCCCCATAAAACTCCAAAAACGTTTTGTCAAGCCGCCATTTTATTATCCTCCCATTAGCATTATTAGCATTAGCCCAGCGCACAAACGCAGAGAGACTAACTTATGGCAACACAAAAGAAAACATGGGAGCGGTGGAGATGAGGAGGTGTCGGTGTTCTGGCGATTTACTCGGAAGGCTGCTGGGAGTCCCAGCAGCTTCTGAAGCCAGTCCCCAACTCCGGGGACTTCCGGCCGGGGACTTCGGGGGGCAGTATACGCCGTGAAGTTGTTTGCGGCCTGCCAGTAAACCCAAAGCAGAAGAAGAAGAAGAAGTGACGTCAGCGGCTTCATTTGCCTAATCCTCCCCCAGGGATTTATTCCGGTGTGAACGCGATCTGTATTTAGTTCATGAGAACTAAAGAGTTCTCATGAACTAAGTTCTGATGAACCTTTGTGGGAAAAATACTGCGGTGTGAAAGCGCCTATTGAGTCCAATAGAGGGCTCCGCCTGTGCCTATAGAACTACAAAAACGGTGGGTTACGATACGTAACCCACCGTTTTTGCAACAGGGCCAGAATTTCTGTTGAAAGGAAACCTATCTCCTCCTGGGATGATAGATTTGCCTCTCGCTGCAGAACTGGAGTAAGTAACTCAGTCCCAGTGTCCTGCCCACCTATTCTGTCAGTACACAGCTGAGAAAGCAGCTGTGGAGCCGCAGCTAAGAAGCTGTGGTACTCTCTGGTGAGAGTACCACAGCTTCAAACCTTCCAGGAAAGGAAAATTGGCTCATGGGGAACCGACATGAAAAGGGCCGAGCCTCCGCGGAGGTCCTTGAACGCACCGCGGCCACTCTCTCGGGGCCGCATGCCTTCGCATTAACGCTGTGTTTCACATTAACGGTGAAATGCATTAATCGGAGCTATTATACCAGGCGAGGTGTGTTTTCTGACAACAGCACGCCGGCTATAGCGTCCCTGAACCCGCACAGTGCTTTGACAGCACTTTGACAGCACTTTCTGCGGTTTATTACACTCACGTGCGCGCGCCCAGCTGCAGCTTCCTTTACTGGACTTACAGCGAGGGCAGCGAGTGTGGGACAGTGTTCTCTCCTCTGAGGATGAGCAAGAATTAGCATACGGCTAAGCTGCGACTTCTCCTCATCCACGTGAGCGAGGAAATCGATCCAAAGAGCCCTTCCGTAGACACGGGGGCTCCCAGGAGATCATCACGGTCTTTTTTTGGAAAGTGCCACGCGGCGTGATCCCACTGTGGCCAGGGACATCACACGGCAAGCAGCGGCGGCCACACCGTGGACCAGGATATTAATTTGGCCGATGCTGCGGCCAAATAATCGCTCTGATCCGGTGAGGTGGGGTCATCTTGCGGAAGAGCAATCAGCGAGACGCCCAACACACCCGTGTTATTTGCAGCTGCCGTGTTATTTGCAGCTGCCCTGTCATGCGGCAGCGGAGCAAAGGTTCTCCGCCCAGCCTGCTGCCTGTAGGAGCAGATGTGTTGTCAGGCTCTCATCGAGGGGGGGGACGCCGGGATATGAGGTCTCTGTGCGGCCCCGCACCCTCAGAATACCTACCTTTCCTGCCACCGGAGCTCTTGCTTTCAGTGGCTGTTGCCACGACGCCTCCACACCTTGCCAGATATCTGGCAACAGGGGTGAGATGAAAGCCAGTTGCGCCAGGCGGGCCGGACCGTAACCGGCTTCGGCGGCAGTGGTGGGGGGGAGCGGTAGTCCGACACGACCTGGTGGGCAGACATGTGCGGTGGACTTCCGCGGATTACGGACCCGGAAGTGTCAGACACCGATGAGGGGAATTCATCTTCTTCCTCCTCAGCAAACAGAGCCATAACCCACACGGTTGGGATGGCGAACGTTGGTGGCGTCGCCTCGGCCATATCCTGGTCTCCCACGTCCACCACCTCGAGCTCGGCATGGTTTGGTCCCAGGCACCCGAACCAGAGCTGGTGGGGATCGGCGCCCACTATTAAGCCGGGCATGAGGGACAGGCCCGGGTTTCCTGCAGTGGCGACGCCCTTCGCTTGCCTGGAGGTAAGATACTTTTTACTTGTTTCGAATGCTTTTCTCAGGTGTTGTCCCGCTTGCTGAAGAGAAAAGGATGACAGTCAGGAGGTGTTGCTGCCTTATATACTGTGAGCCTGCGTGCGCATTCAGGCAGGCTCGCCCTGATTGACCGGCTACGTTTATACAACTTCAATAGAGGCTTCTCAATTCTTAAATTTCCCCTCCTCGACTCCTCGGTCCTCCGGTAGTGATCCGGAAATGAATTTCAGCGCGCCATGTTGAAGGAAATCTCATTTCTCTAAATGCACATCGAGGACCGAGCATCGAGCATCGAGGAGGCTCTCTGGAGGAGCTATAACCGAGGATACACTGATGGGTCCTCCACGGCTCCTCCGCGGATGCATTTCCGGGAACGGTGGAGGCGTTACGCACGGCCGGACTTATCTCAGCCAATGACAGCTCTGCATGCATCCCCTGGATATTATTTTAGTAACTGCTTTCATCGCGACACGATGTTTACAGAGAGAACAGCTGTGAGGTCCGTGCAGAAAGCAGAGCAGTGTGTATAATATATATCACTCAGTATAACAGGCCTACATTACTCTCTGTATTTGCTGTAGTTTAGTAGATATCTACAAACAAAGAGTCCATATTTTTCTAAGACCATTTAGTGCTTCACATAATAAAATACACAACGGCTGTAGCTTGATTATGCTTTAGGAGCTGTAGGTGTGTGTGGTACAGTGTGTAGGTGTGTGTTGTACAGTGTGTAGGTGTGTGTGTGGTACAGTGTGTAGGTGTGTGTTGTACAGTGTGTAGGTGTGTGTTGTACAGTGCGTAGATGCGGCGGACAGACGGGTCTCAGTTGGTTTGGTGTCCTATGCTTATTTTAATACTTGTAAATACAACTTTTGGCCCGTCATTTCAATTCCCCTTTTCAGCGACCAGAGAGAGGGGGGGGATATATCCAGTCTCTGATTGTGTTACGTTATTATGACAGTGCTCTCATACTTTAAATTGTATATATTTATATAAATATATGTGTGTGTATATGTCCGCATCTGTAGCCTGTTATTGTCTCATTATACCGCACTGTGAATGAATTAAAAGTAAATATATAAGTGGTCATGAACACATCTGTCCATCAGACAGAGTGCTGCTGTGCCTCCTGTCATCATTAATGGACGTCTTTTTAAAAAGACCGCTCAGAGAGGAGTTCTCATTTCTCTAACCGCCTGCTGCTTCCCCTCCTCTCTCCTCGGTTCCCCTCCTCGGCTCCTCCGATCGCATCTCCTGTGGGCGGGACTAACTCACGAGGATAGGAGTCGAGGAGGGGAAATTTAAGAATTGAGGAGCCTCTAGTGTGTGAACACTCGCGTATCATTGATGAGAGTAGTACCCATAGAGTCCAGTAGAGGGCGGAGCCTGTGTGAGATAGAACTGTGAATATGAAATTGAATATGAACATTAATTCTGAATCTGTCAGAGACAGAAGGTCCTCCTGATAAAGTTCATGTCATGAAATCATTTGTGATAAATTATCTTGTTTTATTGGATGAAAATTGAAAGATTTAAAAATTGTAATCGCAATTGATTCATAAAAAATCGAAATACGATTTAGAGTCTAACATCGGATAATTAACTGTTGTTTTTGAAATTGTATTTTTAAAATGTAACATGATTAACAAACAAACATCATTTATTTCATATCAAATATTACGTTTCATAAACAGCTCGTTACTTTATAAGATCTTTAAGTTGTGATTTTTTTTCTTAAATGTTAAAGCAAAGATAAATCATCAGGTTGTAAATTATTGTAATGAAGTCTGCGGCCTCTAGGGGACGCTGACACACATCAGACACATTTTAAACCACATTCCAGTCAGTGACATCATCAAGGTTATTATTATTATACTTTTTTACCCTAGTGATGTTTGGAGAAAACTAATGAGAGTTTTATTGATTTTCTGTTTGCAGCTGATGTCGGGTCACTGTCCCTCGATGACCTTTGACCTCTGCAGAGGAGCCATGCTTCCTTCACACAGTTCACAGACTCTTTGTATTCTTAGAAAACGTTTTCACTTTTATTTTAACGTGTTGACGAGCAACAGCAGTGAAATCTCTACATGGTGAGACTTTTATACAAATGCCGTAGGCTATATATATAAATATGGTCATTTATAAAAAATATGGAGGTTTAATAAAGATGAATCTACAGAGGCCCTGAGAGGCTAGTAAAAAAAAAAGGGTTCATTTTCTACGTCTGATTAAAAGAGTTCTCTCACCTGTGTTGATAACGTAAGAACAGGTGAACAGATGTTATACTCTTTACAAGTTGATTTTTATTTGTTTCTTTTTCTGTCAAACAGCTGTTTTCTTGTCAGTCTTATTTTTTAAGTTGTTGATGTTGTCATACTCACTTTGCCCACTAGAGTGCCTCACTACCCCATGTAGAAAACAGTAAAACCTTTCATGTTTTCTTCTATAGAAAACATATATATAATATATATGTGAGGTTTGATTTCCCCATGTACTATACACAACATACACACATTGTTTGTTGGCATCAAACTCCTGACAACAACAACAACAATTCTCCTGCCAACAAATAAGGTCAGAGTTTAATGTATATACAACATACGGTATGTTCTGTAGCAACAGGATTTTGCATAACAAATGATTTCATTTTTTCTATTATTGTTATTTATTTCCTCCCCTGAACTCACATTTTGTCAGTACAAATATTTCAGACTTTGCTCTTTGAAGACAGATGGCACTTCTCAGTTTCATGTGTTCATCTGTTGTGGTTTGTTCTGAAAAAGGAAATAATGAGCTGTTTGTTTTAATAAAGCACTTAAACTCCAAACGGTCAAGTTAAAGAGGAATCATTCCTGCTTCTGTCTTGTGCTGCAGCTAGAAGCAGATCACATGTCTGAAGGTCTTTTGAAGGACGTTTCTCTGCAGAAAGAGAATGGAAAACAGCTTTAGAGAAATACGTTTTAAATATTTCAGAAATGATTTTCATTGAAACATGTTGGTCCAAAGTTCTTTTTGCATGTTTGATTTTATGTTTCACAATAAAATGTCTGAAGTTACTAAGAGCTTCTTGTTTATCATTTAACACAGCAGAATGTCTTCATGATCCAACCTCAGGATGTCACTTTAACTTTAGTTGGTGCTTATAATCATAAATATCTGTGTTAAACACTGAAGGCCTGTTAATGCAGTTTGTATTCTCACTTTACACTTTGTGCTCGCTCGTCTGTATTCTGTACTGCGGGATCATTCATTTACTTTGATGAAGTTCATCAAATTGAAATTATAACCCTGTGTATGTATATATATATATAATTATCCTGGGGCAGATCTTGTAAAGAGTAAGTATTGAACCCCTACACTTCAGTATTTGGTAGAGCCAGCTTTTGCTGCATAACAGCCTGAAGTCTATCCAGCAGCTCACACACTGGGGGGGGGGGATTTCTGCCGCTCTCTGCAGATCTGCTGGGGTTCTTCAGGTTGGTTGCTTGATGCTTGTGGATGGCAGCTTTCGAAAAGAGCCACAGATTCTGGGGGGGGGTTGAGATCTGCTGTGAACCCTGCAGTGTTGGGTTTGTGCCACACAGCAGTTTGAAATCTCCATCTTCTTCTCATCAGACCACTAAACCTAGTCCCACATCTCAGCTGGTTCACTATCATGGTTTCTAGCAAACTCCTGGGTTGTGTTGGAATTGTCAGTTTATCTTAGGAGCCTTCCTAACGGAGTGAAATGACCTGGAAGTCCCTCAGTGGCAGCCATGATAAGAGCTGTTGGAATTCTCTAGATCAGGGGTTCTCAAACTTTTTGTTTATGCGGACCACTATTTATTATCAAGGATTTTCGCGGACCACCTCATACGCAAACCGTAAACATAAGTACAGATATAAACGTAGTGTTAAAACGCCGATATTCTTTTATAGTTAATTATAGACAATCAAAAGTAAATTGAAGCCTATTTGATACTTTTGTGAACGGTGTCTGAGCAGACAGCGCTGCTTCTCTCTCTCTCTCTCTCTCTCTCTCTCTCTCTCTCTCTACTTTCAAAATCTATTTAAATTTAGATTTAGATTTTGAGGGGTGGCATCCCCTGGCAGAAGTATATGCTGATTTAATCGCAGTCATATCAATCAATGTTAACTTGGAAAGCCACAATATTGTTAGCCAATCATATTTCCACGCTCGCGCCAGGGGGGGGGGAGGGGTTACAAGGCTCGTTTCTTGTGGTGCATTCACTTGCACTCGGACATTAGAGATTTTCTCTCATAAATGTCCGATGAGCCCAACGACCACTACCCCACTGCCTGATATCATTAGAAAGCTAGGAATCTCCTCTTTCCAACAGTGTATACAACTCAAAATGTGTCTTCGGGTCCCCGAAAATCCTTGATAATAAAAAGTGGATTTTATTTAGCTTTTTTCCACGGACCACCTGCAGTACCCTCGCGGACCACCAGTGGTCCGCGGACCACAGTTTGAGAACCGCTGCTCTAGATGATAGGAAAGGAGCTTTGAAACTTCATTTATAACCTCCTTTGGCTTAGGAAGCACTGGACCTTCCTTTACGAAAGGAAAGGAGAAACTGCTGCCCCACAACACCTTGCAGCACCATTTACCGTGACACAACATTCGGCCGTTCGCGGAAACAACCGATCGTGACCGAGAAATGATATCATGATCATATGGTGCTTTACTTTATTATTTCAGTTCTAACCTTGGTAATGAAGAATATATTTTTCACTGTTGTTGAGGTCGGCGGGCCTGAAATAATCTCTGACTATTAATCAGATCTACTAATTGACCTAACAGAAGCTATTGAGTCTATGTACGTTTACCACCAAGCTCAGATCCACCTGGATCAGCAAGGTTTTACCTCTACTAACTTCTGGAGAACCAGGTTCAATTAACTGCTTTTTAAGGCAGACGACGCACTAAATCCGTTTAAGCGATCCCGTAGGATTCTAGTGTCTGTAATGAGGTGTGGCCCTACCTAAGTGAGAGTGTGGCAGTCGTGCAACATTACCTTATCCCAGTCCAAATGGGTGGGATGATTTTATTCAAAGAAATGGTACACACTTTTACAGGGTTTTTATCTCCTCTCGTTACATTGGGACAATAATACAATTATTTCCCTCCGGTGTAAACTTCTAAGATCTAATCAGTGGTTCGCTGGTTTACATTTATCCTTTTTTTAACACCTCCAGCTGATCTTCAGAGGAATGTCCTCATGGTGACCGGGTGTAAAATCAACTGTCCTCTTCAGTTGGTGCACACAATGATTTGAGAGAACTTACTCTAGGGTTAAATTCCCCAGGGGACCCTGTCTTCTTCCTCTCTGAGCTGCTGCTTTTATTCCCCAGGGGACCCTGTCTTCTTCCTCTCTGAGCTGCTGCTTTTATATCCTTCCAACGGATGCAGAAGCAAGTACGCACCCACATACCCATATGTGTGGGGGAGTGTCATTCTCTTCCAGGGGAGTGAGACTGGACATGTCCAGACTCACTTCAGATGGTACAGTCAAAACGAAACTAAAGCTTACAGTAATGTCCCATCCAGTCAGGGGCCTCCTGTTAATTTAATCTTTCATATCAATTTACCAAACCATTCACATTTAGTATATAAGTATAGAGCATCTACTAGTATGATGCATTTTATTTTATACTAAAATTATAATTGATTAAATTAACGTTCTTTTTAATTATTTAACTCAATATGGAAACCTCCACACTGTTGTCCACATTCATAAAGCATAGAACACCAACACCGTATGAAACACCATCAGAGCACGGTGCAAAGTATCTAGATGTCTTACAGTAGTCCTCTGTACAGAAAACTGTAGTTTCCCCACAGCAGACGCACATTAATAACATGCGCTGGTGCGTCATAAATACGTCTGATAGTATCAGTGCAGTCGGATTCTCTTGAAGCCCGGTCATCTTCTCCTAAGTCCTTTTGAATTCTCCCAACCACTATTCCTTAACCCTGTGACGTTTCACACAGAGGTCAAGGAATAGTGGATAGGAGAAGACTATAGGAGCTGGTTTTTGGACAATTCGACCGCAACCCAGGTTGAAAATAGTTTCTTTATAGCCCCCCTCCCATGCATACAGACCAGTGTCATGCAGAGTTGACATGGTTAACTGGTGCTCCTTCTCTCCTCTCTCAGCCTCTGAACTCTGTCTCTCCCTCAGTGATTCTTGTCTCTCTGTCCCCGACTCGTCTCCTTCTTGTTCAGACGCTGAGTTTTGAGGGTCTTTTCTAGGTGCTGGTGATTCAAGATTCAAGGCTTTATCATCATCTGCACATTAGCTACCGTGTAGATATGGCAATGACAAACTTAACAGGCTCCTCCAACAGAGCAACATAAATATATATAGGACATAAAACAAATAAAACAGATAAAATAGTGCAAGAGAATGTTTTGAGATGTGCAAGTAAATACAAATAAAACAGAAATAGGGCAATAAGAGTCCATATACAGGTAAATGGAATATGATATATTAGATAAATAATTTGCAAGATGCAAACAGATGAATGTTTATGGATGTTCTTTAAAAAGTTCAGGTGTTTAACAGTCTTATGGCCTGTGGGATGAAACTGTCCCTGAGTCTGGTGGTTTTAGTCCGGATGCTGCGTTACCGCCTGCCAGACGGCAGCAGACAGAACAGTTTGTTGCTGGGGTGATGGGGGTCTTTTGTAATCCTGAGGGCTTTCTTCCTGAGCCGCTGGGAGTAAAGGTCCTCCATGGATGGCAGCTCCGTCCTGGTGATGTGCTGTGCAGTTTTCACCCCCCTCTGTAGAGTCTTATGATTGAGGGCGGTGCAGCTGCCGTACCAGGCCGTGATGCAGCCAGTAAGGGTGGGGGAAATAATCGATACAGCATAGTAACGCGATATTGTATCGATACACGGACGCCAAGTATCGATATTTTATTATATAAACTGTAGCATATCCATCCGAAAGATGGTCGTACACTTGACTGATGATTTTCATATACAAAGACACAAAACAACAAATACATTTAAGCTACATCCATATTAGCATTACTTTAGCATACCATTAAACAAGTGAACTTCAAATAGTTACCAAAGTTAACGACTTAAGACACAAACCACATTTTTATATTACAGTTAACACTAACCTTGTGCCTCTTCGGGGGTGCTAATGCTTTATGTTTTGATATCTCCATAATGTCTGTACTTTATCTCCGTTCTTTTTCTCAGTCGTTTTTTTGCTTTGGGCACAGTAACTTCCTGTTAATAGCACAAAGTCGCCTTCAAAATAAAAGCATGTCTAAATAAAACAGGAAGTTAAGCTAAATTACGCTTAGCTGCTAAGCTTTTTCTTGTGGCCATGGCCATGGGTAAAGTCAGTGGGATTGGCAGGAAGTTAGTCAGAGAAAGAAATCAGAAATGCGCCAGTCGCGTTTACATTACATTACATTTGGCGGACGCTTTTATCCAAAGTGACTTACAATTACCAATTACAGGGACATTCTCCCTGGAGTAACTAAGGGCTAAGTGCCTTACTCAAGGGCACACTAGTGGTGGTGTTCCAGGCGGGATTTGAACTCACAACC
Organism: Dissostichus eleginoides; assembly: GCA_031216635.1. Classification (NCBI taxonomy): domain Eukaryota; kingdom Metazoa; phylum Chordata; class Actinopteri; order Perciformes; family Nototheniidae; genus Dissostichus; species Dissostichus eleginoides. Next base: position 2,735,866 of record CM062280.1, read on the forward strand.
TTCCGATCTTCAGCCCACCTCACTATCAATTAGACCACCACTACCCCAAAGGTTAAATCAAAGGTGCGGAATTATTTTAGATTTTTTAACCAGGAAGGGAAGACGGACTTGGATATGACGCATGTGATTTGCAATATCGCAATATATTGTATCGCAATACTTAGCATATCGTAGAATCGCAATACTATCGTATTCTGGCTTAAGTATCGCGATAGTATCGTATCGTGTGGAGCCTGGTGATTCCCACCCCTAGCCAGTCAGGATCCTCTCTATGGTGCACCTGTAGAAGGTCAGGATCCTCTCTATGGTGCACCTGTAGAAGGTCAGGATGCTCTCTATGGTGCACCTGTAGAAGGTCAGGATGCTCTCTATGGTGCACCTGTAGAAGGTCAGGATACTCTCTATGGTGCACCTGTAGAAGGTCAGGATCCCCTCTATGGTGGACCTGTAGAAGGTCAGGATCCTCTCTATGGTGCACCTGTAGAAGGTCAGGATACTCTATGGTGCACCTGTAGAAGGTCAGGATCCTCTCTATGGTGCACCTGTAGAAGGTCAGGATCCTCTCTATGGTGCACCTGTAGAAGGTCAGGATCCTCTCTATGGTGCACCTGTAGAAGGTCAGGATCCTCTCTATGGTGCACCTGTAGAAGGTCAGGATCCTCTCTATGGTGCACCTGTAGAAGGTCAGGATGCTCTCTATTACCTCATTCACACCAACGGTGTTTCAGGGCCGGTTCGGAGCTGGAGCTTGAAAAGCACCGGGTTTTCCTGTTCACACCGCAGCGGAGCAGCCTCTTAGCTCCGGAATCCGGTTCGTTTCAAGCACCAAAAAATTCTCCGGCTAGAGCAAAAGCACCGCATACGTCACGCTTACGTCAAGGCGGGGGCAGGGGCGGGGGCGGGATCAACTCCTGAACAACAACAAAAAGCCCGCGTTTTATCCAGTTTGTACACAACGATGGAGAAACTTAACAAGCAGCAGTGGTCCACTGAAGAGACCAGCTACCTACTGGGAATCTGGTCTTCCGAAGAGGTACAGAGGAAGCTGGAGGGGAGCACGCGGTCCAAAGCAATTCTCCAACAATTGCAGAAAGAGATGGCAAGAGATTTGTACGCTGTTTTTTACCGTACTGTGGAACAGATTGGCAACAAATAAAAATAAGTCAAGAAGGACTATCGGGACCTTGTCGGTGTGAGCTGTGAGGGGTTTCCGTGCGGTTTGGCTTTATGAAGCAGGCACGCAAACGGTTACGTCATGACGCAAGCGATGACGCAATGACGCAGCACCAGTCGGGCTCTGAGCGGTGTGAAAAGAGCCGGAGCTAAACCGAAGAACCGGTTCTGAACCTGAAAAGCTCTAGCACGGAGCATGAACCGGAGTTGCGTTGGTGTGAATGAGGTATATGGTGCACCTGTAGAAGGTCAGGATCCTCTCTATGGTGCACCTGTAGAAGGTCAGGATCCTCTCTATGGTGCACCTGTAGAAGGTCAGGATCCTCTCTATGGTGCACCTGTAGAAGGTCAGGAAGGTCAGCAACGGGTGGGGGTGTGATGGTGGAGGAGGTCAGAGAGATAGGAGGGGCCAGGTTGTTGAGGGCTTTGATGGTGGTGATGAGTAGTTTAAAGTCTATTCTGTATGTGACTTGGAGCCAGTGGAGGTTGTGGAGGACCGGAGTGAGGTGGTCTCGGCGGTTCTGGATGTATTGCAGTTTGTTGTTGATATTGTTTGGTGAACAGAAGAGGATGCTATTGCAGTAATCGAGTCTGGAAGTGATGAGGGTGTGGATTTCAGCGGCAGTAAAAGAGAGGCTCTTAACTTGTATCCTCCAAAGCACAATGGTTGAATACTTATGCAACAGCATATTTCAGTTATTATGTTCCTTACCCCCCCGCCCCCAGGGCTCACAGTTATTCCTGGGTTTGCGTGCAGGGCCTTTTGATGGTGATGGGAGATGTCGGGTATCGAACACGGAGCCGTCAGTGGCTCACAGCGTGGGGACGCCTCGGGCTGCACGTTTATTTCAGGAGTCTGCAGACAGGAAACACTCACTCAACATCTGTCTGGTGAACAACATTCAAAACGTTGGAAGAAGAAGACAAGAGAACGTTCCATAGCTCGACCTGAACAGAATAAAAGGAGCTGAGATGGAAACTGCCGGATCATTCTGAAGGTCTCTGCAGCTAAATGGTTGTTGCTGTTTTCTTCTCTGGTTCCTCTGAATAATAAATAACAGTTTGTCCGTGTGTCCGTGTGTGTGTGTGTGTGTGTGTGTGTGTGTGTGTGTGTGTGTGTGTGTGTACGTGTGTGTGTGTGTGTGTGTGTGTGTGTGTGTGTGTGTGTGTGTGTGTGTGTGTGTGTGTGTACAGAATGTACACTGAGAATAAAGGTCAGGGCTTTACGAACTACAGAAATTAAACTCCAAACGTCGTCAGAAACACGACCAGATCATTTCACCATGTCGTGATTTTCACATTTATTCTACATGTTTTCTTTCTGCTGGTTACATTTTTTAATTGGATGTTATTTGTTTTTATGAGGTTAACGGCTGCAAAAAAAATAAAGTTTCAGATTGTTTTGCCATTTTTTATTGTACTTGTACTCCTTGAGTATCGATGGCTGTGTTTGTACACTTGTGATGTACTTGTACTCCTTGAGTATCGATGGCTGTGTGTTTGTACACTTGTGATGTACTTGTACTCCCTGAGTATCGATGGCTGTGTGTTTGTACACTTACAGTATGATGTACTTGTACTCCCTGAGTATCGATGGCTGTGTGTTTGTACACTTGTGATGTACTTGTACTCCCTGAGTATCGATGGCTGTGTGTTTGTACACTTGTGATGTACTTGTACTCCCTGAGTATCGATGGCTGTATGTTTGTACACTTACAGTATGATGTACTTGTACTCCCTGAGTATCGATGGCTGTATGTTTGTACACTTACAGTATGATGTACTTATACTCCCTGAGTATCGATGGCTGTGTGTTTGTACACTTACAGTATGATGTACTTATACTCCCTGAGTATCGATGGCTGTATGTTTGTACACTTACAGTATGATGTACTTATACTCCCTGAGTATCGATGGCTGTATGTTTGTACACTTACAGTATGATGTACTTATACTCCCTGAGTATCGATGGCTGTATGTTTGTACACTTACAGTATGATGTACTTGTACTCCCCGATTATCGATGGCTGTGTGCAGCAAAGGTTTCCTGACATTTCTGCGTTAATGAAACACAGAGCCTGGAGATGATAATCAGACGAGGAAAAGGGCACGAGCAGCTTTCTCCTGCGTCATCCTTAAATCACCTTCCTGATCTCAGGTCAGTCCAACAAACAGCGTCTAAAAGAAGGAGAGACAGAGGCCTGACCTCTGACCTCTGACAGGAAGTGAACCTACAGGTGGAGAGATGTTCACTCCTCAGTCCTCCTGAGGAGCTGCTATAGAGACACAGACTCATCATTACCAGAAACTCCTGTCCATGATCCGACGGCCCCCCGAGGTTAATTTAGCCTCCTGCTGTGAGTCACAGTCGGACCTTTGACCTCTGTACAACAACACGCAGGACGCCATCGACATGTTAATATTAACCTCACAGACGCGTCATCGATCACAGCCAAACACGTCGGCACGTTTATCTGATGTCTGAATACATGAATAATATCTGACAGCAGCAGGAGCTATAAATACGGGGGGGCAGAGCCAGCAGCAGAGAGGAGGAGAAGAAGAGGAAGACACATTTTAATCAACAAAGAAAGAGTCCTAGGAGCTGAACATAGCCACCACAGAAGAAAAAATACTTGTGATCTTCTGGAGGACCTTCGTCATCTCTGTGAGTGACTTCACATTTTCCTGTTCCGTAGTTAGAGCTTTGAGAAGTTCAGGGGTAGAAAACCATGCTCTGTGTTTTGCTCAGTTTCTGGAGATGGAGAGTGTTCGTGCAGCCGTCTACCTGTCCGTCTGTCTGTCCCTGCTGACCTCCCTCTGTCAGGGTCAAAGGTCACCAGAGACACTCTTCGGACTCACAGACAAAGAGCTGGTGAGGCATCTGTCTGCGTACAGGATCTCTGCAGCGTATTTACACGCTTTTATTCTTTATATCGTAAAGATCATAGCTAATTAAAGTTGTATTCAAATGTTTAAAGGGAAAATCGAAATAGAATTAATGAGGGTTTCAATGTTTTCAAATGTAATTGATGTGGTCAAATTATTAATTTTAAGCTAATACAATGTGTAAAATGTTGTCAAGAGAATGTCATAGAGGGAATTATTAATAATCAGTTTTCAAGAAGTTTTAATATTAACCAATGAAGCCAGGTTATGTTGCATTAAATTATTTAGTGACGATAATTTGAATAAATGAAATACAAACTTATACATTTAAAATAAGTTAGAGCCATAGGGTGACGAGATGATTTATAAGAAGCTAATCCAAAAGGTTAAAGTGATCAATTTAACGGATTATGTTATTAAGTGATGAGTTTTCTGAATTCACTATATTAAAAAAAAAATGTAAACGATAAACATGTGTGGATTAATAATTAAACTATCTGATTTATGCACCTTTAAAGAGCATATAAATACTGAGTGTGTGTGTGTGTGTGTGTGTGTGTGTGTGTGTGTGTGTGTGTGTGTGTGTGTGTGTGTGTGTGTGTGTGTGTGTGTGTGTGTGTGTGTGCAGGCTGCTCTCCTGGATCAGGCTGACAGCAGTGTGTCTCTCTCTGTGGAGAAGAAGGCCAGCATCATCCCCCGGGTAACAGCAGCTGTCAATCAATCACATCTCATTCATTCATTCCTTCATTCATCCATTCAGTCATTCAGTCATTCATTCATTCAGTCATTCATTCATTCATTCAGTCATTCATTCATTCATCCATTCATTCAGTCATTCATTCATCCATTCATCCATTCATTCATTCATTCAGTCATTCAGTCATTCATTCATCCATTCGTTCAGTCATTCATTCATTCATCCATTCATTCAGTCTTTCAGTCATTCATTCATCCATTCATCCATCCATTCATTCATCCATTCAGTCATTCAGTCATTCATTCAGTCATTCAGTCATTCATTCATTCATCCATCCATTGATCCATTCATTCAGTCATTCATTCAGTCATTCAGTCATTCATTCAGTCATTCATTCATCCATTCATCCATCCATTCATTCATTCATTCAGTCATTCATTCAGTCATTCAGTCATTCATTCAGTCATTCAGTCATTCATGTCCTTTGTGTTTCCTGTTCTGCACTAACACGTTTACAGTCTGTCATCAATATGAAACATGTTTATTTATCAAATGACATCACTTCCTGTCTCTGGGCTGTGTTCAGGGACATTTTGAAGAGAAAACCTGTCTCCCTGTCCCCTATCTCTCTCTCTCTCCCTCCCTCCTGTCTCCTTCTCTCCTGTCTCCCCCTCTCTCCTGTCTCTCTCTCCCCTGTCTGTCTCTCCTGTATCCCTCTCTCCTGTATCCCTCTCTCCCTCCTGTCTCCTTCTCTCCTGTCTCCCCCTCTCTCCTGTCTCTCTCTCCCCTGTCTGTCTCTCCTGTATCCCTCTCTCCTGTATCCCTCTCTCCTGTATCCCTCTCTCCCTCCTGTCTCTCTCTCCTGTCTCCCCCTCTCTCCTGTCTCTCTCTCTCTCCTGTTTCCCTGTCTCTCCCCCTCTCGCCTGTCTTTCCCCCTCCTGTCTCCCTCTCTCTCCCCTGTCTCCCTCTCTCTCTCTCTCCTCTCCCTCCTCTCTCTTTCTCTCTCTCCTGTCCCCCCCTCTCTCCTGTCTCCCCCTTTCTCCTGTCTCCCTCTCTCCTGTCTCCCTCTCCCCCGTCTCTCTCTCATGTCTCCCTCTCTCTCCCCCTCTCTCATGTGTCCCTCTCTCCTCTCTCCCTCTCTCCTGTCTCCCTCTCCCCCATCTCTCTCTCCTGTCTCCCTCTCAGTGTGATGTGGGCGAGCGATGTGCGATGAAACATGGCCCTCGTATCGGTCGGCTGTGTGACTGTCTGAGAGGAACGGCCTGCAACACCTTCTTCCTGCGCTGCTACTGAACACACACACACACACCTGTCTTGCCTGTCTCTCTGCACGTCTCTGTTTCAGTTTCAGTGTCTGTCCCTCAGATTCATTTATTTTTCTTAAAATAAAGATTCTTCATTAAGCTGCTCGGCTCACATGACTCCATCATTTAAAGTACCTGCATAAAAAATATACACAGTACAAGTTTCTGAAGTCAAAGAATTTGCAGTAAATGTATCAGCAGTAAAAGTATCTGTGTGTAACGAAGGTAACTTCGTTACTATGGACTGACGGCTTCGGGCCTTGTAATATTGCACATGTGGGTTTGCACTTTATGAAACAACTTCCCTTTGCACAGAAATAATGTCACTCAGCACTTTAGTAGTGAACAGTTTGCACTTTATTAGCGTGATTGCACAGTACAGTTTGGCATATTTGCACATTTTTATATAAATTATACTAATTATTGATGTAGTATTTATTAAATGATTAAACCGTATTAATTTGAATGTCGTCTGGCAGATGCTGGTCGGGTCCTCGGCTCCACCTGAAAAGAGAGGGGAGTTAGCGAGAGCGCCGAAAGTGTTTATGATTGTGTAAGAATGACAGCGGTTGAGATTAATCATTGTGTGCAGATAATATGTTTGAGCGTGTATATATCATGACGTTGAGTTGCATTAATTGTATAAGTGAACACTGTAAAGTTTACGTCCATCGCTTACCCATGCTGTCTATTCCTGTGTCCGCTCCAGTGTGTTCGGCCAAAAGGTCCTTGGGTGGAACAAACACTGACCAAAGAAGGTTCCGGGACGAACCAAGTGGCGAGATAGGCGTAGGGGTTTCTGTTTTAGTTGGGAATGTATTTATATTAATTCTGGTCAGTTATCATGTTTGTTTTGGGTTCAATTAACAGATGGCTACAGACAGTTAATAATGCTATGTAAATAATATTATGGATATTCTTTATAATCATTATGATGACACGTGTATTTATTAAGTGTACCTGTGAATGGTTTCTCCCAATCAAATCCTCTGAAGAACCTCTATAAAAAGAGTCTTCAGTCAGAGGGGGAGGGTGAGCCTGTACAGAGAGGGTGAGCCTGTACAGAGAGCGGTGAGCCTGTACAGAGAGCGGTGAGCCTGTACAGAGAGCGGTGAGCCTGTACAGAGAGGGGTGAACACCTACATGCTGGCTACTGTTCTCTTGTGGTGTTTTTGGAATAAAGTCACCATGGTTTGCAATTCTACCTCCCCTCGTGGTCGATTCTTTCCCTGAAAATCCAACCGCTAAAGGGTCGCTGTCTCACCCTGTGGTAAAAGTACCTTTAGTAAAAGTATCAGCAGCAAAGATACCTGTAGTAAAAGTCGTCATAGTGCAGTACATCCCTGGAAGATGTTATAAAGTAGAACGTAACATTTAATAGGATGTACTGAAGTAAAATAATTACATGTACGTACTCACATCAATGACTATCTCCAAACATTTGATGCGTTAAAGACCCACTGAAGTGTGCGACGGTGCATGATCTTTTATGCTAATACGTATAGTAATGACCAAAATTGTCCATTGGAACCCATATCAAAGATGTTGGAATAGCAACGAATTTGACGAGTTTGAATTTTCCGCTGGGAAATTCGCAGTCGACCTCCGCCTTCGTGGGCGTGGCTTGCGATCTACTGCGTGACGTCAGAAGATGGGCCAAGCCGAAGTGTTTACATTCACCACCATTCATTTTGTCTCTATTTCAAAGTCGAATTTACCAACGTTTTTGAGCGAGTATTTGATTGGAAAGTGTTTCGCAGTCGACTGGAAGTGATTGCCAATCGAGAAAAGCTGACAATGGAGGCGACAGTGACGAAAAAGGGAGGAAAAACACACGGGAAGCGATGCATTGCCGCTGGCTGTGGTAATGTGAAGTCTGCCGAAGTGGCGATGTTTCTGTTCCCAAAAGATGAAGGTGAGTGGCTGGTGTCATTGTTTCGTAGATTCGTAGATTGTTTATGAAAAATAAACGCCACTGTGTTGATGTTTCTGTTCCCAAAAGATGAAGGTGAGTGGCTGGTGTCATTGTTTCGTAGATTCGTAGATTGTTTATGAAAAATAAACGCCACTGTGTTTGTGTTAACTAACAAGACTATCATGGCGGCGGCAGAGCTCAAGTCGAGTTTCTCCGCCTGGAGATATTCTCACTATTTCACTTTTGTCGAGCACAAAGAAAAGAAGGTTTTAGTTAAATGTAAGTTGTGTCTTGGCGGGTCAAAGATCCTATCGACTGCCCAAAACAGCAATTAAAATCTGTTGAAACATCTGCAGAAAAAACATGCTGGGACGAAGCTAGTAGCGAAGCTAGTAGCTAAGACCACAGACCCAGACTCATCCGACGCCATTCCACCTCCACCTAAGCAACAGCGGCTGGATTGGCACTTTGAAACATATCTTTGTGTTTGTGTTTGTATAGACCACATTGCTTAGCAGAGTTCAGTGATGCAAATGCATGTCAAGTTGATCAACAGGTTGTATTATTCTCCGATGCAATAACAGTACTGAAATGAAGGCTACAGTATAAGGGCATTAATGGGTGCCCTTTTCTAAGTAACTAAGAAGTTACTTTTCACAGTAACGCATTACTTTTTGGTGTAAGTAGTGAAGTAACTAGTAATTGTAACTACTTACTGGTTTTCAGTAACTAGCACAACACTGCATGTGAACATGAATGTTGCATCATGCTATGAACAGATGAATGTATGATCAGGTGACGGCCAATCCTGTGTGTAGATCTACTCTAGATCTATGACAAAATATTGTCCTCAACTAAATTGACTTCCATGGCCACTTTCCTCATCTATCCTGTCCGAAAAGCTGTCAAAATCACTCATTTCTCTCGCACCAGTATCACTTTCCGAAGGCTCCGCCATGTTTACAATCACAACTGGGCCCATCTTGTGACGTCACAGCCGCTATCGTCTGCAGCAGCGGTAGGCTCAGACTCTGAAAAATTTGCGATGTTTATCTCGTCCCTCGCACTTCCTAAAAAATTATTTTAGCCATGAACAGGTACAATTATATGTAAGAAATGAAACTGCCATTTCATTTTGGCGCAAAAAAATGCACTTCACTGGCACTTTAAAGGACTCTTCAACATTTGAGTTTTAATAAAAGATTTAAATTACAGTTCAGGATGCTGACAGTGAACACATTAAGTAATACTTGTACAGGTTTAAATAAACACTTTGATAGTATTTACCATAATAGCGTGATAGAGATGGGGGATGGAATGCAATGAAGTATTGAATTATAAATTAAAATAATTAATATTTAGTTTTTGTCTTCTTCTGTTTCAAAGGGCTGTAAAGAAGTGCTGGTCCATTGGCTGCCCTGCCCTGCCCTGCATGGTAAGTTCAGATTTCTTGTTTAACTCAATTGTCAATAAATTGACAGTTCGGCCTAATTAATAATGGAGTGTAACGGGTACACCTGTATGTTTGTATATCTTATGTATGCCATGTGATCTTTGTAGTGTATCTGTGACTCTGGTTGTTCTATATGTATACCTGTGTTTATGTGTATTCTCTCGACTGCCCAAGGCAAATCTCTCCCAAGGGAGACAATAAATCTCTATCTATCTAATTAAGAAGTCAGTTTTGCCATGAATTGGGAGTTATTTAAGTTCATGTAATAAGCACCTGCACCATTTTAAGTTCAGAAATCCGAGAAAGCAGGGTTGCTTTGTAATTATAGACAAAGAGAACTTAAAGAGAACATAGTCTGTTCATTTCCAGGTTCATTAGTATTACGTTTTTCCTGCTTAAATGTTCAAAAAGCCCTTTTATTGTTCTCATACTGCCTGTGCTGCAGCACCTCTTTTCACCCTCTGTCTGAAACCAGAGCCAACCGCTTGGATACGTCCCGCCCCTTAGTCTATTATGTTTAATGTAGGAATTAGTTTCAGGCAGGTGTGTTGGAGAGAAACTCTGGGGGAACTTTTTCTATTAAGCTTTTAAAGTCCCTTTACATTCACAATTACGTAATCAACACACTACTGGAAATGGAAAACCCCAAAAAGCACTATTGGGCCCTTTTTAATATGTGGCATTGCTGATAGCCTAAAGAGAGATGTAGCTTTGTCAACTCCTACATCTACTGTTAGGTGTGTTTTTACTAAATAGTTACGAAGACTTAAATGACATGCTAAATTGTGACCAGCTTGAATGTCAACAATGTCCAATATGCAGTTATGGTCATCATTATTGTTGAAGGAATCAGGGGAACTGCTTATCATACAATTAAAATAATGCAGTGTGGTTTGGGGTAAACAACGTTTAAAACACTGCTGTCCCAAAAACAACCCGCTGAATACGTTTCGGTGGTAAGCTAGCTGGTTATGGAAGCTTAGCAGCATAAGGATCACCCTCAGTTTCCTTGGAAAGTCGGAACAAGAGTAGGCACTAAAGGCCCGACCGACAGGCCTAGCATCCAGGATTTGAAAACAGACCGTTATGTGTATGGCCCTTCGTAGGGTTGAGAAGCCATTTGAAAGGATTTTGTATACTCAACATATTTCAGAAATTGAAAAAAAAATGTCTAACTGTTTTTTTTTTTGCCTTTTTTTTTTTCAGCAAAAAGACCTGGCCACCATCCTGGGAACCGCAAATGAATATCAACATGACAGTGTCCTAAATGTTCATCGTTGTGTTGTAAATTATGAAGTTCTGTTGACGAGCTAGTTCATTTAAAAAATCTCATAAATAAATCATATATAAATATATTTGAAATCAAAATAAAAGTATTTGTTTATAAACATCTGCTCATCATTTACAGTGTTAGCAAGGCACTCACCATATTATTCAATACAGTCGGGTCAAAAAAGTTATGATTGATAAAAGTAGTAAATCTGTCAGATTTGACCCGAAGACAACAACCCAACTTTGTAGGCTTCGTTTTTTTTCCTCATTGATATCAATTAAGAAATGAACTTATAGGGACACCCATAGCTGGTCAGGGTCAGGAACTTTCCAAAAACGACAGATCTTATAGGACAAAGTTTATTGCTCACCTCTGTCTGGCAGAAGCCTCTTTCAGGAGTAGATTCTGAGACGATTTGGGACTCAAGCCTCAAGTATTTAGAATAATTGATTGTTTGATGGTAGGAGATCTTTAAGGTATAAAAACATTTTCTAATCACATCCATGGCTTCAGATTTGGGCTTTATACCTTTTTTAACCACAAAATACACAAAAATATACACTGAGGGTCAGGGTTAGATAACACTGCTGTATTCAACCCGGTATCACGGCAAGACGTGAACATGTGACGATTTACCATGCTGGGAGACGTGAAGATGTCACGATTTCGTCCCTTTTTAAACGTGACAGTTACACGGTATTGTTAACATGGAGAAATACCCGGAAGTGCCAAGCAAATAAAATAATACTTTATTCCGAGTGTGCTTGCTTTTCTCTTTGGAAGTCATCACATAAATGCATTGTAATACACGGTTCGGCTGCATTAAATATTACTCATCTGCCGTCGTTCTTTATTTATAGAGCCCTGATGAGAAGACGTCTGGACAAACTGGAAGAACTGCCGCCAAAACTGAATACTTGACGTGGATCATAAATATATCAACATTTAAACTACATCTTACATTTATTTTCACAAAATACGTCTCCTTGCAGTATCAATACTAATTCGGCTGACTTTTATATTTGATATATATATTTGGTAGATAGGCTTTATTTACCCCATAACGGTGCACAGCTAGATAGATAGAAAAGGACACCTAGTGGTTAAAGCACGTTATTGAATATTTTAAGGGGAAAGTAGAAATGATAGAAATATAGAAGAGAAAAAATCAATAAGATGCTGTAAGTGATCTCTACAATAAAACTGTTTAGTGCCGGATGTACACAGATATTAATAGGAGGATGTGCAAAACAGACAAACTAATAAGGCACTATTATATGTATTATACTCTTATGTATGTAGATAGTATAATGCATGTGCAGAATACGACAGTTTAATGGTGGAGGTATACACACATATTGATAGATGTCTTGTAATGCACTGTTGAGGAACCTGCAACCCAAGCTTTTCATTCATTGCATAACTACACCGTAGTTGTGTGTATGATACTGTATGTCAATAAACCGAAATCCTGAAAGGGATGTGCAAAATAGCCATTTTATACAGTCTTTAATGAACTATTAGAGAATAACGAGTAATGAATATGCTTTATAGAGATCTGCAGATAAATGTTTAGTCTTCTCAAGCACCAACTATCAAATATCTCACCTGATTGTTGGCACTTGACAATCACCTTCCCTGAATTTTACTCAGGTGTAACTAAAGCCTGATTTAAGGGTTGTTTATATTTCACATCATTAATCAGAATGTGGTCCAGTTAATAAAACATAATATCAAACATAATATTACTATTAACTTTATTGTGAAATAAATACACACGGCATACAATGCCATAATAACATAATTTGTATTATTAGTGTAGGACACGTATGTATGTATAACATCTGAAGATGTGTAGTTTTATTCAAGTTTTCACATAATTTTACAGGATATTGCTAAACTATTTCACATTAATATCTGATTTGCAGACAGAAAGGTATATCCGTCATTTAATGGTAAGATATTGAAATTCTGATTCCATAGATGTGTCTCCCATCACCCAAAACCCCTGACTATTCTCTCAACTCAGTAATTACATTCTTATATTCAAAGAAAATTAAAAAAAATACAAGTCCCTGTCTGTCAGCTGTGTGTTACAGGGTGGTTTAGGCTAGTTTGCAGCTCCACCCTGTGGACGTATTGTGCCTGTGATATATATACCTGCCTCACGTGACTATACCTCAGTTGTATGATTACCCGCTTACTGTGAATACACGGCGTTGAGACACAGCCTGACTTGCCTTGTTTATTAATGCACCTACATCTACAAACATGGTGTCAGAAGTGAAAATAGGACCCAGCTGTGGACTGCATGCTACTGTCCGTCGCTGAGACAGAGTGCGTTTATTTGTTTTGGTGAGGTTTAGCAGTTTCAGTTAGCCTGTTAGCATTAGCGTCACGTTGGAACAATGGCATCCAGCATCCCACCTCCGGAGCCTATGAAGATGGCGGGGGACATCCACGGCAACTGGGCGAGCTTTCGAGCAGAATTTGAGGATCATCTGCTTGCGACCGGGCTCAGCGAGAAAGAAAAGCCGGTACAAGCAGCTGCGCTCAGGAGGCTAATGGGGAACGACTGCCGCCATGTTTACAAACACAACCTGGGACTCACCACGGACCAACAAAAAGATGCGGGTGCTATACTGGTGGCACTGGAGCAATACTTCACACCCGCAAAGAACGTAATCTTTGAGAGATACGTTTTTGGCAACCTTAAACAAGAGGATGGAGAGCTCTTGGATGCGTTTGTTACCAGGATGAGGGAAAAGGCTGCCTCTTGTGAATATGGAGCTATAAAAGATGATCTCATAAGGGACAGGCTTGTTCTCGGGATAACTGACGAGGGTGCTAGACGTCGTTTACTAAGGGAAAAGGACCTTAAATTGGACGAGGCCATTAAAATTTGCCGTGCAGCCGAGGTCATGGACAGCAAGTTAAAAACCATGTCACTGGGCAGCTCTGGATCTGGGGACAGCATTAATGCCACACAAGGACGGCGATATGGACGGAGGTCTGCCAGCAGGCCATCCGAGTCCACCAACACATCTGCACAACCACAGAGCATGAGAGACGCTGGCGAATGCAAGTACTGTGGCACACGACACAAACGTGGGCGGGACCTGTGCCCTGCTTTTGGTAAATCGTGCCGCTCGTGTGGCACTGCTAACCATTTTGCAAAAGTATGCATGAAAAGAGGCCAGCAGGCACGCCAGTTGAATGCTGTGGATGACCCGTTGCCAGGGGAACTGGAGGACAGCGATGAGAGAGACGTGTACACAGCGGAGAGCGTGGGGGCTGTGAACACTCAAGGTAAAAAGTGGTTTGTCAACCTGCCACTGCAAAGTGGGGTTCAGAGGTGCCAGCTCGACTCTGGAGCCACTTGCAATGTGATGAGCATCAAGGACAAGACGAGACTGGCGCCTAGAACGCCTCTTCTGAAGAGTCTCACCAGATTAAAACTATACAACAGTGAGTGGATGAGCTCATTAGGTGTGTACAGCACACAATGCGTCATTAGGGGTAAGACGCACAGACTGGACTTTGAGATTGTGCATACTGGCCAGAGGCCCTTGCTTTCGGGTGAGACATGTGAGAGACTTGGTCTGATACGCTTCACCATTCCTGAGGAGCTGAATAAGGTGGAGCACTGCAGGAAGGGAGACCTGACCAAGGAGTGTCTTGTCAGCACCTACCACGACGTGTTCACCAGCCCTGTTGAGTCTCTGCCCGGTGATATTCACTTTGAGCTGGACAGCACTGTGGCACCGGTGCAGTGTGCTCCCAGGAACGTTCCAGTGGCCCTCAAGGCAGCTGTTAAGGCTCAGCTTGATCGATATGAAGAGGAGGGACACTTGACCACAGTCACTCAACCCACGGACTGGATTAGCAATCTAGTCATAGTGAAAAAGCCAGACAAATTGAGACTATGCATTGACCCGAAGCCTCTCAACCGTGCTCTGAAACCCCACTACCTTATGCCCACTTTAGATGACGTGTTGTATAAGCTGCCGAAGGCACGTATATTCACCCTGGTGGATGCACGTGATGCATTCCTGCAGTGCCGCTTGGATGAAGAAAGCAGCCTGATGACAACATTCTGGACACCGTGGGGTAGGAAACGCTGGCTGAAACTCCCTTTCGGTGTGTCAGTTGCCCCGGAGCTGTATCAAAGGAAGCAGCATGAGCTGCTGGCCGGTTTGACAGGGATTGAGCCCATAGCCGATGACATCCTTATAGTCGGCTGTGGGGACACAGAGGATGAGGCCAATCGCGACCATGACACAAACCTCATCGCTCTGATGGACAGATGCAGGGAAGTAAAGCTGAGACTGGGCCTGAAAAAGCTGCAGTTCCGAGTGAAGGAGGTCCGCTTCCACGGCCACATACTGTCCGCGGAGGGCCTCAAGGCTGACCCTGACAAAGTCAGGGCGGTTCTGGACATGCCAAACCCCACAGACGCAAAAGGGGTCCAGCGGTGTGTCGGATTTGTGAACTATCTGTCCAGATTCATGCCACGCTTGTCAGCGGTATGTGAGCCGCTGAGGAGACTGCTGGACAAGGATGTGATGTGGCACTGGCTGCCCAAACATGATGCCGCCATGAAGGAAATCAAGGCACTGGTCACGGCGGTGCCAGTCCTAAGGTACTATGACGTCCGCAAGCCAGTCACCGTACAGAGCGACTCCAGTCAGGCGGGTCTGGGCTGCTGCTTGCTTCAAGGGGGACAGCCTGTCGCATTTGCCTCCCGTGCATTGACCCAAACAGAGCAAAATTACGCACAGATTGAAAAGGAGTGCCTGAGCATCATATTCGCCTGCCAACGCTTCCACTACTACCTATATGGGAGGGGTGATGTGACTGCAGAGACCGACCATCGCCCGCTGGTGTCCATCTTCACCAAGCCCCTCCTCAGTGCGCCAAAGCGCCTTCAGAGCATGCTCCTCACACTTCAGAACTACTGCCTTGCGGTGGTATACAAGCCAGGCCCTGAAATGTACATAAGTGACATGCTCAGCAGAGCCACCACCCCGCCACAGAGAACAGACACACTGTACCAACGTGAAATGGTCTGCAGCATGCAGCAGGAGCAGTGTGACACGGCGGCCATTCAGCAGCCAACGCCTGGCACAGATTCGGACACACACTGAGGAGGATCTGTGTCTTCAAACACTTAAGTAAGTCGTGCTGGAGGGATGGCCAGAACACAAAGAGGAGACCCCTGTAGCCGTCAGGGACTACTGGGCCATCAGAGATGAGATAAGTGCACAGGATGGCGTGCTCTTCAGGAGTCAGCGCGTCATCATTCCAAAAGCTATGCGTCCGGAAATGCTGAGACAGATCCACTACAACCACGTGGGGGGCGAGGCGTGCTACAGGCAGGCCCGTGATACACTTTACTGGCCCGGTATGCAAGGGGTAGTCAAGGATTATGTGCAAAAGTGCTCTGTGTGCAATGAGTATGCACACGAACAACAGAAAGAGACTATGATGTCACACCCGCTCCCCACACGTCCCTGGCAGCTAGTAAGCATGGATCTGTACAGCTACGCAGCACAGAACTTCTTGCTCGTGGTGGACCATTATTCTGACTTTTGGGAGATCGACCTGCTCCCTGACCTATCAGCGGACACCACGATCCGTAGATGCAAGGCACAGTTTGCACGCTACGGTGTCCCAGACAGGGCCATTTCTGATGGTGGAGGCCAGTTTGCCGGTGGAGAGTTCCGGGCGTTTGCGAGAGAGTGGGGTTTTGAGCATGTCATGTCCTCACCGAGGCACCCAAAGGCTAACGGCAAAGCGGAGTCAGCAGTGAAAATTGTAAAGAGCCTGTGCAGAAGGGCAGACCGTGCCAAAGAGGACCCCTGGAGGGCCATATTGCATTGGAGAAATACGCCCACTGAGGGTATGCATTGCAGCCCAGCAAGCGGCTTATGTCGCGGAGACTGAGAACCCTTCTCCCTGTGGCCGACCAGCTACTGGTGCCTCAGGTCGTCACGGGTGTTCCTGACAAGCTGAAAGTGAAACATCAAGCAGCAAAGCTGACATATGACAGATCTGCCAAGGATCTGCCGGAGCTGAACGTCGGCCAGCCCATACGGATGAAGCCACTCCCAGGAGACAGGACGGGCCGATGGAGGAGAGGTGTGTGCCTTCAGCAGTTGGGACTCCGGTCCTATCTGGTCGGTGTGGAGGGGACCACGTATCGGCGCAACAGGGTTGATCTTCGACCAGCAGAGGCGGCCCTTCTCCAGCCGTCAGTTCTCCCAGAATCGGCCCCGGAGCAGCCTGCGAGTGGGGGGAGCGCCAGAGAGGTCGTCGGCGTCCCCGAGGAGTCTCCAAGGCCATCACCCCCGAGGTCGTCGCCGTCTTCCCCGCAGACTGGGGACACGCCATGCCGTGAGTTACAGGGCCGGGCCTTCTCCCGGAGCGGACGGCTGATTAGACCTCCTGACAGACTTGACCTCTAGGTCACACGCACACACACACGCACACACGCACTCACACACTCACACACACACACACACACACACATGCACTTGGACTGTGCACACTCAAGCACGCTTGGACAGTGCGCACTCAAACACACATGGACGATAAAGATTGGAAAAAAAAAAAAAAAGGAGAGATTGTAAAACAAATGTGATTGATTGTTCTGAGTTTATTGCTGATGTGTTCTGATCCGGCTATTACTGAAGTGTCTCTGCTATGTGCACTATTTGTTGCTGAAATCATTTGTTTAATGTTCTGATTGAAGGTCAACAGTTTAATGGCAGTATTGATCCTGTGTTGTTACTTAACAAAAGGAAGGGAGATGTTACAGGGTGGTTTAGGCTAGTTTGCAGCTCCACCCTGTGGACGTATTGTGCCTGTGATATATATACCTGCCTCACGTGACTATACCTCAGTTGTATGATTACCCGCTTACTGTGAATACACGGCATTGAGACACAGCCTGACTTGCCTTGTTTATTAATGCACCTACATCTACAAACACTGTGCACCGTTATGGGGTAAATACAGTCTATCTACCAATTGGATCAAATATAAAAGTCAGCCGAATTAGTGTTGATACTGCAAGGAGACGTATTGTGTGAAAATAAATTGAAGATGTTGTTTAATTGCTGATATATTTATGATCCACGTCACGTATGTTTCGGCGGCAGTTCTTCAGTTTGTCCAAAAGTCTTCTAATCAGGGCTCTATAAAGAGAGAACTACGGCAGATGTCTAATATTTAATGCAGCCGAACCGTTTATTACAATACATTTATGTGATGACCTTCAAAGAGAAAAGCAAGCACACTCGGAATAAAGTATTATTTTATTTTTAAAACATGTTTTCAGATTTCATATCGCATAAACACCTTATCCCAGCATGCTTTGCGGCTAAAACATCCAATCACCGAGCTGAGGATCTTGCCTACGTCTGTTTCCGGTATTGTGTTTATGACGGATGTATTTTTGTTATACACACATTCATTCACATTTTAATTTACATTAAAGTATTTCGCGAGGCCTTCTAAAATGTTTTTAAATATAACTAGGGTTGTAGTTGAAGAGTTTGTAAATTAACATGAACCAAAGCTATTGCCTGGCAACGCAATCGCACAACGTCACGTCCGGTATTTCCACAACCACACACATCGATTTAATACATTTAAATTTGTGATTTATCCTTACCACTGGTGGATGAGTTTTTACTATTGGAGATATTTCCTATGCATGGCCTCAGATTAGTAAGCTTTTTAAAATAATGATCCAACTTGGATGTTTTAATGGGTATTGGGTACATTTTTGGTAATATTTGTATTAAACGTTACAGTCGATAGTAGCCTATGACAAATGGTAACTATGTGGTTAATATTGTTGAATTACTATTTTCATGTACTCAGTGTTAGGGTTTTATAACACGTTACACTGCCAATGTCTGTCTTTATTATCTCACCCTTTAAGATGTCCCTTACACTACCATTGCTTTTTGGAAGAACTGTTGTCCCTCTCCCGATCCTCAACATAGGTTCTAGTTAGTTATGAATTATGTTACACATCCAATATCAATCTCTGTTATAAATGGTATGACTGTAACCTCAGTTCAAGCTAATTATTTGATGTGTGAAGACAACTCTTTAATGCAATAAAATATCAAGTGGGTATCACTAAATATTTACAGACATCAGTTATGTACAAAATCAAGTTTATTACTATTTTGGTAAGACAAAAGAGCATATGTAGCAAAACACAGGTTACAATATATGATAATGCACATGACAAAGTAAAGAAAAGAGGTGCTGCAGCACAGGTAATATGAGAAAAAAAGTCCTTTTTCAACATTAAAGCATGGAAACATGTCACAGTAGAAGCACTAAACACTAATTTCAAACTCAAATAAGCTTAATATGTCCTCTTTAACGTAAAAACTGCACACTTAATCAAATCCAGACAGAAGCATCTACATTTTAGCTGGCTAACAGCTTAGCTAGCTGTGTTAGCGTGCTAGTGTTGTGCCTGTCAGCTAGCTAAAAACCACGGGTTAGTCGTTAGACTGCTTTGTGTCACTTTACTACCTTTTTATTAACTTAAAATAGTCAGCTAGCTGAAATCTGATTATTAAGGAGGCTAAATGGCTGAAGGGAGCTGTGAAAAGGAAGAACAGTAAAGGCAGATATATGGACACAATATGAACCTGAAAATAAGCATAATATATCCGCTTTAACTACAGAACTGCATAAGGGCACCAAGTAACTTTCCACAAGTCAAGTCCCCTCTTCTGCGTCATCTTCATCATCTGAGCTGTTGTCACTTTGCCAGTCTTTTTCTTCTTCCATGTCCTCTTCCTCCTCCACCAGCCTAGGACCTCTGTAGGCGCCTGCTACAGTCTGCTGTTTGAGTCTGAGGTCATCCAGATTTCTCCTCAGAGGACACATAAGGCCCTTGTACCCCTCCTCTGTGATTCCATTCGGATAGCCTACAAGTTATATAGCACACATTTAAATTGTGAAAATTATTCAGAGAAAACGTATTTAGGTCAAGAAAGATTAGAATGCTGTCAGACTCAAATAAAAACAAACAGATGGATAAAATCTTCTTTAAAGTGTGTTTGCCTTTGCTGGCTTGAAAAACATTGACTTATGTGTTTTAAAGTGAAAAAATCCATGTGGTTCACTTATTTCCTGTCTGTGTGATCAATGAAACTGGGGCCATCAGTGTCTGGACCTTTCATACAGAGTCCTTGAGGTACTGACAGTGCTGCATCATCTCCTTCACAAGGATCTGCTTTTCTTCTGTCAGTCGTGACTAGGGTTGGGTATCGTTTGAATTTCCACGATTCTGATTCCGAGTCTACTTTTCGATTCTTAACGGTTCTCAATTCCGTTTCTTTGAGGGGCAGGGTAAAAAAATGTTACATGCTTCTTCCACCAAATAAACAACATTTATTCGAGAAACTTTTACACAGGTTAGTTTACAGTAATATCCACATTAATCAGTCTGTTTATATTCACTGCTATGTAACTGTAACCTGAGAACCACTGAAGCTACAACACAGCAACAGTCCAACTTTTAAAGGAAACCCCCCCATTTAAAAACAGTTCTTGTTGAGAAAAACAAGCATATCTGCCTTCTCAGGCAGTATGCGTGAGCGTTCAGCACAGATTGTGTCACCAGCAGTCGAGAAAACACGTTCACTGAGTGTAGAGGAAGCCTGGACACATAAATATGAGAAGGCCATGTCTGACAGGCAAGGATAGGTTGTTCTCATGTTCCACCACCAGGCGGACGGAGACTGGCGCAACAGATTGAAAACGGTACACTCCTTGATCTGTATACCATGCAGACGAAGGTGTTTTGTCATATTGGTCGTGGTCCCTCCTTTGCAGGAAATAAGTTTGGAACAGGTGTTGCACTCTGCCGACCCATTGTCTTTCCTAACAAAGTGAATCCACACTTTAGAGCGTCTCCCGCCATTCATGATCGGTGGTCCCAGGTTACGCTGTAGAAGTGTAGGTACAATGCTACATTTCCCGCCCCGCCGCAGTCATACAGTAGGCTACGGAGAGCGGCGAGAAACATTTCCTCAGGCATCGAAAAGCGGAACCGAAATTCACATTTCTAAATGATGCCGTTGGAATCGAAATGTTGGAACCGGAACTGGTTCTCGGTACCCAACCCTAGTCGTGACAGAAGCATTTTTTGGTCAAACAGCCCCTTCTTAGTGAGAATGTCCACACCGTCTGAGAATGAATATAAACATTTCACATTAATGAACACATTTTATTATTACAGTTTTATAGATTAGAAGTAAAATCTTTATACAACACCTCTGTTGAGTTCCTGCCAAGGCCAGAACACGCTCTCTGCAGATTTGTTTGAGAGTTTCTCCACAACCGTGTTGATGTCAATAGGGTCACCATCTCGTTGCTGGTTGTACTTGTGGATGTCCTCTAGCAACCTTTTCTTTTCTTGGGCAATCTTTTGACGCCTTTTGTTACGATCTGTAATGAGAGTAAAAACATAGATTACAAAAGAGCTGACGGGATTTAATCAACACAACCAATAAATGTCCCAAAATGCTTACCATTTTGTCTGTAAAGGTAGTGCTTTTTCTGGCAAATGCTCACAAAGAGTGCTTCTATTGAGATCTGCAAACAACCAGCATCTGCAGGACTGGCTAGATAAAAAGAAGAAAACAAGTTTCAAACACAATTAATGTCTGTTATTTGCACATCGCACATTAACAGGCACACTAAAAGACAAAGTTTAATTTGGACAGCATTATTTAGTTTCTATGAACCGACTCCATCTATGTATACGTCTAAACAGCATTGTTCTTACCTTTACTGGCCCACTGTTTCACATCATCAACCCACAGTTCTAGCATGTCATCAGAGCAATTCAACTGGTCCTGCATTTTCTTCAGGCTCTCAGTTACAGCCTCTGTCTTTTCTGCTGTCTGCAAAATAGCAAAACAGAATCATGCCATTTTATAAAATAATTTAATGAAGAGAAGCCAAAAGTATGCATTTTAAGGAGGAAATTAACACTAACATATTTAATGAATTTCGTAGCTCTAGTCCTGCACCACTGCAATGTCTATATGGGGGTGTCATTTTTATATATATTGGATGGACTTAAATGTCAAATTTTACAGCTTAAAATAGTTATCTCCATTTCAATACACAAACATACTTTTTTGAATCTAGAGGACAAGGCAATGTGGAGGCCATTCTCTTTGCAATGATTCCAGCCCATAGCATGGACTGTGAACATGTCAGTTCTTGCTGTGAAGAAGAATACATCTCATTACAATGTTATACAATATAAATGTGTACATTTACAGGAAGGCAGGGCCCAAAAAAGTTCACAAACCTGACTTGGCCATGTATTTAGTTGTTAGGGCACACCTGGATAAGAAGCTGTTAACTTGTTCCACTTCTTCACCAAGAGTGGTGCCGGCACCCTCCTGGTTCCGTGCGTTCCAAAGAATATAAGGATGAGGTAATCAAAGTTGATGCAAATCTCAAGGTCAACAACTCATAATTTAAAACACTCTCTTGGATCAGTTCAGACTCATGTGTAGTGGTCAGATTTACCATTAATTGTTGTTTAAGTCATTCAAATCCTCACCTCGCATTTGGTATTGTGGGCTTTGGCATGCATCACAGACAAGCAATGTCTCATTTCCTTTAGGGGCTGAAGATGAGGCAAGGCTTCTGACACTTTGTCAAGATATGGTGCATACCGACACGTCCATTGCCAAAAATTAGGAACTCTGGAACTCTTTTTGGAGAAACATCGGATAGGCAAAGATTTCTCCTCTATACATATTTAAAGCTTTTAAAAAAATAAAAATAAATAGTAAGTACAAAGCAGATTGAAGGTAAGGCTTCAGATTACCTACAAATATTTTAATTGAAAATGATCAAGACAACTACCAACCTTTGAAAAGAAATCCATGCCTACACACAGCAATTTCAACACCTTCTTCATCCAACTTGTTGGCTTGCTTAGAGGTCTCCCTTGCTGCTGTCCAGTGAGATTCCCCACACATTGCTTTTCCTGCAGTCTACCAAAGTAAATCTTTTTTAGAGAATCATTATCAGAAGTTATTTCAAAACACTGGATAGTGGGACCAACTGACGGTATTATCAAACATATCAACTATTACAAGTTTTTTTTGCTCGACTGCCAGATTCACCTGGATATGCAACTCCCTGGATAATACCAAACCCGTTTTGGGATAATTGGAAGGCTCCAAATGTGTAATATATTCTGGATTAGAATTTAGCTGTTTTTTCAATCCAGTTTTACAGCAATAATGTTTGTGACAGTTTGACCGCATTGCTAACCTCATCACCCTGTCATCTGGTCTCAACACTTCTATCCCATCTCCAAAATGATATGAAGGCAACTGTGTTACTACTATTTTAACTTCAATTAGTTATTAAAAAAGGTGAGATCCATTTTGCTCTGCTTAATTTAAAACTCACACTTTGACAGCCCCTCGAACATCCTCCACAAAAGTGGAAACCTCAGAGTCTTGGCCTAAAAACACTCCGTCAAAGAAGCCTGGCTCTTCACTCCTATAAGAAAAGGAATTAGAGAGTAACCACTCTAGTTACAAATTGAACATAGTAATAATAATATTTATATTTAAAGAGCATCTTTCAAAACAAGGTTATAAAGTCTAACAAAAATATTTTAGATTCAACAGCTGTAGTTTTAACAGCTATATAACAGGAAAGAACTATAGCAATCCCAATGTCAAATTAAAATACAAGGACTAAGGACAAGTGCTGTGTCAATGTTAAAAACTTACTGGTTTGTTTTCTGGAACCTGTAAAGTTTCCTATTGCCATCTACTGAAACAGCCACCATTTCAGGGTACAGGCTGGACAGACAAATGGCTCTTTACCCAGAAGTTTATTCTCTTCAAATGTGCAGTACACATACTGCAGAAAGCTTCTCTGAAAAGCATCTGCATTCACCTTGCCAGTCTGAAATAAAAATACATAATGTATGTTATATTTTTTATCATATCTCGCTCATCCATATTTGGCCATAAATATATTTCTTATGATAATACATGCATTTGTCTTTCAGCTTCACATTTGTACTTACTCTTCCAAACTGCTTTGTTCTCTGGTCCAACATTGCAGTAAAGGCTTGTCTAGACATTCCTGGAGCTGCCGTCTTCATAGCCTCAAAGGAATGGAACAGATCTTGGTGGAACAGGGTCTGTGCTTGCATGGTAGCTGGCCAGTATCCACTCCTAACAAAGTCACTGAATTCTGGACCCCATTTCTTGGTGCAATGTTTGCATGTTAGCTCTGGAACATTAAGATTGTAACGGCCTAAGAACACATAAAGAAAAAAAACAATAACAATGAATTAGAGTAATGTATTAGTTAAAAAATACTTAAAAAATAATAATTTCACCAAAACCTACCATTTATGCACACCAATATGATAGGTCTACCAACAGAGACTGCAACATCGAAAACTTCACAAGAACATATCCTTGAAGGAAAGGATGTTGGAAGCAAACGATCTGCAAGGTCAAAGTACAATCAGGATGAGATTTAACAATGTTGTAAGCAAGCACTATGATAACAGAATGCAATTTGAGATAAAAATGAGTTTTTTTGGGAGGGGAAAAAAGGCTGATCAATTTTAAAAAAATGGGACACTAACCTTGTTTAGAAATGATGTATTTGCCATCCTGGAGTTTCACAGACTCTGTTGGAGGAATGTACTTGTAAAATCCATTACAGGTGGTTTGCCTACTGTGCAGAGTCTGTTTTGTATGAACCAAGATATCACACTCTGCACAGAACCACTCTGATGGCATCAGTCCTCACAACGGATGACAGCTTCTTCCAGGAGACAGTGATTGCAGGTCATCTTGACGATATTCTTAGTTATTAATAAGTTGTCAGCGTTCTGTGGCCTCGCCTGTTGAACCTCTTTTTGCCTTTGAGTCCAAGATGACAATGGTGGCACATCGCCAACATCTTGCTCCTTAATGGTCTCAAGAGTCCCGTAGAAGGTCTTCAAGTCTCTGCATTTTAAAATCTTTAAATACAGAAATATAAATACATACCATGAGGAAAACATTTCATATGAAACATACCTTATCTAGAAAAAGTCTTCAAAAGTAGCTTTTTTCTTACCAGGATCTTGGTAGCTTAGACATGGTGTTGTTATGGTGGAACTACTGCATGGAGAAGAAGTACCATCTGTTTGGGGGGGGGGGGAAATGATTCAAACCCATCAAACAGATTATTTTAGCTAATTGACAGATTTAAAGAAATGTTACAAAAACACCAACCTTCAGCAAACATGAAAAATATCAAAGCTCAATGTATTTTTGCATTATCATGTCATTTACATCCGCTTATTGGTTTTAGTCCTTAGTCCTCTGACAAAATCGATGTGCAAATATATAGAAATATGAAGTATCAAAAGCATTATTAAACCAGTGGCTACTTTAAATCACATATACTGACTTTGATTAAATTCATAAAATGTAGACTAACCATTAGAAGAACTTTCTTTCATTCGTTTGCTGCTGGCCACACGTTGCCCATCTGGGTCTCTCTTCCACCAGGTCACTTTTGGTCGTGGTTCGTCTTCTTTTTGCGTCTCCTTGAGTTTCTTTATGGACATGGAATGTAATGAAACACAGAGGGAGAAAAAAATGGGCATTAACTAACTGGATTTAGATAATGACACTTTGGGTATAAAAAAAACAAGAAACTTGCCTGTGTGTCCTCAACATATGCATCCCCAAGCAGAAGAAGAGCTTCTAGTTTGTTTGTTTTTTCAATTTTTTTGCTGAAACAAAAAAAAGAAGGTGTTAGTTAGATCATACATGTAGCTGTAATTTAAACTAGCCTAATATTAAGTGAATTAAAGTTTAGACCAACATCAGCATTATGAGGGAAAGGTGTGATTAAAATGTTTTGGTATAGGGCATTGATGTTATTCTATTAGCAATGGAGGAACAAGAGTATGTAGACCTCCTTTGAAACCCCACCCCTGGTTTTAACAATAATGAAGTTATTATGAATTCCTAATGTATAACATATCATCTTCAGATGCATGTTTTTTGGTAACCTGCTAATGCGTTTTTACTTTTGGTAAATGCACAGAATATAAAATGAAATTATAAATTACATATCCATATACTCCTAAACTCACAGTTTATGTGGACTTGATCATGTATCGGCTAGCGGCTAGTAATGTCTGTTTAAATATCAACGGGACAAATATCTGAGCAGATCTCAGATCGGCTCGAAGAGTGAATGTAAGCTTTAAAACCCAAAATACTGTAAAAAAACTGAAGAACCCCCATTCTATTTACAACATGATCAACTATGTTACTATCGATTGATTTTAAACTGCAACAGCTCCGTAAAACGACAGAAGTTAGCAGAGGCGCGGGAAGGTAATTTGGGTGGGGGTGCTGAGGTGCTGTCCGATTTGCTAATTACGCACCAACGGGGGGGGGGGCAAAACCACACACACTCACAACAATGGACTCCAGTGAACACTATTACAGGCACAGAGCACGCACAAATGCACTAGCACACACACTACAAAGATGTAAAATATTATTTTAGCAACAATGTGGAATTTATTGGCTACATATTACCAGTGGCGGCTCCAGAGTATTTTTGTTGGGTAATCTATGGTAGGCTAACCCATACAGTGGTGGGGCTCAAGTCAGTATTTGCAATGTAATTACATACACGCTATATCGCCCCCCTTGACAGTGAAACGCCACGCGTGAGGTTTAGATTATTTCCCTGTCTCAATCCAAATTGAACTGTATGAAATAAAAAGGCACATTTGTCTTGTAGTAAATAAAAAGGGCGACCTGGAGCCAATCCTGCAATTTCCCCACAGGTGAAAGAGTTGACATGCTGAAAACCCAACCCCTGCAGGGGAGTCTGGGGGGATTCTCCCCCAGGAGATTTTTTGAAATACTAACATAAAATACACATTCTGGTACTCTCTTGAAGAAAAATAAATAAATCTGTTACTACACATTTAAAAAAATGAATGCCATATTTGTTTTTTGTTACTTTGTTCTGAAAGCTGAACCTGCTGCTCCTCACAGAGAGAAGAGGAGAGAGGCTGTGTGGATTACTTTACATGGTGGATAAGGGTGGATAGCCCCCATTGTTCTGTGTGTCAAAAGGAAAGACAGCCCACACACCTATCAATCATCAAACCGTGGGGTCTTATTTCATTACGTGTTGATTTCTATCAACACGTAATGTTGTATCGATGTACTACCGCAAAAGTATTCTCCGTCGGGGCTTCCTGCAACAACACCACGCCGTTATCGTGATTCTGATTGGCCAGAAGACATTATCAAAGATGTTTTATTAAGAAGACGATCACTACGTGACAAAAGTTTTCAAAACCGTTTCTAGTCTTCGGTATTTCCAGACAAGTGGCTACTGAAATCAATCTTACTAACTGCTGTCTGTGCAATTTACTCCGCGCGAGTTGGCGGACTTTATTTTGCTTACTTTAACATCATTTTTCATGGTGGGGCTAAGGTGGGGCTAAGCCATTTCTTGGTATGGCTGTAGCCTACCCCAGCCATACCCTGGCGCTGCATTTACACAGATTATGCACGGCTGCAGCAGCAATAACCATAAAATAATAATTAAAATACCACAAACATGATATTGACCAGTATACAGATTATGCACATGATTTTGCAGATTTAGCGTTTTTAGAAAAAAAAATTCCGAGATACGTTTGTGCGCCATGTCAGTTACTTGTGTTGTTGTGCGTCACGTTAAAAGTAGCCGACTGAAAACTAACAAAAAACTTTTTTTCCACATCTTTTTTATTTTTCTTCCCTGAAGCAAAATTATTTATTAAATAGTTTGAAATGATCATTTGAATAATAAAATATAATATAAAATATAATCTCAGGCACAATGAAATTAAATACATATATATAAAATAAAAATAAAATAAATTTCCTGACAGGGGAGCTCCGCACCGCCTGCCTGCCGCTAGGGGGTGCTGCAGCGCCCTCAGCACCCCCCTTCCCGCGCCCCTGGAAGTTAGCTAAGGCTAACATCAATGATGCTAACTCAATGATGCTAACTGAGCAGTTTACGGTTTAACTAGCAAATAATTTGCACGCGTAAGCTTGTATGTCGACACGTGGTGCTGTATAAAGTGATGCAAAAGCTGAAATCATTTAAAAAACACTGTAAATGTCTTTATTACATTACAGAAAACGGGTTTACCTCGAGGAAGTTCGTGTTCGCGTCAAGGAGGGTTCAATGCTGCTTCTGCTCTTGCTTCTGCTCTTGCTTCTGCTCTTGCTTCTGCTCTTGCTTCTGCTCTTGCTTCTGCTCTTGCTTCTGCTCTTGCTTCTGCTCTTGCTTCTGCTTCTGCTTCTGCTTCTTCTTCTTCTTCTTCTTCTTCAATGGCGAATCGCATATAACGCTGCTTTCTGGTGACGCTGTGGACCTTTAACGAAACGTGCTATGTGGGAAACACCATATCCCTGCTTGCAATGCGGCTACAACATCCAATCACCGAGCTTGGTGTGATATAGTATATATAGTATAAACACTAGATGTCTCATGGGAGATTTTCCATCGTAGCTCACCGGCCGCCATCTTGCTACAGTTAACAGCTACTCTGGTACGCGCTATGGTAGCGGTTGTAAGGTGAGTGATCTGCACAAAAATACTCTTAACTCGCTGAAATCTTGACTGATTTACAAACGGTTTGGTTTATTATAAACGTTATTAGCATGGCTATGATACAGGATGCTTGGACATGTTGAAATTGCAGCTTTTCTTTGTGTATGTGGTTGTATTTATTAGCTGGCTAATAACAAGAGGCTGTGAGTGAGACCTAGTATTACAAAGTTGACCCAGCAACTTTACACCAGTGGAGAGGCAGAACTGCTCTTTCTTTTCAACATAACTTAAGTTACACATGATTTCTTCCAAGTGGTTTGGCTTGTTAAAAACATCTTACATTTAGATACATTATGATACAGGAAATTGCTGGCTTTGTGTTTACAGAAGTACCTGACTATGCCTGACTTTTGTGCAGCCTACGGATGCTCTAATCACCGTAGTCTGGAAACAAGAACCCGTGGAATCACCTTTCACGTGTAACATAGGACAATATTATGACTATAATTAGGATAATCGTTAATTACTTAGTGGATGTATGTACATTACAAGTCCTGCTACACAGGATCAGTGGGGCTATGTGAGATAATAGTATTGCAAGATTGTTGTTGACCCAGCCTCTTTAGAATATGTTGCTACCATTTCTTTACACAATTATTTAATGTTTCTTTTGGACACCTTTTTTAAAACTCTTAATGTGGTTGTCTTATTCTTAAAGTATACATACATACATTACATACATACATACATACATACATACATACATACATACAATTACCCCAAAAATATGATAATTTAGGTGTGTATTTTTGTCCTTACCCTTAATGTTAAAGGAAAGAAGGGTGGAAAATGTTGACAATAATTTATATATCTGGCTACCTTTCTCATGTTTTTAAGGTTTCCCAAAACTGGAGAGAGGAGGAGGCAGTGGGAAGTTGCCCTAAGAAGGGATGGTTTTGTTTCTTCTGGCAGGACACTGCTCTGCAGTGAGCACTTCAGGAGTGAGGACTTTGTCAGGACGGGGCAGACTGTCCGGCTTAAAGATGGTGTTGTGCCAACAATATTCAACTTCCCAGCTCATCTTCAAAGGGTATGTGTATCATTGGCCAACAATAATTCAAGGTGTATAAGATTGATATATAAATATGTGATTAAATGTCACACTTTAGTTTTTCTTTCTGCAAGTTTAGGAATAAATAATGTGTTGTGTATTACAGCACATTTTAAACACTCAAAATGTCTTTAATTATGTTTATTTTAGCTGGAAGCAGCAAGAAGCACAACCACTTATAGAAGAGAGCAAGATGACCTGCCAACGGACTTGTCTCAGGATGAACCTCAGCCTAATGTTGTGAGTATTCTGAATGTGGCCAAGACCAGAGAGATGGTCATTGATTTCAGGAGGGTGAGGACGTCTCCTCTACCCCTGTGCATTCTGGGAGAGGATGTGGCTGTTGTGGAGGACTACAAATACCTGGGAGTGCACTTAGACAACGGACTGAACTGGAGGATCAACACTGACGCTGTGTACAAGAAGGGGATGAGCCGACTCTATTTTCTGAGGAAGCTGAGATCCTTCAACGTATGCAGCAAGATGCTGGAGATCTTCTACCGGTCTGTTGTGGCTAGTGCACTCTTCTTTGCTGCGGTCTGCTGGGGGGGCAGCATCAGAGCCGGTGACACCAGCAGGATCAATAAACTGATCAGGAAAGCTGGGTCTGTCATCGGCATCAAGCTGGACCCCTTTGAAGCTGTGGTGGAGAGGAGGGCACTGCACAGGCTGTTGTCCATCATGGATAACCCCACCCTTCCTCTCCACCTGCAGCTGGACAGACAGGAGCTCCTTCTCCAACAGACTGCTGCAGCTCCGCTGTCACAAGGACCGATACAGGAAAACATTCCTGCCCACTGCAATAACACTGTACAATAAATCACCTCTGGCTGGAAGAGAACTCTCTGCTCCATAGTTTCTCTTGAATATAACCACGTTGTACATTTTACACATATATAATCTGTTCAATATTTAACATTAATATTCCATATGCCTTATATTTATGTATATGTATATTAGATATATATAATATCCTTTCAAATTGAATATTGCCTTATATTTATGTATATATTAGATATATATAATATCCTGCCAAACTCAACATGTATATTGCCTTATATATATATATATATATATATATATATATATAGTAATGAACATGTAACATGATTTCTTTGATTTATTAAAAGACCATCTTGTGGCTTCACAAACCGGTTTCCTCTCCTTTTTTCATTTGCCCGGTTGTTTTGTATTTTGTTACTTCCCTTTGGTTCCCCTAGTCCAGTATTTTTTTATTTTTTGCTTCAAAGTACAGTTGCAACTCGAATCCGATTCTCTAAGAACAGAGGGTTTAAGTGGTTAATTGGATTTGGCCATTTTAGGTGATGCTTGTTGAATGTGAGGTGTTGTAAATGTGTCACCGTGTCTTATTGGTTTTGTGTTATACTGTATTTTATTGTGTGCAGCTGGTCCTTATCTCCAAGACACATTTAAAACAAAATAACCTTGAACCTTGAAGCCCCATCTCTCCCCACCTGCCCCTGCTTCCTACATCCCCTCCACACCACACCAAGTTGTTCTTCTTGGGATTTTTTCGACTACAAGAACTCAGCACACCGTGCTGTGAAGTGGTAACGTATTTCAAAGGTTCTGGATTTGATTACAAATCTAGAAACTAAATACAAAACTAGGACGATATGAAGATCTCATGTCAAAATAATTGTGATAAATGAGACAGAACTGGCCAGGACCTACTGTCTGTGAGATAATTTTATGTTGGTTTGGTTCTTCTGATAAAGGTGTGAATATCTAAATAATATACCACCATATGCTATTGTCATTAGTTGTGTCCCTGTTCTTCAAGCTAAGGCATTGCTAAATTAACAACTCTTGGCTTACCGAGTTGTAACATGAGACCGATTTTTATATATAAAATATAAATATATTTTAATTATATAATTTATTTTAATTATTAACAATATAATAAAATAAATGGATATATATATATATATATATATATTAGTGCTGTCAAAGTTAACGTTAATTTTGGCGATTAATTTTAAACATTTAATGCATTAACATTTTTTAATGCAATTAACGTGGTTTTGTTTACTTCCGGTGGCGGCTGACCCATAACCTTTGGTCACGTGCGCGGGCAACCCGGGAAAACATCTATCCTAACTAAAGGAGAGTCTATGGCGGAAAGATGGATAAGGACGGACTTTTAGGGGGAAAGTTTCATTTTAAAAAGTTGCCCGACGGCTCGTTGGACAAAACTAAGGCAATTTGCACAGTTTGCAAAGCCGAATTTAATTACCACAGAAGTAACACGTCTTTAGCGTATCAGCTCAAAGCAAAACACCCTGCTGAAATTACCTCCACGGGACCTCGCCAGTCTACACTACAGGAGTGTGGCACTCGTGGGCGAATAACGAAACCTGTACGTGAAAAGTTAACCAAGTCCTTGGTTACTTGGATAGTTAAAAACTGCCGCCCAGTTAGCACAGTAGAGGATGATGGACTGAGACAAGTAATTTGTGTTGCATCGGGAGATACCTCTTATAATTTACCCTCGAGAGGAACCATTATGTCAAGAATACACACGTTGTATGAGGATGAGAGGGCACAGCGGACGAACATGCTTGAGCAAGCAAAGCACATCGCTGTCACAGGTGACCACTGGACGTCTGTCAACAACGATAATTATTTGGGCGTCACAGCGCATTTCATTGATCAAGACTGGACTCTGCAGTTGTTTGCACTTACTGTGAGTAAAACCGAGGAGCGACATTATGCCGAGGCATGTGCTAACCATTTTCTGGATGTTGCAAACGAATCGGAAATCACGGAAAAGTTGACCACACTCGGCACTGACAGCGCTCGTAACATGGTAGCTGCCGCGAGGCTACTTCCATTTGAACACCTGCCTTGCATGGCCCACTGTCTGCAAAGAACGGTCACAGTCTCACTTAAAGACAGTGGATTTGAAAGTGTTCTGGCCAAATGTCGCAAGATTGTCGGGCACTTTAAACATAGTCCATCTAACGCTCAGGAATTAAACGAAGAGCAAGTTGCACACGGACTTAAGCAAGAATCACTTGCTCAGGACGTTGCAACAAGATGGAATTCTACGCTGGAGATGGTAAAGAGGATGCAGAGAAACAAATCTCCACTGACCACTACCCTGGCGCAGCAAAAGAGCAAGGTTGCCATGTTGACTGACCAGGAGCTTGCCAAACTGCAAAAGCTGGAGGACCTACTTGAACCCTGCAGGTAAGTTATTTATTTATTGTTTCTCCTCCCTCTCTTTCTTTCTCCCTATCTCCTGTGTACAGTATATGTGTACCGTTTTCTCTCTCTCCTTCTCGTGTGTGTGTATGTTGTTTTCAGGGACGTGCAGTCAGGGGAGGCAGGGGAGGCAGAGCCTCACCTGTCATACTCCAATGTAACGGGAAAAAAACTAAATAATAATAAAATGTCTCCACTGATCTGTGTTGTAAATGTGATTTCTGTATGATTCCAATCGCTTTTTATAGTCAAAATCGGCAAATTTGCCGAGCTCCGCTACAACTACATGGGAGCGATGAGAAATGAGGCAGGGACGAGCTCTGCCTCACGTCACCCCACAGGAACTGGCTGGAGCGCGGGCACTAATTTAGCGCGGGCACTTATTTTGTGAGCGCGCTCAAGCCAGTTACTGTGTGGTAAGGTGAGGCACAGATGAGGTCTGCCTCACCTCAGAATGAGTCACCCCACAGAAACTGGCTGGAAAGCGGGCCCTAAGCGCATGCCTGTTACCATCTCACTGTAGGTCACAAATGTAATGTTTGTAGATCCCTTTATTACATTTATCCTCGCCATCCATAGTCTCTAAATAACTTATTTCACGTATATATGATATTATTTAGGCTCGCTGGTCTCATCCATAGACAACGGCAATGAGAAAAGCACCAGGGGAGGCAGCCATAACCTCTGCCGCACTGAAGGGGGCGCACGTGAGCCCACAGGTTCTTGTTGCTACTGTTATTCTACGCAGAGACGGTAGACGCAAACAACAAGCTAGACTTTTGAAACTAGAGGAAGATAAGGAGGACTTTTACAAAAAAGTAATAGAGATTGTTGTCCAGAAGGATAGCATGGACTTCATCTTCAAGTCAAGGTAAGACCACAATTGTAATGAACATGGGATCTTACTAAGAAAGAACAATCCAATATTTAGATTGTGGGTATCCTTTTGTTGAACGGTCTGTTTAAAATGAATGGAAGCATCAGACTAAAAAAGCTTTTGAAAATATCCGAATATTTCGATTAAGGTCAAAATATAATATTTGTAAATCTGACTCTGAAAGAGTCAGTGCCTCACCAGCCATGAACCTCACTGCACGTCACTGATATATATGCTATATATGCTCTGAACGTTCCACTTCCTGCCTGCCCGACATTACGTTACGGCTGCGTCGTCAAAAATAGGATTCATCCTAATTTTAGGGGAGCCCTGCGCCGAGACGCTTCTGGGACGCTTCTGGGACGCTTCTGGGACGCTTCTGACGGCCCCTACACACGGCGGCGTGCGTTGATGCTTCAACGCTTCTGCCCATTCATTTTGAAAGGGGTGACGTCACGCTTCGCCGAACTGCATTGTGGGAGCAAAGCGTAGCTTTTCTCGCGCTGCTCGCTGCAAAAGTAGAGCAATGTTCTACTTTTGAAGCTTCGACGGAAGTGTCAGCCAATCGAATCATATGCCAGTACAAGCTCTATCCAATCAAACCGCTGCTTGTGTGTCCGGGGCGCGAGATTCAGGTGATTGGTTGTTGGTCTAGCTTCAGACATGCCCGCCGGCAAGCGACAACGCACACTGCCGTGGGTAGGGGCCGTGAGCCGTAATGCGGCGCGTGTGGTGGAATAGCACCCATTGACTAGAGTGGCCGCGATTGCTGCGAACGCCTCGCGTCGCGGCCATAACGCGCCCGTAACGCGCCCGTAACGCGCCCGTAACGCGCCGCAGACGGACCCGGTGGAAACTGGGGGTTACGGCCGCATTACGGCCGCATTACGGCCGCGTTATGGCTAGAAGCCTCCCAGAAGCGTCTCGGCACTGGGCTCCGCTAAAAATAGGTGGCTGATCTATTTTCGACGCGACGCGAGGCGTTGCATAGTGCCGGGCAGGAAGTGGAACGGTCAGAGCATCCAGTCAATCCCCAAAATAAACACATTTTGCAGACCCTATCCCTCCGTAGTATTTCAAGTAGGAGAATAAATGCCAGCGTTCTCCTCTGGTTTACAGGCACTGTGTAAATTATATATAGAATAATTATGATGATGAATGCATTTTTTTACCACTAAAATACAGCAACACATCTTTGATTCATGTCGTTTATAACTGGAATATTACAATTATTATTAACTTTGTGTGTACAAAGTAGCCTGTCCAGGAAATATGCCCAAATCAACAAAAGACTGCGAGCCGGCACGCAAGACGCTCCGCTTCTGAAACGCGCCCGGTTGGGTATGACGCTGGAGGAGGTCGGACCAAAACCGCGGCGCAGCCGGAGCGCGGCGCAGACGGAACGCGGCGCAGACGGACTCGGTGGAATCCCGGGGTTAGTCCCTGTGAAGCTGCGCAGCTCTTTTTTTATCAGTTAAAGGTCCAGAGCACGTCAGAGAACTCAACTTGCCTGCCTGTTGTGTGATAAATCGGATGTGGATGTTTTCATATGGATGGGAGCATACTTGGTGCTCATGTTTCTGTTTGTTACATTTAATTCACCCGTTTTGACATTTGCTGTTAACACATTGCAAGTGTATTGCTGAAGATTGGTGCTTAATAATTATTAGTGATTACAACTCAGATGTGAATGTTTTCATAAGGATGGCTGCTTTTTTTAAAATGTTGCTATGCACTTTGATGTAATACAATTACAGACCTGTTGGAAATGTTGATGTGATGTCATAATTGCACTTAATGATAATCTTAATGTGGATTTGGCACACTGATTAACATTTTTTTTTAAATGGCACTTCATATCAAAAAGGTTGCTGACCCCTGCTGTAAACATTCAGAATACATGGCAATGAACTGAACTGCCATGAGCTGATCCTTCAGAATAAAACTCTCTGAAAGTCTCACAAACAGAAGCCTGATTATGTGTAAATCATTAAAGCTTTATTCCGTGTCTCTCTTCATGATATAAATGTGAAATATGTCATTTATGAGTTTGACAAACGTTTTTACGTTTCTCAATCAGGAAAGATTTATTGACCCATATGCAGGGCCGTCCCTGGCCAACTTGAGGCCCCACGCAAAGTTAGATGATGAGGCCCTCTGTTTCGCGAGCGTCGACTGGGACGGGGGGGGGGCTAGTGGAGCCTCGCAGCGGCGACACCGTGCCGCGCCACACTAATTGAGCCGCATAAACGCATAGGTGCGCCGCATTTGCGGCTCAGTTGAGGCTCCCTCCGCAAGATGAGGCCCCCTCCTTAAGATGAGGCCCCCTCCGCGAGGTGAGGCCCCCTCCCCGAGGTGAGGCCCCCTCCGCGAGGTGAGGCCCCACGCAGTCTGTGTGATCTTCCTGTAGGGAAGGACGGCCCTGCCCATTAGGGCTGCAACAAACGACTAATTTGATAATCGATTAATCTATCGATTAATGAAACGATTAATCGACTATTCGGACTATTATGCCTTGCACAATTTCTCAAACGCTCTTATTTAGCCATCAACTTTTAGATTTAGCTTGAGGTTGTTTTAGGCATGTGGAAACTAACAATGAAGACAATAAAGATGAATACTTGATTCAAAAATACAAATATTATTAAATTAACTAAACAAATTGTGAACAAAATTAACCTTGCCTTTTATTTAAATTAAATAAATAATATTTCACATCAAAAGAAACAACGTTTTAACAAATCGTATTAAATAGTGTGATAACAGAATTGTAAAGCTGAAACTTTAACAAAATAAATAACTCAGTTACCTCTAATCATTAACCCATGTTTGTATAATCTTGTTAACTCCGTGTGTTGCTGACGTGGGAAAGTTATTCGTGGATGGGGGGGCTACAGAGCTACTAGAAAGACAGTGGAACCCGGTGCATTTCTCCGTCTGAATGTGGTGCACTTTTGCTAAATGTTTAGACAAATTGCTCGTGTTACCGCCCTTACATGCTAAACTCTTATTGCACTATTGGCAACGAGCATTGTCCACCTCAAGACGGGTAACATTTAACCACACCTTGGAGCGCTTCTCTCCGCCATCCCCGCCGTGTGTTGCATGCATGTAGCAGCCACGTGTGTGTAAACTGCCCCGCCCCCTCGCACACAGACGGGGGAGAGAGAGATCTCGTCTGGATTGGAAAGATCGAAAATACACCATAGACGCATTTTGTCTTTTTGCATATTAGAAACGAGTTGGCGACACTAAGACTGCGATATAATGTTTATGTAGCAATAAAACATATGACATTTTTTAAATGTCTCCAGTACCGATAAAAAGACCGATAACGTTGGAGCTTAACGGCGCCTAAAACACACGTGATGACGTCACCAACGAATCGACGACTGAATTAGTTGGCAACTAATTTGGTCATCGATTTTAATCGATTAAGTCGATTAGTTGTTGCAACCATACTGCCCATATGATATAATGCATAGTCTTTGAGGATTAAACAACACGTTCTCACTCCCAACTCGTACTATAGTGACGTTATGTCAGGATCCCTTGGCATCACTATCAAACGCAGTGGGGGCCCTTTAGCGTCGACTTTCAACTATCAGGGAGTCCCATTGACTTGCATAGAGTTCCCTGAACGTTGCTAGTAGACGAGTTAAGATCATGGAGAAATTCTCTCGCCGACCCATTCTCACAGCGTTTATCAACCTTTTTCTTACTCAATATCAAGCCACACTTATTGTTTTTACTTCTTTATTTTAATTATATAATGCCAGACTTTGTTGCCGTCAGTTAGGGAGAGTAGGGGCTCAGAATACTGAAATCGTTTTTCCTTCTAATTTTTTATTCTTTTCTAAACAACACACTGTTATTTACTCAATTATCCTTGAGTTTATTTGTTTGTTTGATTGTATAATGTCAGACTTTTGGGGTCCATCAGGACCGAGAGTCCGGGCAGCTCATTCGAACACAGGAAGCTGTATTTTTTTACCGGTTATTTTTCATTTAATAATTCACATTAAAGACAAGAAACATAAATATCACATCCAATAAGAGCCAGGGGGTTAAAAAAAAAAGACACAAAAGAATTAAAGAAGAGTTAAGGAGCTTACTTAAAAAAATACAAATTTAGAAATATCACTATGAATCTTTTTAACAATTTTCCAGGACTGGATTTTTTAAGAGACAGAATTTTTTTTTTTTTTTATTCATTAATAAAACAAAAAAAGGATGGCTTGCTACCTCTCCATTAACAGCAGTGCATATGGTTTTACCCAAAATAATAATTATATTAACCAAATCAGATATTGATGATTCCATATTATCAATATAAAATGAAATGTGACATATTTTGAAGGCATGCATATCTGTTAATTTAAGCAACAACCAATCCCTCACATTAGAATAAAACTAATTTAGAAAAAGGGCATGAGACAAATAATGTTCCAATGATTCAACTTGTAAATTAGAAAAAGAACATGGGTCTACTTATAATTTAAAACGTTAAATTCAGAAACCGGAAAGATGTTATGGATGATTTTAAAATAAGTCTCTTTTACTTTAGGGAAAATAGGCCATTTTATAAAATAAGATTGAGTTTTTTCAGCAGTATAATGTATGTTTTTAACACTGTAAACTGGACAGTTTTTAACCCGCACCACCTAGTGGTTAAAAGACATTATGACTCTTTTAGCATCATTGCTATGCAGGTAGGATGTATTGCTAATGTCTGATGCATGTTTTTGCTGAGTATGTTATATTTGATTACATTTTTTTTAACATAGGAGTAGATACACACTAGGGGTCAATGATAGAAATATAGAATAGAAAATATCAAGAAGATACTGTAAGTGATATACAATAAAACAGTTTAGTGCAGGACGTCCAAAGATATTAATATGAGGATGTGCAAAACAGACAAACTAATTAGGCTTTATTTAAACATTAAATAATACTTTAGGTTAAGGTCTTCTTTTTAAAGAGGCAAAAAGCTTTGGGGGTGTCTACAGATAAATAAGTGTAAAATAGCCAACAGTCTTTATTGAACCATGAGAGAATAACGAGTAATGAATATGTTTTATACAGATCTGCAGATAAATGTTTAGTCTTCTCAAGCACCCACTATCAAATGTATTGCCTAATTGCTTGTGGGACTTGATTATCACCTTCACTGAATTTTACTCAGCTGTAACTAAAGTATGATTTAAGGGTTGTTTATATTTCACATTCCAAATCTGCTGTTTTAGAACATGTGACTAAAATAAATATATTGGACTAAAAATACAGGATTAACCTCTGAATTGTAGTGTAGAGAAGAAGTACAAAGTAGCATCAAATTGAAATAAGTAAAGTAGTTGGGTACAGTGCTTGTGTAAATTGTCTTAGTTACTTTACACCACTGCTGCCTATCACCCTTTTCTGCAATGTCAAGCGAGTTTATCACGAGAGGTTTATCCTTTAAATAAACTTGTGTATTTAAGGTTGTGGTTTACCGTTATGGTTTAGCCTAAATAGTTATCAAAATCAATCATTTCTTAACATCATGTTAATCTGAAGATGATGGATGGCTACTGCCATATTTGCTACATTTGCCTCTGAACCATGAGATGTGCATGTTTCAAGGCTTATCAATTAACAACAAGAGGGGTCACAGACATAAGACCAGCTATTAAATACAACTCTTCTGACCTGAGCTGTCATGTGGGTATATATTACAGTTTTTCTCGATTGCTAACACACGTTTTTTTTTTTAATTGCTCAGTTTCTCAGAACACTAAACACACTTCACAAAACCACACACCCAAAGTGAAAAACACCTCATTTCTCCTGCTAAATGAATACTGCACTCTAAACTACATAAACACTTACCAAATGCAAACTTTTGCACCAAATATAACACACTTCATTCATAATACTAGATTGTTTGACCACCCAACTACACACTGCTGAGCATAATCTAAAGCACTTTCATCTGTTATGGGCTGTGCTCTGTACATAGAGGTTTCTGCAGAGAAAGAGCTTGAGTTTACAGAAATACAGTAAATGAAGAAATACAAATGAGTTGTTGAAAAAAATCACATTTTATTCAAAAATCACATTGTGCAACATGCATCTCAGCACAGAGTTACTATGCTTCGGATCTCTCTAAGTGTGATGCATTGTTTTCCAAAACCCAGTTTGTAACTGCTGCTTCCTGTGCCTCATTGAACATCCTTAGCCTTCCACCTGCACCTCTTTGTTTCTCAGTCCTTCAGATAAACAACAAAGACATAGTGGTTGGTCAGTGTCTGTGTTGCATAAAAGTAAGTTTACCACAGTAAATTGTGCAGGATTTGTGTACAGTTATAGTATGCAACATGCCAACAATTCAATTACATTAATGAAGTAAATACGTTTCACACAACAGATATAAGCACTGATATATCATGAATTATGCAGAGCTAAAAACTGGTGACTAACCTGTTGTCAAGTCTAAGTGTCCGGATTACAGAGGCAACAGTGAATCGGCTTAGATTAGGCTGAACCCTCTGTCCAGCCTCTCTCCTCTCATCGTCACACCATGGTTGATAACATTTCATTCATTAGAGAGTATTCTTCTTTGTCCACATCCTTTCCCTCCACCTCTTCCTCCTCCTCTCACTCTCACCCCACCTCTTCCTCCTCCTCTCACTCTCAGCCCAGCTCTTCCTCTTGCTCTTGCTTCCATGTTGGCTTCCATTGTTGCTGTAAGAAAGTACTCACCTGTGGTCTTTTTATGGTGCTGACATCCTGATTGATGAGCCAACAATTATGCTATTAGGTGTTTGGTCAGGTGGAACGTGTTTCTTGATCTTTGGTCCATGTGTGAGGCATTTTGAATATCAGTGTTTTAAACCAGCTAACACGTGACTTTATGTCAGATTCCTGTGTCTTACGTGAGAAACGTGTGCAGTGGTTTGCAAAAAGTGCCATGTTGATTTGCAAATTGTGTGAAAAGCTGAAAACGTGTTTAGAGTTTTGGAGATTTGAGCCGATGTTTTGCTCTTTGAGTGTCAGTTAAAATAATTGTGCTTTATGTATAATTTTAGTGTGTTAGCAATCGAGAAAAACTGTAATGCTGCCTATTATTGACATTGACACAAGCAGTCTTCACCCATGTAACAATTATATTTTTAACCTTTTATAACACCAATGTGTTTCCCATCCCCTAAACCTCCAGGGGTGTACACAGTTTAATACTGGCAACTTCTAATCATGATAAATATACACATGTATTTTAATACTACAATTCCCAGTAGAGACGCTCCGTAGAACATGTTGCGAAACACACAAATAGCCAGCATGTGTAGTTCTTCCGGTCTGGAGGGGGGACTCGTTAGAATCCTGTTAAATCTTGTCGTCTGCCGTGGCTGGGCTGCGTTCCATTTTACGGGCCGTCGGTCGGCTGCTCGGCTGGAATCCACGTCTTTCTGGATGATAGTTAAGGCTGAAAAGGCTTATTACTATATTGTTTTGATATTTGTAACACCAAACACGGGGGAAAACCCCACAGCAACACAGAAAAGATGGTCATAACATTACCCAATGCTCTAGTTAATAAAACATATTATTATCAAACATAATATTAAAATAACTCTTATTTTGAAATGAAAAATAACCGTTAAAAAAAATACAGCTTCCTGTGTTCGGATGGTTCGGATCAGAGCCGTATATTGAGAGTTGCTTCAACTCCGTTCACTCCAATGGACCATTTTCTCTACAGGAATGGCGGATCGTGGAGCCTCTCAATAGCTCCCGGAAGTTAGCGGCAAAGACTAGCAGCGCAGTAGAGTTGCAGCAGAATAGACCGTTTGTGATGGACTTTTAAAGGTAAGACGTTTAAAGACTTATATTGCGGATATTATCAGCACATCTGAATCAAATTAACTTGTGAATTAAAGCATGTTAGTGGATTATCCCCCTCTAAATGAGTAGATTTAGGGAACGATAACAGATTAGGCTAGGATACCGGATAAAGTCACCTTAACCATGATCAGCCTTTTAATTGTAAATTCCGTTCTCTTAATGTCATTTCGTCCAACGTTGTGGAATTAGAGAAAAAGGGCTTCTAAATGTGATTTTTTTTGCGGGGTATTAAATATTAGTTAAATATAACATTGGGGCGTGTGATTGTAGTGGGTGGAGGTGGTGAAATGAGGATATCCATTTTGGAGTTCAAGCTAGTATATATATATATATATAGTTAACGTTATACAATAATAAGGAAGAGAGCTATTTTTGTGATACATCACTATTGATATGGATTTAGAGTGCATATTTGAGACTTATAAACACAGTAAACAAAAACGTAACTTATGAGTGAGTGTTTTTAGCAGAGCCATATTATGTCCTTGTGATTCTGTTGATTATTACCTGTCTACACTGTAAAAAAAAAAACGTTGTTTTTACGGTAAAAACCTGGCAGCTTTGTTGCCAGAATAATGATGTAAAAAATACGGTAAACTGTAAACAACTTTACAGAACAACGTGTATATTTTACAGTTTAAAACAGTTGTAATTTACATTTTAAATCTGTAATTTCAACAGCCCTTTTCTGCTGAATTAGCATGATCACGTTGCTATTAAACTGATTATTTCAGTAAGATTTACATGCAGTTGTTGTCTATTGTACATTGAATCCCATTCAATTTTACAGAAAAATACCAAACAAATAACACTGTTTAACTGTAAAAGCATCAGTGTAATGCTGTAATTTAACTGAATTTTCCCGCAAATTGTAATCAAAAGTTGTGTATAATTTAGTGTATTTTGCCGTAGCAATGACGAGTTTTACGGTGAAAGCAACATCTAACTACTGCAATTAAAATTTTCTGTAAAATGTATTTATTACAATTAAAATGCAGAAAAAACTGTTCTATGAATATCAATCTCAAATATATAGTATAAAAGCACCTGTAAGGATTATTGCTCAGTGGAAAAAAAATGTTTTTCCTATACATTAGTCAGATTGAAAGATTTCATTTAAACGACACTGCCTTCGTATATATATGTTTGACTATTACCAGAAATGTGAAGAATGTAATCCAGGGTACACAGATTAAGCATTTAAAATTAAAAATGCAAAGCTAGATAAACCTCAAGAGCCACTGTATTAAAAATTGAAAAGATTCCAACAAGAACTTGCCTTTCCAAGAATTTATTATATATATATATATATAATAGCAGTGATCAAAAACATCTGTCATTTCTCAACATACATATTGGTAAAACATACAAACTAAGGCTGCACAATAAACAAACTTCAAGCTGAACAAAGTTGAGAGGTTACTTACAAATGATTTATGGGGAATAATGTTTATAAAACAAAAAACAAAACAAAACCACCCAGTGGAGTGTAACACGTCAACATTTTTACACTCAACAGTGATGTCCTGAGCTTTCACATCCACATAAACCAACCGAAGATTGTTTAAGCAACTTCACTTTGTAACAGCAAACCCCAAGAGTGGCTACAATGACCTTAAAAGAATAGTTAGACATTTTGAGAGTTACATATTGCATTTTTTTAAATTAGTTAAAGGAACAATTTAATTAGAAAAAAGGCACTTCAAATTTTAACTATGATTTAAACAATCAAACAAAGTGTAACTTGGGCACATCGCCACATGCCATTGATCTTACTGTCCATATTCAGACATCACGCCACTCATGGTCCGAAAGTTCCTGTATCAAGGTGAGGACTCTCGGGTTCACCTGAAGACGGGATGTGCGTGTCTTCTCCACTTTGGTGCCCTTCTCTGGGTTGATGGAGAAAAAACACCTTAAAATAGAAATACAAACAAACAACAGAAT
Organism: Dissostichus eleginoides; assembly: GCA_031216635.1. Taxonomy (NCBI): domain Eukaryota; kingdom Metazoa; phylum Chordata; class Actinopteri; order Perciformes; family Nototheniidae; genus Dissostichus; species Dissostichus eleginoides. Next base: position 2,779,299 of record CM062280.1, read on the forward strand.
TAATAATGAAATAGCTTGCCTAACAACAAAAAAATTCACATCAATCTTATTTTGAAGCCAAAATGACAATTATCTTAACCCCCAATTCACTGAAGCAGCTGCTTTAGATTTGTTGCAGTTTAATAAAATAAATTGTTGGATAAAACCAATCCCAAAAAACACATACCTCTGGACAAACTCCAGGGTGGATGCCAGCTCTGACGGGTAGGCGATGTTGAAGCAATAATAACTCCCAAACATCATGGACAGGGCAGAAACCAAGGAGGGGATGTTGTCCTGTACTATGTTTCGATCCACACTCAGCATGTATCGCTTTGAAGAATAGCATGATCGTCCTAAAAAAGAAGAAAAACACAATTCAAACTAAATTAAAACAAGACTTGTCTTCCTGAAACATTTCACAAAACAATTTTAGCACATATGTTATTACATTTTAAGGTCTGTTAAATTGCTCTCACCATCAATACAAAAATGTATGTATGTGTATTTGCAGGTTAAGGGGAGATAAAGGGGATAGTTTAGGGGATAGTTCATATTGTTTGAAGGGGGGTTGTAGGAGCTACAGTTTGGAGAAACAGAGAGGAGAACCAGCAGACAGCTAAGCAATGCACTGCTGTGGACATAGTTAAGCCGCCAAAAAACTAAAACAATATTACTCTTAGTGTATGCTATATTAAAGAATATTTTCAAAGCTCTACCTTGCTGTCAGACAGCTATACAGTCTGTTTCTGATAGGGACTGAAGCAGCAGGGTACATTTGTGACAATATTCTAAATATAGCGTACATGTAAACTGAATTTTTAGGTGGCTAAAATACGTTTCGCTGCTGCACCCATCCACAGCTTTACATACGTACCCGTACTCCTGCCTGTTCCTCCAAAGACATGCAAGTAATACACTGACTATGGATAAGTATCCATAAGCATCCAAACTAGCCCTTTACGAGCTTACAGTAACAAAAAACATTGTGCAACATAAATGTCTCAAATTAGACAGAAAAGAGAGAAAGAAGTAGCAGAAAGAACAGAAAAAAAGTAGTGAAGGTTTTTACTTACCACACACAACAATGGTGGGAGTCAACTGAACTTGGTCCATCTGTACTTCCCCTGCCAGGCATGTGTCCTCCACATAACAGAACATCGTGTCTTCCTTCTCATCAAAGTAGGACAGTAGAAGCAGCACCATGTCTTTGACGTCTTCAGAACAACAATCACAGATTTTAGCAATAGCATCATCAGTTAGAGACATGTCATCTTTTAAAAGTGAACGTAGTTTACTTAAAATGTAATCCTGTCCCAACTCATGCACATTTTGCATCTCTTCGACAATGGTCTGTATTGTTGAAGCTGGAAGAAGGAGCTGCCCTTGCAATTTTAAGTAGAATAAGCATACATTCCTAAGATAGGTCTCATTGAAATGCTGTGTCAAATCAGTGCTTTCATTTGTTGTTGCATCATTTGGGCTCTGGGAAGCATCTTCATGTGCAGAACACGGAGAAATGGCTTCCCTGTACATGTCACTTATGCTATCAACAGAACATGCTCTGTGTTTTCTGGACATATGAGCAGTAAATGACGATTTCACAGTGAAAGTATTTGTACAACCAGTTACTGGACATAACACAGGTCGTCCCTCCACTATATGATCTTTTAAGTGGGATATAAGTTCTTTCACTGTTTGAAATTGGCGCGCACATAACGAAATTGCACATTTCAAATCTGTAACAATGGCTCTAGCAGTGGCTGCAGGCACATTGTGAATCCGATAAAAGTGAGCTTTAAAAGATGCATGTACAAAATGTTCGCTTGCAGTTCGTGCCAACACATTTGAAAAAACACTGGGGTTCGTTCCTATGCACTCTAGAATGCAGCACATAACCCTTCAAAGTCTGTAGCGTTTTGCTGCAAAAACGGCAGGTAATCATTTTTAGGGGTTCCTATGCAATGCAGAACATAACCCCTCAACGGTTAGCTTACCAGTGCTACAGATGTGATCCTCCGCTCATGTGCACACAGCTCCACGTGGTCCGTGGCAGGCAGACTTGAAACCGTTAACCTGCAAAAACGGCAGGTAATCATTTTTAGCACGCTAACACGACTGCCCGTTAACTTTGAACCCGCTCAGATGTAGCTTCAAACCCCCCGCTTCACAACAGCATGAATTAAACGAAAATAAAGAGTTCAGCTTTTAGCATGATACTTCAATAACGTTACAGACTATTTAAATTAACTCCCGGTCAGTAGACGTTATAACTATGACTGCAAAATGCACTCAATCACAAACAGAAGCTAGTATTGTCCTGACAACACACCGTTGTTTGCTTGCAGTTCGCGCCAACACATTTGAAAAAACACTGGGGTTCCTATGCAATGCAGAACATAAGCCCTCAGCGTTTTGCTGCAAAATGCACTCAATCACAAACAGAAGTTAGTATTGTCCTGACAACACACCGTGTTTAATTGAAGTTTGAAGAAAATAAACGGTTAGCTTACCAGTGCTACAGATGTGATCCTCCGCTCATGTGCACACAGCTCCGTGGTCCGTGGCAGGCAGACTTGAGACCGACTTGGCCGCGCATTTAGCCGTAACCGTTAACCTGCAAAAAGTGGCTGCTCCCGCGATAATTAAATAGTCCAATGAAATAACAGAAACAAACTCTACTGCTCAGTAGGCGTGTCTCAGTTCAGCGGCCGTTTCCTTCGGAGGCTGCCTTCGTTGACCGCCGAGAGAAGGCTGTCCCAATTTAAAAAAAGACAAGACACAAAAAGTGGCGCGTTCGATTACTGTTGGAATGCAGCCCACGGCTGTCTGCCATGGGCTGCATTCCACTCCAAATAGCCGGTCGGCCCATGGGTCGGCCCCAGAATCCAAACGTCAGGTGTTTTATGGATTCTCATTTAATTTCCAAGAATATCTCAGTACTGGGTTATTTCCAATTTCAAAATAAACATATGTATTAAACAAATAGAAATAAGAAGTAAGTATATTATAGTATATTCAAGAATGAAAAAATATATAAAAAACATGATTTTAACACTGTCATGTTGTAATTTTAACTGTATTGTATTGTTTTATGTATTACAGTTTTTCTGTGTTCAAACCACAGTAATCTGTAAATTATACAATGAAATATAATTATTTAAACATATTCTTAATGTGAATTTAACAGTTTTGTTTGTTTCAGTACTTTACAAAATATTACTGTAAATTAAACACTGCTTCATTGTTTCTCTATTTACAGTTTTTTGATGTCGTGATTTTACAGCTTTTCCCTGTTCATTTCACGGACTTTTTTTTACAGTGTAGGTTTGGCATAACAGAGCAGTATCTTACATTTCTCACAATAGAAATAAGAGATTTCTTAGAGTTCATTTATTCAACTGCTTTTTTAATGTTTTAACAAAGTATCATCTTCTTCTTCAAGGCGTACTGTGATCTCAAGAATTTCTCCAGGCTTCACTGAAAGCTTTCAGTGTAACGGGATGGACGTTCGCTACGTCAACATCGTCATACCTGGGAAAACCGATACCTGGCCCTGAGTGAAGTGGAGGTGTACGGCTCCAGACTGGATTAGGTGAATACAGTTTAATCTCAGTTTCAGCCAAACACTCAACATTATAACTCTGGTGAAGGTAAGATTTACTGCAGGGCAGTTTTACTAAACTGCATTTTAGATACAGTGTACCAAAAACTAAGTGTATCTGGCTCTTCGGAGGCACCAGACTTTGATGTTATGTAAGAAGGTAAAAAATAATATCAGAATGATTCTAATAAAGACATCCAATTACCAAACATAAAACTATTTTTCTTGCCAATTACAGGGCTTACACCGACAATAGCTCAATCTGTAGGCTCTTCCAGTTCAAGTCTTTCAAAGGACCAAGTACAGAGTGTTCTGGTACTTTAACAGGCGGCCGGTGCCCTTGAGAAAGCCATCGGACCCCCATGCTGATCCCCAATGCGCTATAAAGCTTCCCAATGCTTCTGGTACTGGTATGGGTAATATGCAAATTAATTATGTTGTGAATGTATATGTATAATCTTTATACTTTTGTATTTGTACTGATCATACTGTGTTTTGTAAAGCTATTGCTGAATTGTTTTTGAATAAATTCAAGATCTATAAAACTGAGCTTTTGTACTGTCATTGCCTGCATTTAGATATTAAGAACAGTTCTCAACAGTCACCTGGACTCTGGATAGATGAAGAAAATACAGTTTACATATGTACAACTTGTATTATATGATGTTGTTTTTGCTGAAATAAATTGAAAGGATAAAACAAACGTTATTCTTTAACCTGTATTCATTCATTCCTCATAGGACAGTTATATGAATGTGTTAACTGTTAACATTATTATCACCTACTGAGGTTTAAGGGTGCTTGAAACTCACACAGACACATAGTCCAGTAAATGGAAAGTTTTATTCTTGCAACATGTGAGTAAATAAGGAGTGTACATATATGTTGAGGTTACATTATGACATTAGTTGAACGTACATTGCAACAATGTTTACATGCAATTCCCCAAAACATACATTTGTACATCCTGGTCAGATTATAAGAGATAAAATAGTAAAGTTAAGGTATATTTTCACTACTATGCTGATCATACAAGGTATACAATCACAGTTTGACTTGATCATTTGCATCTGGATTATGATATTGATGATGAAAAAGGCATTACAATTTTTTAGTTGTGACATCATAAAAAGCAGAAGATAAAACCAGAGAGGTCAGTTAATGGATTTTTGTAAAAACTTTTTTTGACATGATTCATTTAGACCGATTGACTATAATGTATTTCATTTATTATATGTCCTGTTGCAGGCTAAATTGGTCGCTTTCCAATTTTTTTAAATATAAATGCGACAGTTTAACACAATAAAAGTAGAGTGGAAACATTAATCCGTTAATATTCATTATATTTGGCGAGTCAGATTACTTTTTTGTTGGAGAGTCTCTGGTTAAACAAGGTACAAGTCCCATCAATATGTAGCTAGCAAAAGAAGATTAAGCTATGATTGTAATTAAAGTATCAATAAGATTATCAGATGTTAAAAATCTTTCTCCTCAGACCTAATCCAGTTTGGAGCCGTACACCTCCACCTCACAGAGTGTCAGGTACTCATTTCTCCCAGGAATGACGATGGTGACGTAGCGACCGTCCATCCCGTTACACTCAAAGGTTTCGGTGAAACCTGCAGGGATGCTTGAGATCACAGCACACCTAGCAGAAGAAGACATTTGTTTGTCTTTGAATGATCATTTGAACACATTTTGGTACAACATATTTTAAAGAGATATTACTGTGACTATTGCCAAACCTATATATTATTATATTATATTCATAGAGCATACAAGTGTGTTCCAAACAAAACTAATGAGAAATATTCAATCACAAACTTTTAGCTACAGGAGTAACACAATTAAAGGTCTGTAAAGTACCTGGGGTTGCTGTTGCCATTGTTTTCCAGAGAATCTCCAATTCTGATCTCAGCTCCATTAAGTCGTTGTGGCGCATTATTTAGAGTGTTGGTAACTTTAACAGAAAATATTTTGTGGGTTTCAACCAGGTCCAGACGCCACCAGGGGTTAAGATTGTTTTGTGTGTGGGTACAAGAACCATGGCCCCAGACACCGTCACGATTTCCATCAATGGCATTGTAAGCTAAGCCTTGAAAATTCTGCACTGATGACTGTGAAGCTTTTCCCTGGAGTGCCAAGTTTGCTCCTGTAAACAGAACACATTTGCAAGTATCAGCATTGATAAGTAGTGGTTCTTGATGCTCTCTGTAGAAAAACCCCCTGAAAAACGTGAGCATTATCATAAAACTATAATGCACAAACAGGAAAGTACACTCTCCAGTGGTAAAATATGCAGTAGAAAATGGAGGTCAAGGATTGTACAGATGCATTGATTTATTTTTGTTGGAGAAAGTGCAACAGCAGCTAGCAGAAGTGAATTTTGTATATCAGTGTCAACAGTGGGATGACGAATTATAACATTTGAGAAACTGTTTCTTTAGAGAATTTACCAAGCCAATAAATCATTTAAGATGAAATCGCTTGGTGTGACTGCAGCTGTATACAAAAAATTAGGCAAATGCACCATCTCGCCATGATTTCAATTCTCACCTGTTTGAGCACGGTAACCGTAGACTTCCACCTCGCAGAGCGTTAGGATCCTGTTTACACCAGGTAGAACCACAGACACATAAAGTCCCTCCACAGGTTCGGTAAAAGTCATTGTGAAAGAACCACCTGCAGGGATGTGAGAAATCACACCAGCCCTAAAGAGAGAGAGGAGGCAGTTCATTACGTTGTATAGGTGGAATACTGAACAGGTGTAAAGCAACATAAAGTAAGACATTACACCCACATTTAACCTGCCAGAAGAACAGTAAAGGCAGTATTTCACACACAAATTGCCACATGTGCACTGAGTGCAGCCATGACCCAGTCACCTAATGGATCATGAAATGGACTGACCTGGGTGGCTTAGGTCTGCTAAATTATTTCCTCGGGTGAACCCTGTAATCAAAAAATCTGAGCGATCACTCACACTGGGTTTGCGGCACCATTGTCTTGCAAAGAGTTGCCGATGTGAACCTCTGCCCCGTTTAGCCTTCCTGCACAGCAGTCTCCTCTGTTGGTGATGATGATGGAGGTGACGATGTAGGGCTCCAGCATGTCCACTCTCCACCAGGGGTTGGTCCTCGCAGCAGTAGCGGTGCATGAACCATGAAAATAGTTAGAATCACGGTTTCCATCAATAGCATGGTTTGCATCTGCATAACGGTCTGGATAACGGTCTGACTGGCTTGCTTTTCCACGCAAGGCCATTTTCTGTGAAGCGGAAAATTATTTGAAGATGTTTACAAATCACCAAACCAAAGTGAAGCTCAAACATCCAAGTGAAAAAACTAAATAATTGTCAGAACTTTTTATAATGAGCATAATCCCACTTACGGTAGGTGTAAACTGAGCACGTCCCCAGCAGGAGCAGCAGAGGCAGAACTGAACTGTGCGTCATTGTTCTGGTTGAGAAAGACAAAAGAGTTAATTACACTGAATAAATATACACTGTCATAATTACTGCATGAAATCTGTCCTAAACATACTACAATAATAATGAACTTCTCTTCCATATTTGCAGCACAACTGTTTTTACTTAAAGACATCTTTCGGCTGTGATTGGTTATTCCTCGTCACGTGACAAGCGGTGTGCGCTGCTGCGTTTAGATTGGGGCGCCTTGGATTCGCCCTGAGTAAAAAGTTGTTTGACACGTGTCGGCGTCGTCCACCACTTATTTTGAGAGGCTGCATTGTATACAACTGAAATGAGTGCACAAGAAATGCACATGTGTACGCCTCCTAGCTCTTAAAAACAACAACAACAAACAAAAAAAATGGCATTGCGATGCATTTTGCCAAACCATGCACTAGCAAGTTTGTTGACATTTGTATATATATATACACTCACACTGTATAGTTGAGGGATGGAAGATGATCTCAAGGTGAGTGATAGAAGGCTAGCGGGTTTCCTGGGAATCAGACGAGACAGACAGGTCAGAGGCAGGCTGGGTTGGCAAAAGGAACTCGTGCTAGAGAGTCTTGCCTGAGTTGCAAAGAACAATCTGGCAATGAGTGAGTGTGCAGGAGCGGCTTATATACTAGCTGATTGGAGATGAAAAGCAGCTAGGAGCCCAGGTGAGCTGACGGGTGGGTGTGGCTGTCCAGTCGGGTGAGGTGGAGGCGGGGTCAGTGGAAAAGTACTGAGGTGCAGCACGTAAGGCGAGAAGCAGACCGTCACAATAACATCCGGGATCAGCAAATTCTACTGATGTTGGAAAATGTTTATTTCGTCTGGTGCTAGCTTTGTTATTGTTCATAAAATATGTAGACTTCCATTTACAAACATACAGTAAATGCAATTTTGCTTCAAACAATAGGGCTAGGCCCTACTGTCTAGAAATCTAGTGAAAACAACAAACACTTATGCTGAACCGAGGATGATCCTCCGTCACTTTAAAGTAACTAAGAGGGTGTCTACGATCTTTCGGGTCAAACTCCATGAAAACGTTCTGTATTAAAATGTCCATTTCATTGTTTTGGGATATTACAAGACATTGAAGGAAGTCCAGGAGAATGGCAGCATTGTTTGCTACACACGGAAACTTGTCCATAACCTAAGTATGATGCCAATGTTTTTGGGTGCAGGTTGTGCATCTCTGATAACAATATTGTTTGCAATAGTTTCAGTCTAAATAATTGTGTACAGACTCTTCCTTCTCACATACACGGAAAGGAATCTGGGGAGATTTATTTTTTGAAACTGATACAGCTTCGGCATCTACACAGATGAGTTACCTAAAATCCTTTTCGTAAAGTCATACTGTGGGCGTGGAAGGCCTTAACTGGCTGGAAAAGGAACTAAAAAGAAAGCGATTATTATGATTCTATAATTTTATTAAGAGAGCAATCTACTGACAATCAATGCAACACTGAGGAACCACAACGTCCAACAGAATCTGCTTCATGAATAACATATACGAATGGAAACCCTGAACTAGACTCTAGGGTTGGTCATAGAGCATCTTGGCCTTGTTGGTCATTTATTTTGGTTCCAGCTTCATGAAGACTCTGGATATGTTTTGAGATGTTCCATTTGAGAGCATCGAGGAAGCAGCAGGATTTGCTTCAGACAAGAACTTGTTTCTAACCTATTGTCCCTCAGAGATGATGCCAATGGTTTTGGGGGCAGCTTGTGCATCTCTGAAAACAATGATTGCAATAGTGTCAGTCTGAAGTATTTGGGCCTCGCTTAATTGTCAGACACCCGGAAAGGAATTTGTGCAGGAAATACAATCTGAAATTGATACAGCCAGGGCTTCCACCCAGAAACATTGCCAGACTTCAGAACTGTAAACTCTCATGGATGTGGAAGGCTATAACTGGCTGTAGGGGGAACTGAAAAAGGTAATTATTTGTCCAAATAAATATGTCATATGGAAAAGTATTGGAGACATGATTGTCCAAAAGGTAAGTCAAGGGTCTGAGGTATCAAATAAGCATCAAACCATCAAAACTATGTAGTACATACACTCAGGGCCGTATCCACCATTGAGGATACCGAGCTGTGTATATAACAAAACTTGTGAAATAACTGCACTAAACGGGGTTCTTTGTAGTACTTCCATTTACTGACAATGGGGGCGCTGCATAACTACGTAGCCTCGATTAAAGCAAACAGAAGAAGACGACATGTATCAACCATAGACTGTATGCCCAGGCCTATTCAACTAGCGGCCCGCGGGCCGTATCAGGCCCTTCAGAACTTTTTTCTGGCCCGCAAGAGGTTGCCTGCAAATCGAAATGACATATGTGTAATAGCATAAATAAAACTAATGTCTATTCACATTAAATTCGACGATGCGGTGAAAACGCTGGTTTTTCCATTCATTTGAATTATTTTGAATCCGTTAGTTTGCTCATTAAAAAAAAAACAGCCGCACTGTTTCCGCACTTGCCATTGGCTCATTCAAACTCACGTTACACACTAGGTTCGCGGGCCACAGATAAAGTACTTTAGTTAATAACAACAGCTTCTAACAACAGCTTCAAGATGTCTCTCTCCAAGCCCAAGAAACGTAAAGTTGATTCGGAAAATCGCCAATTCCAGAATGAATGGACTGACAAATATGTATTTACTTTGCCAGCCGCAACAAGTAATAAACCGGTGTGTTTATTGTGCAACGAAAGTATATCCGTGATGAAAGAATACAACGTAAAGCGACACTACAACTCAAATCACGGCTCGTTTTCTGCCAGTTTTCCCGTGGGCTCAGAGGAACGGAGAAGGAAAGTACAGGGACTGCTAGCATCATTTGAACGGAGTCAAGTGGCTTTTAGTCGCTTTTGCACGGAACAAGAGAGAGCTACGATAGCATCCCTGCGAGTAGCCTGGACACTAGCCAGACAGAAGAGGCCCTTTACCGACGCGGAGACCGTTAAAGAATGCATGCTTGCTGTCATCGATGAAGTGATTATTGACCCAAAGGTAAAAGACAGCGTCACTTCAGCCATTAAAAAAGTACCTCTCTCAGACACAACAACCCTTCGCAGAGTGGAACTACTTGCAAAGGATGTGTCGGGGAAGCTTTTGGAAAACCTTCGAAAAGCGGAGTTTATATCAATCGCTGTGGACGAATCAACTGACTGTACAGACATGGCCCAGCTGTGCATCTATGTGAGGTTTTTCGATGGAGATCGCTTTAGGGAAGAACTTCTGGGGCTTATTCCGTTGGAGGGACACACTACAGGTGAGGTTATCTTTCAAAAGATAGTCTCGTTTTTTAACGAACGTCAACTGGATTTTAAAAAAGTGTGCCTGTTAGTCACTGATGGCGCTCCGGCTATGATCGGCAGAGTGCAGGGGCTGGCGGCGCGTCTATCTGCCATAGCACCACACATGCAGTATTTACACTGTATAATTCACCAATCTGTGTTGTGTGCAAAGCTCAGTGGTGATTTGAAAAACACCATGGACACTGTCATGAACATTGTGAATTTCATTCGCTCAACCTCCAGCCTACAACATCGCCTGTTCCGTCAGCTGCTTGCTGACACGTTTGCTGAACACACGGACTTACTCGTCCATAACGATGTCCGATGGCTCAGCAAAGGAAAGGTCCTGGATCGTTTCTGTGAACTCCGCCAGGAGATTGTGTCTTTCCTTCGCACATGTAAGCACAAACGAGCTACAAACCTCTTGGAGCGCATGTTAGATGAACAGTTTATGGCAGAAGTTTACTTTCTGTGTGACATTTTTGGACACTTGAACACTTTGAATTGCGAACTGCAGGGTCGCGAAAAGTCTATCGCTGATTTGGTTGAAAGACTTTGTGCCTTCAAGACAAAGCTAACGATCTTCAAAACAGACCTGACAACAAAACTGCTGCACTTCCCAAAACTCCGTGCATTTATGACCACATCACCTGGAGCAAACATAACGCCAGTCATGACAGACTTCATGACAAAATTGACTGATAACTTTACTGACAGATTCCAAGGCTTCAGCATTCCAATTGAGGTATTGCAGTTTGCTCGTGACCCGTTTACCATCAAGCCTGATGCAGACTTCTGTGTAAAAGTAAAAGAGGTAATATCTTGCATTGATGAGAGCCTCTTTCAGATGGAGCTGGTTGATGTGCAGTCTTCCTTTGCTTTAAAACAGCTCCTGCAGTCTGAGGGTGTAGTGGACTTTTGGTCTAACCATGTTAGCCAGTATCAGTACCCCACAATGAGGAAGGTGGCCTTGCTTATACTGACAATGTTTGGATCTACCTATACTTGTGAGTCTAGCTTTTCTCATATGAATGCCATCAAAACAAGGGCACGTTGCTCCATGGCCAATGAGAAGTTGCATGAGTGTCTCAGGATTGCTCTTACCACTTATGAGCCAAGCTATGCTGAAATAGCTAAATCAAGGCAGTGTAATTTCTCTCACTGACTCAAACAGGCTAAACATGACAGAAGTCTGATGCATGGTATGTAGGCAGATCTGTTTTTATGGTCATTCATTTTATGGTCATTCAAACAAGCCTACTTACAGTTTTGCAAATTGTAAAAATGTTTCCAAGATATGAATATTATTGTGAGTCTGATGGCTATTGTTTTACTATGTTCTATTTGCATTTAGTATTACATTTTATGGATTTGTGTTGTCTTCAAAGCACCTTATGTATGCTTGGAAGTGTTGAGGATATTATAAACAGGGCTACTTACTGTTAATGTGATGAATACTGTTTTATTATATTCATCTTGTTTTGCACATTAGTGGACATGGAACTGTTGGGTGAAAAAACCTCATGTCTCCTTAGTTTTAAAGATGCAACATTTTGCACTTTTGTGTCAAGCCTTGTAACCGAAGCTTTCCTACTTTTTTATGGACTGGTTGCTTTCTGTAATGATTTCTGTTGATACAATTAAAGTAAAACAAAAAGGGATGCACTTGACTAGTTCATTTCATGTATTAGTATCTATTAACACTACTGTAAGCAAGAGTTATTTGTAGTGACTCCTTGAAAAAAGTATTGTGTGGCCCACAAACCCCCAGTGATTTTCCTATTTGGCCCACTTGCTAACGAAGTTGAATAGCCCTGCTGTATGGTATCAACAAACCACCGCAGCCCGGACTTGTATCGGAGCAGCGGAGGAGTGATGAGGTATCTAGAGATCTGAGTCCAGCGAGCTGCTTGTGTTTCTGTTCATCAGGACATCATATGACCAGCAGATCCTGTGTGAACGCTCTACGTTAGTCAGTGGACGTCCGACAACATGCACACTAACTTATATTGCAGTTATAGGCTATACTTCGGTTTAAATTGCGTGAATAAACTAGCTAGAGAGCTAAAGTTAATTTCATTCATCCAATGTCAGAAGGATTACCTTTTAACAAACGTTGTAATGCTTTTCTTTCATTTCAATTTGAGAAAAAACATTGAAGATATAACATTGTATTGTTCTCTTTTTACACTGACTCAGATATAATGAAAAAGAGAAAGTGATGGAAGTCAGGGAAGAATGTAGGCTTCATAACCCCATCTATCTATCTATCTATCTATCTATAACAATAGTCTTCATTTACAATATAGACAATAGGCATAATTAAAAAAAAACATACATCTATTGCAGTTATGATGTCATAATAACATACAATTGTATAAAACACAATTTGCTTACATCTTTGTTCTCTTTTGAGAATCAAACAAAACAGATTTAAATAAAAAAAATAATGCAAACAAACAAGTGAAATGAACTACATTGCTGAATTGCTTTTAATTCACTGGCAGGAGCGACAAGTGAGGAGGATCAAAAAGTTAACAACGAGGAAGAGATCGAACAAAGAGAAAGAGTAGAGGACAGAGAGAGTAATGAACAGGAAGAAGACAGAGAGACTCAAGAAGATGGAAGAGAGGGTGCAGGTTATGGAAATGAGAGAGAGATGGAAAATGAATGTTGACATGTTTTGTGATCATTTTGGTTGGAGCTTGTGCAGCTCGGATAACAATAACATTGCAATAGTTTAAGTCCGAAGAATTTTGTACAGAGTCTTCATTGTCAGACACCCGGAAAGGATTTTGTGCAGGAAATAATATCTGAAATTGATACAGCCAGGGTTTCGACCCAAAGACATTGCCTAACTTAAGAACTGTAAACTCTCTTATTGGTCCAAATAAATGTGTTACCTGGAACAGTATGGGAGACATCCAAAAGGTAAGTCCTTAAGGTTATCAAATAAGTGTTGATCCATGACACCTATTCAGTATATGTGGGGGGATGACTTTTAGAGTCTTCTTCTATTGATTTAAAAAAAATGTGTTAAAGTATTTTCTTCTTCTGCCGGCCTTCATGGTTGAAGGCCGGCATGGTTTGCGTGCCTGGTAAACAATTTTCTTATATCCTGCAACCGTTTCTCTGCCAATCAGGACTGCTTTCAGTTTTATTACCCCGGATACAGGCATATTAAAAAAAAAGATAATTTTTTCAATAGTGAACATATTAATCAATCATATATATATAAATAATTTATTATGATTTATATATAAATATATATATATATATATATGTAAAAAAATCTCTGGCCCCCGCAGGTGGCTGTTGGATTAATTTTGGCCCTTGGACAAATGTAGTTGGTGACCCCTGCTCTACAGTTTGCCTACAAAGCACACATCGGTGTAGATAGGAAGGCATCCTCTTCAGGCTCCACAGAGCCTACACGCAGCTGGAGAAGCCGCACAGCTCAATAAGAATCCTGTATAAGAATCCTGTTCTTCGACTTGAGCGGACGGCATGGCAGAGGTCGAAGTAAAGGGTTTCGGGCGGACGGCCCGGGGGCACGGCAGAGGCGAAGGCCGCGTGGTGAAACTCAGGGGGCCAGAGATAGGGGCAACGGAACAAGGGCTGGTGTTGACGGGAGTATAAAATATTGCTACCGTGAGTTATGTGCTAAGTGCGTTAGCACCCTTTCGCTTAGTGCTGTTTCAGAGGATTGGCGTTAGACTTGTGTCTTGTTTAGGTAAAACATTTTCATATCGTCAGTTAGCTGAGTTTCTTCCCGTTAAGTGGGTATGACATATTAATAGGTTGCTAAATGTTAAGAAGCCCTGAGACACAGTTTTCTGAAAATTGTTCCGATAGCGGGGGCTATCGGAACCTTAATAATGCAACGGCCTCCAAAGGAACAGCTTGCCCGTCTGCCTTATTCAATTGGGTATTGAACCCAAAGCCGTTTGCTTCGGCCCGGAAGACTGCAGAGGCTCATCCCCCGTATTCCTCGACTACGGTCTGGGAGCCGACAGGACATCAGAACATTTCTCCCTTCCTAAGCACGTTGATAATGCAATCAACATAAATAGCTTGCAGGCCAAGGCGCTTGGCTCTCCAAAGCAGACATTAACAACGCTTTTAAATGTTCCCACTCATCCGTCCCAGTGGAACTTCTTCAGCATCAAATGGATGTCAAAACATAAAGGAAAAACAACGTGTGCACCACCTACATGGTCAAACAAAAAAAAACAAAGTTGCTCTCCCCAGTCCAAATCAGCCACCCTGTGGAGAGCTTCACACTGGCCATGGTGGGCCTGGCTCCGGAAAACACAGAATCTGCATCAGTCACACACAAAAACAAGACAATGTTGTTGAGTTTCTACACCACCACTTCTTCCTTTTTTATATTTCTCTACTTTGTACGGTTTAATAACGTAAGCCATGGAAAATACTTATTTCTAATTGGCTGACGGGTGTACGTTCAAATGGTATCTCTCGTGAACAAGGCAATAAAATATATTTCATTTTAGTTTATCGAGTTAAGTAGCAGGTGGAGCAAATTCTCCATTTTGAAAAAAAACATTAAACCATTGCAGAAGAGATGATGAAGCAATTCAAAGAGCACCAGTGGAACTTTAAACAGTGAAAAACAACGCGTGAAGGTCACATCAGATCTATGTGGAGCAGTGAGGTGAATTTGTTTATATTCTACCATTTAATCATCTCATCGGCGTAGCAGAAGCTTCAGTGGACGTTTGAAGTCACATGCTTTATGTGTAACGTAAAATATCCCAAGCACATTGTCACATTTGTTTGATATCCCGATTTATTCTTTCAAATGTTCTGCTTTTTAACTCTCATTTTATTATGTTATGGGCATTAAAACACACGTATTACAATCATGGAAGTTGCCAACAAACTACATTGCTTAACAATTAAATAGTTCATAATAAGCGTTAAAATTAAATTGATACAATTATAGAAGTGCCCATTCCTAAGGTTTATTGATCCTTCACTCACCAGGCGGGGTGTTTTCCTGGATCCAGTCCAGCAGCTCCTCCTGAGGCATGTTGCTGAACTCTCCGATGATCGCCCACTGCGCCTGCATGTTGGCCACGCCCTGCACCGCCATGATGGCCATGACTGCAAACATCGCCACCTGGTGTTTAAACCTGTCCCCGACCCGGCCAAACAACTGGCACAACAAAGAGAGACGGAGAAAAGTATTTAAAATAAATGTTCATAGTGTCAATCATGTGACCCTTAATTCAATTCTTAACAGACCACATTTAAAATAAAAACTCAGTCACATTTATCTATACAAAAATATGTTCGAAGCGCACTCATATTGGAGTTATGCATATAAATCTATCATGGCTTCCGGTTGAGAATCACTTTTCTCAGAAATGTCCAATTTAGCAAAAAAACAATGTATTTTTCATGATCACAGTTTACACAAGAGACGAGCATGACCATAAGACAAGACAAGCTACAGCAGGCCATCTACTGGCACCTAAAGCCAGAACAAATCTTCTGAAATCTTCTGTGACTTATAGAGCTATAATGGAATGGAACTCATTGCCAAACTACTTTAAAGAAATAGAGTCCAGAGTCTCTTTCAAGAAGAGATTGAAGTGCCATCTACTATTGAGCATGTAGTAGATGGCAAATTGTGCATAATAATCTACGTGTGCAGCTGAATTGGGACTACTAAATGAGTGAGACTCAAATATCAGATATCCCAGACTGTACACTAGCTGCTCACCACCAAAGTACAGACACACACACACTTAATAACTAGCCGGTGAACACAGTGGAGCGTTGGAGCAGCTGAGAGCAAGATATTTCCATCACGCGGAGACCAGTACAGAGTTCATCAGGTGGCCAAAAGATAATAAAAAAGACAAATGTTTGCTTGCATGTATGCCACAACGACCTTGTGAGGTGATCATTTCAAAGTCCTGTATTTGCAATGTTTGTTCTGCTGCCCCTATGTGGCCAACAGTGCACTGTTAAAGCAACAAAACCAACCTTAATTGAACTCAACAAAGTCATGTCTGCTTCTTCTGCCAGGTGTGCTGTGATCACAAGTATCCCTGCAGGTGGTGCCGGTGTTACAGTATAACTTGAGTCATGACAACTGGCGACATTCTATTATTTTAGACAGGGGCGTGGCCTTTGTCGAATAACCAGGAAATACACATTTCGATCGCTTTTTCTGTCGTTTACATTCATCTTTTGGTATATTTGGTTGGATAGGAACACTTTGATGCACATTCAGTACCAGTGTGTGAGGTTGTGGTTGCGATGCCGATATCCGGACGCGTACAGCGAGGACTACAAAAAGACACATGAGGTGACTGGGGATGTGTGTTCAAAACATTGCAAGCTTGAATAAATCATTTAAACCATTTATTTTTGCCAGACTTATTACTGAATATCGTTCTTAATGTGATACCAAGTCCATCTGAGACCTGTGTACATACCTTCAGACAGCCTCCAAGTGAAGCACACGTTGTTTACTCACAGTTTGAAAGCAGCGTGGAGAAGTCTTCAGCTGTGGAGAGCTCCGCCCAGGATAAATTGTGATACGACTTCTGTGGCTTGTTCTTGTTGTCAGTCTTATATTTGTATCATATATCGTTATTAATATGATGTCGAGTTGATTTGAGACCCGTTTATACTTTCATACAGTCTGTTGGTGAAACATACAGTCTGTCTGAGTTGTTTACACCCATCTCCAACGCAGCGTGGAGAGCTGTGGTAAACTGTGATCCGCTCAGATTAAACTGTGATACGACTTCTGTGGCTATCAACCAGCGATCATGTTTAATATTAAAGACTACACACATTTATCCCTTATCAAAACGGTATTCTGCACTTTGCCGCACTTATCCAGATAAAATGTGACTGTTAGCCACGCCCCTGTCTAAAATAATAGAATGACGCCAGTTGTCATGACTCAAGTTATAATGTAACACCGGTGCGTTTGATTGTAAGGGGATGGACGGTCGCTTCGTCAACATAGTCATTCCAGGACGGGAGGAGTTCCTGAGTCTGTGTGAGGTGGAGGTGTACGGCTCTCGTCTGGATTAAGTGAAGAACTGGAGAAGTTCACAATGCAAAAGAAAACCAAAAATCACTTCTTTCTAAAATCATCTCCTAGAATGACATTGATTTCATTTTGAGAATGTTTAGAGCCCTACTTGCTATACATGTTCACCCCCCTCCCCTCTGGCAGGAGGCAGCGCTCCATCAAGACCAATACCTCTCGCCACCTGAACAGTTTCTTCCCCTCCGCTACCGGCCTCTTAAACAAGGCCCGGCCCCCCCACTGACACTTTACCTCTACCACATCATAGACTATATGCATTACATTGATGCACACAATGTTCATACTCCTTTCTGCACATATTCTTATTTCACATTTCATAGTTTATATTCTAAAATTCATTCATAGCATTCTATTTCCATGTAAATTACTGCTTTATTTAATTTTTATTGCTATTTAACTGTATTTTATTACGGTGTAAAATATTTTTTGTTTTATATTAGATTTCTTGTTTTTATATTTTATGTATGCACCATGACATCAAGTCAAATTCCTAGTATGTGCGAACCTACCTGGCAATAAACCTGTTTCTGATTCTGATTCTGATTCTGATATTATACCAGGGGTATTCAACACAAATTCAACGAGGTCCAGTTAGAGACAATCTCCCCATGCAAAGGTCCGGAAATCAAAATGTCTAACTTGCTTTATGAATTAGTGTGATATATTGAAGTAGCCTGTAGCTTTATCAACGTCTGCATGTAATCAACAACTGACTGCCAATCAAATAAAGAAAGTACAATTCAAAAACAACAATATTTATTGTCAATTAACATTGAACTATACAGATATACAGTAACATACTGTGGATATGTGTAATGTTCCTCTCGGGCTGCATTTAAAAATAAAATAGAGAAATAAAATAGCTTTTGAAAATGTGTGCATCTTTAAAGTGCTTAATTTTAGATAAATAAAATAAAGTGTAGCAGCAGCTTGAGTTTCCCTTTTTCTTTGTTAACCGTTTCACATCATGACTTAACAGTTTCAGCCGATTATAGAACAATATCAGTCTTTACACATCATAACAATTGAACAGTTTTATAGTTTCTCTTTCTTTCCCTCTTATATTGCAGTCCCTCAGACCCTCACTCACTTTTTTGCTTTTTTGCTGTAGCCTATACCTAAAACCGCCAACGGGTCACATTTACCCGCTATTGATTTTCAAGGTAGAATGTTCTTTTATTTATCATACAGAACAGTGAGTTTTGATCGCACAGGGATGAAACCTATACCAATAGAATCTGTGGACTCTCAGCTTTTCATATGATATAGTTTGTGCAGATAGCATGAAGTATAAAATATCGCTACCAGTGCTGATTTAAACGCTTGGTGTTAGACTTGTGTTTTGTTTAGGTACAAATCTCTCTATCTATCTATCTCTCTATCTATAACTATCTATCGATCTATCTGTAATGTTCTGTTCTATGGACATATAATTGTCTACATAAACAGACGACGCAGACTACTTCTCTCATTCCGAGTATCCATCTTTATTCAACTGGCACGTAACCTACACACATGCATTACATCCTCAACGTGAGCTCAGTCATCCAAGATCTTGAATTCTCCAAGATGTTACACTCTCTCTCTCTCTTCTCTCTCTCTCTCTCTCTCTCTCTCTCTCTCTCTCTCAGGAACCGCAGTAGACAAAAGGCGTTGCTATAGCAACACGTCATGTTTACGCTGCATTTTCCATGAGGTAAATATTACCCGCTGGCGGATATAGGCCTAGGTATAAATGGCAATTTTTTTGGCAATTTTTTCAATCTGACTTCATATTGACAATTTTTTTACAACAGAGGGTGCTACATAACACACTTTCAGGAAAAGTCACGGACTGGGAGACTTTAATATTTTATTGAAAAAAGGTTACATACAATCAAAAAACAGCTGCGGGTAAAATTGACCCGTTGGCGGTTCTGTTGTTAAAGATCAATCACTATAAAACATATCATATATATTATTCTGAATACACGGGACTTGTACACCTTCTGGAATGTGCTTGTCTTATCTCATAAGAAAATAACTGATTTTTTTTTCAATCAATTATTTAAGACCAGTGAAAGCAATGGTTCTGAAGGCAAGTTTTTTATTTTTTTAAATACAGATAAAATAGACAAATATTATAAAAGACATCTGAAAGCTTTCTTACCCAAAGTTAGATCAGAAGATGAATCCCCATCATGTCTGTAAGAGTGGTATCTTGATAACTGAAGGGCAACAGACAATATTAAAGTTCAAACAACTAATGTATGTCTGGAGGCCCAAACAAAGACCAGTTTCCTCTGTATGCCTGAGCTGTTTATGTGTTTTTCTGTAGAAAGCTTTAATAACAAGACTTCCTTTGGCAAAAAATACAATAAGAAAGAAAGATATATTTTTAAAGGCCGTACAGTTGTATTTCACAACAAATTCGGATATTTACAAAAAAGTTCTGACAGGGCACAGTTAGAGGCAGTCTAAAATTGTATTTCAAAGACTCTTAAAACACTGCTGGCCTCTAAAGAACATTTCAACAACTTTTGAAAACTATAACTACAGCAAAATGTGGATTAATGAAGTTTAATATAATCAACACTTAAATAAGACTTTAGTTCCACCTGGAGTAAATTCACAAGCTACCCTGCAGTATACAAAGTCATTCAAACTAGCTGCATCTGTAGCTATGAGACAATATATATATAATATATAATATATATATGTCAATGTGATAAACTAAATCCTAGTTAAATGAAACTGTTGGATCAGTGCAGTTATCGCTCTGTGATTAAAGCAATGGTTGCGCAAACATGAATTTACGGGAATATTTCATCAGTGTGTCCTTAGATAACTACTGGAACCTTGATCTGTTGACTAGAACTGGGTTCATGTGCCTGGGAGTATACTACATGGTATTAAGTGATTGGATGCTGATCATGATTATTGATCGACTTTGGGGGAAGATATCATACAAATAGCTCAGCTTTAAGGGTTTTATCTACAGACATTTCTTGAAGTAACTTCAAGTTATTTTGTTGGGACAAAACCTCTATTCTCACTGGGAATCAGGGTAAGCATTTCAATTCTCATTCCTACTATTTTATTTTAAAATCTTGTATGTTTCAAACATTTTGTATTCATATTAATGTTTTGCAGCGGCGGAAGAAGTACTAGGCTCCTTTACTTAGGTAAAAGTACTAATACTGCAATATAAATTACTCCACTGCAAGGAAAATACTGCATTGAGAATGGTACTTAAGTAAACGTTTTTAAGTATGATATATTAAAAAGACCCCTCAAAATCCAAAAAGAATTCAAATTGGAAAAGCTAGAACTGTGAAGAATGTTTACACCCAAAAATGTATTAAACAATTAGTAAAATCAAAAACAGAAATTCTGGTTAATAATCTGGGGAGATTTACTCAAACCGGAGGTCACAAGTACTGTAATGCACTTTTCAGTGACCTCCCGAAAAAACGACTGACAGACTTCAGCTCATCCAAAACTCTGCAGCTCTGCGGATAACCAGAACTAAGAAGAGAGAACACATTAGTCCAGTTTTAGAAGCTCTCTACTGGCTTCCTGTTTACTTTAGGATTGATTTGAAGGTCCTCCTCCTGACATATAAGGCCCTTAATGGGCAAGGACCAAGCTATATTGCTAACTCCCTTGTCAGCCACAAGCCCGTCAAGAACACTGCGTTCCTCTGCTGCTGGTTTGTTAGAGGTTCCCAGAAACAGCCGCAAAAAGACGTTTGGTGATGCAGCTTTCCTTAATTATGCCCCAAAGCTATGGAACAAAATACCTAGAGACATCAGGGATGCCTGCTCAGTGGAAGGCTTTGGAAAAAACCTCAAAACATATTTCTACAATTTAGCCTTTTAGGAAGCAAGCTCCTGCTCTCTGCTGCACTTTCTCAATGCACTCTGATGCATTTTGACCTGTCACCTGATTGTGTGTTGCACTATCCTCCTTTTAGGGGACCTATCATGCAAAATGCACTTTTTGATGTCTTTTATACATAAATGTGTGTCCCCGGTGTGTCAGGGATGTTTTGTATCTTACAGACAGGTTACGAATAATCATGTATTCTCAGAGAAGGAATATCCAATCAAAGTCAAGGATGTAACCAAGCTCTTCCCCATTGTTAATTCTTTAAAATAATATTATTTGTTCTTCTTCGTGAAAGGTCTTCATCATAAAGTATACATTCAAATTGCAGCTTTAATTTTATTAACAGTTGTATTACATATGTTCAACTTTAACCTTTACTTCCCATTGGTCAAAGACATAAGGGGCGGGATCATGGTCTTAATGTTGAAATCGAACTATTTCAATACACTTAGATCTGGTTTTCATTTCTTAAATTATGCCTTTCAGAAATAACAAAGAAAATGTGTTTTATGTTAAATATATTCTTTTAATGACTATCCTCTGTCTCATCCAGAATGATGAAACTCAGTGTTTTCCTTCTCATGCTCCTCATGGAGACGTGCTCTGCCTCCACTTATCGTGAGTATGAATCGTTTATATAAGACGTTTTCCCTATAAAACATAACAGGGAAGTGAATGTAAGGCTGTCCGTTAGCAAGGAAAGCAGGTTTATACAAAGTAAGTTTAATTGTCTAGATCAGAGGTTCCCAACCTTTTTTGTCTCGTTTACCCCTTGAGCTGGTCTCCATTCTAGAAGAGCCCCCTCACTCATCTGTGATGATGCACCTACATTTTTTCTTGTTAAATCCTTTTCTAATCGTATTTAACCCAACTGCTCCTTAGTTGATAAGTCACCCTTAATACAAATGCATTTAAACTTGACCTTTACACTTATTCTAGCAGTTTCAACCTCTTTTGTTAAGACTAGAGCTTTTATTGAGACACTCGACCTTGCTTATCTTTCTTAAACTTTGGGAACCACTGGTCTAGATTATAGCTTTAGCTCCAAAAAAAAGAGTTATGTAATGCATAAAATATTGTAATCTCACTGCTCACATTAGATATATACTGTATGTTTTGCTGCTCCAATAACTAGTTATTGTTATTGTGTTAATACTGTTTAAATGTAACTGTGAACACATCGCCATGTAAGAAATCCCAGCAAAGCGACACAAACAAATACAGAAAACACATTCAATCTCCAATTCATCAGCAGGTGTTCAGTGTTTGGAAATAAAACACTGCATGGACATTAAAACACTGATAAACATCTTTATCAAGTTGGCAACACGTGCATGCTGAGGCAACATGCTGCAAATTCAGAAAGCGTAACCCAACTCACAATGGAATAGTTTTTAATGATCACCGTTCACAGGTCTAATATCCAGTCATCATTTACTTTCTGAGAAACGTGCAGCATTTCTCTGTTTGTAATTTGTGTTTTTTCTATTTTCTGTTTTCTTTAGTTGTTGTGCGTTGAATATTCAGGACCAGTTATCTGTTGGAACACTAATGTAGCTTAAACCATTTTCCAATGTGTGTATTATAATTATATATTCAACTGTCTCTTTTCTAGAAAACGTGGCGTTGCGTGGAAAAGCGACCCAGTCAGACCGTTATGAATATGGATTTGCCAGCAACGCTATTGATGGAAACCGTGAAAATAGGTTCCATTCTGGATCGTGCACCCACACTGTTGGAGAAAGCAACCCCTGGTGGAGAGTGGACCTGCTGGAGCCCTACATCGTCACCTCCGTCATCATCTCCAACAGAGGAGACTGCTGTTCAGAAAGGCTTAAGGGGGCACAGGTCCACATCGGCAACTCTTTAGACAACAATGGCGCAACAAACCCAGTGTAAGACATTTCCTGCACACATTTTATTCATTTGTTTTATGTAACTGTCTGAGCATTTTGTTTATCTTCTCCTCTCCCCTGTTAATTGCTCACCACCAGTAGACAGAGGTGTATTAAGATCCTTTACTTGCGTAAAAGTACAGATACCCTAGTTTCAAAATATTTCATTACAAGGAAAAGTCCTGCATTCAAAATGTTTCTTAAGTAAAAGTACAAAAGTATTATCAGCAAAATGTCCTTAATGATTAAATGTACATATGTATGTGACATTTCTAGATATATTCATGCATTAAGAAGTATTTTAAAAGTTTAATTGTATTTATATGATTTGACTGTTTTGTGACTCAAAGAGTTAGTCCCCTAGTTTAATTGTTAGAGATACATTTAGTTAAAAGTACCTAAAGCTGTTAAATGAATGTACTGGAATAAAATTACATTGTTTCCGTATTGAAATGTAGAGGAATAGGAGTAGAAAGTAGACTTAAATGGAATACTCAAGTAAGTACAATTACCTAAAAATTGTAAATGTACTACCCACCTCTGCCGGTAGATTCTCATAGAAACTGTTCCTAAATGTTTCAACCATGTCATTTTACTTATTTGCATTGCTTATCAAAAATATAGGCAATGCTGAAGTGCGTTAAACTTGCATCGTCTTTAATATCTCGCAGTGGGTGCCCCCCTGATTGCAAAAAGGAGTCAGATTGTATAGAAGTCTATGATGAAATTACCAGTTACCTTTTATCTAACTGTTGAAGCCTTAGGGGTATAACATGTCATTCATGTTCTTCTTTCTTTTTCACTTTTGTTCTCTTTCTTTTAGGGCTGGTACAATTACTACAGCAGAGGCATTGTACACTATGACTTTCACTCATCGTGTGGAGGGACGCTATGTGACTGTGCGTATACCGGGTGAAGGAAAGGTCCTTACCCTCTGTGAGGTGGAAGTCTACGGGTACCATGCCCCAACTGGTGAGGGTTTGAATTCTTACATAAATAACGTGTGATTTCCATCTAAACAAGGAACTGTCATAAAAAGCGGCTGAAAAGTTAACTGAATGCAGAAGTCCCTTAACCCTTGTGTTGTGGTCGAAAGCTGTTTTGACCCATGATTTATCTCAGTCCACAACACTCAAAAATAATGACTATCATCCAATATTGTTTTAACTACATCACAACTAACTTATAATGCATTCATAACCGTACAATCCTGTTGTAATTTAATGTTATGGCTCAAAACACATTACACCACATATTGCACACGTGCATGTGTGAGTTCAGGTTCAAGTGTTAGTGTAAATATTCTTTGAGAAAGGTCGAGTTCCCGTGGGGGGAGGGGGGGCAGAGGGAGGGGAGACCAGGTGCATGTTGCGAAAAATTATTGTTACAGTGGATGAAGGGGGTGGGGGAGGGGTGTCTAAAGTCAAAGATGAATCTTGATTGGGCCAAATTTGACCCCAAGTCACCTAAAACAATTCTGTTGGGTCTCCCCAGACCCGAACACCAAATTATACACTTTTTTTTTTAGAGACCTTAAGACTTGGCAAAAATGGTCAAAATCAGTTTTGTAATGTTTAAATAGCTGTTGTGGAGGATATCATGAAGCCTTGTTCCGATACAAAAAACTAGAGCGTAGTTATTACAGTATATCATTTAAACTTCAAACGGGTCACGGGAGACCCGAACACAACATAAGGGTTAAACCTGCATTCTTTCTAAAAGTCTGATTGTGTAAAAGTTTATGAAAATTGTTCCTGCAACTCACTTGATGTATTACTGCTGGAAAGAGTGTACCCATTAGTTTATGATCTCAATTGTTTGTTTCAAGTCTTCTTCAATCCAGCATGATGTTCAAGTTGTAAAATATGGTCCCATTAATAGGAAAAAGAGAAAGGATGTACCAGCCTCTCATGTCACTTATGATTACTAAAACAGGTCTTATTTTATTTAAAGTTTAATTTTCCAAAACTGAATGACACATTTAGTTAAACTTAGTGCAGTTGTAGTTATATATAACTTTAACTATAGACTCAATATATTACAGACTACAGTATAATATTACTTTAATTCCTATTTTCCAATAACAAATAACGATATGGTAGTTATTTGTTTATATATGGTGGGGTTATCCCTTTTATGTCCTTCATCCTGACGGCAATTAAATCAAATCTTTTGAGAGTCATGGTGAAACAGTATAATAAAAAACAATCTGCATCAGGAGTCATACATGTTAATGATTTAACCTAAATCTTTGTTTTGTTTTTTTGTTGCAGAAGAGAACCTGGCCATTCAAGGAAAAGCCGCACAGTCATCACTGTATTCGTTTTACAGTCCATATTATGCCATTGATGGGAGTCGGGACTCCAAGTTCGATGATGGTTCAAAGGTGATGTCCTGCAGTGTCACAAACAATGAATTGAACCCCTGGTGGAGGCTGACTCTGCACAAAACACACAAAGTGTTTTCTGTTAAGATAACCAACCGATATAGAGTCCCCGAACGAATCAATGGAGCCGAGATCCGCATTGGAGATTCTCTTGTAAACAATGGTGCTGACAATCCCAGGTAACGTACAGCCTGTCCTATAACAATACTATATTAAAAAGTCACTACATTTTTATTTTGTTGGAACACGTTTGAGGAACAATTATTCAGTTTTTCTCTCTCAAGTTTACCCTGGTGCTACATTTTGGATTAAAAATCCTTACATTGCCAAGAAATAGGATTGGAGCGGGAATACCCTTCATTTATGAATGATTCCTCCAATGTGTTCTGATCTGATCACAGAAATGTGACATGATTTGAAAACATTTATTTAAACATTACTGAAATGTAAATATTGTTCATTATCAAGCCCTAATTAAAAGATCTGCAACCAACATTCTAACCAAGTAAAGCGTAGAAACCTAATGACGCTTTGAGTGCATGTTGAACTTAAAATGAAAAGCCTATTACTTCAATAAACCCTTGCTGAGGTTAATGTAGTGATTTCTGCTTCTTCTACAGGTTTGCTGTAATCACCAGCATCCCGTCAGGTGAAACTGCTGAGTTCCAGGTTCCCAACGGGATGGACGGCCGCTATGTTTACATAGGTATCACTGGAAGACAGGAGTACCTTACCCTCTGTGAGGTGGAGGTGTTTGGCTCTGCACTGGATTAGCATTCAATGTAATGGATTTGCAAAGACGCTGTAATGTGTACACAAAGCATCCAAAATAAAATGTGCATCTTAAATTTCATTGACGTCAAGATTTACTGGTGGAGATTGCAACAAAAGTCTGCCTTGACTTTTGCTTTTACACAGGACTTGTACACCTTTTGGGAATGTGCTTGTCTTAATTCATAAGAAAACAACTGATATTTTTTTTTCTATCAATCATTTAAGACCAGTGAAAGCAATGGTTCTGAAGGCAAGTTTTTTATTTTTTTAAATACAGACAAAATAGACAAATATTATAAAAGACATCTGAAAGCTTTCTTACCCAAAGTTAGAACAGAAGATCAATCCCCATCATGTCTGTAACGGCCCGTCCACACAGCGGCGCGCGTTGAAGCTTCGCCGAACTGCATTGTGGGAGCGAAGCGTAGCTTTGCTCGCGTTGCTTGCTGCAAAAGTTGAGCAATGTTCAACTTTTGAAGCTTCGGCGGAAGCGTCAGCCAATCGAATCATATGCCAGTACAAGCTCTAGCCAATCAAACCGCATGCTTGTGTGTCCGGGGCGGGAGATTCATGTGATTGGTTGTTGGTCGAGTTTCAGCCCCCCCTGCCGGCAAGCTTCAACGCACGCCGCTGTGTGGACGGGCCGTAAGAGTGGTATCTTGATAACTGAAGGGCCACAGACAATATTAAAGTTCAAACAACAAATGTATGTCTGGAGGCCCAAACAAAGACCAGTTTCCTCTGTATAACTGAGCCGTTTATGTGTTTTCCTGTAGAAAGCGCCCTCTCATGGGGAAAGCCTGCAATTTAATGAATGGTTCTTTTTTTACAGTGGAATCTAGCTGTCAGTTGGCTGTCAGTTGGCTGTCAGTTGGCTCTCAGCTAGCTGTAAGTGTCTGTCAGTTAGCTCTCAGTTGGCTGTCAGTTGGCTGTCAGTTGGCTTTCAGCTAGCGGTAAGCTGGCTATCCCATAGCTGGGAGAGGGATACCTAAGTGAATGCATTAGTAAATATCGGGAAGAAAGCAATAAAACCTATTTCATTAAATATTGAATGGTCATTAATGTGCCACGAAGAAGGAACCAACGACTGCTACCATTTACATGAAATCTACTGCTACAAATAGGTTGAGTTTGACTTTTACAGAACCTACTAACTGATAGCTTTTGATCACTAACCGTTACAGCAACCCAAATACACAGCTTTAATAACAAGACTTCCTTTGGCAAAAAAATACAATAAGAAAGAAAGAGAACCTTGTTAAGGCCATATAGTTATATTTTACAAAAAGTTTGGCTATTTACAAAAATGTTCTGACAGGGCACAGTTAGAGGCAGTCTACTTGTTTTGCCATGAAAAACCCAACTCTGTCATTTTATAACTGGATTAGGAATGAAAGTTTGCCTGCTGAAAGCTGAATGATATGCAATAAAAATTGTATTTAAACGCTTCCAAACATGGGAACATCATTTTCTAAAGACTCTTTAAACACTGCTGGCCTCTAAAGAAACATTTCAACAACTTTTGCATAAAAATACTTACACACAAATAAATTATAAAAATAGCGTACTACAGAAGAATCTGTCCAACCGCTCAGTGAATAAGAGCACCGCAAAGAGGGGGAACTGTTGGGCCTCGAGTAATAATAATAATAATAATAATGGCTTTAATTTATAAAGCACTTCATATTTGAATTCAAATCCCGAAGTGCTAACATGGTAAAAAGAATAAAAAGCAATAAAAAAAATAAATAAGTAAAAAGAATAAAATAAGATAAAAGGGTGGTAATAAATAAATAAAAGCTCTAGGGAAAGGCTCTATTGAAGAGGTGGGTTTTGAGGCCTTTTTTAAAAACCTCCACGGTCTGTGGTGCTCTCATGTGGTCGGGGAGAGCGTTCCACAGACTGGGGGCAGCCGAGCAGAAGGCCCAGTCTCCCATGGTACGGAGCTTAGTCCTCGGGGGTTTGAGGAGGTTTGAGTAAAAAGGAGGTTTGAGTAAAAAGCAGCAATGGCAGTGACTGATCAAAACCTAGTGAAAGATCAACAGGTGCTGAACTAGTCCATCTCACGGTGTTATCTGAGATCTTTTGGAGACTTTGATAACTTTGTAGATGTCGTTGGAGAAGACTGTGGTGAAGTGGGGTCGTGAGCTTCTGGACATGTGGGTGCAAAGGGGAACTTTACCAACGTTTTGGGAATCCTCAATGTCCCAGATATCTGGCATGCTGCACCCGGGCCTGAGCGAAGAGTAAGGAAGACAAGGTTAATCAGAATGACACACTATTTGTCCTGCAATTCAAGTCAATTTAGATATTTTAAATTATTATATATAATAGATATACATAACCATGTCCTAAAATGCACACATGAGTGGTTACCATCAAATACAGAACACAGGGTGACATGATTTAACCATACAGAAACACTCTTTCCAGCACCAGTTAAAGAGGCCCTATTATGCTTGTAGGGGTTTCCCCTCTTCTGTAGTGTGATATATAGGTTTTTGGGCCACATTAGAGGCACAAAATACAAATATGAACTTTAAAATGTGCATAATATTTCCTCTTTAGTGCAAAATAAAGTTTAACCCCAGATCAAATGCAATGTAAATACTGTTATATTATATTTCACTATATATTTTGTATTATTTTAAATATTTTTCTAGTTCTCTTCCTGTGTTTTTAATTCTTGTTTTTATGCACCTGGTAATAAACCTGTTTCTGATTCTGAAATATTATCTTCTGTGATTGTAATGTTTGTTGAGTGTCTGAACACTTGCCTTAAATATTATTCCTTGTTGATGTTGCAGGAAAGATTCCAGACTTTATCTTGTAATACGGTGTTATCATATTATAAAATAAAATATGACAGAAAACAGGTTGAAAAGTCCCCCCTCCCGTGAGAGGGCTCTGGTGGTGTGGAGGTACCTGGTTCTCCGGGTGCACCAGGAATCCTCCAGGACGAAGAAGTCCACCCCCAGCGTCATCAGGTTCCCCTTCACTGTGTCTGCAGACATGCGGCTGTACATGGAGTACACCAGCTTGGTTCTCTCCCTGCGAGGAGCACAATAAAGCATTGATACGGTGCACAAGTTGGAGAACAACTACATGCAAAGTAAAGCATTACAGAGGTGCAAGAAGTACCAATTTAAATACAATTGTGAAGTCACCTTGTTACCAGTTAAAGTGTTGCATTTAGAATCGTGCTTCAGTAAAGGTGCAAAAGTAAAATGACTAGTTAAGCGCAATGGCTCATTTCTGAATAATATATATATTCAATTACTGTATTAATTTCTGAATGGTCAGTAGATCAATTTGCATCAAATTAAGTCATCATCTGTTTATTTAAAAAATAGCAATAGTGAATAAAAAACGTTTAACAAAAGATTCGTAGCAATGCGGCGTATCTTTAGTATCCTTTGGTTGAAGGTGTTTTTTCCTTCATCGTTTAAATCAGGGGTGTCCAAACTTTTTTCACCGAGGGCCACATACAGAAAAATATACGAAGGGCTGGGCCGCTCACTAGAGATGACGTATTTTGCCTCATAAGTTAAGTTATAAGTCAGAAAAATTTATCAAATGTGGGTAAAGTATGCTTGATACTTGGAAACAGCCTATATCACAGCTCTCCATAGGGTTTCATTTATTTTGTTGGCAGCTCATTCCTCAGTTTGCTTAGAATAAGGAGAATCACTGAGGGTATATTTCAAGCTTGTTAAGTAAATAAGTCATTGGGCCTTTTTTTTATCTAACTCTAAGATATGTTAGAAAATGTTTCCAACTTCAATTGACTGAATTTATTAGAAAAATGGGCTTATTAACACATGAATACTACTGTGTCATATATGTTTACATATATATTTAAGAAGTACAATATAAGACAGGTTTCATTTGTGGGCCGTATTACATTACTTTTAGAATGTGCTGAGGGCCGATTCAAAATGGCCCCCGGGCCGTAGTTTGGACCCCCCTTGTTTAAATGAACAAATTATTTGCATATGTATTTTCCGATAAATGTTTAAGAGCAGTTGGGCTGCTGAGAGTTTCACTGACCTCAGACCAGCGTCTTCGTAGTGGGGGTGGTTGACGATGGGCCGCCCTGTGGAGAGCTTCACGCTGGCCATGGTGGGCATGGCTCCGGAAAACACAGAATCTGCATCAGTCACACACAAAAACAAGACAGTGTTGTTGAGTTTCTACACCACCACTTCTTCCTTTTTTAGATCTCTCTACTTTGTACGGTTTAATAACGTAGTACTTATTTCTAATTGTCGTCATGTAGGAGTTTTTCAGTCTGTGGCTTTTGATCTGGTTTCATTGTCTCGTGTTTTACATTTGTATGTCCTGTCTGTTTTTTATGTATTTATGCTATGTGTTTATACAGTTGTTGATGTACAGCACTTTTTTCAACTCTGTTGTTTTTAAATGTGCTATAGAAATAAAGTGGATTGGATTGGATAGTGAACAAGGCAATAAAATACATTTCATTTTAGTTTATCGAGTTAAGCAGCAGGTGGCGCAAATTCTCCATTTTAAAAAAACATTAAACCATTGCAGAAGAGATGATGAAGCAATTCAAAGAGCACCAGTGGAAGTTTAAACAGTGAAAAACAACGCGTGAAGGTCACATCAGATCTATGTGGAGCAGTGAGGTGAATTAGTTTATATTCTACCATTTAATCATCTCATCGGCGTAGCAGAAGCTTCAGAGGACGTTTGAAGTCACATTCTTTATGTGTAAAGTAAAATATCCCAAGCACATTGTCACATTTGTTTGATATCCCGATTTATTCTTTCAAATGTTCTGCTTTTTAACTCTCATTTTATTATTGTATGGGCATTAAAACACACATACCATGGAAGTTGCCAACAAACTCCATTGCTTAATAATTAAATAGTTAATAATAAGTGTTAAAAATAAATGTATACAATTATAGAAGGGCCCGTTCCTAAGGCTTTTTGATCCTTCACTCACCAGGCGGGGTGTTTTCCTGGATCCAGTCCAGCAGCTCCTCCTGAGGCATGTTGCTGAACTCTCCGATGATCGCCCACTGCGCCTGCATGTTGGCCACGCCCTGCACCGCCATGATGGCCATGACCGCAAACACCGCCACCTGGTGTTTAAACAAAAATGAAAGACATTAATAGCATTTAAGAAACATATTATTAAATGGCATTAAAAAGCAAATTTAATACAAGTTACAGTGCAGTTTAAGATGTGAATATATCAATAAAAAGCAGCGGCAAAAAGAAAAGTCTTCAGCCTGGATTTAAAAGTAGTAAGAGTTGCAGCGGACCTGCAGGTTTCTGGGAGTTTGTTCCAGATATTTGGAGCATAATAATTGAAGCCAGTGTAAAGACTTCAGAACTGGAGTGATGTGATCCACTTTCTTAGTGTTAGTGAGGACTCGAGCAGCAGCGTTCTGAATCAGCTGCAGCTTTCTAATAGATTTCTTAGTGAGACCTGTGAAGACACCATTACAGTAGTCGAGTCTACTGAAGATAAAAGCATGGACAAGTTTTTCTAAATCCTGCGATGACATTAGTCTTTTAATCCTAGAAATATTCTTAAACTGATAGTAGGCTGATTTAGTAACTGTTTTAATGTGACTGTTGAAACTCAGGTCAGAGTCCATGACTACACCTAGATTTCTGGCTTTATCTGTTGTTTTGAACATTGCAGGCTGAAGCTCAGCGCTAACTTTTATACGTTCTGCCTTGGCTCCAAAAACCATTACCTCAGTTTTATTAAAGCACATCTAATACTCTTTGCAGAACAAAAAGCAACCATAACACTTTTTTATACATGTTTTTATATATACCCCCAAAGTTATTCAAAAAGTCTGAGAGCTTGAGTGAGAGATTAACATTTTTATTTTAAATAACTTTAAAAAATGTTCATATTATCAATAATATGACCTGTAATTCAATTCATTACAGATCTATACAAAATGATGGATATATTAAAAGGTCATCCTAGCCTCTGCTACAGAACAAAAAGCAACCTTTATACCTATATTTTCTTTATATAATCTCTATGAAGGGAGACAACAAGAGAAAAAACATACAGTAACTGAGGGACTGAATGTGTGCCTAACAAACTGATAACCCTTATTAAAATGCACCGTACATACTGGTTATTTAATCAGATGAAGAGGTAATGACTACACCAAGATGAAAACACACTTTTTAAATAGAGCACATGGTTTTTGTTTAAACAACACCCTTGACTGGGGTTAGAGACCTGTTTGGAGCAGATGAGAGAGGCCATGATGCACATGTGTGGCGTGAGGAAGAGCTTCAGACGCATGATGAGGACGGCCAGGACGGCGAAGGCCAGCAGCTGCAGGCTGTGGTACACCATCTGCACACACACGGAAATTAGTCCAAAAATCCACTCAACTTTAGTGCTGAGCTACATTTGGAGACGAAGTACGGCTTTAGATCAACTATTCTGTTTGTCAGTCACACACTCTGCTGGAACACTGGCATACATGTATTTCTTGGTGCTTTACTGACACTAGCTGGTGATGAGTGGTACAGCACAGACCTTCAGAGGACGTAGCTTTTGCCTAATATCTCCAGGGATTTGATTGTTTTTAGAGAAGAAATTGACAAAAAGATTAAAAGAATCAGCCTTTGATTGTTTCGTTAGGATCTGTTGCTCAAGAGATATGCGGCACAGCTCAGAGAAAGAAACTGCAGATGCTTTAATTGATTAAAAAGAGGGCGCTGTAACAAAACTGTGTCCAGTGTTATGTTCATGTGTGACGGACATCCTCCCTTTTGTAAATGTCCGCTTCTTTGTCTGTTAGACATGTAGAAACAAATGTTTAAATACATCTATTTTGAGGGACCCATGTCATCGAATGCTGTTTTGTTGAAATTGAAACTACGTATTAAAAAGTTTAAAAACAAGCCTCCACAAGGCACCTCCAAAATGTATTATTTATAAATTAAATATCTTTAAATGAAGGAGTCTTGATCTGATTGAACAAGTCATTTAAAATAAACTTATTTTAGAACTTGTGTTGGGAATTATTCATCAATTTCTGTTATAATGTAGATGTTTATTTTGGAAAATGTAATATATTGCCGATATTATTTTCCCAAATGTAATATTTAGTTTCTACTTCACATTGGCTTGTTACTTTTTAAAGACGGTGGACGTTGGAGGTATGCCACGTGGAGTGATTTCAGATTAATACAAAATAATATTGTGTCCTAAATCACTAAAACTTGATATTTCTGAAAACGTGACAGCAGCTTGTGCTTATTAAATCATAAGTCTCAGCCCAGCTGTCAGTGCAGCTATGATCTCTTCAGAGGCCGGTCCAATTCAAAGTGACCTGCACCGAGAACGACTGTATAATGACATTTGCATGATGCTCTGATCTTTTTGAACATGGTCGTCGCTGCGAGGATCTAGAACACCCTCGGGTCTCATTGAGCCATACGGAAACATTAAATCAATTATCTGGGAAACTTGGAAACGTCCACACGCTGCGGCTGCTGGAGGAACATCTGAAGGATATTGAGGATATTACAGGAGCAGCTGACAAAAGGCAGCAGAGGGAGGTTTTATAACAGAAGGGGAAGCTGCCTTTGATTTCATAGTGATGAGAAAAGGGATGGAAATCACTAAGGGACAGAGTAACTGAGCAGACGCTACTGCACTGGAGGAAGCCGATCGAATAAAACAGATTTAGGAAAATGGAGGTGTGATTATGATAAGGTGTGTGCATATTTTTAACAATAACATAAAGGCTGTGAAAACTGTTTCTTCTCACCTCTCCTTTTGCGGCTATTTCAGACCTGCAACACAGAACACAAAGAGATAATAAAAGTAACCCTCCTATTGTCCGCGTTTCCCCCCCCCTTACTTTGGTTTTCACGGTCAAATTTGACCGGTCCTGTTTTAACTACATTAACACAAAAAACATTAATCATCACCAAATTTCATTTAACACCCTTTCAAACTGTACATATTGTATCAGACTACTGGTATACATGAAAAACTGCAGTAAATATACAAAGAATAGACACTGAACATGTATTGCGTGTGCCAGGTGTGATCCATGTGGGGGGATTGGGCCCATAAGATTGTAAAATGTGTCAAATTGTTCTGTGTGTGTGTGTGCCAGGTGTGATTCACATGGGGGGATTGGGCACATAAGGGGGGGGACACATTTAGAGTATGTGTGTGTGTGTGGGTGTTTGTGTGTGTGTTTAATCTGATCCGGATGGTTACTAATTCCTTTTCTTTATGGCGGTCATTTTTGACCGGGAACACCATGGGTGTTACAAAGTAAATCGGTCAGATTTGACCCGAAGACAACAGGAGGGTTAAATCCAGACTCGAGATAACATTTATGAAATCATATTAGGTTAATGTAGGTACATGTAAAAACAATGTAGCATCATGAGGAGGTAATATTTTAAGAAAAGTCTTGAATCCTGGTTGTGAATTAAAAAGTTTTTTTTAAATGTTTTCTTGAATTCAGACACATTTTCAAGTTCTTTTCTCAGAGATTTGAGAGTTTGAATGTCAAAGAATATTCAAGTTATTTGTCTTACTATCACCACATTCATACAGAATTGTACACTCCTCTACTTGCACTGCAATTTTTAAACCTACAGTCCTTATACACGGTTGTCTTAAAAATTGCAAATCCCTAATTCTTAAAAAAGGATATGTTAAGATATTGCTCGTTGTAAGCTTTGATGACTTATTGTTACACACTTATTTGGATTTTCCTGCTAGTAAATAAATGAAAGTTGAATGAGCAACCAGGCCTCCAGACGCTCACCCTGCAGCCTCATCAGCCTCCTCCGGCTTCACAGACTTCCCTCCGTCCCTTAGGAACCAAACTATATCCTGGAAAGTCTGCAAAGGACTAATGGTTAGAATAATGTCATGTTTCCAAAGAAAAGTGCACAGTAGGAGCCGAGATCTTCCTCACAGCTTGCTCATGTACTGGATCCCATGCTTTGTCAAATCGACTTATGTATTCTTGGCTTAGCGGGGGCAAGGCGTAATGAGATTAGACTACATGAAGAGCACTTCCTTAAATATCCCTTTTGAGTTTCCCTCAGCAAAATAAAATCATGTCAGTGTTTCCCCTACCATTGTCTTGGAGGGGCGCTGCGCCCCGCCAATGGAGCCCCGCGCCCCCCCTGAAATTCAAGGTGTTTTTTTTTATATATATATAGCACCAAATTGCAATTTAAAGGGGACCTATCATGCAAAATGCACTTTTGTACGACATGAATATGTAGTTTTTATCTGTTTTAAAATGTTGGATTATTATGATTTTTTTTTTACTGTCAGACTTTTTTACACCTCCTTGTGTACCGTGAAATCTCATATACATACACATACTGTATACTGCATGTGTGCAAAAAAGGCCTTAAACTGCACCCTGTGTATGAAAAGTGCACAAATAAAACTCCAATCAGAGCAGACTGGGCTCTGGTTTCAGACAGAGGGTGAAAAGAGGTGCTGCAGCACAGGCAGTATGAGACAAATAAAGAAAGAAACATTATGAAGACATTACAAACTATGGAGACATTTCACAGCAGAGGCACAGAATACAAATATGAACCAGAGAATTAGCACAATAGGGCCCCTTTAACAAGGACTAAATGATTGCCACTTCAACCCTTGTGTGGTGTTCATCATTTTGTTACTCAGCCAGTGTTCGTGGGTCTGGTGGACCCACTGCCTTTTTGGGTTTCAATTCAACACAATCAAACTATTTTATGTTAAAATACTCAACAGATGTTTGCTTCATATCAATTACAAGCAATATAAACAGCATATATGGTTAATATTTGCCCTTTTACATTTGTTAGATCACATTCATGAATTAAAGTGCTACTTGTTTTTTTGCCTGCTGACCGGCTGGTCCTGTGGCTCGTCTTTTTTCTGTAACTAGCTGATGCTCAATCTCATCCTCTTCTTCAAAGTCACTGTCAGACTCAGAATTCTCAGAAATGTGATCCTCACATTCTGAAACCTCTTCCTCTTCATCATCATCAAATGGTTCTCTCTCTTCCAGAATCATTTGCAAGGCCCTCTGAGCAGAGAATCGTTTGGCCATCTTGATCAATTGTGATAAGGACCCAAACTGGCGAAGCTTTATTTATTGTGTCCCGCCCCAAATTTGCAGCTTGGATAGAGTGTGAAAAAAATAAGATTGGTTCCTGCAAAACATAATGCGGGAATGTGAGAGCAGACAGGTGTCGGTGCTTGAATTTATCAACACACACAACACACACACACACACACACACACACAACACACACACACACACACACACACACACACACACACACAGACACACACACACACACACACACACACACACACACACACACACACACACGGCTTAAAGTGCTGTAGAGTTGGGAACGACCAAAGAGGGCTGTGGACTGTTCAAACATTTAACATTGTTTAGCTTTATTGTTCATTTAAATGAGAAACAAACTAACTGAAATTCATAATTTGAAAAATGAGTGATTCGAAAATAATATGCTACAGTACAGTACAAGTACTTCTGGTTTTCAGTCACTCTAATGGCCGGTCAGTGCTTTGTTCAGACTGAAATATCTTAACTACTCCCAGATGTATTTTGGTGAAATTTGCTCCAGCCCAGTTTCATAAGATACCAAGGCTTCGTCATGTCCTCTACCAATGCTCGAGGCACCCTTTAGTAGGGGACACATTGGGTTTTCAAGTAACTGCGCCAATTAGACGCTCAGAGCAAGTGCTGGTGGTGACGTAGAATAAGGGTGGAAAAAACAACACAGGACTTTTACCCAAGAGACTGCGGTTTGTGTCCCATGCAGGGCCGTTTCTAGCTTTTTGGGGGCCCTTGCGCAAGATGCTGTTTGGGGGCCCTAGTCTTTACAGTTTTTTAAAGGGGACCTATCATGCAAAATGCACTTTGTGATGTCTTTTATACATACATATGTGTCCCCGGTGTTCCAGGGAACTCACAAAGTGTCAGAAAACACAACCCTCTCTCTTTTCCTCCATACCCAAATCTCTAAAAACGGGGCTGCAACGGATTTGATACGGGTGGATTTTTTATTTGCACCTTTTTGACGTAATGTAGGTGCACTCCGCCTGATTGGTCGACTCTCCACCAATCAGGGGAATGAGAGGTTGGGCCATGTTGACTCTCCACTCGTAATCACAGCAAGCATGATAACATGACGCTCGTGCCGGGGCCGTGTCACGCCCCCCTATTCCGCATGGGGGCGTGGTCAGCTGAATCAGACCTTGCAAAGACAGAGCTGGAGTGAGGCAAAATGAGGCATGGCTAAAATGCATGATCTGTTTCGTATTTTGAAAATTAAAACGTATTAATATACCTTATATATATGTATATACCTTATATATTATTTAAATATAGCATGATAGGTCCCCTTTAACTACAATGGGGGGATTCCGAAGCCTTTAAGATGATCTGTGGAGATGCATCAATCTGTTACACTTTAAGAGGAAAACAGACTAATTTCACGAAAACCAAGCAATTGAAACTTACAAAAAATGATATTAAAAAGGTAAACAATAAGGCTCCTCTACGTCAATAAATGCAAGAGATGCAGCATTTTCTCAACAATATATAATTTACATTTTTCATCTTCCTCAGACGTCACTCATTGGGTGACAACCCAACAATGATTTGAACTTTATTACCCAAAAACACAAGCCACAGCTTTGCTATCATTGCAGTTTAGTTGTGTTTATATCCTACATTTGATTTTTAAGCATATAATGCTTCACCGAACACAGCAGGGGGCTTGGCTGTCTACAAATAAAGACGGCTCATTTTAATTCTCCCCAAATATAAATCTTACACACCAGGGTTTAATGCAACTGTAGTGTAGGGTCATAGTTTGATGCGCTGAGTCCTCACAAATTGTCAAACCTCTCAACACAAAGGCCATTTTCATCAGTCTCAGCTGTGTTTGTGTTGAGTGTATATCTACATATACTGTTTCATTCAGCTTTTTACGCTTCTTTTGGTATATTGCTTTTGGTTTATGTGGGACAATTTTTGGTTTAATATTATTGCTATCATAGCGTTGCTTTCGGCTGCTTAACAAAGAAAAACCTCAGATATCCCAGACTGTACGCTAGCTACTCAGCACCAAAGTACAGACACACACACTTAATAACTAGCCGGTGAACACAGTGGAGCGTTGGAGCAGCTGAGAGCAAGATATTTCCATCACGCGGAGACCAGTACAGAGTTCATCAGGTGGCCAAAAGATGATGAAAAAGACAAATGTTTGCTTGCATGTATGCCACAACAACCTTGTGAGGTGATCATTTCAAAGTCCTGTATTTGCAATGTTTGTTCTGCTGCCCCAATGTGGCCAACAGTGCAATGTTAAAGCAACAAAACCAACCTTAATTGAACTCAGCAAAGTAATTTCTGCTTCTCCTGCCAGATGTGCTGTGATCACAAGTATCCCTGCAGGTGGTGCCGGTGCGTTTGATTGTAAGGGGATGGACGGTCGCTTCGTTAACATAGTCACCCCAGGACGGGAGGAGTTCCTGAGTCTGTGTGAGGTGGAGGTGTACGGCTCTCGTCTGGATTAAGTGAAGAACTGGAGAAGTTCACAATGCAAAAGAAAACCAAAAATAACTTCTTTCTAAAATCATCTCCTAGAATGACATTGATTTCATTTTGAGAATGTTTAGAGCTCTACTTGCTTACATATTAGACTGTTTTGGTGCTTTTTTTGGTCACCACCTGGTCCAGGACATAATTATATGTTATCAATACTGATATACAATAAAATCATTGGAACATTATATTGTTCTGTCTATCGTTATTGGTCTGGATCAAAAAAATGTTTTACATTTAAAGTTTCTTTGCCCCAACTAAAGGCCTCTACACACCGGCCCGACTTTGGGAGTCAGAGGCCGTCCGAAGCCGTCAGAGGCAGTCGGGCATTGGCGTCGCACTACTCAGGTTGGTGTGTCGTCTCTTTACGGCACATTTTCAACCCTCCCGCCGCCGATTCAACATGTTGAATCGGCCGCAGGAGGCCAAAGAACGTCGGGACAAATCAATCACTCTGATTGGCTGTTCAGCTTAGCGAATCAGTGCATCAGAAGTGAAGCGGAAGTGAGGGACCAAAACAAACGATAAGAAGGCACACACAGACGGCTAATCTTCCTCATTTTCATCTCACCCGGACGCAAGAGTTTCTTTTTTATCATGACGGCATGGAATGAAGAAAGTGAAGACCAACTGATCAACTGCTTATATTACTAAGTCTGTTCTTCTTCTCTCGGTGTATAAAACGCAGTCTGTCTTCCGGTTGTTGCCTCTTTTGAATGACGAATACACACTACCGCCGCCTGCTGGTAAGGAGAGTTATTGCCACTCGTCGGCTGAAGTATTTGCGGTGTGTTCGTAGGCGGGCGGCTTTATCCGACAAAGCCAACGAAGCCCGACGTAGCTGACGTAAAAGTCGGGACGCCTTCGGTACGCGTTCTTTGGTCTCAGGTTGGTGTGTAGAGACCTTAAGAGCTTTTCAACACTAAAGACTCAAAATCAACATTTGTGTTTTTGTTACATTGCATACATTTACTAAAAGTTTCAGGAGATACTGTGTTTCTTAAACTAGCCATAGAGAGGGACTGCTAATAGATGTGTGTACTCTAAATATTCAATTTCCCACCCAAACTAAAACAGACTTTGACTGGCATCTCAAAGGAAATGTATTCAAAACGTGAGGAATGTTCATTTTAAAGGGTCCTACATATTGTCCATCTCAAAATGCAGTACTCTTAAATCAGCTGGATAATCCAATGGAAACAAAAAATATAATCCAAGTGAAACAAGGCCTTGCAAAAAGAACAAAAACATCCAATAAAGAAATCAACCCACCGTTCTGGTCCTCAGACTCCTTGGTTTTAACTGTTCCTTTGGCACTGTCGTAGCAACTTAAAATCAGCTGCTGTCTAGAGAAAATTATGAGTTAGGCAAAGATGCAAAGAAACACAATATCGATATAAATCATTTTGAGATCTTCCTTTTAATGATGCACTAATGTCCAGAGCACTATTTAGGAAATACTCATTTAGAGAGTTGGCCAACACTGCAGGGTCTTTTATCAGGGCATCATTGGTTTTTAATTCTAGTATATTATTTTCCTGTTTGGTATGTTTACCTAATAGTTTATTTAAGACTTGCCAAACCTTTTTACCGTT
Source organism: Dissostichus eleginoides (assembly GCA_031216635.1). Taxonomy (NCBI): domain Eukaryota; kingdom Metazoa; phylum Chordata; class Actinopteri; order Perciformes; family Nototheniidae; genus Dissostichus; species Dissostichus eleginoides. The sequence goes on from CM062280.1 coordinate 2,819,910, forward strand.
ACCTTTCGCACCTTCAATTATATTGATGAAAAAGTTTGCTTTGGCCTGTCTTATTGTTTGTGTTACCTTGTTACGAGCATGAGTGAATTTCTGTCTGTCAGTGGATAGTCCGGATTTCAAGCTCTGCTTTAATAGTTGGTCTATAGATTTCATTAAATTCCTGCACTGTAGATTCAGCCAGGGAAGATGATGTTCCTTCCTGTCCCTAAGGCGTCCTCTCCTTGAGAAGGAAGACATTGTATCATTCATTTGAGATATAAACAGATCACTGTTTTCACCAATATCTTCAGAGGACAGAGTGCCCCAATTAATAATTTTCACTGCATCCATAAAATGTTGATGCAGGTTTTTGAGGATGAACTGTGAACCCAAGGCAGGGGTTCTAGGTGTGGCCATGAACCTTTTTTTTGTGAGTTTCCTGGCAAAAAGAACAAGATTATGGTCAGAAAGACCAGTCAGGAAGTTGTATGTTTTAACTATTCTGTCAGCTGTGTTAGTAAATACTAAATCTATCATAGTCTTGGAGGTTTTGGTTATTCTAGTCAGTTGATCCATTAGTTGTATTATGTTGTGTTTATCCGTGATCCGTTTTAAGTTCTTTCTATTTTGTTTGTCATTCCAGTTTATGTTAAAGTCTCCTAAAATAATTAGATCTTTGTTGGAGTCACAGGAATTCAGCATGAGTTTTACCTGGTCATAGAAATCCACCTTAGCGGTGTGTGGTCGATATAGGCAAATCATGGTGAGGGACATTTCCTCAGATACACAATCAAAATCAACATTAGCTGGAAGAGCAATCTCCCTACAAGTAATGGTATTCCTCACATAAAGCAACACACCCCCTCCTTTTCCCTTCAGTCTGTCCTTCCTAAACACATTATATCCTGACATAGATACAATAGAAGATGGTGACGACTGTTTTAGCCAAGATTCAGATATTCCCAAACAGTCAATATTGGACTCAAGGAGGAGATGTTCTAACTGTTCATGTTTGTTGCAGATGCTGCGGAAATTAAATGTCCACTGAATAGTCCCTTCGGATTGCACCGAGGATCCCACACTATTTTTGCTTGATTCACTGTTTGAAACATTTTTGTGTAACGGTGTTTTTTAAATACCGGATTTCTAGGCTTTACCTCTGTGCCGTTGTTGATAGTGGAGCAGACAGAGCTAGCTGTTGGTTTGTGGTTCTCTGTTGCTAGGCCGCTAGCCATTGGCGCGGACCCACAGTCCCTCGGCAGAGCTAGCTGTTCAGCTAGCCCGCCTCGTCTGAAGCCAGCCGGCGACGTGTGGATCTCCGTCGCTACGCCTCCTGCCCTCGGTGCGGGCCCCCGGTCCTCTGATGGTGTGGACCCTGCTGCTAGGCCAGTAGCCGAAATATTACTGAGTGGTGGAAAGTATTCAGATTTTCTTGAATAAAAGTACTAATACCACACTGTTAAAATACTCAATCTCAAATAAAAGTACTGCATTGAAAATGGTACTTAAAAAAAGTAATCAATGCAGAAAAAAAGGAAACAAATATTAAAATATGTTATAGCAGAAACAGCTAATCTTCACATTGAAGAAGCTGCTGTGAAATATTTGTGAAGAAAACATTTCTTGGAAAATTTGCTGCCAATTAATTTTCTGTTAACCAACTCATGGTTTCAGTTATGTTGGATGGTTAAATGTAAAAAGAATTATCATATTTAAAATATTATTTGTAAAAATCTGAATTCATAAAATAACTAGTAAATAAATCTGTAAAACAAATGTAGTAAAAGTACAACATTGACTTACTAATGTAGTAAAGTAGAAGTATGAAGTGAAAATACTTGGGTAAAGTACAAGTACCTCAAATAAGTACTTTCAACCACGTCTAATAACACTAAGACTTTAGGTATAAGTCCCATATGTCATTTTCATTAGACATGAATTGAGGTTGCAAAGAGATAAGTTGAATGACAAAATGTTGACTTGACCGTTTGTCATCATGCACAAAGAAAATATAAAATGTTAAGGTTTGTTTTTTGCGTAAATTGTCTAACAACATGTACAACTTCATTGATATTATTGACTTTGTTCCCATTTCTGTTGCTTTGATTCTGGTCCTTATAAAAAATGCTGTTACAAATATTCTTTAAGAAAACGATATCTTAAAGGTGGGGTGGGTAATTTTGGAGAAACCAGCTCGAGTGCGCTAGAATTTGAAAATACACAGCCGGAAAAAATCTGCCACTTCCTTACAGAGCCCCTCCTCCAACACACACGAATGCGCACATGACCAATGAGGGCACGAGATAAGTTTGTGCACAGATGGAAGGCTGACAGGCAGGTAGGCCATCCAGTTACTTTAGCCGGGCCGGCTAAAATGATTGGTCGTGCTTTTTACAGCACCACGGCTTCCACAGATGACATTTTTTTATGGATTTTTTGTCAAAGCACTTAAGATATTCATTGCTATCGGGATGTTAAGAGCATTCCATGGAATATAACAAAAAGTGTATCTCGAGCCGGTTTCTCAAACTTACCTACCCCACCTTTAATCAAAAGTTCTAACAGATGTTAATATTAGAATAATAAGGGTTAAAGCATTTATACTGTCCTACTGTTCCATTTCTCCAACAAACTTTTACATTTTAGGAAATATTCTTGTTTGCTTTTTTTTGCCGAAAACAAGAAGATGATGTGTCTGGTCGTCACCATGATTTATTTTTAACCGGCGCCACAGTTAGTGCGCAAATTCTTGTAGTGCGCAAATTCTCGTAGTGGCCAAACAGTGGTACTACAACTTCTGTATCAGTCCGTGACGTCATTTTGCCCAAAAATACTTTTTTACATTGACTTACATTGGGAAAGAGACATCTGTAATATAGCGGATATTTTTTTGCTAGCTAAATCAACTACCAAGTATGAACACTTTGATATCCCTTATTTAAATGATAATGTCCTGAAAAGTTACGAGTTAAAGTCTTAGGCTTAACCCTTGTGTGGTGTTCGGGTCAAATATATATATATGCATATATGCACGCATATATATATATATATGCAAATATATATATATATGCTTGATATTTGATATCATATTATAAACAAGGGGAAACAAGGTGAATTTAGCGATCACAACGAAAACGGCTAAGACACACACTGAGCCCAGAAAATGAATGTTATTAAGGGCTGTAAATATAATAAGCCTATGCCTAAAATGGACAACATTGTTAGGAGATTTAAGCTATAGGCTACAGCGTTTCTGCACTGCGGTCAACTCAGCCGTCTCTCCACTTTGTTTTTTCAAATCAGCTGCTCTTCATTTTTTTTTTACAAATATCTTTTACCACAAGTTCTTAATGAAACTGACACTGTTGGACTCGGTACTAGTTTGACTGCTACTAACAATAAAATGAAGTCCTTTTACTGTGTATTTATTGAGAAATCCTCTGTCAAAGTCCCCTCCTGAGAACAAAAGCAAGCCACTTCGCTAAGTTTGATGAGGGAATTATTTTTTGTTGCCATTACAGTAGTTCGTATTGTCATACTGATATTCTGTCCACACTGTGAAGTCCACTGAGACAAATGTAACATTTGTGATATTGGGCTATATAAATAAACATTGATTGATTGATTCTTCGTGAGATTGATCCTGTTGGACTCAGTACTAGTGAAACTACCCCCACAAGTACTATGAAGTACTTTTACTGTGTAGTTACTTTATAAACTCTGAATCTTGTGGTGCTTGAAGAAATACAGACTGGTTAAGCCCTTTATCTCGAGAGCCATTGAAGCCCATGAAGAATTTATCCTTCCACAAATCTGTTCATCTGCTGTATTAATAATGTTGCCACGTGTTTTCAAATTCAAGTTAAGGCATTATCTGTGCAGAACATTAACTCTTTAACTGCCAGACCAAGATAAAAGCTATGGAAAAATTATTTGTTTGTATTTTTTTATCAAATGGGCCACAAATAACCACAAACACTTTTTTTTTTTTTACTGACCACACAGTTTTGTTTTTTTGAACCAACTGGTCGAGCTGGCCTTCTATGGTAAAAGTGCATTTTCAACAATCATCATACAGTACAGTATTTGTATGCATAACTCAAATAAAAAAAAATATTTTATGGAAAATGAGCAATATATACAACCAGATATATTCATAAAAGATAATAAATTATAATTGTAAAAAAAGTAATGTTATGTGTTTTTCATAATAAAAAAAAGACTTGCTCATCTTACTGTATATGCTGAATTGGCCTAACAGGAAACCACTGGCCTAACAGCAAATGTCTATATCCTGTGTTGGCCTAACTTGCTCATCTGTGTGCAACTTTGGGCTGAATGCCATGCATTAAAGCTGCTTTATGAATTATTATCCCTCTTTCACTCTGAGACTCATTGGCAGTACTAGATTTAGTAATATTACCATGAATCTAGCAATTTATTTACCATATTTTATTGGAAAACATCTCTGAAACTCTGAAAAAGTCATATTGCTAGTTTACCATAAAAGGCCAAATTGACCGATTGGTTGAGCATATTTTCAAAAAAAATAATTACACCCTTGTTAAAACTTTTTTTGTGCATCAAGTTATCTAATTATGTTCATTAAGTGCTCTGACACTAAAATATGTCAAAAAGGATATGGTTACCTTACAAAAGTTGACCAAAAAGAGTGATTTCGTCAGCAGTGATTTTTAGCATGCCAACTTTCTCAGTGGAAGCTAGCTGAAGGGCTTTCTGTTCGAACCACAGTGACATCTGGAGGTTGTTTTGTGCATAACATGTAAACCAAATTGTAGAGCTGGCTGAATCAGATGGAGTTCAACTTTTTTTTTTTTTTTCAACAAGATATCAAGACACAAAATGAGCTCTACCAAATGGTGGCGCTGGCTGTTAAAGGGTTAAAAAATATTCTTCATTTGCAGTATTTTATTTTAAAAGTGTTCAGAAAGACTGCATCAGTGATATGCTATATATATATATATATATATACATATATAATATGAATATTTGTATTAACTTCAACCAAAGTCAATTCAAATAGCGGGCAAAAATGGGTTAATTGCCATGGATGTGGTGTGTTATATATAGTTTACGTTCAATTTCAACTGTTTTAGGCAGAAAAACATCTATTGACTAAACGCTTTTTAATAATTTACTATAATTTAGAAAGGTTTTTGTGAGAAATAATTTCAAAAGTAAACTTTTTTTTCCTTTTGTATTTAATTTTGAAATGTTTGCACCAAACATTATTAATTTATACATTTTTATCAATTGTTTAAAATTATGAATCCATTTATTTTATTGTATTTCCTTGAGGCTGGGGAAGATATCCAGCATGTAGTTCAACATGCAAATGTTCTAATCAGGGTTCATACACTTTTTCACCAATGCTTCTCCATGACCAAAAAAATGACTCTTTCTCAGCGTACCACTGAAAAATGTTTATTTGAAGATGGAACAGGAAAATAAGGTCGGAAACATGTTGTGCCTATCTAAAACAAATCCAATAGTAGCATGGTTGAAAGTGTGCCGGTCCTACCCGGTCCTTAGTACCGGAAAGAGATTTCCAGGCGGTCCGGAGGACCGGGAAGAATTGACAGCTCCACCCGTGGAATTTGAGCGTCTGTCACAAGCGCATCTAGTCGCAATCGCATTTCGCTTGTCCAACCGTCTCATGTTGGCTACTATACCGGTTTTGATGAGGGGGATATATACCAATATCTCTTGATGTCTGTTACACTTATGGTTGTGATATCGTCTATTTTTTTTATGTGTTATTATAATGTGTCCTTATTGAAATGTTCCAAAAAATGCATTTTTTATTTCTCTACATCTTTTTTACGCTGATTTCAGCCTGTTTGATTCTGTAAGGTTATATGAGCCCAATGCTTGCTGGGAAATTATGCAAATTCGTTTGTTGCCCAGACCCAATCAGAGCAATATTTGCTTTTTCCCACTTGATCAGAACAGCGGCAGGAGAAAAGAATGGAGTGACAGCTAGAAAATTAGGCTACGTGGTAATTAAAGCAAAAATGCAAACGACGATTCTTCAGATGTTTAAGAGAAAGGAGAGAGATGAAGTAACTCAGAATGTGCTTAAAATTAGAAAAACAAGCCCACAGATGACACAGGTGATGATGCTTATTTAGCGCAGAGAATGGACATGAACCTGGCCATGATGAATATAATAAGTTAGCTAACTAGCAAACTGTATATCTCTATAAGGGGTGCCCAACCAGTCGGGGAGATTCCCAGTCGATTGCGAGATGTCTAAAAATAGAATAACAATATTCTGTTTTATCGTTAATGTCCTACAACAGGGGTGGCCAAACTTTTTGGCTAAGCGGCCACAATGATGTATCAATGTGACAGCCGGGCCGGGGAACATTGTTTGGTTCCGTCTTGATTAATGTCGGGCTGAGGGTTGTTTTAATCTCATTCTCCCGCGCGCGGGGCGACGTCCACGCACAGCTGCGACGACCAGGGAGGGCGGGACTTTTCGCGGCGCGCGCGGCGTGTGGACAGTGGGGGATAACATAAATATCCCCCCCCCCCGTCAACGATCGCCAAAAACAACGTAACCCTACTACTGGTGCACCCCTCTAATCTCAGATGCACCCTGAGGAGTCTTACTCAGAACACAATATTTTAAGTAAGGGATAATGTGCAGCGACGCGGTCATTATGGGGAAAAGAACACCCGACAGGCTGATCAGGAGCCCGACGCGAAGCGGAGGGATCTAGATCTGTTGATCTAGATCTGGGTGTTGCAAGCAAACTGCATGCAGTTTGCTTTTCGGCCAAACTATACAGTTAAATCGACCGAACTTCTTTGTAAGCGTCCTTAACAACGGTCAATAAATCCTTGACAGCGGTCTGTCTGTTCTGGATTAACAACGTGTCACGTGTTCTGAATTGACCAATCAGAATAGAGTATTCAACTAAGCCATGTTATAACATTAAATATTTTGCTTTGATATCTTCTATTTTAATCTGCACATTGTGGCATACATTTTGAGACATTTTATTTTATTAGTATTTTAATTTATGTACCCACTATTCTGAAAATTCAAAGAAAGACAGAGACTTGTACATTTTTGACTGTCTGCTGAATTTAGTTATACATTTTTATTCTAATTTATAACAGTTGAGGCCCAGAGGGAGGAAGAGGAGACTCAGCCAGAAGAAGTGGCAGCAGGTCCCTCAGAAGCCACCACAGGTGATGCTAGCCCTACTGCATACCCTTCTATATGGAAAGAAGAACAATATGAACAGTTCAAACAGAAAAATGAATGGATGTATGCTCACAATGGAAGGCTAGGATGTACCCCATGCCATGATGTGAAGGATCTGGGTGTCATGGCATCCCGTGGTGTTAATATTGCTATTCAGTGGGCTGATGGAAAGATAATCCCAGCTGGTCAATCAAGGGATGTCCAGCTTTCATCACTGCGCAAAAAAATCCGTGAGCACAAGAACTCTGCAGCACATAATGAAGCAGTCAAGATTCTTCAGACAGCAAATAAAGATATTCTTCTGAACATGAACGCGAGTAGTCAGGAGTCTGTGTTTGAGTCTACTGCCAAGGTATTCATGACAGCCTATTATGTGGCCAAGAACAACAAGCCTTTCACAGACTTTGAGAGTCTGATTGACCTGCAGCATGCAAATTCTGCTGATTTAGGGCGTGTTTTGCATAGCAAAACTGTCTGTGTTGACATAATTGAGCATGTGTCATCACAGATGAAAAAGGAACTTCTAAAAAAGATAATAGAGACCAAGAGCAAAATCACAGTATTGGCTGATGAGTCAACCAGTGTTGGGCACAAATCAACACTAATTGTGTTCCTGAAGGCTAGTGTTGATGGAGACATGGAGCCCATTGCCTTTCCAGCATTCTGTAGCATTATAGTACCTGCAAGAAATTCAAACCACTTTCACCCCTGAATAGTAGGCTTACTAGCTTCTACAGGCTAAAGCAACTAAAATCTCTCACCAGCAAAATATCTCGTCAGTTAAATGCCATTTTACGTTTCATTACTATACGATACAGTATTTATTATCATTATAGTATTACTATTTCGGCGATTAGATAAAATATAAATTATATTTGATGCAATTTTAGTTACATTTCCATGACTTTTCAAAAACTTTGGGAAAAATATTGTTTTCCATAACTTTTCCAGGGCCTGGAATTAGCATTTTGAATTTCCATGACTTTTCCAGGTTTTTAATGACCGTAAGAACCCTGTCTAATACAAGTAAGTATAAGTATAACATGGACAAGTAAATAAAATACTTTTAATAGCAGGATGTGGAATTATTTTCTCTCACCTTGTCAATCAAACCATCTATAATTTAGCTCTGGCCTTCACTCACAAAAAACATTTTGTTGAATTGGACACATTTTTCGAAGCTGTATTGACTAACATGCGATGACTGGGACTGATGGAAGAATCTGCGAGGAATGAACTAGGAGCAGAGAAATAATCATATTTTAAAAGACAGCAGCCCCATAAGAGGCCAACAAGAGTGACAAGGTGTGTCAGTGTGCTGAAGGATAGACCAGCTATCCAGGCCAGACTCTAAAGAATTTCCATGGTGTAAAATGCTGCTGCTGGAGTACTAGTGCTGATATCATGTCTACCATCCTCTTAAAATACTCTGTCCAACAATATAAGTCTCATGAAGAAAGGTGTTTTAACGCTTATTCAAAATAGTAGAGAAACATGCATTCTTGTACTCAGGAGGGGACATTGACAGAGGATTACTCAAAAAGTACACAGTAAAAGTACTTCATAGTATTTGTGGGAGTAGTTTCACTAGTACTGAGTCCAACAGGATCCATCTCACGAAGAACTAATGGCAAAAAAATCATTTTTTCCCTCATCAAACTTAGCAGAAGTGGCTCGATTTTGTTCTCAGGAGGGGACTTTGACAGAGGATTTCAACAACAACAAAAAACACACTAGAAGTAGGCTACTTCATTGTGGTACAGTAGTAGGTGTAAGACTACTGAGTCCAGCAGTATCAATATCATTAAGAACTAATGGTAAAATTGTCTTTTTATCACTCATCAAAGATAGCAGAAAAACATGCAGTGTACTCAGGAGGGGACTTTGACAGAGGATTACTAAAAAAGTACACAGTAAAAGTAATTCATTTTATTGTTGGTAGCAGTCAAAATAATACCGAGTCCAACTTCCAGTTTTATTAAGAACTAGCGGTAAAAAATATTTGTAAAAAAAAAATGAAGAGCAGCTGATTTGAAAAAACAAAACGGAGAGACGGCTGAGTTGACCGCAGTGCAGAACCGCTGTAGCCTATAGCTTAAATCTCCTAACAATGTTGTCCATTTTAGACATAGGCTTATTATATTTACAGCCCTTAATAACATTCATTTTCTGGGCTCAGTGTGTGTCTTAGCCGTTTTCGTTGTGATTGCTAAATTCACCTTGTTTCCCCTTGTTTATAATATTATCAACGTTCCAAGCAAACGAGTGCTTTTGTTTTGAAATCACTTCCGCGAGTTTCGCGCCCCCACCCCCTCCCCCCTCGCTACAATGACCATTAGACCATTTAGTAAGGTAAAAAACAAAAAGCAAAAACGCCTCGCAGACACTCTTCCGTTTACTTGTTTAATAAAGAAAAACAAATGGTCCGTAGATACACAGATTCATCTCCCTCCAAGTTCTGAACATGAGCCCGCCCCGCTCGACCTTCTGAGCCAATCACAGCGCGATAATGACCTGCCTTCCGTTTCCACTATACTTTCTCTCACACATACATGCATTCTTCTCTTGCATACATATATTGTCTTCATACATACATACATTCTTCTCTTGCATACATATATTGTCTTCATACATGCATATATTATTTATAATATTAAATGTAAACATTGAATGAATGTGCATGAGAGCAAAATGTATAAATATGAGCATTAAAATATATGAATATGAGAACAAAATGCATGAATGTGTGTGACAATATATGTGCATTGAAATATGATAATATGAGAGCAAAATGTATGAATGTGTGAGTGTACATATATACGTGTGTGAGAGTGAAAATGTATGAATGTAAAAGGAGCTTAGGTCATCGTCATCAGCATCCGTGATATTGGATTCATTATTTTAAACAAATCATTATTTTATACAAAACAACCAAAAAGAAATAACTTTTACAACGACAAGAAATAGCAAGCATCACTTCACAGGTCCTGCTCAGAACCATTCAGGATTTGGTTTCTAAAGAAGAGTTTTAGTTTAGATAAAGTTGCACAGTATTTCGGCTCATCATTACAGTTATTCCACAGATGAACACCTTCTGTTGTGATGTAATGAAGTTTGGAATTTGTTCGAATGGGTGGTTTTAAAAAAAAGTGCAGTTTCCTCTCAACATGTGTATGTTTTCTTTCCGTGTGAAAAGTCCCTGGACATTATGAGGTAATTGTTCCGCAGGCTGAGGAAGTTCAACATGGACTCCAGGATACATCTTCTACAGGTGCACCATAGAGAGTATCCTGACTGGCTGCATCACGGCCTGGTACGGCAGTGCAATCATATTCCATTTACTTGCATATAGACTCTTCTTGCACTATTTCTATTCTATTTTATTTGTATTTACTTGCACTATTTTTGTCATGGTTTGGGATTGTGGTTTTCATTTTCCATTTTATTTTGAAATGTTTTCCTCCTTGTGTCTTGTCTGGTCCTTCTTCCTGTGTTGCTTCCTGTCTCTGTGTTCCCTCCTACCTGATTTACCTGATTGTGTTCACCTTGTGCCCCTCTGTTTTCTCCTCCCTCCTCACCTGTGTCTTGTTTGTGTGATTAGTCTTGTGTGCATTTAAGTTCTGTTTTTTCTGTCTGTCATTGTTAGATCCTTGTTTGTTGTTGACTGTGTTCAGGGGGAAGAGAGAGTTCTGCTGTGTATGTTACGTGTAGCCTTGAAATAAAGGTATTTTCTGTTAAACCTGCATTTGGGTCCTGCCTGCTTCGCTCAACCCTGACAATTTTATTTGTTCTATATATATGTTGCACTGTTGGAGGAGCCTGTGATTTCAGTTTTTCATTGACATATCTGCACTGAAGCTAATGTACAAATGACAATAAGCCTTGAATCTGGAATTTACGGTATTTTTTTAAAATAACAACAGTAATCTTCTGTCTTTTTTATCAATTAAAAAAATAATTATTCTGTTTTTTTAGAGGTGTATTCTAACAATTAATATATGTTAAAAGAAAATGATTTAATGGAATTATTAAAAAAATTCTTGTAAAATTACAGAGCTTTTTTGGCAACAAATGTGATAGTTAATGTAATGACATTATTTTCTTTGGGTTTACTTGTAAATGTTATTAGATATATGGTACTTTTTTGTAATAATTACAGTAATTTTCCGTATTTTAGCTTTTCTTTATCATTTTTTAAAGATAATTATTCTGTTTTCTAGAGGTTTATGACTCTATTCTAACAAATAATATATGTTAAAAGAAAATGATTTCATGTAAAATTACAGTAATAGAGGCTACTTGTGGTAAGGTAAGTTACTGTTTTTTTTACATGTTATCTCCGTATTTTCTTTTACAGTTTTTTTCCTTTTTTTAACGGACATTTTCTGGCGCCCCAGCTGCCAGAAAATGTCCGTTCTTTTACAATTAATTTTTTTACAGTGTAGAAAAAGAGTATTTTCAAAAACTAATCATATATTTCATTTATATTGTTGGGGAATGAGTTAAAGACAATATATATATATATATATATATATAAGGAATTGTTCTGTATTTTTTATAAACCCTGAAATATGTCCCGGGTCAATTTGACCCGAACATTACCAAAGGGTGCGAAATGTGAACATAACACAAGGGTTAAGTCCCTTGTCCATTAATTTGACTGAGCCCTACAAGCCATGATACTGCGGGTTAGAGGCGGGCCTTTAGGAAAACACAAGTGCACACATTCTTTGATCCCAGACCCAAGTATTTTTTGTAATGAAGAGTCAGGCCAATTTGGCTTCAACGGGGCCCGCCTCCGATGCTGTATTCAGTTCTCTTTTTACATCCATGGTGGAGACTTCAGAGGGACTGATTAACCACAATGGAAACCGCAACTTTATGTTTATAGTATACTTTAGGTTTTTGTACATATCAAACAACACTAGGGAGCTTTAGATGTTCTTGTAGGTGGCTTTTGTTAGCTCTCAACAGCCTCATGATAGCTGTTTCCAGTCTGTATGCTAAGCTAAGCTAAGCATACTGGCTGTAGTTAGTTAATGGATAAGATATGAGAGTTTTCGCCTCTAATTGTTGACAAAAAAGCATAATTTAATTCAAAAGGCTGCATGTGTTTGCACTAAATTCTGTATTGATGAGTGAGTTGGAAACAGGCCTGCTTTTGTTGTTTTTTTGTGAGTGAGCGGTGTTTGTGTGTTGAAACAAAGGACACCATGTTTGTGCCTCACTGTACTCAGCATTGAGCCTCAGCTGTAGCCGCCGGTGTCCTTCAATAGCTCCACTAACTCAATAATTTCTCCCACCTAATACAATTCTTCTGCTCTTCCATTTGATTTGCAGCAGTGAGCGCTAATCCCTCTTCATCCCGAGCTGCCGCACATCATCTCTGCTGTTTCTGTGTGTGAGGAATGTTTCTCTGAAAGGTCACGGTGCCATTGTGAGGGATCGAGCGGCTGCTATGTGTTTGTACACCGATCCTTATCTCGTGCATGGATCTGATTGAGGGCACAACATTACATTGCCTTTGTTTGCACCCGTGTGCTGTGTCAGTGTTTGTGTCGCTGTGATCTCATTCCAGGGTCACCGCCACTGTGTGTGTGTCTCAGTGTAAATAAATATATAAATATTTTGCATGCAGGACTTTAACAGAGTATTCCTACACTCTGGTACTTCTACTTTTACTTAAGTAGAAGATCTGAGTACCTTTCCCACCTCTGCACACAGCATCATATAAACATATATTTATCTTGCATTTGTAGCTATGAGACAATATATATATGTCAATGTGATAAACTAAATCCTAGTTAAATGAAACTGTTGTTCATCAGTGTGTCGTTAGATAACTACTGGAACCTTGATCTGCTGACTAGAACTGGGTTCATGTGCATGGGAGTATACTACATGGTATTCAGTGATTGGATGCTGATCATGATTATTGATTGACATTGGGGGAAGATATCATACAAATAGCTCAGCTTTAAGGGTTTTATCTACAGACACTTCTTGAAGTTCTGAGATCAAATAACTTCAAGTTATTTTGTTGGGACAAAACCTCTATTCTCACCGTGAATCAGGGTAAGCATTTCAATTCTCATTCCTACTATTTTATTTAAAAATCTTGTATGTTTCAAACATTTCGTATTAAGAAGTATTATTTTCAAACTGGATAGACTACTGTAATGCACTTTTCAGTGACCTCCCGAAAAAACGACTGACAGCTCAACCAAAACTGCAGCTCTGCGGATAACCAGAACTAAGAAGAGAGAACACATTAGTCCAGTTTTAGCCGCTCTTTACTGGCTTCCTGTTTACTTTAGGATTGATTTTAAGATCCTCCTCCTGACATATAAGGCCCTTAATGGGCAAGGACCAAGCTATATTGCTAACTCCCTTGTCAGCCACAAGCCGTCAAGAACTCTGCGTTCCTCTGCTGCTGGTTTGTTAGAGGTTCCCAGAAACAGCTGCGAAAAGACGTTTGGTGATGCAGCTTTCGTTAATTATGCCCCAAAGCTATGGAACAAAATACCTAGAGACATCAGGGATGCCTGCTCAGTGGAAGGCTTTGGAAAAAAACTCAAAACATATTTGTACAATTTAGCCTTGTAGAACCTCTTTAGCCCCACGGACCCGCCGAAGGGGCCGAAATCACAACATCTGCAAGCAAAAGTGTCTCAGGGCTTCTTAAGATTTAATAAACTATGAATGTTTCATATCTATGTAACGGGAAGAAACTCCGCTAGCTGATCTTTTTTTTTTTTTTAAATCCTCAAAGCTAACGCTGAGCCTCTGAATTAGCAACGGGCAAAAAAATCTTAAGGCCGTTAGCACAGAACTCTAGCTATACCGATCGATATACTTATTGGATCTGCACAAACAAGCTTAGCTAACATCCTGAGATTCCACAGATTATAGAAATATAAGGATCATCACTGAGCGATCAGAACTCGTGACAGGGGAAGCAAATACAGACAAGCTTTAGGTAGCAAAAAACGGAGATATGCTCACTTTAGCTGTTATTCTGATCAAAAGTCGTGTTCAATGGCATTAAAACGAGAAAAAACGCGGCTGAAAGTTAATACATAGGTTCATCCAATGTATCTGTCACTTTGAAAAAATTATTGATAATCCATAAAACCATTTTTATGCAAAAAACGGAGAATCTAAATGAGCTACTAATGGTAGCCACCAGAGGCTAGCGCAGCTTCCGGATTTTCTACTCGTCACTATCACTCCTTATTTGGTAACCTGTGTGTGTATGTGGAACTTTCCCTCGATTCCATTGGCTCTGACGGTTAGAAGAGATGCCAATCATCAAAATCGACAAAGGGGGGCCCGAGATATGGAAAATCCAGCCAAATGACCCCAGAAGTGTTTTTTTTTGCTAAATCTCTCTAAAAAGGTCAAATGTCACTTGTTTTGCAATAATCTTGATACAGGGTACTTATTATATGTTGTACTTTGGATTCCTAAAGCTTTTAGTCTACGAACCCATCATCCAAGGGTAGTTTTCACTATTAGTAAAAAATAATTTTCGGACGAACACTAATTTACAGTTTTTTACCATGTTCAATCTGAATTTTCTTTAAAATAAAAAACATCTATAGTGATTCTGACTTTTCTACATCCAACTCAAAGGTTTATCATTACTTTGAGAAAAAAGATTATTAATTTATCCCTTTTAGAAGTGAAGTTATGGTCATTTGTTCTGGAAATGTCATTTTCGAGCCTGAAATCTGAAAAACAGGCTTGGGGTCTAACAGCTTTTAGGAAGCTAACTCCTGCTCTCTGCTGCACTTTCTCAATGCACTCTAATGCATTTTGACCTGTCACCTGATTGTGTGTTGCACTATCCTCCTTTTAGGGGACCTATCATGCAAAATGCACTTTTTTATGTCTTTTATACATAAATATGTGTATACACTTAGATCTGGTTTTCATTTCTTAAATGATGGCTTTCAGAAATAACAAAGAGAATGTGTTTTATGTTAAATATATTCTTTTAATGACTATCCTCTGTCTCATCCAGAATGATGAAACTCAGTGTTTTCCTTCTCATGCTCCTCATGGAGACGTGCTCTGCCTCCACTTATCGTGAGTATGAATCGTTTATAGATGACGTTTTCCCTATAAATCATAACAGGGAAGTGAATGTAAGGCTGTCCGTTAGCAAGGAAAGCAGGTTTATACAAATTAAGTTTAATTGTCTTGATCAAAGGTTCCCAACCTGTTTTGTCTCGTTTACCCCTCGAGCTGGTCTCCATTCTAGAAGAGCCCCCTCACTCATCTGTGATGATGCACCTACATTTTTTCTTTCAAACCCTTTTCTAATCGTATTTAACCCAACTGCTCCTTAGTAGATAAGTCACTCTTAATACAAATGCATTTAAACTTGACCTTTACACTTATTCTAGCAGTTTCAACATCTTTTGTTAAGACTAGAGCTTTTATTGAGACACTCGACCTTGCTTATCTTTCGTACACTTTGACAACCCCTGGGTGGGAACCACTGGTCTAGATTATAGCTTTAGCTCCAAAAAAAAGAGTTATGTAATGCATAAAATATTGTAATCTCACTGCTCACATTAGATATATACTGTATGTTTTGCTGCTCCAATAACTAGTTATTGTTATTGTGGTAATACTGTTTAAATGTAACTGTGAACACATCGCCATGTAAGAAATCCCAGCAAAGCGACACAAACAAATACAGAAAACACATTCAATCTCCAATTCATCAGCACGTGTTCAGTGTTTGGAAATAAAACACTGCATGGACATTAAAACACTGATAAACATCTTCATCAAGTTGGCAACACGTGCATGCTGAGGCAACATGCTGCAAATTCAGAAAGCGTAACCCAACTCACAATGGAATAGTTTTTAATGATCACCGTTCACAGGTCTAATATCAAGTCATCATTTACTTTCTGAGAAACGTGCAGCATTTCTCTGTTTGTAATTTGTGTTTTTTCTATTTTCTGTTTTCTTTAGTTGTTGTGCGTTGAATATTCAGGACCAGTTATCTGTTGGAACACTAATGTAGCTTAAACCATTTTCCAATGTGTGTATTATAATTATATATTCAACTGTCTCTTTTCTAGAAAACGTGGCGTTGCGTGGAAAAGCGTCCCAGTCAAAGAATTTAAATTACGTATTTGGATCTGCCAGCAGCGCTATTGATGGAAACCGGGAAAATAGGTTTTTTTATGGATCGTGCAGCCACACTGATACAGACAGCAACCCCTGGTGGAGAGTGGACTTGCTGGAGCCCTACATCATCACCTCCATCATCATCTCCAACAGAGGAGACTGCTCTACAGAAAGGCTCCTCGGGGCACATGTCCACATCGGCAACTCTTTAGACAACAATGGCGCAACAAACCCAGTGTAAGACATTTCCTGCACACATTTTATTCATTTGTTTTGTGTAACTGTCTGAGCATTTTGTTTATCTTCTCCTCTTAAATGTACATATATATGTGACATTTCTAGATATATTCATGCTTTAAGAAGCATTTTACAAGTTTAATTGTATTTATATGATTTGACTGTTTTGTGACTTAAAGAGTTAGTCCCCTAGTTTAATTGTTAGAGATACATTTAGTTAAAAGTACCTAAAGCTGTTTAATGAATGTACTGGAATAAAATTACATTATTTCCGTATTGAAATGTAGAGGAATAGGAGTAGAAAGTTGAAATAAATGGAAATACTCAAGTTAAGTACAAGTACCTCAAAATTGTAAATGTACTACCCACCTCTGCCAGTAGATTCTCATAGAAACTGTTCCTAAATCAGTGTTTCCCACACATAGACTTTACTTGGGCGGGCCGCCCAGGTATATTAACGGCCGCCCAAGTATATTTCGCGACCCATTTCGTTTTTGTTTTTTTTTAAATAATTTTTTTTTTTTTTTTTTATAATTTTTTTTTTTTTTTTTTCGTCCGCGACCACGACGCCATCTGCGATCGATTAACTTGTGGACAATGATCCCTCGCTCAACGCCTCCTGTACCCAGTCCCGGACTGGCCATCGGGAGGACCGGGGGGTTTCCCGATGGCCTGGCCTGTTAAGTGGGCTGCCTCACACAGGGTGACTGGCTGTCTACATGATGTGGCCTGCTGACATGGCCACTGTCATACAGATCATAAATCAAAGCCCTTGATTGGTCTCTGTGTGCCATTCAAGCTCGGGATAACCTCAGCTCAGGTGAGGTTAAGGACTCTCTTAGTGTTTAGATAGTTAACTTAGTCTAACCCCTAGATTCCACCGGGAGCGTCTGCGCTGCGTTACGGCTATGCCACGCCACGCTGCGACCTCCTCCTGCGTCATAACCCACCGGGCGCGTTTCAAAACGTTGCGGAAGCGGAGCGTCGTGTGTGCAGGCTCGCAGTTGTTGTTGATTTGGGCATATTTCCTGGACATTTATTTGGGGGATGGGCCTGGTCCGGATGAACATTCCACTTCCTGCCTGCGCTACGGCTGCGCTGCGTCGCGTCAAAAATAGGATTCATCCTATATTTTAGAAATTCCTTGCGCCGAGGCGCTTCTGGGACGCTTCAAGCCGCGGCGCAGCGTGGCGTGGCGCAGCGTGGCGCAGCGTGGCGCAGCGGGTCTGGTGGAATAGCACCCATTGACTAGAGTGGCCGCGATCGCTAAAAACGCCGCAGCGTGGCGTGGCGTAGCCGTAACGCAGCGCAGACGCTCCCGGTGGAATCTAGGGGTAAGTTCTCAGTGGGTCTCAAACGGTTTGGTCACCATTTATGTAAACACATATTTCCATTTGAGGGGGTAATGATTAGTGAAATATGCATGAATACAAAATAAAAAAGTTAACTAGGCCTAGGTGAAAAAAGGTCAGATACACTTTTAAAACTTGTTGAGAGCTAAAACTAGTCTTTGCTGCTGCCTCAAAGAGGACTAGGAGGGAGAGGAGGGAGAGGCTGATTCAGGATCCCAGACACACTCACAACTATAAATGAACCAAAAATGAATAAATAAACATGTTTCAGTGTTTTTTCATATTGGATATGTTATTGGTTATGGCCATGATTTTATGATTATTGAAATGTATACAGTTCTGTTTCATATAGGTGTTCCCATAGATCTAGTCTCTTTATTTTCCCCTCAAAGTGCACCAGATTGATGCATTTAACTCCAAACTTTAAAACAAATCTTACCGGGGGAGCATACCCCCGGACCCCCCTAGAGGATTTGAGGTCCACCCCCACCTCACCTCACATGGATAGGTTCCTAAATACATTTACCATTTTTTTTTAAATAGTAACCCATGTCCATATGTTTATTTGTGGGTAGTAGATTTGAACTATAGGGCAATCACTATGGGCCCTGCCTGTACCTGTTCGCTCTGCCATCGCGTGAAGTGTCTGCTAACAAGCGCCCAACAGAAAGGTTAATGTTAATGGTTAATGTTGTTGCACGTCACAAAGGCACGTCACCTCAAATCCCCCCCCCCCCCCCCCCCGCTACCAACACCCCCCCAAGTATATTTCAGATCTGTGGGAAACACTGCCTAAATGTTTCAACCATGTAATTTTACTTATTTGCATTGCTTATCAAAAATATAGGCAATGCTGAAGTGCGTTAAACTTGCATCGTCTTTAATATCTCGCAGTGGGTGCCCCCCTGATTGCAAAAAGGAGTCGGATTGTATAGAAGTCTATGATGAAATTACCAGTTACCTTTGATCTAACTGTTGAAGCCTTAGGGGTATAACATGTCATTCATGTTCTTCTTTCTTTCTCACTTTTGTTCTCTTTTTTTTAGGGTTGGTACAATTTTTACAATAGAGGCATTGTACACTATGACTTTCACTGATCGTGTGGAGGGACGCTATGTGACTGTGCGTATACCGGGTTATGGAAAGGTTCTTACCCTCTGTGAGGTGGAAGTCTACGGGTACCATGCCCCAACTGGTGAGGGTTTGGGATCTTACATAAATAATGTGTGATGAAAAGTCTATGAAAAATGTTCCTGCAACTCACTTGATGTATTACTGCTGGAAAGAGTGTACCCATTAGTTTATGATCTCAATTGTTTGTTTCAAGTCTTCTTCAATCCAGCATGATGTTCAAGTTGTAAAATATGGTCCCATTAATAGGAAAAAGAGAAAGGATGTACCAGCCTTTCATGTCACTTATTATTACTAAAACAGGTCTTATTTTATTTAAAGTTTAATTTGCCAAAACTGAATGACACATTTAGTTAAACTTAGTGCAGTTGTAGTTATATATAACTTTAACTATAGACTCAATATATTATAGACTACAGTATAATATTACTTGAATTCCTCTTTTCCAATAACAAATTACTATATGGTAGTTATTTGTTTATATATGTTGGGGTTATCCCTTTTATGTCCTTCATCCTGACGGCAATTTAAATCAAATCTTTTGAGAGTCATGGTGAAACAGAATAATAAAAAACAACCTGCATCAGGAGTCATACATGTTATTGATTTTTTTTTTTTTTACTTTTTATTTTAGTTTTTTATAAACAGACAGCCAGACAGACAGCACAATAGCAGTTGAGAAACAAGTAGGGTGACAACATTATGATTCGAGTCCGACGGGACAGAAAACAGAAAACAGAAAACAAAACAACAAAACAGAAAGAAAAAAAAAGGACTGCGACAGGACAAAAAAACAAAACAACAACAACAACAAAGTCAAAATCTAAGGGCTCTGAGTCAAAGTCCATTATTAATAACATAATGAAAAAGTAGAGATCAAACATTGTGTATTAAGTGGAACAAAAAGACCAAATATATCAAATAAAAAACATAGCACTTGTTGGTCAGTCAGCCGCCCACTAATCACAGTTTAACGCCGCAGGTCCACCACCCTATTGTACAGAGACATCCGGCATGTCCAGTTCCCGTATATACCTGTAGAAGGGGTTCCACATCTTGTGGAATTTCCCCAGGGAGCCCCTCACTACGCACCTTATTTTCTCGAGTTTGGCTGAAGTTAGGACTTCTTTTAACCACAAGGTGTGTGAAGGGGATATTGGAGACTTCCACATGAGCAATATCAGGCGTCTGGCTAGTAAAGTAACAAAGGCTATGTAGGCTGTCTCCAGAGAAGAGAGTGGCCATGTGGGTGGGGTTACACCAAACAGTGCGGTCATAGCATTAGGAGCAATCGGTTTTCCAGTGATTTCTGACAGTGATCTAAAGATTTCAGTCCAATGAGAGTGTAAGACCGGACAAGACCAGAACATGTGTGCATGACTCGCCGGTGCTTGGCTACATCTGTCACAAGTTGGGTCCCCCTCCTTATATATTTTAGAGAGCCTGAGCTTAGTAAAGTGTGTGCGATGCACTACTTTGCACTGAATCAGTCCATGTCTAGCACAAATAGAAGATTTATGTACATTAGCAAGGGCTTTTTCCCAAAGTTCTTCAGAAATCTCCTCCCCAAGGTCTATTTCCCAAAGAGATTTAATGGAGTTCAGGGTAACCAAACGAAGAGAATAAATCTGAGCGTAAATACACGTCATCATTCCCTTCTGAGTAGGTAACGGCCTAAGGAGTGTGTCTAGTGGTGAATCAGCTGGGTGATTAGGAAACTGAGGGAATCTATTATTAACAAAACTGCGAATCTGTAGATACCTGAAGAAATGTTGGCTAGGTAGTGCAAATGTATCAGATAGCTGTTGGAAAGAGGCAAATGTGTTGTGAATATAAAGGTCTTTGAATGTTTTAATGCCTTGGTTAGACCAAATAGTAAATGCGCCATCTACTAAGGATGGAGGAAACACATGGTCTGCAGTTAAAGGGGCTAATGTAGAGTATGTTTGGAGATCAAAGAAACGTCTGAACGGATTCCAAATTTTCAAGGATGCTTTGACAATTACATTTTTAGTGTAAGCAGAGGAGGGGGTCTTAATGGGAGAATGAGCCAATGCTGAAAGAGATATTGGACTACAGGAAGCAGCCTCCATTTCAAGCCAAACAGGCAGAGAGTGCTGTGAGTCAGACTGCAGCCAGGACTGTATTATTCTCAGATTTGTAGCCCAATAATAGAACCTCAAATTCGGCAGAGCAAGTCCACCCCGCGCCTTTGGTCTCTGTAAAAATTGCTTGTGTATCCTTGGGGTTTTCTTGTTCCAAATAAAGTTAGAAATAATAGTGTCAGTTTTACGAAAAAAAGTTTGAGGGAGGAAAATGGGCACACATTGAAATAAATATAGAAATTTGGGGAGTATATTCATCTTTATAGAATTAATTCGGGCAACCAGAGACAGATTTAACACCGACCAGCGGTCGAAGGCTTCCTGTACGCGGGACAAAAGGGGGGCAAAATTAGCTTTGTAAAGATCTTTAAATGTATCGGTCACCTGGATCCCGAGGTAAGTGAAACTGTGTAGTGCAGTTTTAAATGGTAGACTATGTAGAGGGAACTCACGCGCCGCTCTATTTAAAGGGAACAATTCGCTTTTACTTAAATTGAGTTTATAACCGGATACAGCACCAAATGAGCTAAGGATAGAGAGAGGTGCAGGGACAGACACAGAGAAAATAGAGACATAAAGAAGAAGGTCATCCGCATAAAGAGAAACTCTCTGTTCTACCCCATTTCTGAAAATACCTCTAATGCGGGGGTCACAACGAAGAGCGATGGAGAGGGGCTCAATAGCTAAGGCAAATAAGAGAGGGCTCAAGGGAAATGTTATTGATTTAACCTAAATCTTTGTTTTGTTTATTTCTTGCAGAATGTAACCTGGCCATTAAAGGAAAAGCCTCACATTCATCAGTGCATGCGAGTCGTGATGCATATAAGGCCATTGATGGGAATCGGGACTCCAAGTGGCCTGAGAATTCGTGCAGTTCCACAGACAAGGAAAAGAACCCCTGGTGGAGGCTGACTCTGTCCAAAACACACAAAGTGTTTTCTGTTAAGATAACCAACCGATATAAACACCACAAACGACTCGATGGAGCCGAGATCCGCGTTGGAGATTCTCTTGTAAACGATGGTGCTTACAATCCCAGGTAACGTAGAGCCTGTCTTATAACAATACTATATTAAAAAGTCACTAAATTGGTATTTTGTTGGAACACGTTTGAGGAACAATTATTCATTTTTTCTCTCTCAAGTTTACCCTGGTGCTACATTTTGGATTAAAAAGCCTTACATTGCCAAGAAATAGGATTGGAGCGGGAATACCCTTCATTCATGAATGATTCCTCCAATGTGTTCTGATCTGATCACAGAAATGGACAAATACCAAGGTCGCCAAATTAAAGGCCTGATCGAGGGTCGTCAATTGTGATTCTGTGACATGATTTGAAAACATTTATTTAAACATTACTGAAATATAAATATTGTTCATTATCAAGCCCTAATTAAAAGATCTGCAACCAACATTCTAACCAAGTAAAGCGTAGAAACCTAATGACGCTTTGAGTGCATGTTGAACTTAAAATGAAAAGCCTATTACTTCAATAAACCCTTCCTGAGGTTAATGTAGTGATTTCTGCTTCTTCTACCAGGTTTGCTGTAATCACCAGCATCCCGGGAGGTGTAACTCATGAGTTCAAGGTTCCCGACGGGATGGACGGCCGCTATGTTTACATAGGTATCACTGGAAGACATGAGTGGATGACCCTCTGTGAGGTGGAGGTGTATGGCTCTGCACTGGATTAGCATTCAATGTAATGGATTTGCAAAGATGCTGTAATGTGTACACAAAGCATCCAAAATAAAATGTGCATCTTAAATTTCATTGTTTGCATGACGTCAAGATTTACTGGTGGAGATTGCAACAAAAGTCTGCCTTGACTTTTGCTTTTACACGGGACTTGTACACCTTCTGCGAATGTGCTTGTCTTATCTCATAAGAAAACAACTGATATTTATTTTCTATCAATCATTTAAGACCAGTGAAAGCAATGGTTCTGAAGGCAAGTTTTTTAAATTTTTTAAAATACAGAATAAATAGACAAATATTATGAAAGACATCTGAAAGCTTTCTTACCCAAAGTTAGATCAAAAGATCAATCCCCATCATGTCTGTACGAGTGGTATCTTGATAACTGAAGGGCCACAGATAATATTAAAGTTCACACAACTAATGTATGTCTGGAGGCCCAAACAAAGACCAGTTTCCTCTGTATGCCTGAGCCGTTTATGTGTTTTTCTGTAGAAAGCGCCCTCTCATGGGGAAAGCCTGCAATTGAATTAATGTTTTTTTTTTTACAGTGGAATTTAGCTGTCAGTTGGCTGTCAGTTGGCTGTCAGTTGGCTGTCAGTTGCGGTCAGTTGGCTGTCAGTTGGCTGTCAGTTGGCTGTCAGTTGGCTGTCAGTTGGCTGTCAGCTAGCGGTCAGCTGGCGGTCAGTTGGCTGTCAGTTGGCTGTCAGTTGGCTTTCAGCTAGCGGTCAGCTGGCTATCCCATAGCTGGGAGAGGGATACCTAAGTGAGTGCATTAGTACATCTCGGGAAGAAAGCAATAAAACCTATTTCATTAAATATTGAATGGTCATTAAGTGCCACGAAGAAGGAACCAACGACTGCTACCATTTACATGAAATCTACTGCTACAAATAGGTTGAGTTGACTTTTACAAAACCTACTAACTGATAGCTTTTGATCACTAACCGTTACAGCAACCCAAATACACAGCTTTAATAACAAGACTTCCTTTGGCAAAAAAATACAATAAGAAAGAAAGAGAACCTTGTTAAGGCCATACAGTTGTATTTTACAAAAAGTTTGGGTATTTACAAAAAAGTTCTGACAGGGCACAGTTAGAGGCAGTCTACTTGTTTTGCCATAAAAAACACAAGTCTTTCTGTCATTTTAAACTGGATTAGGAATGAAAGTTTGCCTGCTGAAAGCTGAATGATATGCAGTAAAAATTGTATTTAAAAGCTTCCAAACATGGGAAGATAATTTTCCAAAGACTCTTTAAACACTGCTGGCCTCTAAAGAAACATTTCAACAACTTTTGCATAAAAATACTTACACACAAATAAATTATAAAAATAGCGTACTACAGAAGAATCTCTCCCCAGATCAGCACTGTGCAGAACAATAGAAGAAGTCAGATTTGGTCAAG
The DNA here is from genome assembly GCA_031216635.1 of Dissostichus eleginoides. Classification (NCBI taxonomy): domain Eukaryota; kingdom Metazoa; phylum Chordata; class Actinopteri; order Perciformes; family Nototheniidae; genus Dissostichus; species Dissostichus eleginoides. Next base: position 2,844,207 of record CM062280.1, read on the forward strand.
TTTGCAAAGGGGATTGCTTCACAGTATGTGGACATCAATGATTGGGCCTGCCAGACAAAATGTACTTCTTAAGCCAAAGTCAAAGAAAATAAATTCCTAACATTAAGAAATAATACTGATGTATGAACAGCATGTCTTTGAAAACACTGTTTCCGAAAGTAAAGATTCTATATGACAGAACCAAGAGAACAATAAAAAGCTAGGAAATCTTTTGGCGTAATGGAAACATTGCTGTATGAAAACAATGCAGCAGTAAAGATGGTTGGCAACAGTCCACAGATGCTGAGAAGTCAGGGCGAAGTGTCCAACCGCTCAGTGAATCAGAGCACCGCAAAGAGGGGGAACCGTTGGGCTTTGAGTAAAAAGCAGCAATGGCAGTGACTGATCAAAATCTAGTGAAAGATCAACAGGTGCTGAACTAGTCCATCTCACGGTGTTATCTGAGATCTTTGGAGACTTTGAGAACTTTGTAGATGTCGTTGGAGAAGACTGTGGTGAAGTGGGGTCGTGAGCTTCTGGACATGTGGTTGCAAAGGGGAACTTTACCAACGTTTTGGGAATCCTCAATGTCCCAGATCTCTGGCATGCTGCACCCGGGCCTGAGCGAAGAGAAAGGAAGACAAGGTTAATCAGAATGACACACTATTTGTCCTGCAATTCAAGTCAATTTAGATTTTTTAAATGATTATATATAATAGATATACATAACCATGTCCTAAAATGCACACATGAGTGGTTACCATCAAATACAGAACACAGGGTGCCGTGATTTAACCATACAGAAACACTCTTTTCAGCACAAGTTAAAGAGGCCCTATTATGTATTATATTCCCTCTTCTGTAGTGTGATATATAGGTTTTTGTGCCACATTAGAGTCACAAGATATGATCCTGAAAATTTGCATAATATTTCCTCTTTAGTGCAAAATAAAATAAAACACAGAGTTTAACCCCAGATCAAATGCAATGTAAATACTGTTATATTATGTTTTACTATATATTTTGTATTACTTTTAATATTTTTCTAGTTCTCTTCCTGTGTTTTTAATTCTTGTTTTTATGCACCTGGTAATAAACCTGTTTCTGATTCTGAAATATTATCTCATGTGATTGTAATGTTTGTTGAGTGTCTGAACACTTGCCTTAAATATTATTCCTTGTTGATGTTGCAGGAAAGATTCCAGACTTGATCTTGCAATACAGTGTTATCATATTATAAAATAAAATATGACAGAAAACAGGTTGAAAAGTCCCCCCTCCTGTGAGAGGGCTCTGGTGGGTGTGGTGGCAGGGACAATTTACTGCCCTAGGCGAGATTTTAGTCCACTGACCACTCAGTCAGACCACTGGTGGTCCGTGAGCGCCCCTTAGTGGTCCGTGAGTATATTGGTAAAATTTCACATTTGAAATAAATAAATTAATTAAAGTTTTCCGCACTCTCGCGGGAATATCTCCGCAATGGAGCGAGCTTAAGTTTCACTTTTGATTGCATGATATAGCCCAACGCAACACCTTCATCACACATGTTGCCACTGTTTGTACCATTTTCAGGCAATTTGTAATCTGTTCTAGAAAAAACGATGTGTTTTGGGATATTTGTGAAGTTAGGTGGTCCGCGAGTGTTTTTTTATTGGTTCAGTGATCCTTGGTATGAAAAAGTTTGAGAAACACTGACTTAGACTAAAGTGAATTATCTAAACACTCAGAGTCCTTTACCTCACTGAGCTGTAGTTATCAGCCTCTCAGTCTGACTGGAGAGGACTCTCCCTCCAAATTATTGTAGAAACTTCTTCTTCTTATATCTGTCTATATCTATATCTTAGAGCAGCTAGCACCAGATTCTAATAACAACAGCGCCAGTACCCGTGCGCCCTTCTCTCGCTCCCACGCTCACTCGCTCTTTGGCTGTGAGCTGCGGGGGCCAGATAAGCCAACATTCCCCATTTTCATCACTTACAGCGCCCATCGTACAGGGCAAATTAAAAGTGTAACCGGGGTGAAAAGGGTGTTACATTTACTTAATTATGAATATTGTTACATCAAGGCCGAAAATTAGGATGAGAGCACCAGCGGTCAAAAAAATGTGTTTCCCTCCCAGAGCTACCAGCGCAGCGCCTCCCCAGATCTGGCGCCCTAGGCGAACATCTATAACGCTAGTGCTACGGGCCGGCCCTGTGTGGAGGTACCTGGTTTTCCGGGTGCACCAGGAATCCTCCAGGACGAAGCCGGTCCAATTCAAAGTGACCTGCACCGAGAACGACTGTATAATGAAATTTGCATGATGCTTTGATCTTTTTGAACATGGTCGTCGCTGCGAGGATCAAGAACACCCTCGGGTCTCATTAAGCCATACGGAAACATTAAAGCAATTATCTGGGAAACTCTGGAAAGGTCCACACGCTGCAGCTGCTGGAGGAACAACGGAAGGATATTGAGGATATTACAGGAGCAGCTGACAAAAGGCATCAGAGGGAGGTTGTATCTCACACAGGCTCTTGCCTGTATGGTACTACTCTCATCAATGATACGCAAGTGTTCACACACTGAAGTTGTATAAACGTAACCGGCCAATCAGGGCGAGCCTACCTGAATGCGCTCGCAGGCTCACAGTATATAAGGCAGCTACACCTCCTGACTGTCATCCTTTTCTCTTCAGCGAGCGAGACAACACCTGACAGAAAAAAAAACATTTCGTGGAAGGTTTGGCGGCGGAGTGGGCCACCAGAGAGTACCACAGCTTCTTAGCTGCTGCTCCACAGCTGCTTGAATTTCCCTTAACATAGTTTTATGGCGAATGGAAGCTCAGCTGTGTACTGACAGAGTGGATGGACAGGATACTGAGACTGCCTCCATTCAGGGGCATAAGAGAGGCAAATCTATCATCCCAGGAGGAGATAGGTTTCCTTTCAACAGAGATTCAGGCCCTGTTGCAAAAACAGGCTGTGTCTGTTGTGCACTCTCAGGACAGAGAAAAGGGCTTTACTCCATGTACTTCCTGGTGTCAAAGAAGACAGGAGAATTCAGACCCATTCTGGAACTTCGCATCCTGAATCAGCACATTGCCTGCAAAAAGTTCCATATGTTAACCATAAAACAATTACTGGAACTGGTGCATCCGGGCGATTGGTTCACAACCATCGACCTGAAGGATGTTACTTTCATGTCAAAATTGCTCCAAAGCACAGAAAGCAGGTGCAATAGGCGTTACCCACTCTGGGCCAACCTCTCCAGGCTTGGCTCCTGAGAGGGACAGGCTGAGACGGGATGGACTGTCTGACAAAGTTATACAGACTATCCAGGCAGCAATAGCAGGATCCACCACAGCCTGTTACAGGACGAAGTGGTTGGGATTCCAGCGGTGGTGTGAAGAAAGGAGTCTAGAGCCTCTATCCTGTACATTGGGCTCTATTCTGTCCTATTTACAGATACTGGTGGACAGGGGGCTGGCTCATTCCACAGATAAGGTGTATGCAGCAGCCATCTCGTCCTGCCATGAGGGATTTGGCGGCAGGTCAGCCTTTAGTCAACCGCTTATGATGCGTTTTTTGCAGGGAGTCAGGAGACAGCGCCCAGTGGGGCATGTCTCCACCCCGCAATGGGATCTGCCGTTGGTGCTCGAGGCTTTGGTTACAGAACCGTTTGAGCCTCTGGAGCTCTCCTCCCTGAAGGCGCTATCATTGAAAACAGCTTTGCGGCTTGCCTTGACTTCGGCCAAGAGAGTATGCGAGCTGACCGCTCTGTCGGTGCACCCGAGTTGCCTTTTGATTTATGGTGACCGTAGCGACACAGACCGAACCCTCCTTTGTTCCCAAGAACCTAAGTAGTTTGTTCAGGTCGAGGGCTATACAGTTGGACGGCTGTAGTCTTCCACCCCATACTGGGGACAGGGAGGCAACATTGCACCTCCTCTGCCCAGTTTGTGCGCTGGCATGTTATGTAGGGCGCACGGCTTCTATTAGGCGCACTGAACAGCTGTTTGTGTGCCTTAGGGTGTGGCCGGTAAAGCTCTGTCCAAGAAACGCCTGACAGGATGGCTCTGCGAGTGCATTTCACTCTGGACTTTCATTTCTATGGGCAGGCGGGGAGAGCCTTTCCCACCTGGGTCTGTGCATACTCTACACGTGGTATGGCTGTGTCGACAGCCTTGTTCAATGGCGTGAGTGTGGGGGACATATGCACGGCGGCGTCTTGGTCTACGCCAGGCCCGTTCATAAGGTTTTATCTCTTGGACATGTCGGGCTCCTTTTCATCGTCTGTGCTTGATGGGGCAACACAGGACTGGTGAAAGTCGCTGTGGATCAGTAAGCTGTATCTGACCCCCTTGGACATAATGCACTTACGTTTTCCCATGCTCCTTAGGGACCTGGGAAACGTGGTGCGCAGTAAGCCCCATACAGGGCTGGAAGACTCTCCCCGCCTGCCCATAGGCAGTCTTCCACACTAAGGTCCGTGCACACTCTACATGAGGTAAGCGTGTGAATGTGGAGGACATAGTACACTTACGTTTTTTCCCATGCTCCTTAGGGATCTGGGAAACGTGGTGCGCAGTGTGTAGTCACTTGCGCTGGCACCTGCAGGGTGGAGCTATGGGCTTATTCAGACCAATTACGCTCTACCCAGCCAAGTAAGCGCGGCCCCGAGTTCTGCACGGTGACAACCGGGTGATAGGAAGTTGGGTTGCGATGGCTGTTAACCAAAGGCCGGTAAGGGGCAGTGTGGTGGGTTGATGTTGTGGGGCGACAGGGCATTTATCCATCGGGGCTCCACCCACTGTACCCATAGAGTCCACTAGAGGGCGGGCCATGTGTGAGATAGAACGGTGGGTTACCAGTGTGCGAAAAAGCACACGTCCCACCGTATCGGACAAGTAGATCTTTCAATTGACTTGTCCGACAGGCAAGTGACGTTTTTCGCCCTTATTTATTGACAAATTATTGATCAATTCAGCTTACAAAAGGCAGAACTAATTCGCAAATTGTCCGTGTCTGCCATTGTTGTGGTTTTGCTTGTCGATTCCTAAGGAAATGCATCTCGCCGCTTTCTGTACTGTTAGACGGGGCGGGCGGGCGGGGCGGGGCGGGGCGGGGCGGGGACGGGACGTGTAGCACATTGGCAGGCTTGGGAAGCAAAACTCGGTTCCGAGTAAGAACAAATAACAATTGTCCGGTACCGGGATTAATAAGAGTTGTGAGGACAGGAGGTGGAGGCCGACCCCCGCGGACCGCAGCTCTCTCTCCCTATGCTCCGTATCGTGTTGCCCTATCAGCTAATCGCTGCACGGTGCAGCTCAGCGTCTCTCTCTCTCTCTCTCTCTTTCTACACACAGCGGATTCGCTGCTCGTTTAACAGCCTCATATTTGTCAAACCTTTTTATGTTCTTTCTCTAACACTTAATGAAGGTTATTAAGCGTTTTAGCTCCTATATTGTTAATATTGACCGCCATTTCCTTTATGAATTAAATCAGCCTCCCTGTCTGTGTCCTTGCGCTGTCCTCACATCCCCCGACCCCCAGACTCGGAGGAGCACAGGGATGTCAGTATTGTCTATGAAGCAGGGTATAGAAAGTAGCCTACATTATTGAAATGAAAATACTATTTATTTAATTTTACAAACAGTGAGTAGCTGGGCAGCTGCAGCATGTTTATTGCAGGACATGTGTTGACATGTGTGACTCTGTCCCAGGCAGGTTGCAGTGTAACATCAGAGGGGACTGGGCCAATTGTACATTCTCAAACTGCATCACTTACAGATGTACCACTCCAGATAGGACTCCAATGGGTGTGTCAAATTTCCAAATTTGCAATTACAGGATTTAACCATGAGATGGCGCTTCATTCACAAATACACAAAGACAACTTGGTGTTGTAGAACTTAGTCTGTTTGCAATGTTGCAGCTCTGCAGTTGTGTTTGCTGAATACTGTAGCATTTAATCACTTATTTGTTATGGTTTTCACAGGCTACTATAACGAAAAAACATCAATATTTTAGATCAAATAAAGTATATCTAATGTTATTATCTTAATTGTAATTCAATAATATATAGTCTTATATATTAAATAATCATAATAATGTAAATGTTTACACTTCTTTATTTTTTATGCTCATACTTTTACCTTTACAATAGTTTGCTTTATGCAGTATATTTTTTGTAATATTGTTGGGGTGTTTTTACACAGTACAGTAGATCGAAGTAAATCAACTTATACATTAAGATAAGATAAGATGGACCTTTATTAATCCCCGTGGGGAAATTCAGTAGTTCAAACAGCAACAGGGTGAGAGTGAAAAACAGGACAGCACAGATTCACACAGATTAATAAAATCAAAAATAAGATCAACGATAAAAAAAAATAAAAATAATGAGAAACTATGAAATAAGAAATGAATAAAATTAAATGTAATTATCATATTCATAATTATAATGTATTGTATTATTAAGTAATATCATACATTAACCCCATTATAGCAGATGCCACATTGAATGGATGAACACATTTATGCAATCAATAATTACAACGGAGTATTTCTAAATACAAGTTGTAAAAATACTTATATGTATTTAATACTAATAACATAATGATTAATTTTACTTTCAGATGATAATACTTTTCAGGGTTAGGGAATGCTCCGGTTCTTGGACAAAATTAACATGAGATCCCTCCGGTCATTGTACGTACTTCGTCTCACTGGAATATTAACGGTCAGATTGAATACAAAACAGACCCCATTTCTCCGGCCAATGACGGGAGAGTTTTGAAAGTGACAAAACACTGTTCCATATGTTTAAAAACACTTAAACAATTAAACAATGTTTACCCAGGATTCAGGCACCTTCCCTGGCTTGTAAAATGCGGTGATGCGCCCTGGAGGTATCAGACTATTTAAACCATGTATACCCAGGATTCAATCAATTTTCCTGGCTTGTAAAGTGCAGCGATGAGCCCTGGTAGTATCAGACTATTTTAAACAACTTTTCCCCACCTTTCAAACACTTATTCCTGGGTTTTAGCCTGTCATTTTGCAGGATATCATTGAACATTGACCCTCTCCTGAAAATGTACATATTGTCTTACCCAGAGAACAGGGCTCTGATCAGGGCTACAGTCACTGCTGTTAGCAGGGTATGACACTCACAGACACCCAGAGACCCATAGACCCAGAGACCCAGAGACCCAGAGACCCAGAGACCCAGAGACCCAGAGACCCAGAGACCCAGAGACCCAGAGACCCAGGGTGTGGCGTAGCACCCAGAGACCCATAGACCCATAGACCCATAGAGCCAGAGACCCGGAGACCCAGAGACCCAGAGACCCAGAGACCCGGAGACCCGGAGACCCAGGGTGCGGTGCAGCACCCAGAGACCCAGAGACCCAGAGACCCAGAGACCCAGAGACCCATAGACCCAAAGACCCAGGGTGCGGTGCAGCACCCATAGACCCAGAGACCCAGAGACCCAGAGACCCAGAGACCCAGAGACCCAGAGACCCAGGGTGCGGTGCAGCAACCAGAGACCCAGAGACCCATAGACCCATAGACCCAGAGACCCAGAGACCCAGAGACCCAGAGACCCAGTGACCCATAGACCCAGAGACCCAGAGACCCTGATGCGCCCTGGAGGTATCAGACTATTTAAAACATGTATACCCAGGATTCAATCACTTTTCCTGGCTTGTAAAGTGCAGCGATGAGCCTGGTAGTATCATCTATTTTAAACAACTTTTTTTCCCTTTTCCTCCCTGCCTTTCAACACTTATTTCCTGGGTTTTAGCCTGTCTTTTGCAGGATATCATTTAACATTGACCCTCTCCGGAAAATATATTCTGTGCATTTCCAGGAGAGGTTTAATGTTAATTGATATCTTGCAAAATGACAGGATAAAACTCTCTTCCAGACGTTTAAAAACACTTTTCCCGACCATTTAAACATTATTTCTGCCTTGTAAAGTGAGGTTCTCTCCACACTTTCTTCCCCCTCTTCCTCCAGGTGCTGCAGCAGCAGCAGCAGCAGCAGCCTGGTTCTCTGGGTACTCTATGTCCATATTTAAGACAGTTTCCCCGCATTTTAATCACTATTTCTGCCTTGGAAAGTGAGGTTTTCGCCACACTTTTTCCCCTAAAATGATTTTAAATCATTATTTTGCATTTAAATGCATTTATTTTATCATTAATATGGTTCCCTGAAACAATGCACATAGTCTGGAGCTCACTGGGGTCCTGCATATGCTTTAATCAGGCATTTTAACAATTTCTTTCCATGAAAATGATTTTTAATCACTATCATGGGGCTATATAAATCCAATTCCGGGTAATTCGGAGCACAATTGTAACTTTTACTATTTAAATGTATTTGTATTATATTTATTTGGGCTAGGAAAGTGACATTTCTGGGTGATTTTGTCAGTTTATGGAGCTTATCCCACAAATCCTGGAGGTTCCAAGCCAAATTTGGGTGCTCACAGGCGGCCTGCCATGCGCATCCACCCGTGTAAATACAAAAGAAGTGAAGAAAACTTAATTATATCTTAAAATAATCAAAATTGAAGTTTTGAAAAATTGTCGAAAATATGACTAAGTGCCAACGGAGAAGGGGCTCGAAAAAGCTCAGGTGTTTGGCGCTTCAGGCCGTTTTTTCCCCTTCTCCGTTGTAAGTTGCAACGGAGAAGGGGAAAAGTGTCCGGGGCTTTATTTCCCCTTCTCCATCAAAAATATTCATCCATACATTTTGGACCACCGTCTGCACGAAATCGGAAACCCGGTTTTTGGGTGCACTCAGAAAAAAACAGCTGTCTGAGATCCTTGCGGAATGTATCCGCTCCATGTGCACTGTGGCTCGGATAGATTTGATGCCTCAAGACCCCCCAACCTGGTTCTCACACAAGTTGACTCAGAAAAAAAACCGGCTGTCTGCAAACACGGAGGTGAAGTGTCCGCCCACCATGCACTCTGGGTCGGCCTTATTTTGTGCCTGAAGATCCCCCCATCCTGGTTCTCACAAAAGTTGTCAAATTTTGACTTTGGAGGAATCTGAGGGGAGTTCACAGGGGACTCTGCGGCCTCACCATGCACCTAAAACGGACTAATATTGATGGCTCGAGACCCCCCACCCTGGTTCTAATAAAAGTGATTTTGCCAATTATGAACCACAGAGTTAATGTGTACACCTGGAGGATAGGACCGAGAGATGACAGACTCTCTGGCCACCTCACAAGTCACTATTGTCGGACACTTTCTTTGCTTTACCCCGGTTCTATTTCCTGCTGGAATACAGCCTGGTTCCGGGGCACCCCAAACCCTCTCATGGTCGGGGCACCATGAATTGATGCATCGGACCCAATGTTGCCATCACCAGCCCCGCGTTGGTGTGGAGGTGGGACCATTTAACCCGGTGGTAACCCAAGACCTCCCTTGGTCCGTGCACCATGAATTAATGCATCAGACCCAGAGTTGCAATCTCCGGTCACGCTAACGCATATAAACGGAGAAATAGAACAGAATTTTAATCAAATTCATTGTGTCTGTTTTAGTAAGGATGTCTTCCGAATGCCCGGTGTGCAGAGTCTTCTATCTGGCGTTGAACAATCACCTTAAGCACAAACATGCAGTGCGGAACTTGGAGGAGAGAGGCATCATTCTGAAAATGGCCATTGGCAGGATAAAAGTTCGGACCAAACCCTGTCCAATCGCAGGGTGTTCGTATGCTGGGAAGAGACTGGACCGTCATGTCACTCATGACCACCCTGAGTTCTCCCAACATGAGGCACATCAGGTCCTGGCAAGGCTGAAGCATAGTGTGGCACTGCAGTTGCTCCATGACCTCCTTGAGACTAACCCCGTCATTGGAATGGCTACATCATTGGATATAGACAATGAGGAGGAATACCCGGTGCGCCCTTCTCCCCACATAACGAGTGTGACAACGAGGACTGCAGGCAGGTGATGCTGGAAAATGTGGCATTGAGGGCTCAGAAGGATGCCCTCATTGATGAGGTGAAGACCCTGCACTCCAGGCTGAAAAAGGAGCTAAAACCCAGGAAGCAGAGTGCCACGGCTGCTGTGCTTGAGGAAGAGGAAGAATGTATACGATTTAACGAGGGGACCGTGCGGCAGAGTTTCAGTTAGATTTTTTTTCGCCGGTCAACATGTCCGTTAAAGTTTAAATCTTCCAGACAAAATTAAAAAAAGACCGGTCAAAGGTCTTCTTTTTTATTTATTGAGCTTTAAAACAAATGAATAACGACTCTATATAATCAGGGGTGCACATAACTGGTACGCAGGTATGCATGCGCGGCAACAATCTGAAATGCGTACCGTCACTTGTGTCACAAAGCGCATTTGCGTACCGACGTACTTGTGAAGCTTTTCCAGAAGGCGGTTAGATCACCGGACGACAGTCGGTCTCCGTGTGCACAGACAGGGCTGCTGTTAACGTTGGTCTGTACAACGGAATTGTGCCAAAACTACGCCAACCGGCTGCGGAGGGAGACTCCCCCCCTTCACTGGAGAACTGCGCAAAAACAGCTGATCACAACATTCACGCTCTGTGGTCACGAAGTACGCCTAATGAGGCATGGCTAAAATGCATGATCTGTTTGGTATATTGAAAAAAAAACTTCACAGACATGTTTTATATAGGTATGGGCATACAATATATTTTTCAAATATAGCATGATAGGTCCACTTTAATCAAAAGTTCTAACAGATGTTAATATTAGAATAATAAGGGTTAAAGCATTTATGCTGTCCTACTGTTCCATTTCTCCAACAAACTTTTACATTTTAGGAAATATTCTTGTTTGCTTTTTTTTGCCGAAAACAAGAAGATGATGTGTCTGATCGTCACCATGATTTATTTTTAACCGGCGCCACAGTTAGTGCGCAAATTCTCGTAGTGGCCAAACAGTGGTACTACAACTTCTGTATCAGTCCGTGACGTCGTTTGGCCCCAAAATACTTTTTTACATTGACTTACATTGGGAAAGAGACATCTGTAATATAGCGGATATTTTTTTGCTAGTTAAATCAACTACCAAGTATGAACAATTTGATATCCCTTATTTAAATGATAATGTCCTGAAAAGTTACGAGTTAAAATCTTAGGCTTAAGTCCCTTGTCCATTCATTTGACTGAGCCCTACAAGCCATGATACTGCGGGTTAGAGGCGGGACTTTAGGAAAACACAAGTGCGCACATTCTTTGATCCCAGACCCAAGTATTTTTTGTAATGAAGAGTCAGGCCAATTTGGCTTCAACGGGGCCCGCCTCCGATGCTGTATTCAGTTCTCTTTTTACATCCATGGCGCAGACTTCAGAGGGACTGATTAACCACAATGGAAACCGCAACTTTATGTTTATAGTATACTTTAGGTTTTTGTACATATCAAACAACACTAGGGAGCTTTAGATGTTCTTGTAGGTGGCTTTTGTTAGCTCTCACCAGCCTCATGATAGCTGTTTCCAGTCTGTATGCTAAGCTAAGTTAAGCCAAGCATAATAGTTAATTACATTACATTACATGTTACTTATTAGACGCTTTTATCCAAAGCGACTTACATACTCAATACTGTGGACAATCCCCACAGGAGCAATTTGGGGTGAAGTGTCTTGCCCAGGGACACAACGACATGCTGACTGCAGTGGGGTTTGAACCTGTGACCCCCAGATCCCAACACCAAGGCTCGATCCACTGCACCACACACCTCCCTTAATGGATAAGATATGAGAGTTTTCCCCTCTAATTGTTGACAAAAAAGCATAATTTAATTCAAAAGGCTGCATGTGTTTGCATTAAATTCTGTATTGATGAGTGAGTTGGAAACAGGCCTGCTTTTGTTGTTTTTTTGTGAGTGAGCGGTGTTTGTGTGTTGAAACAAAGGACACCATGTTTGTGCCTCACTGTACTCAGCATTGAGCCTCAGCTGTAGCCGCCGGTGTCCTTCAATAGCTCCACTAACTCAATAATTTCTCCCACCTAATACAATTCTTCTGCTCTTCCATTTGATTAGCAGCAGTGAGCGCTAATCCCTCTTCATCCCGAGCTGCCGCACATCATCTCTGCTGTTTCTGTGTGTGAGGAATGTTTCTCTGAAAGGTCACGGTGCCATTGTGAGGGATCGAGCGGCTGCTATGTGTTTGTACACCGATCCTTATCTCGTGCATGCATCTGATTGAGGGCACAACATTAAATTGCCTTTGTTTGCACCCGTGTGCTGCGTCAGTGTTTGTGTCGCTGTGATCTCATTCCAGGGTCACCGCCACTGTGTGTGTGTCTCAGTGTAAATAAATATATAAATATTTTGCATGCAGGACTTTAACTGTAACAGAGTTTTCCTACACTCTGGTACTTCTACTTTTACTTAAGTACTTTTACTTTTCCCACCTCTGCACACAGCATCATATAAACATATATTTATCTTGCATTTGTAGCTATGAGACAATATATATATAATAGGTATATGTCAATGTGATAAACTAAATCCTAGTTAAATGAAACTGTTGTTCATCAGTGTGTCGTTAGATAACTACTGGAACCTTGATCTGCTGACTAGAACTGGGTTCATGTGCATGGGAGTATACTACATGGTATTCAGTGATTGGATGCTGATCATGATTATTGATTGACATTGGGGGAAGATATCATACAAATAGCTCAGCTTTAAGGGTTTTTATCTACAGACACTTCTTGAAGTTCTGAGATCAAGTAACTTCAAGTTATTTTGTTGGGACAAAACCTCTATTCTCACCTAAATCAGGGTAAGCATTTCAATTCTCATTCCTACTATTTTATTTAAAAATCTTGTATGTTTCAAACATTTTGTATTAAGAAGTATTATTTTCAAACTGGATAGACTACTGTAATGCACTTTTCAGTGACCTCCCGAAAAAACGACTGACAGACTTCAGCTTATCCAAAACTCTGCAGCTCTGCGGATAACCAGAACTAAGAAGAGAGAACACATTAGTCCAGTTTTAGCTGCTCTCTACTGGCTTCCTGTTTACTTTAGTATTGATTTGAAGGTCCTCCTCCTGACATATAAGGCCCTTAATGGGCAAGGACCAAGCTATATTGTTAACTCCCTTGTCAGACACAAGCCGTCAAGAACACTGCGTTCCTCTGCTGCTGGTTTGTTAGAGGTTCCCAGAAACAGCCGCAAAAAGACGTTTGGTGATGCAGCTTTCCTTAATTATGCCCCAAAGCTATGGAACAAAATACCTAGAGGCATCAGGGATGCCTGCTCAGTGGAAGGCTTTGGAAAAAACCTCAAAACATATTTCTACAATTTAGCCTTTTAGGAAGCAAGCTCCTGCTCTCTGCTGCACTTTCTCAATGCACTCTGATGCATTTTGACCTGTCACCTGATTGTGTGTTGCACTATCCTCCTTTTAGGGGACCTATCATGCAAAATGCACTTTCTGATGTCTTTTATACATAAATGTGTGTCCCCGGTGTGTCAGGGATGTTTTGTATCTTACAGACAGGTTACGAATAATCATGTATTCTCAGAGAAGAAATATCCAATCAAAGTCAAGGATTTAACCAAGCTCTTCCCCATTGTTAATTATTTAAAATAGTATTATTCGTTCTTCTTCGTGAAAGGTCTTCATCATAAAGTATACATTCAAATTGCAGCTTTAATTTAATTAACAGTGGTATTAAATATGTTCAACTTTAACCTTGACTTCCCATTGGTCAAAGACATAAGGGGCGGGATCATGGTCTTAATGTTGAAATCGAACTATTTCAATACACTTAGATCTGGTTTTCATTTCTTAAATGATGCCTTTCAGAAATAACAAAGAAATGTGTTTTATGTTAAATATATTCTTTTAATGACTATCCTCTGTCTCATCCAGAATGATGAAACTCAGTGTTTTCCTTCTCATGCTCCTCATGGAGACGTGCTCTGTCTCCACTTATCGTGAGTATGAATCGTTTATATATGACGTTTTCCCTATAAAACATAACAGGGAAGTGAATGTAAGGCTGTCCGTTAGCAAGGAAAGCAGGTTTATACAAAGTAAGTTTAATTGTCTAGATCAGTGGTTCCCATCCTTTTTTGTCTCGTTTACCCCTTGAGCTGGTCTCCATTCTAGAAGAGCCCCCTCACTCATCTGTGATGATGCACCTACATTTTTTCTTTTCAAACCCTTTTCTAATCGTATTCAACCAAACTGCTCCTTAGTTGATAAGTCACCCTTAATACAAATGCATTTAAACTTGACCTTTACACTTATTCTAGCAGTTTCAACATCTTTTGTTAAGACTAGAGCTTTTATTGAGACACTCGACCCAACCCTGTCTCCTAAAAATTACGTTCCCACAGAACTAAACTGCATTCTCAATTACGTTTAGCTAGAAACGTATTTTCTCCCACATTACGTTTGTTTTGAACGTATCTCAAATACGTTTATTTTCTACATATCTTTTAGAAACGTATTTTCTCCCACATTACGTTTGTTTTGAACGTAACTCAAATACGTTTACTTTCTACATATCTTCTAGAAACTTATTTTCTCCCACATTACGTTTGTTTTGGACGTAACTCAAATACGTTTACTTTCTACATATCTTTGCCATTTATTGTCTTGCTTATAATAATGATAATAGTAATTTATTAATATAATTTTAGAGCAAACGTATTTTCGGGGTGGCGGCTCACTGTTGTTCAGTTTACCAAATCCGTTATTATGCTGGTTAATGGGTAAATAATCACGATATTGTTTGTAGTCGTTTCATACTGCATTCTCAATTACGTTTAGCTAGAAACTTATTTTCTCCGCAACAAGTCCTCCAACTCATACGACCAAATAGGTTGATTGTTCAAGCAGCTTATTACGACCTATAATCACGTTTTAAAGTTTTCGACCTCTAGTGCTCCCGTTGACTGCAAACGCTCCGGTGGGTCGTATATTCACAAATAACCCTCTCTGGAAAATCCAAAATTGTAGGATAGTTTGGCCATTAAAATGCTTTTTGATTAGATTTCTAGCGAGAAGTGTATATTGTACTTTTAGAATCCACGTCCAGTGGATGTGTAGGATCTAGAGTTTGATAGATATTACGAAGATTATTTGAGGTCTCGTCAGGAGAACGTGTACTACGTCTTTCCCCCTATTCATTTCTATTGACGGCAGCGTCCATGTACAGTTAGCTTCAACCCTCACGGGGTGAAAACAGACTTTCCGGTCTACACAACATTGATTGGTTTAAATTGTGTACAATGCTTTTGTGTTTTTCCCTTTCGATTCTGAGAGACACATTTCTTTTTTCAGAGGTTTTGATAGGCGAAAACATCTAACTACTACTATAATCCTCAGCTATCGTTGAAGATCGGTGATTGGATATTTTAGCCGCAATGCACGTTGGGATATGGTGTTTATGCGATTTGAAATCCGAAAAAAAAAAATTTAAAAAGAAGAAAATAATACTTTATTCCGAGTGTGCTTGCTTTTCTCTTTGGAAGTCATCACATAACGGCATTGTAATACACGGTTTGGCTGCATTAAATATTACACATATGCCGTAGTTCTTTATTTATAGAGCCCTGATTAGAAGACTTCTAGACAAACTGGAAGAAATGCCGCCGAAACTGAATACGTGACGTGGATCATAAATATATCAGCAATTAAACAACATCTTCAATTTCTCTTCACACAATACGTCTCCTTGCAGTATCAACACTAATTCGGATGACTTTTATATTTGATCCAATTGGTAGATAGGTTATATTTACACCATAACGGTGCACAGCTGATAGAAAAGGACTTGTAGTTTTTAAAGATATTACTGATTTTCTTTGAATATAAGAATGTAAATACTGAGTTGAGAGAATAGTCAGGGGTTTTGGGTGATGGGAGACACATCTATGGATTCAGAATTTCAATAGCTTACCGTTAAATGACGGATATACCTTTCTGCCTGTGATGTTTTACAAATCAGATATGAATGTGTAGAACTACAATATGTGTAATAATATAGCAATATCCTGTAAAATTATGTGAAAACATAAATAAAACTACACATCTTCAGATGTTATACATTATGGCATTGTATGCTGTGTGTACCTTTATTGTGAAATTAAAACAGAACGGTAAAGACAAATACAGTTTCCGGTGTGAGGCCCAATCTCTCTCGATTTGAAGCTTATGCATTGTACCATGAACCTGTATACACCTGTAACAGTCAAAGACAGGCAACTGTTGAGGAGTTGGAAAGGTAGTTTCTGAAGTTACAAATAAGTTAATAGTAATATTATGTTTGATATAATTATGTTTTATTAACTGGACCACTGGGTCATGTTAAGACCATCTTTTCTATCGGTTTGGTGTTACCAAAGTCTTAGGTTCACAAAAGTAGTGAAATATATGAATTACACTGTATATAAATGTGTAATTCATGTCTAAAAGGAAAATAGAAATTGAGTAAAATAGGTGTTTATCACTCTACTTTCACCACAGCAGGGACTGAGATACGTTAGGACTGAATAATGACTTCATATTACGTTCCAAGGTTCATGTGATGTGTACAAATACAAATTGAGCATTACAACTTTTTTTTTCAACCAACAATTTATATAAATATAAGAAACTGGAAAATCTCACTATTTACAATATTGAACATCAGAACTTTCAACCAACTATTCATCATTCACCTGTAAACTTGACAGTTTTTTAACCCGCACCACCTAGTGGTTAAAGCACGTTATTACACGTTTAGAGTAATTGCAATGCAGGTAAGGGTTGTGTTGCTAATCTTTGCTGCATGTTTTGTTGAATATGTTGTATTTTATGAAAAAATTAAAATTAAGAGTACATACTTTCATAGGGGGAAAGTAGAAGGTCAATGATAGAAATATAGAATAGAAAATATCAAGAAGATACTGTAAGTGATCTCTACAATAAAACAGTTTAGTGCCGGATGTACAAAGATATTAATAGGAGGATGTGCAAAACAGAAAAACGAATTAACCTTTATTTAAACATTAAAGAATACTTTAGGTTAAGGTCTTCTTTTAAATAAGAAAAAAGCTTTGGGGGTATCGACACATAAATATTAAGCCTGACAAAGTACTTAACGTCTAATATATTGCATAGTTTGTTTTGGGACTCGACAATCAACTTTCCTACAATATTAATGTTGAAGCACTTATTTTAACTGATATTATACATATTAATTATACTCTTATAAGATGTATGTAGATAGAATAAGAAATGTGCAGAATATGACAGTTTAATGGTGGAGGTACACACATATTGATAGATGTCTTGTAATGCAACTATTAGTAGAGAATAACGAGTAATGAATATACTTTATAGGGATCTGCAGATAAATGTTTAGTCTTCTCAAGCACCAACTATCAAATATCTCTCCTGATTGTTGGCACTTGACAATCACCTTCACTGAATTTTACTCAGGTGTAACTAAAGTCTGATTTAAGGGTTGTTTATATTTCACATCATTAATCAGAATCTGCAAAGTAACTAAAATAAATGTAGTGGAGTAAAAATACCAGGTTAACCTCTGAATTGTAGTGGAGTAGAATTACAAAGTAACAATAAATTGCATGTTGTACATGCTGCTGTAACAAAAACATTTTCCCAACTTGGGATCAATAAAGTATATCTTATCTTATCTTATCTTAAGATGATAGATGACTACTGCCATATTTGCAAAATTTGCCTCTGAACCTTGACAAGTGCATGTTTCAAGGCTTATCAATTGACAACAGGAGGGGTTAGGGTAACCCTAACCCTAACCCTTCTGACCTTAGCTATCATGTGGGTATATATTAATGCTGTCCATTAGGGACACAAGCAATTTTCACCCATTTATTAATTATATGTTTTAAATTTGATAACACCATGTGTTTCCTATCCCCTAAACCTCTAGGGGTGTACACAGTTTAATACTGGCAACTTCTAATTATGGGAAATACGAAAACGTCTTATAGAACTACAATTACCAGTAGAGACGTGCCATAGAAAAGGAAACACACAAATAGCGAGCATCAGGGCTCTGGCCAGCATGTGTAGTTCTGGGGGGTGGGATGGCCTAGTTCAAATCCTGTTTTGGATAGTCTGCCGTGGCGGCTTCGTTCCATTTCAAAGTGCTGACGCTCGGCGTAACCTTGGCGCACTGCCACTCTAACATCCAATCACAGAGCTTGAGGACTAATCACTGGGTTTGTCAAGCAAAGGGACTGGTGTGGTCCAAAGCTGAGGATTATGGGTAGTGTAGTGTCTTCGGCCATCCTAAACTCCGAAAAAACTATTTGTTTCTCCGAATCGAAGGGGAAAAACACAAAAGCAGTGTACACAATTTAAACCAATCAATGTTGTGTAATTAACAAGGATAAACTGATGTTTTTTAGTTGATGAGTACTGCAGATATCACTGTAAAATCATTTGACTGTGAGGGGAATACTTCCGGTTTTATTATGAAAACTTCGAGACCGGAAATACTGTTTTGACCCCGTGAGGGTTGACGCTAACTGTACATGGGCGCTGCCGTCAATAGAGATGAATAGGGGGAAAGACGTAGTATATTGAATAATCGAATAATCTTCCTAATATCTATCAAACTATAGATCCTACACATCCACTGGACGTGGATTCTAAAAGTACAATATACACTTCTCGCTAGAAATTTAATCAAAAAGCATTTTAATGGCCAAACTATCCTACAATTTTGGATTTTCCAGAGAGGGTTATTTGTGAATATACGACCCACCGGAGCGTTTGCAGTCAACGGGAGCACTAGAGGTCGAAAACTTTAAAACGTGATTATAGGTCGTAATAAGCTGCTTGAACAATCAACCTATTTGGTCGTATGAGTTGGAGGACTTGTTACGGAGAAAATAAGTTTCTAGCTAAACGTAATTGAGAATGCAGTATGAAACGACTACAAACAATATTGTGATTATTTACCCATTAACCAGCATAATAACGGATTTGGTAAACTGAACAACAGTGAGCCGCCACCCCGAAAATACGTTTGCTCTAAAATTATATTAATAAATTACTATTATCATTATTATAAGCAAGACAATAAATGGCAAAGATATGTAGAAAATAAACGTATTTGAGATACGTTCAAAACAAACGTAATGTGGGAGAAAATACGTTTCTAGCTAAACGTAATTGAGAATGCAGTTTAGTTCTGTGGGAACGTAATTTTTAGGAGACAGGGTTGCTCGACCTTGCTTATCTTTCGTAAACTTTGGGAACCCCTGGTCTAGATTTTAGCTTTAGCTCCAAAAAAAAGAGTTATGTAATGCATAAAATATTGTAATCTCACTGCTCACATTAGATATACACTGTATGTTTTGCTGCTCCAATAACTAGTTATTGTTATTGTGGTAATACTGTTTAAATGTAACTGTGAACACATCGCCATGTAAGAAATCCCAGCAAAGCGACACAAACAAATACAGAAAACACATTCAATCTCCAATTCATCAGCAGGTGTTCAGCGTTTGGAAATAAAACACTGCATAGACATTAAAACACTGATAAACATCTTCATCAAGTTGGCAACACGTGCATGCTGAGGCAACATGCTGCAAATTCAGAAAGCGTAACCCAACTCACAATGGAATAGTTTTTAATGATCACCGTTCACAGGTCTAATATCCAGTCATCATTTACTTTCTGAGAAACGTGCAGCATTTCTCTGTTTGTAATTTGTGTTTTATATATTTTCTGTTTTCTTTAGTTGTTGTGCGTTGAATATTCAGGACCAGTTATCTGTTGGAACACTAATGTAGCTTAAACCATTTTCCAATGTGTGTATTATAATTATATATTCAACTGTCTCTTTTTCTAGGAAACGTGGCGTTGCGTGGAAAAGCGACACAGTCAGACCGTTATGAGCACGCATTTGGATCTGCCAGCAACGCTATTGATGGAAACCGGGACAATACGTTTGATTCTGGATCGTGCAGCCACACTGAAGTAGAAAGCAACCCCTGGTGGAGAGTGGACCTGCTGGAGCCCTACATCGTCACCTCCGTCATCATCTCCAACAGAAGAGACATGTATCCAAAAAGGCTTAAGGGGGCAAAGATCCACATCGGCAACTCTTTAGACAGCAATGGTGCATCAAACCCAGTGTAAGACATTCCCTGCACACATTTTATTCATTTGTTTTGTGTAACTGTCTGATCATTTGTTTATTTTCTCCTCTCCCCTGTTAATTGCTCACCACCAGTAGACAGACGTGTATTAAGATGCTTTACTTGAGTAAAAGAACAGATACCCTAGTTTCAAAATATTTCATTACAAGGAAAAGTCCTGCATTCAAAATGTTTCTTAAGTAAAAGTACAAAAGTATTATCAGCAAAATGTCCTTAATGATTAAATGTACATATGTATGTGACATTTCTAGACATATTCATGCATTAAGAAGCATTTTACAAGTTTAATTTTATTTATATGATTTGACTGTTTTGTGACTTAAAGAGTTAGTCCCCTAGTTGAATTGTTAGAGATACATTTAGTTAAAAGTAAGCTAAAGCTGTTAAATAGGTGGAGGAGGAATAGGAGTAGAAAGTTGAAATAAATGGAAATACTCAAGTTGTAAATGTACTACCCACCTCTGCCGGTAGATTCTCATAGAAACTGTTCCTAAATGTTTCAACCATGTAATTTTACTTATTTGCATTGCTTATCAAAAATATAGGCAATGCTGAAGTGCGTTAAACTTGCATCGTCTTTAATATCTCGCAGTGGGTGCCCCCCTGATTGCAAAAAGGAGTCAGATTGTATAGAAGTCTATGATGAAATTACCAGTTACCTTTTATCTAACTGTTGAAGCCTTAGGGGTATAACATGTCATTCATGTTCTTCTTTCTTTCTCACTTTTTTTCTCTTTCTTTTAGGGCTGGTACAATTTCTAGAATAAACTCATTGCACACTATGACTTTCACTCATCGTGTGGAGGGACGCTATGTGACTGTGCGTATACCGGGTGATGGAAAGGTCCTTACCCTCTGTGAGGTGGAAGTCTACGGGTACCATGCCCCAACTGGTGAGGGTTTGGGATCTTACATAAATAATGTGTGATTTCCATCTAAACAAGGAACTGTCATATAAGCCAAGCGGCTGAAAAGTTAACTCAATGCAGAAGTCCCTTAACCCTGCATTCTTTCTAAAAGTCTGATTGTGTAGAAGTCTATGAAAATTGTTCCTGCAACTCACTTGATGTATTACTGCTGGAAAGAGTGTACCCATTAGTTTATGATCTCAATTGTTTGTTTCAAGTCTTCTTCAATCCAGCATGATGTTCAAGTTGTAAAATATGGTCCCATTAATAGGAAAAAGAGAAAGGATGTACCAGCCTCTCATGTCACTTATGATTACTAAAACAGGTCTTATTTTATTTAAAGTTTAATTTGCCAAAACTGAATGACACATTTAGTTAAACTTAGTGCAGTTGTAGTTATATATAACTTTAACTATAGACTCAATATATTACAGACTATAATATTACTTGAATTCCTCTTTTCCAATAACAAATAACAATATGGTAGTTATTTGTTTATATATGGTGGGGTTATCCCTTTTATGTCCTTCATCCTGACGGCAATTTAAATCAAATCTTTTGAGAGTCATGGTGAAACAGTATAATAAAAAACAATCTGCATCAGGAGTCATACATGTTAATGATTTAACCTAAATCTTTGTTTTGTTATTTTGTTGCAGGAGAGAACCTGGCCATTCAAGGAAAAGCCACACAGTCATCACTGTATGTTTGGCCTTGCAAATAATGCCATTGATGGGGGTCGGGCCTCCAAGTGGGATGACGGTTCCTGCAGTTCAACAGCCGAAGAATTGAACCCCTGGTGGAGGCTGGCTCTGCCCAAAACACACAAAGTGTTTTCTGTTAAGATAACCAACCGAAAGGAATTCCCCCAACGACTCAATGGAGCCGAGATCCGCATTGGAGATTCTCTTGTAAACAATGGTGCTGACAATCCCAGGTAACGTAGAGCCTGTCCTATAACAATACTAATATTAAAAAGTCACTGAATTGGTATTTTGTTCGAACACGTTTGAGGAACATTATTCATTTTTTCTCTCTCAAGTTTACCCTGGTGCTACATTTTGGATTAAAAATCCTTACATTGCCAAGAAATAGGATTGGAGCGGGAATACCCTTCATTTATGAATGATTCCTCCAATGTGTTCTGATCTGATCACAGAAATGGACAAATACCAAGGTCGCCAAATTAAAGGCCTGATCGAGGGTCGTCAATTGTGATTCTGTGACATGATTTGAAAACATTTATTTAAACATTACTGAAATATAAATATTGTTCATTATCAAGCCCTAATTAAAAGATCTGCAACCAACATTCTAACCAAGTAAAGCGTAGAAACCTAATGACGCTTTGAGTGCATGTTGAACTTAAAATGAAAAGCCTATTACTTCAATAAACCCTTCCT
The DNA here is from genome assembly GCA_031216635.1 of Dissostichus eleginoides. Taxonomy (NCBI): domain Eukaryota; kingdom Metazoa; phylum Chordata; class Actinopteri; order Perciformes; family Nototheniidae; genus Dissostichus; species Dissostichus eleginoides. The sequence goes on from CM062280.1 coordinate 2,866,652, forward strand.
GAGGTTAATGTAGTGATTTCTGCTTCTTCTACCAGGTTTGCTGTAATCACCAGCATCCCGGCAGGTCGAACTGCTGAGTTCAAGGTTCCCAACGGGATGGACGGCCGCTATGTTTACATAGGTATCCCTGGAAGACAGGAGTACCTTACCCTCTGTGAGGTGGAGGTATTTGGCTCTGCACTGGATTAGCATTCAATGTAATGGATTTGCAAAGATGCTGTAATGTGTACACAAAGCCTCCAAAATAAAATGTGCATCTTACATTTCATTGTTTGCATGACGTCAAGATTTACTGGTGGAGATTGCAACAAAAGTCTGCCTTGACTTTTGCTTTTACACGGGACGTCAGGGTTCGAATTATAAACTGAGCTCTATGGGGGTCTTTAAAACTAACGCGTGCGCACGCACGCACGCACGCACGCACGCACGCACGCACGCACGCACGCACGCACGCACGCACGCACGCACGCACTCAAACATTATACACCCAGCCAGGCCACTACCAGTTTTCTTTTGTGCCATTTTGCTGGATTTATTTGTCAATATTTACAGCATTGCTGCCCGTAGTGATAGCCCTATAGTTTAAATCTACTACCCACAAATAAACATATGGACATGGGTTACTATTTAAAAAAAAATTGCAAATGTATTCGGGAACCTATCCATGTGAACATATTTTAAGTGGGGGTGGACCTCAAATCCTCTAGGGGGGTCCGGGGGCATGCTCCCCCGGTAAGATTTATTTTAAATTTTGGAGTTAAATGCATCAATCTGGTGCATTTTGAGGGGCAAATAAAGAGACTAGATCTATGGGAACACCCATATGAAACAGAACTGTATACATTTAAATAATCATAAAATCATAAGAACATGGCCATAACCAATAACATCCAATATCCAATATAAAAGAAAGATGGAAACTTGTTTATCTATTTGTTTTTGGTTCATTTATAGTTGCGAGTGTGTCTGGGCTCCTGAATCAGCCTCACCTGTCTCCCTCCTCTCCCCCCTGCTCCTCTTTGAGGCACCAGCAAAGACTTTAAAAGTGTATCTTACCTTTTTTCACCTAGTTAACATTTTCTTTATTTTTATTCATGCATATTTTACTAATCACTCCCCCCTCAAATGGAAATATGTGTTTACATAAATGGTGACCAAACCGTTTGAGACCCACTGAGATCACTTAGACTAAGTTAACTAAACACCCAGAGAGTCCTTTACCTCACCTGAGCTGTAGTTATCAGAAGCTCTCAGTCTGACAGTAGAGAGCTCTCCCTCCACCTTGTTGTTGAAACATCTCCTTAAATCCATTAGCGTAGCTAGCTAGCACCAGATGCTAACAACAACAATAAAAGTAACCGGTGGCGCGCGCTCTCTCTCTCTCTCGCGCGCCACAGGAAACCTCCCGGTCCTCCCGATGGCCAGTCCGCGCACACACACACACACACACACACACACACACACACACACACACACACACACACACACACACACACACACACACACACACACACACACACACACACACACACACACACACACAGCAGCAGCTGCCCTCTACTTGCTACAAACTTAAAGGGGACCTATCATGCAAAATGCACTTTGTGATGTCTTTTATACATACATATGTGTCCCCGGTGTTCCAGGGAACTCACAAAGTGTCAGAAAACACAACCCTCTCTCTTTTCCTCCATACCCAAATCTCTAAAAACGGGGCTGCAACGGATTTGATACGGGTGGATTTTTTATTTGCACCTTTTTGACGTAATGTAGGTACACTCCGCCTGATTGGTCAACTCTCCACCAATCAGGGGAATGAGAGGTTGGGCCAGGTTGACTCTCCACTCGTAATCACAGCAAGCATGATAACATGACGCTCGTGCCGGGGCCGTGTCACGCCCCCCTCTTCCGCATGGGGGCGTGGTCAGCTGAATCAGACCTTGCAAAGACAGAGCTGGAGTGAGGCAAAATGAGGCATGGCTAAAATGCATGATCTGTTTCGTATTTTGAAAATTAAAACGTATTAATATACCTTATATATATATATATACCTTATATATTATTTAAATATAGCATGATAGGTCCCCTTTAAATATGAAAAGGTTCAACTACGCACACACCCATCATCTCGGCTCGCGCAGCACGCTCACAGGCATAGATTGCTCAATAATGTATTGCGCACCTTGGAGGTGCAGTGCAGGCATATTGTCATTCAAGAGATGCGTAGTTCTTTTGGAAAACATGTTTTTCTTTTAGCCTATTTACCTCGTTAACGTAAATAATACTCATTACATTGACACATGCATTATTTGTGATTAAAATAATGGTTGTTGGTAATGGATTAGTGACCCCCACAGATGTATGATTTCACTGCGTCCGTGGGAGCTCATGCCCCTCCTTATGGGAGCTCAGCTCCCATTGGCTCCCACATAACTTGAACCCTGCGGGACTTGTACACCTTCTGCGAATGTGCTTGTCTTATCTTATAAGAAAACAACTGATATTTTTTTTTCTATCAATCATTTAAGACCAGTGAAAGCAATGGTTCTGAAGGCAAGTTTTTACATTTTTTAAAATACAGACAAAATAGACAAATATTATAGAAGACATCTGAAAGCTTTCTTACGCAAAGTTAGAACAGAAGATCAATCCCCATCATGCCTGTAAGAGTGGTATCTTGATAACTGAAGGGCCACAGACAATATTAAAGTTCAAACAACTAATGTATGTCTGGAGGCCCAAACAAAGACCAGTTTCCTCTGTATGCCTGAGCCGTTTATGTGTTTTTCTGTAGAAAGCGCCCTCTCATGGGGAAAGCCTGCAATTGAATTTTTTTTACAGTGGAATTTAGCTGTCAGTTGGCTGTCAGTTGGCTGTCAGTTGGCTGTCAGCTGGTGGTCAGTTGGCTGTCAGTTGGCTGTCAGTTGGCTGTCAGTTGGCTTTCAGCTAGCGGTCAGCTGGCTATCCCATAGCTGGGAGAGGGATACCTAAGTGAGTGCATTAGTACATCTCGGGAAGAAAGCAATAAAACCTATTTCATTAAATATTGAATGGTCATTAATGTGCCACGAAGAAGGAACCAACGACTGCTACCATTTACATGAAATCTACTGCTACAAATAGGTTGAGTTGACTTTTACAAAACCTACTAACTGATAGCTTTTGATCACTAACCGTTACAGCAACCCAAATACACAGCTTTAATAACAAGACTTCCTTTGGCAAAAAAATACAATAAGAAAGAAAGAGAACCTTGTTAAGGCCATACAGTTGTATTTTACAAAAAGTTTGGGTATTTACAAAAAAGTTCTGACAGGGCACAGTTAGAGGCAGTCTACTTGTTTTGCCATAAAAAACACAAGTCTTTCTGTCATTTTATAACTGGATTAGGAATGAAAGTTTGCCTGCTGAAAGCTGAATGATATGCAGTAAAAATTGTATTTAAAAGCTTCCAAACATGGGAAGATAATTTTCCAAAGACTCTTTAAACACTGCTGGCCTCTAAAGAACAACTTTTGCATAAAAATACTTACACACAAATCAATTATAAAAATAGCGTACTACAGAAGAATCTCTCCCCAGATCAGCACTGTGCAGAACAATAGAAGAAGTCAGATTTGGTCAAGTTTGCAAAGGGGATTGCTTCACAGTATGTGGACATCAATGATTGGGCCTGCCAGACAAAATGTACTTCTTAAGCCAAAGTCAAAGAAAATAAATTCCTAACATTAAGAAATAATACTGATGTATGAACAGCATGTCTTTGAAAACACTGTTTCCGAAAGTAAAGATTCTATATGACAGAACCAAGAGAACAATAAAAAGCTAGGAAACCTTTTGGCGTAATGGAAACATTGCTGTATGAAAACAATGCAGCAGTAAAGATGGTTGGCAACAGTCCACAGATGCTGAGAAGTCAGGGCGAAGTGTCCAACCGCTCAGTGAATCAGGCACCGCAAAGAGGGGCAACCGTTGGGCTTCGAGTAAAAAGCAGCAATGGCAGTGACTGATCAAAATAGTGAAAGATCAACAGGTGCTGAACTAGTCCATCTCACGGTGTTATCTGAGATCTTTGGAGACTTTGAGAACTTTTTAGATGTCGTTGGAGAAGACTGTGGTGAAGTGGGGTCGTGAGCTTCTGGACATGTGGTTGCAAAGGGGAACTTTACCAACGTTTTGGGAATCCTCAATGTCCCAGATCTCTGGCATGCTGCACCCGGGCCTGAGCGAAGAGAAAGGAAGACAAGGTTAATCAGAATGACACACTATTTGTCCCGCAATTCAAGTCAATTTAGATTTTTTAAATGATTATATATAATAGATATACATAACCATGTCCTAAAATGCACACATGAGTGGTTACCATCAAATACAGAACACAGGGTGCCGTGATTTAACCATACAGAAACACTCTTTTCAGCACAAGTTAAAGAGGCCCTATTATGTATTATATTCCCTCTTCTGTAGTGTGATATATAGGTTTTTGCCACATTAGAGTCACAAGATATGATCCTGAAAATTTGCATAATATTTCCTCTTTAGTGCAAAATAAAATAAAACACAGAGTTTAACCCCAGATCAAATGCAATGTAAATACTGTTATATTATGTTTTACTATATATTTTGTATTACTTTTAATATTTTTCTAGTTCTCTTCCTGTGTTTTTAATTCTTGTTTTTATGCACCTGGTAATAAACCTGTTTCTGATTCTGAAATATTATCTTCTGTGATTGTAATGTTTGTTGAGTGTCTGAACACTTGCCTTAAATATTATTCCTTGTTGATGTTGCGGAAAGATTCCAGACTTGATCTTGCAATACAGTGTTATCATATTATAAAATAAAATATGACAGAAAACAAGTTGAAAAGTCCCCCCTCCTCCCGTGAGAGTGCTCTGGTGGTGTGGTGGCAGGGCCGGCTCTAGACAATTTGCTGCCCTAGGCGAGACTTTAGCTAGCCCCCCCCCCCCCCCCCCCAGCCAGAGAATCGTGCAGTAGAAAAGATAAAGATCAATAGAGTATCCAAGGAATACACAATAGAATGGGGGATGGACGTCACATCCTCTAGGGGGGTCCGGGGATATGCCCCCCCGGGAAGAAAATGTTGAACATTTTAAAGTAAAATGCTTCAATCTGGTGCACTTTGAGCAGAATTATTACTAGATCTAGGGGGTACAACTTTAAAACACCCATTTGAAAAAGATCGGTTTACATTTTAATAATCAAATAAGTATATGAACATAACCAATAACCCATAGCCAATAACAAATAAATGTAACGTATTTTTTTTTTTTATATCTTATTTTACCTACTTAACATTTATTTATGCATATTTTTTTATCGCTCCAGTTTTAAACGATATTTTTGGTTTACTGTCCTATAGTGTACATTGAAATGATTTCAAACCTGTTTATCCCAATAATTATAAAGGTGTGCCTTGGAAATATGTGTTTACATAAATTGTGATCAAACCGTTTGAGACCCACTGAGATAACTTAGACCAGTGCTTATCAAAGTGTGGTCCGCGGACCACTGGTGGTCCGTGAGCGCCCCTTAGTGGTCCGTGAGTATATTGGTAAAATTTCACATTTGAAATAAATAAATAAATAAAAGTTTTCCGCACTCTCGCGGGAATATCTCCGCAATGGAGCTAGCTTAAGTTTCACTTTCAATTGCATGATATAGCCCAGTGCAACACCTTCATCACACATGTTTCCACTTGTTTGTACCATTTTCAGGCAATTTGTAATCTGTTCTAGAAAAATTATGTGTTTTGGGATATTTGTGGAGTTAGGTGGTCCGCGAGTGTTTTTGTATTGGTTAAGTGGTCCTTGGTATGAAAAAGTTTGAGAAACACTGACTTAGACTAAAGTGAAGTATCTAAACACTCAGAGTCCTTTACCTCACTGAGCTGTAGTTGTCAGCCTCTCAGTCCGACTGGAGAGGACTCTCCCTCCACATTATTGTAGAAACATCTTCTTCTGATATCTGTTAGAGCAGCTAGCACCAGATTCTAATAACAACAGCGCCAGTACCAGTGCGCCCTTCTCTCGCTCCCACGCTCACTCGCCCTTTGGCTGTGAGCTGCGGGCGCCAGATAAGCCAACATTCCCCATTTTCATCACTTACAGCGCCCATCGTACAGGGCAAATGAAAAGTGTAACCGGGGTGAAAAGGGTGTTACATTTACTTAATTATGAATATTGTTACATCTAGGCCGAAAATTAGGATGAGAGCACCAACGGTCAAAAAAATGTGTTTCCCTCCCAGAGCTACCAGCGCGGCGCCTCCCCAGATCTGGCACCCTAGGCGAACATCTATAACGCCAGTGCTACGGGCCGGCCCTGTGTGGAGGTACCTGGTTCTCCGTGTGCACCAGGAATCCTCCAGGACAAAGCCGGTCCAATTCAAAGTGACCTGCACCGAGAACGACTGTATAATGAAATTTGCATGATGCTTTGATCTTTTTGAACATGGTCGTCGCTGCGAGGATCAAGAACACCCTCGGGTCTCATTAAGCCATACGGAAACATTAAAGCAATTATCTGGGAAACTCTGGAAAGGTCCACACGCTGCAGCTGCTGGAGGAACAACTGAAGGATATTGAGGATATTACAGGAGCAGCTGACAAAAGGCATCAGAGGGAGGTACTATCTCACACAGGCTCTTGCCTCTAGTGGACTCTATGGGCACTACTCTCATCAATGATACGCAAGTGTTCACACACTGAAGTTGTATAAACGTAGCCGGCCAATCAGGGCGAGCCTACCTGAATGCGCTCGCAGGCTCACATTATATAAGGCAGCTACACCTCCTGACTGTCATCCTTTTCTCTTCAGCGAGCGAGACAACACCTGACAGAAAAAAAGAAACATTTCGTGGAAGGTTTGGCGGCGGAGTGGGCCACCAGAGAGTACCACAGCTTCTTAGCTGCTGCTCCACAGCTGCTTGCATTTCCCTTAACACAGTTTTATGGCGAATGGAAGCTCAGCTGTGTATTGACAGATTGGATGGACAGGATACTGAGACTGCCTCCATTCAGGGGCATAAGAGAGGCAAATCTATCATCCCAGGAGGAGATAGATTTCCTTTCAACAGAGATTCAGGCCCTGTTGCAAAAACAGGCTGTGTCTGTTGTGCACTCTCAGGACAGAGAAAATGGGCTTTACTCCATGTACTTCCTGGTGTCAAAGAAGACAGGAGAATTCAGACCCATTCTGGAACTTCGCATCCTGAATCAGCACATTGCCTGCAAAAAGTTCCATATGTTAACCATAAAACAATTACTGGAACTGGTGCATCCGGGCGATTGGTTCACAACCATCGACCTGAAGGATGTTTACTTTCATGTCAAAATTGCTCCAAAGCACAGAAAGCAGGTGCAATAGTCGCGTTACCCACTCTGGGCCAACCTCTCCAGGCTTGGCTCCTGAGAGGGACAGGCTGAGACGGGATGGACTGTCTGACAAAGTTATACAGACTATCCAGGCAGCAAGAGCAGGATCCACCACAGCCTGTTACAGGACGAAGTGGTTGGGATTCCAGCGGTGGTGTGAAGAAAGGAGTCTAGGGCCTCTATCCTGTACATTGGGCTCTATTCTGTCCTATTTACAGATACTGGTGGACAGGGGGCTGGCTCATTCCACAGATAAGGTGTATGCAGCAGCCATCTCGTCCTGCCATGAGGGATTTGGCGGCAGGTCAGCCTTTAGTCAACCGCTTATGATGCGTTTTTTGCAGGGAGTCAGGAGACAGCGCCCAGTGGGGCATGTCTCCACCCCGCAATGGGATCTGCCGTTGGTGCTCGAGGCTTTGGTTACAGAACCGTTTGAGCCTCTGGAGCTCTCCTCCCTGAAGGCGCTATCATTGAAAACAGCTTTGCGGCTTGCCTTGACTTCGGCCAAGAGAGTATGCGAGCTGACCGCTCTGTCGGTGCACCCGAGTTGCCTTTTGATTCATGGTGACCGTAGACCGAAACCCTCCTTTGTTCCCAAGAACCTAAGTAGTTTGTTCAGGTCGAGGGCTATACAGTTGGACGGCTGTAGTCTTCCACCCCATACTGGGGACAGGGAGGCAACATTGCACCTCCTCTGCCCAGTTTGTGCGCTGGCATGTTATGTAGGGCGCACGGCTTCTATTAGGCGCACTGAACAGCTGTTTGTGTGCCTTAGGGATGGTGTGGCCGGTAAAGCTCTGTCCAAGAAACGCCTGACAGGATGGCTCTGCGAGTGCATTTCACTCTGGACTTTCATTTCTATGGGCAGGCGGGGAGAGCCTTTCCCACCTGGGTCTGTGCACACTCTACACGTGGTATGGCTGTGTCGACAGCCTTGTTCAACGGCGTGAGTGTGGAGGACATATGCACGGCGGCGTCTTGGTCTACGCCAGGCCCGTTCATAAGGTTTTATCTCTTGGACATGTCGGGCTCCTTTTCATCGTCTGTGCTTGATGGGGCAACACAGGACTGGTGAAAGCGCTGTGGTCAGTAAGCTGTATCTGACCCCCTTGGACATAATGCACTTACGTTTTCCCATGCTCCTTAGGGACCTGGGAAACGTGGTGCGCAGTAAGCCCCATACAGGGCTGGAAGACTCTCCCCGCCTGCCCATAGGCAGTCTTCCACACTAAGGTCCGTGCACACTCTACAGAGGTAAGCGTGTGAATGTGGAGGACATAGTACACTTACGTTTTTTCCCATGCTCCTTAGGGATCTGGGAAACGTGGTGCGCAGTGTGTAGTCACTTGCGCTGGCACCTGCAGGGTGGAGCTATGGGCTTATTCAGACCAATTACGCTCTACCCAGCCAAGTAAGCCGCGGCCCCGAGTTCTGCACGGTGACAACCGGGTGATAGGAAGTTGGGTTGCGATGGCTGTTAACCAAAGGCCGGTAAGGGGCAGTGTGGTGGGTGATGTTGTGGGGCGACAGGGCATTTATCCATCGGGGCTCCACCCACTGTACCCATAGAGTCCACTAGAGGGCGGGGCCATGTGTGAGATAGAACGGTGGGTTACCAATGTGCGAAAAAGCACACGTCCCACCGTCCGGGACGTGTTATTTACAATATCGGACAAGTAGATCTTTCAATTGACTTGTCCGACAGACAAGTGACGTTTTTCGCCCTTATTTATTGACAAATTATTGATCAATTCAGCTTACAAAAGGCAGAACTAATTCGCAAATTGTCCGTGTCTGCCATTGTTGTGGTTTTGCTTGTCGATTCCTAAGGAAATGCATCTCGCCGCTTTCTGTACTGTTAGACGGGGCGGGGCGGGGCGGGGCGGGGCGGGACGGGACGGGACGTGTAGCACATTGGCAGGCTTGGGAAGCAAAACTCGGTTCCGAGTAAGAACAAATAACAATTGTCCGGTACCGGGATTAATAAGAGTTGTGAGGACAGGAGGCGGAGGCCGATCCCCGCGGACCGCAGCTCTCTCTCCCTATGCTCCATATCGTGTTGCCCTATCAGCTAATCGCTGCACGGTGCAGCTCAGCGTCTCTCTCTCTCTCTTTCTACACACAGCGGATTCGCTGCTCGTTTAACAGCCTCATATTTGTCAAACCTTTTTATGTTCTTTCTCTAACACTTAATGAAGGTTATTAAGCGTTTTAGCTCCTATATTGTTAATATTGACCGCCATTTCCTTTATGAATTAAATCAGCCTCCCTGTCTGTGTCCTTGCGCTGTCCTCACATCCCCCGACCCCCAGACTCGGAGGAGCACAGGGATGTCAGTATTGTCTATGAAGCAGGGTATAGAAAGTAGCCTACATTATTGAAATGAAAATACTATTTATTTAATTTTACAAACAGTGAGTAGCTGGGCAGCTGCAGCATGTTTATTGCAGGACATGTGTTGGACTCTGTCCCGCAGGCAGGTTGCAGTGTAACATCAGAGGGGACTGGGCCAATTGTACATTCTCAAACTGCATCACTTACAGATGTACCACTCCAGATAGGACTCCAATGGGTGTGTCAAATTCCAAATTTGCAATTACAGGATTTAACCATGAGATGGCGCTTCATTCACAAATACACAAAGACAACTTGGTGTTGTAGAACTTAGTCTGTTTGCAATGTTGCAGCTCTGCAGTTGTGTTTGCTGAATACTGTAGCATTTAATCACTTATTTGTTATGGTTTTCACAGGCTACTATAACGAAAAAACATCAATATTTTAGATCAAATAAAGTATATCTAATGTTATTATCTTAATTGTAATTCAATAATATATAGTCTTATATATTAAATAATCATAATAATGTAAATGTTTACACTTCTTTATTTTTTATGCTCATACTTTTACCTTTACAATAGTTTGCTTTATGCAGTATATGTTTTGTAATATTGTTGGGGTGTTTTTACACAGTACAGTAGATCGAAGTAAATCAACTTATACATTAAGATAAGATAAGATGGACCTTTATTAATCCCCGTGGGGAAATTCAGTAGTTCAAACAGCAACAGGGTGAGAGTGAAAAACAGGACAGCACAGATTCACACAGATTAATAAAATCAAAAATAAGATCAGCGATAAAAATTAAAAAAATAATAATAATGAGAAACTATGAAATAAGAAATGAATAAAATTAAAATGTAATTATCATATTCATATATTATAATGTATTGTATTATTAAGTAATATCATACATTAACCCCATTATAGCAGATGCCACATTGAATGGATGAACACATTTATGCAATCAATAATTACAACGGAGTATTTCTAAATACAAGTTGTAAAAATACTTATATGTATTTAATACTAATAACATAATGATTAATTTTACTTTCAGATGATAATACTTTTCAGGGTTAGGGAATGCTCCGGTTCTTGGACAAAATTAACATGAGATCCCTCCGGTCATTGTACGTACTTCGTCTCACTGGAATATTAACGGTCAGATTGAATACAAAACAGACCCCATTTCTCCGGCCAATGACGGGAGAGTTTTGAAAGTGACAAAACACTGTTCCATATGTTTAAAAACACTTAAACAATTAAAAAATGTTTACTCAGGATTCAGGCACGTTCCCTGGCTTGTAAAATGCGGTGATGCGATCTGGAGGTATCAGACTATTTAAACCATGTATACTCAGGATTCAAACACTTTTCCTGGCTTGTAAAGTGCAGCGATGAGCCACCTTTCAAACACTTATTCCTGGGTTTTAGCCTGTCATTTTGCAGGATATCATTTAACATTGACCCTCTCCTGAAAATGTACATATTGTCTTACCCAGAGAACAGGGCTCTGATCAGGGCTAAAGTCACTGCTGTTAGCAGGGTATGACACACACAGACACCCAGAGACCCAGAGACCCATAGACCCAGAGACCCAGAGACCCAGAGACCCAGAGACCCAGAGACCCAGAGACCCAGAGACCCAGAGACCCATAGAGCCAGAGACCCAGAGACCCAGAGACCCAGAGACCCAGAGACCCAGAGACCCGGAGACCCAGGGTGCGGTGCAGCACCCAGAGACCCAGAGACCCAGAGACCCATAGACCCAGAGACCCAGGGTGCGGTGCAGCACCCATAGACCCAGAGACCCAGAGACCCATAGACCCAGAGACCCAGAGACCCTGATGCGCCCTGGAGGTATCAGACTATTTAAAACATGTATACCCAGGATTCAATCACTTTTCCTGGCTTGTAAAGTGCAGCGATGAGCCCTGGTAGTATCAGACTATTTTAAACAACTTTTCCCCGCCTTTCAAACACTTATTCCTGGGTTATAGCCTGTCATTTTGCAGGATATCATTTAACATTGACCCTCTCGTGAAAATGTAAATATTCTGTGCATTTCCAGGAGAGGTTTAATGTTAATTGATATCCTGCAAAATGACAGGATAAAACTCTCTTCCAGACGTTTAAAAACACTTTTCCCGACCATTTAAACATTATTTCTGCCTTGTAAAGTGAGGTTCTCTCCACACTTTCTTCCCCCTCTTGCTCCAGGTGCTGCAGCAGCAGCAGCAGCAGCAGCAGCAGCAGCAGCAGCAGCAGCAGCAGCAGCACCAGCAGCAGCAGCAGCAGCAGCAGCAGCAGCAGCAGCAGCAGCAGCAGCAGCAGCAGCAGCAGCAGCAGCAGCAGCAGCAGCAGCAGCAGCAGCAGCAGCACCAGCAGCAGCCTGGTTTTCTGGGTACTCTATGTCCATATTTAAGACAGTTTCCCCGCATTTTAATCACTATTTCTGCCTTGGAAAGTGAGGTTTTCGCCACACTTTTTCCCCTAAAATGATTTTAAATCATTATTTTGAATTTAAATGCATTTATTTTATCATTAATATGGTTCCCTGAAACAATGCACATAGTCTGGAGCTCACTGGGGTCCTGCATATGCTTTAATCAGGCGTTTTAACAATTTCTTTCCATGAAAATTATTTTTAATCACTATCATGGGGCTATATAAATCCAATTCCGGGTAATTCGGAGCACAATTGTACCTTTTACTATTTAAATATATTTGTATTATATTTATTTGGGCTAGGAAAGTGACATTTCTGGGTGATTTTGTCAGTTTATGGAGCTTAGCCCACAAATCCTGGAGGTTCCAAGCCGAATTTGGGTGCTCACAGGCGGCCTGCCAAGCGCATCCACCCGTGTAAATACAAAAGAAGTGAAGAAAATACTTAATTATATCTTAAAATAATCAAAATTGAAGTTTTGAAAAATTGTCGAAAAAATGACTAAGTGCCAACGGAGAGGGGGCTCGAAAAAGCTCAGGTGTTTGGCGCTTCGGGCCGTTTTTTCCCCTTCTCCGTTGTAAGTTGCAACGGAGAAGGGGAAAAGTGTCCGGGGCTTAATTTCCCCTTCTCCATCAAAAATATTCATCCATACATTTTGGACCACCGTCTGCACGAAATCGGAAACCCGGTTTTTGGGTGCACTCAGAAAAAAAACGGCTGTCTGCAAACACGGAGGTGAAGTGTCCGCCCACCATGCACTCTGGGTCGGCCTTATTTTGTGCCTGAAGATCCCCCCATCCTGGTTCTCACAAAAGTTGTCTCTGACAAATTTTGACTCTGGAGGAATGTGAGGGGAGTTGACAGGGGACTCTGCCGCCTCACCATGCACCTAAAACGGACTAATATTGATGGCTCGAGACCCCCCACCCTGGTTCTAATAAAAGTGATTTTGCCAATTATGAACCACAGAGTGAATGTGTACACCTGGAGGATAGGACCGAGAGATGACAGACTCTCTGGCCGCCTCACAAGTCACTATTGTCGGACACTTTCTTTGCTTTACCCCGGTTCTATTTCCTGCTGGAGTACAGCCTGGTTCCGGGGCACCCCAAACCCTCTCATGGTCGGGGCACCATGAATTGATGCATCGGACCCAATGTTGCCATCACCAGCCCCGCGTTGGTGTGGAGGTGGGACCATTTAACCCTGTGGTAACCCAAGACCTCCCTTGGTCCGTGCACCATGAATTAATGCATCGGACCCAGTGTTGCAATCACCGGTCACGCTAACGCATATAAACGGAGAAATAGAACAGAATTTTAAATCAAATTCATTCTGTCTGTTTTAGTAAGGATGTCTTCCGAATGCCCGGTGTGCAGAGTCTTCTATCTGGCATTGAACAATCACCTTAAGCACAAACATGCAGTGCGGAACTTGGAGGAGAGAGGCATCATTCTGAAAATGGCCAGTGGCAGGATAAATGTTCGGACCAAACCCTGTCCAATCGCAGGGTGTTCGTATGCTGGGAAGAGACTGGACCGTCATGTCACTCATGACCACCCTGAGTTCTCCTAACATGAGGCACATCAGGTCCTGGCAAGGCTGAAGCATAGTGTGGCACTGCAGTTGCTCCATGACCTCCGTGAGACTAACCCCGTCATTGGAATGGCTACATCATTGGATATAGACAATGAGGAGGAATACCCGCTGCGCCCTCCACCCTTCTCCCCACATACAGAGTGTGACAATGAGGACTGCAGGCAGGTGATGCTGGAAAATGTGGCATTGAGGGCTCAGAAGGATGCCCTCATTAATGAGGTGAAGACCCTGCGCTTCAGGCTGAAAAAGGAGCTAAAACCCAGGAAGCAGAGTGCCACTGCTGCTGTGCTTTAGGAAGAGGAAGAATGTATACGATTTAACGAGGGGACCGTGCGGCAGAGTTTCAGTTAGATTTTTTTTCGCCGGTCAACATGTCCGTTAAAGTTTAAATCTTCCAGACAAAATTAGAAAAGTGCCGGTCAAAGGTCTTTTTTGTTATTTATTGAACTTTAAAACAAATGAATAACGACTCTATATAATCAGGGGTGCACATAACTGGTACGCAGGTACGCATGCGCGGCAACAATCTGAAATGCGTACCGTCACTTGTGTCACAAAGCGCATTTGCGTACCGACGTACTTGTGAAGCTTTTCCAGAAGGCGGTTAGATCACCGGACGACAGTCGGTCTCCGTGTGCACAGACAGGGCTGCTGTTAACGTTGGTCTGTACAACGGAATTGTGCCAAAACTACGCCAACCGGCTGCGGAGGGAGACTCCCCCCCTTCACTGGAGAACTGCGCTAAAACAGCTGATCACAACGTTCACGCTCTGTGGTCACGAAGTACGCCTAATGAGGCATGGCTAAAATGCATGATCTGTTTGGTATATTGAAAAAAAAACTTCACAGACATGTTTTATATAGGTATGGGCATACAATATATTTTTCAAATATAGCATGATAGGTCCATTTTAATCAAAAGTTCTAACAGATGTTAATATTAGAATAATAAGGGTTAAAGCATTTATACTGTCCTACTGTTCCATTTCTCCAACAATCTTTTACTTTTTAGGAAATATTCTTGTTTGCTTTTTTTTGCCGAAAACAAGAAGATGATGTGTCTGGTCGTCACCATGACTTATTTTTAACCGGCGCCACAATTAGTGCCTAAATTCTCGTAGTGGCCAAACAGTGGTACTACAACTTCTGTATCAGTCCGTGACGTCGTTTGGCCCCAAAATACTTTTTTACATTGACTTACATTGGGAAAGAGACATCTGTAATATAGCGGATATTTTTTTGCTAGTTAAATCAACTACCAAGTATGAACACTTTGATATCCCTTATTTAAATGATAATGTCCTGAAAAGTTACGAGTTAAAATCTTAGGCTTAAGTCCCTTGTCCATTAATTTGACTGAGCCCTACAAGCCATGATACTGCGGGTTAGAGGCGGGACTTTAGGAAAACACAAGTGCGCACATTCTTTGATCCCAGACCCAAGTATTTTTTGTAATGAAGAGTCAGGCCAATTTGGCTTCAACAGGGCCCGCCTCCGATGGTGTATCCAGTTCTCTTTTTACATCCATGGTGGAGACTTCAGAGGGACTGATTAACCACAATGGAAACCGCAACTTTATGTTTATAGTATACTTTAGGTTTTTGTACATATCAAACAACACTAGGGAGCTTTAGAGGTTCTTGTAGGTGGCTTTTGATAGCTCTCAACAGCCTCATGATAGCTGTTTCCAGTCTGTATGCTAAGCTAAGTTAAGCTAAGCATACTGGCTGTAGTTTCATAGTTAATTACATTACATTACATGTTACTTATTAAGACGCTTTTATCCAAAGCGACTTACATACTCAATACTGTGGACAATAAACAAAATTCTGTATTGATGAGTGAGTTGGAAACAGGCCTGCTTTTGTTGTTTTTCTGTGAGTGAGCGGTGTTTGTGTGTTGAAACAAAGGACACCATGTTTGTGCCTCACTGTAGCCGCCGGTGTCCTTCAATAGCTCCACTAACTCAATTATTTCTCCCACCTAATACAATTCTTCTGCTCTTCCATTTGATTAGCAGCAGTGAGCGCTAATCCCTCTTCATCCCGAGCTGCCGCACATCATCTCTGCTGTTTCTGTGTGTGAGGAATGTTTCTCTGAAAGGTCACGGTGCCATTGTGAGGGATCGAGCGGCTGCTATGTGTTTGTACACCGATCCTTATCTCGTGCATGGATCTGATTGAGGGCACAACATTACATTGCCTTTGTTTGCACCCGTGTTCTGTGTCAGTGTTTGTGTCGCTGTGATCTCATTCCAGGGTCACCGCCACTGTGTGTGTGTCTCAGTGTAAATAAATATTTTGCATGCAGGACTTTAACTGTAACAGAGTTTTCCTACACTCTGGTACTTCTACTTTTACTTAAGTAGAAGATCTGAGTACTTTTCCCACCTCTGCACACAGCATCATATAAACATATATTTATCTTGCATTTGTAGCTGAGACAATATATATATGTCAATGTGATAAACTAAATCCTAGTTAAATGAAACTGTTGTTCATCAGTGTGTCGTTAGATAACTACTGGAACCTTGATCTGCTGACTAGAACTGGGTTCATGTGCATGGGAGTATACTACATGGTATTCAGTGATTGGATGCTGATCATGATTATTGATTGACATTGGGGGAAGATATCATACAAATAGCTCACCTTTAAGGGTTTTTATCTACAGACACTTCTTGAAGTTCTGAGATCAAGTAACTTCAAGTTATTTTGTTGGGACAAAACCTCTATTCTCACCTAAATCAGGGTAAGCATTTCAATTCTCATTCCTACTATTTTATTTAAAAATCTTGTATGTTTCAAACATTTTGTATTAAGAAGTATTATTTTCAAACTGGATAGACTACTGTAATGCACTTTTCAGTGACCTCCCGAAAAAACGACTGAAAGACTTAGCTCATCCAAAACTCTGCAGCTCTGCGGATAACCAGAACTAAGAAGAGAGAACACATTAGTCCAGTTTTAGAAGCTCTTTACTGGCTTCCTGTTTACTTTAGGATTGATTTGAAGGTCCTCCTCCTGCCATATAAGGCCCTTAATGGGCAAGGACCAAGCTATATTGCTAACTCCCTTGTCAGCCACAAGTCGTCAAGAACTCTGCGTTCCTCTGCTGCTGGTTTGTTAGAGGTTCCCAGAAACAGCCGTAAAAAGACGTTTGGTGATGCAGCTTTCCTTAATTATGCCCCAAAGCTATGGAACAAAATACCTGGAGACATCAGGGATGCCTGCTCAGTGGAAGGCTTTGGAAAAAAACTCAAAACATATTTGTACAATTTAGGCTTTTAGGAAGCTAACTCCTGCTCTCTGCTGCACTTTCTCAATGCACTCTGATGCATTTTGACCTGTCACCTGATTGTGTGTTGCACTATCCTCCTTTTAGGGGACCTATCATGCAAAATGCACTTTTTGATGTCTTTTATACATAAATGTGTGTCCCCGGTGTGTCAGGGATGTTTTGTATCTTACAGACAGGTTACGAAAAATCATGTATTCTCAGAGAAGTAATATCCAATCAAAGTCAAGGATTTAACCAAGCTCTTCCCCATTGTTAATTATTTAAAATAGTACTATTCGTTCTTCTTTGTGAAAGGTCTTCATCATAAAGTATACATTCAAATTGCAGCTTTAATTTAATTAACAGTGATATTAAATATGTTCAACTTTGACCTTTACTTCCTATTGGGGAATCTTATGTTGTTTTGTGATGTTTGTGCTGGAGCCGCTTTATCCAAAACAGCACTCTGGTTAGAGAGATGACACAGAGACAGGAAGTACAGTCGTTGGACTTTATATTAGCTTGGTTCTGATCATCAACACGGAATACATCATGCTTGATGTGGAATCACATACAGGATGTTGAATGGGTTGATGAGTATGATGATAATGTTAACGTAGAGTAGAGAATGAATGAATGGTTTCTGCAAAATACACAGAAATAGAAATAAGGTTCAAATTACAATAACTAACCAGACTATGGTTATTAATAATAAGCAACAGCAATACTAATTGTTGCTAAAACACATTAGACACGTTGCAAACACACACATGGCTAATAAAAGCTAAGTTAGCATCTCATCCACACACTATCACTGAATAGCTTAACTTAGCTAACTAGCTAGCATTAGCTCAATTCCTGAACAACATAGCAGCTAAAAACGGGACATCAATAGACTCATTAACACACTGACTCAGCAGGACACTATGCATACAATCTTATAACATTACCAACACTAAAGATCTGCATATATGCTCACATTCTTCACGAACGCATTCTCTCTGTGACGATGGTAATTATGCATGTGACGATGCGACCGCAATAATGTCCTGTCATGAACGCACATGTGCAACCAGCTCGAGGACCAGTAGCTGCACTACTTTAGCTGTCCCTAAATGTGCCTGACAAAAACACGAACGATATAACGCAGATCAAGGAAAACAAGGGGAATTTACAACACTTCCCATTGGTCAAAGACATAAGGGGCGGGCTCATGGTCTTAATGTTGAAATCGAACTATTTCAATACACTTAGATCTGATTTTCATTTCTTAAATTATGCCTTTCAGAAATAACAAAGAAATGTGTTTTATGTTAAATATATTCTTTTAATGACTATCCTCTGTCTCATCCAGAATGATGAAACTCAGTGTTTTCCTTCTCATGCTCCTCATGGAGACGTGCTCTGTCTCCACTTATCGTGAGTATGAATCGTTTTCCCTATAAAATCATAACAGGGAAGTGAATGTAAGGCTGTCCGTTAGCAAGGAAAGCAGGTTTATACAAATTAAGTTTAATTGTCTAGATCAGAGGTTCCCAACCTTTTTTGTCTCGTTTAACCCTTGAGCTGGTCTCCATTCTAGAAGAGCCCCCTCACTCATCTGTGATGATGCACCTACATTTTTTCTTGTTAAATCCTTTAATCGTATTTAACCCAACTGCTCCTTAGTTGATAAGTCACCCTTAATACAAATGCATTTAAACTTGACCTTTACACTTATTCTAGCAGTTTCAACCTCTTTTGTTAAGACTAGAGCTTTTATTGAGACACTCGACCTTGCTTATCTTTCTTAAACTTTGGGAACCACTGGTCTAGATTATAGCTTTAGCTCCAAAAAAAAGAGTTATGTAATGCATAAAATGCTCACTGCTCACATTAGATATATCCTGTATGTTTTGCTGCTCCAATAACTAGTTATTGTTTTTGTGGTAATACTGTTTAAATGTAACTGTGAACACATCGCCATGTAAGAAATCCCAGCAAAGCGACACAAACAAATACAGAAAACACATTCAATCTCCAATTCATCAGCAGGTGTTCAGTGTTTGGAAATAAAACACTGCATAGACATTAAAACACTGATAAACATCTTCATCAAGTTGGCAACACGTGCATGCTGAGGCAACATGCTGCAAATTCAGAAAGCGTAACCCAACTCACAATGGAATAGTTTTTAATGATCACCGTTCACAGGTCTAATATCCAGTCATCATTTACTTTCTGAGAAACGTGCAGCATTTCTCTGTTTGTAATTTGTGTTTTTTCTATTTTCTGTTTTCTTTAGTTGTTGTGCGTTGAATATTCAGGACCAGTTATCTGTTGGAACACTAATGTAGCTTAAACCATTTTCCAATGTGTGTATTATAATTATATATTCAACTGTCTCTTTTCTAGAAACGTGGCGTTGCGTGGAAAAGCGACCCAGTCAGACCGTTATACGTGTTTGGATCTGCCAGCAACGCTATTGATGGAAACCGGGAAAATAGTTTCCATTCTGGATCGTGCAGCCACACTGATACAGAAAGCAACCCCTGGTGGAGAGTGGACCTGCTGGAGCCCTACATCATCACCTCCGTCATCATCTCCAACAGAGACTGCTGTCAGAAAGGCTGGGCACAGGTCCACATGGCAACTCTTTAGACAACAATGGTGCATCAAACCCAGTGTAAGACATTTCCTGCACACATTTTATTCATTTGTTTTGTGTAACTGTCTGAGCATTTTGTTTATTTTCTCCTCTCCCCTGTTAATTGCTCACCACCAGTAGACAGAGGTGTATTAAGATGCTTTACTTGAGTAAAAGTACAGATACCCTAGTTTCAAAATATTTCATTACATGGAAAAGTCCTGCATTCAAAATGTTTCTTAAGTAAAAGTACAAAAGTATTATCAGCAAAATGTCCTTAATGATTAAATGTACATATGTATGTGACATTTCTAGATATATTCATGCATTAAGAAGCATTTTACAAGTTTAATTTTATTTATATGATTTGACTGTTTTGTGACTTAAAGAGTTTGTCCCCTAGTTTAATTGTTAGAGATACATTTAGTTAAAAGTAGCTAAAGCTGTTTAATGAATGTACTGGAATAAAATTACATTGTTTCCGTATTGAAATGTAGAGGAATAGGAGTAGAAAGTTGAAATAAATGGAAATACTCAAGTTAAGTACAAGTACCTCAAAATTGTAAATGTACTACCCACCTCTGCCAGTAGATTCTCATAGAAACTGTTCCTAAATGTTTCAACCATGTCATTTTACTTATTTGCATTGCTTATCAAAAATATAGGCAATGCTGAAGTGCGTTAAACTTGCATCGTCTTTAATATCTCGCAGTGGGTGCCCCCCTGATTGCAAAAAGGAGTCAGATTGTATAGAAGTCTATGATGAAATTACCAGTTACCTTTGATCTAACTGTTGAAGCCGCAGGGATCACCAACTACATTTGTCCAAGGGCCAAAATGTATCCAATAGACACTTTCGCGGGCCAGCGATTTTTATATAGCCCAGAATTTTGAAGTTGTTGACCGGGGGGGCGTAAAGCTTAGCAGACTCTTCACGCTAACGAAGGATCACTTCCAGGCTATTGTCCGGCAGCTCCTTCCTCTCTCTCTGTTGGACTCTGTCGCAGCGGGGCTACTGCTGTGCTGCGGAGCGCATAAAGCAGACTCTTCACAACGAAGGATCACTTCTTCTTCATCGCAGGGAAGGTTTCGCAGTACGCAGTCTACTGTCCCGCAGCTGCTGCCTCTCTGTTGGACTCCGGTAATGCACATTACTCACGAGACGTTGTAAAAAAAAAAAAATGAGTGGGGGGCGAACGCACTAACCACTCGGCCAACGTCACAGTCACCCCCGTCGTGCGGGCCGGATGAGAATGTCTGGCGGGCCGGATGTGGCCCGCGGGCCGCCAGTTGGTGGTCACAGCCTTAGGGGTATAACATGTCATTCATGTTCTTCTTTCTTTCTCACTTTTGTTCTCTTTTTTTTAGGGTTGGTACAATTTTTACAATAGAGGCATTGTACACTATGACTTTCATTCATCGTGTGGAGGGACGCTATGTGACTGTAAGTATACCGGGTGATGGAAAGGTCCTTACCCTCTGTGAGGTGGAAGTCTACGGGTACCATGCCCCAACTGGTGAGGGTTTGGGATCTTACATAAATAATGTGTGATGAAAAGTCTATGAAAAATGTTCCTGCAACTCACTTGATGTATTACTGCTGGAAAGAGTGTAACTATTAGTTTATGATCTCAATTGTTTGTTTCAAGTCTTCTTCAATCCAGCATGATGTTCAAGTTGTAAAATATGGTCCCATTAATAGGAAAAAGAGAAAGGATGTACCAGCCTTTCATGTCACTAATGATTACTAAAACAGGTCTTATTTTATATAAAGTTTAATTTGCCAAAACTGAATGACACATTTAGTTAAACTTAGTGCAGTTGTAGTTATATATAACGTTAACTATAGACTCAATATATTATAGACTACAGTATAATATTACTTTAATTCCTATTTTCCAAAAACAAATAACGATATGGTAGTTATTTATTTATATATGGTGGGGTTATCCCTTTTATGTCCTTCATCCTGACGGCAAATTAAATCAAATCTTTTGAGAGTCATGGTGAAACAGTATAATAAAAAACAACCTGCATCAGGAGTCATACATGTTAATGATTTAACCTAAATCTTTGTTTTGTTTTTTTCTTGCAGAATGTAACCTGGCCATTCTAGGAAAAGCCGCACATTCATCAGTGCATGGGAGGCGTGATGCATATAAGGCCATTGATGGGAATCGGGCCTCCAAGTGGCCTGAGAATTCGTGCAGTTCCACAGACAAGGAAAAGAACCCCTGGTGGAGGCTGACTCTGCACAAAACACACAAAGTGTTTTCTGTTAAGATAACCAACATATTGAAAAACCACAAACGACTCAATGGAGCCGAGATCCGCGTTGGAGATTCTCTTGTAAACGAAGGTGCTGACAATCCCTGGTAACTTACAGCCTGTATTATTACAATACTAATATTAAAAAGTCATTAAATTGGTATTTTGTTGGAACACGTTTGAGGAACAATTATTCAGTTTTTCTCTCTCAAGTTTACCCTGGTGCTACATTTTGGATTAAAAAGCCTTACATTGCCAAGAAATAGGATTGGAGCGGGAATACCCTTCATTTATGAATGATTCCTCCAATGTGTTCTGATCTGATCACAGAAATGGACAAATACCAAGGTCGCCAAATGAAAGGCCTGATCGAGGGTCGTCAATTGTGATTCTGTGACATGATTTGAAAACATTTATTTAAACATTACTGAAATATAAATATTGTTCATTATCAAGCCCTAATTAAAAGATCTGCAACCAACATTCTAACCAAGTAAAGCGTAGAAACCTAATGACGCTTTGAGTGCATGTTGAACTTAAAATGAAAAGCCTATTACTTCAATAAACCCTTCCTGAGGTTAATGTAGTGATTTCTGCTTCTTCTACAGGTTTGCTTTAATCACCAGCATCCCGGGAGGTGTAACTCATGAGTTCAAGGTTCCCGACGGGATGGACGGCCGCTATGTTTACATAGGTATCACTGGAAGACATGAGTGGATGACCCTCTGTGAGGTGGAGGTGTATGGCTCTGCACTGGATTAGCATTCAATGTAATGGATTTGCAAAGATGCTGTAATGTGTACACAAAGCATCCAAAATAAAATTTGCATCTTAAATTTCATTGTTTGCATGGAGTCAAGATTTACTGGTGGAGATTGCAACAAAACTCTGCCTTGACTTTTGCTTTTACACAGGACTTGTACACCTTCTGCGAATGTGCTTGTCTTATCTCATAAGAAAACAACTGATATTTTTTTTTCTATCAATCATTTAAGACCAGTGAAAGCAATGGTTCTGAAGGCAAGTTTTTTAAATTTTTTAAAATACAGAAAAAATAGACAAATATTATGAAAAACATCTGAAAGCTTTCTTACCCAAAGTTAGAACAGAAGATCAATCCCCATCATGTCTATAAGAGTGGTATCTTGATAACTGAAGGGCCACAGATAATATTAAAGTTCACACAACTAATGTATGTCTGGAGGCCCAAACAAAGACCAGTTTCCTCTGTATGCCTGAGCCGTTTATGTGTTTTTCTGTAGAAAGCGCCCTCTCATGGGGAAAGCCTGCAATTGAATTAATGTTTTTTTTTTTACAGTGGAATTTAGCTGTCAGTTGGCTGTCAGTTGGCTGTCAGTTGGCTGTCAGCTAGCGGTCAGTTGGCTGTCAGTTGGCTTTCAGATAGCTGTCAGCTGGCTATCCCATAGCTGGGAGAGGGATACCTAAGTGAGTGCATTAGTACATCTCGGGAAGAAAGCAATAAAACCTATTTCATTAAATATTGAATGGTCATTAATGTGCCACGAAGAAGGAACCAACGACTGCTACCATTTACATGAAATCTACTGCTACAAATAGGTTGAGTTGACTTTTACAAAACCTACTAACTGATAGCTTTTGATCACTAACCGTTACAGCAACCCAAATACACAGCTTTAATAACAAGACTTCCTTTGGCAAAAAAATACAATAAGAAAGAAAGAGAACCCTGTTAAGGCCATACAGTTGTATTTTACAAAAAGTTTGGGTATTTACAAAAAAGTTCTGACAGGGCACAGTTAGAGGCAGTCTACTTGTTTTGCCATAAAAAACACAAGTCTTTCTGTCATTTTATAACTGGATTAGGAATGAAAGTGTGCCTGCTGAAAGCTGAATGATATGCAGTAAAAATTGTATTTAAAAGCTTCCAAACATGGGAAGATCATTTTCCAAAGACTCTTTAAACACTGCTGGCCTCTAAAGAAACATTTCAACAACTTTTGCATACAAATAATTACACACAAATAAATTATAAAAATAGCGTACTACAGAAGAATCTCTCCCCAGATCAGCACTGTGCAGAACAATTGAAGAAGTCAGATTTGGTCAAGTTTGCAAAGGGGATTGCTTCACAGTATGTGGACATCAATGATTGGGCCTGCCAGACAAAATGTACTTCTTAAGCCAAAGTCAAAGAAAATAAATTCCTAACATTAAGAAATAATACTGATGTATGAACAGCATGTCTTTGAAAACACTGTTTCCGAAAGTAAAGATTCTATATGACAGAACCAAGAGAACAATAAAAAGCTATAGGAAACCTTTTGGCGTAATGGAAACATTGCTGTATGAAAACAATGCAGCAGTAAAGATGGTTGGCAACAGTCCACAGATGCTGAGAAGTCAGGGCGAAGTGTCCAACCGCTCAGTGAATCAGGGCACCCCAAAGAGGGGCAACCGTTGGGCTTCGAGTAAAAAGCAGCAATGGCAGTGACTGATCAAAACCTAGTGAAAGATCAACAGGTGCTGAACTAGTCCATCTCACGGTGTTATCTGAGATCTTTGGAGACTTTGAGAACTTTGTAGATGTCGTTGGAGAAGACTGTGGTGAAGTGGGGTCGTGAGCTTCTGGACATGTGGTTGCAAAGGGGAACTTTACCAACGTATTGGGAATCCTCAATGTCCCAGATCTCTGGCATGCTGCACCCGGGCCTGAGAGCGAAGAGAAAGGAAGACAAGGTTAATGAGAATGACACACTATTTGTCCTGCAAATCAAGTCAATTTAGATTTTTTACTAGATATAAATAACCATGTCCTAAAATGCACACATGAGTGGTTACCATCAGATACAGAACACAGGGTGCCATGATTTAACCATACAGAAACACTCTTTTCAGCACAAGTTAAAGAGGCCCTATTATGTATTATATTCCCTCTTCTGTAGTGTGATATATAGGTTTGTGTGCCACATTAGAGTCACAAGATATGATCCTGAAAATTTGCATAATATTTCCTCTTTAGTGCAAAATAAAAATAAAACACAGAGTTTAACCCCAGATCAAATGCAATGTAAATAGTGTTATATTATGTTTTACTATATATTTTGTATTACTTTTAATATTTTTCTAGTTCTTTTTGTTGTTTTTATGCACCTGGTAAGAAACCTGTTTCTGATTCTGAAATATTATCTCATGTGATTGTAATGTTTGTTGAGTGTCTGAACACTTGCCTTAAATATTATTCCTTGTTGATGTTGCCGGAAAGATTCCAGACTTGATCTTGCAATACAGTGTTATCATATTATAAAATAAAATATGACAGAAAACAGATTGAAAAGTCCCCCCTCCTGTGAGAGGGTGGTGTGGAGGCAGGGCCGGCTCTAGACAATTTGCTGCCCTAGGCGAGATTTTAGCTAGCGCCCCCCTCACTAGAGCTCACTAGAGCTCACTAGAGGTATACTTCCTCATAAGTTAAAGGGGACCTATCATGCTATATTTGAACAATATATTGTAGGGCCATATCTATATAAAACATGTCTGTCAAGTTTTTTTTTCAAAATACCAAACAGATCATGCATTTTAGCCATGCCTAATTTTGCTGTATTTGCTCTCCTCCACCCTGTCTTTGCATGCGCTGCAGCTGACCACGCCCCCCTGCAAAGGAGGGGGCCGAGTTACGAGCGTCATGTTACCATGCTGTTACCATGCCACGGCATTCCCCTGATTGGTGGAGAGTTGGCCATATAGGCGGAGCACCACTTTTGTGACGTAGCAACTTATTCAAATCTGTATCAGTCTGTATCAGATCCGTTGCAGCCCCGTTTTTAGAGATTTGGGTATGGAGGAAAAGAGGGGTTGTGTTTTCTGACACTTGGTGAGTTCCCTGACACACCGGAGACACATATTCATGTATAAAAGACGTACAAAGGTGCATTTTGCATGATAGGTCCCCTTTAAGTTATAAGTCAGCAAAATTAATCAAATGTGGGTAAATTATGCTTGATACTTAAAAATGCCTTAAGAAAAAAAACGCCTATATCAAAGCTCTCATAGGGTTTACTTTATTTTGTTGGCAGCTCATTCCTCAGTTTGCTTAGAAT
Organism: Dissostichus eleginoides; assembly: GCA_031216635.1. Classification (NCBI taxonomy): domain Eukaryota; kingdom Metazoa; phylum Chordata; class Actinopteri; order Perciformes; family Nototheniidae; genus Dissostichus; species Dissostichus eleginoides. The sequence continues at coordinate 2,892,688 of CM062280.1, forward strand.
AAGGGGAAATATGAAGGGTGTATTTTAAGCTTGTAAATAAATAAGTTATTGGACCTTTTTTTAATCAACTAAGATATGTTAGAAAATGTTTCCAACTTTAATTGACTGAATTTATTAGAAAGTGGCCTTATTAACACATACTACTGTGTAATATATTTGTACATATATATTTAAGCAGTACAATATAAGACAAACACAGGTTTCATTTGTGGCAATTTGCTGAGGGCCGATTCAAAATGGTCAGCGGGCCGCATTTGGCTCCCGGGCCGTAGTTTGGACCGCCTTGTTTAAATTAACAAATGATTGGCATATGTGTATTCTGATCCATGTTTAAGAGCAGTTGGGCTGCTGTGAGTTTTACTGACCTCAGACCAGCATCTTCGTAGGCGGGGTGGTTGACGATGGGCCGCCCTGTGGAGAGCTTCACGCTGGCCATGGTGGGCATGGCTCCGGAAAATACAGAATCTGCATCAGTCACACACAAAAACAAGACAATGTTGTTGAGTTTCTACACCACCACTTCTTCCTTTTTTATATTTCTCTACTTTGTACGGTTTAATAACGTAAGCCATGGAAAATACTTATTTCTAATTGTCGTCATGTAGGAGAGTTTTTCAGTCTGTGGCTTTTGATCCGCCAACACGCCACCCAGACCCCACGCAGCATTCTCATCTGTTTGTCATTACTGGTGTCATTTTCTGGTTGCTAACGCCATTGTAACACATAATCACTGATGTTCCGCTGTAACGGTGTGGACTCATCAGAACAGAGTGGGCGAGCTGACCAATCAGAGCACACTGGGCTCACAGGGAGGGGGGGGCAGGAGCTCCAACAAGCCGTTAAGGACAGAGAGTGAATACACATACTATACAGAGATGCTGTATGAGAAACCAATGTGAGTTTGGAAAATTGCACAATATAAATCTATTTTAGTAGACCTCAACAATGGAATTATGATCAGTAGAAATGGCCATGACATGGGACCTTTAAAGAAAGGCATCAGTAAAGTGGAACTTCTGTATGAAAGCAATGTAAAGATTTGTAGTGAACAAATCGCTGAATTTTAGGGGTTTCAGCGGCCAACACTAGCAGTTAGGAAGAAGCAGCCAGAGATATCACCACTATCGCCACTATAAACACGGCTCCAGCTGCAGCGATGGGTGTGTGTGTAAATACCTCCCCGCATCTGTGTGGCTTGTGTAAGGTTTCAGCGTTAGAGTCCTTCTAGTTTATTGTTTTGTGTTTATATCTTGTGACCTTTTATTTTGGTATTGACTCTACCCTCTCGTTTCAGGTGTGAACACTTCCTGTCTTTATGTGTCACCTGCCAGCTTGATTGTTGTCTCCTGCTCCTGATTGTTTCCACCTGTGCCTCATTACCTAATGTGTGTGTGTGTATATATAGCCCTTCTCTCCTTTTGTCTTTTGTCGGTTCGTCTTGTCTACACATCAAGTCCATGTCTGTATTCTCTCGTGAACCGTTGAGCAACCTAGTGGAACCTAGAGATCTTATGAGAATCCTAGTTTATCCTAGTAATCTTTTGTTTTGAATAGTCTTTTATAAAATAAAAGATATTCTTGAAGTCAAACTGAATCGTGCATCTGAGTTCTTGTGAGTCCTTCGTGTCAGCTTGTGAAGTGTGAACTGAGAGGGAGAAAGTCACAGCCTTTGTCTATAGCTTGAACTCACGCCACCGAAAAGTGTGGGCCGTCTCTATTAAAAACGAGATGGCCCACACTTTTTCAGCTTGGGAGCTACTTTTAAAATGACCAAGCCCAAAAGATCTACCTACACCTAAAAGAGTAAAGGTTGCTCGTTAAACCAGGATCAATATATTTATTGAAGTTTTTATTGTGTGCATTATAAATGTGTTAAATGAATTGAGCAATTCTTTAAAAAGTATAATGTTGCAATCTCTTTAAAATAAGTAATTACAGTTAAAAAATAGATGTTTTCCAAGGGCCTCTCCTTCACAGGCCTACACTTTAAATCATGAGACTTTCAAATCATAACACAAAGATCAGTATCACTTTGTGTTGCAAGCTAAATGTCAAATGTATTTAATTAATGTACAGTTGTTTTGATTTATTTTAAATTCTCCAGTTGAGCTTCCTTCGAGTTCAGTCTAAGCAAGAAATTGTTTCTCTTAACAGGCGCCTCACATTCTCAGTGCTGTCCCAAAGGTTTTAACCTTGTGCAGACAAGCTGTACACACACACACACACACACACACACACACACACACACACACACACACACACACACACACACACACACACACACACACACACACACACACACACACACACACACACACACACACACACACACTTTTTGGATAATTATTCACCTTATCCACATTGTAAATTGTTGCCTTCTTTAAAGTTATTAGTAATTCAAGATTAATTATTAAATTAAATGGGGTACATAAGATAACATAAATAAAATAACCTTGACTTGATAATTTTGTTCACAACATTAGACCTGTCCTACGTGTGCATGTTTGGGTGTTTTAACACTACTGTAATGTAACTAATCTTGTTATCCTTTTCATTACAGAGCTGGGAAAATGGTGTATTGATTAGATTCTGATCCGTGCACGTCCAATTTTGACTGACTTTAGTTCTAATGTTAATTTTAATTTGACTTCAACCCATAAGTAATTCTTTAAATTAACTCTAAATTGCTCATGATGATGGATTAGTGTCCCACATTTATTCCACTAATTTGTTTTACAATAGGCCAAAGGTAAAGAGAGACATTGATGACCTTGTGTCCCTTCTGTTAGTACGTGGTTCCATTTTGTCTATGGCCTTGGACGGCTTCACTAAAAGTCACCCAGTTCTGCCCTGCTAAAGTCCGGCTGAGTGCAGTCACAGAGATGCTATGGCTGCCAGAGTAGAGGGCTTAAAGAGCCGCATGCGGCGTCCATTCTCGGACCAGACCATTAATGGTCTGGTCCGAGAATGGACACCATGTCCTGCTCCCAGAGAGAATGACACTCTTCAAACTGAACATTGCAGTCGCTGATACTGTCTCACATGGGTCTGCTCCCCCCACTGAGCCATGAACTGAAAGCATGACATCTGCTTTAAACACTTGGAAGCCTCCCTGTCACACCAGCACCAACCCTTGGGTCAGTCAGATGAGACTAACGGCTTCACTTAGAGCAGGGGTCGGCATGCGGCTCTTTAAGCCCTCTGCTCTGGCTCCCTTGAGTTTAGACATAAATAAGAAGGAAATTAAACAAAAGTATTTGTAGGACTATTTAAATGTTGTTGCATGGTTGAAAATGTTTCGTATCTTGTATTTTGAGGTGATACTGTGACACATAAATAAAAAACATAACGGTTATAATTAGGTCAACTAAAATTGCGTCACATCCTGCTACGGTCCCGCGCCAGCGCCTTTTCTTGCAGGCGAATAACCTGACCCCCGGCTCGATGAGCGAACTATGGATAAATCAAAGAAAAGAAAAGTATCGGAGGAACACAGGATTTAATTCTGCGTAAACAGCGTTATCTGCTTTCACAGCAAACGATGCTGGCTTACCGGTATGTTTGATATGTGGAGAGAAGTTGTTAAAGGTGCTGCAGCCTTTACGTATCGAGGAAAAACACGGAAGAGGAAGACAGCTGACGATCTTCAGTCATAATTCAATCAGTTAACTCTTTTTAGGGTGCAGCTATATGTTTTATTTATTTCAAAGTGGGCCCATTTGAATTATATTCATTTCCTTCAAATGTGTAGAGGACTCCCCAAGTGCTGTGTTGATTTATTTTAAAGTAGGCCTTTGTATTTTTTTTTATTCTCCTTATAAGAGTTCTTTGTTTATTATTAGAGGTTAACAGTTTTATAATGTAATAAATAATAAATGCAAAAAAACTGTAGTTTTTGTCTATGATATAACAATAAATACAACTTTATAAGCTATCAAGCTATCAAATATGTTTTGCGGCTCCAGACAAAACAAATTGTTGGAAAAGGGGGCAAAATTGCTCTTTTGGTCAAAAAGGTTGCAGACCCCTGACTTAGGGGATTTGGTTCAGATACATGACTCTCGTTACCACAGAGTGGGTTGGGTATTTTTTTTTTAAGGCTATTCATACTGCTATGCAGAGGATGCCTGTATGTTGGCAAGCTGTTAAAAGCCCCTACTATTGTTTAAAATAGGCCTAATGTCAGGGGCCTCTTAATGTCTAGTTCTACATGTATTCACATTATATAGACAATGTTTCCACCTGTTAAAACTAAAGGCGGCACGAAACTCAGGCTGCAATACAACCATTCTGTTCTGCTCTAACGATTCAATTCATAGATTCTACATCAAAACAATTCGCTTTTATTGTTTCCAATGATAACGTCACCTTAAGTGGAGGAATGCAAACCTGTTTTCAAATGTAAGGTTTTGATTTTGTTTGACATTTCTCAGTAATGACACCCTCAGACACCCAATATCATTCATGCTATGCCATCAGTAATACGTTAGATCAGGGGTCTTCAACGTTTTTTCAGGCCAGGGACCCCCAAACTGATGGAGAGCCGGAGCAGGGACCCCCTACTATATGTATGGCATACAATTGTGTTTTATATTAAACGGGGCCTAGTGCCGTGTATAAACATAGCTACTCTGTTATTGTACATTCAATACTAAGCTATTCAAATAATACACAGGTTAATATATTCATGTTTTTATTTTAAACATGTGCAAGGTACAGGGTGGCCGTGCCACTGCCATTTATAAACATACATCTTGAACACAACACTGAGCTATTAAAATAATTCACAGATTCAAGTTTTAACTTCAAACAAGTGCAAGGTACAGGGTGACCATGCCACTGCCATTTATAAACATACATCTTGCATACAACACTGAGCTATTAAAATAATTCACAGATTTTAACTTTAAACATACATGTAGAAGGGACAGTGAATCCTCAAACCATCTGTGGATGGCACACGTACTCCCACATTAGTGAGATGTCTGACCCTGATGAGTAGCACACAGCTTATCTAACCTTGGACGGATGGAGGTTGTCAGGCAGAGGGTCATATCAGCCTCAGGCTGCAGCCTTGACCTGTATTTGTTTTTCAAGTAAGTGAGTGAGGAAAATCCACTTTCGCAAAGATAGGTTGTTGCAAAGGGCAAAAGGCTCATCATAGCTTTTCCTGCCAATTGCGGAAAGTCTTTCTGGCAAGAGATCCAGAACTGGGTGAGTGGTTTTGTGTCATATATGTGTCTGAACGTACTGTCCGTGGATAGTTCGATTAGCTGATCCTCCTCTGTCACTGTCAGGCGTGTGCCGTCTGCTGCGTTGTCTGTGAATGGAAACAGTATCCATGTCTTGTCCCTGCGCCAGGAGTCAGCCTCAGAAAAGTAGTGCCCAAATTGTCCCTCGAGCGCTCCAAATGCGCAAGAATTGCGCGTGTTACGGGGGGCGAGAGCACAGCAGAATCTCCCAGCTCATCCACTGATGGAAACATGGAAAATATTTCCTCCCCGATGCGCTCCCTCCATCTTTTGATTTTTTTTAGAAAGCCTTCCATTTTGTCATACAGATGAATGGCATGTGTATTGGGGCCTTGCATTGAACTGTTCAGTTTGTTCAGCTCAGCGAAAACATCAGCAAGATAGGCAAGTTTGGTGACCCAAACATTGTCACTGAAAAGTGCAGCCAGCTCTGTGCGCTTTTGGAGAAGTAAAAACTCCCGAATAGACTTGCGCAATTCCAACACACGTGACAACACTGTTCCACGTGAAAGCCATCGAACCTCGGAATGGTACAGTAGCGCAGTGTGTTCTTCTCCCTCAGCAGCACAGAGATTAGAGAAGAGACGCATTTGCAATGCGCTCTTCTTGACTAGATTGACTACTTTCACTACCGAGTCCATGACATCTGCCAATTCAGCGCTCATATCTTTGGCAACAAGTGACTCCCTGTGTAGCATGCAGTGCGTCCAAATCACTTGCGGAGACACATCCCTTACAAGCGCGATTAGTCCACTTTTTAAACCAGCCATGGCTCTTGCACCGTCAGTGCAAAGCGCAATACATTTTGTCCACGGAATGTCATTTTCTCTGAAAAAAATATCAATCACTTTGAAGATTTCAGAACTAGTTGTGCATTGAGGGAGGCACTTACAAAACAAAAATTCCTCCTGCATTTCCTTATCATTGACAAAGCGCACAAACGCCAGAAGCTGGGCGTCCTTAGACACATCTGTTGACTCGTCTAATTGTAATGCAAATGCATCTGCCAACCTCAGCTTCTCTATCAGTTGCACCCTCACATCAGATGCCATCTCGTCTATACGGCGAGCTATGGTTGTGTCCGACACTGGAATGGTTTTCAGTTTGTTGATGTCAATATCATTCCCATACATTGTTTTACACATATCGGTTGCTGAAGGCAATATTAAATCCTTTGCAAGTGTGTATGGCTGTTTCTTCTGGGCAATCCGAAGAGCAATTTGATAAGAGCATTTCAAAGCTAGCTCACCAACTTTGGCTGATTTTCTGATCAATATCTGTTGACCTTGGAGGGATTTGAGGCTAGCTTGGAAGTATTCAACAGGTTTGTCTTTTAAGTGGCTGTGTGTTGTCTCCAAGTGACGCTGCAGCTTTGATGGCTTCATAGATTCATTTGAAAGAACAGTAGAGCCAGGCCCATTTCCAGAACAAAATGACTCAGGGTGCATCTGAGATTAGAGAGGGAGCAGTGGTAAAGTGCTATTTTTATAAGTGGGGAGTGGACCTAACACCCTCTAGAGGGGTCCTCACCTCCTATAGGAGGGTCCTCACCTCCTCTAGGGGGTCCTCACCTCCTCTAGGGGGGTCAGGGGGCATGCTCCCCCGGGAAGATTTTTTTTTAAATATTGAAGTTAAATGCATCAATCTGGTGCACTTTGAGAGCAACATGAAGAGATCTATTGATACATCTCAACACCCATATAAAACAGAACTGTAAACAGATTTACTTTTTCTTTATGGATATTTTACAAATCACTCCCCTTTTAAGACCGAAATGTCTACAGGCATAGCAGGAGATGGCATCTTTTTTACATGAATACTCCAGCCAATCTCTGTTTTGAAACCATGAGCTGCAAAATGAGCGCCTTACCCCACTGTACAGGCGAGTTGGGTACTTTTTTAAATATACCTGGGCAGGCTCTGTTTTGCCGAGGTCCTCTGGCACTTGCGGGCCGCCGAGGGGTGGCGGTGTTCGGGGCAACGAAGACGGCTGCGGCTGCTCCGCCTCCGTGGGCGAGGCGGGCAAAGCCGGCGAGTCGGGCGGGAGGACGTTAGTGTCCACGACAGTGGCCGCGGGTAACGTAATGTCCCCATGATCTGAACTGTTATTACCTGCAGTAGATGCAGTGTTACTGCTGGCGATAAGGGCTGGTTGTTTTACCATTTTCTGATGTCCATCATTGACTGCTGTGTAAGCACCTTGCAGATGACGAACACGCAGCGGCACAGGTCACGCGCACCTGACATAATAACGTTACTTACCGTTTAAATTGACCAAATAAATACAGCAGACAATGTTATTTAACCACAATTACAATTTATTTTATTTCAACTATATTCGTCTTCTTATTATTACTACTATTATTATTATTGTTATTATATATGTAATATTTTTCACTTTTCCTTTTTCAAATGAGGGTGCATAACAACTCAACTGAGGGCGCAATGCACCCTTATGCACCCCCGTAGAACCGGGCCTGCTTCAACGGGGCCCACCTCCGATGGTGTATCCAGTTATCTTTTTACATCCATGGTGGAGACTTCAGAGGGACTGATTAACCAAAATGGAAACCGCAACTTTCTGTTTATAGTATACTTTAGGTTTTTGTACATATCAAACAACACTAGGGAGCTTTAGATGTTCTTGTAGGTGGCGTTTGTCAGCTCTCAACAGCCTCATGATAGCTGTTTCCAGTCTGTATGCTAAGCTAAGCTAAGCTAAGCATACTGGCTGTAGTTTCATAGTTAATTACATTACATTACATGTTACTTATTAGACGCTTTTATCCAAAGCGACTTACATACTCAATACTGTGGACAATCCCCTCAAGAGCAATTTGGGGTGAAGTGTCTTGCCCAGGGACACAACGACATGCTGACTGCAGTGGGGTTTGAACCTGTGACCCCCTGATCCAAACACCAAGGCTCTATCCACTGCGCCAGACGCCTCCCTTAATGGATAAGATATGAGAGTTTTCGCCTCTAATTGTTGACAAAAAAGCATAATTTAATTCAAAAGGCTGCATGTGTTTGCACTAAATTCTGTATTGATGAGTGAGTTGGAAACAGGCCTGCTTTTGTTGTTTTTTTGTGAGTGAGCGGTGTTTGTGTGTTGAAACAAAGGACACCATGTTTGTGCCTCACTGTACTCAGCATTGAGCCTCAGCTGTAGCCGCCGGTGTCCTTCAATAGCTCCACTAACTCAATAATTTCTCCCACCTAATACAATTCTTCTGCTCTTCCATTTGATTAGCAGCAGTGAGCGCTAATCCCTCTTCATCCCGAGCTGCCGCACATCATCTCTGCTGTTTCTGTGTGTGAGGAATGTTTCTCTGAAAGGTCACGGTGCCATTGTGAGGGATCGAGCGGCTGCTATGTGTTTGTACACCGATCCTTATCTCGTGCATGCATCTGATTGAGGGCACAACATTAAATTGCCTTTGTTTGCACGAGTGTGCTGTGTCAGTGTTTGTGTCGCTGTGATCTCATTCCAGGGTCACCGCCACTGTGTGTGTGTCTCAGTGTAAATAAATATATAAATATTTAGCGTGCAGGACTTTAACTGTAACAGAGTATTCCTACACTCTGGTACTTCTACTTTTACTTAAGTAGAAGATCTGAGTACTTTTCCCACCTCTGCACACAGCATCATATCAACATATATTTATCTTGCATTTGTAGCTATGAGACAATATATATATGTCAATGTGATAAACTAAATCCTAGTTAAATGAAACTGTTGTTCATCAGTGTGTCGTTAGATAACTACTGGAACCTTGATCTGCTGACTAGAACTGGGTTCATGTGCATGGGAGTATACTACATGGTATTCAGTGATTGGATGCTGATCATGATTATTGATTGACATTGGGGGAAGATATCATACAAATAGCTCAGCTTTAAGGGTTTTATCTACAGACACTTCTTGAAGTTCTGAGATCAAATAACTTCAAGTTATTTTGTTGGGACAAAACCTCTATTCTCACCTAAATCAGGGTAAGCATTTCAATTCTCATTCCTACTATTTTATTTAAAAATCTTGTATGTTTCAAACATTTTGTATTAAGAAGTATTATTTTCAAACTGGATAGACTACTGTAATGCACTTTTCAGTGACCTCCCGAAAAAACGACTGACAGACTTCAGCTCATCCAAAACTCTGCAGCTCTGCGGATAACCAGAACTAAGAAGAGAGAACACATTAGTCCAGTTTTAGAAGCTCTCTACTGGCTTCCTGTTTACTTTAGGATTGATTTTAAGATCCTCCTCCTGACATATAAGGCCCTTAATGGGCAAGGACCAAGCTATATTGCTAACTCCCTTGTCAGCCACAAGCCGTCAAGAACTCTGCGTTCCTCTGCTGCTGGTTTGTTAGAGGTTCCCAGAAACAGCCGCAAAAAGACGTTTGGTGATGCAGCTTTCCTTAATTATGCCCCAAAGCTATGGAACAAAATACCTGGAGACATCAGGGATGCCTGCTCAGTGGAAGGCTTTGGAAAAAAACTCAAAACATATTTGTACAATTTAGCCTTTTAGGAAGCAAGCTCCTGCTCTCTGCTGCACTTTCTCAATGCACTCTGATGCATTTTGACCTGTCACCTGATTGTGTGTTGCACTATCCTCCTTTTAGGGGACCTATCATGCAAAATGCACTTTTTGATGTCTTTTATACATAAATACAATACAATACAATACAATACAGCTTTATTTATAGAGCACTTTAAACCTCCAGAACAAAGTGCTGTACAGGCAAATAAAACAAAACAAAAACATACAAAAAGTAACACGGCACAGCTCACACACCATAAAACAAGTACAAGTAAAAACAATAGACAATTTAAAAGCAATAAAATCAACGCTCTAAAAGATGTTAATACGCTAAGGAGAAGAGGTGGGTTTTAAGAAGCGATTTAAAAGCAGGCAGTGTGGCGGCCTGTCTGATGTGCAGGGGCAGATCGTTCCACAGTGTGGGAGCTGCTACAGAGAAGCAACGGCCCCCTCTGAGCTTTGACTTGGTTCTGGGCACATTCAGGAGCAGTTGATCAGCTGACCTGAGAGGGCGGTTGGGCGTGTAAGGGTGTAGCAGCTCAGAAAGATATGGTGGGGTCATGCCATTTAGGGATTTAAAAGTAAACAAAAGGATTTTGAAATGAATCCTAAAATGTATTGGCAGCCAGTGGAGCGAAGCCAAAATGGGGGAAATGTGCTCATATTTCCGTGTGCCAGTTAAAAGCCTTGCTGCGGCATTTTGCTCCCGCTGCAGACGAGCGAGGGAGGACCCACTGACCCCCATGTAGAGAGAGTTACAGTAATCCAGCCGAGTGGTGACAAAGGCGTGGATTACTGTCTCAAACTGCAGTCTGGAGAGAAATGGTTTTAATTTGGCTAGCTGCCTCAGGTGATAAAAGCTTGTTTTTACCACAGATTTAATCTGACTCTCAAGTTTTAGTTCACGGTCCATTTTAATGCCAAGGTTCGTAATGGTGGGCTTGGTGTACTGAGCCAGGGAACCCAGGTCTACAGAAGTGGTGCCAGTGGTGCTACCAAAAACTGTGTGTCCCCGGTGTGTCAGGGATGTTTTGTATCTTACAGACAGGTTACGAAAAATCATGTATTCTCAGAGAAGGAATATCCAATCAAAGTCAAGGATTTAACCAAGCTCTTCCCCATCGTTAATTATTTCAAATAATATTATTTGTTCTTCTTCGTGAAAGGTCTTCATCATAAAGTATACATTCAAATTGCAGCTTTAATTTTATTAACAGTGGTATTAATTATGTTCAACTTTAACTTTGACTTCCCATTGGTCAAAGACATAAGGGGCGGGATCATGGTCTTAATGTTGAAATCGAACTATTTCAATACACTTAGATCTGATTTTCATTTCTTAAATTATGCCTTTCAGAAATAACAAAGGAAATGTGTTTTATGTTAAATATATTCTTTTAATGACTATCCTCTGTCTCATCCAGAATGATGAAACTCAGTGTTTTCCTTCTCATGCTCCTCATGGAGACGTGCGCTGTCTCCACTTATCGTGAGTATGAATCGTTTATATATGACGTTTTCAATATAAATCATAACAGGGAAGTGAATGTAAGGCTGTCCGTTAGCAAGGAAAGCAGGTTTATACAAAGTAAGTTTAATTGTCTAGATCAGAGGTTCCCAACCTTTTTTGTCTCGTTTAACCCTTGAGCTGGTCTCCATTCTAGAAGAGCCCCCTCACTCATCTGAGATGATGCACCTACATTTTTTCTTTTCAAATCCTTTTCTAATCGTGTTTAACCCAACTGCTCCTTAGTTGATAAGTCACCCTTAATACAAATGCATTTAAACTTGACCTTTACACTTATTCTAGCAGTTTCAACCTCTTTTGTTAAGACTAGCGCTTTTATTGAGACACTCGACCTTGCTTATCTTTCTTAAACTTTGGGAACCACTGGTCTAGATTATAGCTTTAGCTCCAAAAAAAAGAGTTATGTAATGCATAAAATATTGTAATCTCACTGCTCACATTAGATATATACTGTATGTTTTGCTGCTCCAATAGCTAGTTATTGTTATTGTGTAATACTGTTTAAATGTAACTGTGAACACATCGCCATGTAAGAAATCCCAGCAAAGCGACACAAACAAATACAGAAAACACATTCAATCTCCAATTCATCAGCAGGTGTTCAGCGTTTGGAAATAAAACACTGCATAGACATTAAAACACTGATAAACATCTTCATCAAGTTGGCAACACGTGCATGCTGAGGCAACATGCTGCAAATTCAGAAAGCGTAACCCAACTCAAAATGGAATAGTTTTTAATGATCACCGTTCACAGGTCTAATATCCAGTCATCATTTACTTTCTGAGAAACGTGCAGCATTTCTCTGTTTGTAATTTGTGTTTTTTCTATTTTCTGTTTTCTTTAGTTGTTGTGCGTTGAATATTCAGGACCAGTTATCTGTTGGAACACTAATGTAGCTTAAACCATTTTCCAATGTGTGTATTATAATTATATATTCAACTGTCTCTTTTTCTAGAAAACGTGGCGTTGCGTGGAAAAGCGACCCAGTCAGACCGTTATGAGCACGTGTTTGGATCTGCCAGCAACGCTATTGATGGAAACCGGGACAATACGTTTGATTCTGGATCGTGCAGCCACACTGAAGTAGAAAGCAACCCCTGGTGGAGAGTGGACCTGCTGGAGCCCTACATCGTCACCTCCGTCATCATCTCCAACAGAAGAGACATGTATCCAAAAAGGCTTGAGGGGGCAAAGATCCACATCGGCAACTCTTTAGTCAACAATGGTGCATCAAACCCAGTGTAAGACATTCCCTGCACACATTTTATTCATTTGTTTTGTGTAACTGTCTGAGCATTTTGTTTATTTTCTCCTCTCCCCTGTTAATTGCTCACCACCAGTAGACAGAGGTGTATTAAGATGCTTTACTTGAGTAAAAGTACAGATACCCTAGTTTCAAAATATTTCATTACATGGAAAAGTCCTGCATTCAAAATGTTTCTTAAGTAAAAGTACAAAAGCATTATCAGCAAAATGTCCTTAATGATTACATGTACATATGTATGTGACATTTCTAGATATATTCATGCTTTAAGAAGCATTTTACAAGTTTAATTTTATTTATATGATTTGACTGTTTTGTGACTTAAAGAGTTGTCCCCTAGTTGAATTATTAGAGATACATTTAGTTAAAAGTAGCTAAAGCTGTTAAATGAATGTACTGGAATACAATTACATTATTTCCGTATTGAAATGTAGAGGAATAGGAGTAGAAAGTAGACTTAAATGGAAATACTCAAGTTAAGTACAAGTACCTCAAAATTGTAAACGTACTACCCACCTCTGCTAGTAGATTCTCATAGAAACTGTTCCTAAATGTTTCAACCATGTCATTTTACTTATTTGCATTGCTTATCAAAAATATAGGCAATGCTGAAGTGCGTTAAACTTGCATCGTCTTTAATATCTCGCAGTGGGTGCCCCCCTGATTACAAAAAGGAGTCAGATTGTATAGAAGTCTATGATGAAATTACCAGTTACCTTTTATCTAACTGTTGAAGCCTTAGGGGTATAACATGTCATTCATGTTCTTCTTTCTTTCTCACTTTTGTTCTCTTTCTTTTAGGGTTGGTACAGTTACTACAGCAGAGGCATTGTACACTATGACTTTCACTCATCGTGTGGAGGGACGCTATGTGACTGTGCGTTTACCGGGTGATGACCAGGTCCTTACCCTCTGTGAGGTGGAAGTCTACGGGTACCATGCCCCAACTGGTGAGGGTTTGGGATCTTACATAAATAACGTGTGATTTCCATCTGAACAATTGGTGTTTCAGCCAAGCGGCTGAAAAGTTAACTCAATGCAGAAGTCCCTTAACCCTGCATTCTTTCTAAAAGTCTGATTTTGTAGAAGTCTATGAAAAATTGTCCTGCAACTCACTTGATGTATTACTGCTGGAAAGAGTGTACCCATTAGTTTATGTCTCAATTGTTTGTTTCAAGTCTTCTTCAATCCAGCATGATGTTCAAGTTGTAAAATCCCATTAATAGGAAAAAGAGAAAGGATGTACCAGCCTCTCAGGTCACTTATGATTACTACAACAGGTCTTATTTTATTTAAAGTTTAATTTTCCAAAACTGAATGACACATTTAGTTAAACTTAGTGCAGTTGTAGTTATATATAACTTTAACTATAGACTCAATATATTATAGACTATAATATTACTTGAATTCCTCTTTTCCAATAACAAATAACAATATGGTAGTTATTTGTTTATATATGGTGGGGTTATCCCTTTTATGTCCTTCAAACTGACGGCAAATTAAATCAAAACTTTTGAGAGTCATGGTGAAACAGTATAATAAAAAACAATCTGCATCAGGAGTCATTCATGTTAATGATTTAACCTAAATCTTTGTTTTGTTATTTTGTTGCAGGAGAGAACCTGGCCATTCAAGGAAAAGCCACACAGTCATCACTGTATATGTTTGGCCTTGCAAATAATGCCATTGATGGGGGTCGGGCCTCCAAGTGGGATGACGGTTCCTGCAGTTCAACAGCCGAGGAATTAAACCCCTGGTGGAGGCTGGCTCTGCCCAAAACACACAAAGTGTTTTCTGTTAAGATAACCAACCGAAAGGAATTCCCCCAACGACTCAATGGAGCCGAGATCAGCATTGGAGATTCTCTTGTAAACAATGGTGCTGACAATCCCAGGTAACGTAGAGCCTGTCCTATAACAATACTAATATTAAAAAGTCACTAAATTGGTATTTTGTTGGAACACGTTTGAGGAACGATTATTCAGTTTTTCTCTCTCAAGTTTACCCTGGTGCTACATTTTGGATTAAATAGCCTTACATTGCCAAGAAATAGGATTGGAGCGGGAATACCCTTCATTTATGAATGATTCCTCCAATGTGTTCTGATCTGATCACAGAAATGGAAATACCAAGGTCGCCAAATTAAAGGCCTGATCGAGGGTCGTCAATTGTGATTCTGTGACATGATTTGAAAACATTTATTTAAACATTACTGAAATATAAATATTGTTCATTATCAAGCCCTAATTAAAAGATCTGCAACCAACATTCTAACCAAGTAAAGCGTAGAAACCTAATGACGCTTTGAGTGCATGTTGAACTAAAATGAAAAGCCTATTACTTCAATAAACCCTTCCTGAGGTTAATGTAGTGATTTCTGCTTCTTCTACAGGTTTGCTTTAATCACCAGCATCTCGGCAGGTCGAACTGCTGAGTTCAAGGTTCCCGACGGGATGGACGGCCGCTATGTTTACATAGGTATCCCTGGAAGACAGGACTACCTGACCTTCTGTGAGGTGGAGGTGTATGGCTCTGCACTTGATTAGCATTCAATGTAATGGATTTGCAAAGACGCTGTAATGTGTACACAAAGCATCCAAAATAAAATGTGCATCTTAAATTTCATTGTTTGCATGACGTCAAGATTTACTGGTGGAGATTGCCTCAAAAGTCTGCCTTGACTTTTGCTTTTACACGGGACTTGTACACCTTCTGCGAATGTGCTTGTCTTATCTCATAAGAAAACAACTGATATTTTTTTTTCTATCAATCATTTAAGACCAGTGAAAGCAATGGTTCTGAAGGCAAGTTTTTTAAATTTTTAAAATACAGACAAAATAGACAAATATTATAAAACACATCTGAAAGCTTTCTTACCCAAAGTTAGAACAGAAGATCAATCCCCATCATGTCTGTAAGAGTGGTATCTTGATAACTGAAGGGCCACAGATAATATTAAAGTTCACACAACAAATGTATGTCTGGAGGCCCAAACAAAGACCAGTTTCCTCTGTATGCCTGAGCCGTTTATGTGTTTCCCTGTAGAAAGCGCCCTCTCATGGGGAAAGCCTGCAATTTAATGAATGGTTCTTTTTTTACAGTGGAATCTAGCTGTCAGTTGGCTGTCAGTTGGCTTTCAGTTGGCTGTCAGTTGGCTTTCAGTTGGCTGTCAGCTAGCTGTAGGTGTCTGTCAGTTAGCTCTCAGTTGGCTGTCAGTTGGCTGTCAGTTGGCTGTCAGTTGGGTCTCAGTTGGCTGTCAGTTGGCTGTCAGTTGGTTGTCAGTTGGTTGTCAGTTGGCTCTCAGTTGGCTGTCAGTTGGCTGTCAGTTGGCTGTCAGTTGGCTGTCAGATAGCTGTCAGCTGGCTATCCCATAGCTGGGAGAGGGATACCTAAGTGAGTGCATTATACATCTCGGGAAGAAAGCAATAAAACCTATTTCATTAAATATTGAATGGTCATTAATGTGCCACGAAGAAGGAACCAACGACTGCTACCATTTACATGAAATCTACTGCTACAAATAGGTTGAGGTGACTTTTACAAAACCTACTAACTGATAGCTTTTGATCACTAACCGTTACAGCAACCCAAATACACAGCTTTAATAACAAGACTTCCTTTGGCAAAGAAATACAATAAGAAAGAAAGAGAACCTTGTTAAGGCCATACAGTTGTATTTTACAAAAAGTTTGGGTATTTACAAAAAAGTTCTGACAGGGCACAGTTAGAGGCAGTCTACTTGTTTTGCCATAAAAAACACAAGTCTTTCTGTCATTTCATAACTGGATTAGGAATGAAAGTTTGCCTGCTGAAAGCTGAATGATATGCAGTAAAAAGCGATTTAAAAGCTTCCAAACATAGGAACATTATTTTCTAAAGACTCTTTAAACACTGCTGGCCTCTAAAGAAACATTTAAACAACTTTTGCATAAAAATACTTACACACAAATCAATTATAAAAATAGCGTACTACAGAAGAATCTCTCCCCAGATCAGCACTGTGCAGAACAATAGAAGAAGTCAGATTTTGTCAAGTTTGCAAAGGGGATTGCTTCACAGTATGTGGACATCAATGATTGGGCCTGCCAGACAAAATGTACTTCTTAAGCCAAAGTCAAAGAAAATAAATTCCTAACATTAAGAAATAATACTGATGTATGAACAGCATGTCTTTGAAAACACTGTTTCCGAAAGTAGAGATTCTATATGACAGAACCAAGAGAACAATAAAAAGCTAGGAAACCTTTTGGCGTAATGGAAACATTGCTGTATGAAAACAATGCAGCAGTAAAGATGGTTGGCAACAGTCCACAGATGCTGAGAAGTCAGGGCGAAGTGTCCAACCGCTCAGTGAATCAGTGCACCGCAAAGAGGGGCAACCGTTGGGCTTCGAGTAAAAAGCAGCAATGGCAGTGACTGATCAAAACCTAGTGAAAGATCAACAGGTGCTGAACTAGTCCATCTCACGGTGTTATCTGAGATCTTTGGAGACTTTGAGAACTTTGTAGATGTCGTTGGAGAAGACTGTGGTGAAGTGGGGTCGTGAGCTTCTGGACATGTGGGTGCAAAGGGGAACTTTACCAACGTTTTGGGAATCCTCAATGTCCCAGATCTCTGGCATGCTGCTCCCGGGCCTGAGCGAAGAGAAAGGAAGACAAGGTTAATGAGAATGACACACTATTTGTCCTGCAATTCAAGTCAATTTAGATATTTTAAATTATTATATATAATATATTTATATAACCATGTCCTAAAATGCACACATGAGTGGTTACCATCAAATACAGAATACAGGGTGACATGATTTAACCATACAGAAACACTCTTTCCAGCACCAGTTAAAGAGGCCCTATTATGCTTGTAGGGGTTTCCCCTCTTCTGTAGTGTGATATATAGGTTTTTGGGCCACATTAGAGGAGATAGAACTATGAACCTGAACATTTGCATAACATTTCCTCTTTAGTGCAAAATAAAATAAAATACAGAGTTTAATCCCAGATCAAATGCAATGTAAATACTGTTATATTATATTTGACTATATATTTTGTATTATTTTAAATATTTTTCTAGTTCTCTTCCTGTTTCTGATTCTGAAATATTATCTTCTGTGATTGTAATGTTTGTTGAGTGTCTGAACACTTGCCTTAAATATTATTCCTTGTTGATGTTGCAGGAAAGATTCCAGACTTTATCTTGCAATACAGTGTTATCATATTATAAAATAAAATATGACAGAAAACAGGTTGAAAAGTCCCCCCTCCTCCCGTGAGAGGGCTCTGGTGGTGTGGAGGTACCTGGTTCTCCGGGTGCACCAGGAATCCTCCAGGACGAAGAAATCCACCCCCAGCGTCATCAGGTTCCCCTTCACTGTGTCTGCAGACATGCGGCTGTACATGGAGTACACCAGCTTGGTTCTCTCCCTGCGAGGAGCACAATAAAGCATTGATACGGTGCACAAGTTGGAGAACAACTACATGCAAAGTATAGCAGTACAGAGGTGCAAGAAGTACCAATACAAATACAATTGTGAAGTCACTTTGTTACCAGTTAAAGTGCTGCATTTTAAATCGTGCTTCAGTAAAGGTGCAAAAGTAAAATGACTAGTTAAGCGTAATGGCCCATTTCTGAATAATATATATATTCAATTACTGTATTAATTTCTGAATGGTCAGTAGATCAATTTGCATCAAATTAAGCCATCATCTGTTCATTTAAAAAATAGCAAAAATAATAATAGTGAATAAAAAACGTTTAACAAAAGATTTGTAGCAATGTGGCGTATCTTTAGTATCCTTTGGTTGAAAGTGTTTTTTCCATCATCGTTTAACCCTCCTGTTGTCTTCGGGTCAAATCTGACCGATTTACTACTTTCATCAATCATAACTTTTTTGTTTTACATTCGATTGCATTAAGGCTTTATGATATCCTTCACAGTAGACATTTGAACATATAAAATTGCTGATCACCACTTTCATTGAATTTTGGATGATTTAGTCAACTTTGTAACACCCATGGTGTTCCCGGTCAAAAATGATAAGCCATGAAGAAAAGGAATTAGTAACCATCCGGATCAGATAAAACACACACACACACACACACACACACACACACACACACACACACACACACACACACACACACACACACACACACACCACACACACACACACACACACACACACACACACACACACACCCACATACTCTAGATGTGTACCCCCCCCTTATGTGCCCATCCCCCCATGTGAATCACACCTGGCACACACAAACACAAACACACACACACACAAACACACACACACACACACACACACACACACACACACAACAAACAATTTGACACATTTCCCGCTCTTATGTGGCCATCCCCCCACATGGATCACACCTGGCACACGCAATACATGTTCAGTGTCTATTCTTTGTATATTTACTGCAGTTGTTCATGTATACCAGTAGTCTGATACAATATGTACAGTTTGAGTTTGAAAGGGTGTTAAATGACATTTGGTGATGATTAATGGTTTTTGTGTTAATGTAATAGCAGCTAAAACAGGACCGGTCAAATTTGACCGCGAACACCAAAGTAAGGGGGGGAAAACGAAGACAATAGGAGGGTTAAATCAGGGGTGCCCAAACTTTTTTCACCGAGGGCCACATACAGAAAAATATACGAAGGGCTGGGTCACTCGCTAGACGAGAGGTATATTGCCTCATAAGCTAAGTATAAGGCGTGTGGCACAGGTTCAAACCCCACTGCAGTCAGCATGTCGTTGTGTCCCTGGGCAAGACACTTCACACCAAATTGCTCCTGAGGGGAATGCCCACAGTAATGAGTATGTAAGTCGCTTTCGATAACAGCGGATAACAAGTAACATGTAATAAGTCAGCAAAATGTATCAAATGAAGGTCAATTATGCTTGATACTTGAAAATGCCTTGAGAAAAAAACAGCCTACATCACAGCTCTCCTTAGGGTTTCATTTATTTTGTTGGCAGCTCATCCCTCAGTTTGCTTATAATAAGGAGAAATATGAAGGGTGTATTTCAAGCTTGTTAGGTAAATAAGTCATTGGGCCTTTTTTTAAAACAACTAAGAATTGTTAGAAAATGTTTCCAACTTTAATTGACTGAATTTATTAGAAAAATTGGCTTATTAACACATGAATACTACTGTGTAATATATTTTTACATTTATATTTAAGAAGTACAATATAAGACAAGCACAGGTTTCATTTGTGGGCCATATTGGATAATACTTTTAGAATTTACTGAGGCCGATTCAGCAGTTGGGCTGCTGTGAGTTTCACTGACCTCAGACCAGCGTCTTCGTAGTGGGGGTGGTTGACGATGGGCCACCCTGTGGAGAGCTTCACGCTGGCCATGGTGGGCATGGCTCCGGAAAACACAGAATCTGCATCAGTCACACACAAAAACAAGACAATGTTGTTGAGTTTCTACACCACCACTTCTTCCTTTTTTATATTTTGTACGGTTTAATAACGTAAGCCATGGAAAATACTTATTTCTAATTGGCTGACGGGTGTACGTTCAAATTGTATCTCTAGTGAACAAGACAATACAATTTATTTCATTTTAGTTTATCGAGTTAAGCAGCAGGTGGTGCAAATTCTCCATTTTGAAAAAAACATTAAACCATTGCAGAAGAGATGATGAAGCAATTCAAAGAGCACCAGTGGAAGTTTAAACAGTGAAAAACAACACGTGAAGGTCACATCAGATCTATGTGGAGCAGTGAGGTGAATTTGTTTATATTCTACCATTTAATCATCTCATCGGCGTAGCAGAAGCTTCAGTGGACGTTTGAAGTCACATGCTTTATGTGTAACGTAAAATATCCCAAGCACATTGTCACATGTGTGTTTGATATCCCGATTTATTCTTTCCAATGTTCTGCTTTTTAACTCTCATTTTATTATTTTATGGGCATTAAAACACACGTATTACAACCATGGAAGTTGCCAACAAACTCCATTGCTTAATAATTAAATAGTTAATAAGCGTTAAAAATAAATAAATCTGCACACACACGGAAATTAGTCCAAAAATCCACTCAACTTTAGTGCTGAGCTACATTTGGAGACGAAGTACGGCTTTAGATCAACTATTCTGTTTGTCAGTCACACACTCTGCTGGAACACTGGCATACATGTATTTCTTGGTGCTTTACTGACACTAGCTGGTGATGAGTGGTACAGCACAGACCTTCAGAGGATGTAGCTTTTGCCTAATATCTCCAGGGATTTGATTGTTTTTAGAGAAGAAATTGACAAAAAGATTAAAAGAATCAGCCTTTGATTGTTTCGTTGGATCTGTTGCTAAAGAGATATGCGGCACAGCTCAGAGAAAGAAACTGCAGATGCTTTAATTGATTAAAAAGAGGGCGCTGTAACAAAACTGTGTCCGTTGTCATGTTCATGTGTGACGGACAATTTGCAAACATCCTCCTTTTTGTAAATGTCCGTTTCTTTGTCTGTTACACATATGTAGAGACAAACATTTAAATACATCTATTTTGAGGGACCCATGTCATCGAATGCTGTTTTGTTGAAATTGAAACTACTTATTCAAAAGTTGCGGAGGGTGCGGATGCTAGTGGAGCCTCGCAGATCAGAATCAGAATCAGAATAACTTTATTAGTCCCACAGAGGGGAAATGTTGTATCGTTATAGCAGGAAAGAGCCACAGACAGCTTAATGTTACATATGTAAAAAAAAGTACTAAGTTATGATATAATACAAAATATAATTTTAAAAAAAACTTAAAAAAAAAAACTTTTCAAAATACAAATCCTGTAACAGTTCTTAGGATTTAGCAGCCATGTATATATTACACAGTTATTAATGGCATATGTATATAATATGTATATATTGCACATATAGCACATATTGCACATAGTTTGATGGTATTTAACAGCAGCAAGTTACACAAGCTACAAAATGCAAAAAACACACCTTGTAACGGTTCTAAGGATTTAGCAGCCAGGTATAAATCACAGTTATTAACGGCATATATATATAGCACATATTGCACATAGTTGATTGGTATCAACTATGGGATGCTGAGGGTGCTGCAGCCCCCTCAGCACCCCCCCTTCCTGCATCCATGGTGCTCAGGCTGAGTTCAGGCTGAGTGTCGCGATGTCTCGCTGTCTCGCAGACCCCACGCAGCAACCAGGAAACACCACCAGTAATAGAGCTCACACTGTCCCCTCCTCACAGCAGCGAGCCCCGCAATGTCCCGCCAACACGGCAACCAGACCCCACGCAGCATTCTCATTTGTTTGTCATTACTGGTGTCATTTTCTGGTTGCTAACGCCATTGTAACACATAATCACTGATGTTCCGCTGTAACGGTGGTGGACTCATCAGAACAGAGTGGGCGAGCTGACCAATCAGAGCACACTGGGCTCACAGGGAGGGGGTGCAGGAGCTCCAACAAGCCGTTTAGGACAGAGTGAATACACATACTATACAGAGATGCTGTATGAGAAACCAATGTGAGTTTGGAAAATTGCACAATGTAAATCTATTTTAGTAGACCTCAACAATGGAATTATGATCATTAGAAATGGCCATGACATGGGACCTTTAAAAACAAGCCTCTACAATGTATTATTTATAAATTAAATATCTTTAAATGAAGGAGTGTTGATCTGATTGAACAAGCCATTTCAAATAAACTTATTTTAAAACTTGTGTTGGGAATTATTCATCAATTTCTCTTATAATGTAGATGTTTATTTTGGAAAATCTAATATATTGCCGATGTTATTTTCCCAAATGTAATATTTAGTTTCTACTTCACATTGGCTTGTTACTTTTTAAAGACGGTGGAGGTTGGAGGTATGCCACGTGGAGTGATTTCAGATTAATACAAAATAATATTGTGTCCTAAATCACTAAAACTTGATATTTCTGAAAACGTGACAGCAGCTTGTGCTTATTAAATCATAAGTCTCAGCCCAGCTGTCAGTGCAGCTATGATCTCTTCAGAGGCCGGTCCAATTCAAAGTGACCTGCACCGAGAACGACTGTATAATGACATTTGCATGATGCTTTGATCTTTTTGAACATGGTCGTCGCTGCGAGGATCAAGAACACCCTCGGGTCTCATTGAGCCATACGGAAACATTAAAGCAATTATCTGGGAAACTTTGGAAACGTCCACACGCTGCAGCTGCTGGAGGAACAACTGGGGGATATTGAGGATATTACAGGAGCAGCTGACAAAAGGCAGCAGAGGGAGGTACTATCTCACACAGGCTACGCCCTCTAGTGGACTCTATGGGTACTACTCTCATCAATGATTCGCGAGCGTTCACACACTGAAGTTGTATAATCGTAGCCGGCCAATCAGGGCGAGCCTACCTGAATTCGCTCGCAGGCTCACAGTATATAAAGCAGCTACACCTCCTGACTGTCATCCTTTTCTCTTCAGCGAGCGAGACAACACCTGACAGAGAAAAAGAAACATTTCGTGGAAGGTTTGGCGGCGGAGTGGGCCACCAGAGAGTACCACAGCTTCTTAGCTGCTGCTTCACAGCTGCTTGCATTTCCCTTATGGGGAATGGAAGCTCAGCTGTGTACTGACAGAGTGGATGGACAGGACACTGAGACTGCCTCCATTCAGGGGCATAAGAGAGGCAAATCTATCATCCCAGGAGGAGATAGGTTTAATTTCAACAGAGATTCAGGCCCTGTTGCAAAAACAGGCTGTGTCTGTTGTGCACTCTCAGGACAGAGAAAAGGGGCT
Organism: Dissostichus eleginoides; assembly: GCA_031216635.1. Taxonomy (NCBI): domain Eukaryota; kingdom Metazoa; phylum Chordata; class Actinopteri; order Perciformes; family Nototheniidae; genus Dissostichus; species Dissostichus eleginoides. The sequence goes on from CM062280.1 coordinate 2,916,056, forward strand.
TTACTCCATGTACTTCCTGGTTTCCAAGAAGACAGGAGAATTCAGACCCATTCTGGAACTTCACATCCTGAATCAGCACATTGCCCAGTGGGGCATCTCCACCCCGCAATGGGATCTGCCGTTGGTGCTCGAGGCTTTGGTTACAGAACCGTTTGAGCCTCTGGAGCTCTCCTCCCTGAAGGCGCTATCATTGAAAACAGCTTTGCTGCTTGCCTTGACTTCGGCCAAGAGAGTATGCGAGCTGCCCGCTCTGTCGGTGCATCCGAGTTGCCTTTTGATTCATGGTGACCGTAGCGGGGCGACACTCAGACCGAACCCCTCCTTTGTTCCCAAGAACCTAAGTAGTTCGTTCAGGTCGAGGGCTATACAGTTGGACGGCTTTAGTCTTCCACCCCATACTGGGGACAGGGAGGCAACATTGCACCTCCTCTGCCCAGTTTGTGCGCTGGCATGTTATGTAGGGTGCACGGCTTCTATTAGGCGCACTGAACAGCTGTTTGTGTGCTTTGGGGATGGTGTGGCCGGTAAAGCTCTGTCCAAGAAACGCCTGACAGGATGGCTCTGCGAGTGCATTTCACTCTGGACTTTCATTTCTACTGTATGGGCAGGCGGGGAGAGCCTTTCCCACCGGGGTCCGTGCACACTCTACACGTGGTATGTCGACAGCCTTGTTCAACGGCGTGAGTGTGGAGGACATATGCACGGCGGCGTCTTGGTCTACGCCAGGCCCGTTCATAAGGTTTTATCTCTTGGACATGTCGGGCTCCTTTTCATCGTCTGTGCTTGCTGGGGCAACACAGGACTGGTGAAAGGAGGGGGGCTGTGGGTCAGTAAGCTGTATCTGACCCCCTTGGGCATAATGCACTTACGTTTTCCCATGCTCCTTTGGGACCTGGGAAACGTGGTGCGCAGTAAGCCCCATACAGGGCTGGAAGACTCTCCCCGCCTGCCCATAGGCAGCCTTCCCTACCAAGGTCCGTGTACACTCTACACGAGGTAAGCGTGTGAGTGTGGAGGACATAGTACACTTACGTTTTTTCCCATGCTCCTTAGGGATCTGGGAAACGTGGTGCGCAGTGTGTAGTAACTTGCGCTGGCACCTGCAGGGTGGAGCTGTGGGCTTATTCAGACCAATTAGGCTCTACCCAGCCAAGTAAGCTGCGGCCTCGACTTCTCCACGGTCACAACCGGGTGATAGGAAGTTGGGGTGCGATGGCTGTTAACCAAAGGCCGGTCAGGGGCAGTGTGGTGGGTCGATGTTGAAGCCTGTGTGAGATAGAACGGTGGGTTACCGGCAGTGTGCGAAAAAGCACACGTCCCACCGTCCGGTACGTGTTATTTACAATATCGGACAAGTAGATCTTTCAATTGACTTGTCCGACGGACAAGTGACGTTTTTCGCCCTTATTTATTGACAAATTATTGATAAATTCAGCTTACAAAAGGCAGAACTAATTCGCAAATTGTCCATGTCCGCCATTGTTGTGGTTTTGCTTGTCGATTCCTAAGGAAATGCATCTCGCCGCTTTCTGTACTGTTAGACGGGGGCGGGGCTGGACGTGTAGCACATTGGCAGGCTTGGGAAGCAAAACTCGGTTCCGAGTAAGAACAAATAACAATTGTCCGGTACCGGGATTAATAAGAGTTGTGAGGACAGGAGGCGGAGGCGGAGGCGGATCCCCGCGGACCGCAGCTCTCTCTCCCTATGCTCCGTATCCAACACAGTCTCACTCCCTGAACGTCCAGGAGCGACGCTTGGTCAGGGTCCTATGGCATGCAGTTGTGACGCGCCGAGTCTCCTTCAGCTTCATAAACGGACGCAAAGAGCTTTCAACTGATTGCAATGTATTCCCATCGGCGGCAGTATTTGACGCTCAGGGAAGCACCGCATCGGTCCATGTTGGCGGCATTTAAAGGCAATGTGAGCGTCCATTCCCATTGGATAACGGAGGATTTTACAACCGGAAGTAAGTATTCTCTTTACTGTCGATTGATTTTACAGTGATATCTGCACTACTCATCAACTCAAAAACACCAGATTATCCTTGTTAATTACACAACATTGATTGGTTTAAATTGTGTGCAATGCTTTTGTATTTTTCCCCTTCGATTCGGAGAAACAAATATTTTTTCGGAGTTTAGAATGGCAGAAGACACTACACTACCCAGAATCCTCAGCTATCGATTGGGACTACACCATGTGCTTGAATTTATCAACAATATTGCAACCTGGTGCGGGAATGGCAGGGGCAGAAACACAAAAGTCTCTTACACACGCACGCACGCACGCACGCACGCACGCACGCACGCACGCACGCACGCACGCACGCACGCACACACACACACACACACACACACACACACACACACACACACACACACAGAGAAGGCCCAGACAGGTGCACAGGACCTACAATTTCCACACCTTTGTTAGCCCCAGGTCCCGAACGTAATATGTAATGTAATGTAATATAAATGTGTAGGGGGGGGGGGGGGGGGCACAGTGGGTGGTCATTGAAAATGTGTTCTGATATATGTGTTCTTCACAGAATGAAAACGGGTCCCACAGACCGGAATACCATACAATGGTTAAGATGTTACTTTTGTGGGTCATATTTGTTTTGCTGCTTGTTTATCTGATTTCCGTCCAGAAGCTACAGGAACACTCACCCTCCAGGCGATGACAGCGACCACCAGCATGTTGATGGGCAGCAGCAAAGTTCTAAGGTATTTTAAAGGGGTCTGAGGGAGGGAGAGAGAGACACCTTAAGTTAAGACTTCTCAAAATCTTGACAGTACACTGCACAGTCACAACATGCAAACACAACATGAGCAGGGTCCAGTTTGTAAGAGAGTTTAAATCAAAATGAGCTGCCAGGTTTCTATTTCCTTTTCAATTCAAAGCACAGATCTGGTTCCCTCTGCTCTGATGCCTGCTGGAACATATCAGACTCTTTGATATAAAACAGCAGGTTTATTCTGATAAAAAATAAATGTTTTTCACACCAATCCACCTTAGATTTATCTCAGAGAACACCTTAGCACACAAAGTCACAAGGACAGGTTTGTGTCCCATGCAGGGGCGGACTGGCCATCTGTGTGTTCTGGAGAATCACAGAACGGCTGGTCGTCAGCGGGCCGTTGACGGCCGGCTCGGTTCGCTGATGGCCGGCACCGCGACAGAGGTCCACAGTTTCCCCGCAGCGGGGCTCCCCCCACCCTCCTGTTGACAGTTCACAAGCGTGCTCTACCAGAGTCCAGGGCTGATTTTCAGTCCCAGTCCGCCCCTGGTCCCATGTGAAACTCAACATGTTGTTGTCATTTAATTTTTTACTGTTTAATCTTACACACCAGGGTTTAATGCAACTGTAGTGTAGGCAGGGGCGGATCTAGACAAATATTCATGGGGTGGCAAGAGGGTGGCAGGAGAATTTGAGGGGTGGCATCCCCTGGCAGAAGTATATGCTGATTTAATAGCAGTCATATCAATCAATGTTAACTTGGAAAGCCACAATATTGATATTTTAACTCAATAACATCAGGATACATTATTGTGGCACAACAGTGAATCCTTAAATATAAATATATAAGGTGAAAGACATAATTTAATGAATTTTAACTGAACAATAACTGAATGAGTTTGTTTCACTCTTAGACCAGCAGGGGTACCAAATCTATGCAGACTGCTGCAATAAGTACATTAATTAACTGTCTCATCGATGTTTGTCTATATTAATATGATAATATTAACAATCATATTATTCCTATCAGCTGTCAATCACTGTTATGATTCACATATTCATTTATTATTGAATAAACTATATTTTCTGGAGGAGTTAATGATGAATGTTCCTCAAGATGCTTGCTCACCCTCCTTAAAATTTGAAAGACAAGTAATTACTATCATGTATCAAAATTCAAAAGATCCAAAGGAACAGTTCAGCGCCCCACAACTTTACTGCAAACAGTTACAACCTTGACTTTACATCAGAAAGAACAAACATTAAAGAAGTGACTAACTGCATCAGTTAGGGTTAAAAAACGTGTATTCAGCTAAAACATATACATCGCTGCAGTTATTATCCAGTGGAAAGTCCTTACCTACTGGCCTAGTTAAATCAAAGTGGTTACTTTTTTTTGGCTGGGCAGTGTAGTTTTACACATCGTCTTATTTGACTTTCTCAGGACTTAAAACTGTTTTTTTGGGGGCAGACTCCCACAAAGAAAAAAAAATATACACACATACAAGGTCATCATCTTAAGAGTTTTTTATGCTCACCGAGTCATCCGTGAGCAGAGCATCAAGTTGGCATGTCTATTACAGCTGAATGCAGCGATTACCATGTTGTTCAGCAAAACGCCTCACAAACTGATTATGATCCAAAGCTTTAGTGCGTTTTGATTCAATGCTGAGTATAGCCAAACTTGACAGTCTCTTCTCTGTCATTGTAGACCGCAAATACCTCATTCCTTCCGTCTACTTGGATCCGAATGCTTCTCGTTTTGCGCCGTCCCGTTCAAATGAAATCGCCGCCAATCATATTATTTCCTAGCTCGCGCCAGGGCCGGGGGAGGGGTTACAAGACTCGCGTCTTGTGCTGTATTCACTTGCACTCGGACATTAGAGATTTTCTCTCATAAATGTCCGATGAGCCACAACTTTTCTTTCAAAACAAAGATGCCAACTGGGGTGGCAGCTGGGGTGGCAAGGCTATTTTTTAGGGTGGCAGCTGCAACCCCATGCCACCCCAGTAGATCCGCCCCTGAGTGTAGGCTCATAGTTTGATGCGCTGAGTCCTCACAAATTTGTCAAACCCCTCAACACAAATGCCATTTTCATCAGTCTCAGCTGTATTTGTGTTGAGTGTATATCTACATATACTGTTTCATTCAGCTTTTTATGCTTCTTTTGGTATATTGCTTTTGGTTTATGTGGGACTTCAATTTTTGGTTTAATATTATTGCTATCATAGCGTTTGCTTTCGGCTGCTTAACAAAGAAAAACCTCAGATATCCCAGACTGTACGCTAGCTGCTCAGCACCAAAGTACAGACACACACACTTAATAACTAGCCGGTGAACACAGTGGAGCGTTGGAGCAGCTGAGAGCAAGATATTTCCATCACGCGGAGACCAGTACAGAGTTCATCAGGTGGCCAAAAGATGATGAAAAAGACAAATGTTTGCTTGCATGTATGCCACAACAACCTTGTGAGGTGATCATTTCAAAGTCCTGTATTTGAAATGTTTGTTCTGCTGCCCCAATGTGGCCAACAGTGCACTTTGTTAGCGTAACAAAACCAACCTTAATTGAACTCAACAAAGTAATTTCTGCTTCTTCTGCCAGATGTGCTGTGATCACAAGTATCCCTGCAGGTGGTGCCGGTGCGTTTCATTGTAAGGGGATGAACGGTCGCTTCGTCAACATAGTCATTCCAGAGGAGTTCCTGAGTCTGTGTGAGGTGGAGGTGTACGGCTCTCGTCTGGATTAAGTGAAGAACTGGAGAAGTTCTCAATGCAAAAGAAAACCAAATATCACTTCTTTCTAAAATCATCTCCTAGAATGACATTGATTTCATTTTGAGAATGTTTAGAGCCCTACCTGCTTACATATTATACCAGGGGTATTCAACAAAAATTCAACGAGGTCCAGTTAGAGACAATCTCCCCATGCAAAGGTCCGGAAATCAAAATGTCTAAGTTGCTTTATGAATTAGTGTGTGATATATTGAAGTAGCCTGTAGCTTTATCAACGTCTGCATGTAATCAACAACTGACTGCCAATCAAATAAAGAAAGGACAATTCAAAAACAACAATATTTATTGTCAATTAACATTGAACTATACAGATATACATTAACATACTGTGGATATGTGTAATGTTCCTCTCGGGCTGCATTTCAAATAAAATAGAGAAAACAAATAAAATAGCTTTTGAAAATATGTGCATCTTTAAAGTGCTTAATTTTAGATAAATAAAATAAAGTGTAGCAGCAGCTTGAGTTTCCCTTTTTTCTTTGTTAACCGTTTCACATCATGACTTAACAGTTTCAGCCGATTATAGAACATATCAGTCTTTACACATCATAACAATTGAACAGTTTTAAAGTTTCTCTTTCTTTCCCTCTTATATTGCAGTCAGACCCTCACTCACTTCTTTTCGTTCAGTGTGAGAATTGAGCTGGAGCTTGTCCTGCCAGGATTTTAAATCTGGGCTGAAATGGTGTCAGGGCCATTCTCATACACACATGCAGCTGCTCATTGGTTAGCCTGGAACGATATTTAGTTTCATTATTTTGATCCTAGTGGACTGATCATATTGGGCTCTGAGACTGCTTATGTGACCTCAGTCTGACTTGAGAGGGAATGTTTGGTCAAACACTTTGTGTTTTGTCTCATAGTGGCGTTTCACATTGGCACTTTTATGTCTTTCATTTTTGTAAAGCACGTTGAATTGCCTTGTGTTGAAAGGTGCTATATAAATAAACTTGCCTTGCCTTACTCCTTACTCCTCTCATTTATTTAATGCCTTTAGTTATTTTAGAGATCTGGATGAATGATGTGAAATATAATCAAGTCTTAAATCAGACTTTAGTTCCACCTGGAGTAAATTCTCAGCTACCCTGCAGTATACAAAGTCATTCAAACTAGCTGCACCTTTACCAGCTTTGAGAACACTTTAATGATCAATCATTATAAAACATATCAGATATATTATTCTGAAATGGACCAATCTGCACAATGACTACTTGTACTTTTTGTACTTTAACTATATTATGATGATCATACTTTTTCTACTTTTACTTGAGTAACATTTTGAATGCAGGACTTTAACTGTAACAGAGTTTTCCTACACTCTGGTACTTCTACTTTTACTTAAGTAGTACTTTTCCCACCTCTGCACACGGCATCATATAAACATATATTTCTCTTGCATTTGTATTAGACAATATACATACAATATATAATATATATATATGTCAATGTGATAAACTAAATCCTAGTTAAATTAAACTGTTTGATCAGTGCAGTTATCGCACTCTGATTAAAGCAATGGTTGCGCAAACCTGAATTTACGGGAATGTTTCATCAGTGTGTCGTTAGATAACAACTGGAACCTTGATCTGCTGACTAGAACTGGGTTCATGTGCCTGGGAGTATACTACATGGTATTAAGTGATTGGATGCTGATCATGATTTTTGACCAACCGATATGAAGTCCCTGAACGACTCAATGGAGCCGAGATCCGCATTGGAGATTCTCTTGTAAACAATGGCGCTGGCAATCCCAGGTAACTTACAGCCTGTTTTGTTGGAACACGTTTGAGAAACAATTATTACGTTTTTCTCTATCAAGTTTACCCTGGTGCTAAGTTTGTTTTTGGATAAGAAATGCCAACAAACATGGTCATACCCCGATTTATAGTTAATTATTGACCGCCATATACACAAATATCCTTACATTGCCAAGAAATAGGATTGGAGCGGGAATACCCTTCATTTATGAATGATTCCTCCAATGTGTTCTGATCTGATCACAGTAATGGACCAATACCAAGGTCGCCAAATTAAAGCCTGATCGAGGGTCGTCAATTGTGATTCTGTGAAACTGTTGAGTTCCAGGTTCCCAACGGGATGGACGGCCGCTATGTTTACATAGGTATCCCTGGAAGAAAGGAGTTCCTGACCCTCTGTGAGGTGGAGGTGTTTGGCTCTGCACTGGATTAGCATTCAATGTAATGGATTTGCAAAGATGCTGTAATGTGTACACAAAGCATCCAAAATAAATCTTAAATGTTGTTGTTTGCATGACGTCAAGATTTACTGGTGGAGATTGCATCAACATTGCACCAAATGACCCCCCAAAAAAAACCTCTGCCTTGACTTTTGCTTTTACACGGGACTTGTACACCTTCTGGGAATGTGCTTGTCTTATCTCATAAGAAAATAACTGATATTTTTTTTTCTATCAATCATTTAAGACCAGTGAAAGCAATGGTTCTGAAGGCAAGTTTTCTATTCTTTTGAATTCAGACAAAATAGACAAATATTATAAAAGACATCTGAAAGCTTTCTTACCCAAAGTTAGATCAGAAGATCGATCCCCATCATGTCTGTAAGAGTGGTATCTTGATAACTGAAGGGCCACAGACAATATTAAAGTTCACACAACTAATGTATGTCTGGAGGCCCAAACAAAGACCAGTTTCCTCTGTATGCCTGAGCCGTTTATGTGTTTTTCTGTAGAAAGCTTTAATAACAAGACTTCCTTTGGCAAAAAATACAATAAGAAAGAAAGAGAACCTTGTTAAGGCCATACAGTTGTATTTCACAACAAATTCCGATATTTACAAATAGATTCTGACAGGGCACAGTTAGAGGCAGTCTACTTGTTTTGCCTAAAAAACACATCTCTTTCTGTCATTTTATACCTGGATTAGGAATGAAAGTGTGCCTGCTGAAAGCTGAATGATATGCAGTACAACTTGTATTTCAAAGCTTCCAAACATGGGAAGATAATTTTCCAAAGACTCTTTAAACACTGCTGGCCTCTAAAGAAACATTTGAACAACTTTTGAAAACTACAACTACAGAAAAATGTGGATTAATGAAGTTTAATATAATCAAGTGTTAAATCAGACTTTAGTTCCACCTGGAGTAAATTCACAAGCTACCCTGCAGTATACAAAGTCATTCAAACTAGCTGCACCTTTACCAGCTTTGAGAACACTTTGATCAATCATTATAAAACATATCATATATATTATTCTGAAATGGACCAATCTGCACAATCACTACTTTTACTGTCGTACTTTAATTATATTTGAAGCATACTTTTTCTACTTTTACTTGAGTACATTTTGATGCAGGACTTTAACTGTAACAGAGTTTTCCTACACTCTGGTACTTCTACTTTTACTTAAGTAGAATACTTTTCCCACCTGCACACGGCATCATATAAACATATGTTTCTCTTGCATTTGTAGCTATGACACAAAATATATAATATATATGTCAATATTTCTAAATCCTAGTTAAATGAAACTGTTGGATCAGTGCAGTTATCGCTCTGGATTAAAGCAATGGCTGCGCAAACATGAGCTCATAGAATGTTTCATCAGTGTGTCCTTAGATGACTACTGGAACCTTGATCTGCTGACGGTAACTGGGTTCATGTGCCTGGGAGTATACTACATGGTATTAAGTGATTGGATGCTGATCATGATTATTGATTGACTTTGGGGGAAGATATCATACAAAAATCTCAGCTTTAAGGGTTTTTATCTACAGACACTTCTTGAAGTTCTGAGATCAAGTAACTTCGGCTCAGGGTAAGCATTTCAATTCTCATTCCTACTACTTTATTTAAAAATCTTGTATGTTTCAAACATTTTGTATTAATATTAATGTTTTGCAGCGGTGGAAGAAGTACTAGGCTCCTTTACTTAGGTAAAAGTACTAATACTGCAATATAAATTACTCAATTGCAAGGAAAATACTGCATTGAGAATGGTACTTAAGTAAACGTTTTTAAGTATGATATATCAAAAAAAACTCTGAATCCAAAAAAATCTTCACATTTGAAAAGCTAGAACTGTGAAAAATGTTTACACCCAAAAATGTATTAAACAATTTGTAAAATCAAAACGTGAAATTCTGGTTTACAATCTGGGGAGATTTACTCAAACCGGAGGTCACAAGTACTGTAATGCACTTTTCAGTGACCTCCCGAAAAAACGACTGACAGACTTCAGCTCATCCAAAACTCTGCAGCTCTGCGGATAACCAGAACTAAGAAGAGAGAACACATTAGTCCAGTTTTAGAAGCTCTCTACTGGCTTCCTGTTTACTTTAGGATTGATTTGAAGGTCCTCCTCCTGACATATAAGGCCCTTAATGGGCAAGGACCAAGCTATATTGCTAACTCCCTTGTCAGCCACAAGTCGTCAAGAACTCTGCGTTCCTCTGCTGCTGGTTTGTTAGAGGTTCCCAGAAACAGCCGTAAAAAGACGTTTGGTGATGCAGCTTTCCTTAATTATGCCCCAAAGCTATGGAACAAAATACCTAGAGACATCAGGGATGCCTGCTCAGTGGAAGGCTTTGGAAAAAAACTCAAAACATATTTGTACAATTTAGCCTTTTAGGAAGCTAACTCCTGCTCTCTGCTGCACTTTCTCAATGCACTCTGATGCATTTTGACCTGTCACCTGATTGTGTGTTGCACTATCCTCCTTTTAGGGGACCTATCATGCAAAATGCACTTTCTGATGTCTTTTATACATAAATGTGTGTCCCCGGTGTGTCAGGGATGTTTTGTATCTTACAGACAGGTTACGAATAATCATGTATTCTCAGAGAAGGAATATCCAATCAAAGTCAAGGATTTAACCAAGCTCTTCCCCATTGTTAATTCTTTAAAATAATATCATTCGTTCTTCTTCGTGAAAGGTCTTCATCATAAAGTATACATTCAAATTGCAGCTTTAATTTTATTAACAGTGGTATTAAATACGTTCAACTTTAACCTTGACTTCCCATTGGTCAAAGACATAAGGGGCGGGATCATGGTCTTAATGTTGAAATCGAACTATTTCAATACACTTAGATCTGATTTTCATTTCTTAAATTATGCCTTTCAGAAATAACAAAGAAATGTGTTTTATGTTAAATATATTCTTTTAATGACTATCCTCTGTCTCATCCAGAATGATGAAACTCAGTGTTTTCCTTCTCATGCTCCTCATGGAGACGTGCTCTGCCTCCACTTATCGTGAGTATGAATCGTTTATAGATGACGTTTTCACTATAAAACATAACAGGGAAGTGAATGTAAGGCTGTCCGTTAGCAAGGAAAGCAGGTTTATACAAAGTAAGTTTAATTGTCTAGATCAGAGGTTCCCAACCTTTTTTGTCTCGTTTACCCCTTGAGCTGGTCTCCATTCTAGAAGAGCCCCCTCACTCATCTGTGATGATGCACCTACATTTTTTCTTGTTAAATCCTTTTCTAATCGTATTTAACCCAACTGCTCCTTAGTTGATAAGTCACCCTTAATACAAATGCATTTAAACTTGACCTTTACACTTATTCTAGCAGTTTCAACCTCTTTTGTTAAGACTAGAGCTTTTATTGAGACACTCGACCTTGCTTATCTTTCGTAAACTTTGTGGAACCACTGGTCTAGATTATAGCTTTAGCTCCAAAAAAAAGAGTTATGTAATGCATAAAATATTGTAATCTCACTGCTCACATTAGATATATACTGTATGTTTTGCTGCTCCAATAACTAGTTATTGTTATTGTGTTAATACTGTTTAAATGTAACTGTGAACACATCGCCATGTAAGAAATCCCAGCAAAGCGACACAAACAAATACAGAAAACACATTCAATCTCCAATTCATCAGCAGGTGTTCAGTGTTTGGAAATAAAACACTGCATAGACATTAAAACACTGATAAACATCTTCATCAAGTTGGCAACACGTGCATGCTGAGGCAACATGCTGCAAATTCAGAAAGCGTAACCCAACTCACAATGGAATAGTTTTTAATGATCACCGTTCACAGGTCTAATATCCAGTCATCATTTACTTTCTGAGAAACGTGCAGCATTTCTCTGTTTGTAATTTGTGTTTTTTCTATTTTCTGTTTTCTTTAGTTGTTGTGCGTTGAATATTCAGGACCAGTTATCTGTTGGAACACTAATGTAGCTTAAACCATTTTCCAATGTGTGTATTATAATTATATATTCAACTGTCTCTTTTCTAGGAAACGTGGCGTTGCGTGGAAAAGCGACCCAGTCAAACCGTTATGAGCACGTGTTTGGATCTGCCAGCAACGCTATTGATGGAAACCGTGAGAATAAGTTCCATTCTGGATCGTGCAGCCACACTGATGAAGAAAGCAACCCCTGGTGGAGAGTGGACCTGCTGGAGCCCTACATCGTCACCTCCGTCATCATCTCCAACAGAGCTGACTGCTGTGCAGAAAGGCTCCTCGGGGCACAGGTCCACATTGGCAACTCTTTAGACAACAATGGCGCAACAAACCCAGTGTAAGACATTTCCTGCACACATTTTATTCATTTGTTTTGTGTAACTGTCTGAGCATTTTGTTTATTTTCTCCTCTCCCCTGTTAATTTCTCACCACCAGTAGACAGACGTGTATTAAGATGCTTTACTTGAGTAAAAGTACAGATACCCTAGTTTCAAAATATTTCATTACAAGGAAAAGTCCTGCATTCAAAATGTTTCTTAAGTAAAAGTACAAAAGTATTATCAGCAAAATGTCCTTAATGATTAAATGTACATATGTATGTGACATTTCTAGATATATTCATGCATTAAGAAGCATTTCACAAGTTACATTTTATTTATATGATTTGACTGTTTTGTGACTCAAAGAGTTAGTCCCCTAGTTTAATTGTTAGAGATACATTTAGTTAAAAGTAGCTAAAGCTGTTTAATGAATGTACTGGAATAAAATTACATTATTTCCGTATTGAAATGTAGAGGAATAGGAGTAGAAAGTATTCTACTTTCTAGTACCTCAAAATTGTAAATGTACTACCCACCTCTGCCAGTAGATTCTCATAGAAACTGTTCCTAAATGTTTCAACCATGTAATTTTACTTATTTGCATTGCTTATCAAAAATATAGGCAATGCTGAAGTGCGTTAAACTTGCATCTTTAATATCTCGCAGTGGGTGCCCCCCTGATTGCAAAAAGGAGTCAGATTGTATAGAAGACTATGATGAAATTACCAGTTACCTTTTATCTAACTGTTGAAGCCTTAGGGGTATAACATGTCATTCATGTTCTTCTTTCTTTCTCACTTGTGTTCTCTTTCTTTTAGGGCTGGTACAATTACTACAGCAGAGGCATTGCACACTATGACTTTCACTGATCGTGTGGAGGGACGCTATGTGACTGTGCGTATACCGGGTGATGGAAAGGTCCTTACCCTCTGTGAGGTGGAAGTCTACGGGTACCATGCCCCAACTGGTGAGGGTTTGGGATCTTACATAAATAATGTGTGATTTCCATCTAAACAAGGAACTGTCATATAAGCCAAGCGGCTGAAAAGTTAACTCAATGCAGAAGTCCCTTAACCCTGCATTCTTTCTAAAAGTCTGATTGTGTAGAAGTCTATGAAAATTGTTCCTGCAACTCACTTGATGTATTACTGCTGGAAAGAGTGTACCCATTAGTTTATGATCTCAATTGTTTGTTTCAAGTCTTCTTCAATCCAGCATGATGTTCAAGTTGTAAAATATGGTCCCATTAATAGGAAAAAGAGAAAGGATGTACCAGCCTCTCATGTCACTTATGATTACTAAAACAGGTCTTATTTTATTTAAAGTTTAATTTTCCAAAACTGAATGACACATTTAGTTAAACTTAGTGCAGTTGTAGTTATAACTTTAACTATAGACTCAATATATTGAAGATTACAGTATAATATTATTTTAATTCCTTTTTTCCATAACAAATTACTATATGGTAGTTATTTGTTTATATATGGTGGGGTTATCCCTTTTATGTCCTTCATCCCAAGCCCCCAGGAAGTGCGCTGGACTGTGTGCCCAAAATTCGTAGTTTCCAAACGGCGGTACTGCAATTTCCGTATCAGTCTGTGACGTCACCCGGCCCAGAAATACTTTTTCTTTAAGTCCTTAAAGTTGTAAAATGCACTAAAAGACGAATCTAGATTTATTTTCTCTCGCCATTCATTCTACTGAGCCGAGAGTGGGAGCCCGGGGGCGGGGCTTAAGGGGCGCATGCTCGGTGAGCGCACATATGGGTTCTTCTGCTCTGACAGCCAGGCATGATGGGTAATCTGTGACGTTTCGCTCTCTCAAAAGTTGGGCCATTTTGCCTTCGTGTGCCAATGAGCAGCTCTCATAGGAAAGAACGAGACCCCGCCTCCGACGCTGTATCCGGTTCTTATTATACATCCATGCTTCATCCTGACGGCAAATTAAATCACATCTTTTGAGTCATGGTGAAACAGTATAATAAAAAACAACCTGCATCAGGAGTCTACATGTTATTGATTTAACCTAAATCTTTGTTTTTTTGTTGCAGAAGAGAACCTGGCCATTCAAGGAAAAGCCACACAGTCATCACTGTATTCGTTTTACAATGCATATAATGCCATTGATGGGAGTCGGGACTCCAAGTTGGATTATGGTTCGAACCAGGTGTCCTGCAGTGTCACAGCCGAGGAATTTGACCCCTGGTGGAGGCTGGCTCTGCCCAAAACACACAAAGTGTTTTCTGTTAAGATAACCAACCGATATGAACACCACGAACGAATCAATGGAGCCGAGATCCGCATTGGAGATTCTCTTGTAAACAATGGTGCTCACAATCCCAGGTAAGTTACAGCCTGTCCTATTACAATACTAATATTAAAAAGTCACTAAATTGGTATTTTGTTGGAACACGTTTGAGGAACATTATTCAGTTTTTCTCTCTCAAGTTTACCCTGGTGCTACATTTTAGGATTAACAATCCTTTTATTGCCAAGAAATAGGATTGGAGCGGGAATACCCTTCATTCATGAATGATTCCTCCAATGTGTTCTGATCTGATCACAGAAATGGACCAATACCAAGGTCGCCAAATTAAAGGCCTGATCGAGGGTCGTCAATTGTGATTCTGTGACATGATTTGAAAACATTTATTTAAACATTACTGAAATATAAATATTGTTCATTATCAAGCCCTAATTAAAAGATCTGCAACCAACATTCTAACCAAGTAAAGCGTAGAAACCTAATGACGCTTTGAGTGCATGTTGAACTGAAAATGAAAAGCCTATTACTTCAATAAACCCTTGCTGAGGTTAATGTAGTGATTTCTGCTTCTTCTACAGGTTTGCTTAATCACCAGCATCCCGGCAGGTCAAACTGCTGAGTTCCAGGTTCCCAACGGGATGGACGGCCGCTATGTTTACATAGGTATCCCTGGAAGAAAGGTGTACCTTACCCTCTGTGAGGTGGAGGTGTTTGGATCTGCACTGGATTAGCATTCAATGTAATGGATTTGCAAAGATGCTGTAATGTGTACACAAAGCATCCAAAATAAAATGTGCATCTTAAATTTCATTGTTTGCATGACGTCAAGATTTACTGGTGGAGATTGCAACAAAAGTCTGCCTTGACTTTTGCTTTTACACAGGACTTGTACACCTTTTGGGAATGTGCTTGTCTTATCTCATAAGAAAATAACTGATATATTTTTTTTCTATCAATCATTCAAGACCAGTGAAAGCAATGGTTCTGAAGGCAAGTTTTTTATTTTTTAAAATACAGACAAAATATTATAAAAGACATCTGAAATCTTTCTTACCCAAAGTTAGATCAGAAGATCAATCCCCATCATGTCTGTACGAGTGGTATCTTGATAACTGAAGGGCCACAGACAATATTAAAGTTCAAACAACTAATGTATGTCTGGAGGCCCAAACAAAGACCAGTTTCCTCTGTATGCCTGAGCCGTTTATGTGTTTTTCTGTAAAAAGCGCCCTCTCATGGGGAAAGCCTGCAATTGAATGAATGTTTTTTTTTTTACAGTGGAATTTAGCTGTCAGTTGGCTGTCAGTTGGCTGTCAGTTGGCTTTCAGCTTGCGGTCAGTTGGCTGTCAGTTGGCTGTCAGTTGGCTTTCAGCTAGCGGTCAGCTGGCTATCCCATAGCTGGGAGAGGGATACCTAAGTGAGTGCATTATACATCTCGGGAAGAAAGCAATAAAACCAATTTCATTAAATATTGAATGGTCATTAATGTGCCACGAAGAAGGAACCAACGACTGCTACCATTTACATGAAATCTACTGCTACAAATAGGTTGAGTTGACTTTTACAAAACCTACTAACTGATAGCTTTTGATCACTAACCGTTACAGCAACCCAAATACACAGCTTTAATAACAAGACTTCCTTTGGCAAAAAAATACAATAAGAAAGAAAGAGAACCTTGTTAAGGCCATACAGTTGTATTTTACAAAAAGTTTGGGTATTTACAAAAAAGTTCTGACAGGGCACAGTTAGAGGCAGTCTACTTGTTTTGCCATAAAAAACACAAGTCTTTCTGTCATTTTATAACTGGATTAGGAATGAAAGTTTGCCTGCTGAAAGCTGAATGATATGCAGTAAAAAATTTATTTAAAAGCTTCCAAACATGGGAAGATAATTTTCCAAAGACTCTTTAAACACTGCTGGCCTCTAAAGAAACATTTCAACAACTTTTGCATAAAAATACTTACACACAAATAAATTATAAAAATAGCGTACTACAGAAGAATCTCTCCCCAGATCAGCACTGTGCAGAACAATAGAAGAAGTCAGATTTTGTCAAGTTTGCAAAGGGGATTGCTTCACAGTATGTGGACATCAATGTGTCATCAATGTGTCATCAATTTGGCCTGCCAGACAAAATGTACTTCTTAAGCCAAAGTCAAAGAAAATAAATTCCTAACATTAAGAAATAATACTGATGTATGAACAGCCTGTCTTTGAAAACACAGATGCTGAGAAGTCAGGGCGAAGTGTCCAACCGCTCAGTGAATCAGAGCACCGCAAAGAGGGGGAACTGTTGGGCCTCGAGTAAAAAGCAGCAATGGCAGTGACTGATCAAAACCTAGTGAAAGATCAACAGGTGCTGAACTAGTCCATCTCACGGTGTTATCTGAGATCTTTGGAGACTTTGAGAACTTTGTAGATGTCGTTGGAGAAGACTGTGGTGAAGTGGGGTCGTGAGCTTCTGGACATGTGGGTGCAAAGGGGAACTTTACCAACGTTTTGGGAATCCTCAATGTCCCAGATCTCTGGCATGCTGCACCCGGGCCTGAGCGAAGAGAAAGGAAGACAACGTTAATGAGAATTACACACTATTTGTCCTGCAATTCAAGTCAATTTAGATTTTTTAAATGATTATATATAATAGATATACATAACCATGTCCTAAAATGCACACATGAGTGGTTACCATCAGATACAGAACAGAGGGTGCCATGATTTAAACAAGAAACACTCTTTTCGGCACCAGTTAAAGAGGCCCTATTATGCTTGTAGGGGTTTCCCCTCTTCTGTAGTGTGTTATATAGGTTTTTGTGCCACATTAGAGGAGATAGAACTATGAACCTGAAAATGTGCATAATATTTCCTCTTAAGTGCAAAATAAAATAAAATAAAATACAGAGTTTAATCCCAGATCAAATGCAATGTAAATACTGTTATATTATACTATATATTTTGTATTATTTTTAATATTTTTCTAGTTCTCTTCCTGTGTTTTTAATTCTTGTTTTTATGCACCACGACACCAAGTCAGATTCCTCATACGTGTAAACTTACCTGGTAATAAACCTGTTTCTGAAAAATTATCTTCTGTGATTGTAATGTTTGTTGAGTGTCTGAACACTTGCCTTACATATTATTCCTTGTTGATGTTGCAGGAAAGATTCCAGACTTTATCTTGTAATACGGTGTTATCATATTATAAAATAAAATATGACAGAAAACAGGTTGAAAAGTCCCCCCTCCTGTGAGAGGGCTCTGGTGGTGTGGAGGTACCTGGTTCTCCGGGTGCACCAGGAATCCTCCAGGACGAAGAAGTCCACCCCCAGCGTCATCAGGTTCCCCTTCACTGTGTCTGCAGACATGCGGCTGTACATGGAGTACACCAGCTTGGTTCTCTCCCTGCGAGGAGCACAATAAAGCATTGATACGGTGCACAAGTTGGAGAACAACTACATGCAAAGTATAGCAGTACAGAGGTGCAAGAAGTACCAATACAAATACAATTGTGAAGTCACTTTGTTACCAGTTAAAGTGCTGCATTTTAAATCGTGCTTCAGTAAAGGTGCAAAAGTAAAATGACTAGTTAAGCGTAATGGCCCATTTCTGAATAATATATATATTCAATTACTCTATTAATTTCTGAATGGTCAGTAGATCTATTTGCATCAAATTAAGTCATCATCTGTTTATTTAAAAAATAGCAAAAATAGCAATAGTGAATAAAATACGTTTAACAAAAGATTTGTAGTAATGTGGCGTATCTTTAGTATCCTTTGGTTGAAAGTGTTTTTTCCATCATCGTTTAACCCTCCTGTTGTCTTCGGGTCAAATCTGACCGATTTACTACATTCATCAATCATAACTTTTTTGTTTTACATTCGATTGCATTAAGGCTTTATGATATCCTTCACAGTAGACATTTGAACATATAAAATTGCTGATCACCACTTTCATTGAATTTTGGATGATTTAGTCAACTTTGTAACACCCATGGTGTTCCTGGTCAAAAATGATAAGCCATGAAGAAAAGGAATTAGTAACCATCCGGATCAGATAAAACGATAGTTACGTATGTAACTACGGTTCTATGAATCCTGGATGACCGCCAGAGACGGTGCTTAGCACTGAATATCTTCTGTCTCGCGCATGCGCAGGTCGAATATTTATATCAACAAAGTCACGTGTGACCTCGTATGACCCCGGAAGGCATAAGTTCCGGTGTTGTCAACGAGTTCAGTCCTATGGAATCTTCTCGCGGAAACACGAGATTCCGAGTGACCAAGAACTCTGGCGGTCATCCAGGATTCATAGAACCGTAGTTACATACGTAACTATCGTTCTATTTCATCCTTACTGACCGCCAGAGGCGGTGCTTAGCACTGGATGACTTATACCAACAGAGTCACGAGGAAGTCTGAATACTTACCCTATAGGGATGGCCTAGGTGGACTCTGCAGGAGGACCACACCCAGCGGGTGAGGGGCGGCAACATTCACCCTGTAGTATCTGGCGAATGTGCTCAGGGATGCCCATGTGGCCGCGGCACATATGTCCTCCAGGGGCACACCTCTCAAGGTCGCCCATGACGTGGAGACACTCCTGGTAGAGTGGCACTTTACTCTGGGTGGCAAGGGACGGTCATTCGCCTTGTATGCCTGGGCAATGACGTCCAAAATCCAGTGGGACAAGCGCTGTTTTGAGAGCGCACAGCCCCTTCTAGGACCACCGTAACACAGAAAGAGCTGTTCAGACTGACGTATGCCTGCGGTAATCTGGACATAAGCTCTAAGGGCCCGCACCGGGCATAAGAGTCTTGACCTCTCTTCCCCCTCTCCTGATGGGGGTCAAACCGTGCCAGCTGGATAGGCCGATTAAAATGAGAGCGTGCCAGCACCTTAGGGAGGAACGCTGTGTTCGGCCATAAGGTGACACCTGAGCCATCTGAGTTCCACCTCAGACACGAGCTGTTCACGGACAAGGCCTGAAGCTCGCTTACACGCTTTGCTGAGGTGATGGCAGGTGAGCCGTGTCCTGGGTCGACTGCAACCGGGATGGTGCACAGATTAACCAGTCGTCTAAGTATGGCAGAATCTTCATACCCTGAGACTGCAGGGGCGAGAGGGCTGCCGCGACACACCTGGTGAACACCCTTGGGGAGAGGGAGAGTCCGAATGGGAGCACCCTGAACTGGAAATGACGGCCTCTGAAGGCAGAGCGAAGAAACTGCCTGTGATGAGGCACAATAGGCACATGAAAATAAGCGTCCTTCAAGTCGACGGACGTGAACCATTCCCCCCTGGCAACGGTACGAAGAACGTCCGCTGTGCTCAGCATATGGAAAGGTAAAATCTTTAGGAACTTGTTGAGTCCCCTCAGATCGAGGATTGGGCGAAGTCCACCGCCTTTCTTCCTTACCAGGAACTAGGTTGAGTAGAAGCCCCCGGGCTGTGAGATGGGGTCCACAGGCTCGATTGCACCCTTGGCAAGGAGGACTGACAGCTCCTGGTTTAGGGCGATCTCTTTTGCCGGGTCGCTTATGGTGGTCATTTTGACCTGAAGGCTGGGGGCCGGCGTCGGAACTGAAGCTTGTACCCTTGGGTTAAGGTGGAAACCACCCAGGGGTCTGAAGCTTGAGCTACCCAGTAGTTGAGCTGCTGCTGGGAGAAATAACCGACCGCCGGCCCCAGACCCTCAGTACCTTGCCCCGCAGCCTCTGGAGGCTCTGGGGGGGCGACGGTTAGGCACTGGATACCGAGGCTGCCTTGGGGGCGAGTTAACAGGACCGTAGCGCGCCGGCCCCCTCGTGGGACGCTGAGGCCCATGGCGGGCACCGGGGTGAGCCGGTGGATGGGAGCGGCCTCGGGAGGCAGACGCAGAACCTCTAGGCCTACCGGGGGGGGGCATGTCTGAGGTGAGAGAGGGAATTGCCTATACGGCCCATGCGCGCCGCTGCATCGTAAGCCTTAGTGAGCAGGTCATCAGTGACCCGACATTGGGGTCGAGGGCACCTGGCCTCCGACCTCAGAGCTTCGTCAGGGGAAACTATGAGGGAAGCAATGGTAGGCTCAACAGCCGGCATGTGGTCAAGGCCGACTCTTGCCGCATCCTGCATGGTTGCCAGGGCTCGGCCATCGGATGTAAGACGGGAAAGAGCCTTAGTGTCCCTCCAGCATGCATGTAACTCCCTCAGATACTCACAAGAGGGAGGAACGGAAAAGGTGGCGGGTGCCAGAGTGCGCCTGAAGAACGCACTGGCAGGCGCTGTTTCGGGCTGCTGTACATCCAGCTGCTGGCGAGCCAGTGCCATGCGAATGACGGTACCCATGGAGCTGTCATCTGCCCCCTCCGAGGATCCATGAGCTGAGGTACAGGAGCCAGGCCCAGAAGCATGGGATGGGCCCTCCCCGTCATACTCATTAAATTGAGTGGCTGAAGCTGCCATCGAGAACACATCGTCATCTGGAACCAGCTCAGCCGTGGGTGGATTGGGTGCAGCGGTGTGCTCTGTACGGGCACCAGAATGGAGAGCCAAGAGGAGTGACTTCATCTGGGCTAGCTCAGTAGTGAGTAGGTCCACCCTTGAGGACAGCCTATCAGGCTTAATCCTCTTCTTGGGCGGGGCACCCGCAGCCTCTGCGGCCCAACGCCTAGGATGGGTAGGTTGGGCTGGGGTCGCCTGCGCAGGGGGAAGGCCACCCTCAGTCAGTAGTTCAACCTCGGCTAGTCTAGCAGATCTTACCGCACGAGGCATGATGGTGCAATTCATGCACGGGTCCTCCGAAAGGCCCTCCCTCAGATGCTCGAGGCCAAGACAAGAGGGGCAAAGGTCATGGCCATCCTCTGGTTGAAGAGGAGCCATACAGGTGTTACAGCCGTTAAACATAGCAACAGTACCAATGAAAAAACTCCAGACTAATTGCTGCTGGCAGCTTAAGTCAGTCTGAGCGAGAGCACTCAGCTGACTGTAAATAACTGGGCCAGGAAACAGTATATGCAGTGGAGGGGAGTGAGCACATTAGTAGTTAGCATGAGCGTGAGCACTCTGCTAACTGGGGTGAGAAAAATGAAGTCAGTTAATGGTATATATGCCTTGAGAGGAGAGCGGGAACACTCTCTCCACTAGCGCCGTAGCGAGTTAGCCTGAGCGAGAGCACTCTGCTAACTGAAGGATGGAGCGGGTATTAAACCAACTGTGTGCAGTGAGAGGGGACTGGGAACACTCTCTTCACTAGCGCTGTAGCAAGTTAACTTTGAGCGAGAGCACTCAGCTAACTGGAGGATGGAACAGGAACCAATTGTGCGCCGTGAGAGGGGAGCGAAGACACTCTCTTCACTAGCGCCGTAACGAGTTAGCCTTGAGCGAGAGCACTCAGCTAACTGGAGGATGGAACAGGAACCAATTGTGCGCCGTGAGAGGGGAGCGGAGACACTCTCTTCACTAGCGCCGTAACGAGTTAGCCTTGAGTGAGAGCACTCAGCTAACTGGAGGATGGAACAGGAACCAATTGTGCGCCGTGAGAGGGGAGCGGAGACACTCTCTTCACTAGCGCCGTAACGAGTTAGCCTTGAGCGAGAGCACTCAGCTAACTGGAGGATTGAACAGGAACCAATTGTGCGCCGTGAGAGGGGAGCGGAGACACTCTCTTCACTAGCGCCGTAACGAGTTAGCCTTGAGCGAGAGCACTCAGCTAACTGGAGGATGGAACAGGTAGGGCTGGGCGATAAATCGATTTTATCGATTAACTCGAGTGTGTAGTTCACGTCGACTTGTTTAAATGAAAATCGGTTTTCACTTCAAAATCCGCCAACGCTTCCCTCTGGGCTCCCGTAGTTCGGAATGGGCTCAGCCCTCCCCCCGCACAGTGCGCGCAATTACCAAATAGAGTGGTACACAAACAACATGACAACGAGCAGGGAAGAACTTGTTCCAAAGAAAGGCACGGTGTCATCCGTTATTTGGAATTGGTTTGCGTTCGCGAGGTCAGATTTAGACCAGACAACACCCCGCTGCAAAGTATGTTTGAAGTCTGTTGCTAGCAAAGGCAGCAGTACGACAAATTTACTGCAGCACCTCAAACAAAAGCATCCTGCTGAATGGGAGAAATGTTGCGCGCAGCGGAATAAAAAAGACTGCGGCACTACAAGCACCTCACGCACAGCCGCCAAAATACAGTCCACCGTAACACAAACATTTTCAAACTGCATCCCATATGACAAGAATTCGGCCCGCTGGAAATCCATTACAGATGCGGTCGGTATGTATATAGCAAAGGATATGGTGCCAATATATACGCTGGAAACGCCGGGGTTTATTAACATGATTAAAGTTTTGGACCCCAGGTATGTGTTACCAATCCGAAAGTTCTTCTCCGAAGTTGCCTTGCCTCAGCTATATAATAGCACAAGACAACGGGTCGCAAAGGAGTTGGAAGAGGTGTCCTTTTATTCTGCCACCACAGATTTATGGTCGAGTCGGACGATGCAGCCGTATATGAGTCTTACTGTGCACTTTATTAACAACGACTGGACTCTGCGGAGCGTCTGCCTCCAAACGGCATACTTTCCAGAGGACCACACAGGTGAAATTATAGCCCAGGGGCTAAAAGATGCCCTAAACTCATGGAACCTTGCCGAAGACCGACTCATTTGCATGATTACTGACAGCGGCAGCAACATGATTAAAGCTCTGAAGGACAATGCGTGGCCCAACCTCCAGTGCTTTGGACACAGATTGCACAATGCTATCGGTAAGTAAGTCTAATGGCTATGCATCAAGTTGTGAAATTGCGTGAAAAATGAGGCAAAACTATTTCTCACGTTGACCACGCAAGTGCGTGAGTCGTTTATTTCTGTGAATGACATGAAAGACATACCGCTCGTCTTAAAGGGGCCGTGGTAACTTAACAGCTAAACGTACAACATCACGACTGTGCATGTAAAACATGAAACACAACACACTGAAAGATGATGGTGAATTATGAATCTCACATTCACTACAAAGTGACATTTTTCCCATTCGCAAGACAGTCTAATTAATGCATCATGTAATTAATGCATTATATCAAGCCAATATTTTGACAAAATGTGTATGAATAAATAAATAAATATCTAATCATAATGGTATACATGCCGTGTGTGTGTGTGTGTGTGTGTCCTTTGTGGATTAATATTTTGCAGAAATTGAAGCAAGACAAGTTTGTGAATGTAGTGGTATGTTCCACTAAAATGTGTTTTGATTATGTATTCTTCATTTACTACAGAGAATGGTGTGAAGGACCCACGGATCGATCGTGCTATTGGGGTATGTAAAAAGGCTGTGTCTGCCTTTTCTTACAGCTGGAAAAAAAGAAGAGACATGAGTGAAGTACACGCGGAGCTTGGTCTACCCACTCATCAGCTGATAACAGAGTCCCCGACCAGATGGGGTTCACGCCAAAGAATGATTGAGAGATTTCTCGAACAGGAGAAGGCTCTAGTCCGTGTCCTGGGTTCGGACAAGAAAAGTCGCCATCTTGTGCCCACCTGGCAAGATCTGGATGTGTTGGAGTCGATAAATAAAGCTGTAAAACCACTCCAAGAATTCACTGATGCACTCTCCGGGGAGTCTTATGTTAGTGTTTCATACATCAAACCAGTGCTCCATCTGTTCAAAACCAGTCTCCTACAGCCAGAGGAGGAAGACGCAGAGCTCACGAAAACAATAAAAGGAAAAATAATGCGGTACCTTGACAACAAATACAGCGACCCTGTAAAAGATGAACTCTTGGACATGTCCTCACTGGTTGACCCAAGGTTCCGCACAACCTACATTGACCCAGACAAGGTCGAACCAGTCAAAAAAAGAGCTGTTGCTGAGATGATGTCTCTACCTGCTCCTGCCAACAACAGTATACCACAGCAGCCTGGCACGGCTGTGCAGGTGCGCCAAGAAGATGCACAGCCTCCACCCAAGAAAAAGATGACTTTAGCGGCCTTCTTCAAAAAAGAATCCAGTGTCATCTCCCAACCAGTCAGAGGCAGAAAAGATAGAGACTGAGCTGAAATCTTTCTTATTGACCCCTGAGGTAGACCCAGACACCAATCCTCTTGAGTGGTGGAAGCGCCACCAACCGAATTTTCCTAGGCTAAGTGTCCTGGCAAAAAAATACCTCTCAATCCCAGCAACAAGTGCACCCTCAGAGAGGGTTTTCAGTGTGGGGGGGGGCATTGTTACATGCCACCGAGCATGTCTAAAGTCAGAGGTGGTAGACAGGCTTGTCTTCCTGGCTAAGAATGTTTAGAAAAGAGGATATTCAAACTAAAACAGCACAACAAAAAAACACCTTATGCTCTCATGCACTGATAATTAATGCTGTTGAATATTTTGTTGGCACTTTATCAGAACTACCTCCAATCTACTAATAGCAAGATGTTCAACTTGTGTTTAAGGAAATATTGTATGTTACATTTTATGTTATGTTACATTTTCACTGTTTACAATGGCAGGGCCTGCCATATTGTCTTTTTGGCTAGTTGTTCTTGATTGCACTTTAACCCCAAGGGGGAAAATCCAAATACATTTTTTTTTTGGAACAATTACTTTGTCATCTGCATATGAATTGGGGGGGGGGGGGGAGAAAATCGATTTAAATCGTAAATCGGATTTTTTGTGAAAAAATCGGGGATTTCTTTTTTTGGCCATATCGCCCAGCCCTAGGAACAGGAACCAATTATGCGCCGTGAGAGGGGAGCGGAGACACTCTCTTCACTAGCGCTGTAACGAGTTAGCCTTGAGCGAGAGCACTCAGCTAACTGGAGGATGGAACAGGAACCAAATGTGTGCAGTGAGAGGAGAGCGGAGATGCTCTCTTCACTAGTGCAGTAACAAATTAGCTTGAGCGAGAGCACTCGGCTAACTTGCACACAATTATCTCATTAGCTTGAGAATAGATAGCACAATCAGCAATAAATGGTAGCGATCTCACCGACTGACGTGCAGGAGCGTCCGCTCTTTACCGGTCCGGAGCTCCTGGGGTCCGAGCGGTGAACACCGCGGTCCCCTCCCTTGGGAGGGCGACAGCTCGTCGCAGCCTTTGGAGGGCGAGCTTTTTTTCTAGCCCGCAGCTCCGATCGAGACGATCACAAGGCTACAGGTAGCGATGAGCTAGAATCGAATTTTCAACAAGCTAGCTTGGCTTCTACTCATAAAGTAGTAACCTGTGCAGCGAGAAGATAAAAAAAGGACTGAACTCGTTGACAACACCGGAACTTATGCCTTCCGGGGTCATACGAGGTCACACGTGACTTTGTTGATATAAATATTCGACCTGCGCATGCGCGAGACAGAAGATATTCAGTGCTAAGCACCGCCTCTGGGGGTCAGTAAGGATGAAATAGAACACACACACCCACCCACACATACTCTAGATGTGTGTGTGTCCCCTTATGTGCCCATCCCCCCATGTGAATCACACCTGGCACACACACACACACACACACACACACACACACACACACACACACACACACACACACACACACACACACACACACACCACACACACACACACACACACACACACACACACACACACACACACACACACACACACACACACACACACACACACACACACACACACACACACACACACACACACACACACACACACACACACACACACACACACATTCAGTGTCTATTCTTTGTATATTTACTGCAGTTTTTCATGTATACCAGTAGTCTGATACAATATGTACAGTTTGAGTTTGAAAGGGTGTTAAATGAAATTTGGTGATGATTAATGGTTTTTGTGTTAATGTAATAGCAGCTAAAACAGGACCGGTCAAATTTGACCGCGAACACCAAAGTAAGGGGGGGAAAACGAAGACAATAGGAGGGTTAAATCAGGGGTGCCCAAACTTTTTTCACCGAGGGCCACATATAGAAAAATATACGAAGGGCTGGGTCACTCGCTAGACGAGAGGTATATTGCCTCATAAGCTAAGTATAAGGCGTGTGGCACAGGTTCAAACCCCACTGCAGTCAGCATGTCGTTGTGTCCCTGGGCAAGACACTTCACACCAAATTGCTCCTGAGGGGAATGCCCACAGTAATGAGTATGTAAGTCGCTTTGGATAACAGCGGATAACAAGTAACATGTAATAAGTCAGCAAAATGTATCAAATGAAGGTCAATTATGCTTGATACTTGAAAATGCCTTGAGAAAAAAACAGCCTACATCACAGCTCTCCTTAGGGTTTCATTTATTTTGTTGGCAGCTCATCCCTCAGTTTGCTTATAATAAGGAGAAATATGAAGGGTGTATTTCAAGCTTGTTAGGTAAATAAGTCATTGGGCCTTTTTTTAAATCAACTAAGAATTGTTAGAAAATGTTTCCAACTTTAATTGACTGAATTTATTAGAAAAATTGGCTTATTAACACATGAATACTACTGTGTAATATATTTTTACATTTATATTTAAGAAGTACAATATAAGACAAGCACAGGTTTCATTTGTGGGCCATATTGGATAATACTTTTAGAATTTACTGAGGCCGATTCAGCAGTTGGGCTGCTGTGAGTTTCACTGACCTCAGACCAGCGTCTTCGTAGTGGGGGTGGTTGACGATGGGCCGCCCTGTGGAGAGCTTCACGCTGGCCATGGTGGGCATGGCTCCGGCAAACACAGAATCTGCATCAGTCACACACAAAAACAAGACAATGTTGTTGAGTTTCTACACCACCACTTCTTCCTTTTTTATATTTCTCTACTTTGTACGGTTTAATAACGTAAGCCATGGAAAATACTTATTTCTAATTGGCTGACGGGTGTACGTTCAAATGGTATCTCTCGTGAACAGACAATAAAATACATTTCATTTTAGTTTATCGAGTTAAGCAGCAGGTGACGCAAATTCTCCATTTTGAAAAAAACATTAAACCATTGCAGAAGAGATGACGAAGCAATTCAAAGAGCACCAGTGGAAGTTTAAACAGTGAAAAACAACGCGTGAAGGTCACATCAGATCTATGTGGAGCAGTGAGGTGAATTTGTTTATATTCTACCATTTAATCATCTCATCGGCGTAGCAGAAGCTTCAGTGGACGTTTGAAGTCACATGCTTTATGTGTAACGTAAAATATCCCAAGCACATTGTCACATTTGTTTGATATCCCGATTTATTCTTCCAAATGTTCTGCTTTTTAACTCTCATTTTATTATTTTATGGCATTAAAACACACATATTACAACCATGGAAGTTGCCAACAAACTCCATTGCTTAATAATTAAATAGTTAATAATAAGCGTTAAAAATAAATTGATACAATTATAGAAGTGCCCATTCCTAAGGCTTTTGATCCTTCACTCACCAGGCGGGGTGTTTTCCTGGATCCAGTCCAGCAGCTCCTCCTGAGGCATGTTGCTGAACTCTCCGATGATCGCCCACTGCGCCTGCATGTTGGCCACGCCCTGCACCGCCATGATGGCCATGAATGCAAACACCGCCACCTGGTGTTTAAACCTGTCCCCGACCCGGCCAAACAACTGGCACAACAAAGAGAGACGGAGAAAAGTATTTAAAATAAATGTTCATAGTGTCAATCATGTGACCCTTAATTCAATTCTTAACAGACCACATTTAAAATAAAAACTCACATTTATCTATACAAAATGATGGATATATTAAAAGGTCATCCTAGCCTCTGCTACAGAACAAAAAGCAACCGTTATACCTATATTTTCTTTATATAATCTCTATGAAGGGAGACAACAAGAAAAAAAGACACAACTGAGGGACTGAATGTGTGCCAAACAAACAAACTGATAACCCTTATTAAAATGCACCGTACATACTGGTTATTTAATCAGATGAAGAGGTAAGGACTACACCAAGATGAAAACACACTTTTTAAATAGAGCACATGGTTTTTGTTTAAACAACACCCTTGACTGGGGTTAGAGACCTGTTTGGAGCAGATGAGAGAGGCCATGATGCACATGTGTGGCGTGAGGAAGAGCTTCAGACGCATGATGAGGACGGCCAGGACGGCGAAGGCCAGCAGCTGCAGGCTGTGGTACACCATCTGCACACACACGGAAATTAGTCCAAAAATCCACTCAACTTTAGTGCTGAGCTACATTTGGAGACGAAGTACGGCTTTAGATCAACTATTCTGTTTGTCAGTCACACACTCTGCTGGAACACTGGCATACATGTATTTCTTGGTGCTTTACTGACACTAGCTGGTGATGAGTGGTACAGCACAGACCTTCAGAGGACGTAGCTTTTGCCTAATATCTCCAGGGATTTGATTGTTTTTAGAGAAGAAATTGACAAAAAGATTAAAAGAATCAGCCTTTGATTGTTTCGTTAGGATCTGTTGCTCAAGAGATATGCGGCACAACTCAGAGAAAGAAACTGCAGATGCTTTAATTGATTGAAAAGAGGGCGCTGTAACAAAACTGTGTCCGTTGTCATGTTCATGTGTGACGGACAATTTGCAAACATCCTCCTTTTTGTAAATGTCCGTTTCTTTGTCTGTTACACATATGTAGAGACAAACGTTTAAATACATCTATTTTGAGGGACCCATGTCATCGAATGCTCTTTTTTGTTGAAATTGAAACTACTTATTAAAAAGTTTAAAGGTCCCATGTCATGCTTTTCCGGTTATTACCCGTCCCCTTGTGTGTGATTTAGCTTTTTATCCATGTAAACGGTCTTCAAAGTCACAAACCCTCAAAGTATACCCTGTAGCGAGTAAATCTCTAACACAGAAAAGACCTGTCTATGCTGCCCCAGAACGCCTCGTTGGAGATTTTTCTTTTTCTTCCAGGGTACAGTGACGTGACCATACCGAAATGGACCAATCCGTGGAGCTCCTCACACACACACACACACTCTCTCTCAGCGGCGAAACTGTGACGCGCTGGGTAGGGGTGCTAGTGGAGCACCCAGCGGCGAAACTGTGGCGCGCTTACACTGTAGGTGCGCCACGTTTGGGGGTGCGGGTGCTAGTGGAGCCTCGCAGATCAGAATCAGAATCAGAATAACTTTATTAGTCCCACAGAGGGGAAATGTTGCATCGTTACAGCAGGAAAGAGCCACAGACAGCTTAATGTTACATATGTAAAAAAAAGTACTAAGTTATGATATAATACAAAATATAATTTAAAAAAAAAAAACTTTTCAAAATACAAATCCTGTAACAGTTCTTAGGATTTAGCATCCAGGTATATATTACACAGTTATTAATGGCATATGTATATAATGTATATATTGCACATATAGCACATATTGCACATAGTTTGATGGTATTTAACAGCAGCAAGTTACACAATCTACAAAATGCAAAAAACACACCTTGTAACGGTTCTAAGGATTTAGCAGCCAGGTATAAATCACAGTTATTAACGGCATATATATATTGCACATATAGCACATAGTTGATTGGTATCAACTATGGGGGTGCTGAGGGTGCTGCAGCCCTCTCAACACCCCCCCTTCCCGCGTCCATGGTGCTCAGGCTCGCAGACCCCACGCAGCAACCAGGAAACGCACCAAGTAATAGAGCTCACACTGTCCCCTCCTCACAGCAGCGAGCCCCGCAACGTCCCGCCAACACGGCACCAAGACCCCACGCAGCATTCTCATCTGTTTGTCATTACTGGTGTCATTTTCTGGTTGCTAACGCCATTGTAACACATAATCACTGATGTTCCGCTGTAACGGTGGTGGACTCATCAGAACAGAGTGGGCGAGCTGACCAATCAGAGCACACTGGGCTCACAGGGAGGGGGGGGCAGGAGCTCCAACAAGCCGTTTAGGACAGAGTGAATACACATACTATACACAGAGATGCTGTATGAGAAACCAATGTGAGTTTGGAAAATTGCACAATGTAAATCTATTTTAGTAGACCTCAACAATGGAATTATGATCAGTAGAAATGGCCATGGGACCTTTAAAAACAAGCCTCTACAATGTATTATTTATAAATTAAATATCTTTAAATTAAGGAGTTTTGATCTGATTGAACAAGACATTTAAAATAAACTTATTTTAAAACTTGTGTTGGGAATTATTCATCAATTTCTGTTATAATGTAGATGTTTATTTTGGAAAATCTAATATATTGCCGATGTTATTTTCCCAAATGTAATATTTAGTTTCTACTTCACATTGGCTTGTTACTTTTTAAAGACGGTGGAGGTTGGAGGTATGCCACGTGGAGTGATTTCAGATTAATACAAAATAATATTGTGTCCTAAATCACTAAAACTTGATATTTCTGAAAACGTGACAGCAACTTGTGCTTATTAAATCATAAGTCTCAGCCCAGCTGTCAGTGCAGCTATGATCTCTTCAGAGGCCGGTCCAATTCAAAGTGACCTGCACCGAGAACGACTGTATAATGACATTTGCATGATGCTTTGATCTTTTTGAACATGGTCGTCGCTGCGAGGATCAAGAACACCCTCGGGTCTCATTGAGCCATACGGAAACATTAAAGCAATTATCTGGGAAACTTTGGAAACGTCCACACGCTGCGGCTGCTGGAGGAACAACTGGGGGATATTGAGGATATTACAGGAGCAGCTGACAAAAGGCAGCAGAGGGAGGTACTATCTCACACAGGCTCCGCCCTCTAGTGGACTCTATGGGTACTACTCTCATCAATGATACGCGAGCGTTCACACACTGAAGTTGTATAATCGTAGCCGGCCAATCAGGGCGAGCCTACCTGAATGCGCTCGCAGGCTCACAGTATATAAGGCAGCTACACCTCCTGACTGTCATCCTTTTCTCTTCAGCGAGCGAGACAACACCTGACAGAGAAAAAGAAACATTTCGTGGAAGGTTTGGCGGCGGAGTGGGCCACCAGAGAGTACCACAGCTTCTTAGCTGCTGCTTCACAGCTGCTTGCATTTCCCTTAACACCGTTTTATGGGGAATGGAAGCTCAGCTGTGTACTGACAGAGTGGATGGACAGGACACTGAGACTGCCTCCATTCAGGGGCATAAGAGAGGCAAATCTATCATCCCAGGAGGAGATAGGTTTAATTTCAACAGAGATTCAGGCCCTGTTGCAAAAACAGGCTGTGTCTGTTGTGCACTCTCAGGACAGAGAAAAGGGGCTTTACTCCATGTACTTCCTGGTTTCCAAGAAGACAGGAGAATTCAGACCCATTCTGGATCTTCGCAAACTGAATCAGCACATTGCCTGCAAAAAGTTCCATATGTTAACCATAACACAATTACTGGAACTGGTGCAGCCGGGCGATTGGTTCACAATCGTCGACCTGAAGGACGCTTACTTTCATGTCAAAATTGCTCCAAAGCACAGAAAGCAGGTGCAATAGGGGCGTTACCCACTCTGGGCCAACCTCTCCAGGCTTGGCTCCTGAGAGGGACAGGCTGAGACGGGGTGGACTGTCTGACAAAGTTATACAGACTATCCAGGCAGCAGGAGCAGGATCCACCACAGCCTGTTACAGGACGAAGTGGTTGGGATTCCAGCGGTGGTGTGAAGAAAGGAGTCTAGAGCCTCTATCTGTACATTGGGCTCTATTCTGTCCTATTTACAGATACTGGTGGACAGGGGGCTGGCTCATTCCACAGATAAGGTGTATGCAGCAGCCATCTCGTCCTGCCATGAGGGATTTGGCGGCAGGTCAGCCTATAGTCAACCGCTTATGATGCGTTTTTTGCAGGGAGTCAGGAGACAGTGGGGCATGTCTCCACCCCGCAATGGGATCTGCCGTTGGTGCGCGAGGCTTTGGTTACAGAACCGTTTGAGCCTCTGGAGCTCTCCTCCCTGAAGGCGCTATCATTGAAAACAGCTTTGCTGCTTGCCTTGCGCTCTGTCGGTGCACCCGAGTTGCCTTTTGATTTGTGGTGACCGTAGCGGGGCGACACTCAGACCGAACCCCTCCTTTGTTCTCAAGAACCTAAGGAGTTCGTTCAGGTCGAGGGCTATACAGTTGGACGGCTTTAGTCTTCCACCCCATACTGGGGACAGGGAGGCAACATTGCACCTCCTCTGCCCAGTTTGTGCGCTGGCATGTTATGTAGGGCGCACGGCTTCTATTAGGCGCACTGAACAGCTGTTTGTGTGCTTTGGGGATGGTGTGGCCGGTAAAGCTCTGTCCAAGAAACGCCTGACAGGATGGCTCTGCGAGTGCATTTCACTCTGGACTTTCATTTCTATGGGCAGGCGGGGAGAGCCTTTCCCACCGGGGTCCGTGCACACTCTACACGTGGTATGGCTGTGTCGACAGCCTTGTTCAACGGCGTGAGTGTGGAGGACATATGCACGGCGGCGTCTTGGTCTACGCCAGGCCCGTTCATAAGGTTTTATCTCTTGGACATGTTGGGCTCCTTTTCATCGTCTGTGCTTGCTGGGGCAACACAGGACTGGTGAAAGGAGGGGGGCTGTGGGTCAGTAAGCTGTATCTGACCCCCTTGGACATAATGCACTTACGTTTTCCCATGCTCCTTTGGGACCTGGGAAACGTGGTGCGCAGTAAGCCCCATATAGGGCTGGAAGACTCTCCCCGCCTGCCCATAGGCAGCCTTCCCCACTAAAGTCCGTGCACACTCTACACGAGGTAAGCGTCTGAGTGTGGAGGACATAGTACACTTACGTTTTTTCCCATGGTCCTTAGGGATCTGGGAAACGTGGTGCGCAGTGTGTAGTGCACTTGCGCTGGCACCTGCAGGGTGAAGCTATGGGCTTATTCAGACCAATTAGGCTCTACCAAGCCAAGTAAGCTGCGGCCCCGACTTCTCCACGGTCACAACCGGGTGATAGGAAGTTGGGGTGCGATGGCTGTTAACCAAAGGCCGGTCAGGGGCAGTGTGGTGGGTCGATGTTGTGGGGCGACAGGGCGTTTATCCATCGGGGCTCCACCCACTGTACCCATAGAGTCCAGTAGAGGGCGGAGCCTGTGTGAGATAGAACGGTGGGTTACGTATTGTAACCCTAGTTCTATAAGCACAGACGGAGCCCTCTACCTAGGGGCCCTCTCTTTCCTATGCCACTCGCTGAAGAGGATGTAGGATGACAGTCAGGAGGTGTAGCTGCCTTATATACTATGAGCCTGGCGCGCATTCAGGTAGGCTCGCCCTGATTGGCCGGCTACGTTTATACAACTTCAGTGTGTGAACGCTCGCGTATCATTGATGAGAGTAGTACCCATAGAGTCCAGTAGAGGGCTCCACCTGTGCTTATAGAACTAGGGTTACAATACGTAACCCACCATTTTATAACAGAAGGGGAAGCTGCCTTTCATTTCTTAGTAATGAGAAAAGGGATGGAATTCACTAAGGCAGTGGTTCCCAAACTTTTTCAGTCGGGCCCCCCTTGGGTAATTGGAAATATTTTCGGGACCCCCAACCCGGTTCCCATCTATATTGGTAGGATTAATTGTATATTGTTGTAAAAACATTACATTTTCTCTGCTAATAATAAGAAGATACAAAGATCCAACTATCATTTTATATTTTATTATGGATTACACATGAACAAAAGTGCTTGTAATAGATACTGTGAATTAATTTGGCCTAATTAAAACTAGTAGGCCTTCTTCCCTGAGTAGTAGATTTTTAAATTCAAATTTCTTTAAGGAAAATATATTAATTAACTACTATTTCTACTGCAGGTTGCAAACGATTACATCACTTTACCATTCCTATTCCACACATAGCCTATCAATGACTTGTGTGTGCTTGCTTTCCCTTGGGAGATCTTGTCAAACCGGGGCTGTTGTTTTGAGACTGCCACTCTCAGTTCATTCTCAATGTTCAGCTTTGATCTGTATTTCGTTTTGATGGCAGCAACAGCAGAAAAGCCTATCTCACACAAGTAGGATGTTGCAAAAGGCAGCATTATGCCCACAGCTCTCTGACCAATGAGATATTTTCGTGCAGTGTTTGTTTACAATTTAATAATAATAATTTAAAAAAGAATCTTCCCGCGCCCCCCCCTGCAGTACCTCCGCGACCCACCAGGGGTCGCGCCCCACAGTTTGAAAACCACTGCACTAATGGCGCGTTTCCACTACAGCGCGGAGCCCGGTTTAAGAGGGCTGTGACGTCAGCGGCCCGACTTTGGTTGCGTTTCCACTTGGCCTAGTACCGGCCGGCGGGTCCTAATTCACAGTTTTTCTGGCCTCATAAAATCGTGGTTCTAGGGCCAGGAACAACCAGGCTGAGTTGTGACGTCAACACTCTCGACTGCTGATTGGTCAGAGAGAATCGTCACAATCGGCGCGCGAGATAATCCCTAGCGTCGCATATATATATAGCGAAGCTTGCAGCATTTTTATAAACAGCATTTTTGTCAACAGAGGAGCTAAAATGGCAAAGAAAAGCACGCCGTGGTTGGTCGAGGAAGTGACAACGTTCCTACATTACATTGCAGATGATAAGATCCAGCGGGAGCTCGATGGGACAACTCGCAATATTAAAGTATTTCAGGAGGTCTCTACACAGATGTCCACAAGCGGCTACTCGAGGACTGTCGTGCAGTGTAGGGAAAAACTCAAAAAGATGAAGAGTGAATATCGCTTGGTCAAAGATAATAACAACAGGAGTGGTGCCAGTAGGAAAAACTGGAAGTGGTTTGAGCTAATGGACACCATTTACGGCCATAGACCGGCTAGCGTTGGGAGGGATGGAGGCCTGGACTCTGCAACGGCGTTACTGGAGTCTCTGCATGGTACGTTTTTTCTAACGCTCTGTTATTTGCTTGAAAGCGTTGTGTCCCTATCTGTTCTAAAGCTCACTTCTAACAAATAAGTCGTCACGGCAGTTTTAAGCAGCGTGACTCCGCCCGACAAAAAGCCGATTGCTCCGCCTACACTGCGTTACTATAGTTACTGCCCCAGTTCATAAACTGTAATGGAAACGCGCCATCAAGTGAGCTGGTCCTAACAAGGCCTAACGAGGCCGAGCGAGGCCGGGCTCCGCGCTGTAGTGGAAACGCGCCATAAGGGACAGAGTAACTGAGCAGACGCTACTGCACTGAAGGAAGCCGATCGAATAAAACTGATTTAGGAAAATGGAGGTGTGATTACATTAAGCTGTGTGCATATTTTTAACAATAACATAAAGGCTGTGAAAAGTGTTTCTTCTCACCTCTCCTTTTGCGGCTATTTCAGACCTGCAACACAGAACACAAAGAGATAATAAACTTAAATCCAGACTCGAGATAAACTGAATGAAATCATGAGGAGGTAATATTAAAAAAAAATAAGAAAAGTCTGTAATCAAATCAATAAATAAAAGGTTGTGAATTGACAAGAAAAAAAAAGTTTTCTTAAATGTACCCAATAAAAAACTAATTTTCCAGTTCTTTTCTCAGAGATTTAAGAGTTTGAATGTCAAAGAATATTCAAGTTATTTTATCTTACTATCACCACATTCACACAGAATTGTACACTCCTCCACTGGCAGTGCAATTTTTTTTAAACCTACAGTTCTTATACACGGTTGTCTTAAAAATTGCAAATCCCTAATTCGTAAAAAAGGATATGTTAAGGATATTGCTCGTTGTAAGCTTTGAGGACTTATTGTTACACACTTATTTGGATTTTCCTGCTAGTAAATAAATGAAAGTTGAATGAGCAACCAGGCCTCCAGACGCTCACCCTGCAGCCTCATCAGCCTCCTCCGGCTTCACCGACTTCCCTCCGTCCCTCAGGAACCGAACTATATCCTGGAAAGTCTGCAAAGGACTAATGGTTAGAATAATGTCATGCTTCCAACAAAAAGTGCACAGTAGGAGCCGAAATCTTCCTCACAGCTTGCTCATGTACTGGATCCCATGCTTTGTGAAATCGACTTATGTATTCTTGGCTTAGCGGGGGCAAGGCGTAATGAGATTAGACTACATGAAGAGCACTTCCTTAAATATCCCTTTTGAGTTTCCCTCAACAAAATAAAAATCATGTTATAGGAATCAGACATAAATCTCCTCCTTTCTGGAAGCTTAAATATATACACATGTAAATCTGAGCTATGACTCCCATGCAGGGCAAATGACACCACTGCAATCTACTGAAATTAAAAGGCCTCCTCAGGGGAAGAATGAATGTTAGCAGTGAACCGAGCGGAGCGACTCCCAGCGTCTCACCTGAAGTGGGACTGCCTGCTGAGTTGTTCTGAAAGGTGACACATCAGTAACATTTCTCTAAATACAAACTGCATTTCCCCCAGATTGTGAACAAAATAAAACATGGGTATAATTATAACAACATTTTAAATGAGCTTTTAATAAGCGACATCCTGCTTGAATTGGTCTTTTCATTCAAAAAATGTTTATATTTTTTTTTATTTCATAGTTTATTAGATTGTATTGTAGTTATTAGAGGTTTCTTATTGTTATTTTTTTATAGTTGTATTTATTTCAAAGTTTTTACATATTTGATTGTAGTTATTCTTT
Source organism: Dissostichus eleginoides (assembly GCA_031216635.1). Taxonomy (NCBI): domain Eukaryota; kingdom Metazoa; phylum Chordata; class Actinopteri; order Perciformes; family Nototheniidae; genus Dissostichus; species Dissostichus eleginoides. The sequence goes on from CM062280.1 coordinate 2,952,797, forward strand.
AAATATTGTTTTTAAAAATGTATTTTATAGTTTTTATCTGTTATAAAATGTTGGATTATTATGAAATTTCTTTTACTGTCAGACTTTTTTTTACCTCCTTGTGTACCGTGAGATCTCATATACAATATACATACTGTATACTGCATGTGTGCAAAAAAGGCCTTAAACTGCACCCTGGGAATGAAAAGTGCACAAATAAATCTCCAATCAGAGCAGACTGGTTTCAGACAGAGGGTGGAAAGAGGTGCTGCAGCACAGGCAGTATGAGAAAAATAAAGAGCTTTTTGATTATTAAAGCATGGAGACATGTCACAGTAGAGACACTAAATACAAATATGAACCTGAGAATTAGAACAATAGGGCCCCTTTAGAAAGGACTAAATGATTGCCACTTTAAGATGTTACTTTTGTGGGTCATTAGTTTTGCTGCTTGTTTATCTGATTTCAGTCCAGATGCTACAGGAACACTTACCCTCCAGGCGATGACAGCGACCACCAGCATGTTGATGGGCAGCAGCAACGTTTTAAGGTATTTTAAAGGGGTCTGAGGGAGGGACGGAGAGACACCGTAAGTTAAGACATCTCAAAATCTTGACTGTACACTGCACAACATGAGCAGGGTCCAGTTTGTAAAAGAGTTTAAATCAAAATGAGCTGCCAGGTTTCCATTTCCTTTTAAATTCAAAGCACAGATCTGGTTCTATTTCATCCCTACTGACCGTGCTTTAAGCACTGGATATGTCCATCGCGCGCATGCGCAGGTCGAGTACCAATACCAACAAAGTCACCTGTGACCCCACGTGACACCGGGCTATATCTGCCTGTGTCGTCAGAGGATCTGTTCCTTTTCATCTTCTCGCTGCGCGAGTACCGTGGCTACATGTTGTAGCCTACAGCGTTCGGCTTGAGCTAGGAATTCTCTGCATACAGCTGGCTGCGTGCAGCTTCGCGACTGATCCAGTCGGAGCCGCGAGTTGCTTGCTCGTCCTCCAGAGGCTGTGGCCGGCTGCGCAAAACTTTGACGGACACGGACAGGTTTGTGCCAACTTTGCTGGTGATGGCAGTGTCCCCGCTCCTGCTCCCAGCATAAGTTGTCCTGTTAGCTGTCTTGTTTGTTATTTGGCTTAGACTTTCTGGTGACGGCAGCGTTCCCGCTCCCATAAGTTGCCCTTTTTGTGCTCGTTTTACTTTTTTGCATCTGATTGTGGCAGCGTTGTGCCCGAGCTATCATTAGCATTTTGAGTTTCCAGCTTTAGCTGCGTTTTCTCGTTTAATTTAGTTGGCAGTAGCGTGCCTCAGCCTTACTATGTTGTTGTTATTTATTGTATTGCTAGTGTGCAGCCGCTTTGGCTGACACTTGTTATAAGCACTGGGATTTTATCCGTGCTGTTTTTTCTTTTGAAGCCAATTATCTGGTCTTAGCATTTGTGTTATTTGACTTGGACTTGCTGGTGAAGGCAGCACGCTCGCTCCCACTCCCGGTAACGTATTGCTTTGATTGTTAGCAGCAGCCGCTGGCTGACATCTTGCATGTTCTGTTGAACTTCATTATTTAACTCAGCTGGTGAAGGCAGTGCTCTCGCTCCCGGTAACGTATGGCTTTGATTGTTAGCAGCAGCCGCTTGGCTAACATCTTGCGTGTTCTGTTAAACTTCATTATTTAACTCAGCTGCTGAAGGCAGTGCTCTCGCTCCCGCTCCCACTGCTGGTAACGTGGGTGTAGGACATTTATGTTTGCATCCCTCTTTGTGTTCTGTGATTAGTAGCAGTACTTCAGGCTACTCTTTCCGTTCAGCAGGTAACTGGTGAAGGCTGTGCTCTTGCTCCTGCTCCCGGTTACGTTGCATCTGGCTACCTACATAATGGCCCATTCATGTAGCGCCTGTATGGCTTCTCTTGAGCCCGAAGACGGCCATGACCACTGCCCCTCTTGACTTGGGCTTGAGGATGCCATGTCGCTAGCTGCTTCGGCTAGCCACTTCAATGACGAAGGAGGACGAGGCCTCGCTCACTGTCGAGGAGGCTTCCCACTCCTCTGCTCAGAGCTCTCTGCAGGGTATGGAAGATGCATCCATGGTGGCCATTATTCGTGCGGCCCTGGCACGCTTGCAGCTTCAGGTTCCGCAGGCCGACTCGGCTCAGGCTAGCGCCTTCTTCAGGCGTAACCCTGCCCGTCACTCTCACTGTTCCTCCTTCAGAGGAGTATCTGAGGGAGCTCATGCATGCTGGAGAGACACCAGGGCCCTCTCCCACTCTGGCTTCGATGCCCGGACCTCCACTAAAACTGGACTAAAACGTTTTGAGTTTTCGTCGACTAAAACTAGACTAAAACTATGAAGGATAAAAAGGACTAAAATGTGACAAACTAATAACCATTTTCGTCTAAAGACTAAGACTAAATTAAAAAAAGTCGCCAAAATGAACACTGGCCCCATACAAATGTGGCTGAACAGCCTCCACTTGGACGCCAAATGGCACAGGCACTGAAGAGTCAGGGTATCTCAGCGGTGTCTCCACTCTGTCCCGCTGGAGGGACAGGGCCTATCTTTTGATGGGCGTGCCCATGGGCGCCATCCCAGCCCGCCGGGAGACTGTCACTACGGATGCATGTCTCTCAGGGTGGGGTGCAGTGTGGCAGGGCAGGACTGTTCAGGGTCAGTGGTCTGCCCAGGAAGGTGCACGCCACGTCAACGTGCTAGAGCTTCGGGCTGTGCAGCTTGCACTCACACACTTTTTACCCCAACTGGGGGGCAAGCATATGCTTGTTCGTTCTGACCAACATGTCCACTGTTGCCCAGATCAACCATCAGGGGGGCACCGGGTCCGCACAGCTACTCCGGGTGTCACAGAGCCTTTTGTCTAAGGTTGTGCTCTCTCTAAACAGCGGCTGTCCCACTGGGTTGTCAATACCATCATCACATGCCTATGGGGCCAGTGGCCGCCCCCTGCCATCAGGGGTGAGATGCCACTCTACAAGGAGCATCTCAACATGTTGGGCTGCCCTGAGAGGGATCCCCCTGGATACCATCTGCGCCGCGGCGTCGTGGGCGTCTTGTGGCACATTCTCCGGGTTTTATCGAGTTAATGTCACCACTCCCCATCCTTTGGGCGTGGTCCTATTGCCGAGCTCCGCTGCTTATAGTTAGTGAGTAAGTGCTTGGATTCTTCATGACATTGTTGGTATAAGTCATCCAGTGCTTAGAGCACCGCCTCTGGCAGTCAGTAGGGATGAAATAGAACGTAAGTTACGACTGTAACTACGGTTCTATGAATCCCGGATGACCGCCAGAGTATCCTGTCACTCAGAATCCTTGTGTTCTCGCGAGAAGATTCTGTGAACAGATCCTCTGACGACACCGGCAGATATAGCCCGGTGTCACATGGGGTCACAGGTGACTTTATTGGTATTGGTAATCGACCTGCGCATGCGCACGATGGACATAACCAGTGCTTAAAGCACCGCCTCTGGCGGTCATCCGGGATTCATATAACCGTAGTTACAGTCGCCCGGTGCTCTGATGCCTGCTGGAACATATCAGACTCTTTGATATAAAACAGCAGGTTTATTCTGATAAAAATAAATGTTTTTCACACCAATCCACCTCAGATTTATCTCAGAGAACACTTTAGCACACAAAGTCACAAGGAGGACTATTTGTTAATCTTGTTGAGGGCCAGATTTTGGTGAAAACAAACTTTACCTCTAACTCCAGGAAGTCAAACTCTGCAGCACACGTGTACATCAGTGTGTGGAAGTCTTTGTAGCTCGTGAACTTAGACTTTATCAGTCCACTGATGTGCGCCTGGAAGAGAAACAAAAAAGAGACATATTACAGATATGATTTTGTATTTTTTCATTAACAAAAAACTTTCTTTCATGATTTTAAATTTGTGAATGCATTTGAAATTGTTGTTGATTTAATTCCAACCTTTTCTGATGTCAGCATGAAACTATAAGATATTTTATATTAAGCTGTTAGCTCTCAGAAAGCCAATCCAAACCTCTGCAGCTGGGTTTTCAATTGTGGGTTGACTACCCTATATGATCCTACATTTTTGACGGTACCTGTTTCAGATTTGCCTTTATTAAGCATTTAACGGTACGTGAACTGATAGAGTAATTTGAGGCAAAACAGAGAAAGAGGAGAGGGATATATTTGGAGTAAAATCTGTGAATTTGACGGATTAAAAAAGGTAGATGTCTGAGAAACAAAACTTGAACATTCTCTGAGAATAATAACAAAAATGTATAAGAGTGAAATATTTTTGTAAGATACTAGAAAAACTGGATAAATCTTTAATCTCGGTGAATATCAGAGATTTTCTAAGCAATAAAACCATTCAAAGTCATTACTATTGTTTTAATTAAGTTATAAAATGATCAGGTATGTATTCTAATGTCAACCATATTCAAATATTAGCATTTTTTCCAGCCACATGACTTTTTTTAAGGTAAAGTTGCTGCAGCTTACATCATCTGAGGCGCAGAGGACCGTGGACAGCAGGAATTTGAGCAGAACTGTGGAGCCGACCCAAGCCAAGCCCTGCATGACCTGAGGAGGGAGAGGAGATACACACTGACAGCCTGACGTGTACACACACACACACACACACACACAACTCAGGACAGCAACCTGTAATTAAAGCCGTAAAGTGCTGTAGAGTTGGGAACGACCAAAGAGGGCTGTGGACTGTTCAAACATTTAACATTTTTTAGCTTTATTGTTCATTTAAATGAGAAACAAACTAACTGATCCAAATCAAGGCTGCATAATCAATAGCATCTTTATTTAAAAATGAAAGAGACTGCTTTATAGCTCCATCTGGGTATTTCTTCCTTAACAAAGAGGCAGAATGAAGTGTATCTCTCCAAACATAAGACGGAAAATCATTTCAACATACCCACATGACGATGCCAGGTTTGAAGAGTTGAGCAAATCGATCCCTCAATGCGATGATTGCCTGGAAAGAAATGACCAAAACATAATAAAAGAAGTCCAAGTCACCAACACACATTATTATTAGTGGTTTTGCATTTTAATGTTCCTCTGCAATGCTGTTTACTCAACCTAATGTACAGTATAACCAGCTGGATGCATTGATCAAATTGAACTAATCTTGAGTGACCCACTGCATTAAACATTCAATGATGCAGGATATATTGTTCTCTAGAGTTTCTACTCACCCAGATGGAGACGAGCGAGGAGGCGTAGAAGGACGTGAGCAGCATGGAGTTTCCGAACATTAGGACAAAGCAGACAGCGAGGGTGATCTGCAGCACGAGAGCAGGAAGGAGAGGAGGTTTTAATATATTTAGATGTAATGAAAATGATTAGAAATAATGTGAAACATGTAGGCTGGGCGATGAGTGAGACGTAGAGCTGCAAACCAAATTATTAATAACATATATTTGCCTCTCTTTGGCAGCAAGGAGGTCTGGAATAGATTGTATACTGTGCATACACAGCTACAAGCAAAATATAATCCTACTTAATAAACACTTGATGCTTAATCCCACAGTGAAGAGTGAGATAATGCACCATTCATTGCATTATGTAGACCAGAGGTGCCCAATACGTCGATCGCGATCGACCGGTCGATCGCAATGGTAGTGTGGGTAGATCGCATGGCATTGAAAAAAAAATAAGAAAAAAAAAAATATATATATATATATATATATATATATTTTTTTTTTAAAGTTAGCCTATCATCCATCCTTACTATGGCATTTGCCACTTGATTGACGTACAGGTAAGCCAGTCTGAGTTGTATTGTGCCATACGGGTTCATGCAGTAATGAAGGGGCCTCACCTTCTCATCTGAAGCGCAAATGCGGCGCACTATAATGCGCTTATGCGGCGCAATTATTGTAAGCGCGCCACAGTTTATCTGCCGTTTAGTCCAATAGCACAATAGCCCCCCCCCCCCCTGCCGACACAGATTGGGCAGGGCCCTGTAGGTAGATCATTTGGGCTTGGTCATTTTAAAAGTAGCTCCCAAGCTGAAAAAGTGTGGGCACCCCTGATGTAGACAGAAGGGTAGTCATTCACAATAAGAGGCACTTATAAACCGGAGTGTGGAAAGATTGTAGAGAAGCTCAACTTGTTTATAAAAACTGAAATAACAGGTTTATTGGGAAATGCAACTCAGTTCCTTTATGCACTTCACTGCACTGTATCCAGATGGTTGACAAGTCACTTTTATATCCAGAAGACCATATCACCGAGACCACTTCCCCCCGTCCTTCAACGAATACATTTTTAAAATCCCAACACCGAAAGCACTCAAAAACCAGGCTTTCTTGGGGGACAGAGCCTTCTCCATTGCTGCCCCCTCTCTCTGGAACTCAAGTCTCACAACACAGAGACTGCACTGACCTCCCCACCTTCAAAACACTGAACAAAACATCCCCTGTTAAGACTTGCTTTTAATGTGTGATAAACGTTGTGTCCTTGTGTTAAATGTTGTTTTATTAGCCCGATTTTTATTTGACTTTTACACTTCTTTGAGCACCTGTGAAAGCACTTGCAAAAATAAACATCTTATTATTACCTTAAGTACTGACAGGACAGTCGATGATATAGTTTTTTTTTGTATAGGTAGCAGTCCTGCACGTTTGTCTTCCCTGTAACAAGTGTCTCTACTCAGGCTATAAACAGCGCTGTAGGTCGTAGGACACAAATGCTGGGTTTTTTCTCACACACACACACACACACACACACACACACACCACACACACACACACACACACACACACACACACACACACACACCACAAACACACACACACACACAACACACACACACACACACACACACACACACACACACACACACACACACACAACACACCCACACACACACAACACACACAACACACACACACACCACACACACACACACACACACACACACACACACACACACACACACACATCATTGCCAAGCTCTCTAAATTATGCAGAGGCATATGCTTTCCTCTGACACAAATCTCCAGCATCTAACCACAAAGAGCCTTCTCCTTATCTTTGGAGCACACGGGCCCTGGCATGCTGAGGGGATTAGGGGGGGAGGAATGTGGAGGAGAGGGACGTACGGCCAGAATAACACACACACATACACACACACACTCCAGAACACAAACATCTTTACACATCAACACATATATACTTTTGTCCTTGTCAGGGCTAAGAAGTTGCCCACATATCCACCCTATTTAATGCTAAAAGGCAGCCCTGGCATCGTGGATGCTAAAGAAAGTCACCCCCGTCTCGGCTGGTGTTGTCCTCGCGGCTCATGAAATTCTTCCGGCCGAGGAGCTGAGTCAGATAAGAAGAACCGAGACGGAGCACATTACAGCTCAGGGGACAGCAGCTGGAAATACTTTTACTTATTCTGGGCACAACACATAATCCTCAGACAGAGAAAGCTGATGCACATGTGTGATTCAAAAAACAACTGAGCAACAGAGAAACTCCTGAAACCTTAACTTACTTTATTTTTAATTCCTAAAATGAGTTTATTGTCCTTTACATTCTGCATTTTAAATAGGCCGTAATATGCTTTGTGGGGCTGTCCTTTCCTGTAGTGTTATATAGGTTTTTGTGCATGTAAATGGTCTGCAAAGGGTAAAATCCCTGTGTTCCAGAGGAAGCTTCTCTCCCCCCCTGCCTGAAACACCTCCATTGATATCCTTTGTTTACTTCCCGAACATAGTGACATCAATATGTACCACTCGCCCTTCTATTTGCTAGCACTCCAACACATTGTACGTGATAGGCTAAGGGGCGGGACATAAGCGGTTGACCGACACAACAGAGCCTGCCAGCTAACCAATCAGAGCAGACTGGGCTCTGGTTTCAGACAGAGGGTGAAAAGAGGTGCTGCAGCACAGGCAGTATGAGAAAAATAAAGAGCTTTTTGAACATTAAAGCTTGGAAACATGTCCCAGTAGAGACACTAGATACAAATATGAACCTGAAAATGAACATCATAGGCCCCCTTTAAATCATTTTGTCTCAGAAGCTCAGGTGCGTTGCAATCTTTTCACTGTTAAATCAAACCGAATACAGAGCTGCCATTGCATGATGCTTCACTGACAAAAAAGTTATGAAAAAGAAACACTCTTCACACTGACGGATGGATTCATTTCAGATTGTGGAAAGGTAGCGTACTGTACCATATGAGTGACGAGGATGGATTGCATCTTGGCAGCGCCGAGGTAACCAAGGATGTAAGAAGCAAACAGAGAAGCCACCTAAAAACATATAAAATAATAATTTAGACACAAAGACAAGGGAAAATAGGGTCCAAGTTGAAAACAATACCAACGTTTTCCTTCTAAATGTAATTGTAATTTCTGTTTTCATCTCCATCCCTTTTCTCTCAGTCTTTTTTGCCTCTTTGTTTCTTTCCAATCCTGGCAAGCTTCTGCAATCTCTGCATCGTCCTCGCCAGAGTCCTCTGTTCTCTCCAAGTCTCTATTTTCTCCCTAATCTCTCTGCCCCTTCTTCTTTCTTCCCACATTCCCTCTCAATGTCTCTCTCGCTCTGTGTTTACCTGAGTGAGCAGCACAAACTGGGCAAACTGCCAAGGCAGCATAAAGCACAGATTGGATATGCCCAGGGCGACCAGGGCTGTCCTGCTCGGGCTCCGTGTCCTGAGGAGAGAGGAAGAAAACATATATATATAGTGGTGGTGAGAGAGTTTGGGTGTAGAGGAGATAAATGAAGATACATTAAGACGGCTTAGAAAACACACATATACACAAGCACACACATTCAATTCCACTCTGAGTGCACTACAAAGCTCTGGTTATGTTCCGAGTCGGCCTCAGAAATATGACACGGTGTTCATTCTCCTTTTAGAAGAAGTCACAGTTTACTCGCTGCACTGACATAACACAAGGTGGCGTCTGCCAGTTGATGTGCAATGAGAAGATAACTAGTCTGTGTGACAAGTACATTAGCTCACAACGCTGCTGCTTCAGTGCTTCACCGATGAGCAGAAAACAGAACAAGCCTTGCTTCACCCCACTAATTACAACACAAATTGTAGCCTGTCTGTTTTTTGGTGTGGCTAGGGAACAGCAGTTTGATCATGTTTTTCTACTGTTGTTTCACATAGTTAACAGAGTGTTGAAATGAAAACAAAACCAAATGCTTTCCCAGGTTATCGATCTTCTCCCATAAAACGACATGGAAAATGCACCGTACAAACAACTCACTGAAGCAGGAGATACAGCACTTATAGGGTTTCTTGAACCGCTGATTTGGACATATAACAAGAACCAGCGAGTCGCTAGCAAATACCATCACGCACCGCGCAGTTGACTGAAGAAGGGGGAGAATGACTGGAGGACATTAAGAGGTGGAAGGGGAAAGCAGTGGTGGAGTGCATGAGACCGGCAGAAGATCAGGATGTGTGGAGACAGGTGGTGATGTCATCACAGTGCTCCAATGGCCCCGGGCTACAGGAGTGACCTGACAGGACCCGATGTTCTCCAGACAAAGATTTCACACAAGCTGTACACATGGCACAGCTTGGCTCTACTTGACTCCCTCTTCTTCTGGTATTCAGCAACATTTGTGAATAGTACTTGGTTCTTTTTCCTGGTACCATTTTGGTTGAGGTTCTAAGAAAGCTGAGTTGATACAAGAAGGTACAAAACTGCAGACCACTGATTTAAAAGAATGTGTCCGGATGCAAACTGTAGTTTAATGAGGCGGCGCGACGGCAATCAGCTGAGAATATTGCCTACATTGAATGGGTAATATTCACAGTGGAAAAAAAATAGAAAAGAGCACCTGTTGGCAAAATGAGTCGAGTCAAGTAGTTTAAATTGCAATAGAAATGGTTTATTACATGCAGGGAGTGAATACCATAATATTCCTCTATACTATATACAACTGTGTTCTATCAAAGGTTAGAGAGCTGCATGTTTCATGTGCTGATCACATGTGTAATGACACTACTGGCAATGTGTACCTTACGTGTACAAATTGAGAGCCACTTAGTTACACACAGAGGTAAAACTCAACTCAAGGTGGGATTTTTGTATGAAAATGTCAGAAAGAATATGGCTTTACTCTGATGTTCTTATGTTATAATATGGAGAGTTTGCTAACAGTTGATATTGAGATTTTAAGAGAGAAAGGGTGGAGAGTTTACCGTAGGATGTAGGTGAGAATGAGCATCTGCAGGACTAAGAAAGGGTAGGCGAAGCTCTCCCTCAGGGGCGGAGTCCACATCACACGAGTGCTCTGACACACACAAGACATGCACAATAAAACGCAAATCAAAACATCACAGAGGATAGAATTACTCAGAAATAATTATTCCAAAAAGTATTAAGATAGTTTTCACAAGCACTGTCTTCCTCTGCAGCTTAGACTTATCAACAGTTATATAAACCTGTATTTGTCATGTAAAAAATGATTGTATCCACAACAGCATCTGGGTGTTGTGCTCTCTGGTGTCTGAGTGGAATGTTTATTTAACACACTTCTCTAATGAAACTACCTAACATCACATTTTCCCAGTTTTGATTTATATACCAATAACTTAACCCCATAAACTTTAATGGTTGGAACCAGGACCTTCAGTATTTAGATCAAGTGGCTTGTGAATAATTAGTGCCACATGCTGTTATTTTAATGTGGCAGATGTATTTTAAACCAACATTTGCATATCTCCTGCTGCAATGTATACAAGCGGTCTAACTGTACTGAGCAGCGTTGGCACACAACGTTTTATATGATCTCATTTTTTAAGTTGTTGGGACTTCCCAATTGTTCTGTTCCCTGCCAGCCACAGTCTGAATAGTTTATAAAGAGGGAACCTGTGGCTATAGTTTGATAGAATCACCATTTAATACACATTTATACGAACTTTACACTACAAACTCACATTTTCTCAAAACATACAGCTTCATTACCAATGCTGCTGAAATTCCCACCAGACTCAAAAAGAGAAGACTGGCAATAGGAGAACATTGTACAAGAGTAGGGTTAGAATGAACCATTATTTTCTTTATCGTCTAATTCATTGTTTTAGTCCATAGAATCGTTTAAATATCACATAAAACATAAATTAGAATAGAATGGGAGGGATGAAACCCTCTTTAATGGTCACACATGCAGAGCACACAGCACACACAGTGAAATGTGTTCTCTGCTTTTAACCCATCCTAGTACCAGGAGTCTAGCGCTAGGAGCAGTGGGCAGCTATTGTACAGCGCCTGGGGAGCAATGGGATTGAGGGGGGAAAGGGGGATGCCCGGTGCCTTGCTCAAGGGCACCACGGCAGGGCAGGAGGTGAACTGGGACCTCTCCAAGTAGCAGTCCACACTCCATATTTTAGGTCTGGGCGGGGACTTGAACCGGCGACCCTACAGCTCCCAGTCCAAGCCCCTACTGACTGAGCCACTGCCGGACATTAAGGGATGTTTTATGTGGAAAAGGATAAAGGAAAAGCAGCATTTTCTGCTATATTTGCATACAAGAAATATTATTATATAATATAATTCAAAGATGAATCCATTCTCATTAACTTATCTATAGATTGACTAATTGTTGCAGCTCTATTCAAAAGAACTGAGAGACACAACGGTGAATGTGTGTGAATGAAATGTTGACATACAGAGCTTTAAAAATAGAGACCTTGTGCTCTGGGGAGAAACTGTGGAGGAGGAGGGACTCAGCTTTGAGTCTCTAAGCTCCTTTGAGGGCTGAAATTAATTCCTTGGTTGTTCTGAGTGCCTTTACACATTTCACATCCTTACACCCACACAGACTTATTGTTCAGAATTACAGGACGAGGCAACAAGCGTTTAGCTCTCCAGGCTTACCTCGCCGTGATTGAAGAAAAAACACATCGTGGTCACAACACCGCCCAGTCGACTGCCACTAGACGGGAAATAATGGGAAGAGGGGGAGAGAGCAAACCAAAGGTCATCCTCCATCTCATGTCTTACATCCGTATTTGACAGGAACCAGAGCACAAAACAGTTTTCTGTCATTAAGTTCATCCTCTCCTGTCTGGTGCCCATCTGAGCGTGACGGGAACGAGCCCTTGGCAGTGGAGTTACCTGAGGTAGGCGCCGTAAATGAAGAACAGGCTCATCATGGCGCCGTTCAGCAGGAACACGAAGGTCACGTAGAAATATGCCGGGTCGCCCATCCCTAACACACACATCCAGAGAGAGAGAAGATGTTTCCAGAGGTCCTATTATGCCTTTTGTGGATTTTCCTTTCCTGTAGTGTGTTATACAGTATAGGTATTGGTGCACGTTAATGGTCTGAAGACTTGAATAGAGTTTCTATCTTAAAAACCCTTTTGCTTTGATACAGTCAAATGTCTGGAAGTTTCATGAACAAGACTTTTTCTAACTCTAATTAGGTCAATGCACAAAAATAGCTCCTAAAACAGGTAGTGTGTCTGCAGAGCTCTTTCCAGGGTGATGTATTCATTGTGCATTGCTCTCCATATGAGGACAACACACACACCAGAATCTCCTGCTGCAGGCTTTCTGTGGCCTGCTTTTTGTTTTCAGCCACGTTTTACAATATGGGAGTTCCTATTAACTCAAAAACACCAAATCATACCACGAATACTATATGTAGAGTAAATTATGAGATGTTAAATGTGTTTATCCGTGACAGCATCATATATCATAGTCAAAAACAAAGCATATAATCTGAACTGTCACAATCACTTGACATATCCTCATGTGTGTTCATATACAAAACACAGCATCATTTTCTCCAAAGTCCAGGCAGAGAATATGCAGTGTGTCTGGCCCTGAAGGCAAACACATTAGCAGTCAACAGAGGGAGTTAGCAATAACAAGGACTGTAGTAAACAGAAGATTACAAATGTTGATTTACGCAACAAAAAGGGGAAGAACTAAATGCTGTGGAGGCTTTAACCACATACTATATTTAACACAGAATATGTATTTTTCTCTAAAATGGTGGGTTAATGTAGGCACACAACTCAACAAAATATAAAACAAGGGTCTGGTCATTTTTTAGACCTAAGTACTACACCTATAATGTTGATGGTTTTGATCACATTTGGGACCTTGTTTGGTTTAATCCCTTCCTCTCTCTCTTACCTCTCGAACATGAATAAATAAATGTAATAAAAACAAAGGACTAGCAGGAGAGACTGAAAATGTGCCTAGATTGCACTGGATTGAAAAGAAATCAAGACTTCTGCTTGCAAGGGGAAGTCTATAAACATCCCCCATTTAAGATTTAAAGGGGACCTATCATGCAAAATGCACTTTGTGATGTCTTTTATACATACATATGTGTCCCCGGTGTTCCAGGGAACTCACAAAGTGTCAGAAAACACAACCCTCTCTCTTTTCCTCCATACCCAAATCTCTAAAAACGGGGCTAAAACGGATTTGATACGGGTGGATTTTTTATTTGCACCTTTTTGACGTAATGTAGGTGCACTCCGCCTGATTGGTCGACTCTCCACCAATCAGGGGAATGAGAGGTTGGGCCATGTTGACTCTCCACTCGTAATCACAGCAAGCATGATAACATGACGCTCGTGCCGGGGCCGTGTCACGCCCCCCTCTTCCGCATGGGGGCGTGGTCAGCTGAATCAGACCTTGCAAAGACAGAGCTGGAGTGAGGCAAAATGAGGCATGGCTAAAATGCATGATCTGTTTCGTATTTTGAAAATTAAAACGTATTAATATACCTTATATATATATATATATACCTTATATATTATTTAAATATAGCATGATAGGTCCCCTTTAAATGACACAAACGTGGAACTGAAATTATTAGGACCGTATGTGGCATACTTGAGATATGTAGAACTAACAGTACACTTCCCGTTGACCAGCGAGTGTGTCGACCTAATTAGAACAGAAGGTGTTGAACATGTGACACTGAATAAAAATGTGGTAAATGTATTTGGTACAGAATGTTTTACTCAGAGATAAAGTGGCTAATGCACTCACTAAATATGCAGGTATGCAGAACAGATTGACAAGGATGTAATGACTAACAGGGTAACAGAATATGTCTAACATTAGTGCTCTGACAGTAAATGGAGCTCGTTCTAACAGCAAATATCATTCTGGTGCTCACAGTTACAGGAAATGTTCCCTCTCTTCTGACTGGTAGCTCTTATGCAAGGCAGCTTGCGTCAGGTTTGTGTAAACATGGTGAAAAGAGCCTGTGTGTTTGTCCCTGGGTGGGGTTCTCTAATGGGACTGACAGAAACACACAGATTCAGCTCTTAAGAAGGAAAGCTGGAAACAGCGGGTTTACTTTCAGCAGATTTAGCCTTTTAGGAAATGTTCCTGTGAACAAATATCAGGAAACTATTTGTATGTAATAGGTTCAAATCATTATATTTCCCATAGGGCTACTGTAATGATGATAATAGTGTTCCCTTGCGGTCTGTGCTGCAATTTAGATCCTTAACGTCATACCTTCTCTTGAAGAGGATTTTGTGAGCCATGCTTTGTTTCTCTCACCTTCAAATCAATGTTTTGCCTTTTGAACAAGTAGTCGATCAACAGACACACATATACATGTAAAATGTTGATGTACATAGTGCAGTGACAATAAAGGAGTTCTTAATCAGCGACGATGGTGAGTGGAGAGATAATTTCAGACATTTTTAGGTAAAAAAGCACAGATATATTAAGATCTTCTCAAAGGATGTGCTGTTTTAGTTGTCTTATGATAGATAAGCACGTTTTTAAGGAAATTGTTCAACTTTTTGTGAATACCCTTATTCTTAGATGGGCTTTTGACCTGCTTGTGTTGCCTCTGGTTGTCTGGAAAGTCACAGTGGTGACTAGACTCTAAGTCCTGGCACAAGGCCAAGAAATAAGCCAGCATACAACACACACAAGACCACCATTCTTGTTTTTACACTTCTGATTGTGTACGTGTTAAACAAACAAGTTTTATGAGTTTAATTAGTGAGGTTTTAGCTACAGGAGGTCAGGTGTTGTTCCCATTGTTCCCCCTGTTGAGCAACTCTATAGAAAAAACGGTTTAATTTTCAATGGAAAGTATAAAATAGGAATCATGAATGTGTTGCGTTGAAATCATTCTGTAACATTTCTTTCATCTGCCAACTCCCCCTTGAGGCTGTTTGACTGCATCCAACAGTTCAGAAAAATCATCAAAGTCTGAAATAAAATTAGTCATCCAGTCAATTCAGCGTGAGACAGTGTGTTGAGAACAGAGTCTTTTAAATGCTGGTGGAGCTTTAGGTCGTAAAAACAAAGCTATCTGCCTGTGTGATGTAGTCATCATTCAACCTGCTATCTGCAAGTGTGTGTGTTTGTTTGTGTAAATGAGGGTATTTGCAGTCTGTACCTTCACAGCTGTCCACGGGAGTGAGCCCCTCCCCTCTGTTGATGGACCAGCACATCTTTGTGGGAATCCCAAAGTATCCCATGACACCCGTGTACATCCGGAACCAGCTGGCCAGGACCACCTGTGGAGCAGAGGAGGATGAGAGGCTGTTTTTAAGCCTGTTTAAACAACTCGTTAGAAAAGCCTTTGTGTCCTCTCATCTCAGGAGGGAACGGACACACAGGATTCCCAGTGAAGACCTTTCAGTGTTAAGATTGTTTCCCTGAGCAGAAAATATTTAAATGAGTAAATAATGCAGCCTAAAATACAATTGAACTAATCATAGAGAATGCATGGTATAAAAAGAGTTGTTAAGGGTGTAAAACAAGACCTAATTTAAATTCTGATGGCAGCGTGTAAAGAGAGGATACAGGATGATATTGTCACGAATCACCTTTAAAAAAAAAAAAAAGGAAAGGCTGAAGCAAAATGTCAGCATTGCCCCTGATGAAAACTACTGCCGTTAGGACTACACTAATTATTTGAATGTTATGCAAATCACAATGTGGATTAATGCACAGAAAGAGCAATATTTGGTAAAGGCAAAATATGTGAAAATATCTTAAGGAAGTATTGTTGTGCTGCAGAAAAGTCAGTATTCCAGAGACTTAATAAAAGTCCTTTTCAGATAAAAAACAATATCGCACCATGATCATTTAAATATCGTTTTCAAATGTACGTTTTAATTTTTTTTAATTCCCCATGTTAATCATACAGCCATTGCAATATCAGTCAAATTGTGCAGCCCGATGCGCCAATATCACCAGTAATAATATGTAATAAGCCAGTTTAAAGTCTGATAAATAAACATTTCTGAACACTATGATGAGTAATCCCATCATACACTACAAAGCGTATGAACAGCATGCCAGAATGAGCATTACCTCTGGATACAGATTGAATCTCTGCAGCGTGTTAATAACCAGAGGGTGCTCTGTCAGCCGATCATTCATCACCATGTGGAGGCCATCCAGGAAAGAGGGAGCTTCTATAATGGTCTTATAGTAGGAATAATACAGACCCTGGAACCAAATGAAGACACATACACATGATTAGACTCAAACAGAGTGACTGAGAAAGACATTTTAAATAGAAATGTCAAGGCAGAGTGATGGAGAAGAGGAACAAACAAAGAAAAAGAGATGTTTAAAGAGTGAGAGTGATACAGAGAGAAGGAGACAGCAGACAAACGCTAAAAATAACTTCACAACATTCAAGTCAGACGGAAGGAACCGGAGCGAGCTCTACAGGCGCAGCAGATGGAAACGGTTCACAGCCCATTTAGTAGCACACAGCGGGGGTGAGTGGAGAAAAATATTCTGTTTGCATATGATAAACTCTTCACCTTCACTGTCATCGCTCAGAAAGGGGTACGAACGCTGCGCTGCATGTTGAATATCAGCCACTTTTGCAGTTATAGTGATGAACATATGCTGCCTTAAACCACACATATTTACTAACTTTACCCTCGAGTAGCACGATTATGCAAATGAATTAACATTGTGCATATTGTTAGAATGTCAGTTTGGATGGTGAAGTTCAATGTTGTTTATAAAACTGTGCGAGCAAATGCTGGTTTTCTCTGAATGTGCAGATGGTTTGGAGTCAGTTTGGTCACGTTACACTTCTGTCTTGAATATTAATTTTGTTTATCCACCTCACTTTAACTGAAACCTGTTAAACTAACACATTCAAGACTGCTTTCACCTTTCTGATTGCTGCGCCAACTCTGGCAGATTTGCAGGTCATAGTCCATCTTTGCTCAACAAAATGTGGATGTCAAATAGAAACACTGTGCATGGAAACGCCAATACCCTTTAGTCTATTGCTGTGTTATCACCTTGTTTTGTACAACAACAAAATGCCAGAATACAAACTGCAGCATTGCTCAATCTCTGCTTGATTTTTTATTTATAACCCACATAAGAAAGACATCCCATCTTATTCACAACAGAGCAATTTGGTTGAAGGCTTACATTGCAGTACCGTTATGTTGGATGAAGCTGAAAATCTAATTAATTTTACCATTATTTTCTGCCTAGTTCTTTATTTATTAAATCACCTAATCCTTTGGGAAATGACATTTTTAAAGATAGTGAAAGACACCTGTAAGAGCTGTCCCTGAAATACTTATTTTGTCCGACAGTCCAAAAATTAAAATACATCTTTAATTACATTGTGCACAGAAAAGCTAAATAAGTGATTTAGAACTGTAGCAAATTCATTTTCTGTCAGTTGTGTAATAGATTATTGGGTTCAGCTCTAATGTTGAAAACACTGTTATCTATTGTTCCTTTTAGTAAATAAATGCACCTCATGTCATGGCTCATCATAGGCCATGATATGTTAATGATAAGAATGATATACAGATGCAAAGGAAGTAGACACATGGACATCTAACGGACTCATTATATCACAGTTGTTGCCAAATAGAAAGCAGAATATTATCTTATCGTTCCAAAAGTATATTGATAAAGTAGGTCTACCTGTTTTTTCTGTTGTGTGATACAAATGCTATGCAAGTGTCAAATTAGCAGCAAATCTCAGCATATAAAGTGAGAGGATTGGTTTATTTATTGATTGGTGGTCTAACCACAAAGACATTGGTCTGCAACTATTCTTACGATCAATGAATAACACGAGTCATTTGTCAAGGACGAATGCTAAACACTTCCTGGTTCCAGCTTCTCAAATATAAGAATGTACTGCTTGTCTTTGTTTTAAATGATTGCAAATTGAATCGCTTCGGGTTAAGGACTGTTGGTTGGACAAAACAAGACATTTAAAGATGTCCAATGGCATTGAATTAACTTATTGTTTAAGTTGTTTTGCAATCAATCAGCCGATAAGTCTCAAAATAGTTTTACCAAATGAGAATACAAGTAATTGTTAGTTGCAGTCCTGCTGTGCCACGATTTGCACACAACCCCATACGTTGTGCACCAGCAATTACACTTGAACATGTACTGTCTCACAACAGGACATAGTGGCAACTGCTTCAAAACAATGTTATTAGTGCATCCATAAGAATAAAACCACAACAACAGTAATCAATTTACCATTTCTGTCCGGAAAGCCATTTCTTTCTCCAGGTTTGACAAGTGTGAAAAGTGTCTGTCATTCTCAAACAGCTGTGAGAGATGATGCCTGATGACAGCAGGAGAAATATGTGAGCCAAGAGCTGAATCCACAAGTAAACACAGCAGTAATGTGTGAGCAATAACATGATAATAGTGAAACTTACCAGTGGAGATACCCAGTCAGAGCAGCTGTGGACAGAGAGAATCAACTTTAAATACTGCTTAACAAAAATGTGTACTTTACTTGAGTATCTCCATTTTTTTCTACTTTGTACTTCTACCCCACTACAATTCAGAGGTAAATAGTATACCTTATCTCCAAGAGATGTATTTGATATGTTGAATTACTTTGCAGATATTGATTAATAATGTGAAATATAATCAACACTTAAAAAGGACTATAGTTACACTTTGAGTCACTTTCAAAAGCTACCCTGCAGTATACAAAGTACATACAACTAGGTACACCTTTACCAGTTTTGATACTACTTTAATCCATCAATAATTATAATAAAAACATATATTATTCTGGATGGGCCAATCTGCATAATGAGTACTTTCACTTTTGGCACTTGAGGTATATTTTGATGCTAATACTTTTGTGCTTTTACTTGAGTAACATTGGATTCAGGACTTTTACTTGTAACAAACAGAGTATTCCTACACTCTGGTACTTCCACTTTTACCTAATTAGTATATCTAAGTACTTCTTCCACCCCTGAGGGTGGGTGAGTTGGATAATAACATGTGTGGCTGCTGCGGTGAATTTATAAAATAACCCATAAAAAACATTAGCTTTAACTTTTGCAAGAAAACCTGTTAACACGGCTGCAAGTACCATGCAGATAGTAACACTTTTATATTCATTAATAATAGCAACAATAGGTGGCTAATGCTGCTGAGCTAGCTTCTATGTGCTAACATTAGCCAACTAATCAGCGGCGGAGATAACTTAATTTACCCGCTAATGCTACTGTTATACACACAACGTTAGCAGCCGTTAGCTTGGGGGTCCACGGAGAAGCTAGCAGGCTAACTCACCGAGCAGAAGAGTGACACCCAGCTTCCCGACTGCAGAAGGAGTTAGCCCCAGCTTGTGTCTGATGAGCCCGTTAGGATGGGAGCCGTTGAAAGCTTTGCCTGCTCGCCTGCCGTTACTTTTGGCAGGAGGCGAAACAAGCGGGCTCCGGTCAGCCTGGGTCGTTGGACTCTTTCCGGTCTGTTTTCTGTTTTTAGCCACCATGGTTTCGCCAGGGAAGAGCCACGGAGGCGAGAATCCGAGGAGAATAAGAAGAAAAAAAACCGAGGGGTGTGAGCTAAGCAGCCCCACACTGATATCTGGTCCGCGGATCTGCCCCTTCACTACCTGCTGCCTGATGCTTTCACTGGTTCCTCCTTCACATCTGATGAAGCTCCGCCCCCTGCCGGCCGTGTGTCGCAACTACAAGGAGCTTCTGCTTGTAACCATGACAACAACAAGCAGCGGGTACCATACTGTTTACGAGATTGTTCAAAACAAACACACACACACACACACACACACACATATTTGTCTTTTATTCTTTCTTTCTTTCTTTCTTAAACAATAATATGTAAGAAGGCTGTACATGCGTAGTAGGCTGTTTGGTGTTTCTGGTGGTATTCCTGGGAACAACTTACCCCTGAAAGACTCCACTTTACTACTTTTCCAACACAGCTAAAATCGTTAGAGGGAAAATGTCAGCTGCTGGAAGTGCAAATACAACTAGAGAATGCAATTCCTGAAGAAATTGCTAGTGGGAATGCTTTATGCTGAAAAGCTGACGCTAAACTGCTATGCTGAAATGTAATATGTAAGAAGAAAGTGAAGAATTTAGATTGAAATGATACATGAACACTGGGGGCTTGAATGTGTGATGAGAGAAGAAAAGAAAGTAAAAAGGCTTGGAAAAGCAGCAGAATATTTGAACTGCAAACTTTTGAACTAACTTGATGGTGAATGATCTGTCGCCATGCCAACGGCATTTGATGACATCCCATAATACGCTTAGATGTGTTGATGGCTGCATCGTTACCAAACCTGTGAAGTTTTGGGCCATTTGGAGCATTTTCACTGAAGTTATGAGAAAACCGTGTTTCATGGCGGGCATTGTGTTGCCATGGCAACGGCATGTCCCGTAGATGTCTTCACGGCTGGACTGTTAGCACACGTGAAGTTTGAGCACTTTTTGAACATTTTCATAGGAGTTATAGCGACATCGTGTTTTATGGCGAGGGATGCGTTTCCATGGAAAGGGCATATGGTGAGATCTCAGATTTGGCGTAGAGCTGTTGAGGCATGGACCGGTGATATACAAGTGAAGATTGGGGGACGATTGAACGTGTCCATTGGACTTACAGCGACATCGTGTTTCATGGCGTGTGGTATGTCGCCATGGCAACGGCATTTGATGACACCCCATAATACGCTTAGATGCGTTGATGGCTGCATCGTTTCAAACCTGTGAAGTTTTGGGCCGTTTGGAGCATTTTCACTGAAGTTATGAGAAAACCGTGTTTCATGGCGAGCATTGTGTTGCCATGGCAACGGCATTTGAAGAAATCTCAAAACTGTCCCGTAGATGTCTTCACGGCTGGACTGTTAGCACACATGTGAAGTTTGAGCACTTTTTGAACATTTTCATAGGAGTTAATGTATAGCGACATCGTCTTTAATGGCGAGGGAAACGGGAAACGTTTCCATGGAAACGGCATATGATGACACCCCATAATTGACGTAGAGCTGTTGAGGGCAGGACCATTAACCATTATCTGAAGTCTGCTGCTCTGAGCATGTCAGTTGGAGTTATGACATCATCGTGTTCCATGACACGGGTGTTTATATTTGAGCTAACGAGGTGTCCAGAGATCAAAGGTTTCCATTGTTCTGAATGAGAGATAAACCTCTTACATGTGAACGTTTTGTTGAAGAACCGTAACAGATATCGGTGAAATTTCAAAGCGTGAAGCATCTGAGGACCTTGAGCATCTGAAGTGTGCTTTTTGTGTACTTTCTGGTCAATAATGTGGCCTTTTTGGCAGATTAACTAAAGGTGTGCGGCTGCTGCTGTGAGGAAATATCAGCCTGAAATTACAATGGGCTTTAATGGAGACATGTTGAAAGTTTTTGTCACTTCATGCCCTCAAGAGGCATTTCGTTTAATTATTTTTTGCCTAATTATTTGTCATTTTTCAAGCTACGAGATTTTTTCCTACGTTTGTCATGAAAAATTATGTCTCAGGAATGTAGGGTTTGCAAATTTCAAGCTGTCCTACACTCTAGCTGTGACATCACACACTCTAGTTAATGTTAAAATCTGAAGTAGGCCTCTGTACCAAGGTCTGAACAATGTTTAATATCTCTAAAAGTAAGAGTCAGATTTAAAAGTTGTGTTACACGAATAATGTAAGAAAGATGTGTAACATTTTAAAGTTGGAATGAGGTTTCTGAGTGAAAGTATGAAGGAACAGTTAGCAGTTGAAGTCGCATGAAGATTGTTCAAGTCTGAAGATTTTCTCCATTGACTTCAATGGTTAAAAATGTGATGAATTATGGGATATATCTCGGGAATTATGAAAGTTGTGAATGAGAAAAATAATAGCAATCGATTCCCGACCGAGCTGAACGTTTTGATGTTTGAACGGAGTTTCTGCGATGTGGAATGTGGGAGAAGAAGACGGACAAAATAACAGGCGGAATCAATGAATAACAGATAGTGGGAATGCTGTATCAGCATTCCAACTAAATAAACTATTTTCAACAAACTAACATTTGGCGCCAACACCTGGCACAATGATATTAGTTCACAGTTGATGTGTCCCTAGGGATGCTAATAACTGAAGTAGAAACAGATGAGAAAGGATGAGGATAGGTAAATACACTAAGACATGACACTTGATACTAAATTGCTGCTGGATGATTGAAAATGCGTTGTATATAAACTGTGTAGGAATATAAATGCCACATAGTCCATTTATAATCCTAAATACAATCATAATGGCCATTATCGTATTATGAATTACTTTCACTTTTTGTTTTTCGAGACAAATAGAAACAAGAACAACCACATATGTAGCACAGTAAGGTTTACAAAAAGGTTCCCTGGTCAGAAACATGTTAAACACGGCCAGAAAACACAGATATGATTTTATCCCAACGTTGGTTCTTTCACAAAATCGTCTTAGGCCAAAAAAGAAATGCCAACCAGAATGTAAGTATCCAACTGGCCAGAACAATGGCAACTCCCTAAGAAATATTTGACCCCTCAATAAGGTCAATTTGTTTGTTTAAATTGCATTTAACCAAAACTGTTCAATAGTATTTGTCAAATGTATCCCATTAGATGGTGCTTGTTTCCTACACTTCATATTGCTAGAAATATCAATATTCTAGTTGATACAAATTCATGTTTCAGTTAAAAAACAATCAAGAAAATAATGTGATGTAATGTGGCCTTTTACGCCACTCAATGCATACAACAAAAAACTGTGAAATACCAAAAAACAGATTCAAAGAATTCAGTTCATGGACTTTGTTTCTTTATTTGTATTTAACAATCAAAACAATTTGATTAGCATGAGGCTTCTGTTCCTAAAAATGGTTAAATCTGACACACATTCACACACTCACCTATCTATAACTATTCTATATATAGCGAGAAAAAGCATCTATAATAAAAGCACTTTAGATGATCAGATAACATAAAAGATTAACCTTCTTCAGGTCCGTTTACAATAGAAACAGACTTTTAATTTGTTTCTGAGGGTCCAGGTTCATTACTGAAGAATAGGTATTCCTTTAGACCGGTCACTCTTCAGAGACAGACAGCTGGAGAATGAATATGTGTCCTCCTCCTCCTCCTCCTCCTCCTCCTCCTCCTCCTCCTCCTCCTCCTCCTCCTCCTCCTCCTCCTCCTCTTTTGATAAACCAGAACCACTGAGGACACAAACACACACACACACACAATATAACAAAATGATGTCAATCAAAACGATCATAATGATAAACTGTGGTTGCAATACAACAAATCAGTCAGACTTCAGTCATGCCGCTCTCCATGTTGACCGCTGGGCTGTTATGTTGCCATGATGGAGCACATACCGGTAAGGGAAAAAGTTCACAACAATACCAGTAAAATACGTAATAAACAAAAAAGGGCATGGAATAGACATATACAAAAAAGATTCATTCATTAGGAACATATATAACCTATAGCCAATAATGAGTTAAGGGGTTTGAGTTTATTTTAGTTAATCAAGCCTCAAGCTAGGGGACAATATTTAAATGGTTGTGCTTTCTGGCCTACAACATGTTTGCTATTGTTTTGCCTGTATTAAATAAATACATAAAAAAGTTGTTTTTTTATTAAATTCATTGTGATGGAGAATTTGTTATTATCACTCCTCTAGCTCACGCCCGTTTCACCATCATTTTAAAACCAGCAGATGTCACTAAAGGATAACCAAATATTTAAAATCTTAAATAACAATTCAACATTTTTGGAACAGTGGCTCTGGTTGTCTGATGCCAAAGAGACATTTACAAATATTTTAAAGGCTCCTTTTTGCTTTATATTTGTCTTTTATATATATATTTTTTTCATATTCTGATTTGTTTCAACAAATTCACATTTATTGAGAGCAGCAGTCGTACTTTACAACCATCATGGCCCCTGGCAGACCCCCACACACAACAACAAAGACTATAACACCCCTGTTGTGCAATACTACTTATGTGCAATATATATACTGTAAATAGCTGTTCAATATAGTACACTTCCACCTTTAATACTTTCACCTGGCTGCTATATTTCAAAACTGTTACATGTGTATTTTGTAAACTGTAAATGGTGTTATTTCTACTTCTATCCTTAATATTTTTATGCATGCTTCTTAATTAATATTAAGCTATATTTGGCTCTTTACTTGCTGTAACAAATGACAATTTCCCCTCTGTGGGACGAATAACGGTATTCAGATTATTCTGATTATCATCATATGTGGATGGAAGAGATTCTGCAGATCCCCAGGACATTAAAAGGAAGAAGGGCAATTGTATTTCCATGAAAAAAAAAAACATCAGATTTTGGAAAGAAGAATCTCTTTCAGGTTGAATAGTGTGTGCAAAAGTTTCTAACTGACGACAGAGTCAGCAACATCAGGAAAGATGCGTTGATCTCATCTGTTTGGCTTGGAGAAGCACAGGGAGGGAGCTGAACGGGGAAAAAACGGTCTGATTTCTGGTGGTAGCTTCCCTCAAACTCCTCAAACAAACATCTGCACGCTGCTTCCCGCTCAGGGTGATGTAGCGATGTGGGATGAGACGTTTTTGGGAGACAGTGTGTTTGTTTTTCTCTGCCAACTCGGTTCTGGGAAAGAAAAGAAACTGTGGAAATCCTCACAGAAAAAAAGGAGAAGGAAGACGAACATGGAGCAGAAGCTGAGGTCATGGATCACGGGACATTTGTTTTATAATTTGACAGGATTTTGTGTCTTTGACTTTTGCTTTTAATCTACTAATAGAGCTCTAATTCCATTAGAATTTACTGAATTTTTTTCAACAAATTCTATAATTCCCGCCACGTAGAGAGCTGCTGCTATTCAAAAGGAGAGTTGGTTGAAACAGACGTAGCTTTAGCAAGACAAGTTATGACGTAGCTAATGGAACTTTTAAGTGTTTATTTACACTTTCTAATTATGTACTTTCATGTCTTCAACATTTTAAAGAAAAATTGCTCTTTCATGTTTTTTTAAATGAACATTCGTCCCTATTTTGTTTACATTTTTTGAACAAAATTTGTTTTTATGTTGTTTTGCATGTCATGCATGTATTGAGAGTTTACCTGCAAGAAAATATCCCTTTGTCCATAAAATGAACTTGACTTGCCTTCTTTTGCAAGTGTTATGAAAATACAATTAAAGTATCTTGGCTCGACTCAATTCAAATCCTGTCAATTTTGGCCAAACTTTCTAAGTGTCTTCGATCTCTATCACAATCAAAATTAAACTTATTTCTCTCAAAATGTAATTCTCTGTTTGCCCACGCCCTTCTGACAGGATGCTTATTGTTACACCACCCTACAGCAGTTGTTGTTGGAGCGCCATGCGTTTGTCCATCCAAAGCCACGCCTGAAAACCGCCAGAACATGTGGACATTGCATGGGATAAAACCCCTTTCCCTGCATGCCACATCTCTCATCATCACCCCCAATTTCAAACTCATGGTGGTATTTTCTCAAACTCCCGGCTGATCCACGGCTGGCGGGCCCCGGACGAAATACAATAACTGAGGCTGAGTTGTCATCAGGGCTGTCAGAGGAAGACTGTGAAGGACAAGCTTTTGAAAACTGTTAGCTCAGCCTGTGATTACTATGTGGACATTTATTTTTACACCAAACACAGCATGGCTCTGGCGGGGTGAGGCTGTGGGTGTCCGGGTTATTTTGCCCCGAGCTAGTGTTGAAGTTTGGGCTTGATGACACTTCATATCCAAGGTGCTTCATCGGTTGTGTTGCTTAAGGGACCTCTTGCTAATTAAAAACAGCCGTGTCTGAATAAGACCAATAAAAGAAATACTTATTTCAAAGGGGCCCTGTTATGCTTTTTGAGGTTTTCCCTCGATTAGACTCCTTTGTTTACTTCTGTAACATAATGACATCACTATGTAACGCTCGCACTTCTATTGGCTAGCGCTCCAACTCACAGTACGTGATAGGCTAAGAGGCGGCACATCTCTAAGCGGGTGACCAATAACAACAGAGACGGCCAGCTAACCAATCAGAGCAGACTGGGCTCTGGGTTCAGGCAGAGGGTGAAAAGAGGTGCTGCAGCACAGTAGAGACACTAAATACTAATATGAACCTTGCAATTAGAATAATAGGGCCACTTTAACATCATTGATTTAAAAAATAAATAAATGTATCTTTAGGTTTGTCTGCAATCTCTGGCCTGTAAGATCCAAAATCACCTGTAGTTTTTACTGTAGGTGCCACCATTGACAACAGAACACAAGATAATTTTCCTTCAACCAAAGAAGCAATTATCCTAAAACAAACCCTCTGAAGAAGTGAAGACAAAATGTCCTCAGTCTTAATGTCCAAAACCCAATTTAATCCTCACAGAAATAGCAGAAGTTTAAGATTAAACACACTTGCCAAGACAAGTAAACGTACACCAGTAAAGGGAATCTTAACATATGGAGGTAAACACACAAAAAAACCATCTTGAAATAATATCAGCAGTATTAATATGGACACTCGTTCACACACAGAAAGGAAACCACTGCTCCACTATTACAAGGAGGAGGTTAGTTCAACAAATAGTGATTCATACTTTCCCAATTTTGTAAAAACTAACCATTGTATTACGTGATTAAATAGAAACACACACAGCCGTCCTCCCACTGTCCCATGGTTACTTTGGCATCAATGGATCCCCTCTCTGTCCGAGCCAGGATCCTCTTGCAGACATCTGGGCGATGTTTTTATAGTCGAGGTGACCTCGCTGCAGCTTATAAACACTGCAAACTGTTTCACACCTCCGCCCGCTCACTGACAGGACACACACACAAAGAGACAAGACTGAATGTGCGGTTTTGAATATAAATAAATATATTATACAAGATATATAATGTCATTTTCTTTGTTCTCTCACTTTAGAGTCCCAAAATGAATCATGTGATAAGGAGATTACATGACAAGCTATAGAAAAATACATTAGAATTCTGGGTTGACCTGGGAACACACAAAATAAGCCATGTATAAAATGATCGATAACAAAAGATCTAAACCCCGTTTGTAATATTGCAAATGCAAAAGGTTTGTATCAGTAGGCCATGGACTCACTCACCATTATATAACCTCAAGATTGGTTTGTTGAGTTAAGGCTGGTTTCAGTTTAAAGATATGCTGAAGGTTGGGTATATATATAGTGCCCCTCATTCATGCTAGGAAACTTTCTGCAGGTTTGTGCATGGTTCCTTTCTTTAAAAATCGTTTTAACCCTTGCCCCTTACACTGTAAAGATGAAATGAACACAGGAACAAGCAATGGAGTAAATATCAGCACTGAAGTATTGTTTTATTTGCACTTTGTCAGCAAATGATTCGGTCCTCCATCAAACATCATCTATTTTTCGTGTGGGTTTATCCTGAACTTTAAAATCTGCTTTACTACACGTTGAATTACCTTTAACACATTCTTAATATTGATTCTCCCACTGCCCCTGGACCATTTAAAGGTAGGGTAGGTAATTCACTTCAGAAACACTTCTTGTTATATTCCATGGAATGCTCTTAACATCCCGATAGCAATGAATACATTAAATGCTTTGACAATAAATATATACAAATATTTCATCTGTGGAAGCCGTGGCGCTGTAAAAAGCACGACAAATCATCTGCCTCGGCCCGCGGCAGATAATTGGATGGCCTACCTGCCTGTCAGCCTTCCATCTTGTGCACAAGCTTATCTCGTGCCCTCATTGGTCATGTGCGGGTTTGTGTGTGTTGGAGGAGGGGCTCTGTAAGGAAGTCTGAAGGAAGGGGCAGATTTTTTCGGTTGTGTACTTTCAAATTCTAGCTTACTCGATTTCTCCATTCTTACCTACCCTACCTTTAAGGCAATACTCTCAAACAATTTCCCCTCAGTGTGCATTCATTTTGACTTAGTATGTTTATCTCTTTAGCTTGAGAAAGGAGCAAAACAACAATTATATTTCAGGCTTGAATCAAGGATTTAAAGAATGATTCAATCATAATATTCTAAACGTTTTGATTTATATACGTTTACATTATTTAACCGTGATTTCAGAGAAATGGTGCTCAACTCATGCAGCTTCATACACCATGCCAAGGGTAAAACATCATCAATAATGTATATCAAGCTAATCTAAATGTATGTCTTTGTGCAGAAGGAATGGTACTCTGAAAGCCTGACGTATACATGTTGTCTATTATACTGTGTGTGTTCTGTGCGTGTGTGTGTGTGTGTGTGTGTGTGTGTGTGTGTGTGTGTGTGTGTGTGTGTGTTTGGTGGGGGGAGGAATTAATTTACGGGCCAACTGGCTCCCTGTGGTGCTGTGACATGTTTATCACGCGGCAGAAACACACGCTGTCAATGATCACCCGTTGTTTGAGTATCAGTTATCTCAACATTAGGCTCCATTAGTATTCTCTGCAAGTCAATTCAATTAGCGCTCTCCAGGGGCCTCGGGGCCACAACACCACATCA
The DNA here is from genome assembly GCA_031216635.1 of Dissostichus eleginoides. Taxonomy (NCBI): domain Eukaryota; kingdom Metazoa; phylum Chordata; class Actinopteri; order Perciformes; family Nototheniidae; genus Dissostichus; species Dissostichus eleginoides. The sequence continues at coordinate 2,981,528 of CM062280.1, forward strand.
GTCAGGAGCGAGCGGCTGTCGCAACATGGGCGTGTGTGTGAGTGTGTGTGAGCGTGTATTTTAGTAATCTTAGAGGTTAAGAGGAGGCATAATGTATTTTGTCTTTTAGACTTTTTTCTTAGGGGCTAATTATAGGGTTAATGCTTGTTCTAAAATTAGATCAAATATTACATTTAAAAAGAAATGTAACCTTTTTTTGCACACAAATAAAGCCTAAAAGTAGATATGGATATATTTAACATATGTCTGTCATATTTCTATCTGTGTTATTTTGCAGTGAGTGACTGTATATCACTTTTTTGGTGAATCTTCTTTATTTACTCCTTTATCTCTTCACAACTCAGATATGATCTTGTAGCTGCAATTCATTGTGGTTCATTCTCTTTGAATAAGTGTGTAGATATTTATCTACATACCAGAACCTAACAATTATTTTGCTATCAAACTGTAAGAAATTCATCATTTACAGTCTGAAATTGACGGAGTTTTTCTTTATGTGCAGGTTGGCTGTCAATGGTTAGTCCTTATGAGCATTCATTATTGAACTTGTTTGTAGTTAGATGTTGGAGAAAAGGTCTGTGGTTAACACAAGCTGAAGGGATTTTAACTGGGACAAAATACATCAGCACATTTTCCACTCGTAATGTCCAAAGCATCTTTGTGTCATTAAAATCGGCGGTTGCTAACAAGACAAATACTGAACATCATCCACCTTTAGCTTAGCGGTGGCGACATGAAGTCATGGGACCGTGATGTAGTTTCTTTATAGCCTTAGCCTTTTTACTTTTGCCGATTGCTATACGCTTCATAAATCACAAAGTGGTGTTGAACAAAATGGGTAAGGTATCAAAGACGTGTGCTGGCCACAATATTCCAACATCCAATGGAAAAATCCCATTAGTTTTTGACAAGGGAGCTCTAGTGATGCTGACTTCCGGGTTGGCCTCCAAAAATCCTCCTCACTGCACCACTCTATTGTGAAAGAGAAACAAAGTCAGATTTTGTGTTGGATTGTTGCCATTTATGTATCTCCATGTGTGTGTGAACATGGTTGATATTAGGTGATTGTTTTACTCTCAGACGTTTTTGTTCCAGCAGGTGCTGTAGCTGTAACACTTGTGTTTTATCCCCCTCAGGTCATCTTCATGGCAACACCTGTTTGAGGTGGAGAGCGCGATGGCCTTGGCCTCGTCTTAATCCTGGTAACACAGCTGCCCGGATTACCGGAGCACCTTGACCTCGAGCGTTTGAATCCCTCGCTTCCCGGGACAAAGCTGTCGGCCGGTTCACCTGCCGCTCGGCTGATGGAGAGATAAAGTGAGGAGGAGACGTCAGAGCTGAGCACACTCTGATACACATCAGGGCTTCATTTCACTCAACCAAAGCTGCTGCTGGCTCAGCGCAGTGTATGGAGGATATTTGTCTTTCTTTCTTTAAAGGGGCCATATTGTGCTCATTTTCAGGTTCATATCAGTATGTAGTGTCTCTACTGGGACATGTCTCCATGCTTTAATGTTCAAAAAGCTCTTTATTTTTCTCATACTGCCTGTGCTGCAGCACCTCTTTTCACCCTCTGTCTAAAACCAGAGCCCAGCCTGCTCTGATTGGTTAGCTGGCCGGCTCTGTCGTGATTGGTCAACCACTTAGAGATGTCCCGCCCCTTAGCCTATCACTTACAATGGGATTTTAGCCTTTGCAGACCATTTGCATGCAGGAAAACCAATACAACACACTACAGGAAAGGGAAAACATAAAAAAAGCACAATAGGACCTCCTTAATAGTTTGTTAATGTTGATAAAAAAATTATGGACATAAATTGCATTCTGAATTCATCATATTGTGCCTTTAAAAATCCAATAAACATTTTACTAAATAACATCAATAGCTAATAACAAACAAGCTTTATAAATGTACAAAATAAACACGTTGGACTCTGCAATTCCTAAATATCTTCAACCGAGGTAAGAAAATATAGTCTGAAATCTAAAATGATGACTATACTCTGGTGGAAATGTATCATAATTTCTCTTAAATTTAACTTATATCAAGATAGAAAAAAAGGCTAAACATTGACAAATGATGTTGATTTGGTCCTTTTTAGTCCTGCAGGCTTAAAAAGAAAAACATAAAATATTTGATGTCCACAACAAACGATGACCCTGTTTCTACTGGTGGGTATATTAAAGATTTACAAACACATCAAAGCAACCATTTCTAAAAGGTAAGGAATTAGGGATTTTTGATATTTCGTAAAGTTCTGTGTTCTTATTCAAGGCAGACACATCTGAGGACTGTATGGTAACAATAAAGATTAAACGCTGGGGAAAAAAGAGGCAAAGGGCAAGCGAGAGGCCAAGTGTTGGGTTGAGAGAGAGGACATAATTGGCTTAAGTCAGTGCAGAGAGATTGTTTCCTTTGGCCCTGTGCTGCCATTTCCTGCCCTGGGCTCATTTCTTCCATATGATTAGTCCGATGTGCAGAGCATGCAGTCATATGACGGGCTTTGCTTCCAGGACAAATGGAGCGGAAAAGCAACAGAGTCGAACACAGCGAGGATTATCTGCACCGGAGGGACGACTCTCAGGTGACGATGGTGACACTGTTTGTTTGAGGGAACAGCCTTTTGTACAACTACTTTTGTTTCTCATCACTCACATCCTTACACACACTTTCAGCGAGCCAACACACAAGCCCTTGAACACATGCACTGCAACCATACAATGATCTAGATTATTCCAGGAGAAGCTATGCGAGAACCAGTCGTCCGAATCATTTGGACCGGATAAAAGACTTTACCCTGCCAGCAGCCTAGAATTAAGTTTATGTAATGTCCAATTGAGTTCATGTGTGAATAGAGCCGCTCAAAGTGGGCGTTTTGATTACGTTTCTATTGCGGCTGGTCTGCAACCAGAAGACAACAAAACTCCCTTACACACCAAGCCGATTTCAGCCGTCGATAGATGTCGGGCCGTCAATGAGCATCGTGTCGCCCTACTCAGATTGGTGTGTCTTGGTGTGTCCCGCACCGTCGTGTCTTTTCGGCCGTGCCGACACCTTCCGCCGCCGATTCAACATGTTGAATCGGGAGGCTGTCGGCTAAAGGCCGTCGGCCAAAGAAATCACTCTGATTGGCTGTTCAGCTTAGCGAATCAGTGCATGAGAAGTGAAACGGAAGTGAGGGACCCAAACAAACTATTAAGAAGGCAAAACTGAGATTTCATTTAACTCCAGCTCTCGACACAGGTTCGGGAAAGCCCCATGAGCTTCTCGTTGTCGAGTGAAAATGGAACGCACACGCTATTTGTTGTTTGTTTATATCACGCAGTCTGTTCTTCTTCTCTCGGTTATCACACAGTCTGTCTTCCGGTTGTTGCCTCTTTTGAATGACGAATACACACTACCGCCGCCTGCTGGTAAGGAGAGTTATTGCCACTCACGCATGCGCAGTTCGTACGTGCAACTTGGCCGTCGGCTGAAGTCTTTGCGGTGTGTTCCAGTGCGACTGTTGGCCAAGACGCATGAGACGTGAGGCGACGTGAGGCGACGTGAGGCGGCGTGAGGCGACGTGAGGCGACGTGAGGCGACGTTCCGTCGGGACGTGTTCTTTGGTGTTCTTTGATGTTCTTTGGTGTCACTTTGGTGTGTAAGGACCATTAAACAAACATCCACCGGTGTAGAAGAGGGGTCATTTACAAGAAGAAGGACACTCCTGTTGCTTCATTTGTCATATGGAAACTCCAGACCCTAACCCTATCGCTATTTAAGCACTTCCAGTCTCTAGCCCTAAACAACTACAACCTAAAATAAAGTCCAAACCATCAACCATGCCAAAAAGATTTGTAGAAAATGTAGCTACTTTCCAAAAATGTCATCACTCTCTAACTGGTCTTCACATAGAAAGTCAGACAAGAGCACAGTCCCAAATATGCACACCACAACCACCCACCCCCCCCCCCCCCCCCACACACACACACACACACACACTCACACAAATCCAGCCCTAACCAGCCCTGAGTAGGGACTATGTAATATAATTAGCCCAAATCAGTGACCTCCTTTTCAGACCCTACACAATGCAAGAGAGGCCCTGCGCTCCCTCAGCAACCTCCCAACACACACACACACACACACACACACACACACACACACACACACACACACACACACACACACACACACACACACACACACACACACACACACACACACACACACTCCTTTGCCAACACCACCACTAACCTCCAGAGTCACACAGCTGAGACCCCCTGACTAATGGACACTGCCAAACACAAAGAAAGGGAAATACACACAGTGTGTTTGAGTATGAATAATAGAGGGAGTGATGTTGATCTGCAGCCTGTGGAAAGGTTTATTTTGGACAAACACGTTGGAAAGCATTGAATTATGGTACTTCTGAATTGTTGTGCTTGATCTTAACGTTTTTTTTAATCTCTGCTCAAAGTTCAAAGTGATGTTACATTTGGATGGAAACTTGACTAATGTTCAACGGCCGTGCACTTTAAAATCTTTTCAAATGAATAAAGTTAGAAAATGAGAATAAAAATAATATGAAAGAGTATAAGGCAAATATAAAAATGATCAAGCATATCAATTACAAACATGCACAGCAGTTGTGCAAAGTTAAATGTGCAACAGTTACTCACTTTTACCTGCTTTGACAATATCGACGAATAATATCAGTAATTGGTGAATGTACTGTAGTGTTTTTTACTTTTCCTCAGTAGAGACTGGAGTTCTTATCCATTCCTATATTTCCCACATCTCTCTTTCTCTTTCCACCTAAACTCATTACCACAGCGGTTTTGACTAATCCTCTTACTGCTACAGACTGATCAAGTATTGGGGAAGCAATCTGGAAAGCCAATTGCTTTAATTAAGGTGAAGAGTTCCTGACCATATACACCGCACGCACAAGTAGTGTGTGTGTACATGTGTGTGTGTGTGTGTGTGTGTGAGTGTGTGTGTGAGTCCACGGCTGTGAGTTACACACTCAGCGAGGTTCTTCTGTCATTTGTCAACACCCTGACGGTTTAATCTTTCCTGCCTGTGCAAGTATTAAAAGATTATGAGCGTTCTGCATGGCTTCATGCATGCCGCATAAGGGGCTGTTTCTCCCCGGGCCCCTCACTTCATTCTCAGAGAGGGGGGGCAGAGGCCAACGGGGGCATGGAGAGGCAGAGGAGGTGGTGTTGGTGATTTGGGACCAGAGGGCAGAGGTGGGAGAAGTACTCAGATCTTGTAATTGTAATTAAGTAAAAGTAGAAGAACGGGGGTAAGAATTCTCTGTTACAGGTAGAAGTCCTGCGATCAAAATGACAATGATAATGGGGCCAATTTACAACTCAAAATTGACAGTAACTTTTTTTATACTAGGTTTTTTATTCATAGCTAAACCATGAGTTTGCCACCTGAAATGACAACTGTTGCTACTCTGGCTAGCTAGATAAATAGGCTAACGTTGACTGGGAATTGGTTGATAATGCTGTTTCGAGTTGACTCGTTTAACTCCAGAAGACTTCTTCAATGTACTCTTTCTAACAAACATAGATAACATTGTGCTGAAAGACATACAAATAAAAGGAGCTTTGTTGTTCTTGTATTGTTGTGTAGAGATATTTCATTGTGGAATATAAGAATGATAAAGACTAATGAACTGTTTGGCTAGATTTATGGTTTACTGGGTCTGGGGTTTCCTCCAGAAGGAAACTACAATTTTTGTTGGATGTTATAATTTCTACAGCTGCTAGGGGGTTTTGCTACTTGCACATTAACAAATATTGTATTAGGCAGTTGCTGAAAAGACTAATACTGTAATTCATATTCGGAAGACTGTCTCCACTGTTGTCGTCACAAAAGAAAAGGCATGGACCATGGTAACCCGTAACTGTACTAACTTGACTGATACATGTTGCTATACATTTAGAGCATCTACAAACAAAAGTGTATGTTTTATTCTTAACAGTTATAGCAACAAGTTCACATCAATTCAATTCAATATGTTATTCACAAACATATCAGGTAATCATTGGACAGAATGGAGATATGTGAAATGGGAAACCATGAAAAGCTATCCGAAGATCGAGGAAAGGTGCCAAGACACAATAAAGAAAGTATATTATACTAACATGTCGAGAATTATAGAAAGTTCATGTATTTTACAGAAACAACCCCCTAAAAAACACCTCACACTAACCAAATACTACCAAGAATTAACCAAGTTTACTCCAAGTCTTTGGTCATTTGGGAAGAGATCTGTAGCATGAATGTAAAATATATTTGTACTGTGTTTAGTGTTGAAAGGCACTCCCACAGCGCTCCCTACCAACAGTTCGCATCAAGTCAATTGATGTTATTAACAAAAAAATCAAGTACAATCATTACACAGAATGGAGATGTGTGAAATGGGAAACCATGAAAATCTATCCGAAGATCGAGGAAAGGTGCCAAGACACCAAAAAGAAAGTGTATTATACTAACATGTCGAGAATTGTAGAGAGTTCATGTATTTTACAGAAACAACCCCCTAAAGAACACCTCACACTAACCAAATACCCTAAGAATTTAACCAAGTTTGCTCCAAGTCTTTGGTCATTTGGGAGGAGATCTGTAGCACATGACATAAATGTAAAATATATTTTGACTGTGTTTGGTGTTGAAAGGCACTCCCTCAGAGCTCCCATGCCACTCTGTCCACCTGTACGCTTGTCCAACAGTCAGATGTAAGGAGTGTATACTTCTTGCAGGCAGAGTGTGTGTGAGTGTGTGTTTCCATTAGCAGAGGGTCCAGGTACTGAGGCGAGGTGTAATCGTCTCTTTCAGCGCCCTGGCTGGCGTGCTGCAGTGATCTTTCAGCGGCTGGGCGTCCCACTAACACCTCTCCGCTCACTGCAGTCCTTCAATTAGCAGTTTATTATTGCAGGGGCCCGCAGCTCTGGCCCCCGGGCGCTCGCAGCTACATGCCAAGGCCGCTACCGACAGTCTGTGTGTGTTTGCGAGGTGCCAGAGTGCAGAGTGACTCCTTTCAGCAGCAGCCTGCAGGGTTTGTGATGAGACATGATGTGAGCTGTTTTCAAGTATATGTGTTTCAGTCCTGCAGAATATAAAGATCCACTTGTGTGTGTTTATCTGTGTGTGTCAGGGTTGGTATTAGAGCCTCCCCAAGAATCCTGACACAATGAAACATGTGTCCTGTTCTGCTTGTAAAAAATGCATGGATATGTCGTGGAGAATTCAGTACAGCGTGGCTAAATGGCTCCCAAATGATTCACTGTTATTGGTGTTTGACTCCTGACTGATTCCAGCATGAACACACACACACACACATAAACACACATTGGTGTTTAAGGCTTGTTTAACTCAGGTGATGTCCTACATGAGAAAGATATTTTATCTGAGCTTTGAGTTAAAGTCTCACAACAATGAATGATATCATTTGACATTTTGGGGAAAAAAGCTTGAATTTCATTGAATAATAAGATTAGAAGCGTCCAATAACAATGTTCTTGTCTGATAACAGTGATGATTTTACACTTTGCAATGCATTTGTTTAATATTTTCACAAACATAACTAAGAACATTTTAAGTTAAGTGGATTACCATGATGTATCTACTGTATTTATTTCAGCCCGCCAAGCAACATTTCCATTATACAGAGCAGAAAGTGACATTTTGAACTATCTTTTTGAGTTTGAAATAAAGAAAAGACATATTAGTTCTTAATTAATGAGCTGTAGAGGTCATGATAGATGTATATTTTAACTTTACAGGGAGCCAGGCTAACTGTCTTTCCTGCGTTAATTATTTATTCAAGAGATAAATATTACAAATAGTGTTTGCTGCACAGGTTTCACACCTTGCTGCTGCTCCGTGCGGGCTTTACCGGGTGGGAGTGGGTTAACACACACACACACAGACACACACACACACACACACACACACACACACAGCCCCCCTTCACTCTCCTCTGCTGCCAATGCGCTGCTGGTTAGATATTGTTAGGATTCCATTTGCCATTTACATTTTCTCTGCTTGACATAATTGAGGAATGGATGCTCTTATGAAAATTAAACTCGCAGTCCTCCCGGGTTACTGTAACCCTGTTAAAATGTAATGAGATTCTTTATGCGTCGTCCTGTGATTTTTTTATTAAATAGAATATCAGTATGACTAATTCCCCTGGCCCAAATGTGGACTGGGACACCGCATTATTGATAGGCCAGTGCATAAGTGGTCTCTCTTGGCCTGCCTCTAATGGCCTAATAATGCATTATACCAGTATCAGTGGGCCTGTGGCTTGCAGTGCTTATTGTCGTTATTGAAAACACCTGGGCGGACCATTCATCAAGGTTAAATCACCAGGGCCCATCCGTTCATTAGGCTGTCAGTAAACATCTTTATTTAGTTTCGGCTGCCGATACTGACAGAATGGAGGCAGGAGGAGCCGTGACGAGCAGCTGTGGCCCCCGAGCATCCAGGAAAACACACGGACATGAAGCCAGGCGGTGGGAAGGCTCCTGGCCCCGCGGTTGGACGAGTCTCTCCCCCTGTCAATTGGACGGATGGCGGCCAACCTAATCCGTTCCCGGACTAGAGGCAGTTTTTACGATAGCTGTGCATTCGCTGTGCATATTCATCTTCTTTGATGATTGTTTTGAGTGTAAGCAGAGGGAGAGGCTGAAAAACTGTCTGAGAATTTGGAGGGTTTTTTTTCCTATATCCCGTGACGGATGGTCCCCGGGCCGTATAACGAAGAAAGATGGGCCGGGCGGAGGAGCCGGTGGAGAAATGATTAACCTCATTGACTCCCATCTTTACTTAAAGAGCAACTTGACAAATCATCACTGCACAGGCTGAAGGCAGCAGTTTTTAATATATTCATATGGGTACTAAATAACCCTAATACAACACACACATACACACGGCTGATACACCTGCAAAGAACTATTAAATTCAAATGATGAGTGACACTTAGATCATTTGTCTCGTCAAAATGAGCATATTCAAGTGTAAATTCATCTTTATGTATTTTTTAAGATATAGCTGTATTCTGGTCAGATCTTTTAGTAACAATACAAAACCTAAACTGGATTGACGTGTCAGCTTACTTTTATTTATAGCACAAACATGCAATTTTAATAAATCTTGATCCACAGTATTGGAGGAAAAAATATTCAAATATCCATTTAATTTAAACCCTAAATGGTTTCTGTATCTTGTGGTATAAAGTCATTTCACAGGGTGTGTCAATGTGTAACATGGGTGTAGTATAATTGTAAAATCTGTGTCAAATTGGTGTAATAACGGAGTCCAATGAGTGTTATATAAATGTACTAATGTTGTAATAATGGCCTAAACACAGTGTGACAGGTGTAATATAGATGCAATATGGGTTTGGTATTATATAAAACCTTAAATGGGCAATGTATCTCACAAAAAATAAAAGTAATATTTTGAAGAAAAATCTTGAACTGTGTCAACCTACTACATATAGAAAATAGCAATACATTATTTATATGAGTTTGCCCATTTAAGGGTTAAGCAGATATTTCCTATATAGTAACATAATGTAAAAATATAGTTTGTTTTACACAGTTTTGAAACACAGTCTAGACTTTAATTAATTAACACGTGCTATAAACCTTTGTGTGCACCCTGAACAAATAAAGCATCATTAAGCCATAATAGGACATATATCTCATTCGTTTTATCCCGGCCCCAAACCGGGATAAATAATTCATTGTCTGCTCATAATTAATTTCTTTACAGCCACGGGACTCGTGTAGCAGAATTGGACAATTTAATGAATAAATTACAGGCAGGTTTGAGAGAATAAGTGACGTCTACGGCTGTGTGCTGCAACACAAATGGGACCTAATAGGGTTGACCGTGACATTAACGATTAATTCAGAGAAAATAGCCACAAATTAGGCAGATGGGATAAAGTTTCAGGACTTCATTTCGATAAAAAAAGAAAAGAAAAACAGACTCTGCTTTATCGGTTTGGATTCTAATCTGGAAAATGGGCTAAAAATCAAAAGCTGCCATCACTGGCTTTTAGTAGTTTCAAAATAAATGATGTGGGCGACTTCTGAGTCAGTGGGAATGAAGATTACAAAAGCATGGTGGTAAAGAATTTGCTGACTTGTGGTGCAGCGAAACAAATGATGTGTTGCTTCATCAGTTTATCACTGCCTCTCTGAGCAATGCACTCAGATTAAGTAATCTCAAAAAGTACAGTTTTCTTTGTCCTATTCTCTCTTAGCGGTGTGCTGAACAACATATATTCGCTGCCTATAGTCCTACATGAAACAGTGGCTTTTAAAACATGTTTTCATTAAAAACATCAAATCTTTGCTGAGCACATTATCACTTTTTCAGACACATCTGATTTGATCCAAAATGGATTCACAAGAAGTTCACACTAGAAGTTTGATTGTCATCCTTCACACCAAAATCTGACATAAACGTGGGGACGTATGGTGGCCGACAGGTGGAAATGTGTAACAATGGCCCTATACTCTTCCTTCAGGAAAAACACACTGTCGCTCCAGAAATAATGCAAATATAAAAACAAAAATGTGCCAACACTCAGACAAATGAAGAAAAGTCTTCACCAACTTGACGCAAGATGCGCATTGTTACTAAAAGCAATGCATTAACGAAACGCTGCAAAAAATATTGCTGCAAAAAGCTAAAAACACAACAGAAACGGGGACACTAATGGCGCTTTTCCACTGCAGGACCTAGCACGGCTTAGTACGGTATGGTTCACTTTATGCTGCGTTTCCATTACAGTTTAGTTACTGGGGTAGTAACTATAGTAACGCAGTGTAGGCGGGGCGATCGGCTGTTCGGCGGGCAGAGCGACGCTGCATAAAACTGCCGTGACGTCATCTTCGATGCGAACCACAAAACCAAAACATCCTTCGTTAGCACTCAGAGCTCACAGCTCCTCATATCTGTTCAGAAACTAGACAAAAGTTAAACAAGTACAAACCACAGACTGTCTGTGTCATGGCGAATACAGTCGCTGGTTTATGTATGTTGTATAGGCCGTTGTTGTGAGTGTGGACGGAGCATATACAACGTTAGCTTAGCCTGATCTCCACACACGCATTTTAAAAAGGTTATTTTACTGTGACTATCTTCCTCACCCTCTCAGACTTTCAGTTGCGCGCGCTACTAAAGAGACGCGCTACCATGGAAACCAAACAATGGTGTAGCTGTATTAAAGTCTGAGTGGAAACAGTCGTGAGTAAATCTGATTTTGTCAGAAATTGGGAGAAATGCGGGAGAAATATGACCCCGGGAGGAAACCGGGAGAGGGCAATGAAATCGGGAGTCTCGCGCGAAAATCGGGAGGGTTGGTAAGTATGCATCAAACACATGGCAAGCGATGTAAATTGTGAAAATCCCAAAAAAGAAAAAAGGTTATTGCACCAAAACGTTCTGGTTAAGTTTAGGCGACAAAATACTTGGGTAGGTTTTGTAAAAAGATAACGGTTTAGCTTCAAATTAGTATGTTTGATAGCTTATTAAAGTTAAAGACATCAGTTAAAGATTTGACGCTGACTATATTTCACGGGAAATGAACAGCGGTCTCACAGGTGGAGTTCCTTTGTTCGTTTCACACACAAACAATCCTCTATTTGTAGATTTTTGCAGACTTAAAGACAATTAGAAAGCCAATACTGATTCAGAGTCTAGTCAAACGCACCTCGGGAGAAAGTTCATTTCCCTCTAAGCATAACTGACGATGCAGTTTTCGTAGTATAGGAACATCATTTTCAGAAGAGCAGGATGGCTCCAAACAGAGGTTAGAGTTAAGAAAATAAAGGTCAAAGTATTGTAGTTTAATAACGGCTAATTGTGGGAAAAACGTTGGCCCATTCCTTCAACTTCACATTACATGGAGAGCTATAGACACATCCAGTTCATAACAAGTATCAATGTGATTAAAATGGATCGTCAACATGTAACAGTGTTATGTTTTATGTGATTTGAGTTGATTTGATGGATATATTCTGGCAATATACAGGAAAAGGTCAGAAAGAGATGAAAACTATGGAGCTGTGGGTCACCATCCACACACACACAAACACACACACACACACACACACACACACACACAAACACACAAACACACACAGCTCTGGCACACTGTGTAGAGACACCACATGTGTATCTGGCGGTCGGCGTGTTGATGAATTGATGTGGCGGCCGCTCTTCTGCTGCCAGCTTCGGACACACAGCTCGGATTCATGGGAACCCAAAAGCTGCATGAAACAATATTTCTCTCAGAGTCCGAGAGCAGCCCGTCTGTCACTGAGCTGCCGGGCCCCGGGGCCTCAGACCAAACACAAACAAACTGAGTCAGCTGGACGCAGATACACATTGATGCACACACAGTCATGTACATCAGAGTCTCACACACACGACTCATAACCTGCATTCAACTCAATGCCTCATATACTGTAAATATAGGAAGGTGTTTATTTACATGTAGAGCTAGCCACACAGCTCTTTGGTAGAGAGTTCAATATTGGATGCAACTTAAATGCTGTTTATTTACAAATGAATTTGTGCTATAATGTCATCTCTGTTAAAAGTACATTTTAAGAAAATACACGTTGTCAAAACCAACATTTAAGCACCTTTTGCATAATATTTAAGTCTTCATTTATTTTGTATTGCACCTGTTATTTATGTTATGTTAATTATATTTCTAAAGATTACATTAAGGAACAAAAGTTCAAATATTTATTATATTATATAAAATGTTGTTTTACAAAAATATTGATCGATTGGTGAGTTTACTAAGTTACTAAATGCCTTTATTCATACTGTATTCAAGGATTATTTTTGACATACTTATATTTCTGTTCAATTATACTTTTACTGCACTACATTTCAGTAGAGTACTTTTATTTCCATAACATTTCATTACATTACATGTCAGTTGTTAGACGCTTTTATCCAAAGCGACTTACTTCAATACTGTGGGCAATCCCCACAGGAGCAACTTGGGGTGAAGTGTCTCAGGGACACAACGACATGCTGACTGCAGTGGGGTTTGAACCTGTGCCCCCCTGATCCGAACACCAACGCACAACCCACTGCACCACACGCCACGCCACATTAAAACATCTAAGTTTAACATGTTCTGCTTAAAGATACTGAGGTGAAAATATAATATAAGTGAACTTGTAGAAAGTTTGTCTAAATATGAGTGTCACAGTTTTTACTTATCCTATGTTTTGTTTTGTTTTAGCTGCAGCAATCAAACTAAACTGTTTGTGATTTCCTCAAAAAACATGGTAATTATAAAGAGTTTCTCTGAGTGGGAAACAGAGCTCTGTAATTCCTAAATTGACCTCCAGGGGGAGATAAGAGCATGAAAAGCATCCTGACCTGAGACACAATCTGATGATGTTCTGCAGAGAGGAAACAAAACCAGAAACAAAAGTATATACAAAACCAGAAACAAAATACAAATATTTATTTTCACTTCTACTAGACTTTAAAGCACTCTCTGTTTCACCTGGATGATTTATTTGTGTGTTGATGTCTTTTGTACTGTTATCATCGACATTTCAAATGATAAAGATACGTTTTTGCTGTTTTTTTAAATTCAACAAACTCAAAAATAAATATGTGGAGAAAGAGAAAATATTTTTACTAAAACATGAAGATGCAAAGTAGAAAAAAACATGAAAAAGTTCAATAACCTAATAATGAAATTGTTAACACATTGTTCCTTCTTTTTCACTTTTGTGGGTCTTTTCCCATTCTTTTATTGTACTTATATAATTGTAATCTTTGTCTCTATCTCCATTGGGAGCCGAAGGGACGCCGGTTCAAGTCCCCGATCGGACAAAGGTTGAAGTGGTGGCTGGAGAGTTGACTTACTGTGCATAACAGAAAAATGCATGTGTTTGTAAATGTATGTATGTGTGTATTCAGACCTAATGTGTATAGGTCCTGTCCTTTGCATGTGTGTGTTTTTTACTGTGTATAGTAACAACTGAATTTCCCTTTGGAGATAAATGAAGGGTCTCTTTTCATTTGATATCTAACATTTATTTTTAGCCACAGTCTCACCTGCACTTAGCACAAATCTCACTAAACCCTGCCTTTTTCCTTGCAGAGAGAGCAGTGTCAACATATTTCCCGAGCATCTGGAGACAGACAGGAACAATTAAAAGCTGTTAAGTGTGTTTGGCAGCAGGTGGCCGGACAGCTCCCTCTGGCAGGACTGAGAGACTGAGGAGAGACTGAAGAGAGACTGAAGCCCTCTCGACAGCGTTCCTCATCCAGGGCCCCCGAGAACTTCTGAATGAGTAAAATGATTTGATTATGTTGAGGCTAATGACGAGGGGCATACTTAAATCCATCTCCACGGTTTTCCTTGCTTCTGCCCCTGATTCAGCACGCTGTCAGCAGCTTGTTAGACGTTTTCACTGAGCTCACTGTCAGATGAAAACTGGGAGAACAGAGAGGTGTTACAAGACAGGGAGGAGAAAACAGTCAAGGATGAAGGTTTGGGTGGTCTTCTGCCGTGGAAGAAGTACTCAAATATTCTACTTTATAAATCTAGCAATTTCACTGTGAAATACATACTCTCAATGTCATGCATTCAAAAGCAGAGGTGGGAGAAGTACTCAGGTCTTGTACTTGAGTAAAAGTAGAAGTACCAGAGTGTAGGAATACTCTGTTAGAAGTAAAGGTCCTGCTTTCAAAATGTTATTCGAGTACAGTACTTAAATAAATCTACTTAGTTACATCCCACCACTGTTCAAAAGTACAAAAGCATCAACACTTACCTAAAAGACCAAATGAAAAATAACATGTTGTGCAGAATGGCTTAAGAATAATTGAGGCTATATGATATAATTTGATTAAAATTATTGATGCATTAAAGTGTTTAATGTTGGTAAATATGGAGCCAAGATTTTGAGTTTTACCGCAGGGATCAATAACGTTTTAATTGAATCTACAATAATACATGATAGATCACTTCTTGATAGTGTAAGTAAGTTATCTAATGAATTTACGCACCAAAATGTAGAGTAGCAAAAGTAAAAAGTAGTCTAAAATGAAAATAATTAAGAAAAGTACTTAAACATTAAGTACTCAGTAATTTCACTTATCCACAAAACTGCTGGTCACAAGAGTTCCTTTGACTTTATACACCTATTAACAATTCTCATTAGTTAGTGTAATCCACAATCCGCTCCTTATACATCTGTTCCACTGCTTTGTGTGACTTAACCCTTATGTTGTGTTCGGGTCTCCCGTGACCCGTTTCAAGTTAAAATTATATAATAACTATGCTCTAGTTTTTGTATGGGAACAAGGCTTCATGATATCCTCCACAACAGCTATATAAACACTACAAAACTGATGTTTGCCAATTTTAGCCAAGTCTGAAGGTCTCTAAAAAAAAAAGTGTATCATTTGGTGTTCGGGTCTGAGGAGACCCAGCAGAATTGTTTTGGGTGACTCGGGGTCAAATTTGGCCCAATCAAGATTCATCTTTGACTTTAGACACCCCCTCCCCCACCCCCTTCATACACTGTAACAATCATTTGTTCGCAACATGCACCTGGTCTCCCCTCCCTCTGCCCCCCTCCCCCCACGGGAACTCGACCTTTCTCAAAGAATATGTACACTAACACTTGAACCTGAACTCACACATGCACGTGTGCAATATGTGGTGTAATGTGTTTTGGGGCCATAACATTAAATTACAACAGGATTGTACGGTTATGAATGCATTATAAGTTAGTTATGATGTAGTTTAAACAATATTGGATGATAGTCATATTTTTTTTGTGTTTTGGACTGAGATAAATCATGGGTCAAAATGTACCCGCGAACACCATGAACGGTAACAGCTTTTGAACACAACACAAGGGTTAACTCGACTTGACTCAACTCATTTGTATTATTAGTACTTTGCTCTATTTCTTTTTCCACAGCAGAAAGTTCACTGTTAGTTGTACTGCTGCCTGAAACCCCTGGTACGTCACTCTGAACGCAAAACTCATTGATTTCTTCACCAATAACCATTCAGAGGAACAACTGTACGTCAATCCAACAGTGCATTTTTGCGAGCTAATATATTTTTCCTTCTTGCAGACGCAGGTTTTCTATGTCATTTGACAGTGTTTTAAGTAAACCTTTTAGTATCTGCTCAGCTCCAAGCTCCTAGACCGAGGTGATACAAAATGTTCCAATAAATAACCATGACTTTTGCTAAAGGAAAACCAAATAAGAGCCAATGGAGTTGGTGTCCATCAAGGCATTCTGAATGTGGCATTTGTCCAAAGTGTAAAGACAAAAATGTCTTGTTTAACGGGTTAAAATTGTACTATTTCTTGGACAGGAGGAGAATGGTCTCCGCTATTTCCTGGGCAACTGGTCCTGATTAGCTTAAATATTAAAACAGTCAACAGAGGCATGTGCCTGTGTGTCAGTCAGCTGCTCAGGATAAACCACCTTAGATGTTAGCACACCAACTTTAATCTGTGTCCCTGCTGCAAAAGTCAATACCGACCATATGGAGACATGAAGTCACGTCTCCTGTAATTGACAGAATTTTAATACCAGGACCAAAACTGAACAATCAGCAGCATGCCAGGCTCGTCCCGCCCCTCAGTTTAAGTGACGTATCAAAGAAGGGGAAACAAAGCCGGCGTCTGACGGACAGCGACCTTTGCTTCCTGTCCGTCAACACAACAAAGACATCCGCCGTCCATTTACAGGCAGCTGCCGCTCCAACAATCTGAACCCAAACAAATTACTGTAAAGGAAAAGGAAATCACGTTAGGGACGAGAGTGGAAGTGGAGCTGAATCACGGCCTGTTGTTCTAATATTAGCGCTGCCATTGTTGTGGGTGAAGCCTGTGAATGGTCGTAATACGCCAGCAGTCACTGTGATTACATTTCGTACTCAGGACAATGTTCAGAATAATTTGTGTGTGTTGCGTGTCCATTCGTCCCGATGCATTAGGGCCAATCAGGGGACGTCAGTGGTCCTGTTACTGTCTGATCCACTGCTGTGAGTAACAAGATCAGACCAATGTTTAGGGACGATATCGAGCTTTTATTTCATATCAGATATCGGTCGGTCGCTGTTGTAACTGTGCAATGTTATGGAGGCAAAAACTGGACAGATACTTTAATTAAAACTACCTGTAAAAACAACAAATGTAGTTTTCCCTTGGGTTCTTATTTGATTGTCCTTTAAGTTATCATTTTAAATGCCTTGTGTTTTTTTTCTATGTTTTAATTATTATTTATTTATTATATTATATATATTAAGTCTTTGTCTCTTTGTCACGTACAAAACATGACCAAAAGGAAAAGAGAAAATAAGTCATATAATATTTACCAAACATATATATTCATACAAAGTTATTCTTAGACAATTATATACTTTTAGGGGGATTTATTTAGCTAATTTCTGTCAACCAATGATTACTTAATATTCAGTAATTCTTTTTAAATCAGTCCATATAGTCGATAAAAGTTCAAAAATAATGAAAACAATTTTTTTAAATCACACTCCAAAATGTTAACTTCTCAATAATTATTTAAATAAAACCTAAAAAGGTAACACATGTTTAGGACCAAATGTAATGTTTTCCGAGTAATTTATTCTCCCTGAAAAAAACATAATTGCAATTTTTTGTAGACAGGAAAATATCCGCTACCAGTAAAACAACAAATATATTCTCCCATCAAAAAACAGAATCAATCAACCCTTCCACATATGCATGTTGATGTGTGTGTGTGTGTGTGTGTGTGTGTGTCTGTGTGTGTGTGTGTGTGTGTGTGTGCGTGGGGGGTGTGTGTGTGTGTGTGTGTGTGTGTGTGTGTGTGTGTGTGTGTGTGTGTGTGTGTGTGTGTGTCCATTTGCATCACAACCTGTTTAGTCTCCGTGTTATCGACACTTCCTCGTCCACAGCCGCAGGTCAGGCAGCTGAAAGAGACAAAGCGAGAGCGCGCGGAACGAGATGGCCTAAGAAGAAGAAGAGGAAGAAGATGAAGGAAAAAAAAGAAACGTTTCACCGCTTTCAGAGAGACTCCATCGGTGAGCTGCCCCCCCCCTCCCCCCCTGCCTCAACCCTCTCTCTCTAATCACATTACCCAAGAAAACTTTTACTTATGGCTAATGGAATTCGCTTAAAATTGAGCGGCTTGGGCAAAAGTTGATTTGCATTGATCCAGATATGTATAGAGCCAAAGTCAGTCTATCTATTCTGTGAGGGAATTAAAGGCCGCTAAGCCTATAGAGCCAGACTGTATAATCCTATGTTAAAAGATCAATACTGGCTGGAACCCACGTGAGCTTTTTTCCATTGTGTGTGTGCCTGAGTGTGTGTTTTTATCCCGAATGTATATTTTACCTGTGAATCCTTCAGTTTGTGGGAACTGGCGCTCCTCTGCTGGTCTCTGGCCGCGGTTCATCGTGAAGGACGGGCTCTTTGGAGCGGGTTGAAGGGTGTGGTGGGGCTTTTGCAGTCAAACTGTTAACACCATACGAATAAGCGCGGCTGCCCGGCGTTTATTTAGTCTGACACCCATCGTCTAGCGTGCCCTCTGACAGCTTTCACCCCCTGGAAGAGTTGGCAGCCAAGAAGTGGTGCAGCTCTGGCTTCGACGATCAGAAACCATTTGGATGTGAAACACAGCGCGCAGCTCCTGCACATTTCTAAGAAACATCAGCAACTCATCTGGCAAAAAAGAGGCAGTGTCCGAGCAGTAGTAGCATCTTCTAGTTTAGATATTCTGTCCAATAGTGATGTGCAGACTGACTCTTTGTACAAATTAGGTTCCTTTAAACATTTCATACCTTTACAGTGTCGATACATTTTGCATAATATGGCATCAGTTTCTTCTTGCCAATTTTAAATTACATGCATGTTTGACTGCTTTGCTGCCCACCCCATAAAACTCTTTGATGCATTACCCGTCATAATGAAAGTTTACATTAACAAAGACTTTCCTTTCTGATTTGTTTCTGGTCATTTTGGACATTTCAGAGGTTGTTAATCTTCGCTAACAAATTGTTGCTAAGGTGAACCAACATTACGGTTTATAGACTGGACAGAAGAAGACTAACAGGAAGTAAACACTAACGGGAACAGTAGAAGAAGACAGACAGGAAGTAAACACAAACAGGAACACTGTATGTTCTTTGGTGTTAATGGAAAATAAAATGTGAACAGACTTGGACAGTTACAGAAACATTAATCAGTGCTGCCATCATTTGAAGTTACGTTGCTGTCGCCACAGAGTTAGCCGTTGGTACGTCGTGAAAAATACCGTTTTTCTTAGCAGAAGCAATACCTCGTTTTCTTATATCACAAAATAATTTTATATCAACATTGTCAATCAAGTCGTTGGTTTATGAAGTATCTAAGCTGATAGAAATGACAGACGAAACTACAAAAATAAGACCCAATTTGTAACCAGAACAATCCTTTACACTCAAAGCTTTTTCCCGGCATCCTCTTATCGCCAAAAGTCTATTTGCACCATCATCGTGTTAGCATAGCTTCAGGAAACTCTTCTTTCTTTTGCATGTGCTTAACATGGAGTCAAAGAGGGAGATTAGCTAAGTGTTCAAGCGTAATCAAATCACAAGGTTTTAACTGGGCGACATTGATCAGCTCGGGCAAATAATTCCTCGTGGCAGTCCATCAATCTCATCCATATTCAATCCCCCCCCGCAAACATCTCCGCGGTCCCCCCTCAAACCCCGAGAATGTGCTAAATGACCTCACACACACTGACAGCGTCGCCACACACACACCCGATAGTGACCTCATTGATGAGCCAAACACACACTCACACACACACACACACACTAATCAGTCAGGAGGTCACAGCGAACCCATCATCATCACACCGGCTGCGATGGACAGCAGCAGCAATGACATTGGCGAATCTGATGACTAAGAAAATCCAAATATAAGATTAGTCCCTCTGACTATCCGGCTCCTAAGTGCCACTCCACACAAATGGGGCCCTAAGAAGATAATAACCCTACAATTGCTTTTATAGGGATGGACTTATTCAATTACAAGCCTCCAGAATGAAATGTTGCTATAACTGTACCACGGCCGGACAGGACTGGGAGAGGAGACTTTTTTTTTTAACAATCGTTGGATATAAGTAAACATGGCGTAAAGTTTCCAAGAAGAAATGTGAGCTTATGTGTAAAAACTCGACATAAGAACCTTCTTTCTTGTACATGTATTTTTGTCCAAGATGGATTTTCAAATTACAAATCCTCTTTTAAAAATACTTCACTCCTCACCATTGTTAGGTTGTTCCCTGGTTGGTCGAGTTTTTTCCACTTGGTAGAAGAATAATTACTTTTACGGTAAATCAATATCCGCAATAATTATAAAAGGAGTTCAAATGGCGATGTTTTTTAATCTGGCAAAATGATCTAAACAATGTTTGGTCATCTTTGCATGACTAAGCATACTTTTAGGAACACATATAGGCCTGTTAGGCTGTTCCCTGTTAGTTCAATTTTCTGGAGGACAGCATCACTTTTCCGGATGTTTCCATGCTAAAATAAATTGCTGTGAAAAATATTGTGTACGAACCCAACCACAGAATACTGATGAAGACCATGTTGTACCTAATACTTCACCCTGAAACATACTTGCTGCACACATGGCCTTAAAAGATGGTATGGTGTTCTGCACACAGGTCTACATCTTGCATGAGTCACATTTGGGTTTAATTTGCATACTAAGAGCCTTTTTTAACATCACAAGATTTAATCAAACTGCCACCTTCAGGGTCTTATAACAAGTAATAGGGAAAAATGACCAATAACAACCACAATCTCTCCTACAACCCTCGACTGCAGGCAGAACCACAGTATTATCTTTACCTCACAAGTGAGAGTTAAAAAACTGAAGTTATACGGAGCCAAAAATCTAATAATTTGACATATTTTGTGCCATTTTGGAGATATTTGGACGGTTTAAAGAAAGAGCTTCCAGTTACTTCATCCTCACATGACAAATTATATTTTTACGCACAATTGTTTTTTATAAGCAGTTTCCTGTAAGTTGTTCTTAGTTTCAACTTACTGGAAGACACAATCACTTTTCCGGGTGTTTCCATGTTTGGTGCGATCAGATATTTTACAATAATTTCTAAAGGAGTTCAGATAGCGTTGTTTTCCGATTGGAAACCAATCTTAATGAACATGAGCAGACTTTATACAATATGCTGATAAACCGCACGTTTTATTTAATACTCCTACCCCAAACATACTGCTGCATGGCCTTAAAAGATGGTATGTCGTTCTGCACACAGGTTTACATCTTGCATGAGTCACATTTGGGTTTAATTTGCATACTAAGAGCCTTTTTAACGTCACCAAATTGAATCAAACTGCCACCTTCAGGTCATATAACAAGTAACAGGGAAAAATGACCAACAACAACCACGATCTCTCCTACAACCCTCGACTGCAGGCTGAACTACAGTTTTGTCTTTACCTCGCTGAACCTTTCCACCAATGAGAATGAGCGGCTGCTGTGCGGGGGCTCAGGCCGAGTTAACGAATGAGAGGCTTTGACCATTCTTCCTCTTCTCGTTGGCAGCATCCACTCAGAGCTGTTGAAAGTCCGGAGGCAAAGCTCGCCCTCTCCCCAACCCGCTACCTCCAACTTAATCCTGTTTGTCCCCGTTTACCAGGATTGAAGTGGAGAGGCCTCTCTGGACCCCCAACCCCCCGCTGCCTCCCGCGTTTAAAAACATTCCCTGGACCATATCTATGTGCCCTCATCCAGGACAACTTCTATTACTTACAAATTACAGGCTCGGTAAACCAGTTACCCAGCGAGGCTCCTGGTCCTCTGAAAATCGACAGGGTTTCCAGGGGACAGCGGCCCGGTCAAGGGCAAACCACAACTGAGAGGAGTCTTTATAAAGAGAGATGTCGCACATATGTGCAGGTACAGTACCTCATATCCTCTACATTCAGAGTTAGAGATTCCCCCAACTCGCCGTAGATTTCGGGTCCTAAGGGCCAGCCAGAACGTTTAAAAGAGGTCATCATTCAATCAGGAAACGCTGCTATTTTATAGAAATGTTTATCTCTTTATTATTGCTCTGACTTAAAAAAAAGTTAAAATACCTACGCTGAGGAAACGTTTTGGTACCAAAGCTGTTGTGCTTGAAGTGTCATATTTGCATGGTGATTGAAATATGACACATTAGTGGAAATAAATGGACTAAGTGTTCAACTGAAAACTTTTTGCATCGTCCACCAAGCTAGCTAAAGTGGCTCAAGGCCTCTCTCTTCTGCTGCTGGCTCTGGAGCTTTTAAGCAGCCTCCTCGTTGGATCAGTGCAGCTCACCTGGGCAGAGCTACTGGGGTAAAAAGGCACAGAGAAACACATACAGCCGTAACAATGATCTAAAAAAGAAAATTATAAAAACAAATGTAACCCTAACCCTAACCCTAACCTTGTTTATTATTATTATTATTATTATTATTACTACTACCATTTTATATATTTTTCTTACATTTTATATTATTATTTACATTTTACATGTCACAGTTTTTTCATGTTTGCACTGTATTGCATGTTTTCTTATGTCATTAGTTCCAAATGAGGAGATTATATCTTTTATTATTTTTTATATATTATTAATCCCCCGTTTCCTATTTAAACATTGTTTATATTGTTTTATTTATATTTTAGTTATTACTTTCCATTTTTAAATGGATGTTGGAGCCTCCCGCAGGGAAACACCCTGAAATAACCCCATAATAAAGTGTTTTTAAACATCATCCGAGGCGTGTCCCATGTCTCACCTGCACCACCTCTCTAGACCTCGGCCTGGGTTTTAAATACTTTTAGGGACACTTGGTTGACTTTATTTTAAGATATTTCCCCTCCCTGTGTGCCTACTAACCCGTGTGTATTTTATATTTTATATTTTACATATTTGTTTTATATTATACATATTTTAACCTTTGGGTTGATGTGATTTTTATTACCAGCACTTGTTTTTAAAATCACTTATTTTTAAAAGCACTTTTATGTATTTATTTTATCATTTTTTAACACTAATTTTACCTGCATGCCGATTTTAAACAAAGTCAACCTCGGTCCTTTTAGCCAGATGTTTTTTAACCCACTTACCAGGTCTTTTAGCAGATGCACTCAAAAAAATAACTCATTGGATGAACTCAATTCAATTGTGGGCAGGATTTCCATCCAATAAATATTCGTAGACCCAACTGAAACTAAGAACATCCATTTAATAAAATTGAATTGAGTTAGTCCAACTCATTTTTATCAAATACAGCTGAAATAAAATGATTACGTTACGTAAATTAAATGAATTTACATTTGTCCAACTCAAACTAATATAATTAATTGGTAAAGAAATAACGTAAAATATAATTATTTTTCACTTTATCCCCCCATTAAGACACTCATGAGACAAAACCTGGTTGAGATATTTTTATTGAAAATTCTCAGATAACAATTACACCTTGAGGTGGATAGCCAATCCTCCCCTTTACTTGTGTAAACAGAGTCACAGCTCTCTGTCAATTAGAGTTATTTGTCTGTCTGCATTTCTTTTTTTAGAAAACATATCAATAAACAGACTGAGCAGGAGATAAAAGCAACTGAGAAAAATAATAATAATAATGCCAATCATGGATGAGGAAGGTGACAGTAATCCTCAATTCAACATCAATATTTATATACACATCTCAATATTAACTTTACTTGAATACACAGAGCAAGATTTAAAAATATTTTTTTAAAAGAACAATTTAAGAGTGGTGTAAATAGCACTCTCGTAACAGTGCCGAAACTGGTGAAAAATGAACACCCAGCTATTATAGATCTCCCAGTGCCACAAACAACAAAGACACTATAAAAGGTGGAGGCTTTGCACTGCTCTCCAAACAGGGAATATCATTGGGTGATTTTTGTATATAAAAGAGTGCACTGCGCAAAACCCTACAGTATATTTGGTAATTGAATAAGTGTAGTGTAGCCATTTGCTTTGAACCTACAATTACAAAAAAAGCAAAATATTTGTTAAGGAAACTTGACACTTGTTCACATGTTGTTCACCTCTTATGCAAACAGCTTGATTTTCAGCTGCTGTATTTTTGCATTCAGCTTGTGCCCATCCAAGTTCATTACGACCTTCTGTAGAAACTCAAAGGTGTACTTCAGGTTGTCCGGGAAGCTGAGATCAAGGGCATAAATGAGCCCCAAGAGCATGATGAGTCCCACAATGACGCTGCCTACGTTTTCCATGACTTTAATGCCTTCGATAACAATTCCCACGTCCTCTGGCCCCCCATCCCCGTTTCTTCGGATCGTGTAAATCCCCATGACTGTGTTGGAAATGTCCCTCTCTGCATCGTCAGCGGCGGAGGCCTGAAAAACAACACAAACACACAACACTTATGTTAAGTAAAAAGCTGAACCCCACTAACAGAAAACTGTGTATGAAATATAAATAAGCATTCTTAAACCATCAACTGCAGTTTAGAGAAGCAGATTTGCTTCTGTCTGGCTCGCCTAATTGACCAATACTGCTTTAAACTGAGATAAGGACCTCCAACCTTATCAATACCTGAAATACAGAAATAAATAGTTGTACAAAAATGTAGAAATAAATTAAATCTAATAAAGATAGTTATCCATGTATGTCCTGTTTGCTTATCAACTTTTACTTATTTATTCATACATTTACCTATTTATTTCTATATTTATTATTTTATTCATGTATTTATTTATTTCAGAATCTATTTATTATTTTATTTATTTATTCCTGTAATAATTTAAACATGTATTTCTGTATTATTAATCCATTTACCTACGTATTTCAACATTTATTTATTCTAGAATTTATTTATTTCAGCATTTATTTATTTATTTCTGTATTTATTCATTTCTGTATTAATTGATACGTTTATTTATTGCCATATTTATTTATTTATGCATTTACCTACTTATTTCTACATTTATTTATTCTTAAATGTATTTATTTCAGCATTTATTTATTATTTTATTTATTTATGTATATAATTATTTATCCCTGAATTAATGTATACATTTGTTTATTCATTAATATCCATATTTATTTATTTATTTCCTTATTTATTCCTGTATTTATTTATTGATACTTAAGTAATACACGCAAGCGAGAAGTTGACATTATAGACACCTAGCCTTGGGTATGGATCGTGGTGTGCCATAGGATTTTCTCATTATAAATACATGCCATGGTATTAATAAGTTAGGGTAACCCTGTTCAACGCTACATTGGAAAAACATTGTATAAACTTACCAGATACTCCTTGAAGAACGAGTCTGGATCTTCATTTAGGTATATTACAAGGCTTTTCAGGATGCACTCCCTCCTGGTGTTGATGTTGTCACACTAAAGCAGGGTCGACAAATGAAGACAACATTTAGTTAATGTGGGTGCGACAGAGCGGTTGTCTGAAGACCAGAAAGGTTGTATCAGTCCAAATGTCCCTAAGCAGGACATGGTATCTGAAGAAAAATGCATTTGTACTAACCAAATCTGTGATTGCAAGGGCTTCCTTTATCTTTTTCCCCTTCACTCCTCCTTTGCTGGTGAAGATTTGTAGCAGCTTGTCGGAAAAGTGGTCCAGCTGATACATGAACTTCGATTGCAGTGGCTTGGTGGTGATGCGCAAGAACTCTGCATTCACCTTAAAAATATTATTGACAAACAAAATACAACAATGTGTTACTTGTTTATCAGAATTACTACCAAATTGGGATGTAGGATTTTGGCAAATTGCGATTGTGGAGCCATTAATCATTATAGACAATAATAAAAACAGTCAACACATACAAACATACACATTTACTTACTTCACTCTGCTGGAACAGGGCAGGCCATCTGCTTTTGAAGTCTCCTATCATGGGCCTCTGCTCCACGATTTCCAATCGTCTTTGGGAGAAGGTTTTTTCCATTTTCGCCTTTATCACAACTTCATTGTCACGCTTTTTCAGTTCTGACAATAAAGCAATTCTCTCGTTCTCCAGCGTTTCTGAGGTTTCGCCTTTTGGGTGCAGAGGGCAAAAAGTATAAAATATAAGATGGTGGTTTCAAATATTCTTGTCGATATTATGAAAAGGCATTACTTGGAAACAGGGTACGTTCTAAACTACTAAAAACTACTAAAAGAAATACTTACCAAAGAATAGACTGTCCACAGTCAGTTTCCACAGTCAGTGTCAGACGAAAGGCGGTAAAAGACAGAACGGATGTTGCGCATGTGCAAAGGGGCGGTCCCCAGATGAAAACAATTCATTTTGAGTTGATCTGTCCTAAATACATTTAATAAGTAATTGATTAAAGTAATTTGTGTTACACTAATGAACTATACTTAGGTTTATTTCTTAATTAAAAATATTTAATAAAGCGAACATTTGTTTATTGTGTCAAGTCTAAGAAGGGCTTGAATCGTTTTTATGAGTGTGCTGTGGGACGCAGCCTCGGACACTCCACCGGGGGAGACCCCCTCGGGGGGGCAGGAGTACAGGTTTTAACCCCGCCGCATACGCTCTGTGCTGCAGCCGCTGCTCTCTTTTATCCCTTTTATTCATTTTTTTTAAACATTTTGAACCCAGACCAAACAGGGCTTTTATAAACTTGTATTGGTTTTACTACAGGAGTTTTTAAATAGGTTTTTAAACACAAAATATTGACCCGAGAGCCCGTGTACCACGCTGCGCTCCTACGGAGTGCCGCCCCAAAACCCTAACCCTGAAATGAAAAAAACAGTAGTACTATTTTACTGTAATTTGGGAAAGGTACAATGTATCTGCAAAAACTAATAATTCGATGCTTATTAGTCAAACAAAGTCTACATTTTATTTGAATTATGATCAGAATATTTGATATGTTTGTTGTCACATCACTTACACATTAAATCGATCATCACGTGCCTCCATTGTCCCCAGAGAGATGCTCGGTTAAGACTTATAACAGCCATTACAATTATTGATTGATCATCGTCAGACACTTTTGGAGGAGTGCGGGTGGAGATGTGCCTGCGGATAATCACCCATGATCCTCTTGGGTATCTGGGATTAAGTGTATAGTGGTAGATTGAAGAGAGATCCAATCAAACTATGGTGATAATTCATGTTTTGGATACTAAATATGCAATATAGTTTTTGTCACATTTAGTGCTTTCCATGGTCTGTTTGGTATGGTAATTTCATTGGTATGTTTACCATAATTTGCCGCTCTGAACTCAACTATCTTTCCTACATTTAAAAAAAACCTGAGAATGGATGCGATTACTTCATTGTTTTTAAATCAAATTAGAATAGTTGCATACCAATGTAATCCTTTACTTTAGCTGTAAATAATTCAATGTTTGCTGTAATACATGATTGTATTCTCAGTCAAATAAAGGACTTAGCCCACCATGGATCTGACTTTAGGATGTAAATGAATATGTATGTGTGAGAAGAATAGATGAATTATCATGCATTAAGTTCTTCATTGGATAATACAAAGTTCACTGACAGAATTTATGAAAAACTTTAAATATTGGTTGTTTTCTCCAGCCTGTGCGACCACCCTTGTCGTCTCATTAATTGTGTTAGAGCAAAATACTCAGCATCCATTCTTTGCTGCAGACTCGGCCCTCGGTGCTGATCCTGCATCACAATACCTGGATGCTGCTTTGTTTTCTCAGTAAACAACGTCTCATTTTAACAGTGGGGAGAGAGACAGCTCGGCTCAGAGAGAGACACTTAAGCAGCAGCTTTGTTTATCTGCCATCAACGAGTGTGAACAATGCAACAAACACAGTCATGTTCAGAAACTGATTTCTTTAAAAATATATGTTTGTTTATGTTTTGCACATCACCAATTTCTGAACCGCTGGCTTCTTTACAACCTGGATGATGGCTTGACTGTTGGGGTTTCTTGACAGCATGCTCCATCCAAACTAGTTATTTACAACAATAACAATTTCCCTGCATAACCAATAACAAAATGTTGATGAATTACAATCCAAAAACAAGTTTAGGGAGGTGGAAATTATCTAAGAAACATTGGATTATTTAAACAATATTATCACATGTGCAATATCATCATTACCTGTACATTGCAACATTATTTATATGTTCAATCCACCTGTTTTTAGACATTAAGCTACAGCGAAGATGTATTCTTACCTAACCCTGACCCCACTGTCTCTTTTCCACTTTGACTCGCGCTCATGCTCCCTCCTTGTCCTCTCTTCGTGTGAGCGTTTATTCGTTGAGCCAGGCCAGTGAGAGGGGCTTTAGAGGCTGTGTGATTTACGAGTCTTTGATAAGTGCGGAGGTGTGGAGATCTCGGGACTCGCAGACCTGTTGGAGCGACCTGCAGGAGGGGATTAGGTTAAACTAACTCTCAGTCATTTACAGTTTATCACACCGCCGCTGCTTCTGCCAACTACTTTAGAGCACTTTCAGCAGAGAGGGCGGCTCTGGGAAATTTCACACAGATGCAGGCTTTATTGTTCTTATCCATACACACAGACACACACACACACACCACACACACACACACACACACACACACACACACACAGAAACACAGGCTTGAAGCCAAATATGACGTATGCACTTAGATGTGTTTATTGGAAAGCCATAATATCAATCAACTAAAGAAATTGTTTTGTCGTACTATGTATCAGAAAATGTTGTCTTGGTTAATACGAGATTCACACATAGGGTCATAC
This sequence comes from Dissostichus eleginoides, assembly GCA_031216635.1. Classification (NCBI taxonomy): domain Eukaryota; kingdom Metazoa; phylum Chordata; class Actinopteri; order Perciformes; family Nototheniidae; genus Dissostichus; species Dissostichus eleginoides. The sequence continues at coordinate 3,010,354 of CM062280.1, forward strand.
AGAGAGTCCGCTCACGGTGGGAACACTATGATTTAACCCTTGTGTTGTCTTCATATCAACTTTTTCTATATATACTATAACTACTAAGTATATAGTATAAACAATCAACCAAATCTACTTATTACCACAAGTTGTTGGTCAATAGACTTCATTTACACAAAATTAAACCTAATTTCTGAGTAAAAAAAAAGAAAAAAGACCACAGATGCTATACATTTGAATAAAACCCCAGACCTAATGAAAGCGATCATAAATATTTTCTCGTTGAAAAACGTAATGGGGTTTTTATGGCACTAACATAAAATAGACCTTTAACCAAAGATAAAAACACGTGGGAACATTTGACCCGAGGACAACAGGAAGGTTAAAGCTATTGTGTCTGCACCTAAATATTGTTAAGTGTAACCAAAAAGGATAAAGTCTAAGAGGTGCTGCAGCACAGGCAGTAAGGAAAAATAAAGAGCTTTTTGTACATTAAAGCATGGAGACATGTCACAGAGATACTACTAATATATGAGTGTAATATGTCCTCCTGAGAAAAACAAAGAAAAGTGACATTTTGCAAAACTCACAACTTAGATAGTAGAAAGATTTGTGTACCAAAAAAAGCCTTACAGATAAAAGCTTGATGTTGTAGTGCGTGTGTTTTATCAAATAAACAAGGCATTATTGCCCTGCAGCCACTTTCCCAGAGATCTCAAAATAAAGAATAAAGAGCGGGATGTCAGGATTTAAAGCTAATGTCCTTGATCAAACCTGATAATACCTTAAATTAATGCAATTAGTTACACAAATTATTGGACCCATAAACAATATCTTCTCTTTCTCTATCAGTCACAAGTGATTTCCTCTCCTTCACTTGCTGATGCTTGCACACACAATCACACCCTTCACACACCACCTTGTGTCTCCTCCAGTTTGCCTCCCCACCACCAGACCTCAAGGCCAACGAGCACAGTAAGTAGCTAGCTAATTAGCTAATAACCGGCTAATCGAATTCACAGCCGCCGGCCCTTTAAGGCTCAGCGCGGACGACCATTAGCATCAGCGACTGTCGTCAGGATCTGATCCGTCCAATATTCAGCCGCAGAGCCAACCAGCACCTTTATCATTTCACAGGCCCTGCTGATAACTGCCCTCCTGTCTGAAATGAAACGTCCCTTTAAATGTCTGCTTTTACAGTAAATTACCACACACTCACTCACACACACTCACACACACACACACACACACACACACAGAAAGACACATTTCCTTTAAGAGCGCAGAGCTCTCCTCGCCTCCCCAATTAGGCGTCTAATTTGGCTAATGGAGCATTAATGGAGAAAGAGGCTGCTGAAGACCCGAGCTCAGCACAATGTCCTCCAAACCAACATTACACACTCATACACACACACACACACACAGACACACACACACCACACACACACACAACATACACACACAATCTTCTGTTACGCAAACCCCTCCACCCCCTACCCAATACGACACACACACACACACACAGATTAGATTTCACTAACAATAGTATCAGAATGCCCCTCTCTGGAGACAAGACACACACACACACACACACACACACACAGACACACACAACATACACGAACATACACACACACAGTTTCTCTTGACCAGATCCCCACATACAGTCTTATATGCACACATAAACATGGGACTCATCCAAAGATATCAGATGTTTGAAATGTATCCACTGGACACATTTCTACAGTTAAGTTGTCGAGAAGAACGTGCCTTATGGCTAAAACAAGTGAATTAACATTAGTGAAAGCATGTAATCATGTCACAGTAGAAGCACATAACTATATAGAAATATGCGCAGTATCAGTATCACGTATATTGTTGATTATTTATTTTTTTAACTCTGAAACACACACACATGCCTGAAAATCTTTAACCCAACACATTTACAGAGAACACACACATCACCCTCATTAAAGGATGTGGACAGCATGGGAACTACTGCAGCGCTGTTGAGAGGAGGATCAACATGGCGCCATCACCCTGCTCCTTATCAACCCCCCCCCCACACACACACACACACACACACGCTGGTGGTCACGTACTGTATATGTACATAACCCCTTGGTGATACTCTAAACACGTTCGACCTGTCTCTGCTTCAACCGCCATATCTCTGACACGTCTCAAATCAAATTTTGAAGATTTAATACATTCAGAAAAACCTAAATTCAAACCCCTACATGTTTCCTGGAAAGCTGACACATGTTGAGGTCATCAACCCTGTAAGCTCATGTTTCAGCAGCATGAGTGAATATTGTCCAGTGTGTTGCGATAAGGCCACAGTGAACTCCTGCCTGGACGCCTTGTTGGGCTGCGTTGGAGTTTCCAAGGCATGACGGCGCTGGCGACAGCCGTATCTGACGCTCTGACCCTTTTCAAGTCAGCCGCTAGCACTTCAATCTCTCTCACACACACACACACACACACACACACAACACACACACACACCACACACACACATCCTCCCCACATCTGTAGATAGTGTCACTGCTCCAGTCTCCAGGCCTACGATAAGGGGACCCCTGAAAAAAAGAGGAGGGGTGCAGCAAGTGTTCACGGCAAGCAGTCTGGAGTGGAAACCCATAGAGAGAGAGATGGTGTGTGTGTGTGTGTGTGTGTGTGTGTGTGTGTGTGTATTTGTGTGTGTATGTGTGTGTATGTGTTGTTGTGTGTGTGTGTGTGTGTGTGTTGTATTTGTGTTGTATGTGTGTGTGTTGTGTGTGTGTGTGTGTGTGTGTGTGTGTGTGTGTGTGTGTGTGTGTGTGTGTGTGTGTGTGTGCAGTCATGCTAATCTCCAGCCCGGCTCCATAAACACTGTGGCCCCGCAGAGCCAGATCCAGCAGCCCTGCGGCTCCAGGTCTGATGCAACGCGTCACAGCACGCTGCCGCCGCCGCTGCTGAACGACAACAAGACCAGATTAGCCCGGGCACTATCTGATGATGTCATCAATTGCAATTTCTGGTGATTGGGAGGAACATTTTTTTTACAGGTTTGGCTTCATTACATGACTCTTAGGACTATGAAGCTGTGAAAACATGTTATTCCTATTGACAAGCTAAGGAAGATAAACGCATGTCAGATTTAATAAGAATTTGACCATTAACTTGCAAATTTGTATCCATAACTTCAAGGAAAACAAGACAAACTTAATGATGTTGCTCGATGAAAAGATAAAGATGGACAGGAATTAACTTACTTTCTTGGCAATCTTTATCTCTTGAGATATTTTATTAAAAGCTGAAATGTTGACTTGCTGGTGGCACCAAAGGAAAAATCCTCAGATCAAGTCAAGTGGATTCCTCTTCTTGGCATCATAAATATCCATCCAACAGTTTAAAGTATTTCAGTCTGCACCAAAGTGGTGGACCAACCAAGAAACAGACCCACATAATTATAAAGACATATTGTTAGCATGACTAAAAACCCTTGGTTTTTTTAGAAGATAATGATCCCCAAAATAGGGAAATCATTTTGAAGATAGCAATCTTGGTAATCGTCATTTGGCATTTCAGCTAGCTCGGTTGCTAATGGGAGAGAAGTTCAGGTAGTTTATATAAAAAACGTATTGGTAGCAACGAATTCAAGACGCTGCAGTAGCATCCTTTATCTTGGACTCTTTGTCTGGCGATTTATGGTGAATTTGTACAAATCTAAGACAATGGTAGGACCCTAGGTTATGATATTCCTTTAAAAATACTGCTTTATATTCATATTTAAAGAAAAACATGAAAACCTATGCTAGAAGATGTTTGGTCTGAGAACACCTACTTTTTCTTAGGAATTTCTGACCTTAACTATGTCTATAAAGCACATTAAATCCATACTTAAATTTACCAAAAACATTACCTACTGTAAGTTATTTACAGAAACTCAACCGGCATGTCGCTCTTTATCACCGAAACATATACTGCTTACTGCTCTGCTCACTGATGTCGCCTGTAATATTTCAAGACGCTGATTGTCTCAAAGAACAGCGACGGTGTGTTTGTATTCGTCTCATCTTATCACAAATTACATTCTTATGAACATATTATTATTGTCTACGTGCGATTCCCCATTCATAGGTAAGATTACTGCAATTTTTGCTCTACCTCCGTTTGGATTGGCTGCTGGAGTTTAAACTGTGCTGTGATTGGTCGATAGTGAGAACATGGTTAGGTTGTGAGAGGCAGAGGCAGATAAGAGCCGGAGCCAGACCAAATAAAGACCAGCAGTCTGTTAGCATTCCTCACTGCTCGATATCCCCCTACCACACACAGAGACATTCCTCTGCTGTCCCACAAAGAGACACATATATACACTTTCAATACATGAATTTAAAATGTACAAGATAATGTTTAAGTTAAGGGAGAGTCCCGGTATTTGGGTTGCTCAAACATGTTGAAAGATGATTTTATACCCTGAAAAATACCTTGGTGGCAGATGAAAAAACTAGGCTCCATCTGTGGTGAAATGCAGATCTTATTATGTTAGTCAAATCATTTCAAAATGTTTAACTTTAATAGCAGGGTCTATTTTTTTCTATAATAGTTGTCATTGATGGTTTTTCTCCTTGGTTAAAATGAGAACTTGACACCTCATTAAAGGACGGAGGACTCATTTTCAGGTTTCATATCAGTATTCCGTGTCTCTCCTGTGACATGTCTCCATGCTTTAATGTTCAAAAAGCTCTTTATTTTTCTTTTCACCCTCTGTCTGAAACCAGAGCCCAGTCTGATTGGTTAGATGGCCAGCTCAGTTGTGATTGGTCAACAGCTTAGAGATGTCCCGCCCCTTAGCCTATACCTGCAATGCGTTTGAGCGCTAGTTAATAGGAGCGTGAGCGGGAGTGGGTGAGAGAAACTCTCTCGTGGGAACTTTGGGCTTTGGAGACCATTTACATGCACAAAAAAATGCAAATAAGCCATTAGCCAAGTCCACAAGGATCCGCGAAAAAACGTACACGGGCAGCCCAAAATGTTGAGTGTGCTTCCAGCTCTGGTATGGGTCTTTAAAGGGAAACAAAGACAGTTAAATGGCATTGAACTTACTGCTAAGAACATAACGTTCAGTGGGGGTCGGTAAACGTGCATCAGAGGAACACCAGAAGCTGAATGAAACCACACACACATCCTTGTGGCAGCAGTGTTATATGTTATTATATACGGATGTGCAATGTTGAGAGTCAGTACCATCCTTTAGTCCTGCTGTGGTGCTCATTGGATCCAGTGCTTTTACAACCGAGACATTGTTGTTTCATGATACAATGATACTCAAGAACTCAGTGAAGTTGCTGGATTCAAATATCTGGACCCCTTCAAGTATTTTTGCAAAATGTTAAACAAAGATTATGGCGCTGCTCTCAACTACTTTGCAGTCAGAGAATGTTTGCTTTCACTTTTACCTGCTGTGTTTAGACAGGTGGGTTCCTATTGGCTCACTTAACAGGAAGTGGATATTCATTGTTTCCTGTCAGAACCAGTGGTGACTCGGGCCTTTCAAACTGTATTGGGTTTTCAGCCTAGATGAATGAGAAGCTGTCAAGTTCAGGACAAAAGCTCCCGAGTGGGAACTGCCATCAGCCTCACACATGGAGAGCTTTCTCTTCCTAAACACAACACCCAGGCGTCAAACACAACAACCGGTCGCTGGAAAAAAGACGCAGAGCAACAACGCGTACGCCCTCTCACACTTTCACTCATTCATGACATGGGAAGTAGGATGCCGTTCGTTACAAGCTGTTGTTGTGCTTGTGTCAGATTTTACGAGTGAATGAGGAGAAGTTAAGATCCTGTTCTTCGTGACTCAGACCACCCAGCCTTCAGTTTTCACTTCAGTTACACGATTAAGAGACAGAAACATCAGCATACATCAAGTTCAACTATTTGGCAGCTTTAGGAACTTTTTTAACTCAACTCTAAATAAATGGAGGGTGTAGTACGCTCAATTTTAAATGCAGTGATGCAGTCAACAGATGATAGTTCACTGTAATGTAGCAATGGCCACCAAATGTGCCCATGCAATCCTTTTATGACATCATTTCCCACCTGAACATGGTTTGCCAGCTCCTCACACAATATTTCGTGACATTGCTGCCATCAGAAACTTTAGCCAATACATGTTTTAGGCTAGAAAGAGGCCTGACAACCCTTTGGAAAAACTCCCAGTGGTGGACCTGCATCATTTCATTTATGGCTCGAAAATAAAAGTATTTCTGCAGAGCCACTTTGAAATGCAGGTATAAAACATAGGGAAACATGAATAAAAAAAAACCCTCTGGAGAGAACTTTGCAGACCATTTACACAAACTTATATAACACACAGCAGGAATGGGTACCCAAAAAAGCAAAAATAGGGCCTCTTTAAGTGTTAAAATGACAGGTAATCTATTTAAATCCCTTCCACCACAACCTATTTTTCAGGCTGGATCTAAATAACTGACTTCAAGTGATTGCCTTCCAAAAAAAAGAACTCATGTTTCTTGCACCTAAAAGATTTCCTTGAGCTTGTTGATATTACAGGTCGCGCCTTAAGTGTGTAATAATGCCTCCGTTCATTCAGGTCACCGACAAGACACGACTTAAACCGCCTGTCGGACATTTTTATCTTTGATCTCTCAGGTTATACCTCAGTGTTCGCACCTCCTCTCTGAGCCGTGCTGTGGTGTTAACAGACGACACTTGGCATCTGATGATCCCCTCACTTCAAAGAGCCTAAACATGGCTGTTGTATGTGCGGCACAAATGTCTGTGTGTCCCATTTTGGGTATTCATCTCTGTGCACAACAGAACCTGTGTTTTTGAGGGTGTTTTCTGCAACTACGGCCCTGAGGGAATCCGCTGGATGAGCCACACAAGAGGAGCTAAGCCCGGCTGAAGAGAGGCTGTCATCTTCTGCACCTGTGGAGAAACAGAGGGGAGCTTTGGGAGGATTTAAGGTGAGAAAGGCAGCCCACTTTGCACCTTGAATGCCTTGAAATGGTCCGCGGCCGTATAGCCCCGAGGGGAAGGAATGGAGAAACTGCTTCAGCAAGTAAACTTCCACATTTATTCCAGGAGATTATCCCGCTGATCTGTGTTAGAGCGCAGTGGATTCTGAGTATGGTAAATAAATGAGCACAAGATGAGTCGGTTTAGCACGAGCGGGGGCGCCAGAGAATTGTTATTATGGGATGTACGGTGGGCTCGAGTGTTTATAACAGGTGCTAAGGAAATCTGATGCAATTGATAATACTTCAACAGAAAAACAAGATTGGACGATCCCTGAAAGATGAGTCAGGTTTTGTGGATTCTTTTATTTTTTTTGTTAAGTAAAATATGCTATTAAAAATAATAGTTAAAAAAGATTCAGCTGATAAAACTATTGAATACAACTTTTAAATAAATTCATTAAATCTTGTCTGATGTTTGAATACATTTAACTCCAGCATAACTTTTTTTTTCAACAATATTGGGATGACTTAGTATAAACTTTTTTGGCTTCCTTTCTCCTTTGAAAACATCACTTTTTTGCTTCAAAAAATATAAAAAGATTTGGAGTAAATAAACAATCTTAAATATTTATTTTGTATATTTCGCCTGCAGGACTCACATTCCATGTTTTTTTTTGATAGCATCATGACATCCTAATCTATAAATATGAACACAAACAAAACTAAAGTCAGAAACCAGAACGACTCAATGAGGAAATCATCATGGTTAGTGGAGTATTAGTTTTATTTCTGGTTTTCTCAGACATTCAAACATCAGAGAGACAGATATACGCAGCTATAAACTCGCCTGATGTTCCCAACTGCCTCCTTCCACAGGAGAACGTTTCAGAGTCTGGTACTGCAGACGTGTTTACACACACTTAAGCCTCACTGTATTTATTGCTGACAGAATTCCCAGGTACTTATACAGTCAAAGCACCGTTTAAAGAAACACACACACATGCACGCGTACGAATAGCATCATGCACACACACATTTCTTACCCCTGAACGTGCACCTACGCTCCTCAAGAGTACTTAGCGCATTAGAGAAACAAAACAGATCTACCTCTCAGCACACACTTTAATCCTCAGGCATCCAGCTCTGGTGTGAGAGGGTCCGAGGCCGAGCTCTGCACCCGGCACGTCTGCGCTGACAGACGGCGCACCCCGCAGAACGAGAGGTCAGAGGGTCATGTGACCTATCTTCGGACGGGGCCAAAGCAGACACGAGGGCCAGGCCGCTAATCCAGCCATCCTTCTTCAATACGCTTTCACTAGGCAAGGCAGAGCACCTTCTGCAGAACAGAAAGAAACATGGTGTGTTCTTCAGAGATGAACAGTTGGGATGGACATTTGGCTGGAGCAGAAGGTCTACATGAAAATTGAGTTTCAACACATTCACGGAAATTGTTCCTGCTAATTTTGTATTTCATTGTTTTGCATATAAACACTTGATTTCAAAATGTTATTAAAGTAAAAGTACAAAAGTATAAGCATAAGGTACAAATCTAGTGTTATTTTTCCTAGCATGCAATATTCATATTTAGTGTTTAAGTGGCCTCTTGACTTGAATGGTAAATATATATATATATATATATATATATATATATGTATGCATTTGAATCCTTAGCTCACGCTCTTCTTCTCTAATTTTCGCTGATGATGCATTGATGTTTCTTGGTGAATTCTGTTAATCAGCATAACCAAAACCATTTACAGGAATCCGTTGAAATCACATTGTTTTACAGCACATGAAAAAAAAACTGCAGGGTATATTGAAAACAGCATGGCATGCAGTCAACATAAGATTATGTTAAAGGTAGGGTAGGTAAGAATGGAGAAACCAGCTTGAGTGCGCTAGAATTTGAAAGTACGAGGCCGAAAAAAATCTGCCCCTTCCTTCAGACTTCCTTACAGAGCCCCTCCTCCAACACACACGAACCCGCACATGACCAATGAGGGCACGAGATAAGTTTGTGCACAGATGGAAGGCTGACAGGCAGGTAGGCCATCCAGTTATTTTAGCCGGGCCGGCTCAGATGATTGGTCGTGCTTTTTACAGCGCCACGGCTTCCACAGATGACATTTGTTTATGTATTTATTGTCAAAGCATTTAATGTATTCATTGCTATCGGGAGGTTAAGAGCATTCCATGGAATATAACAACAAGTGTTTCTGAAATAAATGACATACCCCACCTTTAATTATAGACAAGGCTCAAAAGTTAAAGATCCCAGTCTGTGCTAGGATAAATGTAGAAAGGGTTAATCTCAAATCGATCAATTACCAAATCCCACACATTTTTATACCAACATGTGAAAGTACAGTTACTGATAAATCTCAGCCTTCATGCTCACATGTAAGTGAACAAGGACGCAGTGAAAACCCCACACTCTGTTAACCACATAAAGATGTTTGCTGCAAGAAGTGGATGTGGACAGTTTGAGAAATGGAGGCATTTACAATCTGCGGAGGAAACAAATGGAGGGCTGAACGAGTGCTAGCAAAGTACGCGATCGATCACCGAGAGGGAGGAGAGGAGGAGGGAGACGCAGGGAAACGTTTGAGCGAGGAGGGGAGAGGTGGAGGGAGTGCAGGGTGGGGGGCTGCAGGGGGGGGTCTGCAGGGTGGGAGCAGATAAAGCAGAGCTCTGGAGGATTAACTTGTCTTGAGTGTGTTTCGAGCCGGCGTGGTTGAGGGACAGGCTCTGCTGCGAGGCTCTGGAAGATCTCAGCAACATCCAGACTCTCTGTCTGCGCTCACACACTCACACACACTCACACGTAAACAGAAAAATATGATGCATGAACACAAAGGCACAACACCTCAATAGAGACGTGCAAACACTCTCAGCGTGAAACAAACTTCTGTTTCTTCTGGGTTTTAAAAGTCTTTCAGACTCGTGTTGTTTTTGTTTTCTCCTTATTTAGGGATTCGTACTTCTGTCCGTATCATTGCATTTCTGGTTAAAAAAAGTCTCTCCTGAGTTCAGTGCATGCACATGGTCTACATAGGCTTAAATCCCTGTGTTCCATCCAGAGGGAGCTTCTCTCCCACACACTCCCCCCCCCCCCCCCTTGCCTGCAACGCCTCCATAGGACTCCTTGTTTTACGTCTGTAACATAGTGACATCACGATGTTACCATCGCACTTCTATTGGCTAGCGCTCCAACACATTGTACGTGATAGGCTAAGGGGCGGGACATCTCTTAGCGGTTCACCAATCAAAACAGAGCCGGCCAGCTAACCAATCAAAGCAGACTGGTCTCTGGTTTCAGACAGAGGGTCAAAAGAGGTGCTGCAGCACAGGCAGTATGAGAAAAATAAAGAGCTTTTTGAACATTAAAGCATGGAGACACGTCCCAGTAGAGACACTAGATATTAGTATGAACCTGAAAACTCTTTAAGGTGGCATGCTGGCAGTAACTCTGAGTAATGAGAGCCTGTCTCTGAGAGCTTTAATCAGCGAGCTACATGAGTTAGCGGCTCTGTTTCACACCATGACGCTCTCTGCACTGACTGCTTCGTGGTGTCGGTGAGGAAGGTGACAGTATCGCGGTGTGAAAGTGCTGATAGGAGCTCGGCTTTCCAGAAGGTTCCCACACGGAGCGTCTCCGGAGCTGACACTGACAGCACGACAGGAGACAAGCGTGCCTGCTGTCAGCCATCAAGGACCCAGACAACTCAGCAACTGCAGCATTACCAGTGCTTAAATTATTAATTATTAATCATTACTTTGAGTCATTTCCTAATTCAATGATCTAAAATGATCCGACGTTAACTTTTAATTGTTTAAGAAGTCGTTTGTGTCCAGAGATCTAATGATTTGGAAAGACCTTGTGTTCCTTTTATGGTAAAATTATACTGCTTCTTACTGTAAGTTAAATAAACCAGTTTAAAGAAATCCAGGTAATTCGATGGGATTTAGGCTTTTCTACAAGGATGATAGGAACAGGGATCTTAATAGCTCGACAAAATGTGACATTATGAAGTTTTGACATGATTGCAGCTTTAGAAAAAAAAATTGCAGGTTTTTTGTTATCAATTCAATATTTGTTGTATGTTTTTTACTTAAACTAACTAGCCAATGTTGGGGTGCTTAAGTGAATCAATAGTGAGAGATCAGATTTTAAAAGTTGTAATATTTCAGTTAAAAGATACGTTTTGTTTTACATAATAAACCTGCTTCCTCATCTCTCTTTAAAGTGTACAATGTGAGCAGAATCTCTCCCTCTCTCTCACACACACATGCAGTTATACACCCCCACAAACAAAAAGAAACACACACTTTTTATTTGCATTGGGGACCAAGTTTCTGATCAACAAGTTTGAGGACAACTCTTTCTAGAGGTCCTCGAAATCAGGTACACTTGCCTTTGCTTAGGTAACTCTCACACACACACACACACACACACACACACACACACACACACACACACACACACACACACAGCCTTGGAAAGACAGATGTCCAGGTGACAGAGGGACATAATCCAGGCAGCAGGTGTATCTGTGTGTCTTATCTGTGTATTTCTATCCATGCATGTCTTAAATTGTGTCTGTTTGTGTGTGTGTGTGTGTGTGTGTGTGTGTGTGTGTGTGTGTTGTGTGTGTGTGTGTGTGTGTGTGTGTGTTCGGACGTCATCATTACTGTCATGTTGACAGCAGGACACACACGTAGTGCTGAGAGGAGTGTGTGTTAGCAGCCTCGGGGTGTGTCTGTGTGTCAGCAGCGGTGAGTTAATCGAGCCATTACTCTGATTACTCCTCTGAGGCTCTGCCGTGAAACCGGAGTCATGGTTAGCATTCATTTAAAACAAAACATGAGTGTGTGTGTTTGTACCAGGAGTGTGTGTTGTTGCACAGAGAACATCTTCAGAAAAAGCTTCTTAATAGCGAAAGTTGAAGGAACGACAACTTCAACATTGTACATTTGCTTTTAGAGTTACATCCAGGTATTTTCCAGTGTTTGGAAAAACTTTTAAATTCAGTTGTACACCTCATTGTTCATGGTTCAGTTTATATTTCATTAGTTCAAAGTATTTTGCATTATGTGTTACAAAACAAGAACAATTCATTCATTTCACATGTAGTCCACTTTCATAGCAACAGTACCTCACTTGTTATAAATATACACGATTGCATTTTGAACATTCAGAAGTTGCATGTGAAAAATTACGTTTCTTTTTTAATGATGAATCCTGCAATCCCATTAGCTATTGAATCAAGCCAGGCTGCATAAGTGGGCCTGTGATAGCAATCTATGTCAATCTTAAAGTCATTGCATATCTTATTTATTTATGTATCGTTTGGTTTTTGGATTGCATCATTTCAGTCCCAGTGTTTATTCAGTGAAAGTACATATCACAGAAATACAGGCCGCATTTTGAATCATAATTATAAGTCACAGTTATGAAAGACCTGAAGACTGATTTCGTTATAATGTGTTCTACGTTAATAAAGTGCTCTACAACACTCATACCATCATCTTAAGATCTGTTTAGTGTCACCTTATCTTAGAGTTGTATTTATTGGTTATCCTTATGTTTCTGATTTGTTTTAATGCAAAGCTATTTTCTGTTTCATTTTATGCATTTATTGTCGTTTAGAAATACCTTCATATACTTATATACATAATATTCTTCTTCTTCAGGCTTCCCTACTCCTGTGCATTTCACTCTTTCACTTCCCTTCGTCTCCAGCATCCTCTTCCCTCAGCAGAAACCTCTTGTTTCTGAGATTTGTCATTTTCTCTTCAGGAGACTCAGCCGGAGGACAGCTGCCTTTGTGTCTCTGTGGTGTTGAGCTCTGGTGAAAAGGCAACAGAGACGAGGCAATGAGCTAAGTGATGTTTAGCTCTTTGCCTGCTTCAAACCAACACACACACACACACACACACACACACACCCCCCCAAAAAGTCATGTCAGTGCACTCAGCAGCCGTAGAAGCTGGCTCCAAACCTCTAAACAATCACCACACACACACACCCACACAAACACACACACACACACACACATGCTCTGTCAGGCTGGAGTTGACGTTGACAGGCTGCTCTTTTGTCCATCATTCACCCGCAGACAAGAGCACAAACAAGAGGGAGAGAGAGGGAGAGATAAAAGCCCTCCCCCCTGCCCGCCGTAATCCAATTACAGGCCTGCAAATTTGATTGGCGCCCCAGGAGTGTGCCTTCAGCTGTCCGTCATTAGCGACTGGAGAACAGGGGGGCTTGCTGAGGGTGCTGTTAGCGTGTGTGTGTGTGTGTGTGTGTGTGTGTGTGTGTGTGTGTGTGTGTGTGTGTGTGTGTGTGTGTGTGTGTGTGTGTGTGACAGAGCAGGACTCACACTTTATCTCTGCTGGCTCAAAGACGTCTCCTCTGTCTTCATGTGCCAATGTCCGATGTATACCTCCCATTTAGCGTCCATTAAAACAAAATGAAGCACGGTGAAAAATGCCTTTTATTAAACATTTGTCAGATTATAAAAACGTGCTGCAGATTCCTGTGGTAGGACTCATTCTCACATGAGAGCCATGATCACAGTGGGAAGAGATAACAGGCTAACAATTAGGTTTAAAGAAAAACAAACACTTTCTGTTGTTTGTCTGATTAATGTCGGACATCCTGGTGACTGTTAGGAGGGGAATAAGAGCGGAAATGTAAGAGGTCTGGATGGCTGAGTGGATAAAGTGATGGAGAGTCTGCTGCACATCCAAGGCCAAAGTCAACATCTTGGTGAATAAACTGAAATGTATGTCTTTCATCCAAAGCACTCCCATTTTGGCTCTAATGTTTGCCATGTTTTTGCAATTAGAGGCAATTGGGGTTAATTGTCTTACCAAAGACACTTTGAGATGAATCAGACTGAATGGTGGTATGGATATCGTTCCATCACTTCAGCAAACAATATGTTTTATAAGTGAATAAACTGCTGAGTATTTGAGTAATTGCTTAATTAATTGGTCTAAACAATGTAAGACAATCATAAAAAATGACCAAGTTTGAGGTGATGTCTACAAATGTCTTGTTGTCAATGTCCAAAACACCGAATATAATTACTTTACTGTAATACAAAAATGAGTTAAGCAGAAAATATCCGTTTATTGGAGGGTCTGACGTTTCTTTTTGCAGTTGATTATCAAAATAGTTAGAAATGATTTCTTCTGTCGACTAATCGTTGCAGCTCTATCCTTGACTATTTTCCAAATTCTCGTATCTTGAGAAATATTTATTGAATTGCTTTGAAATTTTGGAGGCTTAAGGAAACTTTGAAAGTAGGGTTCAAAAGTCAAAACCTGAGACTGATTGATGGACGATTAGCTCTTGAGTTACGCCTCACAAAGCTGTTTACCTCCCTCTTAATTATTTAGTTCACACCATTATTGTTACTAAATAACTGGCATTATAATGTGAAAAAGAAGACATCCTTTTTATAGTTTTCAGACAGAGTTGTCCTCAGGGAAAAGAACAAACTGTAATGTCTCAGCGTTAAAATCCTTTTAGTTTAATGTCTTGTGTTCCTAGTCTTGTCACCTTCCGTTTTATTTTGGTAAATGACTCTCGTTTCAGGTGTCTTCACTTCCTGCCCTTGTGTGTCACATGTCAGCCTGATTGTTGTTCCTGCCCCTGATTGTTTCCACCTGTGCCCCATTACCTAATGTGTGTGTATATATAGCCCTTGTCTCCCTTTGTCTTGTGCCAGTTCGTCTTGTCTCCACGTCGAGTCCATGTCCGTTGAATTTGGAGTTTCAGGCTCTGCACTTTCCCTCCTCACCTCACCTCAAAGACCGTACCTACAGGGTAACTTGGAGAGGGTCCGAGTCCGACCCTTGTCAATTAACTACAGGGGTCCCTCAGGGCTCTGTTCTTGGTCCCCTCCTCTTCTCCTTGTACACAAACTCGCTCGGATCTGTCATTAGCCCACATGGTCTTTCATACCACTGCTACGCTGACGACACCCAATTAATTCTGTCCTTTCCCCGCTCAGAGACCCAGGTCGTCGCACGCATCTCTGCTTGTCTAGCTGACATCTCTCAGTGGATGTCTGCTCACCACCTCAAGCTCAACCTTGACAAGACTGAACTGCTTTTCCTTCCGGGAAAAGATTGTCCCACTCTTGACTTAACAATCAACATCGGCACCTCTATTGTTTCCCCGACTCAGACTGCAAGGAATCTGGGTGTGACCCTAGATAACAAACTGTCCTTCACTGCAAACATCGCTGCTACAACCCGCTGCTGCAGATACACTCTTTACAACATCAGGAGGATACGTCCCCTCCTGACCCAGAAAGCGACGCAGGTTCTGGCCCAGGCTCTCGTCGTCTCATGCCTAGACTACTGCAACTCCCTCCTGGCTGGTCTACCTGCATGTGCCATCCGACCTCTGCAGCTCATCCAGAATGCAGCGGCTCGTCTGGTTTTCAACCTTCCAACATTTTCCCACACCACACCGCTCCTCCGCTCCCTTCACTGGCTTCCAGTAACTGCTAGAATCCACTTCAAGACACTGGTACTGCGTACCATACTGTGAATGGATTTGGCCCTTCCTACATCCAGGACATGGTTAAACTGTACACCCCAGTACGTGCACTCCGCTCTGCATCGGCCAAACGGCTCGCTGCACCAGCACTGCGAGGGGGACCCAAGTTCCCATCAGCAAAAACACGTCGGTTTGCTATCCTGGCTCCAAAATGGTGGAATGAGCTCCCCATTGACATCAGGACAGCAGATAGCTTACACATCTTCCGGCGCAGACTGAAAACTCATCTCTTTCGACTCGACTTCGAGCGATAGAATTACTAACAAAGAATTGCTAACAAAGCACTTACATACTAACAAAGGACTGGCTTATCTAAAGCCAGTTGAGTAGCACTTGAAATGTTTTAGCTCTATGAAACCTGATGTACTTATATGATTCTGTTTTCTTCAAGTTTGTATCTTGTTGGTCGAATGCACTTATTGTAATGTCCGTAATCCTAGTGAGTTTTTGAGCAACCGAGTCTAATCTAGTGACCTTTTTTTTGTTATCCAAGTTTTTCCTATTTAGTTATTTTTGTTTGTAGCCTTAAGTTTGTAGCTTTAGTCTTTTATAAATAAAAGACCTTTTTGAGTTGAAGCTGAATCGTGCGTCTGAGTTCCTGTGAGCCCATCATGTCACAAACAATCATGAAACGGGGATTTTCTGAGAACATTTATTAAACATGTTTTCATATTCATTTTGATGTTACTGTAAAGGTTTGGCTGCTGTGATGAAAGACCAATGAATTCTGAGTAAGTGTCTAGTATGAGAGTTTCTTCTCCCTGCTCCTCTCCTAAGTGTACATGTTATATTAATGATGTACCATGAGTGGAACAAATAAATGAATGAATATATGCGTTTTGTCTGCAATTTTATGAGCCTCATTATTACTATGATATACCGAATGAACTCCTCTAGTGTCTCTTCAGCCCAAAAGTGAAACCTCATCACTAAAAAAACAGAAAAATTGACTTCAATTAAATGTATTATGTCAACAAATTACACATAACTGTATTAGGTTAATTGAAAGCAGGATTCAATACAAAATAGTAGGTTCAACTTAATATTTTTGCTTTCAACTAACCTAATACAATTATGTGTAATTTGTTGACATCATACATTTAAGTAAAGTCAACATTTCTGTTTTTTCAGTGAAGGGATATGATCTGCAAGTAAACAAGGTGTTAATGGACAGCGAGGTGAAACTGAAAGTGAAAACACCTGAAACGTGTCGGTTGTGTTGTAAAACGTTGTTTATTTATGACATGACTTTGTCTTCAAACCCAGCTTCTAACGCAGTCCTGTTTTCCTGTGAAAGCTTCTATGTGATTTGCTTCTGGATGCCAGCGAGACGCCAGACATCTCAGCGCGGAGACTCTATCTGCCGAGGGAAGATCAGTGAGGAAGTTACAGACATGGCCCCGGGGCTTATCTTTTATTGGCTGGCTCCTCGGAGGCTTATCTTTTATTGGCTGGCTCCTCCGTCAAGCTTATCTTTATTGGCTGGCTCCTCCTGAGGACAGCCTGTGAGCCATGAGGGGCTGAGGAGGAGGAGGTGATGGAGGGATGGAGGTGGGAAGTAGTGGAGTACAAATACTTCGTTACTGTACTTAAGTACATTTTTCTGGTATCAGTATTTACTCCACTACTTATTTTTCTGACAACTTTTTACTTTTACTTCTAACTAACCCCCCAGTGTCAGTAGCCTCTGATTTTCTATCTGCAATGATTTTGCCTCCTTCTTCACTGACAAAATTCAGAAAATCAGACAAGCAGTCAGTGCCTCTGCATCAGGTACAGCAAATGTGTTGTCCCTGTGTCCACCTAATATCAATTCAAACACCATGACACAATTCCATCAGATTAATGATAAACTTCAACTTCTGAAATCCTCCTCCTGCTGCCTTGATATTATTCCAACAGGGTTTTTCAAAAATGTTTTTCCTTGCTTGGCCTCAGATCTACTTCATATAGTAAACAAATCTCTTCACTCAGGTATTTTTCCACAGGCCCTGAAAACTGCAGTCATTAAACCGCTCTTAAAAAAGAATAATCTAGACGCTTCAGTAATGAACAATTACAGGCCCATATCAAACCTGCCATTTCTAGGTACAATC
The DNA here is from genome assembly GCA_031216635.1 of Dissostichus eleginoides. Classification (NCBI taxonomy): domain Eukaryota; kingdom Metazoa; phylum Chordata; class Actinopteri; order Perciformes; family Nototheniidae; genus Dissostichus; species Dissostichus eleginoides. Next base: position 3,027,981 of record CM062280.1, read on the forward strand.
ATTGAAAAAGCTGTTTTTCAACAGTTGAGTAATTACTTGCATTTAAATAACTGTTTGGATGTGTTCCAGTCAGGCTTTCGTCCAAACCACAGCACTGAGACTGCTCTTGTAAAGGTTTTCAATGACATCCACTTAAACACAGACAGTGGCAGAACTTCAGTGTTAGTATTATTAGATCTCAGTGCTGCGTTGGATACTGTTGACCACAACATATTACTAGACCGACTGGAAAACTGGGTGGGACTTTCGGAAACAGTTCTAAATTGGTTTGAATCCTACTTAAAGGACAGAAGTAACTTTGTTTCTATAGGTAAATACACATCTGAGTTGACAAATATGACATGTGGGGTACCTCAAGGCTCCATCTTGGGGCCTCTTCTCTTTAACATCTACATGCTGCCACTGGCTCAGATAATGAAAAACAACCAAATAAGTTACCATAGCTATGCGGATGACACACAAATTTACGTAACAATTTCACCAGGAGACTATGCTCCAATTCAAACACTGAGTAAGTGCATTGAACAAATCAATGACTGGATGTGTCAGAACGTTCTCCAATTAAACAAAGATAAAACTGAGGTAATGGTTTTTGGAGCCAAGGAGGAACGTATCAAAGTTAGCGCTGAGCTTCAGTCTGCAATGTTCAAAACAACAGATAAAGCCAGAAATCTAGGTGTAGTCATGGACTCTGACCTGAGTTTCAACAGTCACATTAAAACAATTACTAAATCAGCCTACTATCACCTAAAGAATATTTCTAGGATTAAAAGACTAATGTCATCGCAGGATTTGGAAAAACTTGTCCATGCTTTTATCTTCAGTAGACTCGACTACTGTAATGGTGTCTTCACAGGTCTCACTAAAAAATCTATTAAAAAGCTGCAGCTGATTCAGAACGCTGCTGCTCGAGTCCTCACTAACACTAAGAAAGTGGATCACATCACTCCTGTTCTGAAGTCTTTACACTGGCTTCCTGTGTGTCAAAGAATTGATTTCAAAATACTGCTGCTGGTTTATAAAGCACTGAATGGTTTAGGCCCTAAATACATTTCTGATCTACTGCTAAATTATGAACCATCCAGAACTCTCAGGTCTTCAGGGACTGGTCAGCTTTCTGTCCCCAGAGTCAGAACTAAACATGGAGAAGCATCGTTTAGTTATTATGCTCCAAATATCTGGAACAAACTCCCAGAAACCTGCAGGTCCGCTGCAACTCTTACTACTTTTAAATCCAGGCTAAACACTTTTCTTTTTGTCGTTGCTTTTAATTGAACTATTCACATCTTAAACTGCACTGTAACTTTTTTCCATGTATTTTTTCTTTTAATGTTTATTTTATTATCTTTGCTTTTTAATGACTGATTTTAAATGCCATTTTCTTAATGTCTTTCATTTTTTGTAAAGCACTTTGAATTGCCTTGTGTTGAAAGGTGCTATATAAATAAACTTGCCTTGCCTTACATTTTTAACACAAATACCTGTACTTTCTACTTCTTACATTTTCTGGGGCGGGGGGTTAAGGAGGTGGTGGAGGGGGGGGGGGGTGCTGCCAGGATGACTGGGGCCGACACAGATAGCTCTATCATCAGTGTGGGAAAAACACACAACGCTGTTTCCACCTTCAGAGACAGACTTAGGATCTACTTTTCCTCGTCCTCGCTTTACTTCCTCTCCTTACTTCCTCTCCTTAGTCCTCCTACTTCCCTCTCCATCAGTCGGCCATTGTTTTGACCTCACTAGCCATATTTCACCACCTGTTACTCGTTTAGCTGATGTTTAGGTTCAGTGCAAAGTGGTTGAGATAATTTAAACAAATGTGTTTTCTCTTTTATACAACAATATTACAAAATATTGTTTAGTTTGTATTTTTGTACCTGGACCAACCACAGACACTGATGCCCTGCTTTCAATCATGAAAGTGTGTGTGTGTGTGTGTGTGTGTGTGTTAGTGTGTTAGTGTGTGTGTGTGTGTGTGTGTGTGTGTGTGTGTGTGTGTGTGTGTGTGTGTGTGTGTGTGTGAGACGCTGCTGTTCTCAACACTTTGTTTCCTGGAGTCTGGCCTATCAGTGAGATAAACAGCAGATCTTTTTCGGCAGGTCTGTAACAGGAAGTGCTGTTCACAGGCGTTACAGATTTACTCTCACAGGAGAGCTGATTACTCTGCAGTCTGAGAGTGTGTTAACGATAATTAGCATTTTAAGAGCTATACGATGCAACAGGTCTGAAAAGTAGACACCTGCTAGTTGAATAAGTAAAAAAAAAAACTGCAAAAATGTTTGTAAGTATATACAGTATATATAATATTTAAATACCCAAAGCTTTGTGAAGCAATTTGTAATCTTTTATTGTAGTTAATGCTATACAAAAATTATTGACTGCTTATTGGATACATCTAGCTTTAATCCTTTGATACATACTCGCATTATCAAATGCAACTACATTCAGTATAAATATCTTTTTTTAAGGATATTTTGGGGGCTTTAGAGGATTTCGAGCTGTCCTCCAAGCTATGTTTAAAAACATGGTTTCTTGGTGTTGGAATTGATTAAAACCTTTTGAAATTACACACAGCTTTAGGAAATTTGAGTGGTGTGATTCCGTTAAATAGGGTCTGTGTTCAACACAAGCTGAACATTTTTATGTTCTGTGACATCAAATACGTCAGTAAATAACCCGATCATGGATATCCAACGCGTCTACGTATGTGTCATAAAAACAGCGGTTGCTAAGAAGTGTCTAAGTGAGACTACTAAACCTCATCACACCAAACATCAGCCGCCTTTAGCTTAGCGATGGTTACATGAAGTCATGCAACCGTGATGTAGTTCCTTTATAGCCTAACGTTAGATTTTTACTTCTGGTGATTGCATGTACGCTTCAAAAATCATAAAGTGGTGTTAATATGTGGAGATTATCCTGCTGAGAATACCACGTAACTATCATAAACATGTGTTTTATACAAAAAATAATGGAAAAATCCCATTGCTTTTTGTCAAGGGAGCCCTTGTGATGCTAACTTCAAAGCTGGCCTACACAAATACATCATCCCTGAACCAGAATAGAGATACTGTCTGTCTGTCCTGTCAGCTCTCAGTGAGGGGGCTCTTTCCCCATGGCCCCTGGACCCCTTATCAGCCCCCCCCATACACACACACACACACACACACACACACACACACACCTCATGTCCCAACACGGCTCCACCCCCAACCCCTTACAAACACTGATGTCCTCCATGTCTCCAAAAGCCTGATAAGTGTGTGTGTGTGTGTGTGTGTGTGTGTGTGTGTGTGTGTGTCTGTGTGTGTGTGTGTGTGTGTGTGTCTGTCTGTCTGTCTCCATGCCTTGAATGACATCACTAACAGGGAAGTGTGTGTCTGGAGAGGTGGTTCCCATGACAACAGCATCATCCATCCCATGGGAGTGTGTACTGGAGGCTTATCACTCTGAAAAGCTTTTAAAACACAAAAAAAAAAAGAAAGAAAAAAAGAATAATGTTGAGTCGAGGCTTAAGGAAGCAGAGCCTGATGGTTAAATAAGTTACCCAGGATCCATCTCCGCCATTTAAGACCAGTTCCCGTATTCACAGATTACTTATGGGAAGCTGTGTGAGTGTGTGTGTGTCCTTGTGAGGTCCAGTCGGAATTGTTCGTTCATATTCTGTGATGTTCATTGTCTCAGTGTGAGTTTTGGTCAGCTGGTGTTTCCAGTTATCAGCTGATTAGTTTCTGCTGTAGTTAGTGTTGTAGTCGAGACCACCCTAACCAAGATCAAGACTTTAAGAGGTCGAGACCAAAACAAAACCAAGACCAAGACTTTAAGAGGTCGAGACCGAATCAAGACCAAGACCAAGGCAGGGCGAGACGAATCAAGACCAGAACAAGACTAGTGTGAATCCAACACTACATAACACACTTACAATAAAATGTGGAAGATACCGTAGTCCAGGGGTGTCAAACTAAATTCATCGCGGGCCACATCAGCATTATGGTTGCACTCAAAGGGCCGGTTTAACTTTAAGACTATATAAATATACATATATAAATATATAATGTATATAAAATAATGTATTATATTACATATTTGCCTCTGCATTGGAATATTATCAGATAGGGTGATAACTTTATAATTAATTACGTCTGAAAGCAGAAGTCTAGGGCAAATAATTGCAAGTCTTTTCAGTGGGCATTTCACACAACGAGATGCATTGTGGGGCATGTAGTTTATTGGCAACGTGCTTTTGTACCGTATAATAAACATATTGTATTCTTTGCAAGCTCTTGCGGGCCACATAAAATGAGGTTGCGGGCCGGATTTGGCCCACGGTCCTTAAGTTTGACACCCCTGCCGTTGTCGATTTCATCCATCCATCCATCTTCTCCCGCTTATCCGTGGTCGGGTCGCGGGGGTAGCAGTTCCAGCAGAGAGCCCCAAACGTTCCTTTCCCTGGCCACATCAACCAGCTCTGACTGGGGGATCCCAAGGCGCTCCCAGGCCAGCAGAGAGATATAATCCCTCCACCTGGTCCTAGGTCTACCCCTCGCTCTCTTCCCAGCTGGACGTGCCTGGAACACCTCCCTAGGGAGGCGCCCAGGTGGCATCCTTACTAGGTGCCCGAACCATCTCAACTGGCTCCTTTCGACGCGAAGGAGGAGCGGTTCAACTCCGAGTCCCTCCCGGATGACTGAAGTTCTCACCTTATCCCTAAGGGAGACGCCAGCCACCCTGCGGAGAAAACCCATCTCGGCCGCTTGTATCCGCGATCTCGTTCTTTCGGTCATGACCCATCCTTCATGACCATAGGTGAGGGTAGGAACGAAAATGGCCCGGTAGACAGAGAGCTTTGTCTTCTGGCTCAGCTCTCTTTTCGTCACAACGGTGCGGTAAAGCGACTGCAGTACCGCTCCCGCTGCTCCGATTCTCCGGCCTATCTCACGCTCCAGTGTTCCCTCACTCGAGAACAAGACCCGAGATACTTGAACTCCTTCACTTGGGGTAAGGACTCATTCCCTACTTGGAGTGGACAGTCCATCGGTTTCCTGCTGAGAACCATGGCCTCAGATTTGGAGGTGCTGATCCTCATCCCAGCCGCTTCACACTCGGTTGCGAACCGATCCAGTGAGTGCTGAGGTCGCAGACCGATGAAGCCATTAGAACCACATCATCTGCAAAAAGCAGTGGTGCAATCCTTAGTCCACCGAACTGCAGACCCCCCCCCCACGACTACGCCTCGAAATCCTATCCATGTATATTACAAACAGGATGGTGACAAAGCGCAGCCCTGGCGGACGCCAACCCTCACCCGAAATGGGTCCGACTTACTGCCGAGGACCCGGACACAGCTCTCGCTTTGGGAGTACAGAGATTGGATGGCCCTGAGTAGAGACCCCCTCACCCCATACTCCTGCAGCACCTCCCACAGTAACTCCCTGAGAACCCGGACATACGCCTTCTCCAAGTCTACAAAACACATGTAGACCGGATAAGCGTACTCCCAGGACCAAGCTGATCCGTCGTTCCACGACCAGGACGGAATCCGCATTGTTCCTCCTCAATCTGAGGTTCGACAATCGGCCTGACCCTCCTTTCAAGTACCTTAGAGTAAACTTTCCCGGGGAGGCTGAGTAGTGTGATGCCTCTGTAATTGGCACACACCCTCTGATCCCCCTTTTTGAAAAGGGGAACCACCACCCCGGTCTGCCACTCCTTCGGTACTGTTTCCGACTTCCACGCAACGTTGATGAGACGTGTCAACCATGACAGTCCCTCAACACCCAGAGCCTTCAGCATTTCTGGGCGGATCTCATCCACCCCCGGGGCTTTGCCACTGTGGAGTTGTTTGACGACCTCAGTGACCTCCCCCCGGGAGATTGGTGTTGATCCCCCGTCATACTCCAGCTCTGCCTCTAACATTGAGGGCGGAGTCGGGTTCAGGAGTTCCTCAAAGTGTTCCTTCCAACGCCCTAACACTCCATCAGTTGAGGTCAACAACTTCCCATCCTTACTGTACACAGCTTGGATGGTTCCCTGCTTCCCCCTCCTGAGGTGTCGGACAGTTTTCCAGAACAACTTTGGTGCCGCCCGAAAGTCCTTTTCCATGTCTTCTCCGAACTTCTCCCAAACCCGCTGCTTTGCCTCGGCCACGGCTGAGGCTGCTGCCCTTTGGGCCTGTCGGTGCCTTGCAACTGCCTCGGGAGTCCCCCGGGATAACAAATCCCTGAAGGCCTCCTTCTTCAGTCGGACGGCTTCCCTGACCACCGGTGTCCACCAGGAGGTTCGAGGGGTTCCTCCAGCCCCTTGAGGCACCTAAGACCTTGAGACCACAGCTCCCCGCCGCGGCTTCGGCAATAGAGGCTTTGAACACCGCCCACTCTGGTTCAATGTCCCCAACCTCCACAGTAATGCCCGAAAAGCTCCGCCGGAGGTGTGAGTTGAAGGCCTCCTGAACTTGGGCCTCCTCCAGACGTTCCCAGTTCAACCGAACTACACGTTTGGGCTTACCAGGTCTGTCCAGAGGCTTCCCCCGCCACTCGACCCAACTCACCACCAGATGGTGATCAGTTGTCGATTTCAATATCGGAATATAAATTGTAAGGTTTTCCAAGTGTCTGGAAAAGTTGGACGTAGTTGATTGTTGTGACAAGACCAAGACCTTTCCAGAGACCACTTACTACAGCACTAGCTCTTGTTGAAGTTAGAGCTATGATGGCAATGAATCACTAGACTCCATCCATTGATAAAATCCATTCCAATTATGTACATAAAATGACCAACAGTCTTCATGTTTTACAAGAGGCACTGTGAGTTTCTGACAAACAGAGATGACATTGTTCTGTATTTTCTCTATACCAAGGACATTTTTTGTTTGTTTGCGTTTCTGATTGTCAGCAGGATTGTGGAAAAACGAGTGGCTTTAAATGTATTAAACTTTGTGGAACGATGTAGCATGGGCCAAGGAATAAACCATAATATTTCAGAGCAGATTAGTGAATCACAGACTTGGAAAACAACCTTTGCAGAAGTGTGGTTTACGCTGAAGATCAACAAACATCAATTACTGCGGTAATAAGACAACAGGATTTTAAACAAGTGTCCCATCTTCTCTACTTCTTATTCTTGTACAACAAATACAAGTTGGAGATAGAAACTATAGTGACACTCAGTATTCATTATATTTCCCCTTATCTGTGTTGTCTCATGTCTCTTATCTGGTCTGCTAATCACATCAGGACTGACAGTGCCATGACAATCTGCAGCGCTGCTCTCTGATTGGCTGATGAACAGGAAGTGATTTTTGCATCTTCTAAAAAAATAACAACATTAAAGTACACAGCGGGGCTATTGGGTTGTGGCTCAGTAAGCATGTAACTGAGCAAAGGCAAGAAACACAGGGCTTACACCTTGAGTATGTGAACACACACACACAATGTGAACACACACACACACACACAATCTGTTAAAACACACACACCATCCAGACGTGCCTCCTTATCTCTCAGCTCCTTGGCCACATCTTAACACACTAACCATGTACAAATATGGAGAGAGCAAAACACTGTCAACACCATCCCAGTATGGACCAGACAGACACACACACACACACACACACACACACACACACACACACACACACACACACACACACACACACACACAAACACTCATCCAGTCTCCTCCTGCATGAAACACAGACTCAATCGGGTTGACTCACAGCTTTCTCTTTCCTACTTAAATGCTCAGACACTTTCTCTCTCACACACAGACACACACACGCACGCACACACACACACACACACACACACACACACACACACACACACACACACAAAGTCACCCCCCCCTCCCTGGGAAAGGGCTGAGAGGACAGCAGGCCGTCACTGTTAGCGTTACACACCACTCACAGCGCTCTGATAAGACGAGCAGAGGAGCCGAGTCCTTCAGACCCTCGACCAGATCCTGACTGTCTGCTGACAAGGAAGTTAAAAATATGAAGTATACTTGCACCACACACTAGAAAATACTCCCATTTATTATTGCTTGTCTGTTTCATAATACTTAACACCAATTCCTAATAAAAAGCCAGTAAAGACTCCCCTTCTCCAACTTCCTGCTGGTTTAAATATTGTTCCTTTTTGATTCATCAGTAAAATTAGGAACTTCACTGTAATGGCAAATCACTATAAGAAGGAAATATAAAACACCTACAAAATGACGCATCTATAACTACTGGTAATCACTCCAATATCATCAAATCTTGTCTGGTGTTGTAGCTATTGCAACGTTTAAATTAGAAAAGTATTGATCACTTTCCCAGATCTATTCTATTCTATACATTTGAGGAGAGGGTTTGGATTGGACAGTAATGACCTGAAAGAAGGAGACGTGTTGTGCAAACTTGTTCACTAATGTAAGCCGTTCTATAATTATGGTTCACTAATGGACTGTAAGGAGCCGCTATTAGGATGTGAGATAGTTTATCTATGAGCTGACCTGCACTGAATCACTGACATGACACAGACTCTGAATTACTTTAAGTTTAATCTGATGCTAATACTTTTGTACTTAGGTACGACTTTTATTTCTGCTTTTTTAAAGTTAAGTATGTGCTCATGTTTCAGTGTTGGTGTAGAGGCTACTGCTTGAATATGTTAATGAAAGGCAGGTTTTCCTATAAATAAAATAATTTGTGATCCTAAATATCTTGGTTTCTTCTTTTCTAAGGTCACGTTGTTCTGTTGTCTTACATAATACACTCAAGTAAGAAACCCCTTATTGTTAGCCCTCCTCACCTTGACCATTGCACACCAAAGCTAATGTGTTGTATGTGTTAACCTACTTGGCATTGAACCTGATTCTGATGTCTTTGTGAGTGAATGCTGATGTGAGACTGAACAATGAGGTGGAGATGAAACACCAGACTGTTAAATCTGTGGTGCAGAGCTATGGGGGTCAGCAGGTCACAGTGGGAGGCCTGAGGGTTCAGGGACAGGCTGTCTGTCTGTGAGCTAATGCTGCAGCACACACACACACACACACACACACACACACACACACACACACACACACACACCCTTAGACCTGACCTGTCTTCCACCAAGAAGCCAAGTTTGTGTTTACATCTGTGTCTCAGTTTTGCATAAATCTGTCTTTGCATATGCTTGTAGCATCTTTGCTCTAACACACATATTGTACTGTGTGTGTGCGTGCGTGCGTGCGTGCGTGCGTGCGTGCGTGCGTGCGTGCGTGCGTGCGTGCGTGCGTGCGTGCGTGCGTGCGTGCCACAGACAGGGAGGCAAGGCGGGGGTCAGAGGTCGCTCAGAAACAGAAGTCTTGGCCACATCCATCTCTCGTCACTCCGTCGTTCCTCAACTTGTTTTTCAGAGCTGTGCAGGAATTGTCAGCGATGAAACAACAGAGCTATCAACACTTCATATATGGAGAAAATATATTTATGTTGATCTGTTTACATGTTATGTTACACAAGCTGAATTCCCTTTCAGCTCAATAAAGTTGTGCAGTTTTTTATTTTTTATTATTCATCCATCTTTTAATAATTTTAATATTTTGTTAGTGGCTCATATTATATATTATGGCTCATTTTATGTACTGTTTCTCTATATGTCACAAAGGTAAGGTCCAAATATATATCAGGGGATAAGTAAGTACGATTTTTTTTTACGTCTATGCATTTGCCTTTTAAAAAAATATTTGTGTAATGTGTAATTGGTGCAAATACAAAACAGTAGTGGCTTTACAAGTGGTACAATAATGGCAAGAACAGGAGAGGAATAGAAGAAAATAATAAGTAAAGTCTTAATTTGAATTATAATAATATGCATATGTTTGGCAAAAAATTAAACTGATAAGAATTTTTGACAAAAAAGAACATGTCCATGTTCATATTGGTAGTTTTTGCTTTAACTATGAAATGTTTACATGCTTTAATGTTCAAAAGGGTCTTTATTTTTCGGCAACGGGGGGAGTGTGTGGGAGAGAAACTCCCTCTGGAGGGAACACAGGGATTTTAGCCTCTGCAGACCATTTACATACACTAAAATGTATTAACACACTACAGGAGAGGGAAAACCCAAAAAGCCTATAGGCCTCTTTAAACTCAACACTGAAAAACAGCTTCTGTTATGGAAGCATAGATTGACATTGGGCAATGTAGCCGGTCAATTGATCCGTACAGTCTGAGCTTAGAAGTCACAGGTTCTAATGGAGACGAACGGCAGATTAGAAAAGTGTGAGTTAACACATTTTTAAGAGATTAAAACAAACGCTTAGCCAGGAGTCAGTCATTTCAGGGGCTCATGTTAAGTCATTTGAAAGCAGGATTTACTAATTTGATGGATTGATTTATATAAAAATCTCCTCTCTTACACTCACCAGGCTCTGTATCTAAAGAAGTGAAGCTGGAGAAATCAATCACGCATGTTTTAAAACCTGATAAAACAAGACTCTTGTGTACGTGATTGATTTTCATTCCTCAGCTCGGAGAATGGACACAATTTTTATCTGTGTGCGGGGATGTGTGACAGTGTGTATGTGTCATGTGACAGACTCTAAGTGTGTGTGTGTGTGTGTGTGTGTGTGTGTGTGTGTGTGTGTGTGTGTGTGTGTGTGTGTGTGTGTGTGTGTGTGTGTGTGTGTGTGTGTGTGTGTGTGTGATGTGTGATCATTCAGAGGTGATACTGTGTATGTTCAGTCTTCCATAGATTTTAGCAGCAGTGTGTCCACGGGGCATCGCTGCAGTCTTTAGTGTGTTTCTCCGGAGGGTTGGAGACAAAGTGTGTGTACATGCATGTTCAGAACAGTGTGTACAGAGTGTGTCCCTCTGGACTGTTAGGATTTCTATCGATTTATGAGCCTATCCAAAAAGGTGTGGTAAAAAAATAGACCCAATCCCAAGTATGCTTGACCTGAATGGACCCTTATAGAGACAAAGCGCCATGATAGATAAGAGCATCAATAATACGGTCTGACAATAATGTTAACAAATATTTAGTTTGCAAGCTTCAAAACGTCATATTTCTACCTGCTGTAGGTGCACCAACAACAACAAACAAACTCTATCAACTGGATGATACACAGACAGGAAATAATAATTGTCTAACAATGTATTTTAATTCTGAAAAAGTTATTGTTATTTACTTAAAAGTGTCCCATGATATTTGGTTGGGGACCTCCAGGGGAGACTTTTAACACCAGGCCTTATTTTGAGGTTACCTGCATTTCACTTTACTTTGCAACCGGCCAATAAAATTCGGGAACTTGGGTTGACTTTTTGAGGAGCTGCAGCATTTATTTACTGACAATCAGGAACTCACACTGTACATTTACTGTTGTTGGATTACTTTCTCTGCTTCAATCTTTTAAAATCGAACTGCAATCATGATCAGTTTCATTCAGACCCAGTCGGTTAGTAATCATGTTAACACACAGACAATCATTCCTCCTGTCTTAATTTTCAAAATGAAAAAGACATTTGATCTCGACGCCAGGGAACAACTTTACTGCACCACCGACATCAAATGTTTACATTCTGAATGTCTTTATCCCTCTGAGTCTGTAGAAATAGGACAAGCCCTGCAGAGCCTCCATTGCCTCCACAGTTGTGATTGATCCAGGATAACGGTCCTGACCTGAGGCTATTTATCAAGCTTCAATGTTGCCATGTGGTGCAAGCAAACATGATCTGTGTTACTCCGGGTATTAAACATGAGCAAACACGCTTAGAGTTAGTGGTCAAAATTATTCTGACATGCTGATTTTGTATTCATGACGTTGTGAGGCATCATGCATCAGTTGTGTCGAACACAACTAACTCCCTAACTAGCTCAAGGAACGTGACAAAGGAAGGAGCGCATACAAGAGATTTGCCTAAAACAAAAGTAATGTATTAAAAGTGAACAATTCAACTAATGTGGAATCATTAATGCATGGCCAGAGCTAATATAAACACATCTTACTGAGACCCCATTGACACGGGAACGCAAACGCAAACTAAACGCAAAAGAACCGAATTCGATATCAAAAAAGTCTTCCGTTCACACGGATACGGCTCAATAAACGTGTCCCTTCACACGAGACCGCTAGACACGGCTGGAGACGCTGTAGTACATATGCCGGGCCTGTAAGTGGCGCTGTACTTCCGCCACAAAATACACCAAAAGCAGCGAAGAAGACCCCCGAGCATGGTTGCCATGGTTGCCATGGTTGCCTGGTTGCCCTTCTGTTTATTCTCCGCGGTGGATTTAGCAACATGTAGTTCATGTAGTTCTCCATGTCCACTTGTTGCTGATGGTTGTGGTAGAGGAGCTGTAGATTTTGCACTAACATCTGTAGCATGGTCAGTAGCAGTAGCTACTGACCATGCTACAGCAGTGAGCAGCAGAGGTGGGGAGAGGCGGGGCTATGGCTTCATCGTTATCAGGAAAATGATCGTATAGGACGTACACACGGAGCCGTTTGGCCCCCCAGAGCGTTCCGTCCGTAGATCTATCCACCTTGGGACCCGTTATCGTTTTAGGGGTCCGTTTCCGCGGTTCCGTTACGGCCTCGTGTGAACGAACGGGCTATACGAAAGAGAAAAATTGCGGATACAACCCGTTTCGTTCCCGTGTAAACAGCACATGAGTCTGTAACTCAGCAAGATGCCATTAGTCCTCATCGATCAGTTGAGATTGGTGACATGATGTACGTTTTTGTCAGATAGGAACATGGTCCATTTTGATAAACTACAAAGTCAAGGCCAAGTTATATCTTACGAAATAAGCAGGAGAGAGAAATATGGTACTTATGTTTGTGGATTTTGAACGGCTCCAAAATGTAATTGCTTCGTCATTGGTCCATGCTCTTCAAAAATGTTTTATTGAACATTTCTCAGTAGTTTTTTTCATTTGATCCAAAACTAAACTTCCTTGGCAGACTGAATAAAGACGTTTAGTTTGCAGGCCTTGGACAGTGTGCAGAACTTTTTGACTGTGTATACTTCAGCCTTTTTTTATTTCAAGTTCACATTGTTTGTCATTGCATTCATGTGTGTTTGCTTCTTACTCTAACACAAACACGTGCACACACGGATTCTGGTCCACTCTCTTGGGCCCGCTGCACTTCTTAGCAGCTGCTCGGTGTTTATGTGACACCTTTTCAGGGGTGCTAATGCTGGAGAGCCGTTTAACAGCCGAGCGTCCGCTGAGCTGCTGCAGGACTCAGTAATGGACGGTTGGCTAAAGGGGGTTAGAGGAGAGGAGGAGGAGGAGGCAGGTGAAGAAGGGTGAGGGAAGATGTTGTTATGAAGGGGTGTTTCTTATCCCGATCCCATGGCGGCTCCCCTGCTGCGCTGGATGAAAGCTCCCCGACCAGCCGTCGTCGCAGTAACTAATTTGCTGAGATTTTCTGCTCGACTGGAGGCACGAGGAAGAGCCCCCCCCCCTCCTCTTCCTCCTCTTCTCTCCCTCAACACTCACAATCTTTCCATCTCCCTCACACAGGAAGACCTTCAACTTCAGAAATCTTAATTAGGATCATGACTGTGCAGAAGAAAGGGTTCAGAACAAATAATAACTGCATGTTTTTATAATAAAGTCAAACAAACAGGTCATGAAACCGGCCTCCATCAGTTTAGTTTTAGTGTACAGAAACAAATAAAAGGGTTAAACCTGACTAAACCTTTTGTAGGAGAAGTAAGAAGCTAAAAATGGCTTACGGTGATTCATCATTAGTCATACTTTTAAGGAAAAAGGATAAAAAAAAACATTGATTGTATAATTTATTAGGTTAGGGTTAGGGTTAGACAATAGTTGTTGAGACTTTTCACTCAGAACAGCAAGTCTTAATCTCATGGTGGCGCTAGAGGAAAAGTCACCAAAGTCTGTAGGATTCATTGTCTGGGAAACATCAACGTTTGTTTGAAGTTTCAAAGCAATCTGTTTCGTAGTTTTTGAGATATTTCCGTCTGAAACAATGTCTGCCCAACTTTGCCATCCATCCAAGTACACACAGCTACTCACACACCCTCTCTCTCCTCTCTCCTCTCTCCCTGTCGTGTCCGAGCCACGTCATCCCGATAATATTTCCTAATCACCGCTGTGGCACCCTTGAGGGTTCAAACGGGTCATTGGCAAGAAGCCATAATCCTCTTCTTGAACTCTGGCCCGCGACGGCCATTTTAATGGGGTCAAATACTGAAAGCGGATCACATCACATCCTGACCAGCGGCAAAAACTCTGACGCTGCCGGAGGTGAGAGGACGACTTTCGGGAACGCAGCAATGATGTACCTGGAGCAGCTGATAAACAGGGGGATTAAAGGCTGGAGGATCGATAATATTGATGGGTGGTTCATGAGCAGGGAGGCAACATCTGCATGTGTGTGTGTGTATGGATTATCAACAAACGCATGGGAACATTTGTGAAATCGGTAAAAATAGCTCTTTAATGCGAGGCTACTTTGCATTATGGTGTAACTAAGCGCAGGTAATTCCATGCAATAACAACGCCTGGACAACAATAGACCTTTTCTTGGGCTTTTTGGCTCTTTTCCAGCTTCCTCTGTGTTATTTTTGCAGCGACGCTAATCCCGCTTCTAGCAGCGCTCACATCCAGACAAACACTGGCCATGAGTCTGCAAGATTACGGCTTATAGTGTTTCTTTTTTATCCCACACGTAGTCTATATGAGTGTGTGTGTATGGGAGAGTCTTACAGAAGGTGAGAGTTCGTGGATTTGCATGATTACATTTCTATAGTTGTAGATTTAGTTATAAGGAAAAGAGAAAAGTACTTTATTGTCTCTGGATTTCTCCCTCTAAACATCTTTAACTTTCTGGATTAGATTGAACATTTTCTTGATTATCTAAAAGTATTATTTTTGTATCTTTCGTATATTTATTTCGCTCTTGACTCTCATTGTGCAACTATACAGGTGTTTTGATCATTTTGGCTGATTATTGAATGCTTGATTAGCATCTTTCCTACTCACCTGTAAATGCAAGACACAATGCACTGACTATAAAGTATCATTGTATCGTATCGTGACGTATTGTTTGTTACCATATAGAAGCGTATCTTATCTTATCTTTTAATATACTGATCGTATGTTAAGGTATCGTGTGTTATCGTATCGTATTGTAACGTTTCTTATTATGTCGTATCGGATCGCATTGTATCTTATCGTATCTTATTATATCTTATCTAATCTTATCGTTTCCTATTGTATCGTATTGTAAGGTTTCTTATTTTATCATATCATATTGTATCATATCTGGTCTTGACTTCTAAGCTCAACTGGACCTCTTAGGTTGCACCAAATGTATGGTTTAATATAAGAAAAATTGCGAAGTGGGTTAGGGTGAGGGTTGCTCGGGGTTGTCGGGGTCTTTAAGTGAATAAAGGTTGAAGTCAGTTCTATTAACAGGGGCTCTTTGCACATACACTCCACCAGCTGTTAGCACCCTGCATCCCTCTGCTCTACCCCCACTAACACACACACATACACACACACACACACAGATTTTTTTACACAAATCTTAAATGTATGAGCAGTAGCCGACATAAATCTGAGATAGTTCACTTGATGAAATAAATTCAAATTAACTATTATAACAAATAATTTAAAGACGTAACTACCCAGAAAATTCTTGCAATATCAACCTAGACGAAAACATTTGAATAACTCAGATTAGAGGAAACTGAAAGGTACAGACTAAAATATTTCATGTTAATGGGTTTTAAATGTCTGCTCGAATTGAAAATGTGTCCTTTTATTGTCCGGGGAACTTATTTTAGCTCATGATGTAAGGTTACCTCAAATATTGGAAATGAAACCCCGGTCCCGTCCAGACTAAATATACCTAGACGTATCATAATCATTCAGAAACACTGCTTTCATCCACATTTAAAGAGTTAAGCTTATCTCAGGTTATTAAATAACTCTGGTGGCTTTCCAATCATTATGTATTGAGCTTACTGGAAATAGAAACGTCCCTTTTGGTATAAATACTGTAACTTAATACAACTTGTATCTTTCAGAGTTTTGCTCTTGTAATAGACTTGATCCAATATGTCTCCGTACTGCGTAGTGACAGTTGATGAATTTCATTAAATTGCACCGAATATTACCTCACTGCTCTTGCATTTTCCAACACAAAACGTGGTTATTAACCTTGAATTCACCTGCATATTTGTAAGAAATTAAATCAACAACAATTTTGTGAAAAGCATTACAATTAATCAAATTGGTAGATCTAAAAATGGAGGTAAAAATCAAAACTAAAGAAGTTGTTTCAAATTATTTTATTAATATGGATTTCTTCCCATCGAAAATGTAGTAAACAAGGCAAAGTTACGCTTTACATGCATAATATGACATTTTCAAATATTCAGGCCTAACTGCCTAACCTTGAAGGTGCAAAAAAAAAGCGATACAATATTTGCAATTTTACAGGTCGTAAAATGACCTTGACATTGACTTTGACTTCCTCAGAGTGAAGCGTCCCTCCTCCTGCAGACCTCCTTCTCTCTCCTTGCCAAAGTGAAAATCTGTGGAGCTGAAGTGTGGAGTTCTGAAGTTGAGGTCAAACTAATAGAAGGACATGGAGGTGAAGTCCACAGTCTAACTCCCCTCTCTGGCCATATTTAGAGATGTGACTCTTGGCACCTCTCACAGAAACAGCGTCCCCAGGGGTCAAAGAGGTCGATGCGGTCTGCAGAATCACAACACAATTACAGCACTCCTCCTTAAAGAGATGTCCGAGGAGGCTGCAGGGTGGAGGGGTGTGCTTTTTAAACAACCCTCTGTTGGCTTTTAGCACCACCCCCTGCCGCTAAAATCTTCTGGTTGTCCGTGCTATGCTGCAAAAAGCGTTTGGGTGTCGCAGCGAGCGTGTTGTGATCCTCTCGCTGTCGGAGTCTGTCACGCTCAGCCTGTAGATGTGCATTCATCTGCCTCTTTTAACCACCGAGCTGCTCAATTATTCAGCAGCAGTGTGGAGTCAAACATTCCCATTTAAAGATCAAACACTTGTTTGACCAGCTGAATGTCCGATAGTCGTGTAGAGACAGACAGGAAAGAGGCTGGGTGAGGGGCGAGGACACCAAACACTTTCAGGCTAAAGACACGACAAAAAGAAGAGTCAATAATCCAATAGAATAAAGACTTTAATCTAGAAACCTTTTAAGCATTTAGTCTATTTCTGACAAAATAAGGCATACACTACGGCTTAATTAGAGGGGCCCTTTTATGCTAATTTTAAGGTTCATGTTTTTTCTTTTACTGGGACATGTCTCCATGCTTTAATGTTCAAAAAGCTCTTTATTTTTCTCATACTGCCTGTGCTGCAGCACCTCTTTTCACCCTCTGTCTGAAACCAGAGGCGCTCTAATTGGTTGCTTAGCCGGATCTGTTGTGATTGGTCAACCGATTAGAGATGTCCCGCCCCTTAGCCTATCACGTACAATGTTTTAAAGCGCTAGCCAATAGAAGCGTAAGTGTTACATAGTGATGACATTAGAAGAAAACCAAGGCGTTTTTTTTCACAGAAAAGCCAACTAAACTTCCAGCCTTTCTTCTACTTTCTGATGGAATACATCCTACATTACATTAGTTATAATACCAACAACTGAATATACAAGCATTTTCATATTGGACAATTCTGCAAAACCTTCAATGATGTCCAATGTTGTCTTTCTCCATCTATTAAGATCAAACAATTCCATCTTTATCCTGTACTTTTGATCAAAACAGCAGGCGGTTTTGAGTATCCTTCAAAGATAAAGTGGTTGAAGGGTTAATGACGTGTCCTCTCTTAACTTTCTCCCTGATCTCACAGTATCACAGTGTTTGAGGCTCATCAGTCCCCTGATCCATCACATCCTCGCCCCCGTCCTCGCCCCCCCACCCCCTTTCTTTTCCTTTGACCTATCCTTCACCAAGGCCCAGGGTAATCCCATTGAGTTTGGGCAAAACAGAGTTTAAGGGGGAAGGAGGGGTGAGGCGAGAGGCAGGAGGGAGGTTAAGGACATCGGTTTTAAGCTTCAAACATCACAGACTTCAACCTGCAGCTACAGTGTGTGTGTTCACTGAAAACAAAGATATATAACTTTTCTCTTTTGATGCATGAGAGTAACTTCAGTCCTGAAATGCTGGCTCATTCATTGTTAACACATAACTGGATGTAAAGGTTTTCAGTGACGGTAACATTGTTATCCTTGAATTTAAAGGCTAGCCAGACAGGAAGCACTGAAGAGACGTTCATACTTCTCTAAAACTTGACTTTACATCTCTGAAAAGGCCTGTCAGCATTAAGTTGTATGATTATTTGCCACAATTGCTTGGTAAAAAGTACAATTTCTCGACTGTTCCTGTTACATTTGCACATGTTTGAATGGCCTAACCTGATTTTGTTGCATTGCAGCAAAAGATAAGATGGACTGAATTGCGTTTTACTATATTTGCATCAATTCTAAATCGCCATACTAGCTTCTAAAATGAATAAGAAGGATGCATTTTCTTTTCCAGGACTGAAGTCTGTCTGAATGAATGTTTGTTGTCTGTCCTTAGCTTATGTAAAGTGGCCTTGGGTCCCTTGAAAGGCGCTATATAAATGAAATCTATTATTATTATTATTCATTGACCAGATGTATAAAATGTCTTTCATAAAATAGAAATAATTCATCAAAAGTTCACTGTACAGATTTCACATAACTGTATTAGGTTAGTTGAAAGCAATAATATTAAGTTGAACCCAGTGTTGTAGTCAAGTCACCAATTCACGAGTCCAATTCACGAGTCCAAGTCACTCTCGAGTCACCACTCTTCGAGTCCGAGTCCAAGTCCGATTCACCTAGGGAGAGTCGTAGTCGAGTCCGAGTCCAAGTCCGAGTCACCCAAGGAGTGTCCGAGTCGAGTCCGAGTCCAGGACTCGAGTACTCCATCTCTGGAACCCACCCACTATCCTCTAACTTAACATTATTGCTTTCAACTAACCAAATAGAGTTATGTGAAATATGTTGACATAATACTACATTGTTACTGTTAATAAAGTCGACGTTTCAGTTTTGTCAGTACAAACAATGTTTGCTAATACAAAATATCCACATTTAACAAACCATGCTCTGATTTAAAAAGTGTTGCTAAAGGTTGAAGTTGCTCACGAATCTGTATATAAGCTATCAGAGAAAGTAAAAAAGAAAATAACAAATAATCTGGAAAGCACCTGAGCTTCCATGCTTTGTATTTCAGTCTCTAGCTTCTCTGTAAATCGTTTTCTGACCAATCTGTTTGTTAAAGCTCTTCATGGAAAGTGTAGAGGTGACGGGGGAGGAGTTAGTCAGGGGGGGGGGGGGGGGGGGGGAGAGAGAGGGGGGTGAGTGGAGACGTCGGCCCTGCATTTGAACTTAACCTGGCTGTGGCCCGGGACTGACGCAGCAATTAGCACCAGGGATCAGCTTCAAAAGGAACGGCACAGTGTGAAGCTGGTCTAATTAGTCATATGAACGGAGGCAACAGACCGACCACTGCATGCCTGAAGCTCCTGGGGCGGGGGGAGGGTGTGTGTGTGTGTGTGTGTGTGTGTGTGTGTGTGTGTGTGTGTGTGTGTGTGTGTGTGTGTGTGTGTGTGTGTGTGTGTGTGTGTGTGTGTGTGTGTGTGTGTGTGTGTGTGTGTGTGAGGCTGATTCACTCTGGTCAACAGCAGGTGAATGAGAGTCCACGTTGGTGAAGACATGCTTCAGATCAAAGCGTTGTCATGTCTGCTATCGTGTGATCTTACATGATCTGTTACTGAAATAAGAAGAAAACATCCCCACTGATTCTCTGCAGGAATATCGTCTTATTAGCAAACATCCGAGCAGTAGCTGATCCCAATAACAAGAATTTATACCGGACACGTTGAGTTGTAGCATGTAGCATGAAGCAAGGGAAAAAAAGGTGTATTGATGCATATGTTAGGGCATGTCGACACTTATAAGGGTACATTAATATTACTAATCTTTCCCTTTTGATTTGGAGCTTCTTACTGGCACAGCCAATCATGTGGTTACTGATCTGTATTTATGTTTGCTTTAAATCCTGAAAAGTGATTAACCCTAACTTAAGAGACAGACAGTCAAATCTAGTTTTCCCACTTAATGCAAACTCAAAATGTCCTCCAAGTTTACCATAAACCTAGTATTATGTATAGTTTCTCTAACAGTAACTCTGTGAGCATTCACCAAGACTTATGCTAAGCTAACGTGAAGTCAACACTTCACAGAGATGTTCAATGTATGTTAGCAGCCCCGTTATTTGTAACCTTTAAATGTGAACAACTCGTACTATGATAATGCTAAGATGCGAGTGTTTAGCAGTTATAATGTTAAGCACATTCACCATCTCAGTTAAGCGTGCTAAGAAGTACAGCAGAGGTGCAACTAATCTGTTTTGCCCATAAAAAAAATATTGGAGAAACAAAGTTGAACCTCTTATGGATTGATTAAATCCATAGTTGTTGAGATATTCAACTCAAAACCTCCTGATTCAGGAAAGGTCAGTGGATCACCAAAGGTATTGGGACGCAACGTGGGGGAATTATGAATGAAAGTACAGAATGACGTACACATTTTTTACAAGACATGTGATGAATTTGACTAGTTGGTGGCACAATGAGACGTCAGAAAATCACAACAAGTCAAATTCCTTCCCTGAGAACTAGGCATATCAATATCTGCTTAGTCTTTTTTTTCCAACCTTTTATGTGCGAATATCGATAGTCTTACATATTAATTTTCAAACTGATTGCAGATATAAACCAGTTTTCCAACATTATATAATGCCTACTGATATTGCAATGTCCCACTGACCGAAGCAGACATGAAATACGATGCTACACATTCACGGGCAAATTAAGAAAACTACTTCAACTTGCGAAACATGCAACATTTATTAATAAGTATCATACCGATGCCTATATTTCACTTTAAAGCCTTTATCGCGCAATACCAATGACGTGCCGATATCATCGTGTATCCCTAAAGACAACCATGAATATTTGAAGAAAATGTAATTGTAATCCATCCAATAAATGTTGGTAAACTCCAGTCTGAACCAAAGACATTTCCATTGCATTAGCAGCTATTGTGGCTCAACACCAGATTTAAAGAGCGTATATTATCATCCTGTATAACTCCCTCTCCTCAGATATCAGCCCTCTGTGGCCCCCTCGGCCCCGCAGGTGAACGCTGACATGTAATATGCACAAGTATCTGTGATAATGGGGATTTACATTGACAAAACAAACCTATGCACATATATTAAATGTAGGCAAATAGTCGCCCCTGCCGCCTGCTCTGTAATCGGGTAAAAAATCGTCGCTGAGGTGAAAGGGTCGGGTCACAACAACAAGCCATTTCATTACTGTGGCTCAAATGTCCCAGGATGCAATTCAATCACGGGGCGATTATTTTTCCTCAGATTCCACTCTGAGGGGAATTGGCTGTCGTTTGTTGCTGACCTTTTCACGCCGCGGCCATTTATCCCGGGGAATAATTGTTGGGATGCTTCCCTGGTCATATCCCTGAGTGCTGCAGCACATATCCTGTTATCTGCCACTGCTCACAAATACTGATGTGTTCAGGAGCACACTCTGCAAAATACACATCTATTGTTACAAGTCATTCAAGCCATTCCAGTGTCAGGTTTTCCATATTTTCAGACTTATACTGTATGTAAGGGATAAGGCGGTCATTATCGAAAAAACAACACCTGCCTTCTTCTGGTGATTTCTCTGGTGTCCAATGTTGTCTTTTAACCTCTTTTCTTCCCTTCATTGATCCTCCATACCAACGGTCATTAATTTGCTAAGCAGCGGTGGGTTATCGAGTATTAATAACCTCTCAAAGGTCCGAATTGACCAATCAGAATCAAGTATTCAACTAAGCCGTGTAATAACACCTTTTAACAGTGATATGTTTGGCAGGTATTACATTCATTTCAGCAAAACTAGGCTGGGTAGTCAACAATAATAGTCTGGAATGATATCTTTTCACCCAGAATGTAAGTATATCTTCTTTTAGGAATTTCCAAATGATTATGGTGCCTTTTTTCTGATGTTCTGAAGTCTGTTGACACGTAAATAGGCTGTATTGTAGTGGTATGTCTTACAATGTTCCAGTTATAAACAGTAAAACTATCACAGTTTCTCTGGCACCGGCAAAAAAAAGCTTTAAGTTAAAGTCTCAAATCAAAAAACAAGCCAAAAGTGGAGGAAAACACACCAGGAGGGGAGGGGATTACACAGGGCCAGGATGTGGAAAAATAATAATTATGTAACTTTTAACAGTTCTGTAATAGTGTTTTGAGTAATACTTATTCATATATATTTTTTTAGAGGCACTTGGGTTTACATTGGGAAAAATGTAATAAAATACAAAGAAACTATAGAATAAAATCACTGTGAACTGGCTGAGTTCTGACTTTTAGCAAAAAGGCGAGTTTGAAGAGATGTGTTTTGACGGCTTGTTTTATTGTTGTTAATGTATTTCATGTCTTTTCTAACTTATCATGTGCTGAAAGAATGATACCATGCATGTGGGAAAGGAAAAATAACATTGATTTGACCTTTTAAAGGCATACAAAAGTGCATATATAGGCCAACTTATTCAACATATCTTTCAAAAAACATTTGTAAGATATGTCAAATGTCGGCTATAAACCATCAACAATAAGTCAAACATCATAATAAGAACACAATGCATCCTTTTGTATCTCTGTTAGATCCGTCCTGTTCTGTATTCAGCTGAAAGTCTCCTCTCTCAGCGCCATCTGTTTCCTCGGCTCTGTTTCTTTAAGGCTGCACTGGCCCCTCAAAGTGTGAATAATATTCAGTAAGGGGGTAACGCTTAAGTGGGAAAGCTTTTAGCACATTATCCACTGGCAATTGCAACCGTAATCGAGTTTGCCGGCGCAGGTCTCTTATTAAATATCTGCAGCAGCAGGATTTGCATTCAGGAGTCGCCTAATAGGTTTAGAGGATCTCTGGCTCGGCGTTTATGTGAGCCTCCATCTCACAGAGAGGAGAGGGAGTGACATTGAGGAGACACACACACTCACACACACACACACACACACACACACACATATACACACACTGACACCTAGAAGAAATCTGAAGTCAGCGTTTTGGTATCATGTTGCCTTCAAGTGCTCCTCGTTCTTCTGTAACAGTAAAATCAGTCTTATAGTATTTTTATTTTGTATTTATTTCATATTGTTTATATTTGATATAATATATAATAATTGTTAATGCTCTTTTCACTTTTTAAAGTATCTTAAAGGTCCCATGTCATGGCCATTTCTACTGATCATAATTCCATTGTTGAGGTCTACTAGAATAGATTTATATTGTGCAATTTTCCAAACTCACATTGGTTTCTCATACAGCATCTCTGTATAGTATGTGTATTCACTCTCTGTCCTAAAAACCCCCCCCCATGAGCCCAGTGGCCGTCTGCGAGACAGCGAGAAACAGCGAAACCCAGCCCGAACACACACACACACACACCCGCAGCCTGGCTGGGAGTTTGTGTGTGTGCTCACACACAGCCTCGCCGCGTCCCCCCGTCTCAGGGAGGAGAAATCGGCGGAGCTGCAGCTGAGAAAAGATTGAGTGTGTGTGTGTGAGGAAGTCCGTGGATTGGAATCCACGGACTTAACGTAACGGCTCCGCGGACGTAACGTAACGGCTCCACGGATTGGTCCATTTGGACGAATGGGTCCATTTGGGCATGGGCACGTCACTGTACCGAGGAAGAAAAAGAGAAATCTCCAACAAGGCGTTCTGGGGCAGCATAGACAGGTCTTTTCTGTGTTAGAGTTTTACTCGCTACAGGGTGTACTTTGAGGGTTTGTGACTTTGCACACCGTTTACATGCATAAAAAGCTACATAACACACAAGGGGACGGGTAATAACCGGAAAAGCATGACATGGGACCTTTAAGTATTTGTATTTTAAATGTCTGAACACATTTGTGCTTCTGTAACGAAATAAGTTCCCAAATTGGGATCAATTAAGTATCTACCTATCTATCTATCTATCTACATATATATATATATATATATCTATCTATCTATCTATCTATATATATATCTATCTATCTATCTATCTATCTATCTATCTATCTATCTATCTATCTATCTATCTATCTATCTTTTATTTTTTAATAATGGACAATGCACATTAAATAACATGAGCACTTTCTGCTGTCAATGTGCCAGATCTATCCATAAACGCTTGGCATGGTGTCAATATTGTCAAACTTATTATAAAAATGATGCTATATGTATATTTAACTTTAAAATACACGCTTTGCTAACACATATACATCACTAACAAATATAAATCCTACATGATGTTTACAGATATGACTTACATTGATCAAGTTCATGTTATTTATTTATTATGCAAAGAAATCTGTGAAAAATACATAGATACTAAACTAAAATAAATAAAATATAGAATGAATGTAAACAGCAGTGTGCTTAATGTACATAGATCATTATATCATACATCATATATAAACAGAGGTGTAGACGGTGGTAAAACAGTATATAATAAAAGATAAAGTGACAATATACAGAAGTGTCGTGTGACTCAGTGTAACACCTACTTCCTGTATCCCTAATCTTTTTCTTAATCATTGCATTGTGTGTAGTCGTTAACACGTTGTATGTTGCTGTTACATTAAATATATTTTACTTGTACAAACACGCTATTTCTTACCTACTTGCATGTACATAATAGTTCTTTGTTCACCTATATTTGCTCAGATTGGTATTCCTTGTTTTCAGCTCTATGTCCATATCTAACTTTCCGTAAATAGTCAAAATAACGTCAACGCAACTTAAAACCAGAGTCAAATTCCTTTTAAGTGCAGACATAGTGTCCAATAAAGCTGATCCTGACTCTGATTGGTTGTTGTAAAGCAGGGGGGTCAAACTCAATTTCATGGCGGGCCACATCAGCATTATGGTTGCACTCAAAGGGCCGGTTGTAACTATATAAATATAAATATATAAATATATAATGTATATATAAAATGATGTATTATATTACATTATTGCCTCTGAATTGGATTATTATCGGAGAGGGTATAATGACTTCATAATTATCTACGTCTGAAAGCAGAAGTCTGGGGAAAATAATTGCAACTAATTGCAAGTCTCTTCAGTGTGCATGTCACAAAATGAGATGCATTGTGGGACATGTAGTATATGGGCAATGTGCTTCTGTAAAGTGGCATGTAACTGTATAATAAACGTATTCTATTCTTTGCAAGCTCTTGAGGGCCGCATGAAATGAAGTCACGGGCCGTATTTGGCCCCCGGGCCTTGAGTTTGACACCCCTGTTGTAAAGCAAGCATTTCCTATCAGTGTGTTGAGGAAATAAAAACACATATCGTCTCGATAAAGACAAAGACTCCAATTCTCTTTAGGTGACGTCTAGACCGGATTCAGTCCCTATCAAGTTAAAAGCAAAGTAAGGAAGTTCTTTAATCCGTTTGGAAGGCTTTCTTCTTCGATTGAAGTCATACGATGATAACAGTTTGATAAACTATAATGCAGGCCTCTCAGAGACACCATTAAACCTACTGTCTGATAGTGAGAGAGTTATTAATGGCCTTATAGAAGTTATGTGCATTTCCTGTCGCGTGACAACTGTGTGTGTGTGCGTGTGTGTGCGTGTGTGTGTGTGTGTGTGTGTGTGTGTGTGTGTGTGTGTGTGTGTGTGTGTGGGTGTGCTAAAGATTAGGGGCTCACTGGTGTGTGTCGTAGAACAGATTAACCCAAGACTGCTTCTCCTGCACTCAATAAGGTTGTTTGTGTGTGTGTGTGTGTGTGTGTGTGTGTGTGTGTGTGTTTTTGTGTGAGTGTGTTGTAAAGGCATTTCTCACAGTTGCTGAGGGTCTCACACACCACATAACGAGGGCAAAAGGCAGATTTTTTCACTATGAATGAAGAAGGAAACTGTACAAAATCTGAAGTGCATTATGTGACAAAAACTAACCAACGTTTAGGACCATAAAAGAGACAGAGAAGTTAACATACATACATACATTTTCACAAATATTTGAACATGGCACAACTTAGCGTTAAGGTGCATTACCTCCACCAGAAGCCGTCCCCAGTCTCTCCTACATGAAAAACTACCACAAAGCCACAGAAACCAACACAAACACATATTCCCGGAACTTTAAATCGGTGTTTGTTTCCCGGGGACTCTTTTGTTCGCACACCATGGAAGTAAAACAGGATAGGTGAGTGTTTAGAACATTATACGTTGTTTTAATATATATGTACCTTTACAATAACGCTCTCAAAGCTGTATCATAGACGCTCCTGTTGTTTGACGGAGACACGGAAAATGGCTCCGCTAATCACTCAATACAATCACCTCTACAGGTGGGAGAGTAAACAGCAGTGGTTCAGTTTACCTGCAGATTGTATCGACATTCAATAAAGTTGTTGTTTTTAAAAAACGTAACACGTGCTTGTGTCATTATTCTACTGTTAATATGACATTGTTTTCCTGTGCAAAACATCTAACAAGCCTTACTGTGTCGACTCTGCAAAACATGGATAGGCCTACCCTGGGGAAAAAAACAGCCAATCAGAAAGGCCTTTGTGATTACCGAGGTTTGTTGCCAAGTAGGTTAACTCATAGGAGGAATTTGTCTTGGTGTTTTTGGTGCATACATAAACATGCATACATCAAAATATTTACATACATGAATACTGATGGAATAGGTATACCTGTGCATATGTGCATTTTACTTTATCATGCTATTTTTCTAAAACAGTTTCTAAAAAGTACAATATTTAAACAAACATAACACTAAGAATAACATTATTACATTACATTTCTTGTATAAGCAACAATGTTTAACATAATGACTGTTGCCCATACTGCTGGCCAAGTTCCCATAAATAAAATCTAAATCTTAAGCCTGATCTGCACTGTATTTATAAAAGAAAAACAGGCTATTATTTGCATTAATAAACAGAACAGGACACGCTAAAGCACTATTGTATATTGGGCATCATTGCAGTAAGAAAGTGTTTGGTTGAAAGGCAAAATCCTCCAGACTATAGTGACTCAAATGTTTTTATTTCTAAACAAAACTGGGGTTTTTTCCACATTATTTGGTGACACTCAGAGGAGAGGGTTTGGTTTTAGTTCATATTTAATCTTATTCTAAAAAATGAAATGTGTGTTTTAATGAGAGTGTGAAGCTGTCGGCATCACTTTACTGCTGCCATTAATTATCAAATAGCTCCATCTTGGGCAAACATCTCTGCTGTTGACATGTTGGGTTAGTGACTCCCAACATGAGGTCTGGGGCCCTCCAGGGGTCCGCCAGAGGGCTACAAACATGACGTCAATTCCACTTGTTATTTCCCTCCTTTATTGTCCAAATAAATATGTTTTCCTCACCATCAGTTCCCCATATCATGAAGACACATTATTCTTAAACCACACTCAAAGTTCAAATTAAATAGTGCAAGACTAATGTGCAAGCAGGAGAAGTGAAATATATATAAATTAAAAATAGTTAAAAATAGAATGTAATAGTATGAACATGCCATCCACTTGTTACTTCCCTCTTTTATATTGTCCAAATAAATATATTTTTCTTACCATAAGTCATTTCCCCTCTGTCATCACCCCATAAGTAATTATTCTTAAACCACACTCCCTGTGTATTCTCTGCAACATTAAGCATATTGTACTATTTTTTTTTATTACAATTAAATAGTTCACTTCTTCTGCATTACTACATTGGTCTTGCAACATTATTTTTGCACAATTGTATTTCTTGTCTGTTTCTTCTTGCACCATTTTCTATTGGTTTTTTTGTGTATGTCTCATGTTGCATTGTTTGAGGAGCATGGGACTTGAGATGTTCATTGCATTATCCACACTGTAGCAGCTGTGCATATGACAATAAAACCTTTGAATCTTGAATTGGACATGTATAAAAAGCCCCTGACAGCTTCAGGATTTGTAATTGGCTGCTGCTGTGGGACAGTGGGAGTGTGACGTGGAAACAGACGCAGTGATTGGAGGGAGGCCGGGAATTATAAGGGGAGGCTGCCTCGGACTGAAGCTTCCCAAAGTGCAGCGGCTTCAGATCAGGCACCGCAGGACAGAGTTAGTGGAGTCAGAGCCTCTTCCTCCACCATGCAGCCGACAACTCGACTCACAACCCGGCAGTAACAAGTGTTTCCAAAGCGGCGAATATTTACGAGAGAAGAGTGTGCGTAAAGAGCGAGGACAAACTGTGCGTAATTTTCCCTTTTTTCTCTCTTGGAGTGAAAAAGCAGGCGGGGTTAAGCTTTTCCTGGAGGATTTTTTTATTTATTTTTCATTTAAAGGGGAGTATTTTGGTCACAGATTTATCACCGACATGGAGTACACGTCGTCCCCAAAACCGCAGCTCTCGTCCCGGGCAAATGCTTTCTCCATAGCCGCCCTGATGTCCAGTGGGAAGCCCAATAAGGACAAGGAGACGGAGGAGAACACCATCAAGCCTCTGGGTGAGCATGGAAGAGGGCATGGGGAATTAAATACAAAGTACATTTGAGTCAAAATCAGGTGATTTGATGCGTAACATTATAACTGTTAAAGGAAGGATTTAAGTGGAGACATGCAGCCAATGTGGCAACAGAGAGGAACAAATACCAAACTGCAATCAATTCTCTATTTAAATAATCTACAAGTGTGATAACATGCCAAGACAGCTAAATAAATATATATACTTTAAGCGAATAAAGTAATACATTGTGCTAAAAAAAAAACGGTGCAAAAAGGGAACAGTGAAGGCTTCAGACAAGTAAATAAATAAATCCTGATAATTTCACACAAAAATATATAGCTTGTTATATTTACAAGGGAGTGTGTTTTTCATTATTTCGATTAAAAAAATTGCACTTTTTCTATTCTTTCAGTCATTAGTCATGATTTAAAACACGAAGGGGGAATGTGATTTGAATTGTGCGGTTCATTTTAATTTTTACAAAAAATTACTGATAATTTAGGCCCATACCTCACTGGGTTTTGGAGCAGATCTCGGCAAACATTAAATACAATGTGAATGTTTTCATATAATTGATGTCTTATATGGAACATGTGTGTTATTGAAGCTAGTGCAAAGTGTGCCGGATTTCATCAAAGTAAAGTAAGGGATGCGCAAAATGTTTTATAGATGAATAAAACAACGGCATTTATTATTTTTAAAACGTGGTTCATTCCCCTTAACGACGGACATTAAAGCTGTAGCCTAAATACCAAATGTAAAATGTTGTTCCTTTTTATTTCCGATTAACCAGGGCACAGCACAGTATGGATAATCTAGAAATAACAATGATTAAAAAGTGCTAAATACATGAGATGATAGACTTTTTATTAGATATACTCTCTTGTATCTGATTAAACAGAGCTTCAGATTCAGAATACTAAATATTAAATTAACATATAGTGGAAATGTGTCTTGGGCACTGGCAAATAAAATAAAATTACACATTATACAAAAGACAACAACTCACACACACAAAATAGAAATTGCATCAAGTGTCAGAGCTTCATGTTGGCAATAAATTCCCAAAAATCCTCCTCACACTTCTGCTTATTTTATTTTTCTAAAAAAAAAAAAAAGAACAATTTGTGGAGAAGTCTTCCTGCACGCAGCAGTCCCTCGCGGACCTGTCCTCGCTGGAGGGGCACGGGGACTACAGCGGGAGCGCGCCCGCGGTGTGCACGGAGCCGCTCATCCCAACCAACCCCGGGGTGCCAAGCGAGGAGATGGCGAAGATCTCGTGCTGCCTCGAGACCAAAGAGCTGTGGGACAAATTCCACGACCTCGGCACCGAGATGATCATCACCAAGTCCGGAAGGTAGACCAATCAAATGTCTGTGCAAGATGTGATTCATTCTTATAAAAGGTCCTTTTCATTTTACTTTACTGACCTTTATGAATATTGTGTTACTTTATTATATATCCAAGAGTCTCATGCAAGATACAAATATATAATAAAATAATAATAATTGTCCCCCCTTTTTGATTTGTATTTTTACTTATGTTATGGCTTGTGAGCTGAGTTGTGTGATTTTTGTATTTTATTTACAACACTTTAGTCTAGAGGTTTTAAAGTGCTTTACAAACACATCTTTATTGTATGTATGATGCAGTCTTATAAAAGGCAATTGTTCCTGTTGCTTAAAGGGCCGAATGATTTTTTCGTAAAATGGTGAATGAATGCTTTAATGCGAAAACAACGCACACAAATATGTAGCCTATACTCTCTTCTTGAGGTGTCCAGGTTCTTTGTCACAATCCTCAGCTTTGGAAATATATTAAATTAGAAGAATCCTGCAGCCCTCTGACAGCAGATCTGTGAACAGTGAACACACTGCAGAGTTCACGTGCTGATAAACACCTTAATCTAATGTTGTACCTAACGTCCTGAGAGAAACAACGAGCTATGGGACCATATAAAGCCTTATTCAACCAAGTGCACTTATACAAGTGAATTCATGTAATAGAAAGCCGAAGCCAGATGTATATTTGTATTTTTTACAAAAAGTATAACATTAGGCCTGTATTTCTGCACGTGTAAAAGCAAGAGAGTGTTTTGTTATAAATAATGTCATGCAGTTTAGCAACGAAAAGGGGGGGTGCATTCAGTTAGAAGAAATACACATGATAGTTAATTTATTGGATCCTCACTGTGTTTTTTTAGTTTACATTTCTAATTAATTTCAAGGCAACAACATAACAAAAATAGACAAAGATTTTAGAAGGGACTTTTTCCTCCCCCGATTTTATTCGGGCTTGGAAATAACATTTAGGAAATAAAAAATATTGAATAAGAAATAAATGAAAATCAAAGAAACCAAAAATATTCTTTGTGGCTATTGTATTCTCCGGGAGAGGAAATGGGGGCAATTGGATGTTTTTCAGTAGTTTCAAGTAAGCAACATGACCATATACATGTAGCACAATAATAATAAAAAACACCTGTCTCCTCTACGTCAGGAGGATGTTCCCCACCATCCGGGTCTCTTTCTCCGGGGTGGACCAGGACTCCAAGTACATCGTGTTGATGGACATCGTCCCGGTGGACAACAAGCGGTACCGGTACGCTTACCACCGGTCCTCCTGGCTGGTGGCCGGCAAGGCCGACCCTCCTCTGCCCGCCAGGTACACCCTCTCACCTGACACACACCGGGACACCTGTCATGGCCCACCGTAGAAAATACATACTGTGAAAATCAATGACTGTTTTTAAAGTGTCAAGGCTATATCATCTTTTAATTTAGTTTATGTACCTGACAGACAGACACGCTATTCATCGTTTTTATTGAACATGTGGGCCATATAGAAAACTGGAGAGCAAAGAGCTAATGGAGACCGGTGAAATAATGTAATTGTTTACCAGGAAGCATCTGGGAACATTCATGCCATGCTGATTGATGTCATGAAGATGTCAATTCAACAATAGCCAGATGAAGTCGTATTTGTTATTAATCCAGGCAATGACAGTGAGGTCATGTCCTCGGTATTTTCTTCGGATCATTTGCAGGTTTTAGAGTCAATAGGATTCTCAAATTTGACCATTTTAAGCCTAGCAAAAATAAGTTACTATATACATTTGAAATTTGAAATGATTCCAATTTTGTGTCTGGGGTTATATTGAGGGACGTGATGTCCAAATATACAAGACTAAGACATTATTAAATGAGGCAACCATTAAAAGGGTTATTTTAATACATTATTTAATATATTTCCGGGGAAAAGCGGATTTATGATTGAGTGTAGACTAATAATTACAGTCTACAAATATAATGCTTATTTTGAATTTACATTTATATAAGCTAATTCTTTAATTTGTAAATCATAAAAAAAATATTTGTATTTAATTAAATGGATTTTGATTAGACCTGTAGCCTTGCAATGTTTAAATTAACCTCGAAAATAATTTAAAACTATAAATGAAATATTTCTCCAATATTTAACGATCATATGGAACGCGGTTGCTGGGTGAATTATACTTTTCTTACTAGCCTTTTTTCAAAGCTGTGCGTTGATTGGTTATCGAACACCGCTCAGCCAATCACAGTTGAGAATGTGACGGGGTTTTTTTTCTTCCTCCTCCTCAGGTTGTACGTGCACCCGGACTCCCCGTTCACCGGAGAGCAGCTCGTGAAGCAAATGGTTTCCTTCGAGAAAGTGAAACTGACGAACAACGAGCTGGACCAACACGGACATGTGAGCGCGTGTTACTCTCTACTCTGTCTTTGTTTAAGTTAACACACTAACGCACACAATCCAAATCAGACAGTCAGTCAAGTCGCCATTAAAGTAATAAATCTGCGTCACGTAGGCCTAGGCCGTAAAACCAATGCCTATAGGTGTTACAATATATAATTACTGTCTGCAATTATTCCAATGCTTTAAGTCCTGAATTCAAAATCTTACCTCAGCTTACTTCAACATCAGCAAATTGTTCTTAATGTATTAAAAGTAATCATTATGCAGAAATTGCTTTGATGTGTGTGTATAATTACATATGTGACATGTATAGATAATGTTGCATCAATAAGCATTTTATTAACAAAGTTCTGATTTCATTTTTGTAAAATATTTAAATAATTAGACTATTTTGTGGAGTTAGTCCACTAGTTTTTTATAGATGCATTTAGCTAAAGCTGTTTAATAAATGTAGTGCAGTAAAATTACATTATTTCCCATATTAATATAGTAGAGTAGAAGTATAAAGTAGCATTAAATGGAAATACTCAAGTACAAGTACCTCCAAATTGGGTACTACAGTACTATTTCCCACCTCTGGAAACATTGTGAAAATACATTAAGATTGCTGCATTTGACCAGAAAGGCAATACCTTGTACCTGCTTATATTTGAGCTTTGTATAAAACTGTACTTAAAATGACTATTAGTTTTATTTGTGTATAGGACTTCTTTCCAAATGTTTTAGTTTTAATTTCTGACTTACTAAATGTGTAAATTCTGGAAATCGACCAAATTGCATGTGAAAACGTTTTTTTAAAGGATCTTACAGAAATAGAGTTTCCATTGCAAAGCTTTGTCTCTGTGTCAGGTTCAAAGGCCGCTGGAACTTTATAATTACTCGCCTGTCAAGGGCAAGTCGCTCCTCTAATCCTCCTTTCCCTGAAGGCACCACGCCAAGCACAAGCAGGGAGCAGGAAAACATTTCAGAACCAAAAACATCTGAAGTTCATCCATGAATTAGCCGTTAGACACAGCCTGAAAAACAAGGTAATTATTATCTTAGAGGGTTTTATAACCAGTCCCAAAATAGCTCCTGATGTTCACACGGAAGAAACCAAAACAAACAAAGAGCACATCGAACAAAAACAGTCTTATCCAGATAGTGAATATTCATATTTCATAAAGTCAATATTTTTACTTAAGCTGCTTGTTTTAACGAACACATTTTTTATACCAAAAATAAATTGTGAAATATCAGAAAAATGTAAAACCGGAACAACATTTTTTTTTACCGTTAATTAAGAAAATGCAAGGGTCATTCTGGTGCTTCTGATCACATCACATGATCTTCATCAGCAGCTTGAGTTCGCCCAGTTTTCATTAAAAGGTTGGCATTCAAATCAACAATATTTTGCAGCACTTGAAAGACTTCTTAAACTAAAGGATTACCTTTTAAATATATTTAAATAATTAAAAATATGCACTTTATCCTTTTAATGTTGTTGGATAATGTGTGAGAAATTCTGGAGTAAAACCTTCAATCTTTTTGTCAACAGGATGAATTCTCATGTATTTTCTCAACATGTTTTCCATTGTTTAGTCTATAAAACGTCAAACGGCCGTGAAAACAACCTTCCTTTTTTCCCAAAGCCCAGTGGGATGCCTTCAAGCTAACTACGTAACAATGATACATGTGTCATAACCAAAAAGTGATGAACACAGGATTCCTGCCACCTTTTTCTATACCTTGACCCTCACTTTGACCGTCTGTCTTCACTGTTGACCCTTCACGTTTCCCATTGACCGTCATTCATTCTTGCCCCGCTTGTCCTCCTGCAGATCATCCTGAACTCCATGCACAAGTACCAGCCTCGGGTCCACATCATCAAGAAGAAGGACCACACCGCCTCGCTGCTCAACCTCAAGTCGGAGGAGTTTCGCACCTTCGTCTTCACGGAGACCGTCTTCACCGCCGTCACGGCTTATCAGAACCAGCTGGTGAGTGATGGGAATTAAAGGGCAATGTCTTCTCTTCTTCTTTGGATCAACTTGTAAACACTGCTCTTGCTTCCCATTAAAAGGAGAAGCTTCAAGACACATAGAGTAGCTTTTAATTATATCAAAGTAATTGGTCAAGTAGGTTAAAAAGTTCAATATAGGCTTTGAAAATGTTGTAGAGCAGGGGTGTCAAACTCAAATACACAGAGGGCCAGAATAAGAAAATGGGTACTAGTTGAGGGCCGGACTGGTTCAATGTTTATTGCAGAACTTATTGAAATGAACTTATTGCACATATTAAACCTGGAACTAACAAAGCTTAAATTATTGCCTATAAAAAACAACATTAAACATTAAATAATCAGTTGCATTCATTTCTTATGGCTCTATCTGCAGAGTCATTTCTTATGGCTCTATCTGCAGAGTCATTTCTTATGGCTCTATCTGCAGAGTCATTTCTTATGATTACATTTTTCCACAGACCAAAAACAGCTTCAACAAAACTATTTCCCTCAAAGAACAAACCAAACATGCCCTGTTGTCTCAAGAAAAAAAGTGCAGAAGGAAACATCCATTGAAACTCAGTGTGCTGCTCTGTGATGCTAGTTCAAGCCAGATACTTGGCATCTCATCTTGGATGCAAGTTCATCAATGTTTGGGCTCAGGCTCTGAGCTGAGGAAACCCTCAGGATTGAGTGAAGGTGTGCGTGCAATATACCGGCGGGCCAGATCTAATAGTAATTAGAAATTATCTTGCGGGCTGAAATTAAATCCACCAAGGGCCTGATTTGGCCCCCGGGCCTTGAGTTTGACACATGTGTTGCAGAGTATTGAAAAGTATCAATGGAAATACAGAAGGACAGTACCTGGCTAAGTATCAAAGTGAATAAATATCTTTAAATCCTGAGCTCTGTTGTGTTTGTAAAGAGAGCCGCGCTGCATGAAGCAGCGTGTTGGGGCGGGAGAAAACACAGGAACAGAAGGAGAAATGGTTTTAAATTAAGAATATAGGAGAAACATTTACGCTCCGGTGTTTCCCAGATCACCAAACTGAAGATCGACAGCAACCCGTTCGCCAAAGGTTTCCGGGACTCCTCGCGGCTGACGGACATGGAGAGGTACAGGGGATTCTGGGTCCTGCGCCGTGTGTTTACTCACGATAAGATACAAGAGTGTGTGTGTGTGTGTGAGACTGCTGCTTTACAGAAGCTACCGTGTTTATATGTCTCTATTTGTATCTTTCTTTCTTTCTTTCTTTCCTCAATAGTCATTTTTTCGTTTACATTCTTCCTTTTTTTTACCTCTTTCCATATGTTCTTTCTTTTGTATTGTATCTTGTTTCTTTCCTTTATTATTTCTGTTCCTTCTCCTGCTTTCCTTTCTTCTCTTTTTCCCGGCCTTACCTTCCTCCCTCTGTCTTTGATTCTTGCCATTCCTTCTGACCTGGTCGTCTCCGTCATTCTTCCTTTTTTTATTTTGAGTATTTCGTTTCTCTCTAGTTTTATACAAACGTTTACTTACCTTCTTCAATATGTATTATATGATATGTTTTTTCTTTTTCCTCTCTTCCGGTCTTCAACCTTTTCATTCTTATATTTCTTATGACATTAGTTTTTTCGTGTTTTTTCCTTGTCTTTATTTCTATCTTTCCACATCTTCATCCCATCCTCCTATATCATATATGATGTCTTCCCTTCTCTTTCTTTCTTCCTTTCTTATCTTCCTCCACGTCAGCTCTCCATCTTGTATATCTCTTCTACTTTATGTTATTGAATCATCCATGTCTTTGTCTTTTCTTTGCCTCTCCATTTATTCTCTATTAAGTTCATGCTGTTTTACGTACTGTACCATATTGTGCATACAAAATCGATGCCAAACACACACACACACACACACACACACACACACACACACACACACACACACAGTTACAAATCCCCGTCCAAAGGATTTTTATTGACGCTGCCAAAACACACACTTCTCGTAATTCCTGATTCCGGCACTACGGCCAAAATCAGCTGACAAAATCAAACCATCTGCCCATTTCCCTCAATCAAACAATCTGAAGCAGAGACGTCCAAATCTGAGATCCAGACACCCCCCCCCCTCCTCTTCCTCCCACCCCTCCTCCGCCTCTTCTTCTTCTGTGTCTTTTCTTTTTGAGGGCTGTGAATTAGACCTGATCAATTGATCTCGGGAGCTGCAGAAATCACATTAGTCTGGAGTCGGCCACTGCACTAAAACACACTGTAATTCAATTGGCTGCAGTGACTGATAGAAACCAGTATGCAGCCCCCCCTCTTCCCCCTCCCCTCGCCCCTCGTGCATTGTGGGAGTTCGCTGTGGCCTCTGTGCCGGAGGGGCCCGACGCTGATAAAAACACACACATTTGTACTCCTCTGCTGACAGATATTGCACTTTCCTAACCTAATTGGAGCTGCAGAGGGAGGGGGGGCTGCTAATGTGGACGCATGGCTTTATGACGCAGACCACTTGCCTGTCACACACACACACACACACACACACACACACACACACACAGATGCAAACACAAACACACACAACACGTGCCCCTCCCTCCCCCAACAATTTGTGTCACTGTGTTTGAGAAGTGCTATCTGACAAGACTCAAATGAGCTAATGGACTTTGTGGGATAGTACACACACACTCACACACACACACACACACACACACACACACACACACACACACACATGCATGCACAGTTTGTACAAACATGACAACAACTACACACAGCATGGACAAACACATATCTAACAACTAAAAATGTGCAAACACAGACGAAGTTGGTAAACATTAATTGTATTGTGGCTAGGATTTTTTAAAGCAAAATGAATTGATAGTTGATTATTAAAGGTACAAATAATGAAGAAAAGTCCCAGATTTTATTGTAATGCTGGAACTGCAAGAAAATAATTGTATTCAAGTTTAATGCTCGTAGCAAATATTTTGTCTACACATTTTAGAAGTAAAAACGCAGGTGCTCATGTCGAATTCATATTCCACAATTATCTGCTGTGAAAATCCTCATAAACAAGAAGATGTGGTATTTGTTTTGGGGTGGCGTAATGGATCCTACAATAGAAGCAAAGAGATTATTTGGGGCCTCTCTCTTCGGCTTTTGCTGCAGGGAAAGTGTTGAGAATCTGATCCACAAGCACTCGTACGCCGGTCGCCGATCAGGACCTACGCCGGAGACGAGGAGAACATGAGTGAGGACGGACTGAGCATACACAACAGAGGTGAGAGCACACACACACACGCACACACACGCACACGCACACAAACATACCATGTATACATCACTTCAGGGGACATTACATTGACTTACATGCATTTCCTGGAGACTTATCCTAACCTTAACCATAACCAACACATGCGTAACCCTTACCAAGTCTTCACCCTAAAATGAATGATTCCCCTCATGGGGACTTCCATTTTGTCCCCATAAGGGAGGCGAGTCCCCACACGTGACTGTGTAAACAGATTTAGGTCCCCACAAGTATAGTAATGCTAGGCCACACACACACACGCACTGCACACACACAGCACACACACCTTGTTGGAACTTTTGATTAATGATTTGAATATTAACCAGATCGGTTTTGAGTTCAATTCAGTTTTTATTCATATAGTTTTTATTTAAAGAGACCCTATTATGCTTTTTGGGGTTTTCCCTTTCCTGTAGTGTTATATATGTTTGTGTGCATGTAAATGGTCTGCAAAGGGTAAAATCCCAAAGTTCCCTCCAGAGGGAGTTTCTCTCCCACACACTCCCCCCCCCCCCCCCCCCTGCCTGAAACGCTCCCATTAGACTCCTTTGTTTGCGTTTGTAAAATAGTGACATCACTATGCAAAAATCGCACTTCTATTGGCTAGAGCTCCAACACATTGTAAGCGATAGGCTAAGGGGCGGGACATCTCTAAGGGGTTGACCAATCACAACAGAGCCGGCCAGATAACCAATCAGAGCAGACTGGGCTCTGGTTTCAGACAGAGGGTGAAAAGAGGTGCTGCAGCACAGGCAGTATGAGAGAAATAAAGAGCTTGTTGAACATTAAAGCATGGAGACATGTCCCAGTAGAGACACCACATACTGATATACACCTGAACATCAGCAGGAGAGGACTCTTTAAAGTAGAGACACTACATACTGATATACACCTGAACATCAGCAGGAGAGGACTCTTTAAAGTAGAGACACTACATACTGATATACACCTGACAATGAGCAGAATACGTCCTCTTAAAAGTCAAAGTCAAATTTTTGTCAATCTTTCATTGTGTGTACAGACAGAGAGATCGAAATACCGTTTCCCACAATCCCAAATACAAAAATACAAATATATATAAAAATATGTATATCCTATATACACAATCAAAGACACATTTATACATGCACACATTAAGACCTAAATAAAAGCACAACAATCAAGATATACAAAATAACAGTCACTTGGATATCTTTAAAAAGTCTACAGTTAGCCACTTCCACCCTAATACCTGTGTCTCCTCCTGCAGGCTCAGCGTTCTCCGCCTCAGACAACCTCTCCCTGAGCTCCTGGGTCACCTCCGCCTCGGGTTTCTCGGGCTTCCAGCACCCACAGTCTCTGTCGGCCATGGGCTCCGGCTCCCTGCCTCACCCCATCCAGGGCTCCCTCCCCCCCTACAGCCGGCTGGGCATGCCCCTGACCCCCGGCGCTCTGCAGGGCAGCGGGCCGTCCTTCCCTTCCTTCCACATGCCCCGCTACCACCACTACTTCCAGCAGGGGCCGTACGCCGCCATCCAGGGGCTGCGGCACCCCTCCACCGTCATGACGCCCTTCGTATGACTCCGTCCGGGGGGAGGAGACGGCCCATCTTCACCTCAACACCCCAGAGAAACCAGTTATCCCTCCACTCACCACTCCTCATCCTGTTTGTACCTTTCCCCCTGGTCTGTGTAAATAGTTTAGCGAGCGAGATGAAGGGGATTTGGCGTTCTGATGATGAAAAAAAAAGGACTGTGGCGCCTCGTGTTTCTACGAACGCTTTACTGACATTGTACAAACGACCTCAAAACAACCTAAGACTGTACAGTGGGGCGTGTTTGGTTTTGGCCCTTGAAGAACAGAAAGTGGATGCTCACCTTAAAACTCAATTGAACAATATTTAGAAGATCCTCTGAAGGGTCTACACGAGGCTTTACAGACGAAAAGGAGAAGACAACTTGACTAATCCCTCAAAGGACATTTATTAATCTGTGTGATCCTGTAATAAAGCAACCTAAGAAGAGGACTTTGAGAGACTCACCTGACGCTGCAGTTTGTTGGACACTGAGGACATTTCAGCGTCGCAGACTCTCAGCTTTTCTCTGTTTTATAGAAAGCCAGCCATATGTACAGCTCCTCGCTCAGATCGAAATAATGTCTGTTAAAATGCATTGTACAAAGAAGAAAATGCAACATTTACTAGTAGGGAAATCCTCTCTGTAGATTGCTAAAAGAAAATATTCAAAGGACGCATGCTGACCGCAGTAGAAACACGCTGGGGAACTTTATATGGAATATTATGGGATGATAAGCTCTAACCTGCAACAGGGTGAAGGCTCTTTGTGTGCTTTAAAGGCTCGCTCACACCACAATTAAAAAAACGACATCAAAATCTATTCATTTATATCAAATCTGTGGATGATTTTCCTGCAGTTATTCCTCAGAAAACGTTGACAATGACCGATGGCAAACTGTCCCAACAGTGCCGATTTTACTGAAGTTACAAGAGACGGATAAATAAAAAATGTTGGAAACTATAACTTATTATTTATTTAAATGAAAAACAAACAGTTCAAAAAGTGGCTCTGATATGTCAGAAAACGTCCATAAAATCATGTATTTATATTATTTCCCCCTCGTCAAAATGCTCTAACGACCCTCACTCCACATGTTTTTGTTGTGGGAGTTACTGGTGTGACTGGGCCTTCATTAAGATGGAGTCAACTACACAATGTGTTCAAATCATCAGGTTTCAAGAAGTCCGATTTGTCTTCAGTGGCCATAAATGTGTTTCCTCTGGGCTTTAGGGGAACAAACAGGCTTTAATTCATCCTCACTGAAATCTCTTTTAATGTGCAGAAACATTTGAAGGGTAACAGCAGCGTGAGTGTGAAACATCCCAGTGTTTCTGTTTCCGTGTGTGGCCTGCAGCCTGTTAGCGGTCGGTGTTAGCGGGCGGTGTTAGCGCTCTGATTCATGGCTGCAGCACAGCGAGGACAGAGCGTCTGCACCTGGAAGTAATGGCTCTCTGCTCTCTCATTTAAAACATGCAGGCTACTAAAGGCAAGTGGTGACACTCATTACCGGTGCAGGTGCGTACAAACGGCAGCTCACTGGGGGAGTCATTTATTTAAAAGATATGAAGAAATACAAGTTACACAGGTGGCATGGATGTACCTGAAGCACCACATTTTAAATCGAGTAGCTCATGATCAAAAACTCTCCATCTCTTCGTGTCACTGTCTATAAATTAATCCTAAAAACTAGAGACGGATATATCTGTGTTTGTCGGCTGATAAATAACAACAATTTGCAGAGATGTTATTCATAAAAACACTGTCCATTTTGACACTTTTGTCCCACTTCACTTATTATTCCTCGGGTGCTTTTCTGATTAGAGTCTATCACATATCAGAAAATAGTATGTCCAAATGATAACATCCAAAAGTTAAGGTGACAAATTAAATTGAATGTATGATCATCTGTCTAAACCCCCACAATATTCAGTTTTCTGTCAGACATCAATAAAGTTTTATTCAAAGACTAATTGCTAGAAAATGACAATATAGATTTCAAACAACTTCCAATAATGTTCCTACAGGGGAAAATCTCACTTTTACGGACAACATATTGGACAAGATTTCTGGTTCTGGTGCAGATGTTTTGCAGTGAGGCTGTCATGATTTATGCAAAGAAAAATCTATAAATATGTGGGCTTGTTGCATCCTGGAAGCATCAGAAATGGGACGTCGTGTTGATTTACGAGTGCTTTATGGACGATGAAGACTTTTCTCTGTACTAATGTATGCATTTGGGTTTCACAAACACTGTTAATGTCACAGTTTGCCACATTTCTCACATCATATGAAGCCAGTTGAGGTTGAATATGGACATATATGCTCTTCTGACCCCTTGCATAATCACTCATGTGCAAGCAGCTCGTTTTATCCCCTCTGTTCGTTAAGGACGTCTCCTAATGTACCTTTTACCTGAGCTTTGTGTGACAGGTGTGTACATGAACTGAGTGTTAATATCATCAGTGTAACCATAAGCCCCTCCCCCTTCACCACTGAGAATAATCTCCCTTTTTTTTTTTACATGAAAACGTTTTATTTTGTATGCCATGATATGACACCGAACGAGATTGTGTTTTGATGATTTTTAAGTGCAATATATTTATTTTTGCTCTCTGGAAAAGAAATGTGTAATGTACTATGCCGCATTTAAAAAAAAAAAAAAAATAGTTATTTGTAAACATTGAGAAATATATATCACCACCCAAAAAATCTGAGTGTTTTTTTTCACTTTTCTCTCTCCATGAATCACAGAGTCATTAATTAAATTATGACATCATTTAAAAACTGGAAAAGGTATTTATTAAGGGTT
This sequence comes from Dissostichus eleginoides, assembly GCA_031216635.1. Taxonomy (NCBI): domain Eukaryota; kingdom Metazoa; phylum Chordata; class Actinopteri; order Perciformes; family Nototheniidae; genus Dissostichus; species Dissostichus eleginoides. The sequence continues at coordinate 3,069,932 of CM062280.1, forward strand.
CAGGGATGATTTTTTTTATTTAGAAAAGGCAGCATTTTTGGGGATTTCTTTCTGTTTTTCCAGCTACTTACCCATTTAAATTATTTTGTATCTTTCAGTTTGTATGCAAAATATTAAACGTTGAGATGCCGGATTGGACAGCAGTAGCCACGTTATGCTCCACTGAGAAAAACTACAACAAATCTTCTTTCTTGAGCTTCACCATGATATAAAGACACAAACAGCTCTTATGACTACATTTTTAGGGCAAATATTGAAATAGTTCTCCTTTTTTATATTTCTAAGCCATTTAAAGAATGTTATATTTTCAAGTTTGAAGTTGGGATTAAATATAAAACATGAAGAAGCCAAAATGGCTTGCATAGCACTTTTACATACCTGAGAAAAACAACAGAAACCGATATGACTATCTCTAACAGATCCTACACCGCCACCTAGTGGTCAGCTGTTGTATTGCCTTGTTCCTCAACAGGTTCAACTTTCAGATGTTTTCAGGCCTGTACAGTATAACACATTAGCAGGAAATGGGCCATAGTCAGAATAATACTTTTTCGGACTTATTAATGAAAAACAAGAGAATACAGATAACCTTGCAGTCAGGGCTCAGTCTGTAGGGACTTGGTCTTTGAACTGAAGGGTTGCCGGTTCACATCCTTATCGAGAATAAACAAAAAGACATGACATGAGAGTTAAATCCTGACCAAAGATAATGACTGCTGCAGTCACTTGATTAGTGGAGATCATATGTTGAACTGTGACCTAAGTTTTTCATTGACATATCTACACTGTAGCTAATGTACGAATGACAATAAAGCCTTGAATCTTGAAACAGGAACACCTGATCACGCTCAGCAGAGGCGGAGCCAGGAGCTGATCAGGTGTTCCTGAGCAGTGAAGAGAAGGAGAACAAAAGGGGGTGTCGTATTCATAATCTGTACAAACTGTAAAGTCCACTGAGACAAATGTAAAATGTGTGATATTGGGCTATATACATCAACTTTAATTGATTGAGGGGGGAACGAGTAACAAAGCCATCAAAGTGAAGAATCAGTACACAGAACATCACAGACTCGCAAAGTGATGAAAATATTACATCAGCTTTCTCATACTTTATGAAACTGAACATCAGTATTGAACAAAACATTTGCTTATTGTATTTTTAAATAAAAATTAAGGAGGTAAAACTCAAGAGATAGGTTGTATGTAGACAGTAGGGGGTCTTAGCCTCAATCCAGAACACACCCCATCTTGCTCCCAGAAATACTCACTTGCAGACCACATTTGGACCAATCTGCCGTAGAAAATAGTCCCCAACTTATTCTCCTTTAGAGTAACATTTTCTCAAAACTAGTGATCAGCTAGTTTAGGCAATGTGTCACCTGTTCTAAGAACACCTATGCATCCACGCCTGCATGAACACACACACACACACACACACACACACACACACACACACACTCTCCACTGAGTCTAATGATGCCTTCACCAAACAGATTATGAGTTAGAAGTTAAACGCCTTTTGGTGAGAGCTGCTCTCCTAATTTCTTTGGATAAAGAGCTACAGACAGGAAAGGCCTAAATCCAATCCAATCTGTTTCTTCTCACTTCCCACTTTCACTTTGTTCACATGGAGGGTCTGCTATATAACGTAAGACCCCAAAGTTGGAGAGGCCTGATTGGAATTAGGCCGTATGTTAGTGATAGACGCAGAGAGCGACCGTGGTTAGACTTTATGTTGAAATGAACTATATTGTCTTTGCGACCCCTCAAAGAGCTTTGAATATACAAGTGAGCATTCACCCTTTCATCAATATTCATACACAGACAGAAGCTGACACACACTTGCTCAGGAAGACTACAATTCACACACACTCACACCGTTGGCCAATCTCCCCCAAGGACACTTCGACATGTTGACTGACCTCCAGATTTGAAGACAACCATCTACCAGCTGAGCCACAGCCACCCTTATCTCTTTCATTTAAATGTAACCCATCATGTCAAGAAAATGACCAGCTGTTTCCCTAAGATGATGAGATAATTACTTCTTTAAATGATTGCAACAATGGCCAATTATTTCAGTAGTTGGTTTGAGTCTTTTCTTGTTGACTCTTATGTACATTTAGATTTCATTATAATAAAAAACACTAGCCTTAAGCACACCAGGATCTAAAATAACTACGACCTCACATTGTGTCGATCAGGTTTACACAGCAACTCTTAAATCTTTGTCTTTCATTAAAGTCCTTAGACCAGGTTGGATTGTCTGCCTTTTTCAACTCCGTCCTGCCGTGTGTGTCTGAAGATGTCTCCTGCATCCTCATCGCTTAAATCAGAAACGTAATCCTTCACGTCAAGAGAATTACCAACTGTTTCCCTAAGATGATGAGTCAATTAACTATTACAATTATTGCAACCATGTCCATTTATTTCAGTAGTTTGTTTGAGTCCTTTCTTGTTGACAATAATTAAAATGTTTAATTTCACTACATACACTTACACCAGCCTTAAGGTCTTTGCACTCAATGTTTTGTATCAGAAATTGTCAATTTTTTTAATGAACTAAGACCTCACAATCTCGTTTGCAGCAACTCAAAAACTTTTGACATCATTTTCAGACAAGGTTGAATTTCCTGCATGTTGTGTCTGAAGATGTCTCCTGCAGAAAAAGTTTAAGAAGGTTAAGTAGAGGGTGTGTTACCCTGCCAAAAACTAAATGAAAAATGGACTAAATGAGACCAACAACATCCACTCAGAAACTCTGAGGAGTTAAATAATTGAAGCAATTTCTGAGATCATAAATCATAATGTACCGCAGAGCTAAAAGACCTGGAACTGAAATGCATAACAATATACATCTTCCAATGAGAGAAGTGTTGTGGATTTACATTTTAGGCATTTTGCCGAATGCTTTTACGATCATATACATTACAGGCAAGCAGCAGCACTTAGTGAAGGTTTGAGTGGGTCCACAAATGTTTAATACGAATACAATTAAAACAATAAAACATCAAATCAGCTCAAACTAATGTTAAAAGGCCTCATGTGTTCACATTAAATCACAACCCTTCAACCATAAACACAACCATATTTGCACTATTGACTCCAGTAGGCTCCATAAACTAAACACTCTTATCTATACAAACAAACACAAACACACACACACACACACACACACACACACACACACACACACTCAAACACGTCTATCACCAGAAGCATCACCCTCCACCGCAGACGAACTGACGGATCGATGGCTGGACGTTAGTCACCGTTTCACCAGGAAGAAGGCCCCACTTCTGCCCTGATAAGAATCGGTTACATCCTTCGAAAATAAATAAATAAACAAATAAATAACATCCAGTGTGGCCGTGATTGGATTAAAGAGAGAGGGGAAGGACAAGACGAGCCACCGTGAGGTATGGCCTCACAAATTGGAGCCAACAGTCGGGCCAGAGAGTCCATTTTGGGGCATAATTTACACAGTGAGGAGCATGAGCTGAATCTAATGTAATTTCCATTAATTTTGCATTTTGGCCCTTTTTTGCCTCCCCCCCCTCCTCCCTCACCGGGCTTTTAGCGGTCGTTTGAATGGTCTGGCGGAGGACAGCCAGCGAGCATTACGATGTCTTGGACGTCATTTAGCACGGCAGCAGAGTGAGAGGTGGTTCTTTATGGCGTGGTGACTGCTGCACAATGGCAGCAAGTGCATCCATTGCTGCAGACCATCCAGCTAATGGCTAACAATATGCTAATAGGGTAAGAGCCCAGAATCGGCCCAGACAAGCCACTTAATGGATGTTTTATCTGCAGGTCGAGAGTCTCATCAGCCGCGGTCTGTCCTGACAAGATGTGCCAAGTCAAATTTAGCGATAAAGCGCTTTTAACAAACAGAGTGCTTCAGGGAAGACAAAGGACACAAACACACGGGAGGGTTTGTGCTGAAATGTGAAACCTGTTGGCAAACAATGGAACATCGTTTTAGAGGAAATACACCTTGAAAGCAAAGTTGCCCGAGGACAAAGAGAGACGACAGGACTTCCTGATGGAGATCCAACTAAATTCACTTCCTGCCCACAAACCATTGGGATTCTGCTGGAGAACAAATCCTTTTACCCCAGGTTTCAACTGAGTCTGACATTAAGGCTGCTGTCAGATTACTTCTGATACTTATGGGACTCTAAAGTATTTCTTTATTTAATGCCTTTAAGAAATAACCCAAAATCAGAGGGGAACCATTGTAGTATTGCACAATATTTTAAAATGTTGAGGTACTTTACTTCGGTTGTGTTTTTACAATGTATACAACACAAATATGAACACATTTTGTTCTTATTTTTAATTTAAATAACTTCTGCTATGCACACATCTACACTTTTTAGGGTTGGCTTTTATTGTGAAGAGCCCCTGCACCATTACACCTGTGTAATGGTGCAGTAGTTTGATCAGCATCTTCATGTGCCACACCTGTGTCAGGTCAATGGCTTGAAGTACACGGACACAAATGTTGTTTTATGCAACATTTGACAGAAATAATCCTCTTCCTGTCGTACAGAAACTCAGGGAGACACCGTAGGTACAACTCTCTGCACTGCAACTCTTAGGAAAAAGTCTAATTCAAGGTTAAGCTAATACAGAAAACCCAAGCTGCATTTCTAAGTTTCTCAAACAGTTTTCTACATTTTCGACAGTAGTCAGTCGGAAGATCACGTCGACCAAAAGATCAGAGAAGTATTTTTCCTTTTAGTGTCAGAGCCGACCAAGAAACTCCACTTTACATGTTATTAAATATCACCTACAAGCTACACTGGATTTTTAGAATAGATGTGTTTTCTTTAGCTTGAATGAGCCCTACATATCTACATAGAGAGTCTTCTTCAAAGTTAGCTATGTTGCGCCGCCACGTTTCTACAGTAGCTCAGGAGGGACACAAATCTAGAGTGGGCTTTTCACGTTTACGTTACCGGTGGCCCAGTAGCATCTTCAACACAGAAGAAGTGAGTGGAGGGGTGTTCAGTGGGTCGCAATCTGTAAACTCACCACTAGATGGCGCTAAACCTTATGTGGTAGTTTATTTTGAAGAGTAAAAACTTCTCTTATTTTCTATAATTAAGTATTTTCTACACGAATACATTGAATGTATGAGGGTTGAGAAAATAGTAGAGAAACAAAAATATTACAGAAACGTCAACAAAAACAAAGTGAAATGGAAACAAACTTGAATTAAACAATAATATTAAGATTCAACTCTACAGGTGGAAATACTTGCATAAAGCTCTTCTTATGGAGAGAGTGGTGCTAGTCGGAAACACCTACAACACATTTGTAATCACATCGCTGACCCTCTGATTGGTAGAAAGGTGATTTCCCCCTTGAGCCACAGAGCAGTCACCCCAGATGGGACTCGAACACACAATCCCTGGCTTAGGAGGCCAGTGCCTTATCCATTGGGCCACTGGGGCACCATTTCTGTATTTATCCACATCCTTTCAGCTCAGATATTGTGAAAAATTGCCAAATATATCTGCGAGTGCATCTTGTTTTCATCTAAACATGACGGTGTGTCTGCTCAGTGAGGGGACCCTTACTGAAAGCAGGTGCTCCAGTGCATCAGCATCCCGTCCTCACAGGTGTCACACTCCCCCCCCCCCCCTTTCCTCCCCCAATTCACTTAATAATGTCAGTGTATCTCCGTGGCATGTGTCCAGCCCAACTGCTGCCTCTCCAAAGACAACGAGGCCTGATAGCAGGGAAACAGTCTGCATAACAAGGACTTATTAAGATGATGAAATGTCCTACAAGGCCCCAAACACCCTCTTAAAGAAATCTCCCCCTCCGATAAGGGAAAGAAAGAGAGAGGGGGGGGGGTCCTAACCTGATTGGATCGGCGGCTCGGAGGGGGCGAGCGTAACGAAATCAAATGGCCGTCAAGCCGCTGTCATGCATAATTAATTGGGCCTTCTACGACCAACTACACAAAAATCCATGGTCATTTGATTAGGGGGTTTGGAGGACTCTGAAGTGCATCGCTGTCTGAGATGCTCCTCCACTCACCTCTGTGGGAGTGTCAGCCTGAGCATGTTGCACTATAACATGCAACAGAGACTAAACTCTAACTCTCATTAAGGCTCCTTTAAAACCCAAGGGTATAATACACCTACTTCTCAAATTCTGTACAAAATGTGTGAGTGTTTTGATGAAGGTCAACACAGAAAAGAAAATGATACAAGACAGTTCTCTGCAGGTGAAGTCAATACAAGTAGTGGATATAGGAGATAAGAAACAGTGTTGACCACATTGAGATGAAGGCACTGTGCACTAAATAAAACATTAAAACTGATAGGAAAACATCATTTTTGTGAGGAATGTCAGGAGGAGGAGTCAATAGAGCATATAGTACTGAGATGTAGAAAATATGTAACACACAGAGAGAGATATTTAGGAATCATTTTAAGGAGTTAGGCATAAAGGATCTCAATTTAAAATGAGCATGAGTGAGGGAGGTTAGGGCACTGTGATATTTCTTAAGGAGTACGGGGGGTTTCATAGGATTTGAGGTGTTATTTATTCATTTTATTATTATTATTGTGAAGGGATTTAGATTGTGAACCAAAGCTTATTAACTGATCCACACTCGGAACAGAAAAAGCCGGTAAAGCACCATTAAGCTGGATGCCAACCGCCGTAAAACTCCAAGAAGAAGTCAATGAAACACCCCCATACTTCCTTTCTACACATTACTATGTATTAAACATATGGGGTTGACAAAAACATATTTTTGGGACCTGGTAGAATCTTTTGTGGACGTTCTCGGCTAAAAAAGTGAAATTTCCATTCCAGTATGGACTGATTAAAAATATTTGGACTATTTGAAGCGAATGTATTTGCAAGATTTTTGCTATACCAAGTTTCTATCCTCATGGTACATGTTGTAAGTTGCTTTGAATAACAGTGACAGCTAAAAGACCTATCACCACATGCTTGTATGGAGTTTTTCCTCTCACAAAATAGCAGAACTGAGTGATTGTTGGTCTGTGTCGTGTGTTCAAGTGCAACTTCCTGGTGAAGATGCAGGCAACGCAGCATTAAGCCTTTGTTTGTATACTGCACTGTTCACAGGTTCATACACATTACCTGCAATTCAAACAATATTACATCTCTGGAGACTGTAAGACATCCATAATATGAATATATGCATACATTATACTATAACAGTAAGTATATCATTTGTCCAGTCGAAACTGCATTGCGTTTTAATATTTCCTTTCTTTTGTTGCCTGCATTTTAGAAACTGCTTATTGTAAATTACTGTAAGAACATTGTTATTAGACACTGATAATAATGATATGCCATTTATCATTTTTAAGAAGTCAGTTTCAAAGTCTCTGAGTGGTGGAAACAATATGACAAACATTTGGAAATATGGAAATGTTAAAAAGCTTGTTTATGTAAATCAAAAAGAATAGTTTGCATGGAAACTATTTAAAGTCCCGTTTAAGGAATTTAAATCAGTAACTACTTCAGACACTTCACCATAAGTGTTGAGCAGCGCCACCTGCAGGACATCAGGGGAACTTCATGTTGAATAACAGGAAGTGAAACACATCAGACCGTGGTAACCGCAGCAGCAACATTTTTATTCAAAAAAAGCATATATTGAGGAGTTAAAGATGCATATACTTACATGTGTAAATAATGTTCAAACACACACAGTTGGAAAACAATGTGCTTCAGTAGCTGCAATGTCGTTATGCACATCGTCTGCAGGGATGTTATGTTCTCATGAAGCTCCCTCTCATTTCAGGGAGAGTTCTTTTTTTTTGGGGTGGGGGGGTGGGGGGGTCACATCCCTTTGTTTAAAAGTTTCCGAAGCGTGAAGCTTAAAATGGAACACAGCTCCTTTCGGGGGTTTTCACCTTCATCACGACATCTCAATGAAAGAAAAACACTTTCACTGCTGCAGCACTTACTCCACCAACACAACGTGAGATTCACTTTCTATATATCCTTTATTCTTTACACACCGCTCTCACATTTCAGAGGAGCTTTATCTTACACATCGGTCCATTAGTTGGCAGCATGTCGGAGCATCGTATCGACAGGCTGGCAGTCTCTGATAAAAGTGTATCTGAGCGTTTTGGGGGGGTATTTTGGGGGGGTATTTTGGGGGCGTTTCTGGAGATACTTCTGTAGACAGGTGCCTGCTTTCAGAAGGAGGGAGGCAGGGGGCGGGTCTGCTTAGTTGGCAGGCTGGGGTCGTCCGTCGGGATGAGCGAGGTGAAGAAGGTGCTGATGAAGGACCAGGCGGTGGAGAGGAAGGGAGGCTCGGGGGGGGCAGCAGCAGCCTGGTCCTCTGCGACTCCCCCCCCCTCCTCCACGCTGTCCTCCTCCTCCAGACCCTCGTCCATCAGACGCTCCTGAGACACACACAACAGTGAAGATGAGATGCTATACGACGTGATCATAACATATATGGGGGCTCGGGCTTTTAGCTGCTCCCAAACTATGGAACTCTCCCCCCCCTTCACATCCCACAGTCTGACACAATCACCACATTCAAGACCCTCCTCAAAACCCACCTGTTCAGATCAGCCTACTCACTGTAGTGCTCCCTATCACCTGTCTCCCCTGAATAACATGTCCCTATCATGTGTGTCCACTTTAATTGTCCTCTCCATGATGGTATGTCTGTGATTTATCATGTTCTGTTGCTTTTACCTCTTAGAATATTTGACACACTGTACGGTGTCCTTGGGTGTCGTGAAAGGCGTCTTAAATAAAATGTATTATTATTATTATAACGTTTGTCGGTGTTTTGAGTGTGTCATTTAATTTATATTTTTACGAGATAAGATAAGATAAGATGGACCTTTATTAATCCCCGTGGGGAAATTAAGTAGTTTAACAGCAACAGGGTAAGATTGAAAAACAGGAGAGCACAGATTCACACAGATTAATACAATTAAAAGATACAAATAAAATGATATGCAGTTAAGTAACAATAAAATAAGAAATGAATAAAAATTATACATATTTGGGTCATACTCAAATGGACACACTACGAGCACACTTTACAAAAGCAGTCGCATAAAAAACCCTCAATTGGTTCGGACAAAGAAACTACAGAACAGAAAGCAGACAGACTGGCGCAGTTATGACGTGGGGGTAGGAGTTCCTAGTTGTGTAACTTTGAACATGACCAAAACAATTCTAAATGAACTTAAGCAGGTTAAGGGACATTCTCCAACTCACCATTTCCTGTATGTCTTGGTGTCTCTCTGCTTCCTCTCGAGGCGCAGCTGCTCCTCCTCCTCCGACGTTCTGCTGATCCGGCCTGAAGGGAAACCAACCGGCCTGATGCCTGGAGGAGAAACACAAACGTCAGCAAACTCTCAGAATTGACTTCAATGCTCTTTTAAAACCCTTCCACACATGAACAAGTTGAACTCAAAAAGAACAACAGGTGAGACCTAACCTTTGCCGTAAACACTCGGTCCGACTACAGACTGAATGAGGTGTGAGAAATGTACAAATATTCAAGATTCAAAGGTTTTATTGTCATATGCACAACCCTAACCCTAACCCTAAACCTAACCCTAACCCTAACCCCTAACCCTGTACAAGGACAGAATATGAAATTAAATAATGTACATTAAGACAAATATTCCTCTTTAAACCCAGGTGACTCACAGGTATACGAGCAGCATGGCCCCCACCACCATGGCGAAGCGGCTGAAGGAGGAGTAGAAGTAGACGATGCTGAGCAGCACTCCGGCGCGTGACACCGTGTAAAGCCAGTCCAGCCAATCACGGTTCAGCTCGTCGTCGTTCATCACCGCGCCGCCCTGCGCGTTCATCTGGATGTTGGGGTTGGCCGGCTGGTTCTCGGGCACGGGTTTGGGGGCCGGGTTGGGTCCCAGCGGGGGGGGGCTGCACGGCTTCATTAGGCTGGGCTGGCTGATGGGGTGAGGAGGAGGGGGGGGAGGGAGGGGGGTCGCTGGGAGGCTGGGAGGCGGCTACTGCTGCTTGACTGGAGAGAGAGGAGGAGAGGGAAAGAGGAGTCAGGTGGGAAGTAGTGGAGTACAAATACTTTGTTACTGTACTTAAGTATATTTTTCTGGTATCAGTACTTTACTCCACTACTTATTTTTCTGAGGACTTTTTACTTTGACTTCTTACATTTCAAACACAAATACTTGAACTTTCTACTTCTTACATTTTCCAAACAGGCTGGTTCCTTTAGTTTGAATGTGTGTTTGGTGGCGTGATCATTATTATTTAGAGTCATTGCGTGCCTATTGATTTGAACACGATCCGTGTATCCATCATTTCCTGGTCTTCTCTAAAGAAGAGGGACCAATGAAAACGTTGTCATGTTGCCGTTGTTCAGCATGGAAACATTCATTAGCTAACAATGACATTATTGTTCTATTAATATAAAGGGAGGTCAGGTACTCTTTAAAACAGCTGCTAGTTATGGGTACTTTTTACTTAAGGACATTTCAAAGTCTTTACTTTTACTTGAGTAAAGAAGTTTAGTCAGTACTTCTACTTTCACCAGAGTATTTTTAAACACGAGTATCTGTACTAAGGATGTGTGTACTTTTGCCATCTCTGGAAAGAGGAGTCAGGTACTTAGAAGAAAATATAAGTATCAATAACTCAACTTAAGGAAGGACTGATCTACAAAAGATTTGTCAGTTAATCACCCCGTGTTACCTTACAATGATTACATTACTATTTAAAAAGACTACTTGTGACTGAGAAAGCAGAACGGCTGCAAAAGTGTGAAACTGTTTACCCGGAAGTGTTTAAAATAGTATGGTTTTAGTAAAAGTGTGTTTTTAGGAATTGGCCTGGATAAATGAGACTTGATATAGATTTGAAATATAGATTTGCTGATATTAAACACGGTCTATTTACATCAATTCATAGCATTTCTTTGTAATGTTTGTAGGTTTTTTGTTCACCGTGGAGGCATGACAGAAAGAAAAAACTTTACATCGCAAATTCAAGATAACACAGTGGAAAAAATGTATGTATGAAAGATCAATCTGAGGGTGTATTCCTTAAAATATACAGATTCGGTTTCATTTCAAATTATTCAACACTTTAAAATTAAGAGAAAGAGACATAACTACACTGTAGCTAAAAAGCCTTGAATCACTTACTACTGCATGTAGTAGTGGCGTGCGTACATCTGCTGCCACCACAGCATCTGCATGGGCATGTACATGGGGTGGGGGGGCATGTTGGCGGGGAGGTCGCCCTGCAACGGGACCTGCGCTCCGTCAGGCCTGGGGAGGAATAACATGTCTGTTATTAAATGGGTCAACACAACGCAAACAAACAGTCTAATGACAACAACAACATATTCTGTCTGTCTTATGCCTTAAAATGCACATATTTACATATTTGGGTCAATACTCAAATGGACAAAAACAGACACTTTACAAAAGCAGTCACATAAGAAACCCTCAATTGGTTCGGACAAAGAAACTAGAAGTGTCTGTTATTATATGAGTCAACACAAAACAAACATTCTAATGACAACAACAACAACATATTCTGTCTGCCTTGTTAGTTTGCACTCCTGATTACCCACACACAATTCAAACAATTAAACATTTATTTGTACAATTAAGACTTGAAATGATGAAGGCAATTGCAAACGGCAAGGTATTACAAAATGCGAACCATACGTTGGCGTTTGATGTTCACCTCTATATCAAGAACTTCTTTCTTTAGGTGTTTATTATGAATTGAACTAAAACACTGACAACAAATAAAAACTTGGGTATATAAGGAGATTCAAAATATGACACACATTCATCATCCCCTCTTAATGTAAAATAAACAAGGTTTGAATTGAAGTTAAACACTATTACCTGCTTCCAAAATACTTAACCCTTAGATTCATAAGTGGGTCTCTTTTGACCCGGTGAGCTGGTTTTCTTGAAGTATTTCTAATTACATTTTTTTATCATTTCATATTCCAGCTATTCCTCAAAAAACATGTTTTGGATATCATGCCATTCACATTTTAAATTTACATTTTAAGAAATTGTAGTTTTTGTATTACTACCCCAAGCTTCCATAAGTGGGTCAAAATGGGAACCTTTGATTCTTATCACCTGTTGCTGTCAGGAATACATTCACTGTGGACCACACAGACTACATCACAAGTGACACCTCTCAGGAAGATTATTTTACACAGCAAGATCTGAAACCTGTCAGTAAATAATAATAATAATATAATAATAATAATATATAATAATAATAATAATAATAATAATAATACATTATATTTTTATAGGGCTTTTCAAGGACTCAAAATCACTTTACAATATAAGGGAAGGTTAGGGTGGGGGGTATAGGACTATCAAACTTGATCAACCGGCATGGATTGATGGGGGGTGGGCTATGAGTAGACAAGAGGAGAAGAGATGTGTTTTGAAAAGGGACTGGAATACTGTGAGGGTCTCAGAATAGCGGAGATCTTTGCATCAATTTGTTCAAAACGTTTTTTTTCACAATGTAAAAAAAATCTCTAAAATTATAAATAGTGAAAATTAAATATAAAATATTTCTAGTGCGAAGCAAAATATAATACTAAATATTATACAAGTGATTTTTCTTAACCAAAATGACAAAAATGGCATAAAAACACATATTGTTCTAATACGGGTCCTTTTTGACCCACTTATGGAGGAGTGTAGGGTCCAGTCACTCGGGCATCTAAGGGTTAATCATATTATTTTCTGTTTATATTGTATAGTTTATAGTTTTTTAGAGGATCCCTCGATTCAATAAGGTCACACTGAAGCATCCTTTGTGCTCCAGTCAATCCTCTCAGTAAACACAGAGCTGAATCCAGATCAAATGCACAAAGGCTCTTTGAGCATGTTTTCTCTCAGTGATCGTGATGTTGTGTTAAATGTTTGTTGTTCATGTATTGTGTCTTGCTATGTGTCTGTTGATGTTACACATGGAGCTGCTGTGATGCAAGCCACATTTCAGACTTGATCTGACCATTAAAGTATTATCGTATCGTATATTGTGGTGTCAGAGGCTTGCTCACCACTGAGGGACTCCAGCGGGGCTCTGAGGGTTGGACTGGGGGAAGCCGCCGCGATACCTCAGGCCATCATAACTTCCTGGGACAGAAGAGGAAGAGGAGGAGGAGGAGGAAGAGGCGGGCTGACTAGCAGCGGAGGCAGAGCTGGCACCGTCTGAACTCTGGAGATAAGAAATGTAACAGCCATTAGGAGCTGGGAAGGGCACATTGCTGCACATTTAAATAACCAATACACAGAAAATACAATGACGGGACCGTGACGTCAAGTCAAATTCCTCGTACGTGTCAACCTACCTGGCAATCAACCAGTTTCTGATTCTGATGACATTTTATTACATCCCTACAAATATCACTTTAGCAGTAGTTATGTTGGCTGTTTGAGGTCACATATAGGGTGACTGTGGCTGTGAGGGAGTGCTGTTGTGGGTTCGATCCCAGCCCATGCAGACAACATGTCCATGTATCGTTGGGCAAGATACTAAACCCTGAGTTAATCCCGATGGCCAAACGGTGTGTGAATGTTATGGCGCATTTCCACTGCAGGGCCTCGCTCGGCTTAGTACGGTATGGCTAGGCCTTGTTAGGCCAGGCTCACTTTATGCTGCGTTTCCATTACAGTTTAGTAGCTGGGGCAGTAACTATAGTAACGCAGTGTAGGCGGAGCCGTGACGTCATCTTCAATGCGAAAAACAAAACCAACATCAGCCGTTAGCTGTTAGCCTCAGAGCTCACAGCTCCTCATATCTGTTCAGAAACCAGACAAAAGTTAAACAAGTACAAACCACAGACTGTCTGTGTCATGGCGAATACAGTCGCTGGTTTATTTATGTCTGTAGGCCGTTGTTGTGAGTGTGGACGGGGAGCATATAGAACGTTAGCTTAGCCGATCTCCATTCAGAAAATACGCATTTTAAAAGGTGTTCCGCCTGCCGTCTGTCTGCAGACTTGTCAAAGCATTAATTCATGGTTTTTACTAACCGGTATCAGTATGTTGTTACTTCGGCATCATTTTGAAACGTGTATTACAATTAAATCACGGTCAAATAGGTTCATTTTGTTGTAGTTGGCAGCGATTCTCTCACTAGTTTAGCATACTCAGCCCGGTTGTTGGCCCGGAAAGAACCTCGATTTTGGAGAGCCAGAAAAACTGTGAAAAAGTACCCGTTAGCCGGAACTGCCCTAGTGGAAACGCAACCAAAAAACGGGCACGGCACGGCGCGCTTAAACCGCTGTAGTGGAAATGCGCCATTAGCTTCCCTAGAGCAAGTGGTACTGCTCTGCATGAATGAGGTGTGAATGACTCGTAGCATGTAAAGCACTTTGTGGGGTCGAAAAGACCTGATAAAGCGCTATAAAAGTACAGTCCATTTACCGTTAAAAAACGTCTCTTATAGTCAAAATCTGTTTTTGCATTTGCATCTGTTCTGTTCTCTGCTCAGTATAATTGCAAAATCAATAAAAACAGTTGAGAAAAAAAAGGTGACGTATACATTTTCTTAAGGTTTAAAACAAACAGGATTTTGAAGATAGGGTTTATCTGAGTTCAATCTCTGCCAACACAAAGCTCTAAATCAACACGGTTCAGCAGCTTCATGGATGTTTGTCTAAGGATAAACAACACTGCTAACAAGCCTCGACTGTCACACACACATTGTTTGAGCCCTACAAGAAAGGTAATACAGAGCGGTGTGTGTGTGTGTGTGTGTGTGTGTGTGTGTGTGTGTGTGTGTGTGTGTGTGTGTGTGTGTGTGTGTGTGTGTGTGTGTGTGTGTGTGTGTGTGTGGGGGGGGGGGTGTACTCACAATGGAGTCAGGAGCCGAAGAGTTGGCCGTGGAGGGGCTGCTGGGGGAGGGCGAGGCGGGGGGGGTGTGAGAGGCACACACCAGGTGCATCATGTGGTATTCATCCTGCTGCAGGTCGACATGGTCAGGGCACAGGAGGAGGATTGGGAGGAAGAGGAGGAGGAGGAGGAAAGATCAGAGAGAAAGGATTAGTATGGAAACGTCCAGAATCAGACACAACACTCCTCCTTTGTTGGTCAAACACATCAGAACAGCTTTCGTTTCCTTGGCAGACGGTTTCATTTCCCCCACAGACTCAGAGACTCGTGACTTCTGTTCCAAGCTCCTCGAATGTGTCAGCTATTCTGTCAGACATGATTTTTAATGTATATTTTGGACAAGCTATTTGATTCTTTAGGGCAGTGGTTCTCAAATGGGGGTACGCGGACCTCTAGGGGTACGTTGGAGTACTGCAGGGGGTACGTGAGATTTATTTTATGTTAATGAAAAAAAAAAACATAAGTAATGCATTTAAACAAACTACTAATAGTAGATTCAATACTTTATTCAAAAGTTTACAGTAATTCTGGATAATAAAATGGGTGCTCTCTTTTCCTCTCCCTCTCCTGACAGCTCGCTGAACCTGTAATGAGTGACCGGACAGTAAAGAATAAACATATTTATAACTAGTTTAGCTAGTTCTAGAGTAGACTAGCTAGGATTGTTAGGTCTAACTCTTAGTGTGTTTTGCTCCGCTCAACGGTCCGTCACAGCGGGTGGAGCTGTGTTCTCCGTCAGCAGCATGATCTGATCTCTGATCTCTCTCTCGCGTCCGGTTATACTTCACTCGCGTTTATGTCCAAATCTATCAGATCTAGCTAGTTCTAGTTAATGATATGACTGCCTGCTTATCAAAGGACCTGTGGGTTTTATATGAACAGAGTTACACATATTTCAAAACGCTAAGTGTAATAACAGCAGGTTGCCTCCCTGTCAGAATGACAAAGATCCTCAGTGAAGCACAAGCCCATGTTTCTCACTAAATTGTAAGTACAACTTATTAAAAAGATCAGTTCAATGCAACTAATGTCGTCTTAGTGTTATTGCATGATGTTAAAATCGGTTTGCCATGAATTTAGTGATGGATTGTAAACATTTGAAATGTAGCATTTAAGTGTTTCTCAGTTACAATGTTGTTGTTTGAATAAATCAGACACTGATGGTGCAGCGCTGTACTGTACCTCTTTATATAGGCAGTTTTTCCATAACAAATTGTTTTTGCGCTGAATTTGTTTTTCAAAGGGGGTACATTATTGAAAAAAGTTTGAGAACCACTGCTTTAGGGCATATTTCGATTCAAAACAATTCTTAATTTAAAATCTATTCAGGATTATCAGTGATATCAAGAAAAACTAACTCAAACAACTGGTAAGCTGAGGCTAGCTGTCTTTTTATTTCTTAAAAGAATGTTTCAAAAAATCTTGGATAATAATCTTACATCAATATTGTTTTCCCCATCCCTCATTTGATGTCATTTTACAGACAAAAACATCACATGTCAAATACAAAAATGAACAGGTAAGCTGACCATGACAATAACCGTTAGCTTAAAAAAATATATTTGGGTGAGCTGCAAAACTATTGAATTTATTTTTCTCCCTGCAAAAGGTTGCATCCATAAGTTGACCTGCAGGAAACACATCAGATCTCAGCAGCTCTTACCTTTCTGAGCACGTCTTTGAGCTGCAGGTGGTCTTGCAGGAGTCTTCCTGAGTAAACCAGCCGCTGGTCTTTGGACAGCTGCAACACAAACAACATGAGTGGTGAGACTAAGGTATAAAAAGTGCATTTAGGTCACTCGTTGGCCCTTCTATCATTTCCACATAACAATCCTTTCTTCACCGTGTAACCAGATAAGGGTGGTTCTGCCTGAGAGTAAATCTGGGCCTCAAAGATAAAACCTCAAATACAACAAATGTTCAAAGTGTCTCCAAGCTCATAATAAAGCCTTGAGTCAAACCCGGCTCTGTTCTCTGCAGATAATGTACATTTGAAGGTGACAATTTCATGAGAAGTGGGACAAACTCCATGTGCCGATGAATATCAAGTTATATGACTATAAGCATCTGAACTGCTTCAACATGGAGGTTTTGTGAGGTCCAAAATGTCTCCGTGTCATCGCTGACAGAGAGCAGAAAAATCAGCCTTTTGAAACCAAAACATGTTCATCTCTTCTGTTTCTGTTTGCAGCTGTGTGAGGGAGAGGTTGTTGCTGTGTGGAGGTTGTAACATGATATGAGGCACGTTTGAATTACATTAGCTGGGAAAGAGATTAGATTTCAAATTTGACAAAAGCACGCCAGTTTACACAATCATCATCTCTGTGCTTCAGAAGGCTCTGTGCTGCATGTCACTTTCCAAAGGACACTTTCCCACGATAGCAGACAAATACAAATGAATGATTGTATTAAGGTGCGTTGGCTTTTATCATCAATAAGCTCCTTTCTCCTTTGCAGCACCATCTGATTATTTTGACACAAACAAACTTGGGGCTCAAACTTTCGCTGAATTTTAACACGTTACTTGTTGCTAGGGTGTCAAAGCTTTGTGTCTGTTATGATGACAAAATGAAAAAGGAACACCTTTAAAGGGTGGGTTTTTCCAGACTGTTGAAATACAGAAAAATGACACTTTCTTTATTTTGAAGATTCTGCAGGGAGATTTAACAGGTTTCATTTATTTAAGGTGTAGAAACATACTGTATATGTAAAGGTGTGCATTTGATGAATAATGACCTAAAGAGGATCATATTTTTAAATGATGTGTGAGCAGGAGGCCCAACAAACCAACACAAAGCACCTGTGAACGACCTCTACACAGTCGTCACTGAGAATAAAGACAGCAGCATTGTGTTGAGTGTTACTGATTGTTTGGAACCTTCTGAGCGTACAGGAAGTGGATTATGCTGCAGGACTGGTTTGAAAAGTATTTTCCTCACAGTAAAACAACAGCTGAGTTTAGAGCTGAAATGGTGAGTAAATGGAACAGAACATTAACCGCATGCTAATATTTTCAAGAAAATACCACATCTCTGTTTGGTTCCAGCGTTCAAAAATGTGAGAAATGTATGCTTTTCCTTGTCTAACATTATTGTGAATAAAATATCTGTTGGTTTTAGACTGCTGGACTGAAGGCAAAACAATACATTTGAAGAACTTTAACTCTAACTAAATGTGTTGCATTGGTTTAACTGTTTTGGAGAATAGCCGTTTAATCAATCAATTGAGAAACTGAATAGAAAAATGTAATAAAAAAATTATTCGTCAGTAATGGGTATCCAGAATAAGTTGTTAAGAGAACCTGTTCCTAGTTGTCCATTTACTTCAAATCACATGCACCCTCTTACATTCGACACGCACCCTCATACCACAGTGCCAATTTCCCCCGTAAAATGTTTAAGTGATGCCAGAAAACAATGTTTCTGTTCGTCAAAAACGGATATAATTACCCAAAAAAACATTCAAATATGTGAAATAGACCGTCAGACGGCATAGACAGCTTTGTTTTTACGGAGCTTGTACGTTTCGTTGTTGTTTACGTCCGCGGCGCCATCTTGTATACAGGCGTCATTATGATATATCTTATATACAAGATCAGCGCCACAGTATTGCTCTCGTACTATCTTTTTCTAGAAAAAACACTGTAGCTTTAATTCCTCTAACTTGTTTATTAAAATGATATAAGGGCATTTTGTCTTTTTGACTAAAGAAACCTCAATGAAAAACAAACACGTTCACGCTATGAATATTCTACCATTTCATTTAAGATGAGTTTGACTGATCTGAAGATGCAGCCAGTGCTGATAATAAAAGTAGGTTAATGCTAATAAACGTGTATGAAGCCTTTTTCAACCCAAGGAATCAATAAGGCAATCAGTATTATTAAAACCTTATCAATGCACATCGCTATTTGGGACATTTTAGTCAGAGCCATCTAGTTTTATGTCCACCTAAACATAATCAATCAAATAATTCCAAGGGGTCACTCTGGGTACATGAGCCAGATGAAACTGTTCTTAAGACACGAAGATAAGACCTTACTAAAACCATTTCTAAGAAGAAACTAACACACGGAGCAATAGGGGTTTTCTATTTCGTTGTGTTTTAAAATGTTCGTGTATGAGAGCTTTTCAGTCTGTGGCTAAAAGTATGGTTTTATTTCTCGTGCTTTTACATTTGTTTTTGTCCTATCGATTTTGTCTAAATGTATTAATGCTGCTATTTATAAATGTATTGATGTACAGCACTTTGGTCAACTCTGTGGTTTTTAAATGTGCTATATAAATAAAGTTGGATTGGATTGGAGCTAGAAGTACACCAAAGGAAACCAGAGAAGGTGGAGAGCTACTCACCGGCTTGCTGGGGTACACGTTGGAGATGTGAGTCTTCAGCCTCTCCACGGTCCAGTTGAGGAAGCAGTTTATGGTCTGGTCTTCATACTTCTGGTTGGGGGCCTTGAGGACCAGGGTCACAGGACTATCAACTGCCCAGGAGTCCATGGCTCATATTACTAGCAGGCTCTGAAGAACCTGAGCTTAGTGTTTTAACTCAGGACTGACCTGAGGAGGAAGGGACTTCAAATCCTCTCCATGCTGGACTCAGCTAAATCACGCCTCAAACTGTCCCTACAAACAGAGTTGGGGGGGTTTCCATCTACAACATCTCCGTACGAGAAGTTGGTGGTTTCCAAGTTTATCGATGGGAATTCTTCCGTGGTGTTAGTTCTTTGATTTCTGGTAAAAAAAGAAAAGAGGAAGAATCTGAGTGCCTGAGCTGTGGAGGAGGTATTTCATGCAGGATACAATGATCACATTAAAACAACATATATTTCAATCTAATATAGTTTTTTTAGGGATGCTCCGATCGCCAATTTTGGGGCCGATCGCCGGAATCAGTATCGGCCGATACCGATCGCCGATCCGATCGAGTGGGCGGGGCCTATGGGGATCTTCCATTTAAAGTGATGTTTAAAACTCAGTTAATGCTCATTCACTGGAGCTTCCACAAACAACAACCAACATAATTATTACATTCAAATGAAGTCCATTATTCAAGTTTACATTAACTTTGGATAATAACACGGGGGAGTCTCTCTCTCTCTCTCTCTCTCTCTCTCTCTCTCTCTCTCTCTCTCTCTCTCTCTCTCTCTCTCTCTCTCTCCTCTCTCCTCTCTCTCTCCTCCTCTCTCTCTCTCTCTCTCTCTCTCTCTCTCCTCCTCTCTCTCTCTCTCTCTCTCTCTCTCTCTCTCTCTCTCTCTCTCTCTCTCTCTCTCCTCTCTCTCTTCTCTCTCTCTCTCTCCTCTCTCTCTCTCTCTCTCTCTCTCTCCTCTCTCTCCTCTCTCCTCTCCTCTCTCTCTCTCTTCTCTCTCTCTCTCTCTCTCCTCTCTCTCTCTCCTCTCTCTCTCCTCCTCTCTCTCTCTCCTCTCCTCTCTCTCTCTCTTCTCCTCCCTTCCTCTCTCTCTCTCTCTCTCTCTCTCTCTCTCTCTCTCTCTCTCTCTCATCTCTCCTCTCTCTCTCTCTCCTCCTCTCTCTCTCTCTCTTCTCTCTCTCTCATCTCTCTCTCTCTCTCTCTTCTCTCTCTCTCTCTCTCTCTCTCTCTCTCTCTCTCTCTCTATAATGAGTGACCACAGTGAAGAATCATATATTTATAACTAGTTTAGCTTGTTCCAGAGGTAGATCAAATAGCTAAGTGTGTTGGGTCTAACTCTTAGTGTATGTTTTTGCTCCGCTCACCGGTCCGTCACAGCGGGAGGAACTGCTGCTTCACACACATTGCATACCGCTATTTTATTGTCTTTTTCCAACACCTTAAAATACTGCCAGATCGGTGAAGCGATTTTGGCGAGCTTGTTTTGCCACGCACAGAGAAAAGTGTCATGTATTCATGGGTACCACGTGACGTCACTGTATTCTAGCGCCGCCATTTTGGTGTCCGGTCACAGTAAGTCATTACAACAACAGAGAACACGGAGGAAGCAACAGAGAAAGACACATCGTGAATAATAAAGTTTGTGGATATGCCTGGGATTTGTTGTGCTGTGGGCTGTGACAATAGTCGCCAGAGGAACCCCGGACTACAGTTTGTATCGATCCCCAAAGACTTAGACCGTCGTAATAAATGGCTGGCTGCCATCAGAAGGGACCACTGGCAGCCGACATCTAACTCCAGATTGTGCAGTCAACACTTTGTTTCCGGTAAGCTCTTCACTTATTGTTATCTTTTTGTCAGAAATACGTTTTCAAAATACTTCAACATAGATAAGTCAGTTGCCGAATAATAATTACCGTTAGCAGTGTAATGGTAACATAGCACGAGTAAAATATTCCCAGTTTTGAAAGGACTGCATTAGTTTTGCTCTGTGTTCCTTTACGCTTGAAACCGACTGAATTTGATAAAAGACACATTTCTGGCAGAAAACTGAGAAAGAAATTGCCGTTCTCAATATTATTGAATGCATGCCTTAAATTACTTGTGTATTTATATTACATGTATTATTGCTACTTTTACTTAAGTTAAGGATCGTAATACTTCTTGTCATTATCTTATTAGGAGGCCTATACACACATTAATATTCTACCATGTTTGCCTCTGTCTGCTTAGGAAGAAAAATGACAACCCCATGAGCCCTGACTACATCCCCAGCCTGTTTGCGCACACGTCAGCTGGACAGCGGCAGAGAAGCATCTATGCCACCAGCAGATTTGAGCATACTCAGCAGATGAAAAGGAAACGGACTGAGACTTTGGTTCCTGATAGTGACCATGAGACTGTGGCACCTTCCAGCACCAGTGATGCCACTGGGCTTGACATCACCTTAGTTGAACAGGTAGAATGTGTGAAAGATGACCACAGTTACTCTCAAGCCATTCTTAGCTCAGGTACTGTGGAACCATGCTCAAATGCAGCCTGCCAAGCTACAGTCAAGGCATTGACAAACGAGTGTGCACGATTAAGAGCTGAGGTTAATTGTCTTAAGGACAAAGTTAATGTGCTGTCTTTCAATGAAGAAGCCTTCAAAGGAAATGATGAAATGGTACAGGAACTAACAGGCCTACCAAGCTATGCTAAAATGATGGTTGTTTTTGGCTTCCTGTCTGGGTTTGTGAAAGCCGGCCCAAGACTGACTCCCTTTCATAGCTTTTTATTAACATTGATGAGAATGAGGCTTAACTTACCTTTATATTTTTTTGTTTATCTTTTTCATATGTCTAAGAGCAGTGTTGTCAGAATGTTCAACAATACTTTAGATGTCATGTATGTCAGACTGTCACCACTTATATTTTGGCCCTCAAAAGATCAAATTCAGGTTAGTCTGCCCATGTGTTTCAGGGATAATTTTAGCAACTGCACTTCCATCATTGACTGTTTTGAAATGTTTGTAGAGAAGCCAAAGAATTTAAGGGCACGTGCACAAACATACTCCTATTACAAGCACCACAACACTGTCAAATATCTATTTCTATAACACCACAGGGTGTTACATCCTTTGTGTCAAAGGGCTGGGGGGGACGCACAAGCGACAAGTACATTACAGAAAACTGCTCATATCTTGAGAAATTATCACCAGGAGATGTTGTTCTTGCTGATAGAGGCTTCAATGTGAAAGACACTGTGGGGCTGTATAGTGCACAGTTGAAAATACCAGCATTCACCAAAGGCAAGCAGCAACTGCATCCACTGGAACTTGAATCCACAAGGGGACTCGCTGCCGTCAGGATCCATGTGGAAAGAGTCATTGGCCTGGTCAGGAACAAATACACCATCCTTCAGAGCACCATCCCGCTGTCTCTTTGCCAAGCAGCCACTCAAGGACAACCTACTTCCCTTGACAAGATGGTAACAGTTTGCTGTGCTCTTTGTAATGTCTGCCCATCTGTGGTACCCACAGAATAGATAGATAATATTTGTAAGTCGCTTTTGATAAAAGCGTCAGCTAAATAAAACAAAATGCTTATTGTGTATTCCCTTTTCTATGTATGTTGGATCTTCTCTCTATTATCTTTACAATTAATACATTAAAATGTCCAGTCTTGAACTAATAAACATCACTTTTTCCAAGTATTTGTTCTTTGAGGTTTTTTAAATACTCCTACTTATACTACAATGCATCCGCAAGTATTAGATACAGTTATTTATTGCACCATCTACAGTGTATGAATATGTAAGCTTAATGGGTAAACAAAAACCTGACCATGAAGACAAAAGAAAAAGACCAGTGTCTGACAAGAAGAGCTTATTTATTGTCAGCTTCTTAATGTCCCTCAGATGTTTTGTCAGAGGTTGCAGTGGGGGAGAATCGTGGCACAGTAAACCATTTACCCAACAACTCTGGTAGTATCCCCGTTCTAATGAAGTTTACCACCTTTGAATGTGCAACATCAAAAAATGCGCCATCAAACATGATGCGCTGTTTAAAAAGTTCTTGAGGTGTCCACACAACAAAATCACAGAACATTACCTCTGCGACACGCATTTGTGCCTGCACTTGATACATATAGCTGTGATCCAGCTTTAGGCTCATCACACCTCCCTCAGGGACAGTCAGGCAGAACCGCGAGTCTTTGGTGCATTCAAGTAGACTGCGGTCTTTAGCGCTGAAAGGACACTTAATTTCTAAAATGCCAGGCTCATGGCAAGCACAGGTCACGACACCATCTGGGGATGCACCAATCCATGGCAGCTCTGGGTTGAGGATGAGCCCTGATGCTGCAACATTAATGTCTTCATGGTGATCTTGCATAGCCACCAGGTAAGACTTTTTGGCAGTGTCCTCGTTTTGTAAACCCCATCTGAGGAAAAGAACATGTTATTTTGAACATTTTGGAAAAAAACTCATCACTTTAAAAAGTCCCTAAAATACTGTTATTAGAATGTTAATATCTTGTTTTACCCTCATAATATCTAGTTACTCAATTATTGTATTTATTCATGATGAAGTAGTGGAAAGAATGTATGATTTAGTCTTGCTGCCTAAATGTATATATATATATATATATATATATATATATATATATATATACCTGGTCGCTTCAGTGGAAAACTGAGAGGAGCGAGGATAGCAAACTCTTTTAATCAAAGACGAAGAGCTCTCTGTCTTGGCTGCCTCATGGAAGGATGACGCAGTAACTCTCCCTGCTCTCTGCTCAAACCAGACCCTCGACCTACTCTGTTTCCTGGTCTTCTCCTCAACTAACAAACACTCAAAAAGAATTGAACTATCAAAAGAGCTGTAATTATCAGAAAGCAGTGAAGTTATTCTTAATGAATTTAGTTATGTTTAGGATTTAGCATTGTGACACGCTTTATTTTACCGTAAGCCATTTCTATTTCTTACCTGCTCTGGTGTGAGATTCAGCTCCTCAAAGACTTTGGCACCCTCCTCTAGCAGTGCAGGCAAATCCAGTACAAGTCTGCTGCTTTGATACAGACTGGTAAGGGGTGCTGGCAGATCCAGTTGTACAGTCTTTGGCGTGTATCTGTGGGAATGGCCTTCAATGACCGACAGGATAGCACTTTTCTTGGGCTTTGTCTCTTGTTCTTCACTTTGGTGGAGTTGTTCACAGAATAACTTGAAATCATCAGCAGATGGTCTCATGTGCTGAAACAGGTCTTCGGTTTCAACTTGTTCTTTGATGGCGAAGATGTTAGACACCTCGTCGTACTTCACCATTTTAGTGCTAGGCTGTGTCCAGGTGCATGGCTTCTCTGTGCATGTCTGGTTTTCTCTCTTCTCAACAGCAGCCACAACTGTAAACATAAGTGCTGCTGCGTGGGAACAAACCTCTCCTAACCCTGCCATGCATGTACAATGCGCCATCACCACTGTCCCGTCCTCCTGCACCACAATCCATGGAGATGTTGGGTTGCTGTTCAAAGCCTGGGAATGATTGACCTGTTAAGTGAAAAATGCAGTACATTATTTTGTCATATAAAAGCTAAACTCTCCTGAGCTTGTAAAATGTAAGATTCAAAGGTTTATTGTCAAATATAATAGCTACAGCGCAGATTGGCATTTCATATCTGAAGTCCCAGGCTGCTCCAAAAGTAGGCTACAACATACAATATCCTTAAGACATAAAAAAAACAAGTAAAGATAGAGCAACGCGAAATATAACAATAGTGCAAGTGACAGAGAATCGTGAAATAAACAGGGACCTCTTGCTTATGTAGAAAAAAATAAGAATGAATTTGTCATTGAAAGAAGAGTATGTTGCTTTAAAACAATATATAGCTAGCTGCCAGCTGGAGTGATGATGTTAGCTAGAAATACCATTTGCTAGCAACTGGCTAGCAAGCTAACATCATCACTTTAGACATAAATACAACTATAATAACACGGTTTATGATTGTTGTTAAATTACTTACCTTCGCTGTGATCACATGTAGGTGTGTCTTCTCCACATGCCATATCTTGGTGTCGTTCACCCACCCGGCAACGGCGTATTGATAGGCATCTGTGCTCTTAAAAGCCTTCAGGCTCTCTCCGGTGAATGGAGATGGATTGTGAACAAGATAAATATATATGTCGGGAAAAGTTAGTTGGGGAAGACACTTAGCCGAATTCAATAAACAAAATACAGTTGGGGGTAACAAATAGGGATCGCATCCAATAATCGCCGTCTTTACCAAATATCTCTCTCTCTCTTTCCCGTTTAAATGCGCTGTGTTTGCTGCCATGACGAGTGTAAACAAACTGTCAGAGTCGGTCACAAAGATGGCGGCGGGCATTCCGGAAATGACGTACTTGGTACCCATGAATAGATAGAATACGCACACAAATACACACATTTCTCAGCTGATACCACTCTTCCACATCCATACCAACACACTTACATCATATGAGTTGCATACATGTATTCCAATGGTTGGCAGGGCCCCATTATACAACAGGCCCAGAAACCAAGAAATGACAAGCATGTAATTCAATGGTAAAATGTCACATCTGGTGATATACAGTAAAAAGGACAAATTGAACTCTTTTCCTCCAATATAAAACCCTGACATTACAAAATGCATGATTATATACCGGTATGGCAGAGAGATCAAAAGATGTGGTTATAATGGGAGTGAATGGGACATTTTTGTCCGCGAGTGGCTAATGTGTGAGTTTTTTGTTTAATCTGATTCTGTGCAAAAACTAATATTCCACCAAAATAAATGTTGTTGCTAATCTTTGACATATCCAAGACTGTGATAAAAAAAAAGCCGACCCCCACAACATTTATTATATGGAAAATAACTGCCTTTTTGTGCATGTTTTTCATAGAACACGCAAATTCATGTTTTCAAACTGGCAGTTAAAGGGTTAAAATCCTGAACATAATTTGATATTTTTGATCAGAAAGATTTAACCCAAAAAAGTTTTTAAAAATATTAATCTGTTATCATTTTATAGCAGTTTTTGGAAGTGGACATTTTTGTCCCGAATGACTAATGTGTGAGTTTTTTGTTTAATCTAATTTTGTGCAAAAACTAATAATGCAAACAAATCAATTTTGTTGCTAATCTTTGACATATCCAAGACTGTTATAAAAAAAAAGAGCCAGTCCCCAGATATGTATTATATGGAAAATAACTACATTTCTCTGTTTTTATCATGAAAAACAACAGCGGTTTCATGTATTCAAAATGGCATTTAAAGGGTTAAAATCCTGAAAATGATTACATTTTTGGTATTTTTGATTAGGGCTGAAGTTGCTTTAAAGATTGAACCCAAAAAAGTTGTGAAAAAAACCTTTTAATATAATGTTTTTATTAAAGTCTTTTGCAGCGGACATTTTTGTCCCGAATGACTAATTTGCGTATAGTCCAATCGAATGATACCGGAGGGTTAATGTGTGTATACGTTTGAGTACGTATGTTTATGTGTGGGTGTGACAGCCCCAGAGCCTGTGGCCCGTGAGTGTGCAGGTGTGTTGCAGGTCCTGTGTTGGGGGTGGAGCTGAGGAGGCCAATCAGCATGACTGGGGACACCTAAATGTGCCGTGGTTTTTGGAACCCTCGAACTCTCTCTCTCTTTTCCTGTTGTGGCCTACGAGCCGGTCATAACAGCGGGTAATTGTATATTATATACAGTATATATATATGTGGGTGTATGTATGTATAGTACATAGGCCTATATGTATATCTTTATTATGTATTTGTATTATTGGGATTGTGATAAAACAGAATTCCGATCTCCCTGTTTGTATCACACACAGAGGATTGACAATAAAGTTGACTTTGATTAATAATAATAATAATAATAATAACCAAGCATACTGCATGATCCACTTCCACTACATTCCAATGTGTTATTTCTCCTCCTGCTACTTTTTTATTAAATGTTTTTTTTTACCAGCGTGTACTTGTTATAGTAGTTGAAATATGTATCAGAGAACAGGGATACGAAATGAAGGGACTAGGTCTCACAGGAAAGACCTGTGAGACCTAGTCCCTTCATTTCGTATCCCTGTTCTCTGATACATATTTCAACTACCATAACAAGTACACGCTTTACATTTTATTGCTAGAAATGATCAAAACAATTGATTGATTGTCCTTTTATTCTCTGAGAGAAACAAATACTCAATTATGCTGAACTTTAAATGAGTCAATTGTTGCTTATTCTAAACAGCGTTGTTGTAGTAAACGACATTAAACTATTATTTTTAATGCATTCTTTCAGTAGATGGCTCATAGTTTTCCAAAAAAAATGTGCTGGAGGGGAGCGTTGTACGTGAACAGGTGAGCACTTTCAGAAAAACTAAATTGTGTGACATATTTGTAATATACTTGCTCATAATGTGCATAATGTTCTTTTAGGATATGTTTGCAATTATATCAGTAAGTGTTGCCTCGGGCCTCTTCTGGAGCACGTGTGGGCTGTTTCTGTCGAGAAAACGGAGAAAGTAGGCTACTGGCCTAATGTGGTCATGTAAGTGGGTGTAATATTACATAATGAATCATAGAAAAGCATGGTTTATTCTGTAGTTTAATTTTACACACACCAAAGCTGTTCTCCACAAGCAAGTGGAAAAGTAGAAGATTTGAAAATATAATTGTGCAGACAAAATGTTTAGTGATTTCACCTAAATGAACAAAAACAACAGTGTAACAAAGATTTTTTTGTTGTCAAGACATTGAAAGCTTTGGACGGACATGTCTATACTCTAAGAGAGTAAGAATTGGACTGGGAGGTGTGTCCCCATGCTCTTACACCATCCCTTCTTTAGTCTTTCTGCTTCTGTAGATCATCAGAAGGTATCCCAGTGCAATGAGGAGGAGGGTGATGAAGAGGAAAAGAATGCCAGCCCAGGGCCCAGGGGGCAGAGCCTTCATTAGCCCGAGTCTCTCTGCTGGGACCATACTGCTCAGACTCAGCATGAACCCCAGAGCCCAGCCTACTGAGGCTCCCCCTGCCTGAAAAACACAAAAGAGGACCACAGATACAAGGAAACTGATTCAGGTACAGAATCAGAATCAGATTACCTTTATTAATCACACAGAGGGGACATTTACAGCAGTACATAGGTTATATTAATTTGAACCCAGACTCAATTCCAACGAATGGCAAATACAAAGTCATTTATTTCCTTTACTCCTGACCTTTTTCTCAAAAGAGATGGACGGAAGGGAGTGGTTATCAAAACCGTAGCCCTGCAGTAAGAGGACCTGGACGAAATTGGAGACGGCGCAGACATTCTTCATGTATTTCTCTTTCTGCTTGAACTTTGCTGTCATCTATGAATGGAGATAAGATGTTGATTGTGTTAGTCCAATCTTATTCGTAATCTTGTCCAGCATTTCGAGAATATTTAAATGAAAGGCAGATAACATAAAGGTTTTGGGGTTGAAATTAGATCTATCTGGTGGGTTTCAACATGAACTTGTTTGTAAAGTTTTTATTGGCTGGGCTCAGAGAGAGAGTACCTCAGAGATGGTCATGTTGCAGATCAGTTGAATGGGCTCCTTCAGTCGACTGGGGGAGGTGATGGAGATGTTGGAGAGGCTGTTGATATAGCTATGAGTGAAGAAGAAGGCAGAGAATGCCTGTGGAGAAGATGGCACACTGTCAATCCAAGCCAATAATGCCACAAACTTAAAGAAGTGGCCAATGAGTTCAAGCTTTGCTGGATATAGTTTTACTTTGCACCTGCTGTCTCACTCAAGGCTCACTCACCATAAAGCTTCCTCTCACGTTGGGCTGGAAGACTCCATTAAAGGAGCACTTGGAGTAAGAGCAGTTCTCGAAGGAGAACAGCTTTTGTACGTTGTCCAGGCAGCTCCTGTAGTCTCCTGTCCCCACTACTCTTACCGACCTCTGGGGGTCAAAGTTGGCTGGTTTGTAGCTCTGAGTGCAGGGAGAATCAAAGACATCCGGCCCCAGCTTCACAGATGTGGTGAACTGTTGTGGGTAGCAGGGATGGGACACCTGGGGCTTCACACCTTCAGTCTGAATGATGCAAAACAGCAGAAAGTGAAATCTTCCTCCACTAAAAAAAATTGAAGATGCTGCATATGATGAACAGTATTATTCAAAGTAAGCCGGTAGAACGGGGAAAGTCTTAATCAACCCGCACTAATAGTGGTATCATTTACCATATATTACGTATTTCAGTAAAAAGATAATAATTTAGTCTTGTCATAAAGTGGGACATTGCATGGTAACAAGGTCACACTCCTGAAAGGTACAGGTGTGGAATCTGGATTCTGTTACCTTGGATTGGTGCCAGGCCACCTGTTCCCCCCCAGCCATTATTTCAGCTAAGCTAATCTATGAGCTGCTGGCACCAGCATCATATTAGAAGGACATACATTTAGAGTTGTATTTATCCTTTCGTCTTACTCTCTGCAATAAATGACGTAGCCTTACTAATAATGCCAAACTGTACTGCATAAACAGTGCCTCAGTATAAGGTCCAGGAGAGTTTTCATTCAGCTGATCTCGATCAGAAATCATGAAGTCTTGATGTTTCAAAGAAACAGCCATATGTAACCTTTTTTTTTATAGTACCTTGATTAGAAGAGCCAGCAGTTTGCGCAGGAACTGGTCTTGGCCATAGCACAGGAAGCTCTGGGTATATAGCCTGTAGGTTTGTCCATAAAGCTTCAGCTCCATCACATTATCTTTGTCCTCCACCTCTTCAGAGGTCTCAAAAGCAATCTGTGTGGAAGCTCCGCCTAAATCCAAAGCTCCAATCGTCTGTCTTCCTGGATTCAGCCAACGCCCAACAAAACCATACTGAATGAAAATAAAGGACATGTCAGGACATAACAATTTGTATTGATGAAGGACAATGACAAATGTCTAATACTGCACAGAGTTTAATCTGAGGCAAACATCCAAATAAAAACACTTCCATAGAAACTCTCAAAGCCCCTATGTGTGGATCCTTAACCAACATAAATGAATTGCCATGACATTTGATATAAATATTTATGTTTCCCTGATGAACCCTAAATACATTGATCCTCTGACTTTTCAATTATTGCCAATTTGAACGGCCTTTATTGGAGTTGTTAGAGTGAAAGGGGGAGACAGAGGGGAGGACATTGCCTCAAATGTTCGGCTGACTCCGGATTAGATGATTGACCCTTTTTTGTAAGTTTGTTTCCATCAGCCTCAGCTGTACTTTCTGTTTAGAACTAATTTGCATGTCAGTATGCTAACACTAAACTAAGGTTGTGTACCATAGACTGTGGTCCGTACCAAAAGCCAGGTAGCAGCCATGTCTTCTATGTTGGAAAAATGTATACATAGTGCAGTTAACCCACACTTTATACACACTTTACCACTATTTGCAAGTTGTATTCAGGACTAAGCGTATCCCAAAATGCATACGGAAACAACACTCAACTTATTAGCATAAATTTGACATTAAAGGTCCCATGTCATGGCCATTTCTACTGATCATAATTCCATTGTTGAGGTCTACTAGAATAGATTTACATTGTTCAATTTTCCAAACTCACATTGGTTTCTCATACAGCATCTCTGTAAAGTATGTGTATTCACTCTCTGTCCTAAACGGCTTGTTGGAGCTCCTGCCCCCCCCTCCCTGTGAGCCCACTGTGCTCTGATGTGTGTTTATGTGTTTCAATGGCGTTTGTTAGCAACCAGAAAATGACACCAGTAATGACAAACAGATGAGAATGCTGCGTGGGGTCTGGGTGCCGTGTTGGCGGAACATTGCGGGGTTCGTTGCTCCCCCCTTTGAGGCTCGAGGAGCGGACAGTGTGAGCTGGATTACTGGTGTCGTTTCCTGGTTGCTGCGTGGGGTCTGCGAGACAGCGAGACGCCGCGGAACTCAGCCTGAGCACACACACTCACTCACAGCCAGGCTGTTCGCCACACAGTTCGCCACACACTCACAGCCTGAGAAAAGATAAGGCTGAGTGAGTGTGTGTGTGAGGAGCTCCACGGATTGGTCCATTTGGACCTGGGTATCGTTACGTCACTATACTCAGGAAGAAATGAATGGAAAAAGAGAAATCTCCAACGAGGCGTTCTGGGGCAGCATAGACAGGTCTTTTCTGTGTTAGAGTTTTACTCCCTACAGGGTGTACTTTAAGGGTTTGTGACTCTGCAGACCGTTCACATGCAGAAAAAGCTACATAACACACAAGGGGACGGGTAATAACCGGAAAAGCATGACATGGGACCTTTAATTTCCCAATGCCTGTGGTCTTAATGGACACTGTGGCAGTTACCAACACTGTGTCACAGAGTAGGTAACTTGTAAATACGGCAAGTGTTTGTAAATAGTTGGTTTGTCAAGGCCTTCAGCCTCAGTTAACGCTCTCCTACATTAATATGACCAGCCGTTGTTTATTTTGTTTATTTATCTTCTTAATTTCTCGTTCTTGTTGTGTTACTGTTTTCCACTATTGTCC
Source organism: Dissostichus eleginoides (assembly GCA_031216635.1). Lineage (NCBI taxonomy): Eukaryota > Metazoa > Chordata > Actinopteri > Perciformes > Nototheniidae > Dissostichus > Dissostichus eleginoides. The sequence continues at coordinate 3,101,725 of CM062280.1, forward strand.
CCCCCACGGCCCCTCATCCTATTGTAAAGCATCCTTGGGTTTCTTAAAAGATGCTATATAAATCCAAATTACTATTATTATCCTTTTTGGGAAAGACCCAGTTTGGGACAGCTGTAAACACGTTTGCCACCTGGGATTGACACGCTAATCTAACTCTTTTCTAGCATACTAACACCTTTAAAAGCATCTCAAAACACCCCCTACGTCACCCTTCAAAACCCCCACAACATGTTTTCAGTTGGCACACAGGAACACGGCATTCTGAAGAGCGCATCAAGTCCATCAATGACCTTCCTTCTGTTGAACAGAAAATGTGCTCACCTTAGCAAAGTTTTCCAGTAAGTAGTTGACTGTGACCCAGCCGTATGCCCCCTCCTCCTGTCCACTCAGGATGGCTGCCTCTTTGAATTTGAAAGGGTAAGACCGCATTTTCTTTTCCACTTCCTTCAGTACCCGTTTGGACTCTGTGGCATTCACTTCGCTATTAAAGAGTGGTGGGAGTTCAATGGAGAATAAAACTATGTTTAATCCTTCCAAAATCTATTATTCATGCGTAATTGATGAGGAATGTGGTTGAAATATTAGTGCAGTATCATGTCCTTATAGAAAGTTATACTGACTTCAAGAGTCTCATGCCGGCAGTGGCTCCCAGATAGAGGGGAGTTTGGTGGTGCCTGGGTTTGGGGACATCCTTCACAGCCTGGTTCAGACAGTCTTCCAGACTTTCTGCTGCTCCACCACGGATACCTGCATAGCTAGATATCCCTCCACCTTGACAGAAAAAAAAAGTAGTTCTTCTTACAAAGGCCTCAGTCTGACCTTTTCTAAAAACAGGACAAGGAAGCCCTGCACGAAAAAGGATCTAGTTGAGGTTTCTAAGGAAACTCTGAAAACACACAGGAAATAACAATGACTAAGATGTCTGCAAGACAATGTTGAGGAAGTAGAGCTCCAACATTATGAAATGTTTTCTTTAATATTCTGAGAAATACATTGGATATGTATCTTTAAGACAACATAGTGGAAGTGAAAGTAAGAATGTCTTCAGCACCAGGAGGCAGTCTGCAGTTTAAGGGTCAGTTCAGGCACATCAAAAAAAAGTTAGACTGACAAAATGCTGAATCTGTTATTCTTACACTATTCTTGCTCTGAACAATAGCTTAAGCAGTACTTCTTTTCAACCACAACTAGCTTTACCATCAGATTCTGACGTTCATCTTGTCCCTGCCAGGCAAACCACATTTTAAGCAGTAATGTGGTTTCTGTTTTGCCGCCCTTCTCTCACCGACTGGGAGGAGCTCACCTTTCACCTGACACTCGCTGTGCTGGGTAACTATACCGGTGTCATTTTGCTTATCAGCCGGCCATTTGTAGATGTACATGGAGGTGTGGGACGAGCCTGCATCCAGAACAATTCCAAACTGAAACACACAGAGCATTAAATGTCAGACATATGTAGAAAATACTGCATGATTCTAGTACCTCATTTTAGAACGTAGACTATAGAGTTTGCCCGATATATTGCTCTGCTGATGTCTCATATTGAGCTAATATGACATCTAAAATACCTCAGTGCACCTCTGATAACATTGCTATTGACCACACAAGGTATTTATTTGAGCAGTTGTAGCAAGTCTGTGTTGTACAACCTGCGTGGGCTTCTTCTCTTTAGTTTCCACCTAACGGTGATGTCAGCATGTGGCTGCTGCCTACACTTCGTGTGAACTGGTTTTGTAACCTGAATTGAATAAACTGCAAGAGACTGAAATTGCATCATGAAATTGCAGCAAAGTTTGGCAACCTATCAGTGCAAAAGAAAAGCAGAATCGCTAGCATGCACAATGCAGCGTTGAAGGTCGTAGGGAAGTAACAAAAGTGCCTCGGAGGCACTGCCAAGGTGTCCTTGAGCAAAGCATCGATCCCCCAACTGCTGCCGGCGCTGGAATACTGGCAGCCCTTTCGCTCTGACACCTCTTCATTAGTGCATGTCTATAGGTCCTGTTTGTGCATGTGTGTATGTATTTAAGACCTATTTTGTACTTGAAAAAATAATACCAGAATGAAAACTGAATTTCAACTTAATTTCATCAAAATTCACCTTGAGCAGGGAGGCAAAAAGAGCAAAGGGCTGCCAAACTCAAATCCTAAATCTTGGGCAACGTGCAATAACCATACAGACATCTTATCCTCAGGTCCTTGTTAAAGCTGCCTTGTTGTCAGTGTTAAACCTCTCTCTCTCTCATTTCCAGCCACGAGACTCAAAAACTAAAGTTAATTGATTTGCTATATAAAATGGGTTTTTGTGTTATGTATTGTGGTATCTGAACTTATTCAGCTGTGTTGACTTTTCCTCTCTTTGTGTGCTCTTCGCTTTGAAGCATTAAGTTCTATTATTAAGTATAAAATCCCTATAGGCAATAGCGAAGAAGAATTTCTGTAGCCTTTTAAAAACTATTTCAAAGTGTCTACCACATTAACAAAAGGAAGAGCACATGAATAACTCAGAAAGATCGGCTTCTTTTATCTCTTTCACCTCTCTGTCCGGTCCGCTGTGCTCTGCATCACTTAGCTCTGCAGAACACTTTTCAGCCTTTGAGGTCAACCACAGGTTGCTGCATGATGGTAAGAGCGGCCAGTTTCATTTTGAGCATTCGCACACACAAAGACATTTGGCCTGGAAAGTAAAAATCAGGGCATATGAAGTTTAAAACGGAACCCCTCCTCGATGGCTGTCTGCGAGGCAGAGAAGTTTGTCAGCAACAGTCACATGTGAAATGCTTCAATTTAGAAATATTTGGTCTAAGCTAAGATAAGCAAATGGATATGTATATATTCATGTTTATAACAGAGCTTATTTGTGAGTGGTGACATTAAGACATTAAATGGAATATTTCACCCACAAAATGACCATTGTTTATCAATTACTCACCTTGCATTACCTTCAATTGTAGAACAAAAGTTTTTTTCTCGTTGTCCTCCGTGGTAAACAAAGAATCCAAAAACTTTAAAGAAAATTGTTGAATGGAAGAAAATGTAGGCTATTTCTTTTTTTAACAGCAAGGATATATGAAAACATCTGTTAACAAACTCAAAAAATACATGCACTATAATCCAAGCCTGTCATATGCTCACCACTGAACACAGGACTTTACACTAAAAGAGTAGAAAAGTAAATTAAAAACAGACAGTGTGAGGAATTGTTCATTATGTTTGCAAATGATCATTTTGGCTGTATAGTATTTGAAAACCCACATATTTAAATAGGCGGTGTTTTAACATATCACATAAGCCATGTTTCAACAGCACCGTATGACTCTACTCGTCTCATTCTTTTTCTGGTTTTCCATTACCAGTACACCACTGGCAAGTGAGAATCATCACAAGCCTCACAAGACATCCTGCACAACCAGACATTGGGGTGCCATTAACCTGGCTTTGTATACTGCAGGGTAGCTGGTGAATTTACTCCAGGTGGAACTAAAGTCTGATTTAAGACTTGATTATATTTCACATCATTCATCCAGATCTGTGAAGTAACTAAAGGTATTCAATAAATGTCGTGGAGTAAAAGTACACCATTTACCTCTGAACTGTAGTGGAGTAGAAGAACAAAGTAGCAAAAAATTGAAATACTCAAGTAAAGTACAAGTATCTTAAAATTGTACTTAAGTACAGTATTTGAGTAAATGTACTTACCTCCAACCTCTGCTCTTGGCAACACATTCCCAACAATATGTTAAAATGGCATCAAATTACCAAATGTAAACTTTATTATATCAGTGGAACTTTTAATGTGCAAAACCACATTAATAGATTAAGACGGCCCTATTGCAGAGACTGTGCATGACTCCTATGATCCTTTATCACTATAAGACACGTAAGGATTAACTGTAGGGTGATAAAAAAAACCCTTCTCATCTCCCCTCCGAAGGCAGACTACCTTCATCCGAAGAAAAGGTATAAAACACTGTAGACAATAATGTCCGTAGTCCCTCATACAGAAGAACGACCTCAAAGACAAAAGCTGAACATGTAACTGTCAATTCGGAGATGATGCTTACTCAAAAATTGAATTACCATGTTTTCGGGGGGTTTCTCCATCTCGTTGGCAGGAAGGACCAGCAGCAAAATCCCGACTATACCCAGTACCAGCAGCACGAGCGCAGGGATGATGCTGTAGTCCCGAAGCGCCATTCTGTGCGTAAAAGCACACGGGCACTTGCTCAGCAGTAAAGACAGGGAAATAAAGAGCGCGAAATAAATAGTTGATGCTGCAACGCGTCATATGATTAGATTGCCCGCTTCCTCTAACCTTGCACGCACCCTCGCCCATGCACGAAGCGGAGTTTGATGGATGTATGTAGGCTGTATTCTTTATATAGCACCAAATTGACAGAAGTGGAAGAAGAACTCAGATATTGTGCTTGAGTCAAAGTAGAAGTATCAGAGTGTAGGAATACGCTGTTACAGTAAAAGTTCTGCATTCAAAATGTCACTCAAGTATAAGTACAAAAAGTAAAAGTAGTGATTGTGCAGATTGGTCCATTTCAGAATAATATATCTGATATGTTTTATAATGATTGATCATTAAAGTGTTATCAAAGCTGGTAAAGGTGCAGCTAGTTTGAATGACTTTGTATACTGCAGGGTAGCTTGTGAATTTACTCCAGGTGGAACTAAAGTCTGATTTAACAATTGATTATATTTCACATCATTCATCCACATCTGTAAATAAGTAACTAAAGGTATTAATACATGTAGTGGACTAAAAGTAGATGATTGACCTCTGAAGTGTAGTGGAGTAAAAGTACCAAGTAACATAAAATTGAACTTAAGTACTTGAGTAAATGTAGGCTACTTAGTTACTTCCCACCGCTGCAAACACACTCTTCTCCTTCAGGGTTTAATTGTTGGTGGTCTTCTGTAGATAATTGAGTTTTCCTTCAGCATTGCCTCAGAGTATGTCTCTCATGTATAAAAAGCAGCTGTGACATAAACAATCTGCAGGATGGAGACAGGCCAGCTGTTATATGCTCCTGTTTCACTCAAGAGCATTAATGTCACATACAGTGATTGTGGACTGTTGTGTCAGTATTGCACAGTTAAAGATATGAATAAATGATGGAGTCATAGCTGGGGGGATATAGGTCAAAGGGACAGTTTGTGGGGATGAAAGGTCTGGTGTCCACGGAGAGGAAGGACTTCCTGTGGCACTGTGGTGCATCTCAGGAAATGAGTCATCTCTCAATATCACCTGTGTCTGACCAGCACTTCATGGTGGGTGGGAGACAGGTCCAAGATGAGCACATAATGAATGAAGTGATGAGCCAGCTACAAGGTTTTGCTCTTTATATATTTGTATCTTTTTGTGTCAATTCATTTTTCTATGTTTTTTTTATTATCTTTACCAAACATATTTTTAACTCTCCACTACCACCTGCACTCCTTATGTGAATTTACAAAGCAACTCATACTGTATGTAGAGGCTTACATTATAATGACATTCTTACTGAAAGTACTTAAGTGTTTTTGGAGGTGTATAACCGTATATGTGGTGTCTCATTTCTGGGACGTTTGGGCTATACCTGTGAAGTGTACTTACCTACTTATTTTTCTATATTTTTCTTCTAGTACAACTAATGTGTGCTTTTCTTCTATATATTAATATGTTAGCTCATTCTGTATTATTGCATGCCTTTTTTTTTACCTGCTATGCAACTTTTGCTGTAACAATGTAAATGTCCCCTCTGTGGGAGGAATAAAGGATTTCTGATTCTGATTTCTATCCACTAGAGGGAACTCCAATCTAATCTCGTGAAGGCACTTTCAACAGGAGTGTTTTTAGTTCTTCTAAAGATTAACTGTGATTAAATCATAGGAATCTACATATATATGGGAATGTCCCAACTTTTCCTTTACTCAACATAAGAAGAACACACATATTAAGATAAAAGACTGACCTGGAAAATGTTATCATCAAAAAAACTGAATTTCCCCTTGGGGGATCAATAAAGGTCCATCTCAATTTAAAATAAAGATGCTGGAAGCTGCTCATGTGATCTATTTGTTGAGACTACGAGACAACATTCACTACTCAGATGATTCAGAAGACATTGTACACGTTTTTATATTTTGTACACACTTTCATTTTTCCAATCAACATAGATATACACTTAATATTAGATATAATATATAGTGCATTAAAGCTTCATATAACCTGACCATGATTGTGTAGGTCATGTATCAAAAGTGTTTTAATACATGATGTAATTCAATCCAGTTCATAAGAGAAATAGAAAGCGGCCTCAGCAGGCAGCATGTCAGTAGAGCTGAACAAAGCGTGACTCTATGAGATCACTTTATGTTTTTATTGTTGACCAGTAGTGTTTGTGTGTGTACCGAACTGTAGATGACACTGCAGCTCGTGGTGGGCGGTGTTCTCTGTGGTGGGGGGGTTTGGGGGGTTTGGGGGGTGGGGGTGATTGCCTGAACAGATCTTGGGGGGTCACACAAATGGCAGTGAGGTGAAGAGGTCAGCAACATAATTCTGAAATGAACAGATAAATCAGAAGTGCCCAGGCCCTGGTCCAACAGCCACCTGATGGTCCCTCTCCAACACTCGCTCCTCCCCACACAAAGTGCTACACTGTAAAAAAAAGTCCAGCTACCATCTAAGGCTTTTTTTCTAAAGATATAACTCCGACGACTGTAAAGTCTAGTTGCTCCAGCTCATAGAGTCACATAGTGAACCCATAAATGTACCCCAACGTTTTATGTTAGAAATGTAAAGTACGGTCCCCAGCACATAGAAACTGCTGGATGCTAACAGCATATGTTGGGCAAATTGCACAATTAGTATACTTTGTTTTAATTAGCATGAATTAACATTACAGCCTATGTGGACAAAACTTAAAACATGGCTTGGCCAAGTTGGACAATTTTGGAGTGCTTTTGTGGGTTATTGAGGATGCTGATTATATTTCTGACATTTTAAAGATTGACAATTGCAGCTTCAACCGGAAAATAGCAATATTTGAGCTCTCTGTGGGCTGATTTTGATGAATTTTTGGTCCATTTTTTATTTGAGGGGCATCTGGATCATTTGGATTTGACAGATTGCTTATTTATTTGAAAAATAATTGTTCACAGTAGAGATCATAATTTGCCATTTTTTATCCTGAAATTGTCAGACCCGTACTATACATTTCTAACATCAAACTTTGGGGTACTCAACATTTCTGGGTTCACTATGCTGGCCACTAGAC